>CP144698.1:3535000-5935000 GCA_036885675.1 Vigna mungo
TTTCTACTATTTCTGATTACCATATCCTTTGCTATGTAGGCAAGGTTTTTAGGGTGAGCGTGCGTAGTTTCACCATTATAAATTATTCTTGCTTGGTTAAAGATATAGATTACATAAGATATATATTGTAATATTTCTTTTAGTGGATTTCCTTCTAACTCAAGTTGTTTGTGTTAAAATGTAAACCTTTATATCTCAATCCTAAGAGGGGGTGGGGGGTTGGGGCTTAATTGAATTGAAATTAGATTTTAATATTCTTTAAAAGAAACTCAAGAGTTTGATGTTGTTCTCAAAAGATTTTTTAACCAACAAAGAAATATGCAGAATTAAAGCAAAAGAACACAACAAATTTATTCTGGTTCGACTCTCAACCGAGTCTACATCCAGTCATCCTCCAACAAACCTAAGTTGGAGGGAATTCACTAGTCTTTAACAATCAAGGATTCACTCAAAGTATTCTCACCACACTTCAATACACAAAAAAATTCCAACCTATAAAGGCTATATACTCTCTATAAGAGTCTTGCCTACCCATCTAAGTCTAACACAAAGATTACACAAGAATTATAGAACCTAGTGCACCAACAAGTAAAAATTTCACAATGACAGACACTACAAATCCCTTGAATGATTACTCTTCCTTCCTTAAAACCTTAGAGACCTTGAATTTCTTTAAACAATGGTCGATGCCTCCAAGATTGCTCCAAGACAGTTGTGGAAGTGCTCTTGCTTTAATTTGTGCAAAATCATAATGTTCTTTGTGCCTAAAATCGGATTGGAACACACACACACACACACACACACACATATATATATATATATATAACACAGGCACAAATATGGTATATTTAATTGATTATGTTATTTTCATAATCGATTAAGGTTTACACATTATTTTAATCGATTAGGTATTTTCTTAATCAATTAAAACAGAGAACAATCTACCTGGTGTGCATCAAACCATTTTAATCGATTAGATTATTCTCCTAATAGATTAAAATTTGCACACAATTTTAATCGGTTAGTTGTTTTACTTAATCGATTAAAACAGAGAGTTCATCAATTGTTGACAGTTTTGACTCTTAAGTGTATGTCATCAAACAACCAATATAGATTTATAACACATACAATTCAACATAGATTTACAACATATTTATTAAGTCAAGAACATTATTCAACATCATCAAAAACAATTATTCACTTATCATCAAACCAAGTTAAGAACCATCTTGACCATTTTGAGTTACTTGGATTGAATGACTCCCCCTTTCAACAGTTTGGAAGAAGATTGAATGTAAACTCGTTAGAGTTGAACTAGTATAAAATCTTGTGTATCTTGATTTATTTTCTTTACTTGATATTTGATTAAATCTTTGAAAGGTTAAAAAGTTTATTTGAAATAACTTTAAAACACCAAAAATTTTTAAGAAGGATAAAATCATGTTTTAACTAATTCATCCTCTCTTGGTTGAGATATATTGGTCCTTACATTTTAACAAATTCAATCAATTCATTGTTCCTCTTATCATATGCCATCCACAAGTACTACTCATAAAAATCTTACCATTAACGTATTTCACAAGTTTCACGTAAAATGTTACTCTTATACAATTTAATTGACATCCATTCAAATATGGTATAGTTTAATTTTTAATTAATTATAATTTGAGATGTAATTAATTTCTAATGGTTCCTAAAAAGAAAGATATATATATATATATATATATATATATATATATATATATATATATATATATATATATATATATATATATATATATATATATATATATATATATATATATAACTTACATTTTGTTTCCTTATCTCGCATTATTCTTATTCTTTAAAGAAGAAAATAAATTCATTTATCTATCATTCTTTCATTTAGTAACGTTATTATGCATCTTTATATAGTTGGCGATAACATGTTAATAAAATAGTTAACATATAAAGTGGAGACATGTAAAAAGTGACTATAATTGGTTTTTCTAGTATGACTTAGGTATCCATGCATAGAGGTGTCAACTTAACTCATAACCCATAGACCAATCCTAATCTATTATTAAAAATAACCTCCTTTTAGGAAGCCCCTTAAGTGGGGGCAAAAAAAAAAGTCTCAATTCCTAAAACTCTCTCTTAAGTGGATTAAGGTCAAGATTAAAGTGGATTAGCCCCAATCCCACTACAAAACTTTTATTTATCATTAACTTCTTCTTTATAATGCCTCTAATCTATTTTATTTTTTCTATTTCTTTATTTTCACTTGTTTTTTCTTCTTTATTTCTAAATTCTAATTATTAGTCTTTGTTTTTTTTTTCAAAACATGTAAATTTAGTTTTCCATCAACTAAAAAAATATTGATAAATGTTAAACTTAATATAAAAATCATTAATATCATGTATTAGGTAACATCACATACCAACAAATAATCAACAACCCTCACTTTGTAAAATCAATTCCTCTCTTTCACATCACATAGTATAATTCGAACGAGTAAGAGTAAAATATCTAAAAGAATTTTTTTTCTACATATTATTATAAATAAAAGAGCATGAATAATGAAATGATTCTTGTTAAACTTTTAGTGAATTTATGCTAACATTAAGAGATAAAAATCATGACAATCTTTCCTCCCAAGTTACTTAATGCATGCCAATTAGTTCTTATTACATTATTTAATACAACTGTTACTTATCTCTTCTACTTCTTGTCTCATTTACAGTAATAATTACTTTTCATTTATGCGTTTTTATTTCAAATTTAAATATGTGTTAATTGAACGTATATTATGACAAAAAAGAAATTAAATGCATTAATATTACTATTATTGCTGGTAGGCCCAAAATTATCCCTTAAATATAAAATTGAAGTGTGAGATTTTTGAAAAATATTAAGATCTCTAAAATATGATAATTAAACAAAATTCATATTATAATAAACTGAATTCAATTATTATATCTATTGATATATGGTTATATTTTGAGCTTATCTTATTTGTTATTATATTAATTATATTAACATGTCCACAAAAGTTTATAAATACATTATAACATAGATAGAATATTAATTAAATACTCATTTTTTTATTCTCATACTTACAAAATATTTTTTTTTATTGAGAGTCAAAGTACTTTATCACATATTAGAGCTTCCTGGAGATCAACTAGTTTAACTAGCATTAAGTCAGTCCATTTTTGGTAAGAATATTTTCTAAGTAAGCATGTAACTGATTGTTTGAGATCTACATCCATGGGTTCTTTCCGTCAACTTTCAGAAAAAAAAAAGATTTAAAAAAAGCTCATGGTAAATTTTGTATGTTTCTTTTCAATTTTTTTTATAATTATAAGAGACTTAAAATAAGTTGAAAACTTGATTATTTGACAAAAGAAAATGATTTGTTAACACTAAAAGAGCTAATTGACAACTCACCTTTTTATAATAAAGTAGTTATTAAAAAAGTGAATTTTTTGTATTTATTAAAAAAGGAATTTGATGAGTAAAATAACAAAATTAAAATGAAAGATGGTGTTGTGGTAAAAAATATGAGAAACATTTCAAAATGAATAGGCTTAATGCCTCCATTGGTCCTCATATTAGTGTGTAAATCTCAGTTTGGTCCTTAAGTTTTGAACTGTCTCAACTGGGTCATAATTTTTGTAAAAATGCACACATTTTACCTTAACCGTTAACTGGTCTCAGACGGCGTTAATTGATGCTGAGATGTATTTTTTATTTTAGGCTTAATCCCTCCCTTGGTCCTTATGTTTGTGTGAAAATCTCAGTTTGATCCTCAAGTTTTTCCTCAAGTCCTTATGAAATGCAAACATTTTTACAACATTTTACCCCAACCGTTAAGTGTATTGAGACGGTGTTAACTTTGAACTGAGCTGTAATTTTTTTTTATGTTTTAAAATCATTAAATCCACGTGGCTATGGTCTTTCTTTTTCCTTCCAATCCAATCACTGATCACATTTCACTCATTCCTCCACCCTCAAACCCCCCGACTCACACCTTTTATATCTCTCAAACTAAAAAATGTTGCCGTTGTCGACAGTTCAAAAATTATGACCCAATTGAGACAGTTCAAAACTTGAAGACTGAACTGAGATTTTCACACAAACATAAGGACCAAGGGAGGGATTAAGCCTAAAATAAAAAATACATCTCAGCATCAATTAACGTTGTTTGAGACAACTTAACGGTTAGGGTAAAATGTGTGCATTTTTACAAAAATTATGACCTAATTGAGACAGTTCAAAACTTGAGGACCGAACTGAGATTTGCACACAAATACGAGGACCAAGGGAGGGATTAAGCCAAATGAATATGGATCTACTACTTTCTTATATTCAAAATGAATATTTATTTTTTCTAAAAAAAATGTCCATGGGTTGGCCCTGACCCACAAGGCTTTTGTAGATATTTTAGCTCTGTGAGCTTTTTTTATAGAATACTTGTGAGCTTTTTTTATAGAATACTTTTTAACCCTGTGGGTTTTTCTGACCCCAACCCATGTAAGTCAGGACCAAACCATATAAGAGGGGTCAAATTGACGTATCTATCCATTCCTAACAAAAGGATAAGGATCGATTGACTCATCCCTTAAAATGTCATGGAATTGCTAATGTTTTAACTAGTTTTAGCAAAAATTACAATGATCACCATATTCAAGTAATTTGGAACTTCCTTTATTTAAAGTGGGTTTTAGTTTTTTTTTTTCATGTACAAATAATATAATAGGAAACATTAAAAAAATCATTTAAATTGCGATAATTATTTTCATAAAATATGGTGGTTATAAGAGTCATAATTCATGTTTATGACAGTTTCAAAAACGTCATAATTTGTGTTGCCACAAAATATAAGGTGACGGTTTTAAACGAATGGCCACAAACATTATCAATTTTTACATTACATAATTTCATAGTTTCTTGGGGTAATTTGTGGCATTTAAAACCGTTATAATTTTTTAATTAAAAAATTAAATATATTGAAAATAGTGACACTTAAAAATGTCATAATTTATATTATATTACAATGTTTATCAACTATCATAATTTGAATATTTTATTACTTATTATTATACACCTTTATTTATAATTTCATAATTCAAGAAAATTTACTTTTAATATAAATTTTTAAAAAAATGTAAAAAAAGTATGACAGTATACAAAAGAAATTAGAAAACACTTTTTATTTTATTGATTGACAAGTACCAAAATATTAAAGTATCCAACAAAAAAGACAATATTGAAAATTCATAAGACAATTTTACACCTAAAGTTGATATCTTAATCTTAAATGTTTTGCTTCCACCACTCCTTTGAATTATGGGTTGACTGTTCACGTTAATAAAATTACTTTAAAGTATGAAAACTTTCTCTATCTCTCTTGTTGGCATATTTCTTTGCCTTTCATTCGACATTGCCATATAGTTGACGAGGCGCCAATTATTTTTCCATTTATAGAGTTATCAACTTTGACTTTTATAATAATCAGCATTATAAATTTAAACTAAAATAATTTTAATCTATAAAAAATAGTATTTTTTTTAACTAAATAACAAATAAAAAGTAAATACACACATTAGTTATTACCTGGATATATTGAGTATATTAGTTGTTAACTGGATTTATTAAGTTTGAAAACGATCCTAATTAATATGCATAAAATCCTAAATCACTGCTTTGGAAGATGTATTTTTGTATAGAAATTTCTTCAGTGTAAAGTTAATTAGCTTATAAACATAGTGTAATTGTCATTAACTAAGAGCTTGATTATCAATGTATGTTCTGTTATAAAACTACGACTATAAGTTATAATCCACCTCATGTCAATATTCATGAGGACACTTGAATAATTCATGGATGGTGTTAGAACATTCTCACAACTTATCAAAAAAAACTGAAAAAAAAAAAGAAATGTTTTTTTACCAGATTTCCAATTTCTCAAAACACCAAACTATATTTAGAGAAATCAATATCTATGCACAAATTATATTCATATTCTATGTAATGATTTGTATAAATATTTTAAGTGGGATACACGTGGCAGCTAGTCATTGGGCCAAAGCTAAATGCACAAAAGAAAATAAACTTTTGTAAAAGTTTTGCATTCTCATGTTCTTTCACGACACACACCTCCCCTTCTTCTTCTTCTTCTTCTCTTTTTCTTCATTGTCTTACCTTCCATCTACCATAACTCAAAATCTAACCGTTTGTTTCTCAAATTGAAGCTACCTAAACCTTCAGGACTCCACGAGCTACGTTTCTACCGATCGATTTTTCGTTTCATCCAACCGGTAAGAAAGCCCCCTTTTCCCCTTTGCCCTAGGGTTTCAAGCATGTGGTTTCTTGTTGCATGCGACCCATTTCGTTTTCTTCCACAATCTAGCTTCAACTTGGTTCTAAAATTCGTTCTCCATCATCAATTGATGATTTATAAGTGATTCTCACACTTTGGGGTTCAAAGCACGTGGTCTAGGATTCTTCCTTGGGTGGGACATCTACACTAGAGGTAAGGGGAGCTAGTTCTTCTTTTCATTTTAGTGGTATGTTTTGAATGTATGATAATGTTGAAGTTGTATGATGTTGGAGGCATGACATTGGTTATATTGACTTGAAATGCATGTATGGAAAATGTGTATGTTGGGTGAATTGATGATTGATGATTATGAACTGTTTGGGACGTCTTTGAATGATGAATTATGCATGTTGGAACTATTTTGGTGTGAAAATCTGTTATGGTATTGTTTGGAAGGAAATCAAGTGCCTTAGAGTCACTTTTTGGCCATTTTAGAGGAAGTGAGGTAGTGATTTTGAGTAAATGGGGTTTGTCACGTTTTAGGACTGTTGGGACAGCTTCATGCACTATATTGTGACTTGTTTGAATCACTAAATTGGTCAAAATAGGTACCAAGTGGTAAGATTGGGTTTTGGGTCCCTAAGTTAAGGAAATTGACGTTTTAGAGTGGAAAAGAGGCTTTAATCACTTTAGAAATGCAATGGGGGTGTTTAGAATCATTTAGATAAGTTTAATTATGCCTAAAACAAATATTAGGAGTGTTAGAAGTTGGTAAAAACGATTGAAAATGGTCTTAGCAGGTTCTATCGAATTCTGCATAATTCTGCAGAGTTTTGACTGTCCGGTCTCAGGGGTCTTGGTCAGAAAAGGAGAGATCCTTCTCCTGACCGTCCGGTTTGGTAGGCCTTGGTCAGAGAAGGAGGGTTCCTTCTCATGACCGTTCGGTATGGGTCTTGGTCAGAGAAGGATGGTTCCTTCTCTTGACCGTTCGGTCTGGTGTCTTAGTCAAAGAAAGATGGTTCCTTCTCTTGACCGTTCGGTCTGGTGTCTTGGTCAGAGAAGGATGGTTCCTTCTCTTGACCGTTCGGTCTGGTGTCTTGGTCAGAGAAGGATGGTTCCTCCTCATGACCGTTCGGTCAGAGGTGCTTTCGGCCAAGGAAGGATTGTTCCATCCCATGACCGTTAGGTCTTGGTCCCTCTCGGCCTTAGGTGTTCTTGGCCCTGAATTCCTCTCAGTCTTAGAAGCCCTCGACCTGTACGACCGTTCGGTCTGCAGGGTCTCGGTCAGAGAAGGGCTGGCCCTTCTCTTGACCGTTCGGTCTACCAAGGGTGCTCGGTCCTGGCACCCAGTTCGGTTTCAGTGGTCCGGCCAATGCACTAAGTGCTCGGTTTATGCTTAAAACTCTTGGTTTAATTGGTCTAGATAATTGTTTTTGGTGAATTAAGGTACATGTGATGAGTATTGTGAAAACTTGGAATGGTTGTAGTTATATGGTGTGTGTATGATTAACATGGCATCGGAGGTTTAACAATTGATTGAAGTAGTTGGATTCGATTATGAAATTATGATCTCTCTGTGAGATCAATTAGTGTATTGAACGAATGATAGAGGCTTCCATATGGGGGGTTATCCCTAACACTCCAACGGTCTTTCATTCTCACTTAGAGAGGATTGACGCGTGTGGTGAGAGTAGTGGGAGGTCCTAGGGTAGACGCTACCACTAGAGGTCTATACTGCGGTAACGGACTAGCCTTGTGTATGGTCGGGTGAAACCCCTCGGCAATGGCTTTGGAAAGCAGTAGGGGCCATCACAAGTGAACAACCCACCCCAGCTCTACATTCATTCTATGTCCGGACGTGTCTAGGAGTCTTTGCATGATAGGATGATTGATTTGGTTAAGTTTATGAAATAAGTGCTTGTGTTCATGATGGCTTGCATGGTTGTATGTAGATTGACGCTCTCGGTAATGTTAGATTAATTTGATATGATTTGTATGGTTGTTTGAGACTTAGCTCACCCTTGCACTTGTGTGTCTGTATGTGTTTGCCTTTCCCTTGCGATGATCATCCAATCCTTTGGATGTGAGCAATAGGTGATGATGTACCTCTGGAGCAGGTGTTGGAGACTGGGGAAGATCCAACACCTAGTACTTAGGACGTCTTTTAGTTCTTATTTTCCATAGCTTATTATTTTGGAGAACGCTCTTTAGGTCTTCTTAACGTTTAGTAATCTTATATTTTGAGAAACTTTAGAAACTTGTACTTAGGTTTCTTTTCGTTTTTAAATTCTCCTCCCTAATTTTGGATGACTGTAACTTATACTTATACGGTTATCTACTACTCTCACTGCTTTCTTTAATTATGATTATTGCATTCTATATCTATATACATTGCTATATATTTTGGGATGTTACATTCTATATAGACAAATAAAGCCACAAATCAATTGCATTGGATAAATAATTAATTATGTATGATTTATATTTCAAAATATTGTATTACATTTCAGCCAATTAAATCTAAGATCTATGGAAAAATTAATGAAGGTTCGACAAATAGCTTTTATCAAATAGCTCATTAAACCATCTAGTTAACCGTGACACGTAGAGGGTTTAAACTTCTTTCTATTATTTCTTCTAGGTAATCATCATATGCTTAAATAATGCACCTTTGAAAGCATTCACATCACACCTTGTATACAAATAAAGTAAATTGATAAATAATATATATTTAAGATTTTGAAAAAGGTAAGAACAAAAATCTAGCAATACATAAGAAGTATTTTAAACATAAGACATATCAAATTCAGAAATTGCTAATATTACCATAAACCCTAAATTAGAAGCATAAATCCTAAATTGTGTAAGAATAACTCAAGAATGGAGTGAGAATGATTCATCGTTGAAATTTTAGATAAACAGAATGACGGTTAAAAACGTCATATTTTACACGTAAAAGATGACAGTTTAAAAAAGTGACAGTTAAAAACATCATATTTTACATGTAAGATGTGACACTTCTCTAACTATCGTATTATAATATAAAAAGTGAAGGTTTTAAACTCACATTAAAATCATCACAACGTACATGGTTTTTTTAGTGGAAGTGAAAACAAATGTCATATAAAACAATACTTTATCAAAATATTATACAAATACCCTTTTAAATCAACATATTCTATTATATTTTACATTACCCACATATCACTCACATAATTAGCAAATACAATCCCAAACAAACAACTTTAACAATAACATGATCTTCAAATAAATTAACATTTTTATTTGTACAAAAGAAAGATAGAATAACACACTTCAGGAAACACAATTGTTATGAAATTTAGTAAGCTAATTTCATAATAGTGACCAAAACACAAGGGAGTGAATTAACTTTTAGAAATAGGCCTCTAAACCTTTAAAGTGTCCAAGCATAACTATTTTCACATTTAGATCTGAATAACACAAAGCGCGATGAAGAAAATCATCATAATGGATGTCATACCAACAATCTCAAATAAAGACAACAATTTCATTGAATCCAAATATGTTTTGAGCTCTTAGCTGATATATGCCTATTGATTAGTGCTGTCAAAACGGGTCACCCGACCCAACCCAGCCCGATCCACCACGGGTTGATCACTTAGTGAGCCAACCCTACCCAACTCATTTATTAGCGAGTCAAAAAAATTTAAACTCAGCCCGACCCATCACGGGTTGGTGGGTTAAACAGATTGACTCATTGACTCACTTAATTTCAAGTTTTTTTTTTTAAATCCAAAAACAAATTACAATTTTTTTGTAATTCAATTTAAATAATTTCACTCTACAATAATGTTAAACTCCAAAGACAATTAAAAATAAAAAAATTAACATACAACTCAAATATAATCCAAAAGTAAACCCAAAAAGCTAATAAATAAGTTTATAATATTGATAATTTTTGTGTCATTTATCCATTTATAAGATTAGAGACTTGAATGGATAAATTTATAAAATTTTGCTCTCTTAAACATTTTTTTCTTTATTCTGATTTACAATATAATAAAAAATGTTAACTAATAATATTAAAACACAAAATAATAAATAATTAAATTAAACTAAGAGGGTTGGTGAGCCAACCCAGCTCACCGTGGGTTCAATCTAGGTGAGTCAGATTGAAAATTGGCCCGTATAAAAATATTTCATTTTTTAAAATCCAACTCGGCCCGAACCCATGGTAGACTGGGTTGGCCCACGTGATTCTAACCCATTTTGACAACTCTATTATGGATATGCGTCTTTTGCTCAAATAACTTCATTGCATGTTCTGTTTTGCTACTATAATATTTTTTGTTTTTCAACGTACATACATTATATTGTACAATAATTTTATAGTTGTCACAAATTGTTTCATTGTGTTTTTTCAATGTCAAAATAATACTTACAAACTTTAATAAATTCCTTGTCATACCATAAGTATGGATTTCTCCTTAAACGTTGACATATCCAAATATGAATGACCTACCATATCTTCCCAGTTGTGATTATGATATTTGTAAATTAACTTCACAACCCATCCTCCATCATTGTTTACTAGTTTTGTTCAAAATCTAAAGGAGTAATCACATTTTCTCATTCCAATATAAGTTATTTGTACATTTTTATGTATTAACTTGTTCATATTTTTTGCAACCTAACAACATATATGTTTATATCTAATTGACAATGAAAAATCCAAACTTAAAGTCAATTCATTTAACCTATTCCTACAAGTAATCATGTGTGTAACTATCTATAACTTTTTCTCACTTTGAAAACAAATATAGAAAAATAAAAATGTGTATTACCTTATTTGTTGTAAACACATTAATGTAATCTCTTTTAATTATTTAATCAATAACTAGTTCGTAATTGACAATTGATTATCCCTTCCTAATAATCCATAACTAAAAATATATCAACTTCATTTAATAATTGATTACAAAGCTTCACTTTTATCATACAAATTATGACTAGTACTAAAAAAACGGATTACCATCCCAGCCCAATCCGACCCAACCCACCACAAGTTGACCACTTAGCGAGTCAACCCAACCCGACTCACTTATGGGTGTTGCTCCCTCAAACTCCCCAAGTGGGTCCTGCATCTCCCCATTATTTTAATTTATTTCAAAAATATTCTACACCTCTCCACTATTTTCTTTTATTTCAAAAATACTCTACACCTCCCCATTATCCTTAACAATCTTTCTCTTTCTCTCTCTACATTAATGGAGCATTTACATGGCTCAGAGCATTTACATTACTCAAATATATCTTCTTAAATAAGTTTGATTCAATCTTATTTTCGCTGTTGAATATATATTTTTCTTTTCAAATTACTTAATAAATAGTAAAATTTTGTTCTAAATTTCTAGAAAAAATGTTTATATATATGTGTGTGTTTTTTTTACATATAATATCTATAATTTTTAACATTATATTATGTTTTAACTCACCGACATGTTTGACTCAAATAACTTGAATAAAATATTTAATTTATTAGATAAATAATATAAAAATATTATTAAATACTTAAAATATTAAAAAAAGTTATTTGTTAAAGATTTATAATTTATTTAGTTCTTTCATCATTATAAAGTTAGTATATAATAATAATATTAATATATCATTATTTACTATTAATATTATTATGTTTATTATTTTATATTTGCATCTAACTTTTAATTTTATAAAATGGAAATGATAGAAGTACTAATATTGAAGTTTCTTCTGAATTTTATATTTTGTAATATATCATAAATTCAATGTAAATGCTCCATTATTGTAGAGAGAGAAAGATAAAGATTGTTAAGGATAGTGGGGAGGTGTAGGGTATTTTTAGAATAAAAGAAAATAGTGGGGAGATGTAGAATATTTTTGAAATAAATTAAAATAGTGGGGAGGTGCAGGACCCAATTGGGGAGGTGGAGGGAGCAACACCCCTCACTTATTAGTGAGTCACCTGGCTCACCACGAGTTAGTGGGTTAAACGGGTTTGTTCACTGAGTGACTTAATGACAAGTTTTTTTTTTCAATTCTAAAAAAAATATTTTTTTCTAATTCAAATATAAATAATTTCAATACAAAATGATGTTAAATTCCAAAGAAATTTCAAAATAAATAAAAAATATAATACAATACAAATACAAGCAAAAATCATCTTAAACTCTAAATATAATCCAAAAGTAAGCATATAAAACAAAATTTGGTAAGTTGGTGAGCCAACCTGACTCACCATAAATTCAACCTGGGTAAGCCAACACATCAATGCAAGACAATTATTTGTCTTTTTTAAATACAATATGAAATACAAAAGTGAAATTTAGATATAGCTTAAAACACATTGTTTAAAATATTTTAGAATTTAAAAAAATAATTTTAAAATCAACACCCAAAAATACATGTTTCACACTTACTAGTCATAATATCTACATAATGTGTTATATAATTATTAATTATAATCTTCAAGTGATCCATAGTACTAATAACACGTCTTCCCAAATAATATAATTTGAAAATTGTAATATATATATATATATATATATATATATATATATATATATATATATATATATATATATATATATATATATATATATATATATATATATCGTTACAAATTATACAATTCAAAATAATATTTTGTGTTTTATATCACACCATTTGTAAATACAAAAAAATATATTATGAATCTATTTATTCTAGGTTTAATCATTCTGATAATCCTTATTTTCGGTGACTTTTTTCAATTAGGTCTCTCATTTTTCCTTTTTCTCAATTGGGTCCCTACTTTTGAAAAATTGAAGCAATTAGATCACTGTCGTTAGTTCCATACTAACACCGTTAAAAAAGGGTGACACGTGTTAGCTCGTGATTTTTTTGAATTTTTTAAATATATTTTTAATTATTTTTTAAATATATTGTATAAATTTCTTTGTAAAGATTTATATACAAATAAAATTTTGTTTGAATTTGGAGAGAAACAAAATTGGTTAGTTTTTAAAAAAAATAGGACTAAATTAAGACAAAATAAGAATACAGGGACCAAATTGAGACAAATTAAAAATATAAGGACCAAATTGAGACAAATCTAATGACACGTGGTCTGATAATGACACGTGGCACTATCAGTGCCACCTCACATTGTCATTGCCACGTGACTTAATGTCAACTTGACACGTGGCAATTTTAAAAAAAAATATACAAAAAAATAAAAAATAAAAATAAAAATAATTAAAAATATATTTTAAAAATTCAGAAAAATCACGAGCTGACACGTGTTACCCTTTTTAACGGTGTTAGTACGAACTAACGACAGTGACCTAATTGTTTCAATTTTTCAAAAATAGAGACCCAGAAAAAGAAAAAATGAAGGACTTAATTAAAAAAAATCACCAAAAATAGGGACTATCAGAATGATTAAACCTTTATTCTATTACGATAAATAAAAAAACATTTTATATAACTCCCAAACTTGTTTCAAAATAGATAAAAAAAAACTAACACTTATGATATGTAATCCACCGTCAAAGAGGGAGAAGCTCTAATTAGTGTACAACAAACAGGGGCACCATGTGTCGTTTTTAAAATCCTTGAGGATGCATAGGAAAGTCATAGGGGTGCAAGAAGAAAGAGGCTACTTCTCCTTAGTCGCAGATCTTAAACGACATACCAAAACCAAACCTAATCGGGTTCAGTGCGAACGGTGTCGTTTGCTTCTCCCTATCGTTCGTATTCACTTCGCCATTGACATTGACAACGATTCCAACTACAGACCACTAAAGTGAAAAATTTCTCAGTCACAAAAATTTCTTAACTCCCTTTTTCTCCTTGTCTATATTTCCCTTCGTCTTGTCACTCTGCAAATCCATTTCCCAGGTACACACGGATTCATTCTTACATTTGATTTGAGCGTTTCATTCCCCTAAGTTCGTTTTAGAGAATTGTGGGTTTTCTTCAGAATGTGTTTTTTTCTGAAAAAAAAAACAACATGCTTCACACTCTTATATTGTTTTCTTGTTATCCCTTTAATTTGTTCTGCTTGGCTGTGAAATCTGTGTGAGGATTAGGAGGTTTCTGAAATGATAAAGTTAAGTTATTACTCACCTCAGAAATGAGCTTGGGAATGCGCATGACTGACTGCTTGGGAGTCCTTCGCGCCCCGAAAAATATATTTTTGTTTTCTGATTTGCTTTGAAAAAGAATGATGGAATCACTCAATTTTTAGGTTAGTAATGTTTTAAAATAATAGAATTACAGTTGATTTATCCGTTGATTTATTTAACTTCCTTTATTCTTTTGGTTGTGAATTTAAAAGAATATTTGTTGAGTAATGCCATGAAAGTAAGAGTTAGAACTGGTTTGGTACTGCGTCTCATCAGTGAAGTGGGTTTATAGACAAGGTGAATAAAAGCTTATACTTTTAATATAACATTTGTTGAGTTCTTTAAAGCAGTAACTAGCCATTTAGTTTTAAGTAGTTTGCTGGAGGTATTCTGAGAAGTGAAAACCTTACTTGAGAGGCTGATTCTTTCATATAGGTTGAAGAAAAATTACACAATTCTAGACTATTACAGGTTAATGGAATTAAACAGTTATATTTGTGTATGCATTTGGTGTATATGCACAAAGATACAAGCTATTACAAAATTTTAAGTACAAAATAAAGTTATAGAAAGTCTATTATTTGCTTCAATTTATGTAGTCTTAACATATACAATATGCTAATACTTTTATTTTGGCAATGCTTAATATTAGAATAATATATATTTGTCTTCCCTTCATTTCTATATTGTCATCTGCTGCAGTTATTGATTTCTTATCCATAACATTGCAGCTTTCGTCTTGCATTTGAGACATCAATCTGCGCTGTGCTATTTGGCAAGTTCACACCTATTTTACTTACTGGTTGACTTTTTGTGATAGAGATCTGTGTACCACTGCAGATTCTACCATGGATCTTGTGCATTTGAATAATGTTGCTCGAGTAACAACATCCTGATTGAAGAATTCCTTTGACAGGTGGAAATATTAAATGGTTGTTTGGGTTTGAAGTTTATTTTTGAAATCAGGAGTTCCTTGCATCGTAAAAACACTTCAAGTGTCCCTGTTTGCTTTTCAAATTGTTGGCAGATGTCAGAAACTGACTTGGCAGTTATTAAACCCGAGGTATGCTTTCTTGTGTATAAGGGAACATATATTTTTGGTTCAACCATTTAAGGTGTGGCCCATTGTTTCATTTGAGTTATGCTGCTGCCTGTTTGCTTCTGGTTGATTTGTTAACCTATTCCTTTGACCTTTATTTATCAGCTATCTTCTATATGTTTTGTTAATCCATTTCTAATTTTCCTGTAATACTAAATACATTATTGAAATCAATCTATGCTCAATAATTTCAATAGGTTTTAGTAACTTAGTTTCTGTAGTCTATATACGGATGTTGTAACGAAGCTTGTAACTTGATAAAAATAATCAATACAGAGGTTTTTTCTCTTCAAGTTACTTTTTACAAAACATGCACGCCCTTTTTATAGTTAACTGCCAATTTTTTCTCTACACAGCTGAATCCCAATACACTCTAGCATTGCATCCGAAACTATGTGTTTATTTGATAAGAAATTTTGATTATGTGAATACAAGCTGTCTTTGAGTTTTCAGTTTTAAGAGTTATTTTAGCATTTGAAATGACTCTGGTGTAATTTTCTCCTCAATCTCGATTCAAAATTGAACAGTGTGTGCATGCATCACCCATCAATTAAATAACAGGGAGTTTCAACGGTGAATTTCTCTTTCTAAATGTTTTTTAAACCATTAGATATCTTTGAAAGCATTAGTCTTGTATCTGGCTCATTCAATTCTGTGTGATATCTTCTCTTTGAATCACTGAATTAACTTAGTTTAGACAGATAGTCTCTTAAATAAGTTTTGTATTCCAATTTTCTATGATTTTTTAATGTTTAGTTGTGTACTTTTCTTGTCTGGAGAATAAAAAATGGTATTCTTTAGTTTAATCAAGTGAAACTTCCATAATAGTGAATCAAAACCTGTCGTTGGTTACTTTCTTAAGTTGAGACCAAAACTATTCTGATACCTGTTTTTGTATTTTCAGATGATGAAGCCTTATGTCTGGCTTCAGACTTCAGATGATTCAATCCAACAAGTGGAACAAGAAATTGCAATGTTTTGCCCACTTATATGTCAAGAAATAATACAAAAAGGCATGGGATCTTCCAAGAACTGTGCAATATGTCTTCCTCAACAAGTCAGTCCTGCCATGTTGAGCTTAATTCTTGATTATTGTCGTTTTCATCAAGTACCAGGCCGGTCAAACAAGGTTTGACTACTTTTTTTCAAGGCTCTTAGTTATTATCTTTATACCTGACAAGACAATTCCCAGTCTGAACTATAAATATGAAAAGCGTTTGACTTAGGGATTGTTCTTTTACATAGGAACGTAAATCTTATGATGAGAAATTTGTTAGGATAGACACAGAGAGGCTTTGTGAGTTGACATCTGCTGCAGACAGCCTTCAGTTAAAACCGTTAGTTGATCTAACCAGCCGTGCACTTGCTCGAATAATTGAAGGGAAGACGCCAGAGGAGATACGTGATATATTTCATTTGCCAGATGATCTTACAGAGGTGTCTGGTGCTTGTGAGAACTCTGTATGCCAATTATATCTTTTTGGATTTTCTATTTTCATTTCTCACACATTCTGTTGATCCAGGAAGAAAAGCTGGAGCCATTGAGAAATATAACTGCTGACCCAAGGATCAGGCTTTTGAACCGTTTGTATGCAAAAAAGAGAAAAGAACTAAAAGAGCGTGAAAGGTTAAAGGTGCCACCAAATTGTTTCTTTATCTTCAACGCATTTTATGTCATGCTGTCAATGTCACTTGTGGCCCTTATTCCTTGGGTTAAATAAGTTGTTGGTACCTCCAAAATTGGCCCATATCGGAGTGGTGCTTCAAAATTTTCAATGTTTTTGAGACCCAACTTTTAGTAAATGTGTTAATTTGGTCCTAGCAGTTAGTGTGTTACTTTAGAATTAATGGTGTTAACATGTTAATTTTGGCAATGTCACATGTCAACATACCTGCAAATATTTGATTAAGATGATTACATGCCAACACTGTTAATTTTAAAGTAACAAAGTTGATGTCAGGACCAAGTTAACATATTTATTAAATGTTAGGCATAAAAAACGCTAAAAAACTTTGGAAGTACCAAAAATTTGTTTAACCCTATTCCTAAATTAGGTATTTGTGTTTGAACTTTTATTTCAGAACTGTGCTGATCAATGTTGCCAGTGGTGTATTGCATTAACTGCCATAGTTTTATGATATTGCATAATATCATTTTTTAAGCAAGGTAGCAATGTTGGAGAAAATGTAAATTTCTTTTGATGAAAGATTTTCATAAATATGAAGAGAAAATTTATGGTTTAAAAACATTAGTGGTCCCTATGACTTTATCTTTAGTGACAATGAAGAAAAAAGGAAAATCTGTGCAGCAATGTTCAAACCACACCACTTGCCTTATCTTGCCCTGTGCCTAGTGCTGTGCCATGAAAGCTTAAAATTTAGAAATATTTATGTTGCTCTCCAAACAAATTCATAGAAGTTAGCATAGGTTGCTTATTGCGACAATTTTTGCCTCTACTAAAGCTATGAAAGATGAGTAACATGTCATTTGTTTCTTTTATTTCAAGGATGCCAATCATTGACAACACTGATGCTTTTGTTCTTGCTTCAATTTTTTATTCCTAAATTGTAGATAAGTTTGTTTTAAATAATCTGTTTTCTTGTTTCAGAATGTTGAGGTTGAAGAAGAACATGTAGATGATCGTTCAGTTGATGACTTGTTGTCTTTTATCAATGGAAATGATGGAGGTAAATTAAACATATTAACCATCCTTATCTTTGTCTTCACTTAATGTATTTTGTCTATTGCTTGATTAAATGGATACTTGTCTCATTCCTAATTGGTCTGGACCTCATTGGTTGTAAGAAGGCCCCTGTGAACCATCGGATGTGCTTATGAATTGGTTTGGGCCATTGTCCAACTAGCATACGTTTCTTCATATTGACAATGTAATTCTGAATGGTAGGATGCACAGCTAAGTGTTAAGTATGGTGGTTTGTGGTGTACGTAATATGAAGGCATTCTATATTTGAGAATATCCGGGCAGCATTTTTAGATGATAAATTATCACAACTCCAACAAAGTTTATGACAGCCAAGCTGAACTAGTATTGGCAAGAAGACTGCTAATATCTGTTTCCTTTTCTATATGAGTATGGCTAGCATTTTTTACCCTTCAACTAAATTTCATGTAAATTGATATAAGAAACACTTAAACATGGCTTCACACTTAACTTCTTAAGTTAATGAAATTGCAGTGAATATTGTTTTGAAATAATTTTGATCAGAAAAACAAATAAGTGAAGTTATCTACTGACAAAATTAACTTATTTCTTTATTGGTGTATTTTTTATTTTCTTAATGCCAAATTTCATTATGTTGTGAAAGCACACATTTTTGTAACATCATTTAGGACGATTATTTTTTATGCTTTTTGGTATTTGTAGTTTCTAATTACATTTTGAAATTATTTTATGATGCTTTTAGGGAGAAATTGTTTGAGACCTATAGCCCTTTATATTTTTCTTCAGTTCCCCTTTTGAATTTCTTACTGGAAGTTAAGAATTTTGTCACAGATCCAAAGGGAGTTAAAACTTCAAAGAATAAAAAGAAGAATAGGAGGAAAAAAGAGCAACAGAAGAATTCTTCTTTGAAGGAGGCATCTGAAATGAACAAGGTTGTTTTCAATGCTCTGCTGTATAGCCTACACATCATTAAATCATTTAGCACTATGTCAATTTTGAATGAACAAGGTTATGGTCTCTGCTCACCTAAAAGTTGAAGTGTTTATTTTATTGCCTTACAATAGGAGGTAAATGGTCATGATATCAGACACCAAAGTTCTGAAGCTGAGATAATTAGTGAGACATCGTATTTACACTATGCAGAAGATGATACTTCTTCTAAGCCTGAGTTTGACGATGATGAGATTGATCCCGCTTTAAAGGAAAAAATTGACAGGTGGGATTATTTTCTGACTGATTGTTTTATACTGTATTATTTCAAAAATCTATTTTATTTTTATGAGAGTTATTATTATCCCTGTCATATTTTCTGTTGCTCTTGCAAGTCAATATCTTTTATTCTGCCTAGTCAGCCACATTACTGAATGTCTTATATGAACTATTGCATATACGGAGGACAAGGCTGCAGAATGATTGAACTTTTTCCTTCTCTTTTTTGGTTTTCAAGAAATCTAATAGGAAGAAGCTCAATTTAGAAAAGCCTTTTAAGATCTACACCCATACGCCAAAGATGAATTGCGTCTATTCATAATTAGCTATTTCAGGGAGAGGGAAGTCAATTAGAGGAGAGAGAATTCTGTTATAGCTGGGAAATCTGAATTGTGGGAGGAATCATGGAATTGTTAATTGATTGGAGTCTTGAGATCTTCTGATTTGGGTACCATTGCTCTTATTAATCTTTGTATTTTCCTTCTTTTTTTTTAATACAAATCATGCCACACTCAATTAGGAATTCGGAATAATCATAATATTGGTGCTTTCATTTAGGGATTTTGCAGCTGGCGTATGCAAACAAGGATGATGTCAAAGACCTGATAATAAAGGAAAATATGGGCTTACAATATTATAACTAATAATATCTAACATTACACACACACACACACACATATATATATATATATTTGTTTGTTTATTTTTTAATTGTAGGTATTATAGTCATCTATGGCTAAGTGAAGATTATAATTGAGTTCCTCCACATCAACACATTGAACTTGCTAAATGCTTTAGGAGATTATTTCTCGATATGAATGCAAGAGATGAGTGAATAGAGTTTGTTGACTTATAATATGGAAGAGAATTTTGAGATGATACCGGTTCATTGAGTGATAGGGGTAACATGAATCTAAAAACAAGGTAGCTAGCTCATGGTATTAGTGCTCCAATACTTCAAAATATTGCCCTTTAGTTACTTGCACAACCTTGTTCATCTTCATGCTATGAAAGAAATTAGAGTACTTATTCATTTATCCATTCTCTCAGGAGAAACGAGATGGCATCACATAGAGTGGACGATTTGGTAGTTCTTCAGATTCTTTGAAGGAATACTTCACAATATGAAAAGGAAACAAAATTGTGGATGTAGGTGGAGACGATTTGGGTTCATTTGATGATTATGTAATTCTTGAAGTTGCTAATTTGTCTTAGATGAACCTAAGCTAGAGGGTGTCTTTTTCTATGATGACAAAAGGCTGAAATGTCTAAAATGAAAGAGATCCTCTTTTCACATTTTGGATTCTAGACAATTAATTATATCCTTTTCTGTTTTAGGCAACAATGCGTTCAAACTGTTATATTTGACTGGGTTTCTTTTAGATGATTTGGAATGTATTAAATAATTCATAATGATGATCAATATGTGTGTCTGCCTGTGTGTGCATGTGTATATATATGTAAATGTATACCTGTGCTGCCGTGACCTTCATTTGGGAGATCACAGGTGTTGCTGTGTTGTGTTCATGTCTGTGTGCTTCATAGCTGATTACCCAAACTAATGGACTTCCACTTCGAGGTAAATCTATAAACCAGGTCTAGAAAAAAAAAAAGTAGCAGATGCTCTCTCTACCATCCATCACTGAGCTTAATACCATTTCCATTAGTCTGTGTTGAGTTGATTTCCGAAACTAAGAGATGAGGTATAGAACATCCTAGGTTGATTTGCATCTGTAATGAGATACAACCCTATCCAACTTCCATGGTGAGCTATGTTTGTTGTGAGGGTTGATTGTTTTTAATGGGTGTTTCATGTTGTCCCCCTTCTTCTGTTTTGATTTCTATGTTAACTAAATTTCATGATTCAGTAACAAGAGGGCAAAGGAATCTATAACAAAGGTGTTGCTTGACTGAGACACAGCTCTTAGTCAATTGAAATTTCATTTGCAGCATGCCTAGCAAACTATTAAGTATGCAAAGTCAGACCCCAAAGGCAGCAATTTTTTGTTCGCCGCAACTGTCCCAAGCTATTTCCACAGTACTCTGCCACCTTCCAGATGGTGTCCTGCATTGGAAATGTGGCCTATAAGTTCCAGTTACCTCCATCAGCTCAAATTCATTCCATATTCCATGTTTCTCAGCTTAAAAAGTCCTTGAGAAGTGGTTTTTGCTGACTTTTTTTGAACCCCAACTACTGGAGATTGGTGAAGTGAAATCTCCCACCCCTGAGGCTATCTTAGCAACTAGAGAGATTTGAAGCCATGGATCCAGTGGTGGAATGGCTGATCTTTTGGCGGTCCCTGCCAGTGGAGGAAGCATCAAGGGAGCTTGCTACTTCCATTCAAAATAAATTTCCCACTTTCTGCCTTGGGGACAAGGCAGATTTTAGAAAGGGTGGTAGGAATGGGCCCAATTTGGAGAAGTCTTTTGGAGTTAGAGGAGAAGAATTCTGTTAAAGGGGGCAAATGATTGATTGGAGTCCAAAGATCTCCTGTGACTTGGGGGAGCTTTGCTCCTATTCGTCTTTGTATTTTCCTTTTCTTTTCTAATACAAATGATTCCTCCTCTGTTTGGAATTATCATAAGAGAGTGAAACCTATGATTTCTGAACACTATTGGCAATGTTTATGACACTCTTTATTTACCTTCCATGTTTTTTTGACATTCCATTTTAGTAACCTATGTTCGCTTGGTTGTTCACTAGAGTGCTTTTGAGATGATGACAGGATGCACGCTAAAATTTTATCTGCATCGTATCATTTGATGCAGGGAAGTGGAAGATTTTGCCCGCAGATTAAATTCTGACTGGCCAGAAAGAATGCAAGAACTTTTATCATCAGGGCAAGAACGGAAGACGGTGCTTTTCCCTGCAGATGGTTTAATAAGGCGACATGCTTGTATGATTTCACCCTTTGTTACAGTATTTTCTCTTATCCACCATGTTTTTCGAGCTGAGTGCTAAAGCATTTTCCTTTATTTTCCCTTTGCCCACTTTTATTTAGTACTCTGCTTAGAAACTTACGTCATTTATATATATTTTGCGTCTTCAGCTCTCTATTTCCCTTTCCTTTTGAACCTCATTCTTGTTTCTTTTTGCATATTCTGCATTTTTTGTTAGTGTTGGTGACATGATTTTAGTTTTATAGTTTTACTGTTTTCAAATGTTTATTTTCTTGTTCTATATACTTGGTGATGCTTGTTTGTCTGTTAGCTCGTTGTGCTGGGTCTCAATTGTATGGTGCCATATTCTATCAATTAATAAATGGTTAAATGTTTTTAGTTTCTAAACTTTGATACGAAATTGAAATTTGACCATATCCCAAACTTGATATAATTTGGTTCCCAAACTTTAAAAGTGAATGTATGTAGTCTTTTTAATCCAAATTCATTTTAGAGTAATATTTGAATTGTTTACACTCTTCAATACATTTCAGTTCAAATGTCATTCCGGAACACTTTTTAACAAGCAAAAAAAATTAGCGCGGTTAGGTTAAAAAGTTTGGGAGACAAGAATGAATTTCAATTTCACATCTAAGTTTAGGGACTTAAAACATATTTAGTCCCTAGATCTTGATATTAACTTTTGAGAGTTTAGTAGTTTTGAATGTTTTGTTTTTATTTGAATTGTACTTAGAATTCTTTCAGTGTTTGTGAATAGGGTTTTGGTAATGATTAAGAAATGAATAAATAAAAAGCTTTTTGATAGGAATCACGGCCGGGATGTATTGCTAAGTGATACATTAGATGTTGTAATTTTTTTAAAAAAATTCACTTTTCAAGATAGTTTCCTTCATTTTTGAAAAAAAAAGAAAATTTACTCCAAATTCATTCCTTTTTAGTGTGATTCACGACTCACTAAATCTCTTTCCGTCTTCAGGATTGGACTTAGAATGGAATTATGGAAATGAATCCTTCCCAGAGGCTTCAACAATTTTGAGAGAAGCTGGCAAGCGCAAGAAAAGTTTTGCATGTCAGTTGTTCTTTTTTTTCATTTCCTTTGTTTTATTCTATTCTTTGCCGTTCATTTTTGGTGGTAATTTTATTCTGGGGACTTTGTTGTACTTTGTCAAATAAAAATAATAGTTTGTATGGTATAGTATATCCTTATTGTTGAGCCTTCGCAGTTTTGCACTTTTAATTTGTACGAATACATTTTCTGTCAAGACATTTGGTGTGGGATAAGAACTAATCTCTAACTTCATTGTCACTAAAATTCGGTTTAGCAAGTTTTAACTACTCTGCAAATAATGCAATCTCTGGACTCTACATGAAATACTAAAGTTAGTCATCCCCAGTCTCTCATCTCAAACTGTCAATATGAATTTACACTTGTGTTCCTGTGAATCTGTTCATTTTGCTTTCTATTTGTTGTCACAGTAATTGTACACACAATTTAAATAAAGAAAGTGAATTTGTTAAAACGGATATAATTGAAATATTTGGCTATCAGTTTTTCATTTAAAGATTGTTCTCAAAATTGGTTTCATTCCACAAAGTGGTTTTGAACATATACACCTTTCACATATAGAGAGACTCTTTTTTATCAATTTTAGTAATTTTGAAGTAACCAAATCCTCTCTATCAATGGCAACCGCAACTGCACATCCTCATCTACCTCGCTCATGTTGCAGCCGTCTTACCGAAGCGGCCGGCTTGTTCTCCTCCTATTCTCCCTTTAACGGTGGAGTAGCCGGTTTAAAGGTGTTGGACTCGCCAATGACAGTATCGTCGTCGAGATTGGAGCGATAGACTCTGGTGAGCTTCTGAACGAGCTCCCTAACGCTTGTGCTTCTGAATGATAATCGGTGATTGTGTGTATATGATCAATGGCTCCTTCTTTATCGTTTCTTCAGTTTGACTTCTTTATCTCTCCAACATCTCTGGATTTACTTTTACCTTGTGTTTTGTTGGGAGAGTATTAAGAATTCTTCCCAACTTTTTTTTTTTCCTATACTCATATTTTCTTGACTCAGTAAAAAAAACCTTACATCTTTAAACTTTCTAAAAGATATACCCTGAAATTTCATAATGCATAATTAGTAGTTATTTTGATTAATTTATCAAAAAATGACATTTTCAAAATAATTTTAAATATATTATTCTATTAAGTTGGGTATTTATACAAAATTCCTTGGGTCACTCATGTAATGTACATTCACTCATCTGCTCACTCATGCATGGCAGCTTCTTCCTATATCTCTATTTCTTTTTGCACATTCATAAATATTTTATTTCAGTTTTACAATTTGAAATATAAATTTTATATTTCGAAATGTCTAATTCAAATTATATTTTTATATTTATATATTGTAATGTATAATCTAAAATAATTTTTTATTTTTTAAAATACACAATTTAAAATAAAATGTAATTTGGATTTTACAGTCCAAAAATTATACTGTAAATTGTATATTTTAGAATATGAAAATTTATTGGTGTGGATGGAAATTATGGAGATATAGAAAGAAATGATTCCTGTGCTAATGTGGACCCACATTTTACATAATAAAACCTTACTAATATTCCAAGTTATGTCTCAGATTCAGAATTATCTCGTTTTGGATTTTCTAATGCAGAAACTTTCTTGTTCCCGATTGCGTGGTCTTGTTTTAAATTAAGAAATTTTATTCTAGATTACGAAATTACAAATATTATTTTGGAATACGTACGTAATTTGATCTAGAAGCATTTTTTTGTATAACGAAATTCTATCTCACAACATGCTATTTGAATATTCGAAGTATAATGTGATTAAGTTTTAATTCTTTTCTAAATTTAAATAATTTTAATGGAACTTTATTAAAAAAATAAACAAACATAAAGTTAATTAAAAATATATAAAAGTTTTAGATGTTCAATTGAATTTTTATTTTTGAATAAAAATTTAATTAAAGGTATTTAAATCTATGAAAGATTTTTAAATTTAATTAATTTTTTCTTATACATTGTAATGGGACAAAACAATGGAAAATGTTGCAAAGTCAAATAAAACTCCTTTTTAAAAAAATATAAGGTATAGTAAAAGATATGGACTGCAGGAAGCAATTCATCATGCAATTTGTCTAAACAATTTTTCTATGTTGGAAGTATTATCATTATTAAACAATTTGTCTAAACAGGCCTAATAAATATATTCTTCCGAAAGTGTATTAATGTTCTAAAAGCATATTTTTACTTCAAACATTTTTAACAATTTCTTTATATAATTTATTAATAAATAAAACTTTTTATAACACTACTGATATTTTTTTAAAATACAATTTTTTTAATTATTGTTTCTTAATTTCTTTATTTATATATAATATCAAAATTTAATATCTCATGTCAGTAAATAATTAGCTTATGTATTATGCGATTTTACTGAAAATTGGATTTAAATTCAAATAAACAATTACCAAAATCTTGAAGTTAGAGATTACAAGTATTTGTTGATGGGATTGTTTATTTAACTTAACTAAATTCAACTTCAGCTGAGTTTAGTTGACTAAATTACTGTCTGTTGCTATGATTCCGAAAAAAACAATTTTTAAAGTATTTTGTAACATTTCTTAAACTTTACTTAAAATTGTACTAATTTAACTTTCATAACTGACAAGTCTTCATTGGGAGTCTAAGCCAACTTTTCATGCAAGAACTGCCATATACAAAACACCAAAGACTAGAGAAATCAATGTCTTTCCTCTTCATCTTGAAAGATTTAAGGAAATTGGTACATAACATGAAAAATCTTACAGAAACTAAAATTTAGCTAACTTCAAGTTCAAATCCCATACAATACAACATTAACAATAGTGATGATGATAATAATACAACATAAGTTATGCTTACATAGTAAACAGCAGCTTCTCAGTGTTAGCAGCCTTTCCAACAGTGCCTTACCTCTTGGATCGGAATTTTCTATGCATGAATGTTTTCTTCTTGACATTTGGTTGGCAAAGGCATGGTTTTGTTCAGACCCTCATGGATTCTTCATCTGCTATCTCACAAAAAATAAGGTACACAGATTCATGGTCCTCTTCAATATCAGAAATATTGAGTGATATCTCTCTCAGGATTTAAGTGCATGCTATCATACCATTTGGTTGAAATTGTTACAACAAAGTTACACAGTGTCCTAATATACCAAGTAGGATACAAGCCTGCTGCTGTTCAATGGTGACTGTTAATTGATTGATTATCCTCTTGGATATGACAACAAGGCCTCTCTGGTTCCCCTCTTGTCCATAAAATCTTGAGCTCACCTCTCTTTTTTCCCAATGACAAAAAGGTGCCTGCATTTATGATTCCAGAATAAGGTTACAGAAAAATTACCAGATCTTATCATGAAGTAACTAAATGTCTCCCGAAGACAACAATATCTCATTGCAGTCTGTCACAATTCAATTCTCAGTAGAATCATCTTTGCTTCTTTGTCCAATTCGTATATAAAATTTTGCACTAATATCATATGAACAAGCAAGCTAGGAGAGGTTGTTAAAAAATAGACTTTAAGCTTAACTCAACCGTATAAAACCAACTTGTATTGTAAAGTGAGATTTGCAACTATTTATATACTATGAAATCACCTTATTTCTAGTTGATGTGAGATCTCCAACAGAAGTTAACGACATGGAAAACCGGATGTCATAGAAAGTCCCAAGCACAGATAAAGGAAGAAGGTTGTTTGATAGGCCTTTTGCAAACTCAAATTATGACATAATTCCTTTTTCACTTAGTTTGGGACTCAAAAAATGAAGTGATACTAATTAGCATAATTTAAGCAAAGGAACTTCAAAAGCTAATAGAATAGGTTGAAGTGTAACACCAAGGAGACGTGTTTGTGGATGGAGAGGGAAGTATGAAATGTAAAAGATTACAGACCAACATGCCATCATTGAATCTTGTACTTCACATTTAAAGAAGTCTGATGACTGTACATACCAAGTGTAAACGGAACTATATAAAGTAAAGCTGGCTGACCATGCCCATCCATCAAGTTCAAGGCCACATACGTGATGAGGAGACCTGCAGATTAAAATTTAAGGTATGATGAACAAAGCAAACAGTCACTTCCACTTTTGAAGCTAAGAATATACAGAAGAAGCAAGCAAACAGATTCATTGTGGAAATCTTAAGGTTGCTAAAGTGTCGTATCTTCCTTATAATTCCAATTAGGAAATTGAAAACATATTAGATTGAGGCACACTGCATGCATAGGCCTAGTAATGCACTATAATATGCAATTGACTGGGACCCACATTCATCACCGATAAGATACTACACTCAAAGTCAGACAGAGGAAAGGACACGTTGAGTTCTCTAAGAAAACACTCATACACAAAAACAGAAGTCCTCACCATCAAGAATTAAGTAGAGATTAACCTCTTCTCTAAACCCTTTCACCTATTCCATAGAATTTGCTACCAACCAAATTCCATAGACATGCAGTTTGCAACTTGTCATTTTGTTTTTCAACAGAGAGAAAGCCAAAAGTTTTGTAAGTGTCACCACTAAAATTTTGAATGAACTCTTCTTTTGTTAAGTTGATGCACTTAGAATGTTAAGCAATTTTAACCGGTTACCTAAAATTTTCCGTGTTATAATACTATCAAAGAGTAGCCAAGTATATTATAATATCAGCAGAATCCTGCATTACAGTTAATAGGTCAAAATATCTTCACATTTTATTTGGAAAACAATACAATTCCCAGAGAGAGCATTCTATACCTAAACCATAAGCAGTCATTGCCCACAAGAAGTATCCGGCACGAAGGTTCTTCTTTGCCAACCAATCATACCTGTAACATTAGTTATCAATAGAATAAGTACCTGAAATTGATACATAATAAAAGACTACTCTCCTTTCCATCTATCTAAATCATTTTTGCAAAAGGAAATAGTGTGCATTCTACCACAAAAAGGAATTCAGTAAAACAAGATGAGTGGGAGAGGTGCGTATAGTATGATCAACATAAGAATTCCATTTAAACCTTAGTGAAAATGCCACTATAAGTCCTGGTAAGATTATGTCCCCAAATCCAATTATACTGTAACCACCCCAAGGGTCAAATAGACGAGGTATCTTGAGAAGCATGGGAATGCCATCTTCTCCACTCTTATCACCACGAGCTACCTGTATAGAGAAAAGTTGTATTAATTTGAAGGGAAAACAAAATCACAAATGAAGCCAAAATCAAGCTTTGCAAAGAATGGTTGAGAGAGAGCTTTCTTTGAAGACTGACCACTATCATCACACTCTCATGGAACCACCATTTAGAGACAAACACCCAGAAGATGTCATATAGGAATGCACAACTGAGAAGAACAGTCCCAACCTGATACAGAAAAAGGTACGAAGGTGTTTTTGTTCATAGTAAAATTTACAAGCATTTTAAAAACCAAAAACAGTGTGAAGAAAACAGCAACAATGAATCATTACCTTTAGATTTGGTATGCGAACAATCTGAAGAACTGTAATTATCAATGTGATACCCTGAATGATAGGTGGTAGACAAAGATAAGTGCATGTGCTAAATAAATACTAATGAGCCTCATCATTTATAAATGCTTACAATCCTAAATGGCACAACTTCAATTTCTATCCAAAACTAAATTGAATGGGAACAAGTATAATCAAGAGAAATATTTTTCTTAAATAAGAAAGGAAAAAACATTGCCGTCCGTCACACAAAATTAAAAATCATGGAATTGGAAACTAGTAGCACGCAGAGACATATCCAGAAATGTATCAAAGGGGGGTGAGTTTTTTCATCCAATCATTTAAATATTTTTCTTGCTTTAAATAAATAATGAGGTTTGAAAAATATTTACTATCAGTTCAACATCATATATATATATATATATATATATATATGTGTGTGTGTGTGTGTGTGTGTGTGTGTGTGTGTGTGTGTGCGCGCGCGTGTTAAAGGTAAAGCTTTCAAAATGGGTCACAACCCACGGGCCAACTTGACCCATCACGGGTTTGGGTCGAGTTGAGTTTGAAAAAATTGTATTTTTTTTATACGAGTCAGATTTAAACCCGGCTGATTTAAACCCGGCTCATCCGGGTTGAGGAAATTGATATTGTTCTTCACATCTTTTTCATTGACCAATAGCAAAACAATGCACACCTTGATACTTAGTTCATGACTCCATTGTTAGCAAATAGTGTTAATGTAATAAATAATTATTATTGGATCCATATCATAAATTAACCAAAACAATACAATTCAAAAGACAAATGCGGTATCCTACACTTATTGTTTTAGTCACAGCTGCAGCCAAAGGAAGAGTACTGGATTTCATGCTAGTTTAGGAATATTTTCAGTTTTATATTAGTGATGTTCCAATGTCAGAAAACAATATCTAAGAAATGCAACAGGCGAATTTTTTATGATTGTATCGTAATTTTCTTTATTTTAACAATTAATCAGAAATGGCAATCAGTTCAGTCCAAAACACTAGAAAATATAAAGAAAAAATTTCACCAGGAGACGAAATTAAAGTAAATAGATCTTTTTGATAAGCAAAAAGTGACAAAACTATTCTTACAAGGATATCTTGACCAATCCAAGCCCATGATGCACGGCGACAAACCGCCCAAACCACAGCAAACACTATGCAGAATGGAGTAACAGCAAGTGTCAGATATGAGACAGCTCCAAAGAAGGGTATCTTCACAAATGTCCGGGCAGGTTGGCGAAACCATCTAAAACTATAGGCATTTTACTGTCAATTCCATACCATAACTAATGAATGTAATAGAAAGAAAATGAACCATGTTCTCTACGGCCACAAGCTTTAAGCTAAGCTAATTTCTTTTTCAGACAATATTCATTTATGATAATGTTGTGACTAAAAGAAGCTGAAAATCCTTGCCAATGCAAAAATTACATAAAATACATCTTTGAGCAATGTTCTCAGTCAGAGCTGTACGTCTGTCTTGCTACATTTGGTTATGAAAATCAGTTCCATACCACTTCAACGCTAATACTTTTCAGGAAATAGGTATACGGAAAAAGACTTGCTGGCTAAGTCAATCTATTCTTACTCTTATTTGCCACCATTTATATAAACAATAATCAAACCAGTTAATCTCAATTTAACAACACAAATACGGTATGCTCCACAACATGATCTTTTGGGCCATAACATCTGTAGTTATATCCTCTTTCTGATTACTAGAAGTACAAGATATATATAACCCAACAGGTCAGTCACAAATTCATAACAAAAGAAAATAGGTAGATTAGTTATCCTGAACTACTCTCATCCAACAGCCTTCCTTTGTGTATAAAAGACTTACCATGATAATAGGGCAACCAAACAAGTTTGCAGTCCCTGAAAGCACATGAAGAATACAAAGATTACAAAGATTTAGCTTGTTTGACATGCTGTTATTGCAGTACCATACTTTAACTCCAAGTAATAACTAAAGCAAAAAAGTACTAAAATTCACGAGTGAAAAAATATTTTAGTTCTAGTCTACATAACAAAAATAATAATGACCACCAATCTAAGGGAATTCATAATTAACTGTACATCATATTGTGTGCTTGTAAATGTTATATGACTTATTTAGGACTCAATATAACCACAACCAAGGACACCCTTTTGTCTCAGCTTGAAGATCTAGCATTTGACTTAATCATAGTATCCTTAGAAATTTGGATTGCAAAGGTGGGCCATATTAAAATAAAGAATTCAAACAACTACTTTCATTCCTGATCCATCTTTTTCAAGTAGCGATTCTTTTACATCCAATGATGACAAGTTTGAAAGCTTGAATTCAAACACACAAAGGTAGAAGTGAATGCTGGGATATTGAGTTCCTAAACCACATTGTCCATGTGATTGGAGAAAGAAGCTAGAAGTTAATTGTCCAGTCATACCAAAATAAATTTCAGGACATGAAATAATCAAACCCACTTTTCCCATATTAGCTTAAAGGAGCAAATAGATTGAAGCCTTAGCATTCAAGTTCAGTACCTTTTATACCTACACATTAACAGGTCCCTAGCAGGAGGAAAATGATTGCAATGAAATATGCATCTACAGCTGAACTCAATTGTTTGAATTAATAAGTTGAGCTCGAGAGCTAATGGGTTCTGTATGATCTGTTAGTCATATCTAGCTCAGTTAGAATATGAGCCTTAAGCATAAGGTAGACAATGCTTAACCATTGCTCATAAAGTAGCTTACTAAATATCTTTTCCATTATAGAAAAGAGCATTCTCCCACTTGAGTTCCTTTTAATTTGAGTTCAGAATCCCTTTCTTTTTCTTTCATTATATGAAGATATTTTCACTAAAAGTTCAGCATAAGTGATCCCCCACATATAATCTAAGACATGGCAGCTTCCTTAAAGAAGATGCAAAATAATTATAACAAAATCATGGAAATATGGTCCACCAGTATAGTGATTGTTGATAAGTAGATTTTAAGCCTAACCAAATCCCACAAAACCAACTTGTAAGGTAAGGTTTGCACCCACTTATGTACTCTAAATTGGCTTTATCTCTAGTCGACGTGGGACTTCCAACACACCCCAACAACAACAAATATCGTTAGGATAGGTTCTAACATGTCTCAGATACCATGTTAATAAGTGGGCTTTTAAGCCTAACTCAATCCTACAAAACCAACTTGCAAGGTGAGGTTTACATCCACTTATACACTCTAAATTGACCTTATCTCTAGTCGATATGGGACTTCCAACAGTAATTATAATCTAGATCAAAGGAAAGAATATTCAGATAAACAAAAACTAGGCCAAGAACAAGAAAAACGCACCTCTACCCCGCCAATGCAAAACAGAACCACCAGAACCTCAACAAACCAGAATGACATTAATTTATACAGCATAACCAAGAAACATGAAGCAATCACGACGAATAAGACTGCTGCTATGGTACTAATTTCCACATAACCACTGGAACCAACATTTTCTGTATTAGTATAGTCATCCGAAGCATCCTGCAGGTATATAAGTTTAACCATATATTAGTAACTAGATCAATGAATTTCCAAATATGAGGGAAACAATTTGTTATAAAGGGGGAAAACATGCTGACAGTAAAAGAGAATAAAGTCCTGTTTTGTATAGCCTCCTTGACAGGTAGCAAATAAAGCAAAAGCTTTATTGTTTTAATGTGCTTGTCTTTTCTGCACTTTTTTGTTTGGCTCTATTTGACTTAGTTGGATCTTATCGTCCACATCTTAGTATTCCTGCTTTTTTCACTATTGAGACACAGTAAAGTTGGCACAAAATGGAACTAGGTAACCTTTAAAAGCTTCTCTTGCTCAATAGCTGCTTCTCTAGCACTCCAGGCAGACCAATATGAAGCACATAAAATGGTACCAACAGCCATAAGCCACAAAAACACTTCCGCAACATCAACCAATGGACGCAATGGAGAGTATAACTGTATGGACACTAGAGACCAGGATTTGTACATGCAGCAGTGCAAATGATATCAAGTAAGACACATCACCACACAGGGTATAAAATAGAAAGTGATCATTTCAGAAGCTAAATTGCCCCGTGCCAAAAGAAAAGCTGTAACAGCTCACAGAAAGTTAATCATACCATTGGAGTTATTTTTAATATGCCTTTCCAAAGTCAATCCAGCATCTTGGGGAAGCATAACAGCAGGTATTCCTATATCAACATCAGTTTCATTTTCTTCACAAACCATCTTGAAAAGTTCTGTACAGCAAGAAAATACAACAATTCATCAAAACAACCACAAAATAATACTTTCATATTTATAAAAGAAATATTGATTTCAACTGCTCATTGCAACTTTCTTTTTATACTCTAATAACTAATAATGAACAAAACTTTTTAACATCTGAGCAACTAAAGTCCCCAAGATCACCTCTGATTAAAATCACTGATGGACAAGTAAGAAACAAAAATACCCTATATGATCTCAAAAAAGCATTGAAAAGAAAATGCAGACACCTGTACGGTAGTTTATAATGAGGATGGCTGAAGCACCAGCTTCATCAGCAATATTCGCCTTTGTAGTAAAACTGCACTTTCCTCGGTGCACCAAAATTATCTCACTAGTGAGCTAATGGTGGAAAATAATACAAAATACAAATTAGTAAATATATAAAACTAGAGCTTTCAATCTGAACAGTTATGCTTCACATGCAAGTAAAGTTGCATTTTGCAGGATATACAACTTAATAATTAATTCAAATACTTTATTCTTAGGCTTTGTACAACAATCAGGAGGATCAGCCATGACAACTCTGGTAAGATTGGCACGTTTTTCTTTTGATTCCAACGTAGGGCCAAATCTTGCACCAACACCAGCATACTCACTTTTTTCCACACCATCAATCCAAGTAGGGACTTTTACCTAGACAAAAAAAAGAAAGCAACTTAAAAAAAGCTGTTGAAAAAATGCATATATATGCATATATGGCAATACACAAAGCAAGAAAATAGAAATAGGTTGCACAGCAGTTGCTAGAATCTAAAAGCTAAAAGATTTTTCAGAATTAGTTCTTTCTTAGTCCAATATTGAAATATAGCTCCCAATCTCCTGGCTACCATCAAATTTATTTCTTAGTTATATTTTGGGAACACTCAAATAACCATTAGCCTGACCACCAAAGAAGGTCAATAAAAAAAAGGCACTGAATTGCAGAAATTTTACAGTACAAAAGCTCTTGAAGAAGAGCATAGACAAACTAAGGTCTTTCAGTAGTATCTAAAAAACAACACCCCCTGCATCAAGCTCACGTGTGAAGATGCAAGTTTGCAAGACAACAATCATATGAAGAAAAAAAAACGATAAAGAAAATCATACATATCAAATAAAAGATGTTAGTGTATTACACAAAAATTAGCAACTCTCAATCTCTCACCACATGACAAACTTAGATCTCTACTGGAAAAGCTAGAAACCGACCATATATGAGATGTTTACTACAGTACCCAACTAATTACTACAGTACCCAACTAAGCACTGTAGCAAGGAATCTAAAAAAGGAAACTCAAAAAAACTAAACACGCAACCTCCAAAACTTAAGCAAGCATTGAGCAAACACCAAAGCACCATTAAAGGAACAGATCATCTTTCCACGACGAAAACTCAAACCAAATACCAAACATACATATACTTATGAATTTCTAATTTAATCCCACCCAACTCTCCAATTTTCATTTCCCCAAAAACAAAAGGATTTCCCATGTTCCCAAAATCTTCTGTATAACTTTCCCACTAAGCAAGCATCAAGGCCAAGAACAAAAGTTGAAAACCGCCGAGAATGACATTCCGAAACAATTTTACAATTCATGAGAAGAAAACGAAAAAGGATAAAAATTGGTACCAAAACAAAGTTGTTGTCACAACCAGGCCTTATGGGGGCAACATCATCATGGTGAACTATGTCCCCACCCAAAACCAAAGTGACTGAAAGCAGTAGCACGTACACCACACTATGAACAGCTCCAACTGAAACCATGCTGAGAGCTAAGGCTCGTGATGCAAAATTCAGGGAGAAACAACAGGGGTATCAATGAAAGCCAAAAAAATGTTTTTTTTTTCAGTTTTTCAGATAGAAAATGAGGAACAGACAGAGGAAAATGGAGAAGAATCGGTGGAGGTGGGAAGAAAGAAGAGAGAGAAGAAAAGGGTAGTAGATTTTATTCATTATTATCAGTTTGTTTTCTTAATTTCTGTTTTGTCGTTTGTGGAAACTAAGAAAAAAAAAACTAAAAAAGTGCGTGGAACTGTTGAACAAGAACTTGCTTGCCATGTTGATTGTTCTAGAGCTGAGTGTGACCACCATGGCCCATGTTCTGTGTTCTGATTCCCTCGCGTTTTTACCTCTGACACTATAGAAGTAGATTATGTTATTGTCTACTTCAAAAATTTATACTTTAATTAAATTGAATTGATCTTCTTTGAATTTAGAGAAAGCCAACACATTATACTTTTGAATTTTGATATGAATTTAATAAATGGTTGATTCAATATCAGAAAAAACCTTTTAAGTTGGGTTAAATATGTTTTTAGTCCCTATATTTTGTCGCGATTTTAGTTTTAGTCTCTCTTTCAAACTAAGGTATAATTTAGTTCTTCAACTTTAGAAAACTCTGGTTTTAGTCTTTTTTACCAAATTTTTTTAACTTTATCTGTTGTTTCAAGTACTATAATAAAACGTACTTGAAACAACAAATAAAGTTAAAAAAATTTGCTAAAAATGACTAAAACCAGAGTTTTCTAAAATTAAAGAACTAAATCGTACCTTAGTTTGAAAGAGGGACTAAAATCAAAATGGCCCAAAATATAGGAACTAAAAACATATTTAACCCTTTTAAGTTTGATTAATCTTGTTAGTTTAATATCATACAATTGACACATGAAATAAATAAAAGATATTTTCATATTATAAATATTGGTTCAATTAAAAAAATTGTAATTTTGATAAAAATATCCAAATTAAATATATAGTATAATTATTTTGTTTTGTTTAGTTGTAAGTAATTTATTTTCTGAAGTTTGTTAATGTTATAAAGTTTGATACGGTTTGATTATTAACTTTTTAAAAAACAAATAAATTATTTTAACTCAATTGTCTTAATATTTTTTATGTGTCAAATAATATTTTAAATTGACGTTTAAATAATATAGATTATTTGAGACTCATTTAAGTTAGAATAATGATTTAAATGTTATTTAATAAATAAAATTAACATAATTATATTTATTTATTTTATTTTTAACATTTAAGGACTAAAATATATTAAAATTTAAAATATAAATAAATTTTAATTTACGTCAAAATTTAAAAATAAAAACATATTTTATTCTTAATTTTTTAAGGTAAAATAGTCTAATTATTATTTTTTTTTAAAATGTTATAAATATAAATTACTATAACTCATGTTACATACTAATTTAGAACAAGTCCATATTTAGTATCATACATGATAAATGTTTTCTCTTTTACTATTCGTAATGTTTTCGATTACTATACTTCTTTAATCTGTAGAAAAATTCCTTCAAACATATATCAATCATATTAACCATTAAAACCATAAAATATTAGTTATACAAATATTTTTCACTTGTTATTTAGTGCTTAAAAACATAATTCGTAATATTACTGTTAACATGAAAGAAACTATGTGTTTGATACTATAAATGTTTTTCTACATAACTAACAAGTAAATCTATTCATCAAAATTAGAAGAAAAAAAATATGTTGCATCTTAGTGTATACCAGATCTAAACTCAATTTTAAATAGTTAAGTTTAACAATTAATTAAAAAAAATTCCTCATATTTTAATAACTTTTTTTAACAACTTTTTTAAAACAGAATATGTATCATCATTTTATTGGTTTGTTTGAATTTATGTTTAAAAAAATATTTGAAACGGATCAATCCCAAACTACCATATATGTTTATAGAAAAATGTCAAAAAAATTGTTAAAATAACTTTTTTTCTTAAAAAAATAAATTAAACTTATGAACAAGCATACAACATTTTAGTGAAAAAAATATAAAGCGATTATTTTATAATAAATTAGAAATAAAAAAAAAAGTTGCATCTTAAACTATGTAACTTTTAAGCAATTAAATTTAATAATTAAACATGGAGAAAATTAAGATTGAAAAAAGTATTCACATATCCATGATTTATCACGGATACTAAATATATATCTTTAATAAATACACATATATATAATACCTACTACTTATTGATTATATATATATATATATAATTTGCATACTAATTATCTACTAATGATTATTAATGAATTTTATTAATGTTTTTTTTAATTCAAGTAATAAAAGAAATAATTATGAGATAATAATTGAAATATATATTTTTATTTTTAATTTAGACCTATAAAAATAAAATTATTTTGTAAAATGTTAATTTTTTAAAATTTAAATTTTGATGCAACTCGTTTAATTTTTCTTATAAATACCAAATTTATTTGCATCCATATAAAATTTGTTTTGAGTTGTAGTTAAAATTTTACGTTTACTTAGACTTATATTTTAAAGACTTGTTTTTAAATTTTTTATTTTAAATTTTTAAAAAATAAAATATAAAAATATTACAAATATAAATGAGTATAAAAACACTCCAGAGCAATTTTAACATATATCCAATGAATAATACAATGAAAAACAAAATATATTTTTTTAGAGATAACAGGTATTGAATAAAGACTACACATACTCAACTCCGATCATTTATTGTCCTATATAAAACCTATCAACAAGCATACCACTATTTCAGCTAAAAATATAAGATAATTATTTTATAATAAATTGTTGTATATTTATATTTGTGATGTTAATAGAAAAATACAGTGGAGTGGATGAGAGAATGAATTGGAAAAATATTTGTAGAAAATTATAAATTTATTATTTAATAAAACTATTTTCCTTAGTTAAATAATAATAAAAACTTAAAAATTACGTTTTAATAAAATAAAGTTTATTTTTATGTTTTTGCCATATACTTTTCATTTCTTTTTTTAATTTTTTGTTCCTTACCTAACACAGTATAAAATATCGAATGAGTCCAATTTATGCACTATGCACTGTCACATCACATTAGAAAAGAAATAGTTAAGATTAGATTAGAATATAATAATGCCAATTAAAAATAAATCAGAATATAATAATGGAGGTTCCACTTCCACATGAAGAAACAAGTTTATAAAGCTTAATTAATATGCTTTTGTAAGGTGCTTCTTCCACTTACCACATGCCACGTGTCTGCGACAAAAGCTCGTCTCCACTTTTTTTTTTTATCACGACACGGTCAGGTCACCGGCTACCGACTCAACAAGTCTCCAATGTCGTATGTACCGTACAGTTAAGATGACACTCACTGCACTCTGACCAATTTTCTCTTCAAACTAGTAATGATTATCAATTCCAATACGAGGTTTAAATTTTTAACTAATTTTAATTAGTCAAAACTATAATGAACACGTAATTGAATTAATTGTATTATAAGTTTAATTAATTAGTACGTATTCATGATTATAATATTAAATAAATTAAAATATTCAAATGGTGAGAATTTAAAGTCTCCCATAAGTCATAAATAACACGTACTAATATTATGACTATACATAAATTATTATCGTATAATGGCTGGTTCCTCATAATAAAACCATTTTTCCTAAAGTGAAATTATGTAAGAATTGTAATAAATCTGTCTATTTTATTGATTTGGAAAGTGTAATCAGCGTATAATATATAAAATATACAGAATATCTAGATTTTATAAATAAAGAAAGAATATATCAATTATTCAAGACATAATCAATTATGAAGAAACTAAACAAGGTAAACTATAATATTCAAGACAGAATCAGTTATGCAGAAACTAAATAAGGTAAACTATAATCAAATATATTATTTCTTATCATCCCCTTCAAGCAAAGCGTGGGATTTGGTCCAACAGAAACTTGGCTCTGAAGAACTGGAACAATGGTCGAAGCAGACTTTTAGTGAATATGTCTGTTAGCTGGAGATCAGAAGGAATGAATTGAGTGATGAGTTTATTAGATAGAACAAGCTCTCTAACAATGTGATAATCAATATCAATATGTTTAGCGCGTTTGTGAGCCACCAGATTTTGAGAGAGGAATATAACACTCTTGTTGTCGCAAAGAAGAGTTGACGCTTGATAGGAAATATGCAGATCATGTAGAAGATGAGTAGTCCATATTAGTTCAGCTGCTCATTAGCCATGACTCTATATTCTGATTCACAACTTGATTGAGCTACGGTTGGTTGTTTCTTAGCACTCCATGAGACGAGATTTTTGCCTAAGAAGATAGAATAACCCTAGGTTGATTGCCTAGTCTCAATACATCGAGCCCAATCTGCATCCGAGTATCCAAGAACATTAAGGGAAGCTCCACGGGTGAAGGATAGGCCATAGGACATGGTACCCTTGACATATCGAAGGATGTGTTTAACTGCTTGAAAGTGATCATTTGTTGGAGCTTGAAGAAACTGACTAACCAAATTTACCGCGAAGGACAAGTCAGGACGAGTTATAGTGAGATACTGGAGTGAACCAATGAGAGAGCGATATTGAGTGGGATCAGAGAATGGATATCTTGTGGTTGTCAGTTGAATATCATGTTGGAGCGGTGTGGCTGTCGGTTTTGCATCCAACATCTGGGCCCTAGATGTCTTGAGCGTCTAAGAAAGACACCATTGGCAGTGTAGTGACCTCGAGACCAAGAAAGAAATTTAGATGACCTAAATCCTTGATAGCAAACTCAATTTTGAACCTTGCCAAAAGTTTTTGAATTAAAGAATTATTATTCCCTGTCAAAATTATGTCATCAACATAAACAATTATATATAGAGTGGCAACAGTGTTGTGGTAGACAAATAAAGAAGGATCTGCCTTGCTTCCGAGGAACCCAAGACTTAGCAAAAACGAGCTGAATCGTTGAAACCATGCAAGAGGGGCTTGTTTGAGGCCATAAAGAGCTTTCCGAAGTCGACAAACATGATTTGGGTATCGAGGATCAACTAACCCAGGAGGTTGTTCCACATAGACATGATGTGTCAGGTGCCCATTCAAGAATGCATTGTTGATATCCAATTGATGAAGAGGTCAATTATTCATTACTGCTAGAGTGAGAATGACACGAACAGTGGCAACTTTAACAACAGGACTGAAGGTGTGATCATAGTCAAGACCAAGTGTTTGAGTGAAGCCTTGTGCAACCAACCGTGCTTTTAATTTGTCAATTGACCCATCTGAAAGATATTTGGTGCGAAACACCCATTTGGAGCCTACAATGTTGGTATTGGATGGGCGTGGGACAAGATCCCAAGTATTGTTGGAGTGTAGGGCCAGGAGCTCTTTATGCATAGCATCCAACCAACCAGGATGTTTGGTAGCGGATTTGAACCTTTTGGGTGTAGAAGTGGTGAGGAGAGCAGAAAGAAGAGAAGATGGTTGGTAGGTGGTAATGTCAACAAAATGACGAGGCCTAAAAATACCTGATTTGGCGCGTGTGACCATAGGATGAGTAGATTGGACACTACGGTGTATTTGTGGATGAGTATCAGGCATGGAAACAACATTTGAAGGAGTATCTTCAGCAGGACATAGACCACAAGGTATGGTTGGTAAGTGCACAGGTTCCTTGGATAGTGGCAAAGAAGAAGCTGGTGCAGGAGCTGAAGCAGGAATTTCAGGTGTTGAGGCTGGTTCAGCAAATGAAGAAAAACCCAATCCAGAAATTGGAGATATACTTCCTGTTTTTGAACACGGAAAATAAAGTTCATCAAACTTGGCATGTCTTGTTACGTATAACCGGGAGGTTGAAGGATCCAAACATCGAAATCCTTTATGGTTGTTGTTGTATCCAAGAAAAATACAAGGTGCACTGCGAGGGGACAATTTGTTAGTGGCATAGTCACGGAGACAAGGATAAACCCGACAGCCAAAAGGATGAAAGTATGCATAATTAGGAGGAGTATTATATAAGGTCTCAAATGGAGAAACACCATTTAGAAGAGTGGTCGGTAACCGATTTATGACATAAACAACACAACAAAGAAACATGTAGCCAATAATGAGCAGGGAGATATGAATGAAAAAGCATTGCAAGGCCCGTTTCAGTGATGTGACGATGTTTGCGTTCAGCTCTACCATTTTGGGCTGGTGTATGAGGGCAAGACATATGATGAAGAATTCCAGTTTCATTTAGCAAGGTCTTGACTTTGTTATTGTTGAATTAGGTGCCACCATCACTTTGGAATGTTTTTATAGTTGTATGAAACTAATTTTCAACAATTTTCTTGAACTGGACAAATACATCATAAAAATCATATTTCAGGAGCATGGATATAACCAAGTGAATCTAGAATAGTAATCAATAAAAATCACATAATATCGAAAACCAAATTTTGAACAAATGGGAGCAGGTCCCCATAAATCACAATGAATTAAATCCAGCACATGCGATGCGCGTTTCTCATTTAGGGAATAAGGTAGTCTTTTTCTTTTAGCTAATTCACAAGAGCCACAAATGGAAGGAGTTGGTAAAATAGAAGATAAAGACAAAAGACCTCTTTTTCTTAAATGGGAAATAGTATCAAAGTGAACATGACCCAAACGATAATGCCACAATTCAAAAGATCCTCGTAGCTTATTGGAATCTAAAACAGAAACAAAAGCATTTTGATCATGCTCCAATACATATAAGTTGTGCTCACGTCTCTCTTTTGCTAGAATTTCCTTTGTACCCCTTTGCTGAAGCAGAAAAGATGTGTCAGTAAATATAACATCCACAGGAAAGTCACGTGTAAGTTTTCTAATTGAAATGAGATTCTTTTGAAATCCAGGTACAACAAGAATATCAAGAAGGTTTAAAGTATTTGTCAAACGATGAGATCCAATATGGGAAATGGGGAGAGCATTACCATTTCCAACCGTAAATGTGTGATTACCAGAATAAGGCTCAATTGAGTCTAAATCAGATGAGTTTGTTGTCATGTGTGCTGAAACTCCAGTATCGAGGTACCAATCAGACTGGTTTGAATTTGATAGAGTGCAAGAATTCGCAAATGATTCGGCAAGATTGACAGATTGAGGTGGGCCACCTTCATAACGTTGATGGCAAGATGTGGCATAATGAACTTATCTTCGGCAGATTTGGCAATGGATAGGACGACGTCCTTTGCCGCAACCACCACGACCTGAGTATTGATAACCACGACCTGTTTTGCCATTTGAGAAAGAACGTGACCCAAATAGAAAACGTGTATTGGATGATTGAGAGGAACGTTGAGTAGTGGTATTAAAAGCAGCTTGAGAGGGAGGAGATTCAACGACATGTAAATACATTTCAAAACTCTCGGTAGCAGAAAGAAGATCACGAAAAACAGGCAGTAGTCGCATGGCTAATTAAGATGCACCAAAGCTAGTGAAAGTGAGACCTAAACCCCGTAAAAACCAGTGTAATTTATCTAAATCATTCTCTGGTCTACCCATAAGGCTGAGTTTATCACATAAGCCTCAAAATGTTTTGGAAAACTCCCTAACAGTGGATGAGCTTTTTGTAAGGTGCAACAGTTGATCTCTGATCCCAATTTCTCTTTGCTTGGAGTCACCACCATAGAGGGATTCAAGAGTAGTCCAGATTTGTTTTGCGGTGTTACAGTGCAGTACTTTAGCTAGAGTCTCTTCAGTAAGGGAGGCCTGAAGAAGACTTACAAGTCTTTGATCTTGTTGTTTCCACGTGAGAAAGGTTGGATTAGGAACTGTCAAAGATCCATCAGCAGCAGGCAATTTCGCAGGAGTTATGATTGAGCCATCAATATGACCATAAAGGGCCTGTCCTTCGAGAAGAGGAAGGAGCTGACGACGTCAGAGAATGAAATTGGTTGAGGTGAGACATATGGATCATGGTGTTAAAGGAAAAAGCACCATCAATATTAGCCATAGGGAAGAAAAGAAAAGAAGAAAGAGTAAGGAAGGATTGAAATTAGGCTGATACCATGTAAGGATTGTAACAAATCTGTTTTATTGATTTGGAAAGAGTAACCAGCATACAATATATAGAATATACAAAATACCTAGATTCTATAATTAAGGAAAGAATATATCAATTATTCAAGACAGAATCAATTATGTAGAAAATAAATAAGGTAAACTATAATATTCAAGACAGAATCAATTATTTCTAAACATAACTTTTAGAAAAAATATAGTAAACATCAATAATTTTTTTTAAGAAAAAATATGTTTATTTTATGTTTTGATTGTAAAGTCAAATTCATTTAAAACAATTTTTAAATTCGATTATTAACATGTTTAAATTAATTAGATGTTTAGTTGATTTTGATTGTGTTTGATTGGTTTTCTCCGTATCCAAAATATCAATCATGTTATTGTGATCAATATATATTGATCATACATACAACACAACTCTTAAGCCTTAAGTTTGAGCAAAGATCACAAGCGAAAATGATTTATAATCATTCGACTCACCTTTGAAAATATGATCGTTGGTCACAACACATGTATAGACTCCTAATAAGGGTCAGATCTAGAACAAGGGCCAAGAGAAAATCACAAGATAAAAGAGTGGCCATATAGTAGGGGATCTTCACTTTAACACCACCGTTGAAAGGATAGGCTGAATCTTCCAAAGGTTCTCGCATATGAGTAGGTTGCACACGAAGTTCATGAGTGCTTTAAATGGGGTAAAGATATAAAGGACCCTGTTGGTTGAACTTTTATTCTGATGGATGACGTGGATAATGATGTCGTGCACCTCCACGTTGTCGAGGCAATGATCGAGTGTGTCAAAATCGGAAGAATTTGAAATTGAATTTCTTTTTTGTTTACTCGATCTTCTTCACTAACTTGTTCATGCATGTGTCGTTTGAGGACTTTCAAGGTCGGGTATTGTGGAAGTTTAATGCCACTCCCACTCATCTTCATCCGAACGCTTGAGCAACTTTACTAGTGTTCAGTATTTTGTGCAAGGATTTGGTCCTCACTCCTACCCCAACTTTATTCCTTTGTCATTATCTTATCGTACTCGTTCTATTGCTCGAAAAAGATGAGTTTCTTTAATAAGCGAGACTAGTTGAAACATCTTTCAACTTTTCGCGTTTCTATAAGGGCTTCAATGAATGGTTCTTCAAGATTTTCATTTTGCTCAAGGGTTGCAAATTGTTCTTTTATGGGAACGATCAGCTGAACTTTCCTCTATACTAGACCCAAAATCCTACTCGGTTGGATCCTTAGGAATCGTCAATGATGAGCCTCGAAAAATGCTTTGCTCTTGAGATTTTGGGCCAGCTTCCCCCAAAGCTTCTGATCATAGAGGTTCTTGAATGCTTATGAAAAAAAAAGAGGTTCTTAAATGCTTATAATCCTTTAACCACGGCCAATACCTTTATGGTAAATAGTTTTTCCTTATTCGGTTTGTTTATAGTCAGTTTTTAACTTAGCTATGTTTTCTTTTATGTTATAGGTATAATGGTCCGCACCAATCTCCTGAACCTTAATTTCTTCAAGAAGTTGTTGTATAAGCACCCAATTAGTGTGAGCTATTACATGGCCGCTCCAACACATGCAACAAGACCTCTCAGCTAGAGTAGTAGATGAAAGAACTTTGTTCGACCCTATTGATGGGGTAACGACCTCCATTTGCCTATCCTTAACATTCCTCCTCTCACTATTATTTTCGCCACTCCCAATGATCGAGAGAAAGAAACCCGTGGAAGAAAAGGAAATAGGAAGCATGATGAGTGGTCTACCTCTGCCCCCTGTCACAAACGTGACCGTCAAGGTGCGGAGACATTGGCCCCTGTTGTTGGCGCACTTTCAGCATTAACTTGTGGATGAGGAATAAAGCCTTTAATCATCTTAGCTATAGATAAAAGGAGTTGATAAAGGGCTTGTTCAAAGCTGATGCACTAGAATTCAACTTGCATGTGACTGCTTTATGCCAAAAGGTTGAAGGTGGTCCAGTTGGAAAAAAATTTAATGAATTTCCAAAGTAGATAATGTCACCGCCCTCAAGACTAATGGGTCTTGACGACCTAACTGAAGGATATTAAAGTCGTTCATGCCCAGTGTGCACAGAAGGAACATGATTTGGTTGCCAAGGTTGCTACCTTGGTTGAAAGAGAGAAAAAATTGTTGGGCGAGACACGTTGATTACAGTAGTAGATTGACAATCTCTTTTTGATGCAACATGTCAATCATAAGGCCTTGGAGGAGTGGGACAAGAAATATAAGTCCATGGCTAAGGAGGTTGACAAGACCGACAACAGGTCATGGCTCAACACAAAGCCAACTTCCAGAAGGCTTGGGATAAGGTGACCTACTTATACGACATCCCCTTGAACAAAGGCAGGGTTGATGTTCAAATGGCCTTTCAAAAGGGAAGACTCATGCATGTTCAAGACATTTTCAAACCTTTCAATGAAGGCTCTAATGGACTAATCTTTCTCCCACCTAACATTGATCAAAGCGATCGATGTTAGATGGTGTGGTTTACTCGTGGATAAGATAGTTGCAAAGCAATTTACAAACAATAATAGAGGAAACGAAGCTAAGATTTCCTCCTTTAGAGAGATAGGAAAAACTCTACACTATATGGCGTCACTCATCTTGTATAATAACATTTGGTTTATGAAGATTTATATATGCTCGTTCGAATAAGTGGATTTGTCGTACTTGTCAAACACTATCATCTTTCAATTGTCGCACAAAGGGGTCTCCATGATCCCCACAATGAATGAGAGTATAACGATTGTGCCAACAATCACAACTGACTGGTTATGGTCTTTACTCACTCCGAAGTTTCTTGCTTGAATTGTTCGGTCTAGCTGCTTTTAGTGTTGCTTAGTTGGTTCCTGTAAATTTGGAGTGGATGACATGGGATCTTTGCCATCCTTTACTTGTCAGACGATCGCGTTCTTAGCTCCCAATGCCTTGATTTCTTCCTCGTACTTTCTCTGCATTTCGACAATTTGTTTCGCATCATTTTCCTTGGGTCCATATGATCTTCAACAACTTCCTCCAACATAATGTTGTTTACAATGTTCTTGGTGGTTACCATATGGGTTTCAGAAGTTTTTACTCGACGCCACGATGAACAACAAAATGTTTTGAGTTTAGGGTCAAACAACCTTTTAAAACAATTTCCTTCTCTTGTGCTTCGATGCTATCCTTTTCATGCTCAGGTAAATTATTCTATATTGGTCAAAGTATCTATTAAAGGTGCTCTAATTCTAAAGTCAACTCAAATTTAATTGGTAAAACAATTAATGTTGTAATAAAGGCATAGTAAAAGTCTCCACAATTATACCTGCATTTTTTATTTTTTTTTTCATAACTTTTTTTGTTAGGATCAATCTACCTACTATCAAACTTTCTTTAAACTTAATTACTTATATCTTTAGATTAACTAAATATTTAATTAATTCTAATTATCATTTTTTTCCATATCCAAACACTTGTTGCAATTTGTATGTGTGACATCCCAATTATATAATATTAATAATCATATAATATAGGCATCATCATCCAAACAAGAGAGAACAATTTAGAAATAGACTTGCGAATAAGTCTTAAAGTTTACAGTCACCAGAGAAATACCAGAATTGAAAACTTTAAGATAAAAGGTATAAACCTTAATCTTAGACATAAAGAGTATTTCAAGATACATAGGTTCAACAAGGAAAGGAATTCCTAAGAAGACTAAGCTTGCAACATCATCTTCATCCTCCAACTCTTGCTCCAAGGGAACCTCCTCAATGACATTTGCTCCCATCCAAGTGGATGATCATCGCAAGAGAAAACATACCTAAGCAATATACAACATAAAAGTAAGGGTGAGCTAGGTAAACAAACATTATAAGATATAAATTACTCAAGCATACAATAAATATATCATAATCCTCATAAACTCAACTCATTCAACAATCATATAAATATCGAACTCTTAGCAGGTTCTACACTTGCAGTGGTACTTTACCCAGCTACATCTTATCCTACTTTGTCCCCCAAAGTGGATCTTCAGATAAAGATGCACTTACTTGCTAGCTCAATCATCTTATCCTACTCTGTCCCCCAAAGTGGATCTTCGGATATAAATATAACCACTGAAGCTACATCTTTCCTACTCTGTCCATCAAAATGGATCTTCGGTAAGGACTTCCCACTTTCCACCACGTAGCTTTCTCTCTACGTGAGATCGAGACTATTGAGAGCATCAGAATGAACCCCTAAGTCTGAGCTCCTACATTCATACATACAATTCTTGACATTTTACATTCATACAAACAACACTTTATACAAAATCAACAAGAAGTTCCTCCTTGGAACTCTATTCCACACCTTCCATTCACAATTGTACATTTCAAAATATTAAAATCTTTAATCCTTTCTTAAAACCCCCTCCTAAATACTCCGCCACTACATATTTTCATAGACAACATCACTTATTAACACAAGTTTCTCCATAACCTTTAATTACCAATACTTAAGTAATTCAAACAGCTTGGAAACCATCATCAATGGTTTCAGAAGGGTCCAAAACCCCCAAAACGATATAAAGAACGTCCAAAAATGATATCCGGAACCCCGAAAATCACCCAAAACTGTCTTGGATGATTTCCCAACGACAATAATCGGTTATTACGTGTGATAATCGATTATTTACGAGAACTTTGAAGGAAATACAACCCTTTGACTAGAATAATCGATTATCATGTGAGATAATCAATTATTCTTATCAGTTTTTGACAGCAAACTGATTTTTCTGGTTTTGGTGCATTTGAGACATATCCAAATGATCAATTTAAATCTGTAACACTACTATTGATATGAAATACATTTATAGATGAAAGCAAAGTATTGCATTGATCATTTGGATAGGAATTAGATGTACTAAACCAACTCATTCCACTCTAAAACATCAAACTCAATAGCTAGAGAATCTCAAACCCAATTCTAACACTTTGTATCTATTTTGACTAATTTGGTGACTCAAACAAGTCCCAATCCACTTGCTAAAACTGCCCCAACAGCCCAATTATACCCCAAACCTCCATTGCTCAAAATCACCTCCTCACTTCCCCAATTTGGCCTAACTTCAACTCTAAAACTCCAAAATCATTAACTTAATGACCTAATTTCAATTCCACTACTAAAAACATGTTTTTTTATCCAATTTTATGATTCTAGTAAGTCACAATAGACTTCCTAACAATATCCTAACCGTCCAATTACACTCCAGACAAGAATTGTTCAAAGTCACTATCTTAGTTCCACTCAAAAAGGCTTTGAGCACTATACTCACTATATTCTTTAACTAATAACATGTATATCAACACCATAACAAAACTTCCACCCTAAATACGTCCAACACGCCCAAAGGCCCTCTTAACTCCACTAGCCCAAAACCAATGTTAGTTCCCATTGAAATGACTTATAACAGTACCTAACACTTAACCCTTTTTCAAAATTAGATTTATGACAAAAATCTCACAACAACCACCGCCAACATACACCATTATAGAAATCAATTAATCCAGAAGAGCTTATAACCACAACAGTACAAGTTCATAATTTAACACTCAAGCACATGCACATTTCAAATACTGAAACCTAGACCAAGCACAAAAACAGATTCATTTAGAAATTTATCATGCTCTAACATCATACAACGAATTTAAACAAAACAGAACTGGCTCCCCTTACCTTGATTCCTAGCACAGCTTAGCTCCCAAAAAGTTGTCCACAATACCCCAACCAACCAAGACCGTAACAGCACCCGGTCAGAAATGAAAATCCAATCGGTGAGACTTGAAGTTCTCGATATCAAGAGTGCTTAGGTACCACCTAAACAGACATACACTGAGTCAATGAGCTGGAAAACTAGAGAGAAAATAGAGAAAGTAAGGGTTGAAGTTTTCTTTTTCTTTTTAGGGAGAGAACCGTTCATAAAAATGACTTTGGCTTAGACGAAGTCCAGCATAAATACTTGAAACAGTTTCTCCATTTACAAAAATGCCCCTCTCATTAAACTTAATCCAATTTTTACCCCTTTTAATATTCATATATATAATTATATATTATCAAGTTCTTACAGTATGTACCAATCAATACATGTACAATTCATATTTTAAAATAAAATATAATAATAGGACATATATACTATTAATTTAATTAAATTTCAATAATTGGGTGACATCCATTAAAGAACCAAAGCAACAATAATTAAAAACATATTTCTTTAGCAAATTGCTTCCTGCACCCTTTAAGTTTTCTTTTTTAAAATGATTATTTTAATTTTAAAAAAAGTCACTTTTTGGATTGGAACAAAACTGAATCAAGATTTTTGGAATAGAATTTATAATATAAAATTGTCAAAACAAAGTTTTGAAATACATCAAATACGTTGTGAAATAGATTTTCTAAAATACTTTTTTTTGCAGAATGCATGTAATATTTTTTGTGGAACACTGCTAAAACATGTTTCGAAAAAACTTTACAACAGAACATATGGTTTTCAAAATGTTTTTTTTTTTCAGATTTTCTCTTTTCTTTGCAACATCACCTCTCCAATGATAGAAGTCGGTTTGGAATGCATTTAAGTCTCTTGTGTAGGGGTTTGAGCTAGTCATTTTTGAAGTGTAGCCATTTAAGAGTGGACTTCTCCTTCTACCTTCAAACATTTTTTAATTTTTTCTTAATGCGAAAAGGGTAACTTTTTTTCTTTCTTATATGTCACTGTTTTAGTAGTCCACATATTTAAAATCGATCAATTACAAATTATTATAATTATAAAATAGTTAAAAAACATTGTTAAAAATACATTTTCTTCTTATAATTATCTCATTTATTCACAGCTTCGACTTTTAGTCTCACTTTTTTTTACTTAAAACTAGTTATAATATAATTAATAATAAATCATTTATAAATTAAAATATATAAATAAATATTAAATTTGAAAATTTGAAAACAATAAATACCTAATTTTAAAATTCACTGAATTTTTAAATTTAATTTCAAAATTTGATAAATTTTTAATCCTAATTTTGAAATTTAATACATACAAAAGAGAGACTATAGAAGAAGAAAACTCAGAATTGGGAGTGTATAGTTGAGAAAATATGGAAGACAAAGTGAGTGCAATAAAGATGATTATATGTCAACAAGTTTTTAATATTAGACGATGTCTCATTATATTATTAGTCCGTATATTTGAAACGAATTAATAATCAACTATCACAGTAAAAAAAAGTTGTAAAGAAAAAGTTGTTAAAAAAATATTTTCCACACAATAATTACTATTTACCTATTTTTTTTCTATTTTATATAATTTTTTATTGAAGGGAAAACTGAAACTTCGAGGTGCAGAGAAATACCTAAAACCGAAGCAATAAGCCCAACAGCCAAAAAACGCTAAAACCATTGGGCCAATAAAGCCCTAAACCCATGACGACCCGACCCATCTGAAAAATCATATCAGCAAACCCTTATTCTACCGAATCTTCCTCCTCCACTTTCCTTGAAGGTAGCGAGCTTCACAACAATGGTGCGTATCATGTCCCACTATTTTACAGATTCTGAATTTCCATTATCCATGTTTCGTTTCAGCTATGTTTTCATGTTATACATTTATAGTTTGTGAGCTTAGTGGAAAGGCGAAGTTTTGAGCTTTGTTACCCATTATAGTTTTTCTGTTGAGTTTGTAAGTTTGGTAGCTTAGCTTGAAATGAATCAGTTTTTGCGTTCTTATGTTTTTTTCTTACATTATCTGTATCAACATATTTTGGGTGCATGTTAAAGGCGTTTGTTAAGGCTCAGAAATCAAGGGCCTACTTCAAGAGATATCAAGTGAAGTTCAAGAGAAGAAGAGGTATTTTGTTTGGTTGTTTTTATTCATTGTATTCAATGTATCTCTTGTTCGTTGCAATCTTCATTTGTAACTGTGATTTTATTTACTGCAGAGGGAAAAACCGATTACCGAGCCAGGATTCGGTTGATTAACCAGGATAAGAACAAGTACAACACACCAAAATATCGCTTTGTGGTTCGATTTGTATCCTACTGTTATGGAGAGTTTGTTGTATGTGCTCAAATTGCTGTTTTTTGTCATGTGAATAACTGAATTTCTTTGCTCATGTGATGTTTTTCTGTGAGCATAAACCTTAACCTGATATTAGACTAACAAGGACATCATTGCCCAAATAACATCAGCTACCATTGCTGGTGATAATGTTCTTGCTGCAGCATACGCACATGAGCTGCCACGCTATGGTCTCGAAGTGGGCCTTACAAACTATGCCGCAGGTACTGTGAGGAAATCTAATTCCCAACCATTTTGTGACCCACGGTTTGTGTCTATCTTTTCACTCTTTTTCTCTGTCATCAGCTTATTGCACTGGACTCTTGTTGGCCCGTCGAGTGCTTAAGAAGCTTGAAATGGATGAAGAGTATGAAGGAAATGTAGAGGTATCTACGAAGTTGCTATGCTCTGTGTTTTTTTTTTTTTTTTTTTTTTTTTTTATTTGTGACATCCTTCTAAGTTATTTGGATGTTCCCTTTTCAGGCCACCGGAGAGGATTATTCGGTGGAACCAGCCGACACCAGGAGACCATTCCGTGCTCTCCTTGATGTTGGTCTTATTAAGACCACAACAGGCAATCGTGTCTTTGGTGCCCTTAAGGTAATCTATTTCAATACAGTGTTCTTTAGTGTGATTTTTGTTTATTAATCGCCAAATTGAATAATTGTGTTTACAGGGAGCTCTGGATGGGGGTTTGGATATCCCTCATAGTGATAAAAGGTTTGCTGGCTTTGATAAGGATAAGAAGGAGCTTGATGCTGAGGTTCATCGCAAATATGTCTTTGGTGGACATGTTGCTGCTTATATGAAGGTATAGACAGGTTTTATTTAGTACAATTATGTTGAAAAGTTTAGTACTATATTACGACTATTTAAGAACATGTGTTCGGACATGTATTATATAGACATTGAATGAGGATGAGCCAGAGAAATACCAGTCACACTTCAGTGATTACATCAAGCGGGGAATAGAGCCTGATGGTCTGGAAGATCTGTATAAGAAGGTTCATGCTGCCATCAGAGCTGACCCTACTTTCAAGAAATCCGAGAAACAGGCACCAAAGGAGCACAAGAGGTAAGTGGCTGATATTTTTTGAATGCATATAGATTCTAGAATTAGGGAAATGCATATATCTATTTTGTCATTTTGAATTCTGGCAATTTTAATTGGAGCTGTTGTTGGATTGGCTGTATATTTAACTAATCCTGTGCTGTTTATCTAGTATCTGTTATTTATCTAGCCTTTGTTCATCTTATTTTTGCTACTCGTTCCGTATGGCATTGAATATTTGATTTGGAAGTATGTAATTTCATGGATATGTAGGCGTGATCTAATATTGAAATTTATTAAATCTAATGTTAATGCTATTTCTTTAGTAATATATATTATCGTTTACTTTATTGTATTAGACACATGTTCTCTTTTTGTTAAAAAACTATGTATACATACGTATATATTCATATATAGTAAGACGACTTTTTGTGTTAAAAATATGAATCATTCGGTCTTGAAAGGTTGGGATCGTGAAATAAGAATCACATGTTTCTTTTTTATTTTACATAAAATTTTAATCAGTCCTATAATTATTTATTTATGGTTGTATGAAGTAGATATAATTTAATTCACTCTTAGTTTTATATAAAAATGGTCATACCCAAGTATACTACTCATGGATGTGATTAGTTTATTCAATAACTTCAGAAAAAAATGCTTCCATTGTAATAATTATTAAATTAAATTATGATTAGCTTTGTATTATTGTTGTCAAAACTTCATAAAAAATACACAATAATAGTTTGTTTGTATTTCACCTACATACTCTATTTTTGCTATATTTCAAGTTGTGGCATGGTTGACATTTTGGTTGAGTTTTGGTAATTTAGGTTTTAGTATGGATGATGTTTCTGAAAATATTTGCATATTTATGCAGGTACAATCTTAAGAAACTCACTTATGAGGAGAGAAAGGCTAAATTGGTTGCACGGTTGCAGGCTCTCAACTCTGCTGCTGGTGATGATGATGAGGATGATGAGTGAAAGTTCATCATTCATGCTGTAACAGGAGCTGTTGTCTTAGCTTGTATTTAGTCATTATGAGCAGTTATTTTGTAGATCACAAATTTTGGATACTTTTGGAGTTGAGTTAGCTTTCATTCTGTGTCGGGATTGATTAATGTGTTATATTTTATTCTCATGCTTTACAGATATGTTGGTTACAATATAATCAGATTTTGTTTACGTGTTATTCTAAATTTTTATTATTAGGGGTTGAACTTATCAGTTTGGGTTCAGAAAATGACGGAAAACTTATTTAAGATTTGTTAGAACTTCGCGGGTATATGAAAGGAGAAAGGGGAAACAGAACACTTATCTGCTAAACAGTTAAGTGGGTTAGGGTGATGGCCTATATAAGGATCCTGGGGTTTGACATGAGGGGTAGTTAGTGACTTGTATGTTAGTTGACCGATCATTGAACCTGGTGAAGGAGGTTAAGCTTCTCTCTATATTGTATTATTGAATTCTTGTTGTGAATACAATTCTATTCTCTCATTTTATTCTATTCTTGACTACGAAAGTGAAGGAGAGTTAGTGAGCTAGTTAGGGATTATATCTAGAGTGCCTAACAAAGTAGTCCGACCTACCAAGATCGGAGGAAAGCGAGAGTGATGGAGGGAAGAATGAGCAAGGTCGAGGGAAAGATGGAGCATCTGGAGTTGGTGGTAGATGGGTTGAAGGCAGAAACGGCAGCGAATCGCCAAGAATCGATCGCGATGTGCAAAGACATTCAAGAATTGATACGGCTGATGGGAACGCGCAACAGGCAAGGGGAGTTAGGCTCTGATAGGAGTCAGGAGTCAGTGAATAATAACGAAGGTAACCCGCACGGGAACGACGGAAGGGGAAAGGAGGAAGAGCGATCAGACAACGACTCTAATTGGAGACGACAAATGGAGTTGCCCATATTCGAGGGGCCCGATCCTCTGAATTGGATCAACAGGGCAGGGAAGTTCTTTGAGATTCAAAAGGTAGCGGAGGAGAAGGTCGAATTGGCCCATATCAGCATGGAAGGGAGCGCCGGATATTGGTTCCGGTTTTGGAAAGACAAGGCGAGAATTCGAACCTGGGAGGGGTTGAAAGAGGCATTGCTGATTCGATTCGAGAGCCGTTATTGTGGGGGAATTTTCAAGAGAATGGCGAGAATATGACAAACCACCACCGTGGAGGAATACGTGAAGGAATTTGAAGCTTTGGCGGGGCAGACGAAGGAGTTTACCGATCACTAATTGCTGGGTTATTTCGTAGCGGGTCTTCGGGAGGAGTTGCGGTGTCAGATGAGGCCCTATGACCCTTGCAACTTGATGACGGCGATGAAGATCGCATGCGATGTGGGGGAGGCTCTTCGTGGCCTAGGATTGATGGGATGGACGGCGGATAAAACATCTCCCTCATGGGGGCGAACGACAGGAGGAGGAGCAGTAATGGCTAGAATCGATCCGCCAGGGAGCAATTCCGGAAGGGCCACGCCGGCGGAAAAGGTGGGGGTGGCGAGACGAGAAGGGCCGATCGGAAACAGGCCGGCGAGAAGCGGAAATTCTGGAGGGGGAGATAACCGGGGATGGATGACTCGTAACCTACCTTACCTTGAGTTTTTGAAGTGCCGGGAAGAAGGGCGATGTTATCGCTGTAGGGGACCTTTTAGCCCCGGCCACCAATGTCCCGAGAAGAGCTTACGGGTGGTCTTGCTGGCGAAAGATGAAGATGAGGGAGAGGAGGGGGCAGAGACCGAGACGGAAGCCCCATGCATGAAGTTCTCAGCGTTCTCCGCCGGAGGGTTGACCTAACCCAAGACGCTGAAACTGCAGGGCAGAGTGGGGGAGAGAGACATTTTGATACTTGTCGACAGTGGCGCAAGCCACAACTTCATAAGTAAGAGGCTGGTGGACGAGATGAAGCTCGAACAGGAGGATACCCTTCCCTATTTGGTGAGGCTGGGGGACGGCCACAAGAAGGGAACTAGAGGATGTTGTCCGAAGATGGTCGTCGACATGGGGGGGGTGTTTGAGATCGAAGAAAGGTTTTACTTATTCGAGTTAGGCGGGGTAGACATGATCCTCGGAGTAGAATGGTTGGCCAAGTTGGGGGAGATCACTCTCAAGTGGAAGGAGTCCACCATGGCGTTCGTCCACGACAAAAGAAAAGTGGTCATCAAGGGTGACCCAACCTTGGAGAGGAGGGTGGTCGAACCAAGGAAGCTGTTAAAGCTGAGCGACATATACATGTGGGCTTTAGTTTGGAGTTTGGAGGGCAAGGTGGAGAGTAGGGAGAAGATACGAGAAGCAGAGCTTAATGAAGGGCAGCAAAAGGACTTAGAGGGAATTATAGAGAAATAGCGGGGGTATTTCAAGAACCTAAATGCTTGCCACCTAATAGAACCACACAACATCGGATCACTTTAAAAGAGAGCACAGACCTTGTCAACGTGCGTCCCTACCGGTATCCCCACGTAATGAAAGAAGAAATAGAGAGACAGGTGTCGGAGATGCTACATGCAGGCATCATCCGACTGAGTATAAGGCCCTTCTACAGCCCCGTTATCCTCGTCAAGAAGAAGGACGGTAGTTGGCGATTTTGACTACCGCGCTCTCAACCGAGCCACTGTCTCCCACAAATTCCCCATTCCGGTGATCGAAGAGCTGCTGGATGAGCTCAGAGGCGCAAGAAACTTCCCGAAGGTGGATCTCAAGGCGGGTTATCACCAAATTCGGATGGGCGACGAGGATGTGCAAAAAACGACATTTCGAACGCACTTAGGTCACTACGAATTTCTCGTGATGCCGTTCGGCCTCACCAATACTCTAGCAACCTTCCAGAGCGCGATGAACGATTTATTCAGGCCCTATCTGAGAAAATTCGTGCTCGTCTTCTTCGACGACATCCTCATCTACAACACCACGTGGACCGAGCACTTGAGGCAAGTGGAGCTAGTGCTGGAACGAATTCAATAGCAGCAATGGGTGGCTAACAGGAAGAAGAGTGAGTTTGGGAAGAAGTCAATTGGGTATTTGGGACACGTAATAACGTAGGAAGGGGTCAAAATGGACAGAGAGAAGATAGAGGTGGTCGCGACATGGGAAGAACCACGAACATTGAAGGCATTGCGCGGATTTTTGGGGTTGACGGGGTATTATAGGAGGTTCGTCAGAGACTATGGGAAAATCGCCAAGCCCCTTACGGAAATGTTGAAAAAGGGGAATTTTAAGTGGACAGAAGCTGCTTGGGAAGCCATGGCGAGACTAAAAGAAGCAGTAACGACAACACCTGTGTTAGCATTGCCGGACTTTACGCAACCATTTGAAGTAGAGTGTGACGCATCTGGAGTAGGTCTTGGGGCTGTCCTGACTCAGCGACGAAGGCCAATAGCGTATTTCAGCAAGGCGCTATCGGACGCGACTCTGGAGAAGTCGATCTATGAGAAGGAGCTTATGGCGGTGGCTTTGGCCGTGCAACACTGGCGACCCTACTTACTGGGGCAGAGGTTTGTGGTATATACCGACCAAAAAGCTTGAAGTTTTTGTTGGAGCAACGGGTGACAACTCAGGAAAGCTGCTTGGCTATGATTTTGACATAATCTATAAAAGGGGAACCTCAAATCAGGTAGCAAATGCGTTGTCAAGAAGAGAAGGGGGAGAACTAGAAGAAGGGCCTGATGCCAACGAGAAAGAGGTGGCGATGGAGCTGATGGGGGTTGTTAGACCTTACTGGAGAGATTTCCAGGATGTCATAAGAGAAGTGGAGGACGACGGTGAATTGAAGAAGATTCGGGATGAAATTACAGAGGACCCGAACAAACATCTGGCTTACACGATGGAGAATGGTCGGCTGCACTATAAGGGAAGATTAGTCATATCAGCTAAATCCGAATGGGTTCAAAAGCTGCTGGCTGAATTTCACACCACCCTGACAGGGGGACACTCTGGGGTATATCGAACATATAGGAGGTTGGCTTAGTCGTTGTTCTAGATGGGAATGAAGAAGTCTGTGACGGATTATGTAGCTCAATGCCTGGTGTGTCAGCAGAACAAGTACCTCGCAGCCTCACCCCAAGGGTTGCTGCAGCCACTCTCGATTCCCCAAGCTATTTGGGAGGACATTAGCATGGACTTCATTGTAAGGCTTCCGAAGTCCAGGGGTTATGATGCCATACTTGTGGTGATAGACAGATTAAGCAAATATGGGCACTTTGTCTCACTCAAGCATCCTTACACTACTAGGACCGTAGCATAAGTCTTTGTGAAGGAGATAGTTAAACTACACGGGGTGCCAAAGACTATAGTAAGTGATCGCGATCCATTGTTCCTCAGCACATTTTGGAAGGAGCTGTTCAAGATGCAGGGGACTCATCTCCAAATGAGCACCGCTTACCACCTAGAGATTGACGGGCAAACCGAGGTACTAAATCGTGAGCTCGAAGGATATTTACGTTGTTTCTGTTTTGAGCAGCCAAAGAACTGGAGTACGATCCTTCCCTGGGCAGAGTATTGGTATAACACCAGCTACCAAGGAGCTGCCAAGTGCACACCATTTGAAGTGGTATATGGAAGAGCACCACTCGCGCTAACTAGATTCATTTCCGGGGAAACCATGGTGGAAGCAGTGGCTCAAGAGCTATTAACAAGGGATGAAGCCCTGCAACAGCTACGATTCCATCTATCAAGGACGCAGGATATGATGGCAAAACAGGCGAATCGGAGGAGAAGACCCGTGACCATACAGGTGAACGATTGGGTGTACCTCAATATTAGACCACACCGACAGACATCCATGCCAGTGAGATTGCACCCGAAATTGTCAGCTCGTTATTACGGCCCCATTCAAGGTGATTCAGAAGATAGGAGAGGTAGCTTTTAAGTTGCAGTTGCCCGAGGATGCTAGAATTCATCCTGTTTTCCATGTGTCCCAAATTAAGTTGGCTATAGGAGCGAAGCAAGTTGAAAAAGAGTTACCAACAGATTTAAGGGAGAGTGGACCTACGTGGTGGCCTAACAGGGTGATTGACAGACAGATGCAGCAACAAGAAGGGGCACAACGCGAGCAAGTACTGGTTGAATGGCAGAATGGAGGAGTGGAGAATGTGACCTGGGAAGACAAACTGGTGATGCAGGAGCAGTTCCCCGAATTCGACCTTGGGGACAAGGTCAATCTTCAAAGGGGGAGTGATGTTAGAACTTGGCAGGTATATGAAAGGAGAAAGGGGAAACAGAACACTTAACTGCTAAACAATTAAGTGGGTTAGGGTGAGGGCCTATATAAGGACCCTGGGGTTTGACATGAGGGGTAGTTAGTGACTTGTATGTTAATTGACCGGTCACTGAACCTGGTGAAGGAGATTAAGCTCCTCTGTACATTGTATTCTTGAATTCTTGTTGTGAATAACAATTCTATTCTTTCTCATTCTATTATGTTCTTGACTACGAAAGTGAAGGAGAGTTAGTGAGCTAGTCAGGGATTATATCTTGAGTGCCTAACAAGATTTTAAATTTAAATTTGATATCTTGAGATTCAAATTATGATCCAAACTTGTCTGACTAGATTTGGTTTTTTCAATCCGAACTGATAATTGGAAAGGTTGATATGTACACGAGGAACTTCTATGTCTTTCCTCAGTCAATGTTAATTTAAATAAAATAATTCAAAATAAAAGGTTTAAAATTATAAATAAAATATTAACACTATAATTACAATTAAACCTTCTCCCAAATTTATGTGTACATACAGTACAAGTATGTGGAATAACAATCGTAAAATTGCAATCTTTTTGGGTTTGTAAGTATAAAATTAGACTTTAGTTAGTATAAGCAGTGAGTATAGCACCATGAACCGTATGAAAGGTGAGTTATATTATATCAGAATATAGAGAATAAAGTGACTTGTGGTGTAGGAAGACACTCATCCCTTCCTTATTCTGGATAAAAAATTCCAGAACTTGGGGTGCAGGAAGAAACACCCTATGGATGGAGAGAAAAATCTCTGACCATGTTGCATTTTGATGACTAGAGACAGACAAATTTCCTATTTAAAAAGCAGATACTAGGAAATTGATACTGTTCTTGACATCTTTTTCATTGACCAACACCAAAAAATGCACTCCTTGATGCTTAGTTCATGACTCCATACTAGCAAACAGTGTTAATGTTATTGGATCCAAAACAATACATTTTAAGACACAAATGTGGTATCCTACAGTCGTTGTTTTAGTCACAGTGCAGCCAAAGGAAGAGTACTGGATTTCACGCTAGTTTAAGAACATTTTCAGTTTTATACTACTGATCTTCACAAATGTCTTTGGCTGGTAGCAAATAAAGCAAAAGCTTGATTGTTTTAAAGTGTTTGTTTTTTCAGCACTTTTGTGTTTGGCTCTATTTGGCTAAGTAGCATCTTATCTTCCACATCTTAGTACTCATGTTTCTTTCACTGTTGAGACAGTAATGTTGGCACAAAATGGAACGAGGTAACCTTTATAAGCTTCTCTTGCTCATTGCAACTCTCTTTCTATCACTAATGGATAATTAAGAAACAAAATATACTATATGATTTCAAAATGCATTCACCTGTACAGTAGTTTAAAATTTGGATGGCTGATGTACAAGCTTCATCACCAATACTCTTCTTTTTAGTGTTTTTAGTGTTTCCATTCAATACATGGTTCAAGATTCATTAAACCTCTTCGTTATAAAATAGTCCAAAATTATGTTTATTTAGACTATATCCACATATGCTGTTTGATATTATGATTATTATTAATTATTCTGTTATTATATGTTTGAAGTAATTACTATTCCAACATAAACATAGATTCACTATCTATGTTGATCATATAAATATAATTCGTATTAATACTCACTTGATACTTATATTTATTATATTTATAAATATCTTAAATTCTCTTATTAACTTGGATTTCATTTTCATCAACAAGAACTCTCAAAACCATTGTTAAGATTTTATTACTTGTCCGCAGATCTAGGCTTAAAATCCCACCAATATTAATAGTGAGCTGATGGGGAAAGTAATATAAATTAATAAATGTACAAAATTAGTGCTCTTTATCTGAATAGTTATGCTTCATATCCAAGTAAAGTTGCATTTTGCAGGATATACAATGATTAATTCCAATACTTTATTTTGAGAGTGCAAGAAAACTCTTACCATTTTGTTTCATGCGTGCACGTGAGTTTTGGTTTCATTTAAGTGGTTCACCAATTTTCAGTATTTTTTTCATTTGAACTTTCAAAATATATTTATAGACATTATCTTTTAAATAATAATATTATGATATAATTTTACATTCATTTAACACATGTTATAAGAATAAAATGTCATAAAATGTAAACTTTTATTTTTTCAAGAAAAAAGAAAATAAAAAATAAATAAAGATAATGTCAAATAAATATAAAAATTTTGTATGTTAAAGTAACATTTTTCTTATCTTTTACATTTATTCTCTGTGTAGGGTTAACTAAATTTCACGGTCTTTAAAACTTTAATATTTTATGTGAAAAAAATAGAAATTCTTACATGTCATTGTTTATTTGTGGGAAGTTTTTGAAATGATTCACATAAAAGATTCAACAATATTTAAGAAAAGAAAATACATAAAAGACTTTAAATCATTTATAATCTAAACCTTAAAAAAAACGTATGAATTATTTTATTTTATTTTAAAATTTCTTACATATACACAATATAAAAACTTAGAGCATTGAATGTTGATGGAACGGTTCGTTGGAATGATTAAGATTAACAAATAGCATTGTTCATTTCCGAAGATAAACACATAAGAGTGTCCTATATACATACGCAATTTAAATAATTAAGTTTGACAATTAATAAAAAAAAAGATAAAAGCTACCAAGATGTATATAATTACTTTAGTGGAAAATATAAAGGGATTATTTTATAATAAATTGAAAATAAATGATTATTTTAAAAACTTTGTTTTGATAGACCCAAAATACTCCTGTCGTATAAATAGATCTTATAATAGGATAATCCAAACCTGCATTTAAAGTGAATAATGTTTTTTTTTTATATATATAATTTTAACAATATTATCTTAGCTAATTTAAAAGTTAAATTGACTATTTAGTAAAATACAACAAGCAGAGGAAAAATTATTTATTAGATTAAAATATAGTTAAAGAAAACAGTATTAATACTAAATAATACTAACTTACTAAAATTAATGGTAATATAAAAATGGTTCTTATTTTCCTAAGTTAAATGATAATAAAAAATTATTTTTTTATAAAATAAAGTTTACTTTTATGTTTTTGTCATATATTTCCTTATTTTCTTTTTTAATTCTTTCTTCTTTACCTAACACGGTATAAAATATGCAATGAGTACGATTTTTTTTTTATCAAATCACAGTTGAAAAATAATGAAGATTATATTAGAATATAATAATGCCCATAAAAAAAATTAGAATATAATGATGGAGGTTACCATGAAAAGCAAGTTCATAAAGCATAATTATTATGCTTTCCTACGCTAATAAAACCGAAACAATTGGGCTAAAAAGCCCAAAACCCATAACGGCCCATCTGAAAAAAAATCTCATAAGCAAACCCTTAATCTTCCCCGACTTCCTTCCACCACTTTCGTTTGAAAGCAGCGAGCTTCAGAATGGTGCGTATCACGCCTCATTATTTTGCAGATTCAGAATTTCTACTATCCGTGTTTCGTCTCAGCTTCGTTTTCGTGTTATGCATTTATAGTTTGTGAGCTTAGTGGAAAGGCGAAGTTTTGATCTGTGTCACCCATTTTGGTTTTGGTGTTGAGTTTTTACATTTGGTAGCTTAGCTTGTAATGGATCAGTCTTTATGTTCTAATGTTTCTTTTTTTCTCACATAATCTGTATCAACATTTTTTGGGTGCATGTTAAAGGCGTTTGTTAAGGCTCAGAAATCAAGGGCCTACTTCAAGAGATATCAAGTGAAGTTCAAGAGAAGAAGAGGTATTTTGTTTGTATGTTTTGATTCATTGTATTCAGTGTATGTCTTGTTCGTTGCAATCTTCGTTTGTAACTGTGATTTTATTTACTGCAGAGGGAAAAACCGATTACCGAGCCAGGATTCGGTTGATTAACCAGGATAAGAACAAGTACAACACACCAAAGTATCGCTTTGTGGTTCGATTTGTATCCTACTGTTATGAAGATTTTGTTATATGTGCTTGAATTGTTGTCTTTTATCATGTGAATAAATGAATTTCTTCTCTCAGTTGATGTTTTTCTGTGAGCATAACCTTAACCTGATATTAGACTAACAAGGACATCATTGCCCAAATAACATCTGCTACCATTGCTGGTGATAATGTTCTTGCTGCAGCATATGCACATGAGCTGCCACGCTATGGTCTCGAAGTGGGCCTTACAAACTATGCCGCAGGTACTTTTTGAGGAAATCTAACTCCCAACCATTTTGTGACCCACGGTTTGTGTCTATCTTTTCACTCTTTTTTCTCTGTCATCAGCTTATTGCACTGGACTCTTGTTGGCCCGTCGAGTGCTTAAGAAGCTTGAAATGGATGAAGAGTATGAAGGAAATGTAGAGGTATCTACGAAGTTGCTATGCTCTGTGTTTTTGTTTTTTTGTTTTTTTTTTTATTTGTGACATCCTTCTAAGTTATTTGGATGTTCCCTTTTCAGGCCACCGGAGAGGATTATTCGGTGGAACCAGCCGACACCAGGAGACCATTCCGTGCTCTCCTTGATGTTGGTCTTATTAAGACCACAACAGGCAATCGTGTCTTTGGTGCCCTTAAGGTAATCTATTTCAATACAGTGCTATTTAGTGTGATTTTTGTTTACTAATTGCCAAATTGAATAATTGTGTTTACAGGGAGCTCTGGATGGGGGTTTGGATATCCCTCATAGTGATAAAAGGTTTGCTGGCTTTGATAAGGATAAGAAGGAGCTTGATGCTGAGATTCATCGCAAATATGTCTTTGGTGGACATGTTGCTGCTTATATGAAGGTATAGACAGGTTTTATTTAGTACAATTATGTTGAAAAGTTTAGTACTATATTATGACTATTTAAGAAAATGTGTTCCGACACTATTTTATGTATTATGTAGACATTGAATGAGGATGAGCCAGAAAAATACCAGTCACACTTTAGTGATTATATCAAGCGGGGAATAGAGCCTGATGGTCTGGAAGATCTGTATAAGAAGGTTCATGCTGCCATCAGAGCTGACCCTACTTTCAAGAAATCCGAGAAACAGGCACCAAAGGAGCACAAGAGGTAAGTGGCTGATATTTTTTGAATGTATATAGATTCTAGAATTAGGGAAATGCATATATCTATTTTTTCATTTTGAATTCTGGCAATTTTAATTGGAGCTGTTGTTGGATTGGCTGTATATTTAACTAATCGTGTGCTGTTTATCGTGTTTCTGCTATTTATCTAGCTTTTGTTCATCTTATTTTTGCTACTGGTTCCGTATGACATTAATTGATTTGGAAGTATGTAATATATAGGTGTGGTTTAGTATTGAAATTTTTAAATCTGATGTTAATGTTATTCTGTAGTAATATATATTATTGTTATATGTTTAATTATTACACACACTCACACACTCATAGACCTGATTAATTTATATAAGGATGGACTTACAATTTTACATTATTCAATAATTTCATAAAAAGATGCTTCAATTGTAATACTTATTAAGTTATGATTAGCTGCCAATTATTTGTTAAAACTTCATAAAAATTACACAATAATAATAGTTTGTTTGTATTTAACTTACTTACTCTATTTTGGCTATATTTCAAGTTGGTGGCATGGTCAACATTTTGAACCTTTTTTGGTTCTATTTTTGGTAATTTAGTTTTTAGTACGGAGGATGTTCCTGAGAATATTTGCGTCTTTGTGCAGGTACAATCTGAAGAAACTCACTTATGAGGAGAGAAAGGCTAAATTGGTTGCACGCTTGCAGGCTCTCAACTCTGCTGCCGGTGATGATGATGAGGATGATGAGTGAAAGTTCATCATTGATGATGTAATAGGAGCTGTCTTAACTTGCAATTTAGTCATTATGTGCAATAATTTGGAGATCACAAATTTTGGATAATTTTGGGGTTGAGTTAGGCTTTCATTTTTTGTCGGGACTGATTGATGTGTTATATTTAATTTCATTGTTTACAGATATGTTGTCAGGGTAGCTAACATAGTTCTTTGATTTTTAATTTTGCATTGCAATTGAATATCCATTTTCATTTTCTGCATTCAACTCTCGGTTCTGTGCATTGCCGAAGGTGAGTTCATATGTTTGAATCATAGTCATAGTTTCAATTATAGTTTTGTTTTCTGTTTTCTGTTCTTACCCATTTTAGAAAGTTTGGTTATATAGTTTAGGTACTTTTTTCAGTTTTAGGATTTTTAATTCTGCATATGTTTTGATTCAATTCTCTCTTCTATGATTCAATTGGCATGATTATAAATCACTTTGCATATTCCTTTCATGATTCAATTCATCTCATTGCATCAAATTCAGTTTTATATATTAAGAAACCTATAATGCATAGTTCATGCACTGTTTTGCCCAGTTTACTGTCTAGCTTTGATTCTCGGTGTGGATTTGATATTCTATAATTGTTCTGTCATTTTCTATTCATTTATTACGTAGTTATTCAAACATGTTCCAATGCTAGTCACAATTTAATAGAGTTTTCATTCATTTAGGCATTTTATCAAACGCCTTCGTGCATTTGTGTTTTTGTTTTCTCTTTGGCATTTCATCAACAGTTTTGTATTTAGCCTTTCTGCACAGATTTTCATTGCTTTCTCTGCATTCATTCACGGTTTCCAGTTTATATCATTTTCTAATGATCATTTGCATGTTTTAGTCTTTAATTTTCTCCAATCATGCATTTTCATCTTGCACAAAAATACAATGCAACAATAAACTTGATTCTTTGAATAGACATCGTAGCTGTATTTTTGTTAAAACTGAACACGATAAAAGGTATTTAACAAAGGTTCAAGAGTGTTATGAAGTTTCGATGGCAAGAAAGCTTTTACCATTTTGTTTCATGCATGCTTATGTGGTCTACCATATTATGGATTGTTTGTTTTAAAAACTGCTTCATTCCTTTTGTGTATGTGGTCCTTTAATATTGTGGTGAAAAGAGAAGCTAATTCTACTGTGCATTGGTCAGCTAAACCTCTCAGTCCATAAAGCTTTAATATTTTTGCCAAAGAGGTAGAAATTGTTGCATGCTATTGTTTGTTTGTGATGGGACATAGACCAAAGATTCAGTAATATCATAATGAAACTACATAAAACTTGACATCACCTTCAATCTAAAATCATAACAAAAATAAATATGAATCTTTTTCTTCCTAGTTCAACTTTTTTATATTTGTAAGATTAAATCATTCCTGAGGTTTTTAATTTTTGTTTATCGTTTTAAATAAGTCAATTCTTTATTTTTTTAATTGGATTTTTATTTGTGAAAAATTGATGTGATTGAATTTTTGTTGTTAAATTGGTTGAATAATGTTAAAACTCTATTAACATGACATGTTGACGTAACTTATTTAAACAATGTGACATAATGAGATTGTTAGTAAGTTGATTTTGTTATTTTTAAAATAAAAAATTAGTGATTTTGTTGAATCTTTAATTAGAGGTTGTTGGTGTTCCCATTGATTAAGTTTTAGTTGTTTCTTCTATGATGATATTGTTGGTGGTTATTTTTGTTGCGAAATTTTTTTATCTTTATTCATGTATTTTTTTGATGTTGTTGGTGGATGCTTAATTCGTCTGATGTTATTTTTTTTGTCCGCATTGTCATTGTAGTAATTGAAATATGTTTGAGGCATTCATGTTCATCTTCCACATGTAATGGATGGTGGAAGCAAAATCTTAGTCTTTATTATTGTGGTGGTGGAGAATGAGGGAGTTTGGATGTTTCACCCATTTGTCATTGTGGAGAGAAATCATTGTTAACTATGAAAGCTATTAAGAACTTAGGGAAACAATTTTAGCATTGTCTTAAGTATAAGGTAAAATACATGGAACCTATGCTATTTGTGTTACTCTTTTTCAAAAGAGGTCATTGTTCATTTTTTTATTTTTACAAAATGGAATACTCCTTGTGGTTGTTGAATTCTTTTTAATAGAATGGAAGTGAAGACGCTGGTTGCAACTACTTGAGATGATGCACTGATAATGGATTTGAGGAAAGTAATAGCTATGTGAAGTGTGAAGGGAAGGATGACAACTTGGTGAACATTGAAGAAAATGAAGCTGATAGGAATATTATATGTAATTTGGATAAATATGTATTGAAAAGTGGATGAAAGTGTTGATAGGAGTGGTGTGCTCCATATGTCATCAACATAATTTTAGTTTCAAGACAACACAACACTAATAATGAAGAAGAAAATAATTAAAGCAAAAATCATTAGACATAAATGCAGTTTACCTAGGAATCCAATATTTAGTTAATTGTGTCTCCTTTCAAAATCTACTCTGAATTTTGAGAAAAACAAATGCAGAAAATGATTGTATCTTTGACCTGTTTATTGACCAATACTTTGTTAAATGCCTTTAACATGTTGTTAGCCAAGATATCACATTGAGCTATGGTGGTGAACCTTGATCTTGACCAATATCTACATTGAAAGAGGTTAAGAAATATTAACATTAATGAAAACATAAATTATGATTAAGTCACAAATACAAACTTTGGAGGAATAACTATCAAGTGTTTAAAAGCCTCATCGTTCGACTCTTTTATCTTTCTCATCTCCATCTCCCATTTTGTGGGTGTGTTGCTTTAACTGCCCTCCATATTAGTCACTTTAGTTTTTTTCTAGGGTATTTCTTCCTTTCTTCCTGAAGTTGGCATACAAGTGCCTTACATAGAATCTCTTATCAACTCTCGGAAGAAATTCTTGTATAGTGCTATCAGTTTTGACAATATGCATGTTCAAAAGATCTAATGCGCAAAAGTTAAAGGTTGTTTTGTAGATGAGATTTACCTTTTGTTGGTTTGATATAAATGTAACTGATGAACATAATAGAGTCCAACCAAGGTCTTCAATCAGAAGCTTGAGAAACCACCTTCATGTATCCTTGTTCTCCACCTCCACCACAACATATGCAATAGACGACATTTGGTCATTGACATCTCAACCAACATCATTTAACAACTCCCACCATATTTTCCTTTTAAGAAAGCTCCATTAAGGTTAATTATTGGCCTACATGAGACAAAACTATCTTTGCATCCCTTGAGACATGCATAAAACCTCTTGAAAATAGGTTCACCATCATTCTCGTCAACTTTCACCTTCACTGTCGATCCTAGATTTTGAGCTAACAGTTCATGGGCATAATCATATATCCTTTTATACTAAAGTTTGAATGACCCATCAAATTGGTCTGAAGCAATGGCTTTCGCCTCGCAATCTATATGCCTAGATATTACCAATGTTCCATTTTCTACTGATTTTCTCTCGAATTTCAATTCCCTTAACTTTTGGATTTTCTTTCGTAGTTTTTTCTAACTTTTTGCTTAACCACTTCGCATTAAGTACACGGAGGTTATACTCTATACTGCATGTGTGGTTGTCTACAATAGTCCTGAGTTGCTATGTATGGACTATACATATAAGCACAATATGTCATCCAGGGGGCATTGTCCTTTGGCATCCAGACATTTCAACCTCATTCTTCTCTCATCGTTTTTAACAAATTTTGTATTTCCATCATTTTCCAATCAATAGGTTTTGATGGCATCCAAAAAGTATTTCTTTTCACCAAAATATGTCCCCAATTCCAATTTAAAATCAAGCATACTTTTCGGCATAAAAAAGGTCACGAGCTTCCCATAACCCTCTTCCTCATTATGTTATTCATCATTATGTGCTGCACTAAGTAATTCTTCATATTGCTAGTCATCATCTGAAAAGCCTCTCTCATTACCACAACTTATATCATCATCAAAATCGTTTTCAGACATCTCAGTCCATGTGGTCCTTCATATTCATGTGAAAGACTTTCCACTTCAACTTCCATATTACCAGAGCAATCTTCATCTCCTAACCACATTCTATATCACTCTCAACATTTATGTCAACTAGCCCCACCATACACTTATTATTTACATCAACATTACCATAATCATTTGACGTACTCCAACCACGAACATCAACTTCCTCCCGTACAACTAATGTAGGTTCATAATTACACACTTCTTGATCTATGCCACTTTGACCTTCAACATCACCATGATAATCATCCATCTCTTGTGTTACAACACCATGTCCTTCATAGTAAGGAACCTCAACATGTGTTTCACTTTAACCTTTAACATGATCATCACATTCACCCCTCTCTTCTGAGACAACAACATGTATCAGTCTGACCTCAACCTATGTTTTAGTCTAACCTTCAATGTTCACAGTAAGTCACCTCAACCTATGTTTCAATCTGACCTTCAACATCAACATCACATTCACCTCTATTGTGACACAACAACATCTTCACAAAAAGCCACCTCAAGCTGTATTTCAGTTTGACCTTCAACATCAATATCACATTGACCCATCTCTTGTGACATAACAACATCTTCTTCATAGTGACACACCTTACACTGTGGGTCACTCTAACCTTCACATTCACCATCACTTATACATACATTGATCATTCTCATTCAACACAGGTGCAACTTATCCTTTAACTATTTCATCAACAATATATTCCAACTTGTGTATCACCTGAGGTTCAGATACTGAGTGAACCACAAATACATAAACCTGACCATTTAACCTAGCTAAGTTGACCATATGTATGACTCCAATGTCATCACACAAAGGCTCCAACCTGTCATCCAAGATAGAACCACCTCCTATACAGTACCACAACTCTTTGAATCCAACATACTTCAACCCTTTCACTATAGCTACTACAACAAAATAACTCCAAATGTTTGGGTCAAAATATAACATAGAAGTTTCCCCTTCATACTTCAGCTTGCCATCATTTACTAACTTTCCCCCATGGTGGAAAACAACCTCAAAATCCTCCTCCATCATTTACAACAGAATATAAATATTTGTAAACCTATAAAATAATAATAAACTACAAAAAAGAACACCTATTAAAAGTAGAACACATTGACACAGACACTCCAACAAAACTTTAAACATGGGGGACAACATGAGGGACCACATCGCAATGAATATAGAAAGGCATGTCAACATTGTGGGACAACCCCAATACTCACCTTTGCAAAAACGAAGACAAAAATCATCGAAGAATAAATTGAAACCCCCAATATAGCATTTACTCACCTTTTACGCGATTCATCTCGAACCACCTCATGATTCCAACCAAGAATGTTAGAAAGATGATGACAAACACCTAAATCTCTTCACTAAACCCTAATTTCGCTTAATAAATCCCCAATTTTCATGCTAGAACCCTAAATCCTATTAGTGAACCTTAATTTCACAAATACAAGTTCACTAAAAATATTCCTAATTTGATTTTAGTTAAATTTTACTATTTTTTAATGTTTAAAATACAAAAATCCATGTTAGTGCCCCACCTAAAATGGCCTGCTACATCAACATGCCACGTTAGTGTAGTTTTAAGATCGTTCTGTCAATTTAACGACAAGAAACCAATTGTATAAATTTTTCATAAGTTAAAACCGAGTTAAGAACAAAAATAAGTAAGGAACCTATTTGAGACGAGAAACCAAAGATAAAAATCTCGAGAATGATTTAACCTATTTATAACTTAGACTCATACTTAAATTAGGATAACTTTTTTTTTTTTTTTATTTCTCATACCTTTCTATTTGGAATTGCAAAAGGGTTGGAGATTTTCGCTTTCTACTTTACCGCCACAAATATTGTAGAAACTACCCTGTATATAGAATTAACTTGTGGTCTTATATAGAAATGCAGAGTAGGTGAAATTTTGATACCTATATGCTATAAAAGCATATGCACTGCAAGAAAATTTTTAAATAACATGTAATTTTAGAGACAAAATAATTATTCACTATAATTACTAATTTAGATAATAATTTATAAACTAAAAATTACTAGTATCTAAAATATTATTTATTATAAAAAATATATAATTACTTTGTGTATTAGATTTTAAATCGGTAACTAATGTTATTCATTAAGTTTTTTATTACCAAAAAATTAATGTTTAAATTGATCAGTTTTGTTTTCCTTTCCTCGTATCTTTTTTTAGTTAATATAATGTGACTATATTGTCTCAATTAAGAACACACACACACATATACACACACACACACACATATATATATATATATATATATATATATATATATATATATATATAGTTTTCGTTAATATAAACATAGAATGTTCCTTGAATGCTGTTGGGACGGTTCATTGGAATGGTTAAGATTAACAAATAGCATTGCTCATTGGCAAAGATAACAAATAGCATCTATTTAACCATATATACATACGCAACCTTTTTACAAGAACTCAAAATGTGCACAACCTATACAACATGTAGGCTATAAAAATGTTGTTTACATACTTCAAAAATGTGTAAAAACATGATAGTGATATCTGTTCTCCTAGATATTAGAACTTCATCTTCGAAGAAGCAAAGAGAAAAATGAGAAGCTTGCAGATCAGTGAGTTTGAAGCCAGTCCTGGATTGCATGGCGAAGAGAGTGGTTGGGAATAAGGTTGTGATGTGCTAACTTAGAGTTTGTCCTTGGTGAAGTGTGACGACCACTTTTCAGCCATTCACGTATAGCCTCAGCTTCATAAGTAAAACCATCTGCAGCCACTTGTGGATCTTGCATCACTTCCTGCAAAATATCCAAGGATTTGGAAAACCTTTTCATGTGTCTCATGGATACTCTCTAAAATGAAACATATATTCAAAACCATATTCAGTCTCATCTATTATAGAACCTGTTCTAACATAACTCTGATACCATGTTAAGAAGTAGGCTTTAAACTTAACTCAACCCTCACAAAATCGGCTTGTAAAGTAAGGTTTGTACCCACTTATATATTATAAATTGACTTTATCTCTAGTCGATGCAGGATTTCCAACAGTTTCAAGTTAGTCCTTAAACTTTACTAGAATATACAGAATAAAATGATGAATTGTTAATATTTTATAAATTGTTTAAATAACTTTGTTACCTTTATGTATAGATCAGTTAAGACTAGAGTAATGAATATGTAAATAATTTTATTATTTTAGACAATTGTGATTGTGAGCAGTGTAATGCAAGAAGGGAAACAAACACATGTAGCATACAACTTAATTATGAGTTAGTAAACAATCAGCAAAAGTTGTCACAAAACATTAATTATATGCATTGTTTGAAAACTTCATTACTGGAAAAGATCATAAATCATCTGAGGATGTGTGTTTTGATTGAACTCAAACTAAAATTGAAGATAGTGTGAGAAAGAGTTTCCTACCAGAGAGATTGGACAGATAAAATACGGAGGAGGTTGGCATTTTCCTTGAGAACCCGGTTGAGTGGGTCCACAAGAAGCCCTCATTGGTTCCAGTATTCTCCAAACATCTGGATGAAGATCTGGTCTGTTCTTTCTATTCATCTCACAACACCTCAAAGCCAAGCGAACCAGCTCTTCAGCTAGCATAACTGGCCAATCTCCAGCCAATGGATCCAAGATGGATTTCAACTTTCTACTATGTAATGCATATTGCACTTCCTTTGTTATTCCCAGAGCAGGTTTACCAGTGATCAATCTCAATAAAATGACTCCAAACGAGTAAACATCTGACTTTGGTGTGAGTTCACCAGAAGTAAGGAATTCAGGATCCACATACACAAAAGTTCCCTTTGGAACAGTCCTCCAAAACTGTGTAGTGCTGCTACTTGAACCCTCTTGACAAGATAATATACGACAGATTCCAAAGTCACTGAGCTTGCTTACAAGGTTTGCATCTAGGAGAATGTTGCCTGGTTTTAAGTCACCATGTGCTATGCTGTGAGGTTTACTTGATTGAAGAAAGATGAGAGCCGAGCAGAGTTCTGCAGCTATGCGAATTCGAGTTTGCCATGATAATGGAGGTGTGTTATCTTTGCAGTTGAGACGATCTTCAAGGCTTCCATTGGGTAAATACTCATACACAAGAGTCCAGGATTCTGGGCAGGATCCTATAAGTGTCACAAGATTTGGGTGCCTCAACCTGCTCAGTATTTCAACCTGATAAAAACAAAACCATGTCAGATAGCTATTATTTGTACAACAATTTGTATAACTTGGAGAAAAAAATGAGATGCAATAAATGTTGTGAAATAAACACACAAAGATTGTTGCTGACCAAAATAGGATGAAGCACAAAGTATCAAGTAAAATTGAAACGAAGCCATCATACCTCTTGTTGAAACTCCACCGGACCTTGGGCACTGTCAGGACTCAACATTTTTATAGCCACCTCAGTGTGACGTAAGATACCTTTAAATATACTTCCATATCCACCTTGTCCAATCTTAAGGGATGGATTGAAGTTTCTTGTTGCTTCTTTAATCTCTGAAAAGGAGAATTCTGAGAAGGGTTGAAGCCCGTGCATGCTTGAGGATTCCCCTTGTTTTCTCCTTAACTCCTCAGCCTCTCCCAATACATTATCAAGTTGCATTTGCAACTCATCTAGTTCATCCTTGTATTTTTGAGACAACTCATCAGCAGATATATTCTTCTGCTCCAACTCCTTCACAACAAGTTCAGTAGATGCAATTTGATTCTCTAGAGATAATTTCTGATCTAAGGCAAGTTGAAGTTCCTCGTTAACTTTGTTTATCTGGGTCTTCATATTATCAAGTTCTTCCTTTGCTTTCTGGACTTCTTCCTCTTGTTCTTTTCTTAGTTTTATCTCTTCTTGATACAGGTTTTCAGTGACTTTAACCTGTCAATAAAAAGATGTTTTCCCATTCAAATGATCCTAGAATCAGTTGAGCTTTGTTTAAGGTTAGCTAATACAATCTTATTCTTTCGGTCTGGTAAGACTAATTTGAAAAACATAGAACTGAATAGAATACCTAGAATTAACTTGTTGTGATGATTTACAAACATGATCATCTTACTCATTGAACAATAATAAGAACTCCACATAAGAAAATTACCTTGCGTATAGCATCCTTGGCTTCTTTTTCTGCTTTCACGCGCCTAACAGTTTCTTGATATGCATCTTGCCTAGCATTCCAAGCCTCAGCCATTGCCTGTTCAAGTTGACCATAGAGAGCATCATCCATTCCTTCATCCTGCTGGTGTTCAATTACAATATTAAAATATTATCATAAGCTCAGCCTCATAGTATACATAGAAACTCTGATAGAGGAAAAAGTGTGCATACCAATACACTTGGAGATGGTGAATGGAGATCCTTGTTATCCAGAGAAAAGTTATTCAATGACAAGCCTAATACATTCTCACTGCCATTGTTAATCAAATCTGGGATCAATTCTGCATCACCCAAACAGCTCTCAAAGCACATTGAGAATACTGAAGGACTCCCTCGTGACTGCTCATCAAACTCATCAGAACTTGCTTCTTTACCGAACTTTCTCTGAGGAGTTAAGTACCCTTCTAAAGAAGAAACAGATCCAATGCTCTTCCGAAGTGCACCATTGATAGTCCTAACTCTACGAAATAACTCTTGTCCAGGATTAGTTGGTTTTCTCCAACGATTTTGCCCTGCCACTGAGGATGGGGATCCCATGCTAGGTGAATGCCCAACTTCAGAGTTTGCTATTTGCATCACAGAAGGAGATCCAACCTCTACGTTCCTTCTATCCAATCTGCAATCCCTGAGTTGATATAGCACTTGTATCAGTACCAAATATAATATTATAAGATACTATTTAGGACAGTACAACAAATCAAAGTTCAAACAAAAATCAAAACACAAGCTTTCTGAAATTGTTAAAGTCCTTTGAAGCTTACTCCAAAATTACACTTATCTCCGTGTGACACTATTCCTTGGAATTCAGTACTCACCACCACTATTCAAGTATTCGTAAGACAGCATACCTTGTATGTATGAGGTACCCATTGCAGACAAACTGTATATGACAAGAAGCTGGAGCTTGTTCAGATACATATATAGCTTTCTTAGATTTGAGGGATATCATTCTCCTGCAGTATCATGCAAGTGGAAGCTCGTTAAAAGCAATAAGAATATAAATTTCAAAAGGGCTTCAAAATTTTCCATGAAGCAAAGCCTTCAAGAGGGGAATAAAATCAAACAGGCAGAGGGGAAGATTAAGCTCCATATCTAAGAATGTTGAGAAATAGTAATTCAAAAGTGTGAAAGTATAACATGTTTAACAAAATGCTCCAAATTTGAAACAGATAATTTGGTTATATTAATATGTAATAGCTTCTTGAGGGATTTTAGCTGGCTACTTACCTAGAATAGTTCTTATCAGATGCTGCTCCCATTACAAGCCTCTGTATGCCATACTGGTGGATGAGCTCTACAATCCCTTTTTCTACACAATCCATTTCAATGAGTACTTTCCCTGCCCTCACCTATATCAGAAAATTATTAGCAAAAAAAAAAAAAAAGAAAGAGAAAAAGTTTTGAAAACAAGGTTCACTAGAAAAATTACCCCCATTCTTTGACAGATATAAAGATAGGCATCCATAATCTCTGGAATTTTTTGCCTTTCCCTTTCATGATAATCTTGAACTCCCTGTTCTCTCAGTGCACTTGCAGGAAATTTAGCACCCACTGTAAAAATAACCAAATAAACCAAGTTAAATCCGGCTTGTGAAACACACCATAAATCATAAGTCATAGCGTGGTTTCTTAAATATTATCTATACACTAGAACTTAAACAAAAGCTATTGATTGTAATTAGAATTTCTGTAGAAGGACTCGTTATCTTCTGGGTCATTTTGAGTTTTAGTTCAAATCTCCTAGTAATCTCAAAAACAATGTTGAACAAAGCAATATATGCTCACACCAAACGAGTAATAATGCTCATAGGCACAATCAATCAAAAGCCTAACATTTGTTAACAGTAATAATAAGATTTGCACTCAAGTTATGATAAAGTTATCTCAGGTTCAGCCTATGTACAAATTAAAAAAGGAAGAAAGGTTTAAGTTATCTAAATCCCACAAACAATTGCAAGTGCACACTCATGTTGCAAACTTACTCATAGGGATCATAGGTGCTGGCACGTGAACATGAAGGATGCAAATTCTCCTTCCTCCAGAATTTTGTATTGCCCATATGAGATTTAATTTGCTGTCTTTCACATCTTTTGCGACAGCAACATAGAGTGTATCATTGACCATACTTGGACTGGGCTCACTCACAATTTCACTCCTACTAGTCATGATTCCCGGAACCCCAACATCACGAAGCTTGCTCGTACGATTGATCTGTGGTGCAGTTGCAGGCATAGGACTCACCACAGCCATGCTGATAGATGAAGGATGGTTGAACCTTTAAAAGACTCTTTCTTTCACTTCTGAAGAGAATCACGATAATCTGTAACTCAGAAGTGCCGATTCAACTTTCTAGCCAAAGGAACTTTATAAAAGAATTCAACTACTGGGAATTTTCTCTCTATCTACACATAAACGTTACATCAAGAAAACTTGATAAACCCAGTTAACCCAAACCAAAAAAGGAATAAATCAATATATAAAATCTCTCAAACTAACCAAAATCTCTTTTTAATCTCTCCAGAGCTCCTCACTGGTCTAAATTAAGAGACCCCATAACCAAAATCTCTCCCAGCTGAACAAAAATATTCATTTTTTCTCCACCTAGCAAAGACCCAATCTGGGACCACATTTGCAAAGACACGCAATATGTCCGTTGTGTATCATCATATAAACAAAAGTTCATACGATGATGGAAAGTTATGATGACCAAATGATGAAATGAAAAGGAAATGCCTTTTTTTATGTGCAGGTATTTATCTATGTTGTCTCGTAGGAATGGAAAAGAGTACGGTTGTCTTCAGCTCATAACATGGTAGTGTACAAACAGAAGAGACATAAATATTGATAAAGAAGTAGCACAGTGAAACCTTGGAAATTACAAGAACAACCTCATTTTTCTACCTCTTCCAGCCACGGTCGTGCTCCTTATTTTTCTTCATCTTCTTCCACTCTTCTGTTCCCTATGACTGCTTCACATGAAGTTTCGACGAAACAGTTTAGCCCAACTACGTGGACCTCCAATTTCCAATCTTCTGGAAGTAATCTGTGCAGTAAACGTAAACCTGTCAAACGTCGGGACAGGTGTAACCTGTCTTCATATACAATCATGAAAGTGATGCAACCTTGTTTGTGTTTGACAGCAGAAGATAGAATGAAGAAATGAAAATGAAGATAAATTAACAGCGAATATGAACAAAAAATGTATACACACACTTGCATATATAGACACGTGTATTGTTCATGCAATGAAGACGACTATTTCTCATACCAAACGCTATTTTTGGGTCTTTTAATATGATGCCTGTTTCAAAATATGAGATTACATTCTTTTCTTATAATTATAGAGCTGGGAATAATTAGTGTAAGTGTACTAAACTATATCTATACTATAAAAACTAAACTATTTTTATAAAAAACTGAAATATACTATTATTCGGTTCAATTTAAAAAAAATAATGATATTTAGACAATATTTTTTTGACAGCTGAACATTGATTATGTGTCAATATGTGATTGGTCAAAAATTACTCCATAATGATATTTATGATTATTATTATTGATTGTGGAATAATTTTTGATTGACACGTTTAAATGTTGTCAAAAAAATATTGTCTAAATATCATTATAAAAAAAAATTAAACTTTCCTATTACCAAATAATAAACCATACAATAAGTCTACTTGGCATAGCAAACATTCGGAAACTGCATGTTTTTTTTTTTTAATCTTAAAACTATTTCAGATAAGTTTAAAAAATTTATTTAAATTCTTAACTTCAATAAAATTTAATTGCATTAATTACATTAAAAAATTTGATAAGAAAAACCTTAGTCAAAATCTATCCCTTTATAAATTTTAGCATTATAATAATTTTTAGTAAAAATAAAAATAAATATAAACGAATATGATATATAATTATGAAAATAGGATATACAAATATAAATTAATACAAATAACTAAGTTACATGTTTTATGAGAAAAAAAATTATACCAATTTCTAAATATTATTAAACGTGTCTTTTTTTTAATCTTAAAAATATTTCGGAATTAGTTTGAAAAGTTTATTTATATTCTTAAATAAAATTTAATTACATAGATTACATTAAAAAAATTGATAAGAAAAACCTTAATCAAAATCTATCCATTTATAAATTTCAATAAATTTAGTAAAAAAAAATAATAGTAAACGAGTATGATATATAATTATGAAAAGTAGGATATACATATATAAATTAACACAAATAACTAAGTTACATGTTTTATTATAAAAAAATAATTCATACCAATTTGTAAAAATTATTAAATATGTCTTTTCTTTTCTTTTTTTTATCTTAAAACTATTTCAGAATAAGTTTAAAAAGTTTATTTAAATTCTTAACTTAAATAAAATTTAATTGCATAAATTATATTAAAAAAATTGATAAGAACAACTTTAGTCAAAATCTATCCATTTATAATTTTAAATAGTATAATAATTTTTAGTAAAAATAAAAATAAAAATAAAAATAAATAATAATTATAATAATAGCTACCTTTTTAAGAGACTTGAAAAACATTTATTTATTTATCTATATTATATATATATATATATATATATATATATATATATATTTTAGGCTTAAAATTTATCAGAACGTAAAATGACGTACAAAAAAAGTTGTCTCACGCCGTCACTGGAAATTGAAAAAGAGCGTAGAGTAAAAGTGAAACGGTACACAGTTTGAAGTAGTTAACTATACTGTTAATAAAAGAAGTTCAGTTTATTTGAACTGAACTACAAATAAGTATAGTTCAGTTTTTATGAAAAGTAGTTCAGTTTTTATAGTGCAAAATAGTATAGATAATCCATAGTTCAGTATAATTTAGTTAATTATGCCCAGTCCTACTTATAATAATGTATTATGTAAAGATTTCTGCTCCAAACGTTTCTAGCCCAACTTTATTCTAATTTTGGAATGTTTGGGTAATTAATAACGACGATAATTGAAGATACTCCTATGAGTCTAACTCACTCAAATAATACAACGATGATAATTAATAATGAACATAATTAATGTATATTGTAAAATATGTTGTTTATATTTATGAGTCTTTATAGGAATGAAATTAGGTTATGTGACCTAATTACATGTTAATCTTGTTATTTCTTCTTAATTTAATTAAAATTTATCAATATCAGTATTTGACCAGTATAATTTTATTTTAACTATATATGTTTAAGTTGAATGCACGTTGACTTAAGTGGTTGAGATGTATTTGAACAAAAACAATGATTATATTGACATGGCCGAGGTGTATTTAAATATGTTCAATACACTTTCCTTTGAGTAAGTGTTAATGATGTGATTTGTGAAAGGGTATGTTAAGTTTTGAATAAGAAATTTACATTGACATTCACTACTATAAAAAAAGTGCATAAATAAGGTTTTTGTTATCATAAACAACACTTTTTAAGTGTTGTCTATGATAGACAACACTTCTTAAAAGTGAGATGCTCCCTCAAAGACTAAAAGTAAATAAATATGTTAAAAGGAACTATTTCAAAAAGTAACTTTCTCTTATACAAGTAGTTAGAGTAAATGAATGTGATACTAAATGTTATTAACATTTTTATGAGATTGATGAAATATCTAGTTCGAGTACAAAAAAACCATTTAATTTCGTCTAATATGTCTCAGATTTAAGAAAAACGAAGTCTACAAAAACTCAGTGGGATTTTTTAAATTATTAGGAAAGTATAGGCTTTGGTTCTTTGGAATGCCCAAGCCTATACCTCTTATTAAGGTTAATTTTTTTGAAATTTTACGTACGTGCCAAGGCCATTAAATCATTGCACCACTGCAGAATTGTTTTTCTCTTCTCCTTGCCACTGCGAACCCCATTCTTCCACCATTCTTGTTCCATTCATTTTCTTTTTTCACGACTGCGCTAAACCCCATTTCATTGAACACTGCTCCACTATCCGTTGCTACACACAATTGGAAGGTTCGTTATATCTTCCCCAATCATCTTTTTTCTTTTTCGTTGAGTTCACATTTCTATTGAGGTTTGTTCTTCTTAAAGTTCGTGTTTTGTGCCGTCATTCGTGTCCAGGGTACTTCATTCTAATGGCATTGTGTAGCTTGCGCTTTGTTGCTTCCAAAAGGCATTTTGCATTACATCCTCCTTCATTGGTGCTCGTGTTTCACGCTCATATGCTAGTATTTTGGAAGGTTTTACCACCAGTCTTCTAGCACACATAGTGTTGAGAGTATGTAAATGTGACAGAGGAAATCATTACTAAGGTCATAAAGGAAGATAACGAGAGGCTTAGGTGAGAGTTATGGACTTCATTTGCAAGTATGTCTTGCACTAGAATTCTTTATGCCTTCGATAGGTAAAATTAACAATCCTTTTATGCTAAGTTATGGATTGAATAATTAGTTTTTAATAAAATAACGTTAACATTGACTCTGACAAGTAAAAGTGGAAAGGAAAATTGTTAAGGTCCATCTCCCTTAGCAATGACATTGGCTCCACAAGCCAATACCAACTATATGTTTAGGATGGTTAAGGGAAGACACTTATGACCCGTGGAAAGGTATTTGAAGAAGCCACAATTATACATGGTATGCAACTATCATCCAATATCGTTAAGCTCATGGTAGAGGAAGTTATCATACCACATGTTTTTGTTCCTATTCTAATAGATTAGGTATATATTATGGAACATGTTTCAATATTTCCTTGCTTGGCCTAAATATTTGGTTGGTCCTATTTCTGAGCCCTCTGGTACGAACTTTTGTAACCTACACTAATATATTGTTTTCCATGTAACAACAGTATCACCGAAAGGAAAGTCCTAAATCCACAAAGAAGACTTCTTTACCTGTGGACGATCCTATTTGTGCATTACATCAACTTGATGACATCATAAACGAAGATCCATTGGTGGTTCCAAGGGATTGTGTTATATTTGGGAGAATAAGTGAGATACCACTATACTTGTACAAGCAAGACGTGTTAGAACTGGCACCGGGAGAAGAAGATCTGAATATTACAATTATTCAGTTATGGATGATGTAAATCTATGAACCATTCTTTATATTGAAATATTGTATATAATTACTTATATTGAATCGATGTTTTGCATTTAGCTATATGTTTGGTGTTAGTGAGAATGCAGGGTTGACTGGTGTACATGGGTTCATGGACCCCCAACTCATTCATAATGGCAATAAGATGGTTGACACCCAAGCATATATCATTAATTGATTTAGACAAAAGAAGCACATATATTTAGTCCCTTAAATAAATGAGTAAGTGTAATTTTTTATATTTTAACTATAATCCATCATTTTAAGGTTTAACAATGATTGTATTTTCAATTCAGACGCCATTGACAACTGCTTGTAGTTTCCTTCAATGATAACATTATTGTATAGTTTTGCTTATTGCACAAGTCTCCCTCAAGAATCTCATATTACACTGGTAAGAACCTTCATCTTATGAAGTTTCTTTCTTATATAAGTGTATCCTAAATAATTCCCTTTTTTCATAGTGCATTTGTTGGACATAGCATGTTGTGAGGGAGATAAACTACTACAACTAAAAAGCATCCATGGTTGTCCCTTAAGGTTTGTTATTTTGGTCCAATTATAATTATTTGATTTCTTTCTTTCTTAATTATTCATAATTGTGTTGATATAATGTAGTGTACTAAACAACCAGGCTCATATAAGTGAGGTTGTTATGTTATGCAATGGATAACAATCATTGTTCATGCTCGTCTTACACTTGATTGACAATCGGTAATAATTTAATTTATTCAAATACTTTGCAACTTTGTCTTTTTATATACTAATTGATGTTATTGTTTTTTGTGCAAAGGTTCAACCATCTCACACCAATGCACAGTAATTCAATATAGTATGTAAGGTAAGCTCGAGCTAAATATATAGTAAAAATGTACAATAATATGTAATCATTATGTGTAAAATATACTTTGAACATTATTTTAAGTACTTTGATTCAAGATTGTTATATATACTATTGTATCTGGTGTGTTTTTTTTATGTTCAAGTTCGTTATATGTATGTAGAAACAAAAAAAATAAAATAAAATAAAAACAATAATAGGCTTCAAGCTCAAACTGAAGCATTACTGAAGGATAAGCTTGGTTATTATTAGAACTGATACAATTCGATATTGGATGATAGACTTTGGTGCCAGATGATATGATCCTCTTCAGGAAAGAGTACAATCGTTTCTAAACTTGAATACTTAAGAGACACACAAAAAAATAAATCAGAGAAGAATGTAGAATGAGACAATGATGGAACGCCACAATCTAACATATTAATAAGTAAAGGAAGATTTGCCAAAAAAAAAAATTCATCTTTAATAAGAACCAGAGTTTTCATCCAAGAACCAAAAGAATCATCTCTCAATGAAAAACAAATTTTAGTATAATAATCACCCAAGGTATCTACATATGTATTTGGTGCCCCTATATTTAGACACAAATGTTTAAGTCACTTAAGAAATCTTAAAGAAAGCCCCAAAGAGATTGGACCCAAAAATAACTTGAAAATTCAAAAACATAAATTAAAAGAAAATTACAATTACTTTTAATGGTATAAAACTATTCTATAATTGTGTTTCAAGCCATGATCTTCATGTTTTCATATCCATTGAATTGCAAAGACTCCTCCTAAAGTTCTTCTTGCATTGAATCAAGAGATAATCTTTTATCATTACATTCTTCTTGAAAAAAATTTGTTCTCAAATTCGTATCACTTGAAGATTCCTTCTCCTTAAATTTGGTATTGCTAGAAGTAACTCCCTCGTTCTTAAATTTCTTTTCCATGAGGTGAATGATTTCTTATAGGAGCTTCTTCTCTTGAATTTTTGTTCCTTTGGACCTGATCAATATTTCATCATCCTCACCTTCTTGAAGAGAATTCGACCATTAGTTCTAGAAGATCCTTCACACAAACATAAACATAAATTAAAGAAACAAATCTAAAATACTACAATGAGATTTGGAATCCGAAAAGAAACAAATTTCTTATTATTAAAGGATTGAAGGTTTGCCTCCAGGATCAAATACCTATCTACAACAAACATATAAAAGTTTCAAAGTAAGGATGTTATGCTCAAAGAAAAGAAAAAGAATATTGTTCAAACAAACAACTACACAACATGTATGACTTTAACTGGCCTTAGGTTTATTGGGGACGGACAAACAAGCTAAGTCAGGTGCATATATTTCCATGCTTATGTCTTTCTTGCCTGACATCCTTTCTTCTTTCCATTGTTGATGTCACGACTCCTTGATAAATAAGTCTTATTTGCTGATGCAATTACTCCTTGATAAAGTTTTCCCTAGACATTAAAACAAAAAAGGCAAGTTAGTGCTTCCTTTCAATGACAAATTAGGATGTTGTCTTCTTTTGTTTTCTTCTTCTCTCTTTTTGTTCTCATCTCTTTTTGTTACTTTCTTCTATCTCTTTTTGTTACTTCCTTTACTCTCTTTTTTTCTTTCTCTTCTCTTTCTCCTTCTCTCTTCTTTCTCTTCTCTTTCTTATTTCTTTTGCTTCCTTTCTCTTTTCAAGACATCTAATTTTTGCAATGTCTTTTATTCCTTCCTTTTCAAGAATAACATGTAATTCTATAGGTCTTTATTGGTCATAGAAGTTTCCTTCAAATTAGGACATTGATGAGTTTCAAACCCACAGGCTTCACATTTAGAACATCTTAGAGTACTTGTTTTGGTCCTTGGAAATGATTTGTTGCCATGTTTGAGCTTTCTTCTAAGCTCACATATTTTTCCATTTAGATGTACCATGTGTGACATGTTTTCATTGACATTCTCCACCAAGACCACACAAACACTAGGTGTATCTCTTCCTGTCACTCTTTTGGTACTTTTAAATCCTCTAAACAAGTGAACTTTTATGGAGTAGGATAGGTTAAATCATATGTAAAACCATTCCCAGAAGAACATTTATGTTGAAATATGTTGCATTGCTCAATATTGTTAGATCCTGCAGAATGGTTAGTAAAACAAAATAACAATAAAATATATTTAAAACATCACTATTCTTTTAAGTGTTTCACTCAAAAATTTACTCATGTATCACATTGTAGAATTTTTTTAAAGTTCTCTCTTGCCTTTTTTTCCATTTAAATTCCCTTTAGCACATACAAAGAACTCCAATAAATAAAGAAAAAGTAAACAAATAATGTGAAAAACATTGCAAGATTTAAATCTTGATTTAAGAGGTCAAATAAAATAAAATAAAAACTCTAGACAACACTTTAAAAAAATTTAAAAGACTCAAAATAATAAAATTAGAAAATAACAGGATTACCAAAAAGAGTTAAATGACACAACATTGAGATTCTAAAAGAAATATTGGTTGCAATTCAATAGATCCATAAATACAAATAAAAATTGCAGCAAAAATTTGTATTGAACTCTTCAATTTCTTTTTAGTTCTTGGATCCTTCCTTTTTCTTTTTATTTTCTTTTAATATATATTTGTTTCCTTTTTAATTGGATCCATTATTCTTTTTTTTTTCAATTTTGTAATTTAACCACAAAGAAAGAAAACTAAACATATTGTCTTTCAAACACCAAACTCGTGTAAAATAAAAACAATTAATCGAAACTACAATTAACAGAAAAATAAAAGAAAAATCCATGAATCAAATACAAACATGACAATTATAAACGAAGAACCCAAAGAACAAGAAAAATTAAAAACTCAACGGAATTAGATAAAATCTTAGGAGTTTTACTTCTTACAAAATTCTAAGAACAATAAACTGGACAAAATTTCAAAATAAAGCACAAAACATAAACATTCAAAAAATAATTTCTTTCTTTCAGATTTTCTTTATATGCCATAAGAATAAAATAGAAGAGGGAATCAAATAAAAAAGGTTTAATTGCTTCTTTTGTCCCCAGTTTGGTTGAAGTGTGTCAAATTCGTCCCTCTTTTAGAAAAATGTCAATTTTGTCCCCATATAGAAAAAAATTTGTGTCAATCAAGTCATTTCCGTTAAATAAAACTAATGGTGTTATAAAGTGAGTTTTGAATAATAACCACTTCATGGGTCTGATCCCTGATATTGTAGTGGATAAAGTGAATTTTGAAAGCAATGATTTTTAACGGAAATGACTTGATTGACACAAATTTTTTCTATATGGGGACGAAATTGACATTTTTTCTAAAAGGGGGACGAATTTGACACACTTCAACTAAACTGGGGACAAAAGAAGCAATTAAACCAATAAAAAACCTTGTTCTAGATACTATATGGTGCAATTTGGATATTGTATGATAAACTTTGGTGTTAGATGATACGATCTTATTCAATAAAGATCACTTATGAATTTGAATCATCAAGAGGCACAAACAAATAAATCAAAGAAGAACACATAATAAGTTAGAGATTGAGATGCTACAATCTAGTAGATTGATAATTAAATGAAGATTCGTCACAAAGATTTTCCTTATTGATAAGAACCAAAGTTGGAGATGCCACAGTTTAACAAATTGATAAGTCAAGGAAGATTTTTCATAAATAATTCAAGTAAGAGCTAGAGTTCTATTCCAAGAACCAATAGAATTCTCTTTCAATGAAAACTCAATTATCATATAATGGTCATCAACGGTGTCTACATATGTATTTGGTATCCCTATATACACAAATGTTTAAGTCACTTAAGAAACTCTAGAAGAAAGTTCAAAAACATTGTGTTTCAAGCCATGATTTTCATGTTATTTGAATTGCAAAACTTCTCAAATTCTTTTTCTATTAAATAAGGAGATAATTCTCTATTAAGAACCGAAGTCCATTCTTCAACTACCTGATTTAAAACAATTTTGAATTATTCTGAAAATATAACCTATAAACTTTGGTTATCAAAAAAATCGAAGTATATTTTAAAATAGGCTTCAATTGTCCAAATAATCAATGCCTATTCTGCTGCTTGATTATATATTATTTTGAGCAATAGTCAGGTATAGACTTCACTTGTCTTATGAACTAAAGGAAATTATAGACTTCTAGTGTCTCCCATAGTTGTTGCCTATTTGTATTAAATTTTTGTTTTAAATGTTTTTTAATCATCCCTTCCCCTTTTTACTTCTCGTGTGAATATACTTTAATTGTTGAACTGGAATATAATGGTCTCACAAGTAGTTATAATGATACTACAAAATTAGTAAAAAAGTTTATTAACAATCAATTTTACTTTACTATATTAATTATGTAAAATGTTTTTTTTATACCACTTGCATATGTTGACAACCTACTTTTAGGAGTATTTTGGTCATTAAAATTAACTAATATTTATAATTATAAAAAAAGTGAGACATTGAAAGATATAATAGTAAATGTAAAACATGTGTACAAATTTGTTAACGGTCAAAATAATAGTATCCATTAATCATACATAACTATATTAATTCAATTAGATTCAACTTTAGAAGACAAAATAAATATTTTTTCCTTAGTTTTGGGATGGAGGTTGTATAAACTAAGTTTTATTAAAAGTTGACCTTTATTGAAAAACATTTGCTCAATGCTTTGGTAAAGACTTGCAACTCAAGTTTAAATATGAGGAGTCACGTGGAAAACTTTTCAACAAGTTTGTATATACAGGTTATTTATGTTGTGTTCACTTGAGTTGATTTTACTGTTCACGAGAGATTGATAGCGCAGATTTGCGAGATACTACCTACTTACGTGTCTATTTTAGAAACACAGCTTCATAAATGTTTTGTTTATGCCATTGAAACTCTTGGAGGCAATCAATACATTGTTTTCATTTTATTGAAACGTAATACCACATATGATTAAATTATATACTAAAGTAAAAAATTTCTAAACAAAAAAATTTCATTATTCCAAGAAAATATATTTTTATTAATTATTTATTGTTATTTTTTAATTCTACTATTTTAAATAAATTTTACAAAAACTTATATTATTCTTAATATCAATTTATATTATAATTATTATTAAAAACAATTTAATAATTTTTATTTATTTATTAAAATATTTTTTTATTATCAAATCACACAAATTTCTTACAATTTTTATTTGTAAATTGATTTCAATATCACTTCCAATTCTTTTAAAACAAAACAACACTCACTTTATTTTAAAAATTAATTTTAATAATTATTTTTAATTTGTTACTCTTATTAAACATTTTTGCAATTAAAAATAACATTAACAAATATCATTTTACATTAGTTTAATATCTATGGACATTTTGGTAATATCTTTAAATTTTACCAATTAAACAAATTTTTTAAAACTATCACATAATCAAATTATACACTAATTTTCACAAACTTTACCTCTCTAAATTGATTCTCAATTACCTCCAAATCCACTCAAATAAACACAAAAAAAAAATACTCTCAAATCACCTCCAATTCACTCAATCACTCTCTCCCAAATCATCTCTCCCAACCACCCCAGCTGAACACACCCTTGATGTGATTTTGATTTTGCTCCACCACTCATTATCTTCACAACCCTCTTTCTACAAACTCAAAACATGTGTTTGAATATTAAAAGTATTTTCTATTGCATCCTTCATCTTTTAGCTTGATAAATTTTAATTTAAATAAAACTTAATTAAGGTATACGTACATTCATATATAACTTTTAATATAATTTTACTATTTACAGTTTTAAAATATTTCATAATTTTAATTATAATCTCAATTTTAGCTACCTTAATGAACCCTATTTATATTGTGTTTTTTAAATTAAAAATGAATTTTAGTTAACTCAACAATCTTTGAATAATGTTAAATTTGGTAATTTGGGTAAAAGGTCTTGTTTACGCGGTTTGCACAATCTGTGGTGGGTCCGAGGAGTTTCTTTTTGTCATTTACGAATAAATATTTGAACTGGACACTGACACTATATCTGGGATTTGGCGGAGTTGATTTTAGAACATTATATACAGGTTGACATTTATTTGATATATTTAATAATAATAAAATGATTTTAAAAAAATGAATTTTTGTAATTTAAAAAAAAATAAAGTAAAATATAAAGAATAGTAATATTAAATAAATATAAAAAATTATGTATCAAAGTATATTTTTCTTTAAAAATCAATGGCTTTCAAAACTACAACTTTGGTATACCTACTTTTGCATGTCACAATAATGAAATAACTAGTGTTTTTACTTTGAATAAAAGATAAATAAATTTTGTTTATTTTAATTAATTTTTATTATAATCAGTGAGATGTTTGTAAAATGATTATAACTCTTTTATTTGTATAACAATTATAAGCAATCAAACAAGTGTAAAACGTAGTTCAGTAAAATGACTTTATCACAATATAAAAATTATCATAATATAGAAATGATAATTATCCTAAAGAATATGTATTTTGATATTTAAAAACTGAAATAAAGAATATATTACACAAATATAAGAGTTTATCATTTCATGTTCATGATTTTATGATAATATCGAAATATAATGAGCTTAATATATTTGTATTTAAATTTTTAAGAATTAATTGAAATTCAATGTGATTGAAAACAAAAACAATGCTTTTTCTAATAGAAAAAGAGGAAAATCAAAGAAAATAAGGTTAAATTATTTTAACATGATTGAATATTATTTTTCTAAATTATATTAAAGAAATTATTGTAATACTTTAAGTTGAAAATGAGTTATGAAGGAGTTATTTTCTGGGAATCCACATGTATAAGTGTTTATTTCATTTCATAAGATAAAATCATCTTAAATATATAAACCATTTCAAATATATACTCACTATTCTTTTCAGTGTTCCCTTCCTGATTATGTATTTTTCTTAATAATTGGAAGAATCTTTCTAAATGCATGTTTTGTCTTCTAATCAAATGTTCGGAACCTAATTAACCTTTTCCGTTCTCCTCCACTTGGACCAGATACATCCCATCCTCATTTTTGGCTAACTTACGATTGAAAGAAGAAAATAAGTATACATAAAATCTCTTTAATTGGTAGAAAATAATGTATACATTAAAAACAAGGGCATACACTATATATTTGTTTTATAAAAGCTAAATGATGTTTTTACTAATTTTACTTTCTACAATATCCAATACAAGAAAATGATAGTCCAAAGGAGAATGCGTCATTTTCTTTTCTAAAATAATAACTTGTTTCGAATATGGTTTAATGTTATAAATTCATTAACTTCTTGAATGCATTGGTACTTATCTTTGTTGTTGTTTTTCCTTTACATGTTCGTTATATTCATCCTTATGTAAAAAATAAATATTTGACAAGTTCATTCGTAATAAATTCAATTAGTGTATTTCATTAGCTCAAATCTCTATTTCTAGATTTTGAAATGGACTTCACATTAGCAACAATCTAATCACGATCCAATTGTTAATCTAATTGTTAATCATCATGCTTTGATGTAAATTAATCACCATCAAATTTAATGTTTAAGAATGATCATTCAGTTTCTTCAATCTCTGATGGTTTAATGGACCTTCCTAATTCTATAGATTATCTGATCTTAGACTAATTGAACCGTTCTTCAATACAAAACTTATTTAATCACTACTATTTACAAGAATATATATGTTTATTTTTCATGTAAAAAATTCTATTTTCAAAACGTCAAATTTGCAATTTGAAAAGTGTCATTAGTATTGAAAAATATGTTAGAATTTGATTTGTGAATAATCAATTTTCTGTCTTTTTTTTTCTAAATTGTGTCTAAATTCTTTATCACCTTTTCATTAACTTTTTAAAAGATGAAAAATCTTACCGAAATTCAACTCTTCAATAACTGAATTTCAAGTAGGTTTTCGATATTTTAGCAACATTGTTTATAGTTGAGAATTTTATTTTTTTGAAAATTAAATTTTGAACAGATTTCCAACATCTAATAATATTATTGTAGTTGCAAATTTTAGCTATTTGGAAAATAAATTTTGTTTGATTTTGCAGTCCTGATGATACTATTTGACATTCTAAATTCGGTTTTTCGATAACCAAATTTTCAAAATAAATAGTAAAAGTACAAGTATATCTAATAAATAATTCAGCACAAGTTTATTTGTGATTTTTTTTAAATGATTTAATTGCTGGAGAAAAAAATTGAAGATTTTTTTTTTTTCCATTGATTTGGATTGGCCACCCTTATTGAATTTAATGCATGGCTGGCTAAAAGATATCCATGAAAGTCTACACAGAATGACACAAAGGCAAACGAAAAGGATAAGTGAGAGACCATCAAGTCGTTGAATAATCTTCTTCTACAAAAACAATCATTTTAACATAGTTAGTTCTTAAAGTTTAAAAATATCCGTGACATTTTACAATCTATTAATCACAATAATTTTATTTTATTTTTTAAATGTGAGTAAGTTTAAGTTATAATATTCAAAGATAAAATATAATAAACTACTTAGCATAAAATTATTTAACTCACAGTTTAGCTCAACCACATCAAATAATTTTAGACAATAAAATCACAGTTTGGATAAAATTCCCACAATAACTCACGGGCTAATACTAAGTTTTCTTGCATAACTATAATTATTGTTTTAATTATCATCTATTCGACATTTTTCAGAATAACTATTAGTCAAGGAAAATAATTTAATTTAGATGATATAAGAAAATCTTAACTTCCTCCTAAAGATCCAGGAAGGTACACGGACGTTTCCCGTTAGAAAGAAAGAAAAAAATAAAAATAAAAATAATATATATATAAATTAATTTTAAAGTTGGCATATATATAAGTTTCTGTTCATTAATGCATTAAAAATTAGTTAGAGAATAGTGAAGCAAGTACGTCATGCCATTTGTTGAAAACCCTGTAAAGCAATTAATTAAATAGATAAGTAATTTATGTTGTATTAATTTGGAATAAATATCACAAATAAATATGTTATCAGATATCAGCTCACTACAAAATCATTAAATAAGACAAAATATTTAAAATATTGGGGACATGTTCAATCAACTAGCATGAAAATTAAAAAGTAAAAATAATAAAAATTAGAGAAAAAGTACTGAAATTTAAGAAACATAAACCCTATCAAAAGATAAATTTTGTTAATTTGAATAATTATGTACCCTTATTTTTTGTCAAATGTAAACAACACCTTGCTCTTTTATTGATATAAAAGGTTTACAATCCATTCAACATTTATTTTTCTTGGAGCTCTCAAGATTTTTAAAAATATATACTTTTGCTCTTCACGAGGAAACAAACTTCATTAATGACCAAGCCATATAACAAAATTTGTCCAATGAATTAATTACTCAACAACTAACCACCTTGAGTTCTTTTCACTTTTACAAAATATTTTTCTCTCAATGATACAAATGAAAAACGGATTTGGTTCAACGGATCGACTCCCTAGCTCATCAAAATTTGGTAGGTCGATTTGAAATTTTTAACCCATTAACTCATTTTAACTCGCCAATTCAGAAGGTCTAAGGCGAGACGGGACATGCTACCCTACCAAACTGATTTTTTTCTTGAAGAAATTAAAATTAAAAATTAATTTTTGTGTATTATATTATTTAAAATATGCAAATATATAATAATATTATAATTTAAACTATAAAAAATTACGAATTAAGTTATAATTATTAATTATAATTTAATAATTTAACATGTAAAAATAATAATTATTTTAGTTTATTCAATTAAAGACATCAATTAAAAATTAAAAAGAAATAAATAAAAATTAAAAAAAAAAAACTAACATGTTATCCTGTCAACCCACTTTTTAATGAGGAAGGTTTGAATTTTCAACTCGTTTTCTTGTGGTGGGCCAACCAGGCTCGACCCGTTTTTGACGAATTAATGGCAGGTTACGACAACATAGTTTAGGCTAACTTATTTTTACATTATTACTCAATGATAATACTATTTGCCCAACAACCCAAACCTTTGAGAGTCATGTCACTAGACTTATCCAATGAGTTTGACTCTCGCAACAAGTGTATCCTCTAGTGTTTTTTTCTAAAATTTAAATTTATCACTCTTGCGCAAGGGGTGGTGGCTCATCGAATGAGTGTTGTTTAGCAAGTATCAATTCCTCTATTTAGAAAAACTAAATAGGTATACTATTTTGATATTACTATCTTTCACTTATGTTTTTCTCTCTTTAATAGTTCAAAAGGACATCATTTAGTTCTAGAATAAGTTACCTTGAGTCAAATAGTTCCAAATTCACATGCTTATCTTGTTGTTTAGAGTCTTCTTATCATAACTACATAAACATTCTAGATATACGAGTTCATCCGTTGGATCTATTTAGGTTTTTATACTCAAATAATTACATTTAGTTTAAGTTTTATCTCAAATAAAATCATTTGACTCAACTAATATATTTCAATGATCTATACTCACACAACAACTCAAACATCTCATAAATTAGAATTCAATAAAAACTCGCATTCAAGTGAATTATCCAATACACCACATAAACCAAAATTAACAAATCATTTGGCATGATTAAATCTCAATTTCAAACAAAAATTGTTACTAGCCACAAAATTCATCTATATCACAAATACCACACAAAACCACAATTAATGAATAAAAAAAATTTGTTAGTTTACCTTACAAAAAGTAAATTGTTTATTAAACTCTCCTTCAAATACTCATATTCACATGTTCTATCTACACAAATAAAACTCAAATTAATGATCTAAACATATCTTAATGAACACATAAAGATAAATAATCATTTAAATTGTCTTTTATATATATATATATATATATATATATATATATATATATATGTGTATGTATGTATGTATGTATGTATGTATGTATGTATGTATGTATATATACAAAATTCCATGATGATTAACAAAGAAAAAAAAACGAACTTCCCATTGGTGAGGGTCTCCAAGCCAATTGAATTACTTAAGTATTGGTAATTAAATGTTATAAAGATATTTGTGTTAATAAATGATGTTTCTGTAAAGACATGTAATGTTTGAGTATGTATGAGTTGTTTTGAGGATTTGGTTAATGTTGTATGATGTGTATATGACTTAGTATAGCCTTGGATGATGTTGGTAAAGTGAAGACAATGTTGTTGTGAAAAATCACGAACTTTGTGAACTTTATTAAGATCTCTAGGTGAGATCAATCTAGTGTATGAATGAACATTGAGGCTCCTTCAAGGGAGGTTATCCCTAATACTCTAACGGTCAGTCATTCTCAAATAGAGAGGATTGACGCGGGTGGTGAGAGTAGTGGGAAGTCCTAGGGTAGACTCTTCCACTGTAGGTCTATTCCGTGGTAACGGACTCGCCTTGTGTGTGGTCGGGTGAAACCCCTCGGCAATGGCTTTGCAAAGCAGTAGAGTCCACCACAAGTGCAACACCTGCCCAAGATCAATATTCATTCCTAGTCCGGACGAGTCTAGGTCAATTAGGAAATTATATGTTTGATTTGTGGTTGTTTATATACTTTGTCTATTAAAAATGTACTGAACTTGTATGGTTTTGAATACTAGCTCACCCTTGCACTTGTATGTTGTTTGTTTTGTATGTTTTGGTTCTTCCCTTTGCGATGATCATCCTTTTTGGATATGAGCAGATGCAGCAGATGACACCTCTCTAGAGCAGGCCTTGGATAGCGATGAGCCAGCCCCTAACACTTAGTAGCTTAGTTCATTTAGTTTTATTTCTATTTCTTATTGTTCTCCCTTCTCTTTTATATTTTGAAAGACTTTACGATTGAGTAAAGCTTTTGAAATTACTCATTTTATGGATGACTGTATATATTTATACTAGTACCATATCACTCTTACTACTTTCTAGTATTACATATGTGCTTGCTATCCTTATATACTTGCTATATAATTTTGGGACGTTACACTAATACTAACTTTTCTTGCATAACTATAATTATTGTTTTAATTATCATCTATTCGACATTTTTCAGAATAACTATTAGTCAAGGAAAATAATTTAATTTAGATGATATAAAAAATCTTAACTTCCTCCTAAAGATCCAGGAAGGTACACGGACGTTTCCCCTTAGAAAGAAAGAAAAAAATAAAAAATAAAAATAATATATATATAAATTAATTTTAAAGTTGGCATATATATAAGTTTATGTTCATTAATGCATTAAAAATTAGTTAGAGAATAGTGAAGCAAGTACGTCATGCCATTTGTTGAAAATCCTGTAAAGCAATTAATTAAATAGATAAGTAATTTATGTTGTATTAATTTGGAATAAATATCACAAATAAATATGTTATCAGATATCAGCTCACTACAAAATCATTAAATAAGACAAAATATTTAATATATATATATATATATATATATATATATATATATATATATATATATATATGTATGTATGTATATATACAAAATTCCATGATGATTAACAAAGAAAAAAAAAACGAACTTCCCCTTATATAACAAAATAAAGGAGCTCTAAGCCAAGACTCATATACGAACCTTCTATTTTCAGATACACAAGGAGAACATAAATCTAAAAAGAAAAATAAAGAAAGGAAAAAAAAAGAATTTTATAGAAAAATGATAGCTTTTATGAAATAAAACTTAATTAACTTATTTATTTTATTTATAATTTGACTTTTTAATAATAAAATAATTGAATTTCGTTTATAAAACTTCTAGTACTTTTTTAATAAATTTCTAAACTAGTTAAAGGTTAAATTAAAGGTTATTTTATAAATAAGCGTCTTTGTAAAATATTTTTACATGAATTTTTTATTAATAAAGAGATTATTTTATTTGGGTCTAAAAATATAGAATTTTTTACATGGAGAGATTTTCTTACAAATTGATATATATGGTGAAAGTTATTTTAGAAGAATTTTTTTTGTTATGAATAAACATATTATTTTAGTGTACTCACAGATAAGAGTTTGTTAAAATTGAATAAAATATCGAGAAAATAGTTATTCTGGGATTATATTAAAATAATATTTTATTGATAAAAGAAACCATTATCAATATAAATATTATTTTGATATAAATTTATGATACATAGATTTGTTTTTTAAATAATTGAAGAGTATTTCTAAAAAAAGGAAAAAAAACCTTTTTAAGTACATTACACAAACTTTTCTTTAATGGAAGTCAAATGAAGCTATAACTTCACTGTCACGCCAACCCAACCATTTTCTGCGATTGCATTGTTTAGAAAGAAGTTTAAAACATGCACAAATGGAAGTGAACCGCGAAATAAATGTTAGAAAAATGATATTTTCACACTATTTTGATATTACACACGTGTTAAAATATAGTTGAACGATTTCAAATTTGAAAAAAAAAAGACGTTGATTTTTTCCTTCTAAATATGTTATTGTCTCAATTTTTTTTTAATTTGAAATCGTCCAATCACATTTTGACACGTGTGTAGTATCAAAATTGTATCAAAAATTGGTGTCAAAATATCATTTTCCTAAAATTTTTTTTTTCAAAAAAAAATATCTAACTAGAACAAATCTTAAAAACAAGTTCGCATCTTGGATATTAAGCGTGCTACCATAAGAGCTATTATGGTACGACGTCACTTTGAATATTCTGGCCAAATATTATATTAGGATGCTGTGTGGTGTAAAATTAATAATAATAAAATCAATTGATTTTATATTAGTCAAATCAAAACTATAAATTTTAAGATAATTTATATAAAATCTACATAAATTGTGACTGATGTGAAATTGTTAATTTATTTTCATCTATGATAAATTTATTAAAATTTATATAACAACAGACAAATTATAGCTTTTTACAGGTGAAGGATATAAAACATAAAGTATAAAATAAACAGTAGAGAAAAACAAAAAATATCATTACCATGTGCATTGACAGGTATAGTTTAATTTATATATATATATATATATATATATATATATATATATATATATATATATATATATATATATATATATATATATATATATATATATATAGCAGCCCTAGAGAAGGGTGTGAAAGAATATGCGAGGGAATATGATGAGGGAAGCTACGAAGCAGGCCAGGCTATCATTTTCTAGCTTTAACATAGTCAAATAGCTAATACTTCCAAGTATTTATTATTTATAGGTAGGAAGTAACGGATATTTTAATATTTATTTATAAATAGACTGAGATATTATATTATTTATATTTATAGATATTTATTATTTGTTAAATTTTAAAGTTAAAACCTAATTTATATTTTATTAAATTAGGTTTAATTAAAATTAAAAATTAATTTATATTTAATTTATATTTTTTTCTTATTTTATATAGATTTTACTTTAAAAAATGTTTTTAAAGTATTATCGAATATTCAGGACACTAATATTTTTTAAAATATTTTTAAAGTAAATTTAAAATATCACAAATATTTTCTAAGTATTCAACAAAATAGTGAAATAGATAATGGTTGAATTTTTTTTATTATAAGTTAAGTAATGGATAAACACCATTATGTCCGATGCAACTGATTGATATCTTAATATATATCTTCACTTTTTCTAAACGATTAAATGAAATAAATAATATTATATTTCTTTAATGTAATTTTTTTATCTCACATCAAACTTTTAACAAATTGCAAATATTTGTTTTTAATTATAGAAAACAAAAATACTTATTTTTTTTCTTATTTTTTTTTCTCATCCAAAATCACGATAATAGTAAAAAAAAATAGGAAAAGAATTGTTTTTTTATATCTCTATAATTAGTATTTGCACCTCATACTAAAAGAAGAAAAAGAAAAAACTAAAAGAATATTTAAAATAGATTATGAAAGATCATTTTAAGATTTATGGAAGTGCATGTAATAATTGTTTAGGTGTAGAAAGTAAAACTTATTCCGAATTCTTCTACTTTAAAAGAAGGTTCGGCCAACGACCCGGCCCGTTTCTGTGTAAAACCCATTCCATTGCTATAAATACCACATCAAATCAAACTGAACTAACGGTCTCTCCCTTCTTCAAATCCCTTATTCCCGCCTTTATTTGTTATTCTCCACTTTCCATCTTCTTTCTCCTCGCTCTGTCGGAGACTCCAAACGCGTGCCGTTTCTGCAGATTCCGGCGACGATGAACTAGAAGCCGTTGCATCTCCGATCAGAAACGAAAATGAAGATCAACAAAGCCTGCGATCTCTCTTCCATCTCCGTCTTCCCTCCTCCTCTTCTTCATTCAAGGTCTCTCCTCTCGCACTGATTCACACATTTCAATTACGATTGTTTCTTTCAGTCCATTGCTTCTCGTAGAACGCTCATTTCATTCGTTCTCTCGCTCTGAGAGAAGAAGATTTAGTTCTACATTTGAAGTTTATTCATGAACTTTGTGTTTTCTGCGGCACACTCTGTTTGGGTCCTGCGAATTAACGAATCTGTAAACTGAGTTAAAATGATTTATATATCACAACACATGACGTGTTTCAATTGAACGTTTCATGTTGACATATGTTGTTTTGTATCGCTTATGAAGGAAAGCGAACAACGTATCAAGTGGATTGCAAGTCTCTCACTCTCAGCATCGCACGCAACCATCGCAGCAATCGTTTTCGCAGGGACTTTCATCTCAGCACGGGTTGCTATCTCATTTCTCTCAAAACTCTCTCGATGAGGCCGTCACAACTAATGAACCGGTTAGATCTTGTAAACTGACGTAGTTATACTGTTATTCTTAATTTTATAAGCAATTTTCATGAAAAACCTCTTCTAGTAAACTGATATTGATTAGAATTTATTATAATTATAATTTTTAAGTTAATATGTGGTGGAAATAATTGTAATTATTGCTCATGTTGAAAAACAATTGTACCTCTTTTATAAATTGTTCGTGGCTTCACAAAAAACCTAATGTCAAGCAAGTGGAATCAAAGCGTGTTCTGGGAGAGAAAACAGCTAGTGTTGTTGTCAATTAGTTCATGTGCTACTTAGGATACACAGTGAATCTATTCCATGGATATCCTTAGTTTTATCAATCATATTTGTTGCTAGCTTGCATTAAATTTACGGCAAAATTTGAATTTCAATTCCTTGATTAATTTTTGTGTTGTGTTCAATTTTAATTGGAATTTCAGCTTGAAAAATCTATGTAACAAGAGTTTGCATTGAAATTATCAGCATAAGTTAATAGACTGCAACTTCAATCGTGATTGAAAATACTAAAAACACCTAAAGGATTGCATAGTAGTAGTAGGATATTAACCGGAAATTTTCCTGGTAAATAGAGAGCATCTTCAAATATCCTTCACTCAATTAGCAAATATTGCAAATAAGGCGAATATATATTGTTTTTTGACTAACATAATTACAAGATATTGAAGATTCTATTTTAATGTCTATTATATTCTTATTGTGTTTTAGAGAGTTGGTTCTCAAGAACAAGAGAACTCTTTGAGGAGGCTTTCTAGCTTGCCCCGACCTACATATTCACGGGAAGAGAGTCACCCCCTTAACTCTAGATCTTCGTCCAATCTAATGCTCAAATGGAACTCTGCAGATCATAAAGGTAAGAGTATTTAGTGAAAAATATGGGTTTTGTTTTTCTAGCTTATATTTTTCGCATCCAGGTTAGACATATTTAAGAGTGGTCTGAGTTTCATGATACAAGGGCGGAAAGCAAAATAAGTTAGAGTCCTTTTACGCTCGCATATAACTTTACTCAAGATATAAATTCATTATTTGCTCTAGCAGGTCAGTTAAGTGAAGGACTTGAACACCGAATAGGCATAATAGAAACTTCATTGAGCAGGTTTGCGATGATCTTGGATTCTGTTCAAAGTGACGTTATGCAAGTAAACAAAGGAACAAAGGAAATTATTTTGGAGGGTAAGTAACTCATTGTAAGTTGTAACTATTGACGATATTCTAAAAAAGGTTCTGGGAGTTGTATTTATACCGATCAAGAAACGTTCTACTGAAATTTTGTTTGGCTCTCCTATGATTATCTGCTTGTATTGCATTTTCCAACCATTGTATATTGTTTGAAACATAATTCAACTGAAGGAATGCTCGTTTTTTATACTAAGAACTCTAATTTCTGACTCGATGTTTTGTACATTAAGTGTTTGATGCCAGCTTGATCAGTCTGGACTTTTATCGGATATGAAAGTTTACATTCATTTTCAAATTTATAATATTCTGAGTTTTCTCTGGCTCGGTCTATAAATTACTTTTATAACACTGTACAATTTGAATTCCTTACTTTTCATTCAGTGGAAGGCATAAGGCAGAAGTTGATTGCTCAGGATAACTCATTTCAGTTGATGGTAATGCCCTGATTCCTTCCTTGACTCGCATGGTTTCACTAACATCAATGGATATCGAAGTTCAGTAGACTGATTGCAGTAGTCTGGTTTTAAATCAGACTAAAGGACAAGAAGAATTTAAAGCAATGATTGATGGGAACTTGAAATCTTTATCTGAACAAATGAGCCATGTTTCAAAGAAAGAGAAGCTACAAGATGTATATTTGGCGGTTTCTCCGTTGCCTCGGCTAATTGAAGCCTCTATGCAAAGTGTAAAAAACGATCTCTGTAACATCACAAAGGAAATGCAGGCACGTACCATATGGCAATTTATAATGATTAATACATGCAGACGTATAAAACTTTTAAACTTTTTAGGTTAGATACAGATACTTTTACAAAGTAAGATTTCTTAGAACCCCTCTTCTCATTTTTATACCGCTACAGGAAAATGCCTTCTCCCGAGCTCTATTTCTTTTCCTTCTTGTTTACGTCACTAGAATGCCGTCAAAAAATAATGCTTTTCCAATGAGCACTTGCAGGGAATTTCTTCCAATCTTAAAAGCTTCAACCAAAAGAATATGGCACCGCCGTCTTTGTCCTTAAAGGTTCATTACCTTTGTTGATGAACCATATTTTCTTCGAATTTTTTCGTTGTGAAAAATTAGTCTGCTGAAATCCTGATTATTTTCTACGGTGAAAAGCGCCGTTTTTTTTTATCCCTGATACGTTGTTGGCTCGCAGAATTTAAGCAAACAGGTTATCACACCGAAAAAGCGACAGCCTCTTGCTAAGAAGTATGTATTAACTTCACCTACTCTACTAATAGTGTAGTGCCTGTCAATTTTTTCTACATTGTTTGTCAATTTCAGTAAGCTTTATTTATGAAAAATTTTCTAAGTGTTGACATTACATATATTTCATATGCTTCTCAATATGTTAATTTTTTTTCATATACTTTACAGTCTCAAACATGAGAACTAATCTGCTGTAAATATATTGGATGTGAAAATGGTAGATTAGTGTCAATTATTTATTTCCCTGCTTTCATAGTTGATGAGTAACCCGGATTTTACTGGATTGCTTCGAGGCTGATGAATTATATGTGAAAATCACACTACGCTATCAGGAAGAGATAGCAGAGACATTCACACACACAATCGTGTGTGTGCAAGTTTCCTTTTTGTCAGAAACACTGATCCAGCAATTGATCCTTCTGAGCCTCTCTATATTATTTAATCCAACAATATAAAAGAAAATTGCTTAATAAATGGATTTCTCACCTGCTGAACTGCGGGTGAAGTCCTTTCGTTTGAATGCTATTCAACCTTTTGTTCGGAGAATTATGCTTTTCCTATTTTTTTTACGACAAACACGAGATAATAAAATTATATATCCGATTTTGCTTTTGGCGAACAAAATCTAGGTATATTGGAACGATGATTTATCTTATAGTATATATTTGTTTATCCCCTATGTATCGATTGTTAATCTTAAGAATTAATAACGAATGGCTCTATTTACGACTGGTTATATTGATACTTGCAAAAGCATTTGTTACGTAGTGTGACCAAGGACAAGGTATTTTTCTTTGACTTCAGTGAGGCGAATACTAGTTTACGAGCTGCTGTAGCTCCAGAGGTAGAAATGGGCGGCTGGAAGTCAGTAAAAAAGGAACGAGTCACTTTTTCAGATAAAGTATCTGAGAAGGTACAAAAGAAAAAAGAGCCAGAAACTGAGAAGGTATTCTCAAAGAAATTCAGTGTTCCCTTTCATGATCAGAAAGTTGCATGTCCTTCTATAAGTTGCCAATATGATGCGTACAGTTACAAAGATGCATTCAACAATGACAATTGTCACTTCATTTTTCACGCAAATGATTTCTTTTCATTAATTTTACAAATCTTATATGTGCTTCACCAATTGTCAAGTTCTTTTTGAATGACAGTTTATGAAGGGAGGTATAGACCGTGCTATTGTCATTGAATCTGACGAGGAGACTGAAGTGGGATTTTCCTGCTTGGTCAAAGAAAACGCAGGTAGTTTGTAAAAACTAAGATAGAACATCCCCATTTTCGTTCTTAATATGGTGTGTTATGGGAAAAACAACAAAAGTTAGATGTAGATTGTTAGATATTACTCAGTGACAAAACCACATAATTAGATTAGGTGCTGTTTTCGATTATAGGTGAAGTTTTATTTTGATAATCTTGTTCATAAAACTTTAAATTAAATGTCAAAATAAGTTATTAAAACATAAGGTGAATTCCAATAAAAACAACATAATAACACATTAGTAATACTATTAAAAAAGCTTTAACAAGATAGATCTTATCCTCCTTAAAAGTGAAAAAAAAAATAATTTAAGGATACTTTGTCAACTTGCATATCTTATACAATCATCCAAGAAATTTATATTATATTTAAATGTAATATTTTATTATGGAAAGAAGTTTTTAAATAGTTATTTAAAAAAAGATGGATGTGATAAAATGATTATTTTCCTTATTGTATTGGTTAGAGGACATCTTAGTTAAAGGATTGTTTGTGTTTGCATCTTTTTATTTGCTTTTTAAATAGTGTAGTATTGAATTTGATTTATTATAGTAGGAAGCAGTCATGGTCTAGATGTAGTTATGAACTATGAAAACATTACTTATTTGTTTAAAAGAAATATAATCGTATAATATTTGTTTCCCTACCGAGAATTGGAAATAGCAGTCATGGATACAACTGCTATATGATTATACTTAATTAGCAATATATTTTTATGCCTAATTAAAAATCTTATGTTAATTATGGAAATTAGTGTACATTGTATATAGTTTATTACTTGTTATGATAGTGATATATAGCACGACGTGTATCTGTTGATTTGAAATATATAAATTTAATTTTAACTCTTTGTAAGTTGCTAATTTGATAGAAATCGTAACTGTTTTTAATATATGTTTTTAGGGAGATCAGGAGAAGACCTATTTGGCAAATTGACCAAGGAAGAAGAGGAAGAAACTGAGCGAATTTTGCGGAAAGCAAGGAGGCGTAAGAGGAAAAGTATCGTAATACTGTAAAAATATACTGAAGGTTACCTATTTCAATTCTAACTTCCTTGTGTCATATTACTTCCTGCTACGACGTAAATACCAAATAGTACACTTGACCAAGTTTTAGATTGAATGATCACTCCTTTCAACTGTTTTATTATGTATGACAGAAGGCAAACTAAATCTTCTCTAAATATTTATGCAATTTTATAATGTATGGAGCAAAAGCTATCTTTACCATTAAAAAACGCATGTCATTTTAATCCACTTTCTTTGTTGTGCAGGAGCAGTTTGTTACTTTCAGATGCAGGGAAAACACCCGGGGCGGGAACTTGGATATGATTGTGGAACTTTTGGTGTTTTTTCTTAATAAAGTGAAGTCTCGCTTTAAGAATTAGTATCGATCTTAGTTATACAGGTACTACTCATGTCATGTGTAATTTTAATTAGAAATAGTATTAAAAAGAAGTACTAAATTGTATGTAAGTTTATCATAAAAAATTATTGCTTTTTTGGCTTTGTTAACCAGTATTAATAATTTTTCGCAATGCCACATTTCCTTACATAGGAAGTTGCTTTGTTAACCAGTATTCAGCTTCACCGAAAGCTTATACATAGGTTTTTCATTAATTCATTATAGTAATTACACCAAAAATGGATAAACTATTCAGTGGACAATAGCCCATTTTCTGAAGAAAACTGTCTTTTTCCCTTTGTAAGACTGGGTTCCGCCGTCTCAAATTATTGGGCCTTCTTGAGCCTCCGGTTGCCGGAAAATTCGAAGTGGTAGAGGGGTTGGAGTTTAGAAGAGAGTGTTGAGTAATCTTATTTGTTGGGAGGCCGTTGATATTTTTTTTTTTGTACAGACACCACCATGGAGAGGAAAGACTGATATACCGGGTTTTCCTTAATTAACATCAAGTGCATTGTAGTATATCTTATTTGTCAGGTGAACTAAATTATTCTTCTTGTATGTTAACACTAGTGAGAGATTAATATTTTCTATTAATAATAATAATATCATAGCTCCACATAATCTCATCTCAACACAGGGGGTCGTGAACTGTACTATTTTGTAAAGAAACAATTCTATCACTTTGCTGCCTTATACACTGCAAATTATTTTACCTTGCTCAACAATGAAATAAAGGTTTTTTTTAATAAAATTAGGCAAATTTGGTGCCATTAGACAAATTAAAAAAAAAATTGAGGAGAATAGACAAGTCATGGAGAACGATTTTAAATGAAAAAGTCATATTTTTATGTCAGTTGAAATGAAATTGAAAATTGTCAGTACGATTTCAACAACTTTTTTGAAATGTAATTGATTATAATAAATATATAATCGATTATATTTTATAGAAGTGAATGGAAACTGACTTTAATGGAAAGTTGTCTTGGTACAAACCACCTTCCAATTTTCATAATGTTGTTGGTAATTGATTAGAGTGTTTGTAATTTATTACTAGGGGAATTTATTTCCAAAACATGCAATTGTAATTTATTACAATTATAATGTAGTCAATTATCATAGTGTTTTGTTCCTTATTAGAGTGGAACAAATTTTATAATTGATGAAAATTGTAATTGATTAAATGATTTATGATGTATATTTTATGGAAATTAAGGTATATGAGTTTATAATTAAGTATTAAGTGTTTATAGATTGTTGGTCATTGATTGAATCATTGATTGAATCATTTATTTTAATTGATAAATAACATTTTGTTTGTAGATTGTTAGTCAAATAAATAGCACTATTATCTTTCACATTTTGTGAAAAAAAAAACATAAAATCAAGTAATACATTAACATGAAAGTAATTCATAAATAGATAATAGTTAACATAGTCCAAATAAGCATGTACAAAAAGTAAATTTTGAAGTCCAAATGAACATGTAATAAAATGAAATTTAAAAGGGTGAAGGCCCAAAGTGATGGCGGAGGTGACTCATGCCTTCCTCAAGTTGAGTAACTTGAGCACCAAGATTATCAAATTTGATACCAACGAAAGAGAAAAGATCACCTATCATATGCATAATATTTGTGAGGAGAGCAAAGTAAGTATCATGAGGTTATGGAGACGGTGTGCACTCGATAGGAATCAATTGAGGATCGTCACATTTGGGAACTCACTTATCATCAATGTTTTTAATAAAACCAAATTATGTCATAACTTCAATACCAATTCTATAAGACCTTTAAACTTTTACAAAAGGCACATCATCAAGAGGAATGTCAAAGTGATCGAAAAAGGTGGTTATGAGGTGGGGATATGATATAGCTGCATTGTCGTGTAAGGTCTTTTTCAAGCGATGTTTGATTAGATGAGCCCAGTTAATCTACCTTCTAATTAAGAGTGTCCACATCAAAATTAAGTCTTCTTCAGTTGCATGTGCAAGGTTGTGGCATGGGGAAGCAAAATGCGACAAATAATATAGTGCATTATTCGACTGTCAACCTTTATAAACCTAACAAGTAATTTACTAGTAATGTTGACATTCTTATTACAAATCATAATTCTAGCATCAACATTAGAATAGTCATTTTTCCAATCACCTACTATATTTCCTTCAAAAGACACACCTTGACTTGGTAATTATGTCGGAGAAAAGAATAATGATGGAGTTATTGTAATTGATACTTTTTTTAACTTCATTATGAATAACTCCATCATCAATAGTACGCACGTTGTTATAGAAGAAGACTTGTACTAATTATAGAAAATATGGTTCTTTAGGAGTCATGAAATCTAACCATCTAATATTTCTCAAGACATTGTAGTACTCAAATTTTTATTAGTAAAAAATTTCTTAATCAAGTTACTTAGGTTCAAGAATATCATGATTAAAGAATTTTGAGCAATACCTTGCATACTGAGTATTGGTGGAAAATAATAGATGAGGGTGTGTCGTGGGGATGTATGGATTTAGTTGGGACGGTTGGTTGTCAGAGAGTTGATGACAACCACAACCACAAACAGTGGAAGAAGAACTCTTGTGTCTCTTGGATTATTTTGCCATTGATGATTTTTGAAGTTTCAATCAGCGGGGTTTGCAGGGATTGGATAAGGAAAGGTTTCCCAAGTTATTGGAAGTGATTTTGCGGAGAAATGAGGAAGATTTGGAGATTTGTGGTGGAGACGACGTCGTGGGAGGGGAAAATAGGGTTTTGCGCGTAGAGAGAGCAAATGGGTCTCTTAAAGTTAGTGACGAATTATAATCGATTACACGGTGACTTAATAACCTGGAAATCTGTCATGGTAACCGATTATATGAATAGTGTAATTGATTACTGATAAGAATTATGTATTTCTAAACCCCCTGGTAATTGATTACTCGAGTAATGTAATTGATTATTATATGTGTTTATTACCTACATAATCTTCATTGTAATCTATTACAATTTTCATGTAATTGATTACCAATAAAATTAATGTAATCGATTACACTTGTAAAAGTTTTGGATTCTTTAAAAAATTGAAGACTTTTAACAACATTTTATAAATAGAAATAGACTAATTGAGAATATTTTTAACAAGATATCTCAAATACATAATACAAATAAAATGCACCTAACTAAGTCAACCTAAAAAACAAAATAAAATGAAAGAGATATTAGAATATCCATTTATTTCTTATGATCATTTGTTCATCTATTTAGCTCCGTTATATTTCTTGTTTTGATGAAAAGTTCAATGTGTTTCCAAGTGTGGGCATGTACCAGATCGGTCTATACTTTGATTTTTTTTTTTCCAACGATTGATCGTTTGTGCAACATCCTTGTCACATTTGATTTCAATCATATGGTGCAAAATGTGGTTTTATGTAACCTTACTGGACAACAATAGTCAATATTAGTGACCATTTTGAGGTCACCACAATTGATTATTTCGGTTATATTTTGCAACAGTTCATTGAATGTGTAATTGTGTTTGATTGACATGGTTGTCGAACTCTCTTATTTGAATTGGAGTTTGTAACCATACTGACTTTTTATTATGCTTGTGTCTTTAAGAAGTTAGCCAAAATAAACTATCGTTGGTGAAGTTGGGATGGATCTATGTGTATGGAAGATATTGTAGTAGCTGGATTCATAAGAGAAAGTATTTCTTTAATGGATTTGGTCTAGGTAACATAAAATTCATTTATTATGTTGATAGGGAATTGAGATTTACAATGCATCAGTTGTAAGACATTGCGATCTGTTGCTATTTCAGCAGCTGTATACATTATGCATCCTTCTCCATTCATTGTGGACCTTCGAAAGTACAACTTGTTGATAGTTATGTTTGTTGGACTTTATATAGTTGTGGACTATTTTTCTTTCAAGAGGTTGAAAGTTTAGTTGTATGATACGTGATGAGTGCATATTTATGCCCACATTTATGGTTTAAATTCAAAATTTTGATGGAATTCTTGTGCTTAAATGGTTGATTTGAGGAGGATTTGTGACAATTAAAGTTATCGGGTTTTAGAAATTAAAAAGATTTAAAAAGCGATTTTTAATTACATAAGTTATCTTCGATATTCTAATGTTTATTGATGCAATTGAAGTTAAAGATTGATTCATTTAAAGCGAGAAATTAAATGGTCCAAGTTGCAAAATAAAGCAAAAAATTAGTTTATTCATAAAAGTAAATTACAATGAGCTAAAGGCACACCTATTCTTACAAACATACACCCTTTTTTTTCAGCAATGGACCATACAAGATTGGTACACCCCCTAATTCCCTATACACACCCCTCTTATAGTCATAAGTCAAACTCAACCAGATCATGCCACGTGGCAATTCACCACTAACAAGGATAGTAATCTAGAAAGGTCTTGCTTTTGATTGAGAGTCTACTTTGATTAATTGTAAGATCAACCCCAAATTAATTAAGAATATACTTTATTAATTGCAACTCGAACAATAATTAATTGGACAATAATTTGTGAATATTACTCCAGGATAAGCACGCTTAACCATGTAGTTCTTATGAGTTAGACTACTGAAAAACAAATGCATTTGTTGATATGAGTAGTCAAATAAATTCCTTTAAGCTATCCTTCAACTGTATAGTCTCATACCTATACAGTCTCTAGATCCCTCTCATTCATGTGTATGTTCGATTCGTCCATGTGCCCCTTCCACTGGAAGCCTGCCAGGAGTCGCCCCTTGTCTGTGCCTCTTGCACCGGCGATCACTCCCCGCCCTCGTTAGTGCCCGGGTGTCACATAGTAAGAGGGGAAAACCTCGGGATCAATCCAAGGACTTGACTAATTAAGTTTAAAATTGTAGAATTAAAACCTTATTACTATTTATTAAAACAAAAACTACATAGGGTAAAGAAAAATTAAGTGGAATCTAAAAAACCAATATGTAATGCATGATTGTATCTACCCAACATGGATTAATGCTGAGAAATTAAATTATTGAACCTGAACATGGAAAACTAAAGAAACTAAAGGCCAAATGCATGAAAAAAAAGTAAAGAAACTAAATGCTTAATTCTAGAATGCAGATGCAAGAAAAAAATATGTAAGTAATTATTGGAATAGATGTAGAAGAAAAGAATTAATGATGATGATCAAAACAGATTCAGAATTGGGTAATGTTTGTTTAGAAATGAATGGATGCATGAAACCTAGTAAACTAATGCATAAATCTACACAGTAATTGTTTTATTTATTTCGATATACTAAGACTATTTATACAAAGAGAAATCAGGACCTAATAAAATGAATATTATCTAAAATTCTAAAAATCAAAATAAGAAAAGAAATTGTTTATGCAGAGAATGAAACATGCAAATGAAGATTCCTAATTCTATTAATGAGAAGTTATAATGCAAAGCTTGAAAATAAGTCTCAAATGGAAACAACAATATTGAAGAAGATATAAAACTGAAACAAAATTGAAACAACTTTCCTAAATTTATCATCTATCAAACCAACTAAGTGAAAAATCATACAAAGAATTTAGGTAAAGACATTTTCCAAACTTAACAAGCATTGAATTGATAAAAAGGGTCTCGGTCACTCTCAGGAAGACATCCTGTAACAGAAGACATCTTGTAACATAAAGCCCACTTTGAGGTCTTTGAGTTCATATTTCAAAACTTGAAATGGTGATTCTAACTCAATTCATCAACAAGAATAAAACTTAGACATCAACTCCACAATATGAAACATCATCAAACTCATAAATGAACACTAAAAGGATAAGATCAATACAAGAAAGAAATATACAAAAATCTAAAATATAAGCAGAATCAACAATAGTGCTAGCAATGTAAATGCAAGTATAGAAACTTGAATCAAAAAGGACAAATTGACAATCAAATGTAAACTTAATCAGAAATGAAACATAGTAACTATTATTAAAAACTGAAATCAACAGTACAAGATACCAAAGTGCTTGGAATCTCAATGTCTATCACCCGAAGTATCCTTCAAGACTCCAATGCAGAGAACAAGTTCTACTTCTATGAAAACTTTAAAATATCAAACTAAGACAAGAATGAAAATCAAAAGTTGAATCCTAAAGTGGTGTTTGTCACCCACCACAAGCTATTGTGTTTATTTGTTACAAAAAAAACCCCTTTATATATGGAAAATCAGAAACAAAAAAGAGGAAAAAAGGGGAAAAATGGGGAAAAATGGGAAGAACTAAAAACTAAGTTTGGCTTCGCGATTCTTCTGCTCTTGGTTGATTCTCGAACCTTAGCTACTAAATTGCTTCACATTTAGAGAATGTAGCCTTCTTCACGAGTATACTCCTTCAATAATGGGCTTAGCCCAAAAAACGGTGCACTTCCAACTCAATAATGGGCCATTTGAATTCGACCCATACAACACCGGTCCATTCTAAATTTGCACCCACTCAAATTTAACCACATCTTGGCCTCTTTGACCAGGGGCTGACTTTGCAAAAAGAAAGAAATAGATAGGGGTAAATAAGCAAAAAGGAAGAGTAAAAACCTATAACGGCAAAAGAAATATTTATTTTTATTTTCTGAATGTTCTTTCTAAAATGACTTATTTATTTAAAAACCTATTTATTTAACTAAAAAGGGAAAATTAACTCTATTTCTATCAAAAACCTATTTTTACCCTATTTAAACTAATTTATCTTAATTCTAGAAAATTACAAACTAAAATGAGTTAAAAGGAAAATCTTATAGTAGAAAAATGGGGAAAATTTGGGAGTTATCGATGAGGTAGGAATTTGTTAGGTTTTTTTGTCGTTGATGCCAAACATATGCATGGCAAAGTTGTGTGTGTAGTGTTAGGTAGAGGGAGATGTTTGTGATGGAGTTAATTGAAGCAAAGTAAGTGTATGAAGAAATGTAATCGAGCAATATAAGTTATGTATTTATAGGTATTTATAATGCACTAAATATAATGAATTGCACACGATATCAATAATGGAGGCAAAATAGGTTGAATAAGCATCAATAATTTACACTTATTATAGCACAAGTAGAAATGTTTTATTTATCCAACAACTCATTTATAATGATATCGTTTATCTACATCCTCTGGTGCCATAAGTTGGTTTTCTCCTTATGCTTTATGGTCAAGTCGTTGTTCTTGTTTAGGAGGTACACTATCATTATCACTTTGTTCAGTTTCAATAAACTAACTTGCATCTTCTTATGCTTGGTAAGGCATTGTCAGACAATAAAAATGTTGTGACAAAGAATCTGCATGGTATGCGAGTGGTGGAGTCATGGTAGAAGTGTATGTGATGGACTTGCACCAAAGGTCGATGTTGGTGGAAAAATGTCGTAACAAGTAGGAACTTGATGGTAGGATGAGTGAGATCGGACTTTTTTTTCCAAGTGTCCATATCCAAACATTTTATGTGGGTATTGAACAATATCAGAGAAAGACCTATGAGGGTGATGGTAGGATTGTGTAGGAGGTTGAGGAGATTGTTGTGACATAATGTACTGTTATAAAAATGGTTTAATTTATATGGTTTAACATAATAATAACATAAATTGAGAAGAAAACTAGTTACCTTGTCATCGGAAGATTGTTATAAAGGTAAAATATAACAGATAGTATGATCGATGTACCAATACATGTATGGTGTTTTATCACGCAGATGATTGTTTTTGTTAAATAGTGTTCTTGAATGAAATAGTTGTGTCGATCATTCCACACTATGATTCAACATTCATGGTCTTCTCGCTAATTTCTATCTACTCTTCCTCACCTATCAACTTGTGAGCAAAGGTTTATTGAGTTAGATGGAATGTCTTGTCTGAATTCAAATTAGCGCATCACCTAATCCACTTGTTGAAATTCAACTGTAGCAAAACATATAAGAGAAATAGTTGTCTGACTAATGGGAGGAACATCAATAATAATCAACCGATGAACCTTCTATTACATATAGGAACTAATAAAAAATTGATACAATTGAAAGTTCAATGAAACAAAAATACAAACAACTCATTGAACTAATGTGTAAAATATGACACTTATTACCTAGAGTCCGTCAAACCTTTTACAAAATTTAGTAATAACGGTGGCATCATGGAACACAAAGTGCATTGTGAGACATCAGCTTCTGCTTAAGAGGAAACCTAAACCTGTAGCAATATTGTCATTAGTCAATGAGTTAATTTTTAGAGAAATGCATGTCATTCTCTCCTAAGGGTAACATTGTAGAAGTAGCATGCATTCTCTTATATTGTCTTTATTGACCCTAGTACCATGATCTAGTGCATAGTACAAACATGGCAATACTACAAAACTCCAACTAAAGTTAGAAACATTTTTCAAGTTTCTTAATAGTAATAAAAACATCAAATGCACCAAACTAGCATAAGTATCTATCATGAGCAAACTTCCAATTAGTGTAAAGATATGGGGTCGTGCGTATTAAACTATGATAACTCAGTCGTGTCATCTAACAACTATCAAAATGTATTGTTTAACCACGACAATTTAATTTCTTCTTATCATTATTTTAGGTGATACATTCCCTAATAGTTCTTAATACTCGTTGATTAGTGGTTCACTATTACGGTTAGTGAGAGACTCCCCGTCAATTGAAATACTCAATTAGTGACAGACTTTCCGTCAAATTTGCCCAATTTTATAAAATAAATAAATAAATAAACTAAAATAAAACTTTGTTAAAAATGCTTTAATGCTTTTGTTTTTGACATGTGAAATAAGGGACCGAACCAAACCAATTCCTACATACCAAGCCTCACAGTTACAATAACATCTCCCGCTGTGAAGGTTTAAGATTTGCTTAAATTGTTTGAAGTAATTCTTCCGTTGAAACATAACATATCATCACGCTTTGAATTATTTAACATTCTTTTTAGTTATTTCAACAAAAATAAATATTGTCTAGAAACAAAAAAAAAAAACATTATCTATTGTTTTTAAATTAACGTTGTTTAGTGTACAATTAGGCATTGTTTATCCCCTTGGATGACAACTTCTTTTTGTCTTTTACTATCGAATCTAATATTAGCCATTGAGTGTTTTTAATTGTCAAAAAGACAAATATCCTAGAGATCAATTATTTCCAACAATGTATGTACACTTTCTACATAACCCTTTTTTTTTTATTTCTTATTTTAATTTCGAATTTCATTTAGTTATTAATATTAAACTGCATAATTCATCTTTGCTTACAATAACTTGACTTTCTTGAAAGCAGTTTGTAAGACAAAAGGTAGAAAAGTGGGGCCATCCAATGCATAAAAGGCAGTAGTTGGAGTTAGCCTACCCACTATTATTACTCAAAATAAAGTAAAGCACAATAATAATTATAATAATAATAATAATAGTGTTCACAAGGATCAACTTAACTCCATGTTTCACGTAATCATCTTTTAATAATTCATAAATATCTACGTTATCATAACTTCTTCAATCTATTTCTTTTAACTTAGAGTTAAATACTTTGTTTTTTTAATGAAAACTAAAATTAGTTTCTCTTCAAAATTTAATTTAATTTAATTTTTTAATTTTAAAAGTATATAAATTTATTTTTTTAATTAAATTTTATTAAATTTATTTAATATTTTAAACGCTTTAATATTAATTGAAAAACATTTAAAATTTTAAATAAACTTAATAAAATTTGATTAAAAAGACTAAATTTAAATATTTTAAAGTTGAGAGACTATATTGTATTAAAGTTTTGAAAAGTGATTAATTCTAATTTTCACATATCAAAAATATATTTAATCTTTTAATTATATATTTTCTTAAAAAATTAATTATGTATTAAGTTATTAGAATTAACTTAAAATTAGCATTTTTAACTTTTGCAACAACAAGCAAAATACGAGTAAAATTGTTTAGATTTTTACCTTTCTCAAAAATTCATCACAATTTTTTACATATACTAATCGAGGAGGTAAATTTGGATACGCTGCTAGTATGTATAAAAAGAAAAATAATCATGTAGTCAATTACCAATTAAATGTAATAAATTATACAATAAGACGCACTGTTAATTGGCTAAAAGTGTATTTGAATATATTTCTTCACAAGAATTTTTAGGAGGGAAAAATAACAAAAACAAAATCTTATAAATTAAAATGTTTAAATCCTTTTTTATCCCTAAGTTAAAAGCTGATGTTCAGTTTAGTCCCCTTTTAAAAATGTAAACCTTTGGTCCCTATGGTGTACAAAATGTATCAAATCAGTCCTATCTGTTAAATTTTAGGAAGAAATTTGCTGACATAAACCTGAAACAATTACTATAGAAGACTGCAGCATCAACAACCCCTGAAGCATGAGAGTTAGTAATGAGACAAATCAAGAAAGTTAATCAAAAACCGTTAACGGATAGAACTGATTTGATACATTTTCAACATCATGGGATCAAAGATTTACATTTTTTAAAAGGGTACTAAACTGAACATCAGCTTTTAACTTAGGAACCAAAGATTTAAACCAAATTAAAATTACCCTACGTAAAAATAAATTTTCTTAAAAAATATACAAATGTTTACAAATTATCTTATACATAAACTAGTTATTTTATTATTTATTAATTCTGATTGTTATTATGAAAGCCAAAGTACATACAAAATAAATTTTATAAGAAGAAAATAATTCTGACTTATAAAAAATTAATAGTAATTTTTTTTTTCTTTATAAATTTCTAAAAAACCCTAAATTCAATAAACGACTTGAGTTGAAGCAGTGGAAACTATAAATACCTGAAGCTAAACCTTATATTTGATTATTTGTAGAATTATAGATAAAGAAAATGAAGAAAAAGGTACAATTATATAACGAACAAGTTAGCAACCACCGGTTTAGCATGTTTCGGATCGACACAACACGAACCCAATTACATACAATTGACGCTTCATCAACTTGTATGTTTTTTCATGTAAAAATTTCAAACTTTCAAAATGTAAAATCAAGGTAAATATATATAATCTTGAATTATGATAGAGAAAATACTTATTGGACCATTTTATAGGTATAAAAAAAATGAAATTTTGTCTATAAAAAAAGCTTGGTATCTGTATTTGAAAATTTGTTTTGCTTGATAGTGAAGATGAGGTGAAAAGGCAAAAGTAATGGCTCCACATGTCATTTTTCATGTAATGTGGGAAAGGTGGTGTGAATTATTACATTAAGTGTAAGTGCTTCTTTTGTTCTTCATGGTCCTCAATTTGTCATGCATCCACCCTACAATCCCCACTCACCTTTCATTATAAACAATTCCTTCACAACAAAGCCAAATCAAAAGACTACCATTTTTTCACCACTCTACCACTTTTTTTTTTCTCCCCAAGTAACATATACTCCCTTTAACTACATAAATAACAAAGTTTATTACTATGAAATTTCAAAATTTTTGGTGAAATAAAAATATGTAAAAAAATAATTTTGTAGATTTCATATTAAGTAATTGTATCATCATATATTCAAGATATTGTCTGTTTTTTTTAGTTTTTTTGTCACAGTTTTATCTTTAAAAATTATTTCAAAAAGTAAAATGGGTATTTAAGTTGCACTTCATTTCTATTCCTAAGCGGTGAAGAACTTCGAAATGACTGATTGTTCTCAGTGAGGGGCTTAAAAGATCAAATGTTTTATTATTGACCCTATGTGGATGTCACTGTTTCAATCTTAAATCTATCAAGTAACATCCTGAGGATCATTACTATATATCCAAAGTATTGTTTGTTTTGAAACTTTGTCCATTACAATTTTATCTTTAAAAAATGTTTTAGAATGTAAAAAGAGTATTTAAATTGCGTTTGATATCGATTGCACGAGACTATTAAACATGAAACAACTATTATATAAAGTTGAACCAGACTTAGAAGATGATGTTGTATACCCATATCTTATAGTCATTGTTTATAATTTCCATCCATTATATATGTTTAGTTAACTCAGAATTAGATCCCATGGTTGTGATGCAAAGGTGCCCTGAAACCATTTTTTTTCTCTCCACAAAAATTCAGAATCATATCGATGAATCCAATAAATTTCAGAACTTGGACACATTTGCATGGGTAGGAAGAATATAAATGACAGGAAATTGATTGCTGCTAGGTATTACTATATATTATTCGACCTACGACCATAATGTATGTGGTATGACACAAACAATGGTTAAAAAAATGTAGAAAAAGGTTTTACAAAAACGACAGCATCTCGTATTTAATGGTATTGTCACTGTGAAAACTATGGCTCTTTCCGAAATAGATATTCGATGAAGTGGCATGCATGAAGGTACACACGTTTTGCCTAATATGTAAGGTCCTGACAATGTCGGTGGGCCCAATTGCTTTTATTCAGTGGGGGCCCAATATCACTATTTCAGGCCCAACTGCGCCTCACATGCTTCATTGGAAAAGCATTTGTAATTTGGTGCCTCAGATAAATTATTAATAATAATAATTAGACAACATTTCTTTTATAACATTTGAACATCATCTACGTATCATTATGTGATTAATCAAAAATTATTTCACAGTCAATAATAATAATTATAATTACTATCATGAATCAATCACAGAATAACACGTAGATAATGTTTAAATGTTGTCAAAAAAAGTTGTCTAAGTATCATTATTTTTATGAAAATCAGTGTCGCTGCTGCATTTGTAATTTTGCATTCATACTTCTGCTGCTCAACCATGTTCTGCTCAGAACAAAGAAGTAAATTACTTATGTATAATTATGTGATGAATTTTTCTACAACAGTGGGTGTTATTGAGTTATTTATATTATAAAATTGTAATTTGAAAATTTAGAAACTTTATTGTAATTTTCCAGCAATATTTTATATTTAACATTGGTAGGAAGAATTTAAATATTGATTAAAGAAATTAAGAAAAGAAAGAACTTATGGAATTGAAACTTTTAAAATTTGTGAAATTGAAACTTTTATCATGTATTATGTTTGGTTGAGGTCGAATTTTTAATATATTTTTTATATTTACAGCTAGAAATTTTTATTAGAGATAAGATAATTTTATAATATATAAATAAATGTAAATTTTATTTCTTATACAATTGAATTAGGTAACCATGTAGCAGGATGAATATGTAAATTTATTTTTTTAATAATCAATTAAAAAATCGTTATTTTATGTATCAAGAATTTTATTTTATTTTATGAGAAGAATCCATGATACACATCTTTTTCTGTCTACCTCACATTATTTGATGGGTTGCTGAAATTAAATAAGAATGTTACAACTAGATATTTAAAATTAGTAGTTTAAAAATTAACTCGTTAAAAAAAAAGTAAATTTCTCAATCAACTACCAGCTAATAATATAGAATATGTTAAAATAAGTTTTCCTTTTGTTTTATTTTTTACTACTCATCAATAATTTAAATTCATTAAAATTAAAGATGGTTTAGAGGTTGTAATTACTCCTATCATTCATTTTTTTATTAAAAAAATAAGAATAATATCTATGAATGTAGTATGTAAAAGACTGAAAAAAAAAACTGTAGTTGGTCAAATAATAAAATGTTAGATACAATGTATTTTCTTAAAAAAAAAACAATTAAAAATATTGTTATCTTTTATAACAATAGTAATAATTAAATATATTTTTAATCTCTTATAACTTTTTAACAAAATTAAATGTTTTTCTATTTCAAACTTTGAATTATTTTTATCATCTTTATATTTATGAATAATTGATGTTAAAGATTTGTTAAATGTAACAAATAGTATTATCATTATTATTTGATTGTACATGTGTTGTCATATGTATACGTTATATGAATACAATTCTTACAATGTAAACACAATCAAAATCTATTTTTACATTAAAAAATAAAATAATTAAAAATATATTTAATTTTAATAATAATTGACAATATCACAGTGAATTTTATATGTATTTTAAATATTAAAAACTGGTAAGAAAATTAATAGTGAATCTTAATCGTTTGCTATACAAGATAATAATATAATGTTTCTTTATTATTTTTTCAATAGAAACTTTTAATATAAATACCCCAGTTAATAATTAAATCCTAAAAAGAGCTTTGACCAGTTTAATAAAACTTATTTGTCCAATTTAAAAAATACATGTATAATTTATGTGACCTAATCATTTAATTATTTAAAAAATACATATATACTATTTAATTAAGTTTTAATATTTTTTTTCTTTTCAATCGAATCTCAATTTTTATTAAAAAAATATAATGTGATCTCTTCTCTTAAATTAATCTTAAAACTATTTAAAAAGTGTCACACGTAAAAAGTATAGTCTTCTACTTAAAAATATCATATGTCAAACATGACATCTTTCAAACATTTCAACAACCTGTAATGAAAAATGTCACATTGATTTTCTTTTTTAATATAAGTTCAATTAAATAAAATATAAAATATAAAAATCAAAATAAATTAAAGGTCTAAATATAAAAACTAAATTATTAATTAATAAAATAACATTAACAAAATCTTGCTCATTAAGTTTTATACTGTCTTAATATATGAAAGATTCTATTCCTTGGTCAGAAATATACGACATACACAACATCTCCATGTATATGGAATACGACTAGATATACGGTGAAACTGATATTACATATTTTGTAATCATGCATAAATATAATACATTTTTTTTAAAAACTGTATAAACTCAAATGAAAACTAATATTTATTTTTGCTAATTAGATTTAATTAAAAATGTGTTGTCTTAAATTTATATATAATTGTGTAATTTTTATGCACGGTTAAAGTAAATAATTTTATATTATCAATTAATAAAAAATAATCTCAAACACAGATTTTAAAACCATTGTCATAAAAAAATAGATATAAAAATCTTACATGTATCGTAAGTCAATTCCATATTTATTATTCTTTGAAATACCTATCCATAAACTAGACATTTACAGTAAGAAACTTGTAGCTAACTTTTCTTTTTCTCTTTTTTCGAGATAGCATTACAGATGAAAACTCCAAAACGTTATACAAAATGTAACAATTATATCCTTTTGTTAAAGTTTTTAAGATAGTTTTTATAAAACTGAAATGTTTAAGAATCAATATAATATTAAGTTGTGTTCTTTTAAAAATCATTCTGATAATATTAAGCTGTAAAATTTATGGACTAAGTGATTAATATATTGTATAACCGGACATAATTATCATACAAATCATTACCATTTGAAAAAAAAATGGTTATTTTATTTAGAAATTCTGCAAAATATAAATAATATTTTTCTCTTAAAGCCATGATATGAGATGATTACATCTAACTGTTATTAAATCTTTTTCCTGTGTGATTTGCATAACACCATTTCTTAAAGCCAAAAAGGTGAAGTCTCTGTTCATAAGTGGAGTACACGTTAATTCTCTTAGTTTCCTCTTTCGTTATAATCTCTCTCTCTCTCTGAATTCCATTTTGCATTTGCAGTTTGGTGTGAGTTGGATCATGCGGTGTTTCAATTCCAAAAGACAACGATAGAAAATATTTTTTTATAACATCATTTACGTGTGTTATTATGTGATTAATTTAAAATTATTTTATAATTAATAATAATAATAATTATAAATAAGTTTAATACCGCTTTTGGTATCTAGTTTGAGAGGTTTTGTTCAATATGGTCTTACCGTTTTTTAGTAACAATTGATTTCATTTTTTGAAAAAACTATTCAATTGACTCCTTTTTGGTTTCGACCTCAATTTTCTAACGGTTCTGATTACGATGTCAATAAGTTCTTTCATGCATTTATCTATCCAAATATTATTTTAACAATCTTGACATAATATTATGTTAAAAATCATGTCATCATCCTATACAATAAAAACTATATTAAACAATTTAAACTTGAATATCGGATCACTATGAACAAAAAGAACTCAATTGAACAATTTTTTAAAAAATAAGATCAATTGTTAAAAAAAAGAAAGTAAAACAATATTGAACAAACCTTCTCTCAAATTACGGACTAAAAACGGTATTAAGCTTTATAAATAGTAACGTACACAATCAACATGTATATAATATTCAAATATTATTGTAAAAAAAAAATGTTGTCGTGAGATTCCAAAATTTGAAAGACTGGAGAAGAAAAATGACTACAGAGTTACAATAACTTTTTCTTCCTTAACAACAAAAACTCTTGTGTGGACCCCTCTATCTAGCTATCCTCAACTGTCATGTACTATGACTATTCTTCGTGTCGCCCAACAACAGTGTAAAGCGTAAGACTCTCAACTTTCACTTTTCTCCCACAATCCTAACCTTCACCACCAATTCTCTCTCCTTTGTTTCTTTTCTTCCTTTCTTTCTTCCACTTTTTTCATGTATTCAATGCCCCCCACATCAGAATTATGCCTCGGCAGATCCTGGGTCGGTGCAAGATTATCATTTTCTTCTCTTTGACAGCAAAAAGGAGATGCCCATTAGCAAAAGTTTTGATTTTTTTGGTGGGAAAATTTGCTGCCTAATGGTGTTATTCCTCTCAGAGAGTGTGGTGTCTGATGAACAATTTTCAGTCTGGTTCTTTTGAGGGAATGAGTTGTTGGTGGGATTGAGATTGACTGGGAGTTGTGAGTTTTGACACTTCTTGTGGTGGAAGTTTCTAGGGAGAATTGTGTGGAGTGTTTTATGTTAGAGGTGGGTAAGGTATGCTCCACAGACTGTTATTTGAGTAGATAAATTGTTGGAGGAGATAAATGGGCCATTTATTGCAGGCATGGATTCAGTTGTGCAGAAGTAATGAGTCTTGTGCGGAATTTGTGTTTTGGTGTTTAAGGATATGCTATTTTTTTGGTGTGTGCCTGAAGGTTTTGGTGTGGTATGATTAATTATCATCAAACTTCTTCATCACGTTTGATCCTTGACTATGTTTTTTATTGGAGGAAAGAAGAATCAATGTGCTGTGATTCTTTGACTCGTTGTCAATTGTAAAAGCTGCTGAAGCCTTGTAAGTTATCTCAACTGGCCTTTTCTTTGTGGAGAGGAACAATTAGCTGAGGTTTTAAGCTTTCTCTGTGGAAATTCAGAATTCAGATTGTTAAGGTCTGTGAGACAGAGCATTGATACCTTCTCCTCCAAAGGAAGCTAAAACTTCGTGAACTTCACTCAAATGAGAAACTTGGAGAACTGAAATAGGGATTCCCAAATGCTTCCTCAGTGGACTCATCTGGCTGTATCTTTGTCTTTTGTTCCTTCACCATATTGAGACAACAAGGCTCAGAATATGAGGTACTTGTCTGAACCGATCTCATTGTTCGTGTGATTACTCAATTCTTGCAACATGACACAGACTAGTAACTGCTAGCCATTAAATTTAATTTTTGTATGACTCTTCAATTTTTTCTTTTGTGCCCCAGGGGTTGGTTGTTTTGATGATCACTGTGTGGCTAAGTTTAATTTCTCTCAGCATGTGACTAGGTTATCTGCATGAGTTGATTTAACAAAAAGTGTTGGCATGAATAGGTTATATATCTAATGCACCATTTATCACATTGTTAGGGTGTTGTTATGTGAACTGTGTGGTTTTGGGGTCATTAGGGAATAATGATAGATATTTTGTTGGCTTTTAAATGCATCTGTTTGCTTTGTTGCTGTCAGGTTGGACAATCTTACCTATGAAATTTTTTGAATGACTGTGGCTACTTGAGGCCAAGACTATCTTAACACCCTTCAAGGGAAAGGAAAAGAGGAATCAAGGAACACCATTCTGCCCAATCATTATGGCAAAGAAGTCCCAAAGACGCCATGTGCGGTTTGAGAAAGATAAATCAGGCTGCATGTGGGGTTTTATTAGTATGTTTGATTTTCGACATGGTCATTCCACTAGGAAGATGATTGCAGACAAGAGGCGAAACAGCAAACATGCTGTTGGTAAGAACTGCGCTTAGCATCTAAGTTGGTACAAAATTGAATATCATGCTCATGTCACGTTCATAAATATGTATATGATATATTCACTAAAGACATTTTATATGCTAAATAAATAGCAAGATCAGTATGTACTGAGGAATTGTGCAGGGACTGATATTTGAATGTCAAGCAATTTTCTGTAATGGTGTCAAGTTGAAATATTTCATAATCATAACAAATGTTTTTCCTGTCTAATATCTGTAGTGATTGTGGAATAATTTGATGTACAACATCATGGTTTAACAGAAAAAAAAATAATATTAGTTATTGAATTTCATTTTTTTTCCTCTCACAGGGGCCATAAATTCTAAGACTAAGTTCGAGAATAGAAATTTGGATGAAGTTTATCAATCCAGTTCGGTAAGTTTATCCATGCTTAAGCCACTCTTGAATTTGAAAAGTTTACAAAAATTTTGGTCATCAGTAAATTATGGTAATCTGCTAAGAGGATACCTGGGCATTTACTGACATACTGTTTCATGAATGTTTCAGGACAGTGGAGAGAGTAGAAGACCAACAATTGTGACTGCTGCTAATAAGCCTAGCGTGAAGAAACTCATTGAAGAAGAGATGTTCATTGATCAGAATAAAATGAAGGATACAGATAGTGCTCAAATAGAATCAAAGGAATCCAAATTACGGCGTGATGTCCTCTTGAAGTTAGATTCCAAAAGGAAAAAGAAATTTTACAAGAAAAACTGTGATAAGGACATCAATGATTTAAATTTGGATACAACCTTGAAATCTGAAATCACACATGAGAAGCACTCAAGGAAACAATCTAAAGATAATCTTGATCTGGATAAGATGATTGCAGAGTTTTGCCATCTAAAAGATGTTTGTTCAATGATGCATGGCAATGATATAGAAGTAGAAGTTGAAGCACAATCAAACCAGAAGCAAGCTATTTCTGAAAATGCAAAAGAAGCAATTTGTGAATTTGTGAATCAGATGGTATTAAATGGAAAAGATCCGGCTGAAGCCAGAAAATTCCTTTGCTCCCATCAACTTGTGGAAGCTATTGAGCTTCTAAGTTCAGATAAGGAATTGTTTCTTTCACTTCTACAAAATCCGAATTCACTGTTGTTGAAATGTGTTCAGGAGTTTAGGAATTCTCAGGGAACAAATGAAAAAGAATACGGTCCAGTAGTTGGTTCCAACTTCTCCGAACAAGATCATGGCAACCTGAAACAAAATGGGGATCTAGTCAACCACAAGAAGCATAACTTTTTCAGAAAAAAGATGAAGTCTCATTCAAAAAGTTCAGCAAATGAGAACGGGAACACTAATTTATCAAGTATTGTTATTTTGAAGCCTGGGCAGATGGGCTGGCAAAATTCTGAAACTGGAAAAAACCTTGCCTCTTATCAAGATTCATATGATGTTGTCAAATACAATGGTCCTTCTGTGAGAGGTAGTTCACATTTTTCTCTCACAGAGATAAAAAAGAAATTAAAGCATGCTATGGGAAGGGAGAGACATGGAAACCCTGAAGGGATCTCAAAAAGACACCCTGCTGCCGAATGTCAAAATAGGAGGCCTAGCAGCAAAGTCATTGGTAAAGACAATGTTGGAATGATATCTCCTAATAAAGATCACTTTTTCATTGAAAAAATTGGAAGACCTGCCACTGGTGTTATGAAAGGAGACAAGCCTAGTACAACTAAAGATTTTGAATTGACAATGGAACATGAAAATGGTAGTCGTCCAAAACAAAGGGTTTCTAACTTATATATTGAGGCTAAGAAACATTTGTGTGAAATTGTAGGTAATGGAGATGAGAAAATAGACTTGTCAAGTAGGCAGATTTCTAGAACCCTTGGCAAAATACTATCTCTTCCTGAGTACAGCTTTTCTCCCTTTGGCAGTCCTAGAAGGGATTGGGAGCATCATTCAGTAACTGCACAGAAAATATTTTCCACTTCAGATAAGATTTGGGTGGGTAATAAGGATAATGTGTCTCCCAAACAAGAATCCTCTGTTGGTCATTTGGATCAGGAAATAGACAATTCAGAGGAGCAGTCAATAATTTGTGACGAAATCTCTAATAACAAAGTTCAAGAAAATAAGTCAGACTCAAACGTTGCAAATGACCGTGGCCATGTTGATGAAACACAAAATCTTTGTCCTGATAGAGATGAGATAGTTACTGGAGGTATCATGTGCAAAATATATTTTATAAAGTTTTGGTGTATGTTCCTTTATATATTTTTGCTGCTTATCCTTTTATTAATTTTTGTGCAGGTGATGTAGAATCTGCACCAGAGGTGAATGTTTTGGAATCTTCCTCACAACCAGTTGACCTCAGTGTAGGAAAGGAATACCAAAACTATGGTCTCTCAGAAATTTCTGATTGTGCAAAATGCTCTCAATGTTCAAAGCAGGTAATATTTCTGTTTGCATTTGATTTTACATAAATCAATGATTTTGGATAACTTGATTATTATGCCAGATGTGTTGTCAAATAAGGACTGGTTAAGATTTGTATAGCTGTGTAGTTCTCTCATTTGTTCTTTCCACAGGATGTAGAAAAAGAACACAAACCAACATCTCCTCTATTATCTCCACCCCACCATTCCACCACCAAAGAAATTACAGATGCATCTGGGCGGCCAAGTCCCATATCTGTTCTTGACACACCGTTCTTTGAAGACGAAGTTCAGCCTGGTAAGCATTCTTGCAATAAAGCCATGAAAGACCTATATTAAATAGTTAAAATCTCTTTCTAAAAGCTACTTATTCAAAAACCTGTTTCCAATGTTTCTACTTCTTGCTGACTCTAACTGTTTGCAGAACACAAACAAAATAAAGAGTTGCATGCTAGTTACTGGGGAGCTCTAAATCTTGCTTATCTTGAAATTGCTTAAGAAACTAATGGTTTTGAACTTATTTTTTTGATTGTATATCATTGTCCTTTGAGAAAATTAAAAAAAGAAGTTAGAATCATATCAAGAGACAAATCAGCACATGTAACAATTTAACATACCAATTTTTTTTTTCATATTAATTTTAATCTCACGATTCATTTATTCATAATTTTCAGTTGAAGCATCAGTCCGACCACTGCAATTTGGAGAACAATACTCTTCACCTTTGCATGAAATCAATAGAGAAAAGTATTGTCTTAAAGAAAATGAATGGATATATGATTACATCAAAGCAATTCTGCAAACCTCTGGATTGACTATAGATCAATTGTCAATGAAATGCCTTTCCTCAGACAAGATCCTAGATCCTTCCTTGTTTGATGAGGTAGAGTTACCAAACCAGATTTGCCATGATCAGAAGCTCATTTATGACTGTGCCAATAATGTTCTCATGGAGGTTTGTCAGAATTACTTCAGGTTCTCACCTTGTGTGTCATTCATAAAACCTGGCATAAGGCCTTCTCCAAACATGATGAAGGTTATTCTCAAAGTCTGGGAAGGAGTGTGTTGGCATTTCCTTCCCTTGCCCCCACCCCGTACCTTAGACAAAATTATTAAAAAGGACATGGATAAAAGTGGAACATGGATGGACCTTAGACTTGAAGCTGAAACCATTGGTTTTGAAATGGAAGAAGCCATTCTTGCAGAACTGATGGAAGATACAATACTAAGCTGTGTAAGCAAAAGTTCAGAAGGTGATTGTTCTCAGCTTGAATTTGAATATAAGGACAAAGAAAACACCAAAAATGTGTAACAGACAGCTTACTACTTTTTGTTCATTATCACCTCTTAAATTCCTTTATGAAAAGTGGAAGGGAAGTAAAGAATACTTGAGTTGTAGGAATTTTCTAAGCATATTTGGCATCTTAACATTTCTGACTTCTCCTGTGTTTACATGGTAAGGAACATAAATAAGGGACCACAAGTCACAATAAGTAAAGAAGAAGCCAGTTACAAGGACTTCTTGCTGAAGTACAGACAATGCTTGTCTTGTTTACAATGACAAAAGTTAACACTTTTATTTTGTGTGTGCTTCACTTCACTCACTAAGGGCAAATGGTATTTAGTTGTAGAGTTTGTAGAGTTTGATATGTTGATCATACTAGCAAGGTGTGTTTGGTATCATTATCATCCTTACTTTGTATATTAGTTTTTTTCTTCCGTAATCTATATATTGTATGTATAAGTTTGGAAATAATGAAGTGTGACTCAACTTATTGAAGTTTCCAAGGGAAGAAGAAACATGAAGAAAAAAGAGACATGAAACAGTGACATTAGTGCCATTTTTTGAAGCTAAAACATGTGAACAAATATTCATTGCTTGATACATGTAAGCTCAATTTTTAGAAGCATATTATGTATTTATACACAAGAAAATGTAGTTATTTTAAGCTTAAAGTCCACTCATTGGATTGGATGCTGTGTTTGTCTGTTTACAGTATCCCTCTCCAATCTTTCTCATTAGACACTTAAAAAAAGTATGACCATTCTATGTTTTAGCTCTAAGTTAAAAACTTTGGTATTTGAATTTCAGTGCCAAACAAAAGGGAAGAAGTTTAAGAATTCATCCTTAATTGTTCACAATGAGTTTAGTTTATATTTCTCCAAACCATTCAATTTCTCAATCATGTTACAAACCTAGACAGTTTTTCAATTTGGACAGACAGAGCACTTTGATAAGGAGAAGAAATGTGTTTCTTAATGTGGATGTTGTAGCACGTATGGGCAAGAAGACAACATTGGATAACACTAACCGTATATAAAAAATTAATAAGACATTTGCATACATTAAATTTAAATGGATCTCATTTCAAACTTAAATATTTTCTTTGGATAAGGCAAGTTCAAATTTAGTGAATTTTAATTTTTTTTATTTAGATAAAGTATTTCGATTACCATCAAATTTTAAAAATTATTTAAATATAAAATAATTGTTAAAATTTAAAAAATATCAACATTAATTATTTAAGTAAGATTATTTTGAAGTTATGAAATGTTAGATGAGTTAAATTTGACTAAAGCATTCTCAGGTAACTCATATAAGATTTGATCAAGTTAATCTGGATTAAAGTCAAACCAAGTTTATTGGAATTTATATGGACTTAAGTGGATCATGACTCAAGTTTAGTCAAATCAACTTAAATCCACATCAACCAAAACTACAACAACCAAACAACCAAAGTATAAATTTGAAAATACGAATCTTTAATTTTAAGTAATACAATTACTCTAATAAAATTCTATAATTTCATTTTCTTTCAAAATTCTTTATTGACATATTTATTAAGCATTCCAAATTTTCTAAAAGAATAAATTATGGTTTTAAAATTATCTATCCAAACACATTATAAAATGTCATCAAGATAAAATGAAATTTTTTATAAATATAACTAAGAACTCTAGTTGTACTTGAAAATGAATGATGACAGTTGAAAAGATAAATATATTTGTACTTGATTGTTGGGATTGAAGTTGTCAATGTATTAGACAATGCATATTGGTTGAAAGCAAATAATGTATTCTACATCATACAACAAGGAGAACTTGCAAATCATTTTGTGGTTTCTTCTTTTGTTGATTGAGTGTTTTTTTACAACTTTTTAAGTCAGGTTTATTAAGAGACAAATTAACAACAATTTCGAGAATCTCATTGCCATCTACTGAAAAGTCATATGCAATTTATCTCAATTTAGTTTATTCTTCATTGCATTTTGAAGAATTTCTTAAAAGAAATGCTATAGATAAATATTCTATCATTCATGTCATCAAAGATGTAATAAAAGAATAGATATTCTAATTTATTTCATAATAAAAAGAACATGACTGTTCATGTAACTTAGTTTTCTTTTATTCTGAAACCATAGTGCTCGAACTTTATAAATGATCCATTGTTATTTACCTTTTATTATCTTTAAAATGCCTAGTTATTTGTTTGTTTACATCCACCTTTGTCTATTTACATCTACATAATCAAAGTATCTTTTAAAACATTTATTTCTTTTATGACCATAATTCATATTTTGATGTAGATAAGTTTTGTAAATTTTTATTTAGTTACTCATGATTATAATATATGCAATATTAACAAAATATAATAATATAATATCATAATTTTATGATATTATAAATGCAGATGTATGCAATAAAATATTTTTATAATTTAATTTAATAATATAATGTGTTACCTTAATTTAAACAATGAGCAATACAATGAGTAAATAAATATGGTACTCTTAGGTCTAATGATAAATTAATACTGATCAAATTACTAATTTGTAAAAGGATACAAATTCCATTTTTGTCTTTTGATAATATTTGTACATACATGATCATATTTTCAATCATTAAATCATATATTCTATATACTAAAATAAAACTAGCCATATTTGTATATTTTTTCTAAGAAATAAATAGGGAGAATGAAAAGTTATAATCAATATTTATTCACCAACTATCAACTAACAATGTTTTTTTCACAAATTATACACTATTTATGTTTAAACCTTTTAAGTATTGTCATATATACTTGCACTTTCACCTAGAGGTATTGATATGATCATAGTGTTTCATAAGTCCAATAACAATAATCAATATATGTTGATGTTTGAAGGGATTAAATGAAACTTGTGTGCATTTTATCTCCAAAAACATTTTATATGATCACATTTTTAAATATGTATGCTTTCATATTTGGAGTTACGAACAATATATAATAATTATTAGAATAAAGAATGCTTGTAAGATAATTTTTACTTAGATTATAGTTTTGTATAAATAGTTTTAATGATTAACCATTTCTTAATGAAAAAATGTAAAACAATTCTTGATGAATGTATTGATTTACTTATTATAAAAAAATTTGTTTACATCATTGTTTAAATTTTTTCCAAGAGAAACACTATTTACTATTATAAACAAGTCTTGCATCAATGTAATATGAGATGTACACTAAAGGCAAGATAATGTGTAGCCATTACTATTCTTGAAAATCAAGATAGTTAAATTCCAGTTTTATAAAGACGAATAAACATAGTAGGCGAGAGAATGAAACATAAAAACAGGAAAAACACACAAAAATAATAAGAGAATATCTTTTAGAAATTATTAACTATACATCAATCAATAGTTTCAATTTTATCGAATGTCAAAATTAAATATTTAACCACAAATGTGTCTAATAGTAAGTTGATATGAATATTTGGTGATTTAAATATTTATTGCCATGACTTTTTTATTTTTTTTTAACTTACTAACCAATATATATTTTTTTATTTTTTATGCACATTTTATTAAGAATAAATATATTATCAACTAATTAAGCTTGGTTTGATTCAGTGCTAATGTGTGCTTGCATATTATCTGGTAGCACAGAGATTTGGTTTTGAATTTTTTAGTTTTTTTATTCTTATTTTTTAGTTTTATAGTTCCAATCCAATAACATAACAGTGTAGTGTGGTCTTAGTGTACTATATTTAAGATAATTTTTATGTTTATTAATTTTATTTAATTCAGACCTATTTTTTTAAATAATTTTTTTAAAAAAACTAAATTTAATTTTTATGTAAATATTATACTTGTATTTTTATAAAATTCATATTTTTATTAAATATTATTAATTTAAAATTAAAGTTGATTTAAAATTAGAGTGAAAATTTTAAAAATAGATACTATCACCATTAGTTTAGAACTTTAAGAAATTAAAAATCATATTAGTTATTACATAAAAATTTCATACAACATTATATTTAAAATTAAATGGACATCTTAAATTTATTTATTTATACAAAAGTATAAATATAAAGAAAACATTACCAAAAAAATTATTATATAACAAACAGAAATAATTAATATATATATATATATATATATGTATATATATATACTTTTATAACCTAAAACTTATTGGTATGTCTCTGTTATAAATAAAAAAAATTATAATTGTTTTGTCAATTAAATCTTACCTTAATCTCTAAAATTAATTATCAAATATTTAACTATTAATTCTAAATTAGTCTCTAACTTTAAATAATACACTAATTTAAATATGATAGATAAGACTTTATTAACTAGTGTTAAAAATAAATTTAGATTCTGACAAACTAATTATAATATTTTATTTATAAAAACTATTTTTAATCAATAACTTTTAGTATATAAATCATAGTTATTTTTTATTTTTAAAAATTATTTAGTGTATAAGTCAAAGTTATTTTTTATTTTTAAAATTTATTATATGGAAACGATACAACAATACATAATTAACAAAATTAACAAGTTAGTTTTTTTTTTAAAACCACAATTATTTTTTGGAGCAAATTTAATCACTAACTTGCAGCAAAATTTTAAAACTCATACAATTAAACGACTACAGTTATGCCATGAATTCAGATTAAAAATATCAAAAAATATTAGTCTCAAAATAATATCCAGGGGAATAAAATATAAATATAATATAACATTTCTAATTGAACATTTTATTATTTTAATGATGAAAACTAAATACATTAACGATTTTTAAGCAAATATCAAATACCATATTAATTGTTTGGAAATTTGCTTAATTACAGTAGATTTTATTTCTTTAAAGATGTATTAACCACAACACTTCTATCATTCTTATTCAGAGAGTGTCTAAGTAATTTTTTATTTTTTTTTCAATTATTTTGTTTAAGTTTGCTTAAAAAAAAACAAAATAAAATCTAAATTTTAAACAGAAATCCAATAAAATGATTTTTTTTTTATAGATTCAATCTTATCAAGAATCTCCTCAGTAATTAAAAAAAAAACTGCTAAGGACAGGGTATGCAATTTATGTATGTCAAAACAAAGAAACAACATAAATAAATACAAAATCTACGTGATTGAACCCTTATTTAACACCTCCTTAAAAGTTTCTGACAATTTTGCCCTTGTCAAACTACTCGAACAATGTACTGTCTAAGGTAATAACATCAAAACTGAAGGACATGAAAAGGAATACAAAGCACACAAGAAAAATCGTGATGATAATATATTAATAATTAATAATGATATTAATAATTAAGAACAAATATTTTAATAATAATAATAATTAGTAGATCCCTTCCTCTTCACCCTTTATTCCTATCAGAGGAAGCAACCAACAGAAGCATCATCGTCGTCATCACCACCCAAAATCTCAGTCAAAGCTTCACACGCTTATTCTTCTTCTTCTTCTTCATATCTGCAATCTCTCTTTCTCTTTCAACCCTCTTCCTCAAAGTTCCAAAATTTCTATTTCCGGCATGTCCCAGTTTCTCGTCTAACCACCTTCAACCCATTTTCAGTTATTTTAAAAAACCTCTCTTTTTCTTAATTTCGAATCGGAAACCCTAGCTCAAGAAACCCCAATTTTCGTCTCCGCGCTTTCTGAAGTTGGGGGAAAAGCAAAAAAATACAAAAGTTGGGGATTTACCCCCCAAACCCTAGTTCTGGATCTTGCTTTGGTGTTCAAATTTTGGCGCTTTTTCTTGCATTAGGTTCGGATTTTAGGATTTTGCAATTTCGCATTCGGCCCCAAGTTTTTTCAGACGATTAAGCAGGCGAGTTGCCTTCAAGGTTGTATTTTGCATCCGAAGAAGTTTCATTGTTGTTCTAGTTAGTTCAGAGGGTAATATGAGCTCCTAGGTGTTTTGAGTTGAGATGAAAAAAAGTTACCAGTGAAAGGGTATTTATTTGCTCTTTGCCTATTACTTTTGGACTATGCTTGTGGATCGGAGTAATTTTACTAAGTTTGCTACTTTCTGTTGTTACTTGTAATTTATTGCTACGAATATGGTATGGGGCTACAATTCTAGCTACCATAAAATGATTGATCACAGCATATTTATATCCTAGTTTGAAGAACTAGCACTTAATCTTACGGGTACAGTTTCCGTATGTACTTTCATTGGAATAGCCTTTAATGGACAGATTCCAATTTATATACTTGCACTCTACATTGATATCTAAGATTTTATCCCCTTATCAATGACTTTGGTTTTACCGTTAGTATGGCCGAGAAGATCCTTTGGGGGTATGTTTGAAATTTTCTATCCGTTCGGTTGTGTTATGGTAAGGAGCTGTTTGGATTTGAATGATATCTCAGAATATAACGTGTTTCTCAAATCTTTACTCTTGCTGCCGGGTTGGGTTCAATCTTGTGAAAACTGGTCTTAGTGGTTAGAATCTTAGTGTTTAGAATCTAGTATTTTGTATTCTGTCGATTCCTGGAATACTTTTTATTTTTATCATTTATAAGCAGTCTGCATGATGGATTTTGATATTACAATTTATTTTGGGTGCTGCAGTTTTTAACTGTTATCTATTGTGTATTTGTAAAGTTACAAGTCAGAATAATAAAATTCAGGGTGACAGGGACTGAATTTTGGACATATAATTTCTAGTGTCTTGGGGATTTCATTACATATCCTTTAGCAGCTGAAGGAAGTTTCATAATGCTTGGCTGTGTGTGTCAATCTTTTTTATTTCAATTGTGCATCCTGTTTCCTTTGTTTTTTGTAATGTAAGTTTTTGTTTGCTTAATTGATATTGGTTGGAAGTGACCTGGGTTGCATTGTGGATCATGCAGTTTAACTTTTACCGCTACTCGTGGTATGATGCCAAGGGCAGTATGCTGGTTATAGTCGGGGGAAATGCAAAGGTATCATGCTGGCAGCTGCACTAGTGCAGTTAATAACAGTGCAATAGGTGGACCTTCTACTAGGGACACCGGAAGATCTGATTCACCTTCTTTGCCTGCAAACTTCTCTGTAAGTTCAAGGTAAGGAACTTCCTCCACACACTTTCCTTTTATTGCCATTTTCTTCTTATGAATGACTGCAAATATGGCATATGCTGTCAAGGAACTACAAATTCCAAATAAATGTGGTTGTGATACACAGTGTAATGCTTTTATATATTTTCTTTTTCATTTATCTAATTATTTCTGTCTGTTTTTTTTTTTTCTTTTCGTTTGATTAACATCCTTTTGAAAATTGTGCAGTCATGTTAAAGTGTGGTTCATTTATTTCTTGAGTGATACGAATATTCCAAGTATTCATTATATCTTCATTTTTCAGTTCCTATGCATTTGATTGCTTAAGAGTTTCCTTTGATTTCTATGATCAATATTATTTTCCAGTTATTTTCTTTACTATTAATCTCTCTACGTTTGATAATCCGCTTTGATGGTTAAATGGGCAAGAAATATTAGGTTACATATCCTTGCTTATAACCATAGATCTCAGATAGCAGGATAGTGGGTAGCGGAATATCTTCTAATATGATGTTTTGAGTTGCACATTAGTTAATTTTATAATACGTATGAAATAGTGGAATACGCACAGATAAATGCTGAAAAAACTGCCAAAATTAAATGCATATTCATAGTAAACAGTTAAAAAAAGTTAGAATTTGAAGGCAAACACACCAAAGTTTAATATGAAGTATATATGAAAATCAGAGTTTGAAGCTAAACATACAACAGATAAAGATGAAACATCTGCTCACAGTTTTAAAACTCGGCTGGGTCAGACTGGTTGAACTGGTCTGTCCAAGATCTGGAAGTATAATTGGTTTAAGTTGCTTTTTGGATTGGATGTGTTACCTAGTTGGTATTATAATAAAAGTTGTATATTCTATGAAAACCTTTCCTGAACCTAACAAAACTACATAAAACTGTGTTTTTAATTCTAAATGTTAAGAAATAGACTTTAAGTTTAATTTAATTTTACACGTGGAACTAGACATTAGAAGTTGGTTTAGGTGAAACAATAAATTCAACAAATAATAAATTTTGTTAGGATAGACTCTAATCCATGATTATGATATCATGTTAAGAAGTCAGCTTTAAGCCTAATTCAACCTTACAAACTGACTTGTAAGATGAGGTTTGCATATATTTATATACTGTAAACTGATCTCGTCTCTTTCTAACACTAAATATGGAGTGATTATATAATTTTCATAAAACAATTAAAGAACAATTGCACTAGTTCTACAAAAATTGGTATAAATTTTCACCGGTCCTCGTATTTGTTTTATTTTTTTTATCAAGATAAGATTTCTCTTTTCCTTTTCATTTTAAAGTTAGATTTTGTTGTGGGGATGATTCTATACTTTCAAAGTATTGTTAAGAATTTGAATGAGAAGAGAGTACGATGTTGGTGGGTTTGTTTTTTTTTTTTTTTTTAAATTGATGGCTGCAAGGGATTTGTTCTGAAAGTTCAGTCCAAATCTTGTAAGAAGGGTTGCATAGTTTGTAAATCAAGAACTTAAATTGCTGAGCGTGGGTTGGCAGTTTTGTTTCGGTCCAACCATTTAGTTAATAATGACTTTTAAAATTTATATTTCTTGCCTTTGAAACTTTTTTTATATATTTGTTTGACTTAGTTTGCTAAATTTTCTTTTCTTATTGAGTTGTTATTTTTATGTTCTGAAATAAAGTGCCATGTTATTTTCTTTGTATGCTAAGTCTGATGCTGCTAATATTGAACACAATGGTTTTGTGTTTGCAGGCGACAACCACCGTTAAACCCATACAAGTTGAAGTGTGATAAAGAACCCTTGAACTCTAGGTAGTTCCTGTTCATAATAGTGTGATTTTTAAAATTATTGCCCACTGTGTTTCATGATTAACTTTGATTAACGAACAGTACCAGGCTCTGTTGGGAGCATATTTTCATATGCTGTTGTAATAAAAAAAATTGCATTTATGATGTTTTCCCCTTCCCTGTCTTGTTATTATCAACTTATGCTTTTGCTTGTTGTTACTTTATATGGCTAAGAGACTAAGAGTAGTGAGTTTGAATAGTTAAATGGTTGGGCAGTTAAAGTTAGGAGGCCTTGGCTTAAATAGTGGGGGAGAGGGAAAGAAAGTGGGGATTCAGATTGTTATTTTTAGAAATAGACGTCTGGCATAGTTGTAGAAGGGGATACTCTTGGAAGGAGAATGCTCTGTTTTAGAAAATGAAATTCCATTGAAGATTTGTTCTCTTTCTGTGTCACCTCTAGATTTATCAGTTATGTCTCATGGCTTTTGTAATGATTTGTCCAACAACTTCTATGCCATTTACTGGGCATGGCATAACTGAACATACAAGCTCTGGATGATTTGGTTGAGTTCTCGAAGAGGATGATAACCAAGCAGTATGCGATCTCATTTTCTGGTTGCTCATGTGCTAGTGACTTGAGGGGGATGGATTGCCCAGGGCTCAGGTATAGAAGTGTATGAGGTGAACCAGAGGAAGATGTCAATGAAGGTACAACTTGCATTTTTCAGCAGTTAAGGTGTGGCTAGTTTCAATTCTGGAGGAGTTAGATGGTAGATTTAATATAACCTGGAAAGGGTTGACAGTAACGTTGATACTAAGGTTTGCAGCTTGTTTGCCGTGTCAAACAGTATCTTTTGATGAGTATATACACATATTTTGAGGTCTTGGTGGTGTAGGCATTGGAGATACCTGACAAGCAATTCCTAGGGTATTTCTTAGGCGGATTGAGGTGTGAAGTTTGGTGGCAGATAGTTCAGATGCAGCTGTGCCTCCAAACTCATCTTTCGATCTCTGTCATTTGCTCCAGAGGTGTACTTTAGGTATCATCTTGGTGGAGGTGTTGTGTCAATAGCAGGATCAGTTGTGGCAACTACTGGGTTTACCTGATCTGTTGTAGGGAACACCATTGACAGGCCTTTTCAAGATATACTCTAGGTCAAACATTGATTTGGGAAAAAAAGTGTGCAGGAAGGAAGTAAAGCAACAGTGCAGTCCACCACTAAGCCCAATGGAGGTGCACATACACTTGGAGAAACTGTCATACTGTGTTTTAAGGAGAAGGGAAGAGGGTTGATGTTTCCCGGAGGGCCATCTGATATTCCCAGTTCAGTTGCCAGGGAAACGTAGGCTGATGGATAGAAGTAGTAGACCAATTTGGAGCTCAAAAGTTTTGCAATGGTTGAAGATTCTCTGTTTTGCATATCTCCCTGTCTATCCTTTGATTGGTAATTATTCCTTACAAATTCCTTGTGATAGTTTGCCAAAGATCATACTCAGTTGTTCCTTCTATATTGTGTTAGGGATATTTGACCTGCCCAGTGAGCACTAGTGATTGGGAGCAGACCTGATAGGGGATTAGAAGGGAAGATTGTTGTCAAATCTTGGTTGCACAATTTCAACCTTGCTGTCAAGGTTGAACATGAATAGGATGGTAATGATGGTACTGAAAAGAGAGTATATTTTTGGTTTAGAGGTTTCATAACTTCCAAAGCATCTTGGCAGCAGAGTATGTCTCTATTGGTAAAAGTCAAGAGTGGGGTTCTTGGCTTGGGATTAATATTTTATTACTTTGGGAATGGAACGGTGGCTCTGTAGTTAATAGTAAAATGGAGAACCTTGAAGGGAGAAATCTCTTTTTTTCTTTTTTATAATTCAATATACCTATGTAGCTTTGTTATTTAGATTTCTCACTACTCTTTCTTGTGAGGTTGTAATTCTACTCTTATATTTACTTATGAAATCCTATTACTTCTCAGGCTTGGGGCACCAGACTTTCATCCCCAAACATCAAACTGTCCCGAGGAGACCTTGACCAGAGAATATTTGCAATCTGGATACAGGGACACAGTTGAGGGACTCGAGGTATGACATTAGGTGCTTGTTGGGAATGCTCAAATTTTGAGAAGTAATTTTGTTTCCTTTTCTTAAATATCTCATTAAGCTGACAAAAAAACAATTATTTCATCAAAAAACTAGACAAAAGATGCATTCAAGTTTACTCTGGTATTTATACCAAATCAAATACTATACTTCTGCAGTTATCCATTTGTTTTCTCTAAGGTCTTAATATTTTCTGCCGAACCCTTGAACTTTGTGTAAATCGTTTTGGTAGCATGTTTCAAGGGTAACTGAAAGTTTGGAACTGTAATCTGGCATTTTCTTGTATTTTTCTTTCTTTTTTTTTTTATCATATTCTTCATCTATCAATGACATTAATAAATGGCATTACTCTTTTTGGTGTTTACAAATTCTTAGGATTTTACTCTTTAAGTAACTGTTATTTTAAACTAATATAAATACCTATAAAAAAAAATATCTACAAAATAAATAAAAGTGCCTGCTATAAAATTATAAAAATTATTTATATTGATTTTTATAATCATTTTTTATGAAACTTCTATAATTTAATAATATTTTTTTATCTTTATAATTATGATAATAATTTTTTATTTTTATCATCATAAAAAAAAGTGGATGCATATAGAAGTAGTGCATGTGTTTCAACTTGGACTTTTATAAAGGAAATAGGTTTATACTTACGTAACACTTTGCTTTTTCCATCTTAGTTATGCTGCAGCAATCTTAACATATTCAAGTTTTGATACTGTCCTTTTCTTTTCACACATTTTTCTTCCAAATAATTGATAAATTATTTTTCTCACACTATGGTACCAGCTATGGAGAATAATTAAAAACTTAGTGATAAAAAGCAGTCTAGTATTTGCCAAAAAATGGGTTATTTATGTTTTGGCGGGTAGTATCTATGTTGTGGTTGGTAGATACTTGGAATAATTCTTACATTGGTGTGATGATTTGGTTTATTTGTGTGTATCTTTGTTAGTGTCATTGAAGTTGATATTACAAATTTTCCCTTTAAATTACTAATATGGTTCTTATACTGTTCAAGGCAATTGAAAGAGTGATATGGTCACACGTGCATGCTATAGAATCATAGCTCTCCTTGATGAATAATGAAAATATAGAAGTCAATTGTGCTTGCATTAAAATAGGGTAGTTTCAATTCAGCTGTTCAAACCTTCCCTTTTGTCCAGTGTCTTCTATTTTCTGACATTGCCTTGCTCCTGTATCTGTCAGGAAGCCAGAGAAATTTCTCTAACGCAGGTTCCACATTTTAACAAGAATGTTATTCTTACTTGCAAAGAGGTGACTCTTTTCTCTCGGATCTTTTTTAAGATATTTTTGCCCACTTTATTTTTGTTTATATGTCTGCACTCTTAATTTACTGCAAATCTCCATATTTTTTTGGTTTTCATTGCAAGGCGATGTGGATATAGGTTAACTTGTAGTTTTTTCATCTAATTTCCAGGCTATTAGAAAACGTTTGAGGGCCATCAATGAATCTCGTGCTCAGAAGAGGAAGGTGATGATCTTTAATATGTCTTACGATCTATTTATCCTTGCTGAATATTACTTTTATAGTGTATATACTTGTGGTGCTTTTTTCTAGCTTATTTTGGAGTTAATGCACTCTACTAAGTTTGTTATGAAGGTGTTTGATCTACATATGTGTTTTGGTTTGACAGGCTGGTCAAGTATATGGTGTAGCTCTTTCAGGATCTCAACTTGCCAGGTCTGGAATTTTCCCAGAACTAAGACCTTGTGGTGAGGACTTCCAGAAGAAATGGATTGAGGTATACTTACTCCTACTGTTCTGTTCTCTGTGCAACTTGTATACCTGCTGTGATACCTCACATTTGTTTCTAAAACATTTTTGGCAAATTTATATAAATGAAGCACTGGGTTTTGAGTGGCTAGTAACATAGTAGTAGATGGTTGTATCTCGATGTGATTGGCTGCATGATGTGAATATGGAGGGATCTGTAATTCTTATAAGCTGATATGACCAATTTAGGAGAATTGTTATAAGGTTTAATATGAGGAATTTCTTAGGCTTTTGTGGTTAAAGCTGACAAGTTGTTATGGCTGTAAAATCCTTATACACTCTTTTTTGAACATTACTTGATGGTTCAGTGTTTATTGGTAACATAAAAATTTTATTTATAGGGTTTATCTCAGCAGCACAAGCGGTTGCGCTCTTTAGCTGATCATGTTCCTCATGGTTATAAAAGGGCATCACTTTTAGATGTTCTTATAAGGAATAACGTTCCATTGCTTAGGGCCACCTGGTTTATCAAGGTTACTTACCTCAATCAGGTAGGAATGCTTTAGTGTTGGTATATTCACCTAGATCCTTATACATTTTAATATGTGCTGATTATGATTGAGTTTTCCAGGTTCAACCTGGTTCTGTTGGTATTTCTTCTGGAACTGCTGACAAGATTCAACTCTCACGCTCCGATGTTTGGACCAAAGATGTTATCAATTACTTGCAAGCCCTTCTGGATGAATTTTTGTCAAAGAATGTTTCCCATTCTGCTTCTCATGGTCGAGAGCGATCACCACAAATACCTGGACCACTGCAGAATAAAAGTGATCCATTATTATCTGTTACTGATGGTGAAGGACCATCCTTACATTTTAGATGGTGGTATATTGTACGGCTTCTGCAATGGCATCATGCTGAAGGGCTGCTTCATCCATCTCTTGTCATTGATTGGGTATTTACTCAACTACAGGTATTTACTTTCTACATCGTTTGTGTTTGATGAGTACAATGTGCTAATGAAACTAAAAGTGTACTATACCTTCCACTGATTTCAACTTTTGTGTTGATTTCTCACATTTCTGTTCCTTTCAGGAAAAAGATCTGCTTGAGGTTTGGCAGCTGTTATTGCCTATTATATATGGTTTTTTAGAAACTATTGTACTATCTCAAACTTATGTGCGTACCCTTGCTGGACTAGCTCTTCGTGTCGTTCGTGATCCTGCTCCAGGTGGTTCAGATCTAGTAGATAATTCCAGGAGGGCATACACAACTTGTGCTGTGATTGAGATGCTTCAGTATTTAATACTTGTGGTGCCAGATACTTTTGTTGCTTTGGATTGCTTTCCTTTACCTTCTTCTGTTATTTCACATACAATGAACGATGGGAATTTTGTACTAAAATCAACTGAAGCTGCAGGGAAGGTAAAAAATAGTTCAGATGATTTTGGTCGCATTATTTCACGCATTCAGAAACATACAGAGGATCTTGCTAAGGCTTCAATCCCAGGCTCTCCAGGTCATTGTCTGGCTAAAGTGGCAAAAGCCTTGGATAAGGCTCTTGTTCTGGGTGATTTGCATGTTGCATATAAATTTCTTTTTGATGATCTTTGTGGTGGAACTGTATCTGAAGGCTGGGTTGCAAAAGTCAGCCCTTGCTTAAGGTTATCTTTGAAATGGTTTGGGACTGTGAATACACCCCTTATATATTCTGTGTTTTTCCTTTGTGAGTGGGCAACATGTGATTTTAGGGATTTTCGTGGTTCCCCTCCTCATGACATTAAGTTTACTGGTAGGAAAGATCTTTCCCAGGTGCATATAGCTGTTAGGCTTTTAAAGATGAAGATTAAGGATGTGAAGATTTCACTGAAACAAACAAATGAATATCACAGAGCCAGTCGTTTTGCAAAGAATTCGGGTCAGCGGCCTAATTCAAATCATGTGGGTAAATCATCCAGACTGAAATCTAGTTCAAAAAGTACAGGTTCTTCAGTTATATTTGAAAGCCCAGGACCACTGCATGATATTATAGTATGCTGGATTGATCAGCATGTGGTACATAAAGGGGAAGGTTCCAAGCGCCTACAACTATTTATGGTGGAACTCATACGTGCTGGCATCTTTTATCCCTTGGCATATGTACGCCAGCTGATAGTCAGTGGGATCATGGATGCGAATGTAAATTTGGTTGACATGGAGCGACGGAGGAGACACTATCGCATCTTAAAGCAGTTACCCGGATGCTTTATCCATGATGTTTTGGAAGAGTCAGGAATTGTTGATGGGGTGCATCTCAAAGAAGCATTACAAATTTACTTGAATGAACGTCGCCTCATACTTCGGGGTCCTCTAAGTGAGTCCCATGATGATGCCAGTGGTACTGATTTACCTCCTCTAAAGAGAAAAAAATATCCTGCTTCAATAAAGGATGAAGTTTCTGGAATTACCATTGATCAGAGAAATGTTATTTCTACCACAAAAAATGTCAAGGATAATGCTAAGATTGAAGAACTAAGAACAGCTATTTCAGTACTGTTACAGCTACCTAATTGTTCATCGAATTTGAGTGCTACAGGCTGTGATGAATCTGAAGGCACTGTTAGAAGATCTATTGGGTCTCAGAACAGCAAAATTGATCCAGTGGAGGGTACACCTGGGTGTGAAGAATGTAGCAGAACAAAGAGACAAAAGTTAAGTGAGGAAAGAAACTCATTCGTACAAGGGCATTCCCCAGTTCAATCTGATGATGACGATGCATGGTGGGTGAAAAAGGGAATGAAATCCCCGGAGCCTCTCAAAGTTGATCAACCACAAAAGTTAACCAAGCAGGTCACGAAGAGTAGGCAGAAGAATGTGCGTAAAACTCAGAGTCTCGCTCAACTGGCAGCTTCTAGAATTGAGGGTAGCCAAGGGGCATCAACTAGTCATGTTTGTGGAAGCAAGGTAAACTGCCCTCACCATAAAACTGCTATGGATGTGGATGGGCAGAGGTCTGTGGATATCATCCCCACAAGTCATTTTGGAGATATAGTTTCCATTGGAAAAGCTCTAAAGCAGCTACGTTTTGTTGAGAAAAGGGCAATAGCCGTTTGGCTGCTGAGTGTTGTTAGACAGGTAATTGAAGAGACGGATAAAAATATTGGTAAAGTTGGTCAGTTTGGCAGGCCTTTTTCTGTTGCTGATGATAGAAGCTCTATACGGTGGAAACTGGGTGAGGATGAACTTTCCGTGATACTGTATTTGATGGATATCTCCCATGATTTGGTATCAGCTGTCAAGTTCCTCCTTTGGTTGCTGCCGAGGGTTCTTAATAGCCCCAATTCCACAATTCATTCTGGGAGGAATGTGCAGATGCTAGCAAGGAATGCGGAAAACCAAGTTTGTGACGTGGGAGAGGCTTTTCTGCTTTCATCACTGAGAAGGTTTGTAGCTCTGCCAACAATTATACTTTTTTATAGTTTTTGTTTGCTGTCTCTTGGAAAACATTGAAATTTGCTCTCCCCCACATGCTGTTTGCTTCCTTTTCAATGGCTTAGCACCTTTTAGATAAGTGGTACAAATACAATGCTTTATAAAGCACCTGGTAGTAGGCTGCTATATCTGTTTCTATTTCTTCTTATGCTACCTTTTGTTGTCACCTTAATCAGGTCACTGTTTTAACGTAATTAAACAAGTTTACTGAATCTTCCGTGATATTTCTGCAATTTTTATGGTCCATCTTACCGTGAAATATTCATATTTTTGTAATTGAATCTGTGCTTCATGGGTAGTGTTTTTGTTTTGTTTTTATGATTGTGTTGGTGAGTTTCTTTATGGATTTTTTTTAATGTTTTCCTTTTGTTGTTTATGCTTGTGCGGGATAATTTCTTTGTGGATTTTTGGAATGAGATTTTGACAAACTTTCTTCTGCCATGTATTTGATGTAGGTATGAGAACATTCTTGTTGCAGCAGATCTTATTCCAGAAGCCTTGTCATCTGCAATGCATCGAGCTGCCACAATTGTTGCATCTAATGGAAGAGTTTCAGGGTCAGGGGTCCTAGCTTTTGCTCGGTACTTGTTGAGAAAATATGGCAATGTGGCTAGTGTCATTGAGTGGGAGAAAACTTTTAAGGCTACATGTGACACAAGACTTTCCTCTGAACTTGACTCTTGTAGATCAGTGGATGGAGAGTTAGGGCTGCCCCTAGGTGTTCCAGCAGGAGTAGAAGACCATGATGATTTTTTCCGTCAGAAGATCAGTGGTGGTCGGTTGCCATCCAGAGTAGGTGCAGGCATGAGGGAGGTAGTGCAGCGTAATGTTGAAGAAGCATTCCGCTTTCTTTTTGGAAAGGATAGAAAGCTCTTTGCTGCTGGTACACTAAAAGGTCTTCCTCCTGTAGAAAAATGGGACAATGGATATCAAATTGCTCAACAAATAGTTATGGGTTTGATTGATTGCATAAGGCAGACTGGTGGTGCTGCTCAAGAAGGAGATCCCTCTTTGGTCTCTTCTGCAGTTTCTGCAATTGTTGGCAGTGTTGGTCCAACTTTAGCAAAAATCCCTGATTTTTCATCTGGCAGCAATCATTCGAATATAACATCAGCTTCAAATTTATTGAACGATGCCAGGTGCATTCTGCGAATGCATATAACCTGTCTAGGCCTGCTTAAGGAAGCCTTAGGAGAACGACAAAGCCGTGTATTTGATATTGCACTTGCTACTGAAGCTTCTACTGCTCTAGCTGGCGTTTTCACTCCTAGTAAAGCATCTCGTTCTCAGTTTCAAACATTTCCTGAAGTCCATGATTCTAGTAACACTATTTCAAATGATATGGGAAGCAACTCTAATAAAGTCGTGGTAGCAAAAACCACAAAAATTGCTGCTGCTGTTTCTGCGCTTTTTGTTGGTGCAATTATATATGGTGTTACCAGCCTGGAAAGAATGGTAACAGTTCTCAGATTGAAGGAGGGTCTCGATGCAGTACAATTTGTAAGAAGCACTAGATCCACTTCAAATGGAAATGCTCGTTCAGTTATGGCTTTTAAGATGGATAGTTCAATTGAAGTTCATGTCCATTGGTTTAGACTGCTAATTGGAAACTGCAGAACAATATGTGAAGGGTTGGTGGTGGAACTCTTGGGTGAACCATTTATTATGGCTCTTTCAAGGATGCAACGTATGCTTCCTTTAAATTTGGTCTTTCCACCTGCTTATTCAATATTTGCCTTTGTTAGGTGGCGGCCTTTCATTTTGAATGCTACAGTTCGTGAAGACATGAATCAAATTTATCAGTCTCTTATAGTGGCCATAACTGAAGCAATAAAGCATTTGCCTTTTCGTGATGTATGTTTTAGAGATTGTCAGGGTCTTTATGATCTTATGTCGGCAGACAATAGTGATTCTGATTTTGCAAACCTGCTAGAGTTTAATGGTTCTGACATGCATTTAAAACTCACAGCATTTGTTCCTCTACGCTCTAGGCTTTTCCTTAACGCCATTATTGATTGTAAGATGCCACAGTCTATTTATGCAAAGGATGATGGGAGCCGGATTTCTGGACCTGGTGAGTCTAAAGTTAAACCCACAGATAGTGGGTCTAAGCTTCAGGACATGCTTGTGCATGTTTTGGATACCTTGCAACCAGCTAAATTTCATTGGCAGTGGGTTCTCCTCAGGTTACTTTTAAATGAACAAGCCCTCATTGAAAAAGTGGAGAATCATGATGTGCCCTTGGCTGATGCTATAAAGTTGTCCTCACCTAGTCCTGAGAAGGCTGCTAGTGCTTCTGAGAATGAGAACAATTTTATTCAAATACTTCTCACTAGGTTACTGGTTAGACCTGATGCTGCACCCCTTTTTGCAGAATTGATTCATCTCTTTGGTAGGTCACTAGAGGATTCAATGTTGTTGCAAGCTAAATGGTTCCTTGGAGGCCAGGATGTCCTCTTTGGCCGGAAGGCCATTAGACAAAGGCTGCATAACATTGCTGTTAATAAAAAACTTTCTGTTAAGACCCAATTTTGGGAACCTTGGGGTTGGTGTAGTCCGACTACTGATTCATTGACTATCAAAGGGGATAACAAGAAGTTTGACAGCACCTCTCTTGAAGAAGGAGAAGTTGTTGAAGAGGGAACATATTTGAAAAGGTGCCAGCAGCAAGTGATTGAGAGGGCTCTTACCGAGTTGCTTCTTCCTTGCATAGATCAAAGTTCTGATGAAGCTCGCAATTCTTTTGCAACTGACTTGGTGAAACAGTTGAGTTATATTGAGACACACATAACTGCTATTACAGGTGGAAGTAAACCAGTGGGAAGTGCTCTTGCTGGAGTTGAAGGTCAGCCAAATAAAGTAAATAACCGCAAAAATTTCAGAACTGGAAGTGCTGCATTATCTAGACGACCAACAGTGGCAACAGATTCTGCTCCACCATCTCCTGCAGCCCTACGAGTTTCTATGTCATTACGTTTGCAGTTACTCCTGAGATTTCTTCCTACTCTTTGCACTGACAGGTAAGAAAGACTAGATATTGCAATGTCCAATTGGTTTTCATTACAGGATTCCTGTTGAACTTGTTAATGTGAAAGAAATTCTATGGTTTTTTGTTCTTGAAATGGAGAAAATTGCAATGCAATTCAGGTTCAAAAAATACGGTTCTCTATAATACAATTTAGTATCATGGGTGCTAGCACTGATAGTGATAGTTTTTCCTTGCAACAGTGAATTTGAGCTTAAATTGGGTGTTCAATTCAGTTAAATCAGTTAATTATGGCCGCCAGAAGTGAAATTATGGATATTTGTGCTATGGATGCAATGACTATGTTTTTACTTTTTATCTGTGCATGTGAAATAGTACTAGTACATCAATGTTAGTTGTGATTCTTAAGTTCCATATGTTCAATATTGTAGGGAGCCATCTGTGCGGAGCACAAGACAATTTCTTGCCTCTGTTATTTTTCGTCTCCTTGGTAGTCGGGTTGTGCATCAGGATGCAGACATTTCAGCAAATGCTGTGCCTCTGCCAACGAGGGAGGCAGAGTCATCTTCTGAAGTTGCTTCTGCTGCTTTTGTGGATTCTTCTTCTCAGAGTCTGTTTGATCGTTTGCTGTTGGTTTTACATGGGTTGCTAAGTAGTTATCCTCCAAGTTGGCTCCGACCAAAGTCTTCAAAGACAAGCAATGAACCTACAATTGATCGAGAATTGTTGGAGACTTTGCAGGTTTGTTCATTTAACCTTTGAATGTATATAATTTTTAGTTTCTGCTAGTTACCCCTTACGTGGCTTTTCAGCCTTTTTTACACTAGTCTAATTTGCCTTGAGAAACTGGTTGGAGCAGATGAAATAGCCAACATAATATTCTTTTGAAGGGTAATAATTGTCTGTTTCTTCGGGTGTATTGATTGTGTGCTTAAAAATTCTATAGAATATTAGGTCTTAATTGAATGTGTAGTATAATATATATATATATATATATATATATATATATATATATATATATATATATATATATATATATATATATATATATATATATTATTGAGGTTTTTTACCGACATATTTGATAAACATTAAATTTCTATCATCTCCAATAAATAATATTGGAACAATAGTCTTATTTTTCTTCGCTTTCACCCGGATGTCATGGAATGACCCAACCATTGTCCGTGCATCATGTCATACTGGAATTGTATTTATTCTACAAACTATGTTATCCCATCTTATACTGGTTTCATATCAGGTTTTGTGTTTAGCCATATCCATGCTTCATAATACTCTCTAATGGCAATGTTTTTGTAACATACTCTTCACAATCTGGAAATGTTAATTTAGTCTCCCTTCCTGGCTCTGCTTATCTAACGGTCAACTCTGATGCAGAATGAATTGGATCGTATGCAACTACCAGACACTGTTCGGTGGCGAATCCAAGCTGCAATGCCAGTACTCATCCCGTCTATGCGGTGCTCTCTATCCTGCCAGCCACCATCTGTTTCAAATTCTGCTCTTATGTGCATTCAACCGGGCACTACAAATCCTGGGGTTAACCCCAGTAGCTCAACTATCCCCCAGAGGGGTCCAGCTCTATCAAGGGTTGCATCTAATGTATCAGGGAAGCCAAAACGACAGGACAATGATTTGGAAATTGATCCTTGGACTCTTTTAGAAGATGGCGCTGGCTCTATCCCTCTGGCAGGTAATACTGCTAGCCTAGGAAGTGGTGATCATGTTAACATTCGAGCCGCAAGCTGGCTTAAAGGAGCTGTAAGGGTGAGACGGACCGACCTCACATATGTTGGTGCGGTAGATGATGATAGTTGATTAGCAATATTTTTTGTTGGTTTGGAGTATACAACCCCCCTGGCCAGTGCTTTTGTGGTTTTGATTTTTTATATTCAATACAAAAATAGCATGAAGATGCCATTTAGTGCTTGCCCTTTGTTGAAGCAGAAGGAGCATTGTTTTGAAAGAAAATGGTTGTTGAAGACAGCACATCCAATGGTTCTTTCTGGCCCTGGTTGACTACTAACCTGTGTTGATAATCACGCCCATCTGGATTGTGCATTTGCTGGCGCAGTTCAGAGGTTTGTTGTACATATAGGAATGATTGTTTCTCTTTACCAATTGGTCTGAGTAATATAATCTCAAGTGATCTGTAGCTTTTTCATGCTCATTTATGTCTAATGAACGCTTGTGTGAGCACTGTCTATAGCTTTTAGGGTCACAAGCACACACAAGTGCAATCAATCATTGTTTCTTTTCTTATTCAAGTTATCAAAGGCTATCTGGTTGATCTGGAGCAGCACCATAGCATTCCATTATTTGCTTGCTAATCCGGACATAGTTTCATTTCTGCCTAAAATTTTACCAGGAAAATAACAATGCTGTGTGCATCATCAGCAGGAAAATTTATGTGTATGTTCTATATACACGCCACAAATGTTATCTAAGCAAATTCTGTAGTGTATAATAAGGTTGCATCTTTTTTCTACTAAAACAAGAGGATTTTTTTTTTCTTTAGCAATTGTAATAATGTAGAATATGATGTCCAATTTGTTAATGGTATGACTTAGTTGCGATCTAATGTCATTCCCTCGATTCTGGTTTCGTCCTGTTTTCAAATGGTTTATTGAGAGTCCTAAACCATGTAAAAGATCGTATGAAGACTAGTGAAATAGCTGACACCTCAATTCTTTGGTTTCCGATATTTTGCAGTCTCGATTAATCTTCTTTCTATCCTGCTTTTTTTGATGTACTAAATTAACCTTGATAGAACTAAGTTTTCATCGTGCATCTTAATGATAATTTGTTTTTAATATTTGTTTTGTTATATACGCGTCGAAGATACATTTTTGTTATATCAAGTAACACTATCCAATGCAACTCAATAACCAATAGCAAAGTTGAGGGGAGGATATGTCTTGTTTAGCAAGGAAGAAAGAGTGAATTTGGGTTGTTTAAGCATTCGGTTTATATGATTTTGTAAAGTATAAAAATTATTTTATTAAACCAGACCAGAGCTACCATCTTTACTTCATTATTCTACTATTCGTGCTAGGAGGAATTAAAACGGTGGTAAAAAAAACCAGTTTATTCAATAATAATGATGTAAACTATTAATAAAAAGTGTTTGTGATCTAAAAATACAAACATGGCATCCTTTAGCGCACAAGCTGAATTGCAATTCATATACTGTTCTTCAGGATGTTCCTAGTTCTCTGTTCAAGTAGTCAATAAACATTCTTTTTGCGCTCTCTGCATCAGAAGGGGGCGGTGGCCCACTTAAACTTGTTTGCCCTGTCAATTTTATGAAGGTGCGTCGCATTCTACGTAGCTCCGGCAGCCCAACAGACCTAGAAATGTTGATTACAGGCAAGTCTTTTCCCACGGAAACACCGTTAAGTGGTCCTCCAAGCGCTTGAGATTGTGCTTCTACTATAGCATTTGTGACTTCTTGTGTTGCTTTGTCCAATTCATACAGAGAATTTGCATCAGAAAAACGTGAGGTTTGAGTGGCAATAGTTGGTTGCAGAATCTTAACATCCCTGGTTTTGGAGTCCACCTTTTTGGTTAAGTAGGAGACAGCATCTATAATGGCAGAGGAAGATTTCTCTGTCCCTTCTCTGTGTGGCCATAATTCAAACAATGGAGAATCCCACCTGTTTCTTCTTTCTGGTTTCTCAAACCTTCTCACCAAATCTTCAAAAATTGAATCATCATAACTGGCTTCTCCTTTCTCCCTGCGCTCTTCATTCCATTTCCTACAAAAGGTTTCTTCAACGTCACAGTACACCACGCAGTATCTGATTCCAGAAGCTCGAGCCAAGCACCACAGCTCGTATCTGTAACCCTTGATGTTATTCAAAGAATCTACTACGATGATGCTATCTTTGGACACAGACCTATCTACTTCTGACCTGAGCACCCCTCTTAAATTCTTCTCTGAAGGCATGTTTGCAAAGCTTTGGTTTCGATCAAGATGAAAGCAAGCTTCGTCTATGATTCTCACTTGATGTTTTGATTCTGATTCTTTGAGAGCTTCAACGAGACACAATGCAGCTTTGGACTTCCCACTGCATGGCTGCCCACACATTACAACCAGTGCCATTTGAAAAAAAAATTGTTATAGTCTGATGACACTGGTCTCTCTTTAAAGACACAACCTGCAATATATCAATGTAAGACAAGTCAACATCAGAAAAAAAAACCCCATCATGGACACAAATCTCCAATGTAAATAACATGTAAGCTGATTCTCATCACCCAATCAATATGGACATGATTCATAAAAAGAAGAAAAAAAAATGACAATAAAAACGTGTAAAAAGTGTCACACAACAATATGGTCCTGTTTACATGAACTTTACAATAAGTAAACAGAATAAGAAAATATAAAGAAATGAAAAAAAACTTCTTTTTACGATAACTTGTACCCAAGTTAAAATAAGCTTTTAGAGAAGTTATCAAAATGAGTTTCTCCGTAAGTCCTTTCTAGAAGAGAAAAATAAGAAAAGTTGAAATTAGCTTAGGCAAGAGCTAATTTGAAGAAACTCTCCTTATAAAGCTTTTCCAATTTTTTTTAATTTTTCTTGCATATAAGCTAATTTTCAATTACGAAGAAGTGAAGTTCATTTTTTTCTTGTTTTCTCTGGAAGAAGAGCTTATAGAGAAGTTCATTCAAACAGGCCAATACACAGCGACTCCTATCCAAACGGGCGCAAGCTAATTCAAACAGAGCTAAGTTATGCATACCCACAATACCACTCCTATCAATCTACATAAATCTCAAGAGAACCACTGGCAGTGGAGTTTTTTTATCAATTAACAAGAAATAATAATACCCAATTACTAACTACGTGCATTAATAATATACCAGCCACGTTTAAACGTTCAAAACACAATCAAGTAACCAAGATTATCATTACATACAAACTACAATTCTTTTGGTTTATCCTTTAGATCAACAATTTGGGGCTTTTTTTCTGTAAAGAATATTAAACCAAAATAAAGGAATAAATAGCCACTTTGAGCTGAAAAAGTTTCATAGAAGAGGTTACTTTCTTCAACCCTACTACAATTATTATTAGTTTGAAATGCGAAGATGAGAGCAAACCTTATTCTCATTTCATGTTACAACCAACAGTAACTCCAAAAAAGAATGATAAATTGAGATCCTAACATAGAATCAGAAATAAAACCGGTACCTTTACACACTGAGAATAAGAGGTTGAGAAGTGCCCCGTCAATGTCAAATCCTCGCAACGTTCAACCTAGAGAGAGAGTGTGAGAGAGAAGAATGATTTTGGAAGGAAGAGAGAAGAAAGGAGAAATAAGGAAATTGGGGATTTAGGGTACGCTTTGAAGGAAGGAGATCAATGCTAACTCTCAGCTTCTCCAACAAATTTAAATTTGTTTAGAGCTTATTTATTTCTATATAAACAATTATAAGCAAGATTCTTTAATTATTATATATAATAATAATAATAATAATAATAATAATAATTATGTTATAAAATAATTACTTTTATACGAGAACCAAAAATATAGAGAAAAAAGTTGGATGAAATATTACTTCATTGTTTTCTGACCTGGACACACCAATAAGTTGCCAATGTGACTTAAGACAAACTGTTTTATAAAGAAATATCCAGAAAAAAGAAGTAAAAAATAAATGATTTTTTTAAAGATAAAATTAATTTATGTACAAAATAAAAAAATTGAAATTTAGAAAGTAATTATATGAAGAAAAAAAACATTCACTTTCCATCTCACAATGACAATCTTACTCATGTAAAAAAATTATTATAATTTGCACTTCTTAATAAAGAAAACAAGTTAAATATTACTTTTGTATAAATTACCCTCTATTCCAGTAATTTTAATTTACCATCCAAACAAAATTAATTACATATTAGTTTAAAAATATTATTCTCTAAATTGTGATTGATATTAGTATGTGAATCAAATGACAGAAAGGTACCGATGAGAACACGAAATAATCATTTTTTAACCTAAGTTTATTTTTAAACCAATATTCAATGTTAATTCTTGATAAATAAAGTCTAACAAAATCTGAAATGGACATTGTTTTGGTTCATAATCAAGGTTTCATAATCGAATCCATTACATACCCAAAGTCTTTTCTTTTTGTTCTATTACTCCAAATACACAATCTAAATCCAAACCCTTGATACTTCAGGGTTTAAGAGATAAAGCAATTTACGCAAGAGTGCAACTATAAAATGCGGTATAATTAAAAAATTATTAATCATTTTACAAGTATTATCTGAGACAAATTTTAATTAATATAAAAACTACTTTTAATATAATCAGAATTATCAGATAAATTTAAACTAATTTAAAATAATGAAACTTAGGGAGTATTTTTATGCTTCCTGCTGTGAGGTTAGACTCAAATTTGGATCATCATAAAAATGAATTTTAGCTTTATTTAACAACACTTGATCCCCCAAAAGTTCGAATGAAACTCAAAAAAGACAGTCATCTTTAAAGTACAGTAGTGAAAAATGGTCAAAATTACATGGAACAACATGTGATAACCTCTCAAAAACTCGAAAATATCACAACCAAGTTATAGCTAATCAAAACAATTGGAATATGAGACTGAGGAGGCTAATAACATATTCTCATTCTTTCTACAGGATCCGAATATTAAGACTAGTGAGATGCTGAGGATAACTAAGGCAGATAAATTTTAGCAGTAAAGATTGCACTTAGATTGATGGAACCAAAAATTTTCATCTGGACATATCAGCATCACATCCCTCAAACTCATATAGTTAACACAAGCATGACTCCAGAATACTCCTTTGTGTCATTGTACTGCCACTTTTTACATATCAGAGACGGACCAAAGATAAGCTTCTCTGTCTCTGGCTTGCCTCTCATTTGTTCTCTTAAACATATCCTTTTCGAACCCTGCAAACGGCAGTGATGAGTCAATCATTTAAGGCTATTTACATGAGAAAAGGGAAGGAAGAATCAAACTACAAAACGTATGGTGAATATGAACCAACCATTACTGCGATCAACACCATCCCAGTGTCGTCCGGGCCTTATTCCATACCGATTTGGGGCGGCGTCTAAACCTCTTTTTAACCAGCTGTGATTTGGAATATCCTGCGGGACTACAAAACCTGATTCCTTCATCTTCTCGTTTTCCCCCAAGTTTGGAAGAACAGGCTCTGGATATTTTTTCTGCAAATAACAATTGGCACAAGAAACATGTAAAAACTGATCAAACTCCATCTCACACACCAAGCAACATGAAATCTTTTGCATTACCTTTACTAGATGTGCCATGGGATCACCCCACCTTAATCTCTCCTTAAACATTTTGTCTAGTTCAGGATCATCTCTGTAAGAAACAAATACACATACAGCATAAGAGACACTGAGACGAAAAGGAATAGAGAACCTTAATCAATGACATCAAGTCACACAATTAAACATCAGCATTCAAATAATGACAGTCCAGAACTTGCTCTCAATGGGATTTTAACTAACATACAAATAATTTATAAGTAAATTTCCATGCTGGTACATCGTAAACTAAGTAATATATGGCACTGACACCCCCCTAAAAACCAAAGTTAAGGTCAAACAGGTGTAAAAAAGACCATCTCGTGATTAAATGCATGATAATCCATATTACCTCAAAATATATTTAATGATGGTCGTGAGTTTCTATTTAAATGATAGTCTAAATACATGAATGAGGACCAAAAGAAAAACTTTTATCTTCAGTATCCTGGAGCATAAAGTAAAATATGTATCAAAGAAGATGGATGAGGACAAAGCAATTGGGCTAGATATTATAATCGCTGAGGCATTACAGAGTCAACGATAGAGAGACAAGAGTTGGCTCACAAAAATTCTTTCACAAGATTACCAGGTTTAAGAAAATTTCAAACCACTAGAGAAGCACTTAAATCCCTATTCATTATAATTTTAAGAATAATTGTCACCAACTCGTATTCCATATACACATGGTATTTTATATACCCCATATAATGATTTTGAACAATCTAGAAACCATGTTTCTAAGTACTTTATGCATACCTAGTCCGTGCAAAAGGCTTCTCCTTCTCAAGTTCTAGTTCCTTCAGTCTAGCCTCAGCTTCACGCTTTTGAGCTAAGCCCTTACCCCATTCTATTTCTATCTCCTGAAAATCACAAAGATAGCCAAGAATTCAGCTTACCAGTTTTGATGGAGAATCATGAATAACATCAATGTTCTGACATATACTTGAGATTTTAGAGAACTTAGTGAGTTTCTTGCTACTGACTTATGTATATTGTATTCATATATAAAAGGTAGCGTTCAAAAAGAAAAGAAAAGAGGATAGGGGTCAGCCTATGATCCTTCAAGATAATATATCAAGAAACAGCTTTATAAAAAGCTCAACAACAGATAAAAAGGACTATTTTAACACACTTTAGAAGTAACATTCAACTTCAATTACACCACAGGGACCAAATGACAACAACAAATATGACACGGTTTCATGTCCTTTTTGATGCAATTGTAATATTAGTAGAAATAATATCCTTAAAAAAGCACCAATAATATATTTTAGCTAATATGTATTTCCATGGAACAAATAACTTACTGCTCCCTTTTACTACAAAATTTTAGATAACTCACCTAGTCACAATATAATAATCAATCTTACTCTTTTGGATGTAATTTGATCCTTATCATTTCTTTTGTTCTACCAAGTCAACAAACCTCCTAATCTGTTGCATGTAAGTCTTACAAAATCAACCTTTTCATTATGCTCACTGCACATTACCAAGTCAATCTTCACACCATCATTGAAATGCCAGAAAATATCCAAGTGAACAAAACAAACTAAGTATCTTTTCGGCCACTCATTGCATAGAAACAAAAAAAGGATCCTCAGAAGGAATCATACTTTCTTCACATATATGATATGAAAAGCTACATCTAGAAACGATATAACAATGCTGAAAAATTTATGCGGTGCACCAAATACCTTGGGTTTTTCTTCTACTTTCTGCTTTGATTTCAAGTATTCCTCCTTCGAAATGCGTACACCTGCAAAATTCAGCATTTTGTTTTACAAAGGCGTCAAATCAGATACATTGAACAAAAACATCAACAAAAATCTGACTAAAATTTTGACCTTTTATTTTATCACGATATACAGGCTCAGCACCACGTCCACTAATGGAAGGGTCCATCTGGTTAAATCTGCACAAAACATAGTTATCAATGCTATGGAGTAATGTGAAGCAACTGACACCAAAACTTCCATAGAAAGACAGAGGGAACAACGAGCATTTATATTTGTATAACTGAAAGAAGGGTTTCAATCATATGAAAGGGGAATTGCAAGATTAAAACAACTGAACAATTACCTCAACATATCATCCCTCTTCTTTTTTTCAATCTCGTCGCTTATATCCTTACCAGAAATTAGACCTGTTTTACTAGCTGGCTTTGATGAATCCTTAGTATTTTTCCTTGGTGGAGATAGGTCAGGATCCAAAGATGGATGTGAACCAACTTTAACTGAAACACTGGACGAACCCAGTCTTCCGACATTCTTCTGAACTTTCCTTGGGGGTGAAAGGTCTGACACTACAGATCCATGTAAAGTATCTTGAGAAGGAGAATCATGACGTCCACGTCGAGGTGGAGATAGATCTTGAGGTGAATGGTGGTGAGAATCAGAAAAACCAGATCTTGCAACATTCTTTTGGATTCTCCTTGGGGGTGAAAGGTCGGGTGCCACAGATCCACGCAAAACATCTTGAGATGGAGAATCATGACGACTCCGTCTAGGTGGTGATGGAGAGAAATCTTCAGGTGACCGACTACGAGAAACATCAGGCAAACCAGTTCTTGCAGCATTCTTCAAGTTTTTCCTTGGGGGTGAAATGTCTGATGCCACAGATCCACGTGAAAAATCTTGAGGGGGAGAATCATGACGACCTCGTCGAGGGGGAGAGATGTCTTGCAAATCTGAAGTCCTATAATCTGGTGATGGTGTGTCATTGCGTCTCAACTGCTGACCAGGTGATAAATCAGCACTTTTTCTTTTACGGGGAGGAGACATATCAATGTTTGAGTCGATAAAATCATCAGGTTTAGAGGAAAGTGAAACCCAACCACTTCCATCCTCAGATATAGCATGATAAGGACGTCTCGCCCTCAGCTGCTCAAGCCTCTTCATACGCTTCACATCAATGTCTTCATCAACTAGTGGTTTCTCTTCGTCTGCATAAACCAATAAAATTTGGTTATATGAAATAATATTATATACAGAAACCAGTAATGGTAAATTCTCTAATATGAACGAACATTTATATTTTTATAATATACCAGATGAATGATCATTGTTTTGTTCTCCAAGATCTACGGGTTTCTGCCACATTGGATCTTCATCCACGACTAATAAGCCAGTGGTTTGTGGTTGACTTTTCTTCTTCTGCTTCTTCTTTTTCTTCTTCTTCTCTTCTTCTGTGTTACTTTCATACCGTTTTAAATAATCCTTCAATGAATTGGACCCCATTTTTAAGTGAACAATGTCCACAGTTCAGCCTCTACGGTTACGTACCACAGTGTAATGTTTTATTAGGTGATGATGATTCACAGAGTTTCAGAAAGTAAAAAGTAGTAAAACTGAGACTCTAATCTATATAGCATCCAGCCATAACAAACTCATGAATGATATCTCCATTATATTATTTATGATATAATAGTTGATTATCTAATATCTCTGAGATATTATGATATAATAAGTGATTATCTAACATCTCTAAGATAATAATACTTGATTATGAAGTATTATTATATAATAGTATATTGGTGATATCAATTATTATAACATGAGATATTATATAATAGTATAGTAGTTTGGAGATATAATAGTATAGTAGTCTGGAAATAAATTGTTACGTTATAAGATATTATATGAAAATATCTTGGAGATATTTCATAATATCTTGAGGGTATGCACAAATTGTCTTATGTAAGTATTGAGATTAAAAACAGAGAGAAGTGGATCTGTATTAGATAAGTGAAGAGCTTATTTCACCCTTCATCTTCATCCTTTATTTTTATTTATAGGGTTATACAATGGAAGACAACTAAGATTAAAATGGAAAACATTCACACACAACTCATACCCAACTAACTAATACACAACTCATACACAGGCTAATTATTCTAACACTCTTCCTCAAACTGGAACATATAGATTGTATGAACTAAGCTTGGAATAGATAAACTCAATGTGAGATCTCTTTAGGAACTTAGTCAATACATATGTAAGTTGGTCATTTGATCCAACAAAATCAACTGTTTCAAAAGAGACAATAGACGTTGGTACTTCAGCTTAGAACAAGATGCACGTATGCTTCAAACTATCGAGAGAGAATGCCTATAAACCAAATTGGATTCACAAACCAGTGTAGACAAAGAGACTCCTCTTGAAATACATGACTCGTCTTCAAGCGTGTGCGACAAACAGATGACAATGGTAAGTGAATAGCAAAAGTGCAAACACAGATTGACAAATAACTAACTGCAGCTTATGGAGAAACCAAGGATCTTGGAAGCCTAAAATACTTCTCAGGAATTAAAGTAGCTCATTCAAAAGATGGAGTTGTAATCTCCCAAAGGAAGTATGCCCTTGATAGTTTACAAAAAAACATGCATGATTGATTATAGACCAGTAGATAGTCCTATGGACCCAAATAAGAAATTAACGACAAAAGAAAACATTATTTCATGGAAAAGTAAGAAACTATCTAACCCCTCAAAGATGGGTCAAAAAAATGGGCCTAACTATAAAAAAGGCCAGGGCTGGCCTTGGGGCTCCGATTGACAGCTCTACTTTCTACAAGAGAAAAATAAGAAAAGTTGAAATTAGCTTACACAAGAGCTAATTTGAAGAAGCTCTCCTTATAAAGCTTTTCCAATTTTTTTAATTTTACTTGCGTATAAGCTAATTTTCACTTACGGAGAAGTCCACAATACCACTCCTATCAATCTACATAAATCTCAAGAGAACCACTAGCAGTGGAGTTTCTTTTATCAATTAACGAGAAATAATAATACCCAATTAGTAACTAAGTGCATTAATAATATACCAGCCACGTTCAAACGTTCAAAACACAATCAAGTAACAAAGATTATCATCACATCCAAACTACAATTATTTTGGTTTATCTTTTAGATCAACAATTTGGGACTTGTTTTCTGTAAAGAATATTAAACCATAATAAAGGAACAAATAGCCATTTTGAGCTGAAAACGTTTCATAAAAGAGGTTACTTTCTACAACCCTACTACAATTATTATTATTTTGAAATGCGAAGATGAGAGCGAACCTTATTCTCATTTCATGTTACAACCAACAGTAACTCCAAAAAAGAATGATAAATTGAGATCCTAACATAGAATCAGAAGTAAAACTGGTACCTTTACAAACTGAGAATAAGACGTTGAGAAGTGCACCGTCAACGTCAAATCCTCGCAACGTTCAACCTAGAGAGAGAGAGAGTGTGTGAGAGTGTGAGAGAGAGAAGAATGATTTTGGAAGGAAGAGAGAAGAAAGGAGAAATAAGGAAATTGGGGATTTAGGGTACGCTTTGAAGGAAGGAGATCAATGCTAACGCTCTCAGCTTCTCCAACAAATTTAAATTTGTTTAGAGCTTATTTATTTCTATATAAACAATTATAAGCAAGATTTTTTAATTATTATACATATAAATACATATATACGTATATATATATATACATATATACGTATATATATATATATATATACATATATACGTATATATATATATATATACATATATACGTATATACGTATATATATATATATACATATATACGTATATATATATATATATATATATATATATATATATATATATATATATATATATATATATATATATATATATATATATATATATATATATATACCCCCAAAAAGTAAATTGGGAATCGGAATTGCAATTTTATATTGGAATAAAATTATTAGTTAAATCTTATACGAAAACATATGACTCACTAAGTTACATAAAATACGTGGAAGATGCCACAAATTGAATAATTAAAAAGAAAAAATATTTTGCTAACATAAATTTTGTACATTTATATTGATAAAAAAGAATAATGTATTTATAAATTAATTAGCTTCTAATACAAATATCTTTAACTATTACTTGTGATATTAACAATGATGTGAAATTATAGTTTTTCTTATTAACTCTCTTTTAATTTTTATATATGAATTTTGGTGGTTGAAATCAATGTTGTAAAGAAGTGCTTAAGAATGTTAGTTTATCAAACTAAAATTTAATAATGTTTATGTTTTTTAACGGTAGATATTTTTGCTTTTGTTAGATTTTTGGCCTGTGTGTATAAAGTTTTGTTGGTTTTGTAAATAAGTAATTGGTCAGAGACATTAAGTTATAAGATGAAACATTGTTGTTGTTTCTAGTTCAATTCTCTGTTTTGGTGTTTTTGTCACAATATTGTTACATTGGATTTCTTTATAGTATCCAGAGGTATGTTCTTTCAATAGGTGGAGTGAGAGTATCTCATCCTTGTGATCAGTATTGTATGTGTGACTTTAGTGTACAATTTTGAAAATATCATAGAAGTAATGAAGGTATCTTGCTGATGTTTTGAATTTGCATTCAAGATGGTTGGAAATGAAAGCATTACTCAATGTGCATTTTTTATGTTCGATAGAAAGAGCTTTGGGCTTTGGTAATGAATGTGTTTGAAGACCTAGGAAACAAAACTACAAAAGAAGTCAAGAAACATTACAAGAATCTTCAAATGCTATACAACAAAGTCAAGTTTCTCATTTACCAAAAGATAGTATTTTTTTTTAATTAATAGATTGTGCTTCTAAAAAATGTTTTATTTAAAAGATATTATTTATGGTTAGACATCAATAATAAGTGTTATCTCTTGTTCTAAATTTAAAAAATAAATTAATTTTCAATAAAATATTTTGAAAGATATAAAATATTTTCTAAAAAAATATATAAAATATTAGTTCTATTATGTATAAACCTACTTTATTTATTGGTTCTATTATATATAAAAGAAATATAAAATATTAAGAAGACATGACAAAGACAAAAAAATTTAAAAAAGAATATTCATTAATATGAATATAAGTCGTACAATAATATTTTAAAATATAATCGCTAAATCGTCGAATATGTCATGACATAAAATTATTTTATAAGATAATATATACAATCATAACACACACACATATATATATATATATACATATACATATATATACATATATATGTATATATATATATATATATATATATATATATATATACATATATATATATATGTATATGTATATATATATATATATGTATATATATGTATATATATATATAGCAATATCTATAACATTTCCATCATCATAACATAACCTATAAACATGTACTACTTACATATAAACATCAATCTTCCCTAACTTCTATGATTTGATTTGATTGTCCCGATATTGTTGACATCTGCAACTAAAAAAATACTACAAGAAAAAAATAATAATATAAAATCAGTTAATTAAATTTTTACTACAAATTAATTATAACAATAAAGATAATTTACATAAGTTGAAATTGTCCCTCCTTCAAAGTATGTGATAATTTCCTTCCTATATCAACACACGTAATATCTACAATCATTGTCATTAGATTATTTTGGACACTAGAAAACCAACAGTAAAAAAACATCTTTATAATTTGAACATAACAAACAAAAATTCCAATAAACTCCAAACAGATTCAATGCATGACAACAAACAATTATATATCATATACAAGTTTAAACTCTTAATAGTAAGTCATGTTTTTATTAAACAGTATACTCCTCTAACCAGTTTCACAATAATAAAGTTATTCACATAATCAATACAATGTAATAAGGAAATAAGTCTTTAACCATTCAAGAATACAAGTTATTCACCTAACCAGTACAATGTGGGCAATCAGAACGTGAACTAGAAGTCACACAAGGTAATTCAACAATTTAATTATTAGAGTCAAGATTATACTACATATAAAACATACTATAGTAATGTACCTTAATTGGTGTCCACTTGATATTGTTTGATTTAGACTTTGAAACCATGTATTTGATTGAGTTGTATAGATTCGTATAACCCTAGTGAATAAATAAAATTAAAGCATATATAAATAAAAACAATACAACTAAAATATACATATGTAAACTAAAAGTATACAAGACATATATTCTTACATGTCAAACAATTTTTTCAAATATTATATCGTACTCATGTCTACTACCATTAGGTCAAGATAATGAATTATCTCCAATTTAGGATTGATTCTAAGCAAAACCCAATGTTGACTACAATTTGAAATGAATAAAAAAAAATTAGAATGTGCATCAAACTTTGAAAATAATACATTGTTGATAAAGTAAGGTATTCCCTAGAATTAATAAGAACAATAACAAACTTATCAATCACCTCATTATTAAGAAAAAGAATAACTATTTTTTGCATTTTGTCTTTCCTTGGTAGCTCATATGTTGTGATTTGAAGTGATAAAAAAAAGAACGTCTTATCATTTAGGTTAACAGAATTTTGATATAGATATTTTATAAAAGAAAATATAAGAATGTATCAGTAATATGATAAGATATCAAACTAAAAATGAAGTTAATGATAAAAAGTGGTATATATTGTACCTTATATATATATATATATATATATATATATAGAAATTGTAGTTGCATAGTTAATAACAACATATTTGCAATATTAAGCAAATGAGGAATTTAATCACAAACTTTTACATGACTAGGTACAACTACAATTTCTATATATATCAAGTACAACATACTGTTTTTTATGAATAACTTCATCATTAGATTGACAGATTATCATATTATTAATACATTCTTATATTTCTTTTCATAAGGTACCTATATCAAAATTTTGTTAAGCTAAATGATAAGGCATTCTTTTTTTTATCACCCTAAATCACAACACATGAGTTATCATTGAAAGACAGAATGCAAAAAATAGTTACTTTTTTTCTTAATAATCGGGTGATTAACAAGTTTGTTCTTGTACCTATTAATACCAAGTAATACCTTACTTTACAATCTTATTAACAATGTACTACTTTCAAAGTTAGATGCATGAATTATAATTTTGTTGGTTCATTTCAAATTGTAGCCAACGTTGGATTTTGTTCGAAATCAATCTTAAACTGGAGATAATTCATTATCTTACCCAGTGACGATAAACATTAGTATAAGGTCAGATTTGAAGAAATTGTTTGACATGTAAGAATATACATGTTGTATACTTTTAGTTCACACATACACACACTTTTAGTTGTATTATTTTTACTTATACATGCTTTAATTTTAATTCTTCATTAGGGTTATACAAACCTATCGAGCTTAAACAGAATACATGGTTTCAAAGTCTAAGTCAAACAATATCAAGTGGACATCAATCAAGGAACATTACTCTGGCATGTTTTTATGTGTAATGCACTCTTAACTGTGATAATTAAATTGTTGAATGGCTTTATGTGACTTTTAGTTCACATTCTTGAATTCTTGAAGACTTATTTTCTTGTTACATTTTACTAGTTATGTGAATAATTTATATTATTGTGAAACTAGTTAGAGGTGTATATGGTTGTAATGAAAGCACAACTTACTATTACGAGTTTAAACTTGTATATGATATATAATTGTTTGTTACCATGCACTGAATCTGCTGTTTGGAGTTTACTGGAGTTCTTGTTTGTTGTTATATTCAAATTATAAAGATTTTTTCTACTTTTGGTTTTCTAGTCTCCAAAACAACCTAACAGCAATGGCTGTGAATATTATATGTGTCGATATATGAAGGAAATTATCACATACTATGAAGAAAAAACAATTTTCAACTGATGTAAATTATTTTCATTGTCATAATTAATTTGTAGTAAAAATTTGAATGACTAATTTTATTATTTTTCTTCTTTGCAGTATTTTTCTAGTTGGAGATGTCATTAATATCATGACAATCAAATCATTGAAGTTACGTAAGATTAGTGTTTACATGTGCTTATAAGTTATGTTATGGTGATATTCATGCTTATAGATACAAATAAGATATATATATTATGGTTGTATATATTATCTTATAGAGTAATGTCATGTCATGGCATGTCCTGGACGACTCAACGATTATGTTTTAAAACCTTTGTCTTTGTTATATTTTTTTAATGTTTTATATTTTTTGTATATAAAGTAGAACCAATAGATAACACATGTTTGTACATAATATAACCAATATTTTATAGGTGTAATCGTTAAGTCGTTCAATACGTGTCATGACAAGATAATATATACAACCATAACATATATATCCTATCAGTCTCTATAAGCATATACATCATCATAACATAACCTATAAACATGTAGTAATTACATGTAAACACCTATCTTCCCTAACTTCAATCATTTGATTGTCACAATATTGTTGACATCAGGAAAATAATACAAGAAAGAAAAATAATATAAAATTAATTAATTAAATTCTTACTATAAATTAATTATGACAATGAAGATAATTTACATTAGTTGGAATTGTCCTTCCTTCACAGTATGTGATAATCATATATCGACACACGTTATACCCACAATCATTGTCGTTAGGTTATTTTGAACACTAGAAAACCAAAAGTAAAAAACATCTTTATAATTTGAACATAACAGCAAACCAAAACTCCAGTAAACTCCAAACAAATTCAATGCATGATAACAAACAACTATATACCATATACAAGCTTAAACTCTTAATAATAAGTCATGCTTTCATGACAACCGTATATTCCTCCAACCAGATTCACAATAATACAAGTTATTCACCTAACCAATACAATGCAACAAAGAAATAAGTCTTCAAGCATTTAAGAATACAAATTATTCACCTAACCAGTACAATGTAGGTAGCCACAATGTGAGCTAAAGGTCGCATAAGGTCATTCAACAATTTATTTATCATAGTCAAGACTATACTACACATAAAACATACAATAATAATGTACCTTAATTGGTGTCCAATTGATATTGTTTGACTTAGACTTTGAAACCATGTATTTTGTTTGAGCTCGATAGATTTGTATAACCTTAGTGAATAAATAAAATTAAAACATGTATAAGTAAAAACAGTCCAACTATGCAGTGCTTGATTGTATCATTCACAACATCCTGCAGCGCAAGATCCTTAAAGTTCAAAATGACATACACAATACAGCCTTGAGAAAAAGGAGAGAATGCTCAAAGGATAGAAGCATGTGAAAAGCTCTATTGGCGACAGAAAAACTACATCAACCATTGCTATGGCCACAACATGGTTAGGACACTTTGAGAGAGGATAGTTGAAATCTTAAGCAAATTAGCGTTTTGAAATTTCATCCAATACACACGTTTAAAAAACCACATCAAATTAGATACTTTACACACAGAATTTAGAGAGTCTAGGTTCCAACAGATGAATGTAAACTTTATAAAGGCGAAAAAAAGATGCACCAAAATGTTGAACAATTCAATTACGGAAACTTATTATACATACGATAGTTGTATCATACCACAAGTAGTTCATGTAATCCGAGGGGTGCAATTACAATGTACGACACATAGATACGTAATAGATGGGTTTGGCTTACTAAGCATCAAATTGGACTCTTTGCGACGCGAACCATGATCCACAATTATCACTGCATCTCCGCGACTAACTTTACCAGAGTTTTCTCTAAAGCCACCATTTGGAGTGCTCCGACACAAAAATCCACTCAAATTTCGAGGCTTGGAAGAACAGCAGATAGAATTTGATGACTTGATGGGCAGACATCTAGGGTTTGTTCCAGTTTCATATGAGGAAAAACCTTATTCTCATTTCATGTTACACCCAACAGTAACTCCAAAAAAGAATGATAAATTGAGATCCTAAGATAGAATCAGAAATAAAACCGGTACCTTTACACACTGAGAATAAGAGGTTGAGAAGTGCACTGTCAACGTCAAATCCTCGCAAAATTCAACCTAGAGAAAGGGGGTGAGAGAGAAGAATGATTTTGGAAGGAAGAGAAAAGAAAGGAGAATTAAGGAAATTGGAGATTTAGGGTACGCTTTGAAGGAAGGAGATCAATGCTAACGCTCTCAGCTTCTCCAACAAAGGTTAAATTTGTTTAGAGGTTATTTATTTCTATACAAACAATTATAAGCAAGTTTCTTTAATTATTATATATATATATATATATATATATATATATATATATATATATATATATATATATATATATATGGGTTTGTTAACTTGCGTACGTCTGTTTTTTAGTTAGTACATTTTAGCAATGTTTACCGAGTTTCAGTAGACAAAAGTACCTTTATATATTATGAATTCTAGGTTTTAAGGTTAAGGGTATTTTAATAATTTTCATTCTCAAAATTAAAAAAATAAAAAAAGAAACCCCCAAACCCTTACCCACCTCTCTCATTCCTCTCAATCCTTTCTCTTTAATTCTCTTAAATCTATTTCACTCCAACATTTTCTCTGTGATCCCTATTCTAGCCTCAATTGAAAAAAAATCAGAAACACTTGCCTTATTTTAATAATTTTCATTTTCAAAAAAACTTCAAACCCTTATTCACCTCCTTCATTCATCTCAACCCTTTCTCCTTCATCTCTCTCACTCAAACATTTTCTTTGTCATCTTTGCACTAGTCCCAACTGAAAAAACACTCATTATTAAACAATTTACTTTTGTAAACAGTTGAGTCATTGGCATATTCACCTTCCGATATGAGCATCCTTCCTTTAAATTCTCAGACTACTACGTAACATTGTTCCATGGCCATTTAATTTTTTTTGGTAGAAATTCATTAAATTGTTTTCCTTTACTAAAGAAAAAACAAATCAAAGTACAATAAAATTCTCAACGATAAAATCAAACAATAAAAATTCTAAGTCTTGAAATTTTATTTAAAATTATATAAAGAAAAAATTAGGTGCTTTAATTTTTTTATATATGTAAGTATATTTTTTTCTCTAACTATTTTATTTAATAATGAGTGTTTTTTTTAGTTGGAGATAATGTAGAGATGACAGAGAAAATGTTTGAGTGAGAAAGATGAAGGAGAAAGGGTTGAGAGGAATGAAGGAGGTGAGTAAGAGTTTGGGGTTTCTTTTTTTAGTTTTGAGAATGAAAATTATTAAAATAAGGTAAATGTTTGTGATTTTTTTCAAATGAGGCTAGAGTAGGTATAAAAGAGAAAAGGTTAGAGTGAAGGAGATGAAAGAGAAAGGGTTGAGAGGAATGAGAGAGGTGGGTAAGGATTTGGGAGGTTACTTTTTTTTATTTTTTTAATTTTGAGAATGAAAATTATTAAAATATCCTTAACCTTAAAACTTAGAATTCATGTTATAAGGGTATTTTTGTCTACTGAAACCTGATACACATTAGTAAAATGTACCAACTAAAAAACAAACCTACGCAAATTAGCAAACCCCATATATATATATATATATAATAATAATAATAATAATAATAGTAATAATCGTTTTTTAACATAAAAAAGATAATTAGAATCCCCTAAAAAGTGGAAATCTAAATTGCAATTTTATATTGGAATAAAATTATTAGTTAAATCTTATACGAAAACATATGGCTCACTAAGTTACACAAAATACGTGAAAGATGCTACAAATTGAATATTTTAAAAGAAAAAATATTTTGCTAACATAAATTTTGTACATTGATATTGGTAAAAAATAATAATGTATGCTAAATTTGTTGGCTTCTAATACAAATATCTTTAACAATTAATTCTGATATTATCTCTGATAAGGGACTTTGCAAAAGACACGTAAATTGGGCTGTATAGTGTTAGTGTGGAGTACTGTAGTGTTGTAGAGTGTACTATAACATAACACTTAGGGTCTTGATATTTTGACACCAAAAGTTTGACATCATTTTAACACTGTCACGTGTCACAATTTGATTGGTTGTATATAATTTTTTTCTTGAATTAAAATTTGACATCAGGTTTAAGGGAGGTTTCAGAAACGTGTACTTCCAAAAATGCCTTTGTCTTGTTCCATTTGAAATGAACATTCTCTCTCCTGTTTCAAAAGTCTGGTTTCGTTCTTCCTCTCGCTCTCGGTCTCGCTGACACTCTCGCTCTCGGTCTCGCTTACCCTCTCGTTGTCGTTGTCGGTCTAGGTGTCACTCTCGCTCTTCCTCTCGCTCTCAGTCTCGTTGATCCTCTCACTCTCGGTCTCGCTTACCCTCTCGTTGTCGTTGTCGGTCTGGGTGTCGCTCTCGCTATCGTTTTGATCAACGTCGTCATCTTTCTTGAGTTCATTGTGCGAAATGGGAAGTTCCGATAAGCATGGTTCTTCGAGCATCAAGGTAAAAAGGTTCTTCCTCCATTTTTGTTTGGACTTTGGGTTTTAGTTGTTGTGTTATATTTTATGTTGTTTTCTTTTTAGGGCTTTTATGTTTTGGTTATATTTATGTTGTTGATGTAAGAAAATGTAATTGCAGAACTTAAAAGGAAGGTTGTTGTGTTGGAGGCAGAGTTGGCCGAAGAGAAAGCTAGAAGAAGAACACCAGAGGATGGTGGACAGAATGTGCCACGTGCAAAACCGTGCATGAACAGTGGATTTGATACCCCGGGAGGCATGTCTACCAATCCACCTCCATTGAAGACGTATGTCAGGATGGGGTCACGAAGGTGTTATAGGAGCAGAGCGCTTAGGACTCCATACACTGGATTGCTTAGAATTAAAAATGAGTGGTATTTGTATAGATTTCTTAAGAGAATGTAATACAAAATTGTACTTAGATAAAAAAATGTTTGTAATTTGGAATATATTTTGTTCAATGATATAAAAGATGTGTCTTTGCTTATGTTACATATATTATTGTTAGTTGAATTGCCTTTGTCATTGTCATTGTGAAATGACCTTTTGTTTGAATGGTTAATGAACAAAACTAGCCACATTGATTTACTATTGATGTATTTAATGGACAAATGAAACAATGTTTGTGACATGATGATCTTAGCAGAAATGGTGAAGGATCTGGCCAGAAAACCCCTCTTGTAATCATTTACAAGTCCTTGGTAAATGATTACACGAGCAAAATTTGGGATTTGTACAAATTGTTGTACTGTAGGAGCCAGTTTTGGTTACCTAGGGGACCATGGTCAACATTTTTCAATTTTTGCCTTAAATCCCATAGTTTTAGTGTGATTTAGTTGTTTTAGTGTGATTTTAGTGTAGGTAATCATGTTTGGGCACCCCATGTTGGAGATAAGAAACAATTTTGACGAGTTGGACAGTTAGTTGAAGTCTTGGAAGTTGTGCACCAAAAACCACTCTTGTAATCGTTTACAAGTCCTTGGTAAACGATTACACGAATAAAATTTGGGATTTGTACAGAAAGTTGTACTGTAGGAGCCAGTTCTAGTTACCTAGGGGACCATAGTCAATATTTTTCAATTTTTTCCTTAAATCCAATGGTGTTATTTTTACATTATTTTTTCATACTTCTTCTGTGGATGAGAGTTCTTTTTAGTGTTTAGGTGTGAGTAGAGGGAGGAAACTAAGGTTTGGGTAGTCCATAATGGATGAAAGACCCAATGTTGGTGTCATGACCAAGTTAACATGGTATCAACTTTGACCTTTGCTGGCTATTTTAATGATAACTTTTTCCAACAACCTCCAAATGATGTGATTCTGTGGATGAGAGTTCTTTTTAGTGTTTAGGTGTGAGTAGAGGGAGGAAACTAAGGTTTGGGTAGTCCATGATGGATGAAAGACCCAATGTTGGTGTCATGACCAAGTTAACATGGTATCAACTTTGACCTTTGCTGGCTATTTTAATGATAACTTTTTCCAACAACCTCCAAATGATGTGATTCTTTTTTTATTAGAAACTAGACTCAAAAAGCTTTCCAATGACTATTAATTTGCAAATTTTGGACATCTCAGTAGGTACAGTTTATTCGTTCAAGTTCACACGTTATATATTCCTGCCAACTCTGACCTTTGCTGGTTGTTTTGCCCATAACTTTCTCCACCGAACTCCAAATGAGTTGATTCTTTTTTTGTTGGAATCTACACTCAAAGACCTTTCAAATTATGCATTGGTAAGCAAGGTTAGGGCTTTTTGGACATTGTAATCGATTACAAGAACACTATAAATGATTACACGAACAAAAATCTGGTTTTGAACAAAAACTTGTGCTGCAAGAACCAGTTGTGAGCACATAAGTAGCCAAAGAAATTTTACGTAATTTTTCATTTTTATTGAATGGATAAGACTTCTTTTTGGTGTTTAAGTGTGATTAGATTCTGAAAACTAAGGTTTGGGCAACCCATGGTGGAGGAAACACCCAATGTTGGTGTCATGACCAAGTTAACATGGTGTCAACTTTTACTTTGCTGGCTATTTTAATGATTAACTTTCACACCCACCTCCAAATGATGTGATTCTTTTTTCATTAGAAAATAGACTCAAAAAGCTTTCCAATGACTATTAATTTGCAATTTTTAGACATCTCAGTAGGTACAGTTTATTCCTTCAAGTTGACGCTTTATATATTCTTGCCAACTTTGATCTTTGTTGGTTGTTTTGCCCATAACTTTCTCCACCGAACTCCAAATGTGTTGATTCTTGTTGTGTTGGAATCTAGACTCGAAGACCTTTTAAATTATGCATTGATGATCAAGTTTAGGGCTTTTTGGCCATTGTAATCGATTACAAGAACACTGTAAACGATTATACAAACAAAAATTTGGTTTTGTACAAAAACTTGTGCTGCAGGAGCTAGTTGTGGGCACATAAGTAGCCAAAGAAATTTTACGTAATTTTTTCATATTTCTTGAATGGATGAGACTTCTTTTTGGTCTTTAAGTGTGAGTAGAGTCCAGGTTTGGGCAACCCATGGTAATCTCACAAACATTGTTTCTTTCGTCCATGATAGAGTTCCAAAACATGACTTCCCACAATCTACTCACACCTAAACATCAAAATCAATTGTAAACCGATGGATTCATGTCAAAAACTTATTAATATTGCACGTTACTTTGTCATCAAAATATACACAACATAAATGAAATGAAATTACACATTAAGTAATCATGAAAACTATCATCTTATTGCAATAATAATTTGTACATAAATATCATTGTTTGTTACAAAGCAAAAAATCCATCTTCGTCTAAATACAAACAAAATCTCTACAAATGAAACTAATCCTGTAACAGTCCATATTCCGCTGATGCTTCCATTCTGCTAATGTTCTCATTGTCTAGGATCCACTCCCAATATGCTACAACCTTGGATAAAACTTCAATCTTGGGTGGCTTGCGGCAAAGAGGCACAATGGAAAAATGGTGGACACGAAGGTTAGGGTTCGCCTAACACGAAAATGCCAATGCTTGAGAAGATGGTTAGGGTTCGTGCAACACACGAAAACCACAAAACAACACGACACCGAGAAGACACAATACTAATGGTGGATAGGGACGTCCAAGACGTAGTACCCTATATGGTACAAGGCTTCAACGGTGCACAACGATGATACAATCGAGAGAACTCAGACAAAGCGAGGGAGAGCAATGGTTGACGAGAGAGAGATGAGCGAGAGACAGTGATGATACGAGAGAAAACTCAGAGAAAGCGAGAGAGAACAATGCTTGACGATAAAGAGCAATGCTTTACGAGAGAGAGATGAGCAATAGAGAATGATGAGAGAATGAGAGAGAGGAAACCATGCCAATGTGAAAATGAAAGAAACTGCGAAACGAAAATTCATTTTTTCCCCTTCCAAATATGCCCCTGCCTGATTATAAAACACTCATTTCTTTATTTTCAAATTCGGCCAATTGACAACCGCCACGTGGCAGTGTCAAAAGAGTGTCAAAATTTTGGTGTCAAAGAAGCGTTTTCCTAACACTAAACATAATGAAAACACTGACTACATAACAGAGAGACCAATGTTGGTCGCACGTTATCCATGCTCTTCCACCTTATTCATCAAGTTTTGTTTCGTTTTCATCCAAAACAAATCTAAAATTTTAAACAATAGAGTATTATTCAATTTTCCATATAATAAATTTTTATTTATACAGGAGTGCACAGAATAACTTAGAAACTAACAAACATCTTTTCGCCTTGAAAGATGACAACAACCTATGGCCACTTGTGATATTTCTTCTCTTCTCTCTCTCACACCGTTCTTAGTTTCAGTCTCACTCTGTAGAGAACACAATAACATTGTTCATTCATTCACACCCACATGCCAAGGTTAACCATTCAACCAACATCACCGTAGACGATGCATTAAGTCAAAACTTAACATCTCCCTCATTTATTCAAAACTTAACATCTATTATTTATTCTACCACCAGTCAATGGCAATGGCGTCAACATCAATAGTATACACAAAAGCATCATTAAGAATTAAGGATAATGATATTTGAACAACAACATTTGACAATATTTAGACACGGTTTACATGTCAAAATCTGAATGGTACACGTGGAAATTATTTTTTAAAGTTGAGAATACGTGGCAATGGAATTGGGAGCAGAGTTTCAAATTTTAGGATCATTTTTTCTTTTCAAATTTCAAATATGAGAGAGCTTCGAGAGAGAACTTGAGAGCGCGAAACCTAGAGAGAGTCTCTCCTCCACCTAGCCACCCATTGCCGCCGGAGTGCCGCTGAAGTGCAGTCGGAGTGTCACCGGAGTGCACAAAACCAAGAGAAAGAGAGTGTTCACGAGTGTTCCCTCCCACCCACACACCTTGCTCCATGCCACCCATCGAGAGTTTATTAAAGGTTGATTAAAGGTTGGTTTAGGAACAACAAACAAAAGTCATGGTGCAGGAACATAACTAGTACCAAAGGCAAAATAAGTGGGTACTTCAAGTTAAGTTTTTGAACACGAAGGTTAATTTCGAACTCCAAAATGAGTTCTTGCACCATAGTTGACCTTCGTGTGCAAAAACTTCACCCGAAATACCCACTTATTTTGCCTTTTGGTACCAGTTATGTTCCTGCACCATGACTTTTACTAAATAGGGTTCCTTTTCCACCAATTTCTTCATAAATTGTATAATAATTGGTTCTAAATTACTTATAAGTGGAAACAAGGATTACAAAGAAATTAGGAACTCCAAAATGAATTTGATGTTCATAGTTGACCTTTGTGTGCAAAAACTTAACTTGAATTACCCACTTATTTTAGCTTTGGTACCAGTTATGTTCCTACACCATGACTTTTACTAAAAAAGGTTCCTTTGCCACCAATTTCTTCATAAATTGTATAATAATTGGTTCAAGATTACTTATAAGTGGAAAAAATGATGACAAAGAAATTAGGAACTCCAAAATGAGTTTCTCCACAATAGTTGACCTTCGTGTACAAAAACTTCACCTGAAGTACCCACTTATTTTGGCTTTGGTACCAGTTATGTTCCTACACCATGACTTTTACTAAATAGGGTTCCTTTGCCACCAATTTCTTCATAAATTGTATAATAATTGTTCCAAATTAGTTATAAGTGGAAAAAATGATGATAAAGAAATTAGGAAATCCAAAATGAGTTTCATGTTCATAGTTGACCTTCGTGTGCAAAAACTTAACTTGAAGTAACCACTTATTTTACCTTTGGTACCAGTTATGTTCATGCACCATGACTTTTGTTTGTTGTTCCTAAACCAACCTTTAATCAACCATTAGGCTTTGTTCTTTTGAGGTGATTTGTGGGAGATGATTTGGGGGAGAGTAATTGAATGGATTTGAGGGGATTTGAGGGTAATTTTTTTGTTGTTTTTTTTAGTGGATTTGTGGGTAATTGAGGGTGGATTTGGAAGTAAAGTTTGTGAGAATTAGTGTAAGATTTGATTGATGTGACAGATTTTAAAAATTAGTTTAATTGGTAAAAATTAAAGATTACCAAAATACCTCTAGTTATTAAAGTAATATAAAATGTTATATTTGATTGTAAAAATGTTTATAAAGAAACAAAAATTATAAATAATTATTAAAATTAATTTTTAAAATTAAAAAAATTATAATATTTAAATGTAATATTTTTTTTAATATAATTAATATATTTGTTATGGAAGATTAATTTTAAAGAAACAAATAATTATAATAATTAAAAATAATACCCAATTAAGAAATTCATGCATTCATATAATAATTAAACAAATATATATATATATATATATATATATATATATATATATATATATATATATATATATATATATATATATATATATATATATATATATATATACCGAGTCCAAACATGCTTGTCTTTTGGATTACCACGCGACTAACTTTTGTTCTTCTAATATGTCTTAAAGCCTCAACATCTTCTCGTTTGTAAGTAAAAAATTATGATTTGGTAACTATTAAATGATATCAACAAAGCTCCAAAACACACTGTTATGAAGGCATGCATATCTGATTTCTAAACCCCATTTTGATCACAACTAACCCAAAAATTGACCAGAATTGCATATTCTGATTCATAATAATTTCCTCAGCTGCACCAAAATCATTTCCTTTTTCTGGTTGCTTTCTTTCTTCTCTGATGGTTTGGCGTTCTTGTGCGCTGCAATACTGCTCGTTTCTTTCCTTGCTTCATGGCTTTATCCCGAGGATGGCCAAGCCAATATGCGTTTTCGATCAAAGAAGGGTTTCTTGCATCATGGATTCTCGCCTGGCTCGCGAAAGCTTCTTCTTCCTACGCATTCTCTGTCGTGGTGGAGATGGCATGAAAGTTTCCAAACCAGTCATGGGGTCCGCGTTCTGGTTTTGTAACAGTGGCACTGCGGTGGAGTTCGTCTAGTTGGCGACAGTTTTGGGGTGAGTGGCGGCGCAGCGGCAACGATCGTTCAGTGCGACGCAGCGGCAGAGGTGCGACCCATGGGGTTTCGTGTTCATCCAACAACGGCTACAGTGACGACGAGATCCTTCAGAGCTTGCGACAGTGGATGGAGCGAAGGACGACGGTTCTGGTTTCGCATTCTGCTTTTTCGCCATGGGTTTTCTTCTTCGTTAGGTCTTCATCTTTCTCGTTGTGGAATGGAAGTTCTTGTGAAGTGGCTGGTTCAGATCAAGAGGCGATAATCGTTCTCTGCAGCGGCATAGGTTCTGCCATGGATAAGCTTCTCTAACCGAATACCACTGCTACGTAACCGAATACCACTACTGCTTCGCCAACTTTTCGCTGTGCTGGAACTGGATACCTTCATGCGAACCGAATACACAGCTATTCAAAAAACTTCCCAGGAGTGGAACCAAATACCACTCTCCTGGAACCGAATATGCCACCCTCATACTTCAATCCAAGCACTATTTATCGTCTTCTTTCGCTCTCAAACCCACTTCTTCTTCATGCCATGAACCTGCAGAAGCTCTTTCTTCCTCCCCATCTACACTACAAGTCAAAAACAACAATAAAAGTCTACAAACAAGACATTATCTTACTAACCTCATGAGCTTCTCTTCGTCCTTGATGCAAAAGAGCCAACAACTTTTATTTGGAATCGATTCTGTGAAAAAGTGTGTGGTGAAACCCGATTATATATATTAAACTCGTATATAGTGATGAAATTTAATAAAATGATGAGGGTACATATGACTTTTTAACATAAATCACTACAAATTTCTTCTCAATCGCGGGTGACCCAAAATCCATACATCCCACATATTCGTCGTCGTCCATCGTCACTTTTCCTCTCAAGCAAACACCAAAGACAACTTAATTCCTCGCCTACAAATCTGAGTGAACAATACAATCCCTTTAAACAAACAAGGGTTTAATGAACTCTCGATGGGTGACACAGAGCAAGGTGTGTGGGTGGGAGGAACACTCGCGAACACTCTCTCTCTTGGTTTCGTGCACTCCAGCGACACTCCAACTGCACTCTAGCGGCACTCTGGCAGCAATGGGTGGCTAGGTGGAGGGAAGAGGAGACTCTCTAAGTTTCGAGCACAAAGGATGACACTCCGGCGGCGACAATGGGTGGCTAGGTGGAGGAGAGACATTATCACTTTCATTTAAAGCATGCAATAATGTTTGAGCAAAACAAATTTCTTGGCGAAGTTTATAATATATATATATAGATGATAGGTTTAATGTCTCAATAGGTCCCTATTTTCATCCAAAATCTCAAATAGGACCCTTTCTTTTTTGGCATCTCAATTGGGTCCTTATTTTTGTAAAATTGAATCAAATAAGACCTTTCCGTCAAATTGATCAGACGACATTAAGTATTATGTCACCTGGCATGCTGATAGTGTTGTTTTAACACACATGTCATTAAAAACGTGGGTGAATTCTATTATTTTAAATTTTGAATTAAAAAATTAAGTTAAAAGAGTGAAAATTCAAATACGAAAAGGGCAAAGTTGGGAATTCGTATTTTACTTTCTGGTGAAAGCCCCACTCTGCAATTGGGAAATGAAATTAGGGAAATTTTGAGTTTTAGGGCTTGTCACTCATCCACAACATTAATTGATATCTTCTTTGACTTGTACCTAGATGGAATTCTTGCTTAAGAATGGTAATTTGATCTATCAAGAATGAAGAAGGGTTCTCATTTGGATGGATATTATACGGACTGAATGTTCAAGAATGGCAGAAGAAGCAATGACCAAAGAAGGAAGAAGAGGAAGATGATAATCGTGGAACAGGTGTGAAGAAAAGAAAATTATCAAAATCAATGGGAAAATATTTATGAATGTGCTTGCTTCCATGTGCTTATTTGTATTGTAAGTGCAGAAAATGAATTTATTGGATCATCAAAAATTCATATATCAGTTGTGCAATTAGCTTACCAGAATTGATTGGACTCCACCGCCGAAATCGAAATGGAGATGGGATATTAAGGACATATGCACCAGACCCACTGTTATGCCTGAAAAACGGAAGATATTGTCTCCGGAAAAATCTTGGCATCCAATAGACAACCCACGATAAAGCACAAAGAAGAAGAATAAACGAAAGTATCAAAATAGGAACAAGAAAAGTTATATTCATCTTCATCTGAAGCAAGCCAAAACCACGAAGGCCAAATCTAACAGAATATGCCTTCCCAGCTTCAAACAAAGCCACTCCAAGTGTCCAAGTGATACTTCCAGAACCAACATTTTGAGTTTTGGGGTTTCCATTCCACCAGCCATTGCATGTCGAAGAACAAGTTGAATGTGAATTCTGTATTTCATTATCCATTGCGCATCTACTCGAACAACTTTGTGGATGATTGACGAGTCCTAAAACTCAAAGTTTCCCCATTTTCATTTCCATATCCAAATTGCAGAGAGAATGGGGCTTTCTGTAGTTGAATTTCCAACTTTGCCAACTTTGCCCTTTTTATAATTGAATTTCCACTATTTTAACTTAATTTTTAATTCAAAATTTAAAATAATAGAATTCACCCACGTTTTTAATGACACGTGTGTTAAAACAACACTGTCAGCATGCCAAGTGACACAATACTTAGCGTTGTCTGATCAATTTGAGGGAAAGACTCTATTTGATTCAATTTTACAAAAATAAGAACTTAATTGAGACGCCAAAAAAGGGTCCTATTTGAAATTCTGGACGAAAATAGGAACCTAATAAGACATTAAACCTAGATGATAAGTTAAGAAAATATTATGTCTTGATTTCATAAAAAAAAATAGCTATTATTTAATGTTTTAACAAAATTTTGTTTAATTTATTTAATATTTTAAATATGTTTTATGAAAGCATTGAAGTTGATTATATCATTTAACATATTTTTCTTTCAATATCAACTTACATGAGTGTTTGAAATGTTAAATAAATTTAACAAAAAATAAAATTTTAAATCCATGTATTTTTAAAAATAGAAAACTTAATTAGTTCAAAATTTTTGAAAAGTAACTAATTTTAACTTTCAGTCAAAGTTTAGTTTAAAATTTCGAAAAGTAATTAATTTCAAGTTTCAGTCAAATGATAAAAAAACCTATTTAATCTTTGTTATTCATTACGCTAATAAGATACACTCTACAAAGTCAGCACAAGCAACAAACCAACGGTATCAGAATTAACATAAAATATTATAGGCCTAAGAAGGATAAATAGGGATGAATTGTATATGAGAGGAGAAATAAGAGGGCGAGTTAGATGGGTTAGATGTTAGCATTTAACATTCGTACAGTTAAGTAGAGTTAAGGAGGTGTTAGTATAAATAGGAGCCAATTAGTTGGGAGATGTACTTTTGACAGTTAGTTGGTTGATAGGTTAAGTCCTATGGAGGAGGGTTAAGCCTCTTGTATCATTGCTACGTATTCAATTCTTTGTGAATAATACACGATAAAATTCCTTTTCTCTTCTGTGTTTTCCTGTTACGTGTGTGAGGAGAGTTTTTGATTAGGTTTCCCTATTGGAAACCTATCAATTGGTCCGACCTGCCGGATCCACTGACGCTCGATCAAAATCGAGGGAAGAGTGGTGACTGTTGAAGGGCAAATTGAGGCGGTGGAGGTCGCGCTGTCAGAAACGAAGGCTGAGACAGTGTTCTTGCGGCATGAAACCAGAACGCTGAGGCAAAACTGCGAGATGATGCGCTAAGATATTCAAGCAATCTTGATGATCTTGAAGGATTCCAAGAACGACAATAGGGGGTTGCGCCGGGATGGCAGTGAATCGTTTGTAAACGATAACGCAGGAGGAACAGTAGGGGATGAAGGACAACCAGGAGCAGGACGTACGAGGGTGTTAATCAATGGGCGGAAGCGTGTGGAGCTTCTCGTGTTTGAAAGGGGCGAACCATGGAATTGGATTAGTCAGGCGGAAAAGTTCTTTGAGGTGCAAAAAGTAGAAGAGGAGGAGAAGATGCAGCTGGTGTTCATTAGTATGGAGGGGTACGCCGAAAGTTGGTTCCGGTTTTGGCGGGAGAAAACCAAGAACTATTCTTGGGATGGGTTGAAGAGAGCTATGGGAATTCGATTTGGAGGAGGAACACGGGGGACGGTCTATGAGAAACTATCGGCGATCAGGCAGACCGGGGCGGTGGAGGATTATGTTAGGGAGTTCGAGGTGCTGGTGGGTCAGACGACTCAAATTCCGGAGGAGTAGATCCTAGAATACTTTATGACGGGACTCAGAGAAGAGGTGGGCGACCACGTGAGGCCACATGATCCCTCAGATCTCATGACAGCGATGCGTGTCGCGAGGGACATAGAAAAATTGTGTACGCCATTGAAGACGGGCGGGGGATCGGGGTTCAAGAATCAGAGTTTGTGGGGACGATCAGCGGGCGTCGTCACACGAGTTGATCCATAGAGGGAAACGCAGAACAGGGGAAGGGCCGTGGAGAGTGTCGGGTCTGTGAAGAGGGAAACGACCCAAGGAGGAAGACAAGGAGGAGGCGTTGGCCGGACCACCGGCGAAGGAAGAGAACGGGGCCCATGTAACTTGCCCTATTTGGAGTACATGAAAAGAAGGGAGGAGGGGAGATGCTTCCGATGCGGAGGGCCCTTCAGCCCGGGCCATCGTGCCCCGAAAGGGGGCTCAGAATGTTGATCATGGCAGAAGAAGAGGAAAAAGGTGGCGAAACATAAACAGAGTTGAACCTCGCCGGAATTGAATTATCGGCTCTGTCAGCTGGGGGTTGTCTACTCCCAAAACGATGAAACTCAAGGGGAGAATAGGACGAAGAGAGGTTCTTGTGTTGATTGACAGTGGCGCGAGCCATAACTTTATCAGTCAAGAGTTGGTGGATGGTCAGAAGAAAAAAATTAGTGGGTGTTGTAAGCGGGTGATATTGGAGCTGGGGAGCATCGAAATTGTCGAAAACTTCTACTTGTTCAAAGTCGAGGGTGTGGACGTAATACTAGGAATTGAGTGGCTGAAGAAGCTGGGGGAAGTGACGGTAGATTGGGGGAAACTGACGATGGTCTATCGGCAAGGTGGGAAGAAGATAACTTTGCGAGGGGATCCTACATTGGAACATAAGGTGGTGGGACCCGAGGCTTTTTTAAAGATAAACAATGTGGAAGCTTGGATGATGGTTTGGGAATTGGGCTCCATTGAGGCCCAGAATAGCAACCAGAAGTATGTGGGCCTTACGGAAACACAAAAGGACGAAATGGAGAAGCTTCTAGGCTATTATGACGTGGTGTTTGTTGAGCCCATCAGCTTGCCACCTAACAGGGGAATGCAGCACGCATAACACTTCAAGAAGGAAGCGACCCCATCAACATCAGACCATATCGGTACCCACACGTGATGAAAGCAGAGATAGAGCAGCAGATCGCTGAGATGCTCCGGACGGGGGTGGTCCGACCAAGTCACAATCCTTATTCGAGTCGGGTGATTCTAGTGAAGAAAAAAGACGGCAGCTGGCGCTTTTGCGTAGACTACCGGGCACTCAACCGCGCGACTGTGCCGAAAAAATTTCCCATACCTGTCATCGAGGAGTTGCTGGACGAGCTGAAGGAAGGGACTTTCTTCTCCAAAATCGATTTGAAGGCGGGATACCATCAAATACGCATGCACGAGGAGGACATTGAGAAGACGACTTTTTGAACACATCAGGGGCACTACGAATTCGTAGTGATGCCGTTCGGACTCACCAACGCGTCGGCGACGTTTCAAAGCGTAATGAACAGTCTTCTCCAGCCCTATTTGCGGAAGTATGTCTTGGTGTTCTTCGATGACATACTGATATACAGCCGTAATTGAAAAGAGCGCCTCGAGCATGTAGCGAGCATGCTGTCGACGTTGAAGCAGGAACAGTGGGTGGCTAACAGGAGGAAGAGTGAATTCGGGCAAATCCAAGTTAAATATTTGGGGCATGTCATTTCAAGCAAGGGCGTGGAAATGGACGACGAAAAAATAAAGGCAATAGTGTGCTAGCAATATTAAAAGATGAAGTTTTGATGATGAACAAATTTGCACAAGACAAGACCCACAAAGAAGGATTGAAGATCTTCGTATTTTATAAAGCTTTATTAATAATAAAAAATGATGTAATAGTGCTCTAAAATGTATTAGGGTTGATTCTTGTGGTTTATATGTAATTTACTTTTATTGGGAATCTTCCACAAGCTGTTTTAATCGATTAAACCAAGTTTTAATCGATTAAAACGAGGCTAGCACTGAAAACCCAATTGCCCCTGGAATAATCGATTAAAGTAAGTTTTAATCGATTAGTTAATCGATTAAATCTAAGAATAATCGATTAACACTAGTCGTTGGGTGTTTCAGATTTGAAAAACTAGCCGTTGTACTCATTTTAATCGATTAACACTTATGATAATCGATTAAATGCGTTAGATGGCCAGTTTTCGAAGAATGGAAGGTTATTGGGCTGAGTCTATAAAATGGCTCACTCCTTATTTCGAATAAAACTCTTCCCTTGTGCTAAGAACCTCTGAACTCTTTGAGAACTCTGTGAGATTGTTGAAGCTAAGGAAACTCTCGTCTGCAAAGCCTTGAAGTGCTACAGCGGTGACGGAGGAATAGCTTACTCATCCTTGGTGTGTCCGAGGAAGTGATTGGAAGAGAATCATCCTTCGTGAAGCATTCGGAGGAGGTGGTCATCCTTTGTGATTATTCAAAGGAGGTGTTTGTAAGTTCATCTCTTGTGGTTTCAAGAGAGGTGGTATTTCTAAACTTTTACAAATTATTTTTCTCTGTGACTAATATTTGTAATTGTTTTGTGATAGTGAAAAAGTTTATCTTGTTAGAGATAAGCGACTGGACGTAGGATCCTTGTGATCTGAACCAGGATAAAATCACCTGTGCATTTTTCTCTTTCCCTTACTCTTGTTTATATTTTATTATCTGCTTAGTAAGAAAAATTAAAGAGAAAAATTATTGAAGGCACGCGAAAAATAAATAACCAATTCACCCCCCTCCCTTCTTGGTGGTGCGAGAAGTAGAAACTGATGACTTCTTATAGAGAGTGATGGAAGATATAAAGAGGGACCCTAATACCCACCCAGCGTACACCCTAGAACATGAGAGGCTCCACCATAAGGGTCGATTGGTGTTGTCGGCGTAATCAAAGTGGATCCCCAAATTGATAGCCGAATTTCATGTGACACAAACCGGAGGCCACTCAGGGGTCTACAAAACTTACAAGCGCATAGCCCAGTCCTTGTATTGGACTGGAATGAAGAAAGACGTGACAGAATTTGTAGCCAGGTGCGTTGTATGTCAACAACATAAATATCTCTCTTCTTCTCCTCAAGGGTTGTTACAACCGCTGTCGATTCTGAATGCTGTGTGGGAGGAATTAAGCATGGATTTTATCATTCGGCTACCAAAATCACAAGGGTACGATGCTATATTGGTGGTTGTGGACCGTTTGAGCAAGTACGCTCATTTCCTTCCACTTAAACACCCTTACTCAGCCAGAACAGTGGCGGGAGTCTTCATCTGGGAACTTGTCCGGTTGCATGGGGTACCTCAGTCCATCGTGAGTGATCGGGATCCATTATTTCTTAGCATTTTTTGGAGGGAATTATTCAAAGGGCAGGGACACAACTAAAGATGAGTACTGCGAAACCGATGGGCAGACAAAGGTGTTGAATCGGGTGTTGGAGGGATATCTCCGATGCTTTTTCTCGGAGCAACCAAAAGGGTGGATGGCAGTCTTACCTTGGGTGGAATACTGGTATAATACCAGCTTTCAGGGGGCTATAAGGTGCACGCCTTTTGAGGCAGTTTATGGGAGACCACCCCCCTCTCTGCATTGATTTATTCCTGGCGAGACTCTAGTAGAAGCAATAAGCCAGGAGCTTCAAACCCATGATGAGGCGTTGAGACAATTGAGGTTTCATTTGGAGAGGGCCAGGAGGCAATGGTGCGACACGCAAACAGGAGGCGAAAACCAGCGAATGTTGAAGTTGGAGATTGGGTTTTTTTTAAGATAAGATCCCATAGGCAGTCTTCGATGCCAACTAGACTTCACTCAAAGTTGGCAGCCAGGTATTTCGGCCCTTTTCAAATAGTTCAGAAGGTTGGGGAGGCAGCATATAAGCTGCAACTTCCAGAGACAGCGAGGATACACCCCGTTTTCCACGTTTCACAGTTAAAGAAAGTTGTAGGCACACAAGGAGTGGAGAAGGAGCTGTCGCAGGATCTACAAGTGGAGGGGCCATCGTTCTGGCCGGTGAACGTGTTGGGAAAGCGGCAGATACAACAAGGAGATGTGGAAGTGCCATAGTTGCTGATAGAGTGGCAAGTGGGAGGCACAAAGGTGCAACCTGGGAAGATGAAGTAACCATCAGGGAACAATACCCTCACTTCAACCTTGGGGACAAGGTTGGACTTCAGGAGGCGGGTATTGATAGACCTAAGAAGGATAAACAGGGGTGGATTGTATATGAAAGGAGAAATAAGAGGGCGAGTTAGATGGGTTAGATGTTAGCACTTAACATTCGCATAGTTAAGTGGAGTTGAGGAGGTGTTAGTATAAATAGGAGTCAATTAGTTGGGAGATGTACTTTTGACAATTAGTTGGTTGACATGTTAAGTCCTTTGGAGGAGGGTTAAGCCTCTTGTATCATTGCTATGTATTCAATTCTTTGTGAATAATACACGATACGATTCTTTTTCTCTTCCGTGTTTCCCTGTTGCGTGTATGAGGAGTGTTCTTGATTAGGTTTCCCTGTTGGAAACCTATCAAAATACATAACATGTTCTTTGAATAATTTGTTGTCCTATGATTTCTGTATTCAACTTTTATTTTCAGGCAGGCCAAAACGAATGTTGACTTTCTTTAATAGTGGAGGAGCACTTCCATGGAAATAGTGGAAGATGATAAATTTGGCCATGTTATTTAGAGTGTTTTTACTGTCTCAGTCTGTGCTATGATCAATGAATGATACAGTGAGATGTTTGGAGAAGATTAGTTTAAAAAATTTCAGCTGATTTTATGAATCTGAAAATTGACTGGTTATAATTATTATCTTGAACCAGTTTTCAGCAAATTATTTAAACAAAAGCTTACTTTCAATAGCATCCATTGCAACACTAACCAATCATATAGACAATAGATTACTGAAATAATGTAATTTTCACTTCTATCTCAAACACAATTATTTAACAATATTGCCTTTAATTCCTCCACACTTCTGACAAAGCATTTGCCAGATTTAACATCAAGCAACTACACTAATATAAAATTGTTTTACTTTTATTTATGGAACAGAAGATTATATAAATTACTCTTGATCCTTCAGCTGAATGTGAAAACTCTTTCTGTAGCACAGTTAACTAGTAACAACTAACATTTATCATAACTTCTCCTAAGGCCTAGCATACAAAAAATTACTGAATGGAAAGAACACCAGTGTTAAGGGGCTACAGTGTGGTTAATGTTTCTATACATTTTATTTCCTTGTTGATTTATCTGCATGAAGAACATCTTCAATCCAAGCTACAATGTTGAATGCTAAGCTTTCTAATACTCTTGAGTAGCTCTCCAATATTGCTTTTCCAACATCCTGCAAAAGTTAATATTCATTCTCAGTGCATGAGTTCACAATCTAGATATCTGCAAGTTCTCATTCCACAATATATAGATATGTCCCTATCATGGTATCCTAAAATGTTCTACATTTGTGAAAAGAACCATGTTAGTGTCTTTCTGTTCTGATAACTTCCAACTTCATTGTTAAACTTACCCTGTTATATTGAATCTTGCATGTGTCCAAGGATGTTTGTGAGAGCTCAGGATATCTTTGCTTCAAGCAAAACAACAAGGTTTCAGCTCTCTCAGCTAAAGTGTAGTTTTTGTCACTTCGGTCAGTGTCAGCCATGAGATCCTTAACTTTGTTCCATGATGTTTTTGAATGGCTCAGACAAGCTTTTCTCCTCCAAGTGAACATTGAAGACTCAACCTTGTCTGCCAGCTCAAGTGCTTCATGTTCAGAACTTATTTTCAGACAATCAAGAAGGTAATCTGGTGAGAACTTGTCTGCAGAATACATATAGCGGTAAATTGTGTCCCCCAGACTTGTTCTTCCACTCTAATGTTAGACAAGAGAACAACAAACAAAATTTTAGAAAACTGAAAACACTCTTGGTTTCACTTTCATGTCAAACACTTTTCCTTTTCCTTCTGCACTAACTTTATCTTTCTTACTTCTTTTTGAATTTGACAAGTAGACGGGTTCTTTCTGGTATGAACTAGACTTTAAATCTAGATCAATCTTATAAAACCAGTTTATAAAGTAAGTTTTACATACACTTGTGTACTATAAACTCGTCTTCTTTTTCAATACTTTCAATGTTGTATCTCCAACAACAATAATTGAATGAGGACTTACCTTGGGAAGATTTGCCATATATGTTTCTGGGATGTCCATCTCTGCAAGAACACTGCTATTTATAGCCATAGCTGCTTTATGAATTTGATTAGCACAGTCTCTTTTCTCACTCAAGTGTTTTGTTGACTTTTCAGAGAGGCCTCCAGGGTGAACACAAGGAACTGGAAGCCACCATTTCTCATCTTTCCTCTGAACAATCCTTCGAAATGAGCCTGCACGTGACCGAGTTGAGTTACCTGATAAGCTCCCTTGGTCTGCATACCAAAATTCAGTATCATGGAAACTGTCCAATATTTCCTGATAAAACAACATAAAACAACATTTGTAAGGCACAAAATCTTTGGACGAAAACAGGGTTGTCACAAACAAGAAGCAATTGAAGTTTGCCTTACTATGAGCATTGTGTCAAGCTTTTGAAGAGCTGGGAGGTTGATATAAATATCTGACCTTGGTCTACTTGTCATCATCTGAGATACAATACAACATCAGATAGCATATAAGACATTGTGAGATGAAGAACAAGCTCCATTAACCTTGTACATAAGGGGTTAAGTTAAGCAGTAGTTCACCTCCACAATTGTACCATCTTCTAGATATTGTGCAGTTGGAGCAAATTCTACTATGTAATCACACACAGATAGGAGACAATTCATTTCTCTTTTCCACATGGCCTTCTTCTCAGGATTAAGAGGCTCCAACTTTAAATTTTGCCCAAAAACAGTTGCTGCAAATTCCCATTTCAAATAAATTAAACCAGAGTCACATCATTGGACCAAATACATTTGAAAAAGATATTACCATAGAGATTGGTGATTGAATTTGATATTGTAACTGCAGTGCAAACACCTTTCCCACCACCAGACATGTCTTCCCCCAATAGAAGCTTTGAAAATCTTTCCCTCATCATATCCAGCTCTATAAACACGCACAAAAATGATTGAGTTTCAAGATAATTCCGCATTGTCACACAGGAAAAATTCACAAGCTGAGAGTGCAAATCAACCTGACTCCAAGAGATCAAGGTCCTCAGATTTATCATCCATTGAGTTCCCGGGTTGCTTCATTCCTAACCTTGAAAGAACAGCTTGACTTGCTCCATGCTTCACAGGTGTCCATAGAGAAGGTGAATGTTCACTTCCAAAGCTATTGTCATCAATAGGCTCAGAGAAGTTTGAGACCTCAGAGTTAGTCCTGCAATACGCAAAGGAATCGCCACTGAATGTGGAGTATCCAACAGTTTCAGTGATTGAATGGTCATTTTGATCCACAGAAGAATGTGAAGGTTGGTACCCCACATCAGAGTTTTCATCAAAGTTGGATGAATTGTCCATCTAAACTCAACAACCTATGGTCAATCTCCTCAAAACCTGCACATATAATCATGGAAGTTGAGTCACAAATTGGGTTTGTGGGCTCTGAATGTTAGTACTCAAGTGGTACACAAGTACTCCTGATCACCAGAGACCATAGTCACATACAATGATTTCAAAACAGGATGCACTACTCAGCTTGAAATGAACGGTTACATTACTGAAATTGAAACCAGGGAAACGGGAAAAAGAAGGAAAGAAAGAAGACAGATCAAAAGAAAAAGGCTGAAAACTTGAATGTTCTTGTCTTCCTTCAACAAAAAAGCAAAAGCTTCCAAAGGGTGTTGCTGCTATGGAGACCCGAAATAATTCACTGAAAAGGGTTGCTAACAAAGTACCCTTTATCCTCAATTCAAAAAAAAAAAAAAAACTGAAGTTTTCACCCACCAAAACCAACGGTTGTGAAAAAAACAAAACAAAACGAAAAAGCAACTGTCCCCAGCATTGTTTTCTATGTTACCTTTTTAATATGGCTTGGTTTGAATTTGAACAGTGGCTAGCTAAATTAACATCATTTGAAACAGTTCCCTCCTTAGCGTTTATGCCTTTAGCTTCTTAGGACTATTCAGCTAAAGAAGAAGAAAAGAAAGCAAAGAAAGGAAGAGAAAAAGAGAACAAAGTTTTCTTTGCAGAAAATCGCTTATGAAAGAAAACTCAGTTGCAGAAATGGCTAAAACCTTGTGTTGGTTGGAGAAGAATACAACCATACATGCAAGGTGTGTGTGTCATAGATAGAAAAGGAGTTAGAAAATTGAAGTCTTAGATTGGAGTGGTTGTGTTGTACTATCTCTATGCATGATTGTGAGTACAAAACTGACACACTTAAATGATAAATTATACCAATAATGTAATTTTCTATATAACTTTTGACCCAATGACATATAATGCAAAATTCATATAAATTACCCCAACACACAAGTAATTTTCTGATTTGATGTAAAATAATACTATGGTACTAAATATTTAGGATGATGATGTTTGTTCATCATATGAAATTTACTACAAGATGCTTTTCTTTGATATAATATGATGTTTGAACAAGAAATTATGGTTGACGGAAACAGCTCTGATCATTTATGGTCGATATTGATAAGGTTGCATGTGAAGTTGTGAAGCATATGAAAAAGAAAAAAAGATGCTGAAGTTACACATGAATCAATGATTCCCTTTGATTTTAACAATTTTAATATCTTTGTTTTCCACAAGTAGTTATAGTTTATACATGTAGTGGTCAACTACTAAGAACATGAGGACAATACCTTCATCACATTCTTCATCTTTCTTAAAATACAAAGTATTATCCATCACCAGATCAAACCCAGGTAATATCTAATTGCTATACTTCTAGAAAATTAAAGCCACTGAAGTTGTTTGTAAGAAGATGGAGAAAAAAAAAATCAAGAGATAGTTCTCAAGTATTCAGATCTCCTGTAATGTTATAAGAAGAAGGAAGTAAAAAAAAAAAAAGTATTATAAAAATAAAAAGTTGACATCAAAAATATCGTACTGACAGATAAAATTTTCAACAGATAGTTAGTGTTCGTAGGCATTTATTACTCACGTGTTACAAATAGCGAGTATTTTAATATTCTCTTATAAATGGATAGCAGATATTATATTATACACACCCGCATGTATCCGCTACCCGTAAAAAAAATTAGTTTATATTTTATTAAATTAAATTTAATTAAAATTAAAATTAATTTATATTTTATTAGGTTAAATTTAATTAAAATTAAATTTTAATTTATATTTAATTTATATTATATTTTTTATATATTTTATAATTTTATTTTAAAAATTTATAAAAATATATTGTTTTAAATATTTGTGAGTATTCACAAGTATTCGAAAATTTTAAAATATCTATGAATATTTTTTAAACATGTATTTGCGTGGATGACAGGTAAACACTATCTGTATCCGATCTAACTCGTTGTAAACACAACTCAATAAATCTCTTATGTGTATATATAATTTAAATAGTTGTCTCATGTTAGGGTTGTGTGTAATATTATGTGATATTAGAGTTTAGAATTTGTAATTTTGTCTAGAGAAAAATTGTATTAAAAGATATGTAATGAAAGAGATAATTTTCCTAAAAGTTTTTCCTTTGTTGGTGGAAAATTGAATAGAAGTGATTAAAGAGTAGCTGGGCTGGTTGAATGAGGTTAGTTAGAAAGGGAACATGTGAACAATAAATTAGTTAGTTTTATTGATAAGTCTTAATTTGTTAGTTTGGGGGAAAGACGTGCAGAGTGTAACTCTGGCAATGCTCTTCATCTGGTCATGCTTCCTTCATCAACATCAAAGGGAATGTATGGTTCCTCTTTCCTTCCTCAAAATTATAATTATAAATATAAATATTAATCTTATTTTCTTTTGTACCTTAACAAATATTAAATTTGTACTTCATTTACATCTTTATTGGAATTGGGTAAGACATATACTCACATTTATTTATTTACTTAAATGTTTATTAAATAATGTTTTTAAAAAATATATCAAAGTAAGATAATATATGGTATTATTAAAAATTTAATGTTAAAACTATTTTTTTTATAATAAAGTATATATAAATTAATAATATTTTAATAATGAAATAAATATTTGGGTACTCATGTACTCACCCATATATATATATATATTTAAGAAGTCAGAAGATGTAAAAGTTATCTATATTCATATTTAGTTAATTTGAATATTCTCCAATACTAAGACAAAATATAAATATTTTGGATTAACATCTAAATTGAGATGTAAATATTCTTCATCAATATTAACATAAATTTAGTTTATTTGTTAACTTCAAGTTATTCCTTCAGGCTGACCAATAATAAGACTCTAAGATTTTATTATATATAATATTCTAATATGAATTAATTAACTTTTGTTTTTCCAAAAAAAATTGCTACTTTTAAAGTTTCAAAAACAATCCTTGTCATTACTTAATAGTGTGAGGCGACCAAAAAATAGTTTATAATTATCCTAAAGTAATGTATAATATAATATAAGATAAAGTTGATAGGAATAATTTAAAAATAACAACTTTATGAAAAGTAAAAGTTTAGATAACTAAATGTATGCAAATTATAAGAGTGGTAAGTAAGTGCATATAGGCTTGTCTTTCACTCTTCATATATATAGTGAAAGAAAAGGAGAAATAATTAAAAAAAAAAACAAAAAAAATAACAGTAATTAATCATGGTTTTGACTTTTGATTTTTATAATTAATTATTCATCTCAATGATAATCCTAATGACTTTTAGAACTTTTGTGTTGACAGAAAAACAAGATTTTCCACAATGATATTCTCCAAATCCATCCAAAAATTGAATTGGATGATGATTCCTTCTTCTCAGAAGCCTTGAATTGGTCTGGTTTCTCTATCAAGTACTTTTCATTCTGTTAACAAATTCACAGTAACAGTGATTAGCATTTATTAGTTGATAATTAATTAATTAATTAATTAATCAATTTGCAGTAGCTAGAAAAGATGAACCCTACATTATTAGCAATGAATTTAAATCCAATCTTTATCTGTCCTTTGTAAGTGTGATCTTGAAGAACCACATTATATGCAGCTGGTTCTATTTCTATGTCTCCCTGCTCACTTCCTTCCAATAAAATTCCACCTATGAAAATTCTGCTTTACCACCAAAAAAAAAATGTTAATTATGAAAAATATATATAAATAAATTAACCCTTTTCAAGAATAATCCTATTGTCACAAAATTGCTTTCACACATAATTTTTATAAAATATAAAATGCAAAAATATAATGTTTTACAATTTAATTTAAGGAAAAAAAATATTATTTTTATAATAATTTTAGAACTGTCAAAATGGGTTACAATTCGCATGTCAACCTGATTTACCACGGGTTCGGACCATATTCAATTTGAAAAAAAAATGTATTTTTTTATGCGGGTCAATTTTCAACTTGGCTCATCTGAGTTGAACCCGTGGTAAGCCGATTGACTACCAACCCACCTAATTTTATTTTATTAATTTATTATCTTATGAAACCCTATAAAATAATCTCATCAACCGTAACTGTATAACAAAAAAGATTATTTTGTACTTTTTATTATTATTTTGAATTACAAAAGGTTTGTAATTTTTTTATTTAAAAAAATTGTAATTAAATGAGCGAGTGAGTCAACCCGTTTAACCCACCAACCCGTGGTTGGTCGAGCTGGGTTCGAAATTTTCTAGCTCACTAATAAATGAACCGGGTTGAGTTAGCTCACGAAATGAATAACCTTTAGTGAGCCGAGTCAGGTTAGGGCAGATAACCCGTTTTGACAGCACCAAATAATTTACCAATGAAAAACATATTTAATAATAGTTTTATTGATGAACTAATATATATATATATATATAATTATTACATTTTGAAAGGGTATAATTATGTACTTATATTAATGTCCCTTTGGGACATTACTTGTAAACATCTGAGAAGAGGAAAAAACTAGATAAAAGATTACTTGGCTTCACCAACAAATCCAGCATTTCTGAAGAGTTCTTTATCCATGATTCTACATTTAAGATAGGTTGAATTCTTGCAATCAAACTCTGACAAATCAAACATGAATTTCTCATTCCACCTAGGTTTCTCATGTTTTCCTGCATTACATATATATATAGAATTACGTGAAAACAAGGAAAAACCTAAATTTTATTAGTTTAATATATTTTAAATAAATTAAGAAATTAGTGCATTCAAATGATAATTTATTTATACTTTAACCTGATGAAACTTTGGTGATTCGAGTCTGAGTGCCACACTCAATAATCACATAATAAGAAGGTGTTCCTGCAATGTTTTGTTCAAAAAGAAATGAACAATTTTCTGATAATTAAAAACAAAAAGTAGTTTTGGATAGATTGAAATTGGAGTGCTATAAAGTGAAAATAAAGAAAAGATACCAACAAGATTGGTGTGTATGATGCCTTTTGCATTGACAACAAGTACTTCAAGAATTCCTTTCTTCATTCTGTGATTTTTTTTTTCTCAGAAGTTTGATTATATGTCTAAAACATGAAATTCTTAGAAATTAAAAATTTAAGACAACATATTATGTTGGGTGCTGTGAAGAGAAAGGTAACAGTTTCAGTGTTTCACTAACCTCCTAATTAATTAGTTGAGGTTACCATCTCTCCATGTTATTAATGATGTATTAATCCTTTTCAGTTTTACTCACTGATGTTATTTATTTAAATCTACATTTTACCCTTATGAAAATAAACATCATGGATAATTTAATAATAATCCGATAACATATAACGTGATATAAATATCGATATTTTGATATTATTTTAAAAATAAATTTTAAATATAATTAAACTTTATAAAATTAACATAAAAAAATCAAATTTAATTCAATAAATTGGTTATTATAGATAGAGAATACCTACTACTTTGGTAATAAAAATTCCTCTTCTTTTACTTTATCATATGAACAAAAGTTACAATTAAAATACCAATTAAAGCAAACCAAGTACAAATGAATAAAGAAACATTAAAACACTATAAAAACAGAAATAAATAAATAAATAAAATAATTAGAAATAATAAATAATGGTACCATTTATGTAAGGCACCAAAAACATGGTTCTGCTGTTTGCTTGAGCAGTTTGGCCTAGTTTGATAGGGACGAGAAAGTTGTTGGTAAAGAACCCTAAAAATTTGTCTGAGCCAATTAGTCTACCCATCTTTTCGTGCAAGTAATAACATGTAAGAAAATTGCATTTATTTTTACGCCATCTTAATTGTTACTAATACTTCTTGCATTTACACTGTTATACTCAACTAAATTATAAAAAAAAGTTTTTCTTATTAAGTAATCTTCCAGCAAAACTGAGTAATTTCTTTTTAATTTTTTATTTCTTTTCTTTTTCTTGCTTATTCTTTTTTTTTTTTGTCCGTTTTCTCAATATTTTTATAGGGTATTTATATCATCATTAAATAATATTATTATCTTTACCAAATAATCTTTTCTATAGTAACATAATGCGTTTTGGAAAGTCTCACATCATTTAAGATAAATAAGAAAATGAATAATAATAATTATATAATGAACTCTAAATTTATTGTGTTTTCTATCTCAGTTAGAAATACTTTAAGTTTATATTTGACTTTTATTATATTACCGTAGTAGAGTGTTGTGATATTTATATTAAATTCTTTTGAAGAGCCTAAGTGTACTTGGGGTCAAAAGACATAAAGAATGATCTATGTGTTGTATAAATTTGTACATATTATTATTTTCTAGTTGTCTTTATAGCTAATGGTCATGGTTTTTCTCTGAATTTAGAGTTTTCACACTAAATTATTATGTATCTTTGTGTTGATCATATTGGTAAGGTGATTGTGGGGGATAAAGAAGATAGTGTTCTTCATTGATGATGTGTTTTTTTCCCAACACTTACAAGGAACTCTACTTTTAAGTTAGTTTCAGTCTAAATCAGGATTGTAATAAATGTTTGTAAAAAAAATCCCAACTATCTTACTGAGAATCTCTATTTATACTATTATCAGTGAGCTTTTATCTTTTTGTAGGCCTAGTGGGGCCAATCATTCAATAATCATCATTACACAAGTTAACTGAGACTATTAATCATATTAAGGTGTTTGACCAACTTGTTGGTAATGATCATCGGATCTAATCAATGTGCTATCTAAACGAATAAATGATTGTTCTAGATGTGTGCTCGGCTCTAAGGATTGATAATTCTCTATACTGACGCATTTCATTGTACTATATAAGCATATTTTAATAAATTAAAGAAGATATAGACAAATAGATCACGAGTACACTAACCCCCATGCTTAACATGTCATATGTTGAAGTCTTGTGTGTTGCTACCATGATGTTAGTTGTTGGTTTAATTGTCATGTGCGAAGAAAATTTATATTTCTTTGGTTATCTGACATTGTAGTATACTATACACATTCGAGTATATCTTGGTCACCTGAGTTGACATGTAGTCGGCCTAAATGTATTTGGCCATGAAGGAACCATACTGACTAAACATTGATAAATCATTACTAAGTTAAGAAGAAAGGGTTAAACAAGATTAATAGATAATTAGGCAACGTGACTCAGGTTTATTTACGCAAAAGCCCATAAATAGTAGTATATGTAACACATTCAACGAGGTACATTAATTACCATATTTACTCTCATATGATATACTTGGTTGACTTAAGCATTGAAGTGTTTTATGCAAATATAATTTTTATTTTACTTTAAGGATGAGTACCTAAACATTAATTCCAATCTTAGAGTGTGAAGTTGGAATTAATAGTTATTGGAGTTAGTCTTTGCATAATATATTCAGTTCAATAAGAATACAATCATAAATAAACTCTCCTAATAATATTTTCTTGTGTAAGAATAAAGTCTTTCAAATTGATCATTATATTTTTTAAAGAAGCATCATAATAAATGAATATCAAAATAAAATATTTCTTAAAGTTTAAATTAATTGGTAGGCTTCTTAATTTTTTTTTAAAACTTGTGAAGACTCTCTCTTTTATTAAAGGCTTATAATTGAGTATGTTTGTAAAGCAATGTATAGTTTTGTTTTTGGTTTTTACTAAAATTCCATAATATAGGGTTTTAATTAAAAATTAAGATAGCTTGCTCGCTAATTAATTAAACTAGCAGCATGAACCCTAACTTATTTACAAAAATTTAAGTTCTTTGCCGTTAATATAATTCTACTAGAACTTTGATAGAACTCTAAGCAACACCCATTTGAAAATAAATTTGTAAATACATATTTTTTAAAATATAAAAGATTCCATTCATGTGTCCTATATTTTTGCCACATGAATAGTCAACACTGTTATCGAGAATATCAATTGTCGAAGATGAAATTTAGTTACAATTGAATTATAATATTTGAATTATTAGACTCTTAATTAGAAAAAAAAGTTGCATTTTGGCTATTACTTATAACTCTTAATTTAATGGTAAAAATGTTATATCCAACCACAAGAGTTAAAATTAATTTCTAACAAGAAAATTATAAAAAATATTATTGCCTGTAAAATCAATTATTCCATGTTGGAGATTGAGTAACTAAGTCACAATTAAATTATTAAATTGTTATGTTCTAAAATAGAAAAAAAAATGTGCTTTTATTATTAGCTTACTCGAATATTAACCCCCCTCATATTATCGATGGATGGTAATTATATGAACGACAAATCAAAATAACTTTAGAAAAATTGTAAGGGTGATTGATCATATATGCATTAGGTAGTATTTAGTGTAGAGTAAGGAGACTATTAGACACTGTTAGCGGTTTAATCAGTAAAGGGAAATGGGCCTATTGGGTCCAATAGTAAGACTTTTAGTTTGGGCTTAGAGGCCAGTATATAGCAAAGACGGTACTGCTTTCTGCACCCCTACAATTATTACCAATTGTTCCCTGTCACTTCCATCATTGCCTTCATTGCAGATGAAGAAGAAGAGAAAATATTACAGAGAAAAAAGAGAGATAAGTGAAATATTTTTGAATGTTGAACTGAAATTAATGAAAAATATATTTGAAAGTTGTAAAGTAGGCAGTAGACATGTGAGTAAGCTTTCTTAGTGGTGGCATAGTTTTATGGTGTAAAAAGGAGAGTATAAACATCATTTGATATTGCAATTGAAACAAGAGATTGTGTTTGCAAACAGTACTTGTAATGAGGACATGTGTGACCAACTTTTGCTGATTCATCTTGTACCGTACGGTTTGCAGACACAACCTTATCCCCTTGATGTCTTTTTTAATATTAATTGAAAAAAAAATTGTAAATAGAAAAACTCGTAAGGGTTTTATCATGAATTAATTGATTTGCTTGTTATCAACCCTGAGTCTTGAAGATATTTCTTTTACTTCACAAAAATCATGCTGGATTTTGTACCTTTATATATACCAATAGAAAACTAAACCAATAAATTCATATTGAATATTTTTCGTATAGATAATAAAAAGAATATCAATTACGGTCCGACGTCCAACCAGGTCGTCTTTTTAGGATGTCTTCTTAGATCGTTCTTTTAAGTTTGTCCAATCAACCAGGTCGTTCTTCTAGAACTTCTTCTCAAACTATGCTAATGACTCATTAAGTTCGATGCAGATTAAAGTGTAATTGGATCGTTATTAGACTAACAAAAGATAAAAAGTCATCACAACTAATAAAAATAAAGGTCACAGATATTAAGATCACGATGCACAATATATATATTACTTATTGTGCTAACTGTTCAGATACATTACTAACTTAAACGTCAGAGTATCTTTGACAGTTATCCACAATAAAAAGAAAAGACGAACAATGTAACTTAAAGAATAAAGAACAGAGAAACCTTCCGATCTTCAAAATAACCTAAAATGTTTTAAGTAAGACATTTCAACCTTATACCTAAAACACATCTCATTGTGCTAATGTTGCAACAAGTGGTTGTAATGTTTCCTACCAGTATATTAATCTAGGTTTATTATTAGGAGATAGATTGAGATTAATATTAGTTTGAGTAATCTCTAAATTCAAATAAACAGCTGGTATGTTTATACTTTTAGAGTCTGATTTTGACACCTCGATTTAATATAAAAAATTCTTCTATCCATTAAAAGTCATCCTGTAAATATAATCTTAAAACAATTATATAATGATAAATAATTTTAAGTTTAATTACTAATTTGATTCACATGTTTATAATAATCAATATAAATTTTATACTTTTAATAAATTTGAATATTTTCAAACGATATTTTATTAATTTATTTTATATTTAGTACTAAATTTTTTTATATATTTTCAATTAAATTTCTATTCATTTTTAAATGGATGAATATTGTCTTTTGTTTTATTTTTTTCCTACATGTTAATTAAGAAACACAAAATTATATGATTAATATAAAATAAATAATATAAAACTACAAGTGACTTTATTTTATTTGAATATATATTGGATAAAAATATTATCATGCTTCTTTATAATTTTCATGCTGTCACTTACAACAATCAAGAAATCACTGTCATCGTAACTTTGATGTTATCATTTAGTTCGATTAACAAAATATTATTATTCAACATGTTTTCAATTTAGAAAAACAAGTTATTTGTCATCTTATACTAACTACATCTTTTTTACATGTGAAAATAAATAAAACGAAATAAAATAATAATCATGTCACTCAATTAAACAATTTTTTTAAGAAAAATTAATTAATTAAAAAATTTAACATGAATAAATTGAAAATTTTTGCAATAAAAAAGGTTAAAACTTATAATTAATCCAAGAAAAAAAGAACAAAACTCTTCTTAAAATTTTCTCAAGTTATCTTATGCTATACGAAAATTTTGACTAAAAGAGTGACTAAACTCCACTTTCTAAACCGAACTATACTTAGATGCATAGTAATTTCATCATTCAATCCTTTAAATTCTTTACTATATCCATTTTAAAAATATGGAACACGTAGAATTTCAATTTCATAACTAAAAAATATATATTAAAAAATAAGATACAAAAAGTAAACAAATTTATAAAAAATATAACTGTGGTGGTTAACATTGATGTTTGTGTACTTGAGTGGTAAATATCATTAAGACACCAGTGGACCTGGTCGAAGTAGTAAAGAAAAAAAGAACACCAGACAAAATAATTATAAAAAATCTTAAAATAATATATATGTAAATTTTGTTTTAACTTTCTAACAGGAGTCATGATAAAAAGTAAATCTGATAAAAATGGATGTTGGTATAGAATAAGAGTAAAATATAATATATGTAGGTAGAAAGAAGAAAGAAGAAGATGAAGGGGAATATTTAAAAAGAAAAAGTTTCTCGATAACTTTTTTTTACAATTTTTTGACAAAACATACTTAATAGTTTATGATTGTTTTATTTTAAATATTCTTTTAAAATAAATTTAAACAAAACATACTTAATAGTTTATGATTGTTTTATTTTAAATATTCTTTTAAAATAAATTTAAACATACGAATAAAATGATGACACATATTCAGTTATTAAAAAAAAAGTTAAAAAAATGTTGTTAAAATATCATTGTCGTATTTAAAACTATGTTAATGAGTGTTAAAGTTGAGGAAGAGAGAATCGATCAAGAAGACGATGATGAGGAAGTAAGAGGTTAGTCAGAAATGAGAATGTGACAGAAATGGTGGGGTAGTCACGTTCTCAAAAGCCTGCAAGCCTCATCTGAGTTGAACCAAACCACACTCTGAAACAAAACTACATTGAAAGTAGGAAATATTGTCTGTGCTCATTATACTATTACAGTGCTGCACTCTTCTTTCTTTCTGCATCCACTCTTCTACCTTTCTTCTCCAACAAAACCTACATTCCTTCCTGTCTTCTTCACCTATTTTTCATCACTTTTTCTCTTCATTACTTTTTATAATATTTAAATACTTTCTCTCTTTTTCTTCACCCAAATCAATTTATATAATCTTATTTTACAAACAAATTGTATAAAATTAACATAAATTTAAAATTTATTACTTAAAATAATATTATAATTATTCAAAATTTATCTTAAATAAATATATTATTATATTAAATATGTCTTTTTTAAATTATCACGTTTTCTTTCTATTTTGTTTTATTTTTGTCTTTTTCATTAAAAACTTATGAATTTAGTCTTCCATGATGAGTTAGGTTTTTTTTTCTTCGTAACAAATTATGTGACACATCTTCAATCCATTTAAGATAGATTATTGTCTTGTAAATCGACAAGATGGTTTACTGGCAAACATTATGTCACATTCCCAGTTTGGTAAGTTCGACAAGATATCCACATAACCCAATAAGGTATTAAAGATAATCCAATAATGTACATTAAGAACTTAGATAGTTTGATAGGAAATCTAGAGAACTCGATAAGGTATTATTCAAGCTATCGAAACTATGTACCGAGCTATCTAAGTTCTCTATAAACCTTACCGAACTATTTAAGTTCTCCATGTACCTTATCAAATTATTTGAACTGTCCACCAAACAATATGAGTTCTCTATTCACCTTACCGGACTATCTGAACATCCCACCGAGCTATCCGAATGTCTTGCCAACTTTGAGACACGATACACGTGTTCTGCCGGGTTGGAGATGTGACACACCATTTGTCATCAAGTTGTTGTCGATTTAAGGATAAAGTACACATGTCTTAAACGATGACACACCATTTGTCACCTCACAAAACCAAGGACATTGGTCATGGATGATTAAATATATGTTTTTTTTAAAAGGAGAAACTTAAATAGAACAAAGTTTGGAAGATGAACAAAAATAAAAAAACTCGTGATAATTTAGAGACCAAAAATAAATTTAACTTTTTATTATTTATTGAACTTATCATATTATTTTCTATTGGACCATTATCAAATCATCTATTATTGTCTAATCTTATACTTGATATGTATATGTTTCTATATTAAAAAATATATACAAATTTTATATAAACTAAACATAAGATAAATTTATTGCATATAAATGATTATAAATCTCACCTTAAAAAATTACATTTAAAATTCATTACTTAAAATAAAATATCAAATAAAAGCCTCTATTTTAGTCGTAAATTTTTAAAAAAATTCAGCAAACATATCATTTTATAATGATTATTCTAAGCCAAAAATATGATATGAAGTTTATTCTTACCAATTGACACATTTTAAAAAAATAATTAAATCGTGTTTCATTATAAGAAATGTTTTTACTTTATTATGATAAAATGAAGTATGTTGGAAATATATCACATGTGAAAATGAAAGTGACAACAAATTTTGAGATATTAGCTTTCAATTTGCATCGTTGGTTTTAATGGAGGAGTCAATTCTATTTACTATAAAAGAATCAAGTGTGTTGTTTGTACGATGTTTGAGATGCTCAATGATTCACTTTAAAAAAGTATTAAAGTTAAGTGATTTCTCTTTATCCAAATCCTTTAAATGCTATTTTGGTTGTGAAATAGAACAGAACATTGTAATAATGGCTCCTAAAGATGGTTTTTTTTTTTTCATTTTTTAGTTTACTATATCTTAGCCTCTGTTCGCATGAAGGAAATTTGCTGTTCACGAGAATTGTCAAAGATGGATTTACAATAATTTTGTGTTCGCATAAGCTGATTTGCAAGGATGGAAAAGCAAAGATTTGTGAGATTTCCCTATTCAAAGCATCTCGCCAATTTGAAACGATTTGTGCTGATTTAGGTGGAAAAGACTTATATGCCCTATGTCATTATTAAAAATTCCAACACAATATTCAGCTATGAACAGGCACTGTTTCACGAGGCATGCACTTTCCTTTTGATTTTTGTTTATTTATTTATTATATTGTTCGTGATTTTTGTATCTCAACTTTTCTTTTCTAGGCACGTTAATTTAATTTAATCTGAATTAATTTGTACAATAAATACTATATTTAAAAGTAATCTCCTTTTACTTCATTATAATTTTTTAATATTTAAAAATTAATTTTAATAATTATTAATAAATTTTCTCTCTTTATAAATATTTTTATATTTATATATAACATTAAAAAATAACATTTTATATTACTTTAATAACTAGGGGCATTTTGTTAATCTTTATTTTTTATCAATTAAACTAATTTTTTAAATTTATCACATCAATCAAATTTTACACTAATTTTCACAAACCCTCAAATCCACTCTCAATTACCTACAAATCCACTCAAAAAAACAACAAAAAAATTACTCTCAAATCCACTCAAATCCATTCAAATCATCTCTCCCAAATCATCTCCTCCAAATCTTACCAAAAGAACACAGCGTTAAAGTTGTGAAATAAGGTTCTAATTTTCTTAAAGAATAAATATATTTTTACTTTATATATTTCTTATCGTTTATTTCTCTCTTTTATTTATTTTCTTTATCTCTATAAAACCAAAATGTTTCTATGTAAAAAATTAAATTATATAACACATATATATAATAGGTATAAAATATCTTAATTTTTATTTAAAAAATTATAATTATATTTATATAATAAAAATATTTTCAGTTTTTATAGATAACTTTAAATGAAACTAAAACAAATAATTATTGAATATAAAATATAGAGAATGAAAGAGATAAAAAAAAAACAGTTATGCTCGTTCATTAACACAAAGATGATAAAAACTAGATCCTCAAACCAACACCATTAGTTAGTTATAAATGATAAAAATAAAAATAAAATTATTTTAAAATTTAAATCATAATTTTAGTTTTTCAGATTAAGTATACCTTAATTCTAGCCTTCACTCATAAGATTAACCTAGTTTATTATATTTTTGACGTAGTTAAAATATTTTAATTACTTTTGTAACATCCCAAATTATACAGTCAAGTATATAGATATGGAACCCAACAGTCATAATTAAAGAAAGCAGTGAGAGTAGTAAATAACTGTATAAGTATAAATTACAGTCATCCAAAATAGAGGGGGAATTAAAACGAATAATAATTAAAGTACAAGGGTCAAAGGATTTTCAAAATATGATAAGCTGAAACGAAATAGAAACAACATGAACGCCTAAGCACTAGGTGCTGGATCTTCCTCGGTCTCCAACGCCTGCTCTAGAGGTACATCATCACCTACTGCTCACATCCAAAGGATTGGATGATCATCGCAAGGGAGAAAGCAAACACACACAACATACAAGTGCAAGGGTGAGCTAGGTTTCAAACAACCATACAAATCATATCAATTTACATACAAGCATGCAAGTCATCATGAACATAGGCAACTATTTAATAACTCAACCAAACCAATCAACCTATCATGCAAAGACTTCTAGACACATCCAGACATAGAATGAATGTAGAGTTGGGGCGGGTTGTGCACTTGTGATGGCCCCTACTACTTTGCAAAGCCATTGCCGAGGGGTTTCACCCGACTATACACAAGGCTAGTCCGTTACCGCGGTATAGGCCTACAGTGAAAGCGCCTACCCTAGGACCTCCCACTACTCCCACCACACGCGTCAATCCTCTCTAAGTGAGAACGAAAGACCGTTGGAGCGTTAGGGATAACCCCTCATATGGAAGCCTCTCACCATTCAATCAATACACTAATAGATCTCACCGAGAGATCATAATTTCATAACCGAATCCAACTAATCCAATTACTTGATAATTCTCCAAGTCATATTAATCATACACACCTTAATTCACCACAAATAATTTAGATAGACCAACCAACCACAAGTTTTAAACAATAAACCGAGCACTAGAAGCAGTGGCCAAACCACTGGAAATTGGATTGGGAGCCAATACCAGGCACCCTTGACAGACCGAACGGTCAAGAGAAGAGCTAGCTCTTCTCTGACCGAGACCCTGCAGACCGAACGGTCATACAGGTCGAAGGCTTCTCGGGCTGAGAGGAACCCATGGCAAAGAACACCTAAGACAGAAATAGATCAGGACCGAACGGCTATGGGGTGGGCAAATCCTCCCCTGGCCGAAAGCATAGCTGACCGAACAGTCATGCGAAAGAACTACTTACCCTAACCATGTGTTGACCGAACGGTCATGAGAAGGACCAGCCTTCTCTGACCGAACCCTACCGGACCGGACGGTTAAACAAGCCGAGAGCAAGACCAAACCGAAAACCCTGTATGAGACCAAGAGCGGCTAAAACTGAGAATCCTAGGTGGCCAAGAACAAAGCCAGACCGAACGGTCAAAAGAAGAAAGAACCTTCTCTGACCAATGGTACCAGACCGAACGGTTTGAGAAGGAAACCTCCTTGTCTCACCAAGGTTCCATGACCGGAAGGTTTGAGAAGGAAACCTCCTTCTCTCACCAACGCTCCCTAACCGAACGGTCAAGAGAAGGGAATACCCTCTCTGACCAAGGGAACCAGGCCGAACGGTCAAGAGAAGGGGGAACCTTCTCTGACCAATACCTCTAAACCGGACGGTCAAGGGAAAGAGTCATCCTTCCCTGACCAGGCCTACAAAACCGAACGGTCAGGAGAAGGGGGAACCTTCTCTGACCAAGGCCTCCAAACCGGACAGCCAAACTCTGCAGAATTCTGCAGAATTATGCAGAATCGAGACAACACCTATTTGGACCATTTCTAACCATTTTAACCAACTTCTAACACCTTTAATCTTTGTTTTAGACATAATTAAACTTACCTAAGTGATTCTAAACATTACTAACACGTTTCTAAAGTGATTTAAGCTTCATTTCAACTCTAAAACACTCATTTTCTCAACTTAGGGACCCAAAACCCAATCTTACCATTCTACACCTATTTTGGCTAATTTGGTGACTCAAACAAGTCACAATACACTAAGTGAAACTGTCCCAACAGTCCACAAGCACAACAAACCCCATATACTCAAAATCACTACCTCACTTCCCTTAAAATGACTAAAAAATGACTCTAAAGCACTTGGTTTTCTTCCAAACACTACCACAATAGATTTAATCATAATCACAGTCCCAATCATGCATTATTCAACATACCAAAGGGTTCCAAATAGTCCAAAATCATCAATCATCAATTCTACACAACATACCCATTTCCATACATGAATTTCAAACCAATTCAACCAATTTCATGCTTCCAACAACATACAACTTTAAAATTTATCATACATTCACAACATACTATAAAAATGGAAAGAAAGCTAGCTCCCCTTACCTCTAGGGTGCACGGCCAACTCAAGGAATGATCCTAGACCAAGTACTTTGAACCCAAATTGTGAGAACCACCTAAAATCATCAATTGATGATGGAAAATGAATTTTAGGACTAAATTGAAGTTAAATTAAGAAAGAAAATGAGATGGGTTGCACAACAAGAATTCACATGCTAGAACCCTAGGCAACGAGGAAAAGAGGGCTTTCTTACCGGTTGGACGAAACGGAGGTTCAATCGGTGGAAAATGCTCCTCTTACAGTTCTAAAAGCTTGGGTAGCTTCAATTTGAAATTCAAACGGTTAGAATTTGAGTAGTAGTGCTTGAAAGGTAAGGCAATGAAGGAAAAGTAGAAGAAGAAGATGGTGGTTGTTTTAAGAAAGAAAGTGGCTAAGTCTAGAATGCCATGATATTTCTACTTTACCAAAATGCTCCACCTATCATATGCTGCCACGTGTATTCCACTAACTCCTTATTTTTACAAGTCATTACAACTTTTTATTTCATAATTATTTCTTCACTGGTAAATATCTATTCATGATATTACATCATGTGCTTTATCTTATTCCAATGAAAATGGTTAATAATTGACTAAATGATTTCTTGGAGAAACTATTTACTTTTCAAAAAGGTGTAGATTATAATAATAATTTTTATATTAAAATCAATATTAACTGTATCTTTAGAACTAAAATCTTTCCGTTTCAGATAACATGTTATATTAATTTATGGAAAAATTAACTTTTAGAAAACAAAATATAATTATAATAAAATGTTTGAAAATATGAAAATTAAAATACTTCTAAAATTAATTTAATGAGTTTTTTTTTTCTAATAACGGGTGTCAATATTTGTCACCCCTCAAAAATGACAAGTGGAACGGAGGAGACAGGTGCATGATTTTGGAGTGGACGGGGTCGTATTCGTTGGTAGTATTTAAATGAAAATTTCAAAATCTCATACCATTCTCTGTATAGCATCTTTTCTCTCCAAAATTCAGAAGTTTTCTTTTCTCCTCCTTCTCTCCAAAATTCTCTTCCTTCTTTGTACAAATTCTCATCTTATTCTTCATCTAATCCACAATTAGATTGCGCATAAACCCCCCCTAATGTCAAAGACTTCCGTTATCACAGATCAAACTTGGGTTTTGAACGGGTAAGTTCCAATTCTTAAGTTTTGTTAAAATTTGGAAAAACTCTGTCACATGCAAGTAGCCTTACTGGTTGCATGTGTTCTTCAACCTTCTCTTCTTCTTTCTAACTTTATCTTTTATCTATTGGGTGGTCTTTTCTTACCAATAGGTGAACTTTAGGTGTCCCTAGGATTTTCCGGTGTTAAAGAAAATTCTGGAAAAGATAGAAGTTGTTAGAGGTAAGGGAAGCCAGCTAATTTAATTACTTGATTTGGATGCATGAAAATGTTGTTGGATGATATTGCATGTATGTGAAATTGATGAATTGGTGTTCGGTACTGTTGGTGTGGATTATATCGATGATGTGTTTATGATGATTGGGTGTCTGCATGTTTCTGGTTCAGTGGTCGAGTGAAATTTGAAGGAGTTATGGTAGTGAAACTAAGGATTTATGTTCGGTTTAGGATTGATATGTATAGGAAATCTGGGTCTGTTATTTAGAAACTTGTTAGAATCCTTAAGACACTTAGAAATGTACCAAACTTAGTAAATCTGGTTCTCGTTCATTGAGTTCATGATTCTGCAGAATTGATCCCCAAATCTGTGAATGAAACTCTCTTAAAGATGTTAGAAAGACTTAGATATTCTTAATCCATGTGTAGGAAGGTATATGATATAAGTTTGAAGGATTAGAAGTTGGGATAATGTAGTAAAATTGGTAAGGTTTGGTGTTGACCGTTCGGCCTTCTAGGGTGCTCGGTCTTAATGAATTTTACTATTATGGAATCTCAGTTAATGACCGACCGATCATGTACTGTCTTGATAGTGCTCGGTCGTGTACTGTCTTGATAGTACTCGGTCATGTATTATCTTGACAATGCTCGGTCATGTACTACCTTGATAGTACTCGGTCATGTATTATCTTGACAGTGCCCGGTCATGTACTGACTTGATAGTGCTCCGTCTTAGAAGTGCTCAGTCATGGACTGGCACTCGGTCTTAGAAGTGCTCGGTCATGGACTGACACTCGGTCTCAGTAGTGCTCGGTTTTGTACTAGCACTCGGTCTCTTCGTAGTAATCAGTTTTGTGGATGTATTCGGTTCTAATGGCATTCGACGTAAGACAATAGTGTTCGACTTAAGCTCATAGTGTTCAGCCTAAACCAATATCGTTTGGCCAAGCCTATGAAGTTCGACCTAAGTCAAGAAGTGTTCGGTCTAATGTTCAAGTTCTCGGCTCATGCTTGAGTCTTATTCTCTAAGTGACCGTTCGGTCATGTTCGCATATAGGGAGTGTTCTCCCGTTCGACCTTGTTCATAGGTTATGTTAATCTCTTTATTTGGGTCTTGTTCAAGGGTGGGATTTGTGTTACTGTTCAATTTGATTTGTATGGATGAGGAAGTATGATGTTATTAAAGTATGGTGTGATAATTGTAATGGAATATGAAAGTATGATGTGAAATATATAATATGGATCTGAAAGAGAATTCTAAGGAGGAATGTCTCGGTTGTTGGTTGTGATGTGGTAATAGTATGAATGTTGTTATTCTAAGTTGGCGTTCATCCTAACATTCTAATGGTCACCGAGTCTCAAGTAGAGAATGATGATGCATGTGGGGAGAATAGCAGGAGGTCCTAGCCTGGGCGGTATGTAGTACCTTGACCTAAGGTGTTTTAACGAGCTAACCTTGTGTGGCAAGCTCAAGGGTTTTCCATGCTGCGATAATACTTATGGGTTATTCCAGGTTACCACCCACGAGTGCACGAACGACTGTAGCTACATATTCATAGAGTCCGGACAGTCAATGTAAAGTGGTCGGTTATAACATGTTTGTATGTTCTCTGAATATGTATGAATTGTTGATATGCTTGTTTAGATGGTGTGTTAACATAGTTAATTAAATTACACTAACTTACTCTTATTTCCTGTCTTGTCAAGTTGTCTGTTCGGTCATCCTTGTCACTGCAATGATCACCCTGTGGGTGTGAGTAGATGGTGCTAAAGGTATGTTGGAGCAAGGGCTAGAAAGAGAAGGCAACTTCTTCTAGAGTAAGACCGGTCGTTCGGTCTTGTAATTCTTTGTACTCGATTTGTATGACCGATCGGTTAGTATTTGTAACAGTAGATGTATAGGTTCCCTTTTAAAGTTTTAAATTATGATTATTTTCGAATAACTGTAAATTAGCTTTATATTTTTTCCTCGTAACTGTTCTATTTTATTATAAATGTAAGAATTCCTAAATATAATTTAAGACTATATTTTTGGGATGTTACATTATTGGTTATATATATCCATATTATTTATTATTTTTTTTATGGAATTTATATTCATAACTAAATATGCCACATATTATAGACTGTCCAATGAAAATAGTTAATTAACATTATTGGATTCGTCGTGGATCATTTTGAAGAGAAAAAATCAATTATCCCTAAAAAAGTATTAATAGTGTCTAACTTTAAAATGTGATTTTAAATATAATTCCAACTAATGTTACTACTATTAAAAAAATTGTTTTCTCGCATCTAAAGGTAATATTTGTTACCGTTAGTTTTGCTTCTTTTTATATTATGTTATTAGTTTACGTGAATTAAAAAGAAATGAAATTTAATTTTATCTTTATTATAATCAAATGATTTTATCATATCTCTTATCATGTTTATATCTTATAATTTTATCATACTTATTGTTATAAGGAAAAATTTAAATTATTTTAGATGAGAAGAATATATACTTGATATTGTAAATTTTTAATTATATAAGTAAAATTCATTATAAATCAAATCGTCACTATTATTAAAAAGATATTTTTTTCATGTTATATTTATTATCATAATCGATATAACAAAGTTTATGTAAGATTCCATTTTTAATGGTAGAATATATTAAAAGGAGATATTACACCTTTATAAGAAATTAAATATATGAAGGATAAGATCGATATTTATAAAATCATCTGACTTTTCAACTGCTTCACCCACACTTCTTACAGAAACAATTAAAAAGACTTTTCTCTAAGTCTACACAATTAAGGTGATCATCATAAAGAGAAAACAACAAACAATAAACAACATAAAGTAAGGGTAAGGTAGAATACAAATAATTAAATATATATTAATACATGTTAAACATTCACCTAAGATACACGCAACACATCAAACAAATCAAACACTTTATGTTTGACCACACTTTGACTTGACCATCCGTATTAGTATGAATATTGAGTTATGACAGTTCATGCACCTGTTGAGGTGAAACAACTAGCCCACCCCAAGCTACTACACAGGGTTAGTTCGTTATCACTCGCCTTAGGCCAAGGTAAACCCCCTAGACTAGGACCTCATATTATTCTCACGACATGCCTCATCCTTCTCTACTTGAGAATGAGTGACCATTAGAATGTCAGGATGAACTCCATGACTGAGCCTCCCATATTCATACTTGAAACCACCACTAAGAAGTTCCTACTTGGAACTTTTTTCCATACCTTTGAAACCATTGAGATCACTTCACATTCACATAGTACACCAATACGTGAGATTACTGATCATATATTAAAGAAATAGAAACACTCATACAAGTCATCAAAAATCATACAATAACATAATTTCTTCATGGCACCTTGATACTCATATTTAGGTAAGGAAAATAGCTTTGAAACCCTCACCAGAAGTTCTAGAAGGGTCCAAAACCTCCTAAAACGACCTAAAGAACGTCTAAACTTGATACCCAAAACCCCGAAAACCACCAAAAACTACCCTGGAAGATTTTTGGATGGCAATAATTGATTATCATAGATAATGGATTATTGCTGAGAGCTTCGAAGAAAATATGACCCTTTAATTGGAATAGTCGATTATCAAGTGAGATAATCGATTATTCTTATCAATTTTTTACAACAACCTGATTTTTCTGGTTTTGGTGCATCTTAGACATATCCAAATGATCAATTTAGAATCTGTAACACTAATATTGATACGAAAACATGTTTATAAATGAAAGTAGAGTATTGTATTGTTCATTTGGATAGAAATTAAATGTACCAAACAAACTCAACAACTCAAAAGTGCCTAAATTCAATTCTATCTCTTGCAACACTCAATAGTAGCAATCTAGCAACATGGACAAGTCTTAATATAATAGATAACATACCCAAAAGTGCCTAAATTTTACTAATTTTAGTACCTAGACAAGTCCTATTAGGTATAATGATAGGCCTTTAACCTTCCAAAACAGTTTATACTCACTACCTTAAAATCTCACTACTCAAAACCCTTTTTTTACACCAAAAACACTTGAAAACTTCAAATATAAACTCTCTCTTTGATACATAACAATTTTTTCAACCACCTAACCTTCCTAAAAAGTTCCAATTTACCTTGTGACAACACCTAGACAATAGTTTCCTCACATCAGCCCCAAATTCTCAAATTCACACATACAAATCCTCATTTTAGGCATAAAACCAAAGAATTTTACCATTTCTCATCACAATAATTTTGAATTCGTTTCAAACAGTAACACACCTTCATCACACATTTTCATAACAACATAAAACATCAATTTCACATCATTACAATCACAAACACTTCATAATACCAACTATCATTATTTATACCTATCAAATTCTATACTACCATCACAATTTCATCCAATACATCATATTATTCTTATAGATTCTATTTTAATATAAACAAACATAATTTAAGACAAATCTAACTTCCCTTATCTTATAAGACCACTACTCAACTCAAGGAACGTTCCGCCAATTGCTTGAAACGCAAGAAAACTCTAAACGAACCTATGAATCATCGAATGATTATAGAACAAAGTCTTTAGGACCTCAATTTAACCAAGAATAGAAGGGAAAACAGAAAAGCCACATGCAAAGGAGGATTCTTGGACAAAATCACATATTAAAATCTAACAGAAGTAGGGATAAAAACTTACTTGCTCTACGGCAGAAATTGATCGGCTAGAAATGTGGACTTCGTCGCCGTGATCGATTAGACACCTCATGATCGTCAAAAAGATTACTTGGGAGTCAGAATTCTCAAAGAGAAGGTAGAGAATTTTAAAAAAGTGGTTTCTAGAAAGATGATATGTTTTAAAATAATAAAACTCGTTTATAACAAAACTATTTGTAAGTAAACCATTTAATATTAAAATAACTGAGTCTCACTATTTTTAAATCACTTCTAAAATATCATTATGAGGTTTAGAGTTTAATACAAAATTTGATAAAGAAAACAATATACATTTAATTGTTAGGATCAGTATACATTCCAAACATTATTTATTTTTATATGTCATTGTTATGGAAAGATGCATACAATTCTGAGGATCAATATTACATTCCAAACATTATTTATTTTTATGTTCTATGTCATTGTTATGTAAAGATGCATAGAAGAGAGATCAATATTTAAAACTTATCCTTAGTAGACTTTATTTACTTATTTTTTTCGTTAATCACACCTAACGTTACCTCCCTTATGTAGTGGCATTTATACTCTTTCTAGTTTAAGCACAGTTTATATATATATATATATATGTATATATATATATATATGTATATATATATATATATGTATATATGTATATATATATATATATGTATATATGTATATATATATATATATATATATATATATGTATATATATATATATATATATATATATATATATATATATATATATATATATATTAAATAAAATAACAATCACTATCTGAAATTTAAATAAATATCCACCCTTTTTGTGATTTTTTTTTTCTTATGAATGAGGCTCACTTCCTCATGTTTTTAATAAAATGTTACATATATTTATTTATTTATTGTATCTATACAAACTAAAATTCTTAATTTTTCATTTAAAGAATATATCTCATTTTTATATTGTTAAAAACATAAAAAAGAGATGAATGTATTTAAAAACTATAAAGTACGTGAAAGTGAATAACTTTTATTATAAAACCTTTTATTATAAACAAGTATATATTTTAAAACTAGATAAAGCATGAATGACAAAAACTTTGAAAATGATGTAAATCAACCATCATTTAGTTCTAATGAAGGAATTAATCCATGGTTAAATACCTAAAAGAAAAAATGGCATGCACATACCTTGGTTAAATATTTGAAATTTTGAATCTTCCTTAAAATTGTGATTGTTTTGTGTGGTTTTGTTAGGGGTTATAATAAAATTTGAATTTTTAGTAGGGTACAGGAGCTTTTTAGGTGAATGTTGATGATGTTTCAATGTGTCTCCTTTATATTAGAAACACATGAAAAGAGAAAAAGTTCAAACACTTCTTAAGGTCAAACACTCCCTTCCTCTCTCTCTTTTACTTTTTTTACTAATTAATTTTATACCTAAGTACAATATTGGTTACATGAAAAATTATATTTATTTTCTATAAATACATTTATAATTTTACATAATTTGTTTCTTTGTGATATTTTCTTTATCGTTCTACTTTTTATCATATCAAACTATAAGAGGGTAAACATGATTTTATTTAATATTAATGATTACATATTTGACTTTGGTTTTGTTTTATTTGAAAGATGATTAAATGTAATGACAAATAAAATATCACACGTGATACATGTTGTCGAACATGTACACGAGCTGCCTATGAAAAAAAGAAAAAACATGTACACATGAATGATTGTGAAATTTTTCTGTCTTTGTTAGGAAACCTCACAATCCATAATAATATTTGTTTTTATTATTCTAAATTTCTGACACTTTAATTATTGTACTAATATGTTATAATTAACCCCATTCCAAAACTGCCTAAATTATTGGAAAATTTTGTCACCTATATCACATCACATCCCTAGAATATTTTCAAACAAATTACATTGCAATCAATTATAAAAAAAATATACTTTTTTTTTTGTTTTCTTATAATGTTACTTTGATTTCATTAAATATATATTAATAAATATATTTATGTCTAGATATAAAATCTTAAAGAAATAAGTATGACTTATTTAATAGTTATTCAGATATGATTAAAGATTAATATAGAATTTATTAATATCTTTCATAATAAATAAATTTTAAACCTAATTCAACTTTACAAAATTAATTTATAAGATGAGGTTTGTGTTCACTTATATACTATATATTATGAATTGACTTTATATATGTTAGATATGATTTCTAATATTTATTAAATGAAAAAGCTAGTTTTATAATTTTAGTATATTAAGTAAGAGAGAAGTTTGATGGGTAACATGTTTAGCATTTGATTTACGAATGGTGGAAATACATGGTGGAATGATTAATGCGAAACTAAAGGTAATTATTTTATTGATTAAGAAAATGGTGAGATTTGAACTGTTACACGAACACACGAAAGATGAACATTTTCTGATATTGTCACTTTATTGAAAGGGATGAAAGTGAAAAATGAAGACAATGATGACGAATATTGCACACTGAGATTTCTGTGTGCTTTGTCCCAACCAAGTGTGCTTTGTCATTCTCAGGTTTTATTCGAAAAAAGGTTCCAAAAACCAAAACATATAATGTCCTTTTTTTTTCTATTATTATATAACCTATAAAGTAACTCAATTCTCTCAATCTTTTTATTCATTAAATATAAATATAAGTGTTAAATGATATTCTGTACAATATCTGGATTTTAGGTTTATTAGATTTTTTTATCCTACTATTTGAATAATTCTTTTTTATTTTAAATTTTGTAATTTTTGTTAACTTGGTCTTTATTTTATTTTAGGTTTAAACTTTTTAATAGTTCCTATTTTTTGTTGAGTTTTTCAGTTTGGTTTCCTTCTTTTAAAGTTTTCCAATTAAGTCCTTATAACTGTTAATTTCAATCAATTGAGCTCTTGCCGTTAAATTTCGTTAACAGAGTTAACTTTCTGCATAGGTGGTGAGCTGACATGTTAAATGGTTTCAACATGTCACTGTTGGAAGTGAAACGTGTCACTCTCTTCCTCCTACGCCATTTTCCTCTTCCTTCTTCCTCCTTCCATTCTTCTCTCTTCCAACCACTCCCAACCTTCTTAAAGAAAAATCCAGAGCTGTATAATTCACTGACTCATTCAGCAAAGATGAAAGCAAGCCAATGACAAAATTAATTCTTCTCCAAGGACGTGACAGCTGCCACCACCAACTCCCACCTAATTAATTTTCTACTTCTTTCTTCCAACAACGTTTTTCATTCCAGCCTTGATACTCCACCATCAGTGCTGCATCACTAACGAGATCCACTCACCATTTTCATTCAATGATATAAGAGAAAAACATACAATAAAATGCTTGAAACAAAAGTGCATAAAACCCAAAATGGAAAGGACAATGTCTTCGTTCTTGTAACAGTGTTTCAGAAAAACTAAACAAAGAGAAGCCAAAAATGGAGTGTGGTGACTGGACTCTACCTAGCACTGTTCCAGCCCCCCTTTGAAGAGTGGCGGTTGCCTTTCTTTTAAGGCCAAGTGTCTCCAAAATTAAAAGAAAAATAATAAAAAGCTTCCCTTTGGGATTGAACTCGAAAATCCAATGCAAACCAAAAATCACTTGCAAAAAAATAGATCCAGCGAAGAAGAAGGCTGCTACTGCTGTCGCCGTGGATTCTCGCCTCTCGCCAACCATCAAAACTTCCCTGCAACTCTATATCACTGGTCTACGACTAAGAAGGAGCAACAAACCTCTGGATTGGCTCGATGTGCGATCGCGATTTGGTTGCTTTCGCAATGGAGGGGTTTTTGCGTTTTCTGATACAGGTTCTTCACCGTTGTGATTTGGAATTGGATTCTTGGTGGAGGAGAAAACGACCCTGGTGCCGTGGTTTTTGGGTTTCCTTTTGCAAGCTTGATGCATAGGGAAAAAGATGAAGCTTATGGTTGAGAATGAAATTTGCGATTGGGGTTTTAGGGTTCTTCGTAATGAGGTTTCGCAGTTTGGGTGTTAAGTGTGAACTGGGAACGATTTGAAGGTTGATGGTTGTCTGACGAAGGTGTAATGGTTCTGTGGTGAAGGAGAAGAAGATGGAGAAGACACGGAGGATATTGGAGGCCTGAGGAAGAAGATGAACTCACAGCGATGATTTGGATTACGCCTTCGCGAAGATGCTTCACGATGGTGTTGTTGTGCTGCGCGAGGAACGACGGTTCTGCGGTGGCTTGAGAGGCGTTGAAGGTGGCCAGGGGCCACATTTCACTTCTAAATATGCCACGTTTAAATAACTAGACACGTCAGCCCACCATCTATGCAGAAAGTAAACTCCGTTAATGAAATTTGATGACAGGGACTCAATTGGTTGAAATTAGCAGTTATAAGGACTCAATTTGAGAATTTAAAAAAAAGAGAACCAAAATGAGAAAACCAACCAAAATAAGGACTACTAAATAGTTTAAATCTTTATTTTATTTAAAAGAATCAACGGTTTTTTTTCTTTAAATTAACATTGTCATGTTTTAAAAATATCACATGTGAGTGATTTTGAACTTTTTTTAACTTTTCTTTTTTTACTTTATGGAGATGCGTGAGTGGAGACAAAATGAATGTCAGAACATATTTAAAGTAACTAATACGTGTCAATTTCAATTTAGAAAATATAAGACATCAAAGTAAATAAATCTTAAATATTGAAAAATAATCTATTAAACTTTCTTTTTTTGTCAAATACACATATTTCAGATTTATTTTATATGAATAAATTTATAATAGATGGATAATTTTCGAATATGATAAACTTTTAAACATATTTTCATTAAAAGATGTTTTGTTAAAAATATTATGAGTGCATGTGGATATTAAAAGTTGATAGGGAGGGAGAATATTATCTGACGCCTAGGGAGAAGTTAAAAATAAAAGTAACTCATTGAAAAATTGTTATATTAGAATTAAATACTGTTCGATATTACCTTTTAGGCAATACCCTCATCTTCCCTAAATGGCAATGTTTTTTAATTCATTCTTTTTATGATTGTAGTGTCAACACGAGGTTGCACGTGTATATCTTACTTTTTTAAATATTTGAATTGATTTAGTTAATATATGAGAAAAAAAATTGTAAGAAATATTTAAATATTAACAGTATAAATTATAAATATGATGGAAAAAAATTACAGAAAAGAAAAAAAATCTATATGAAATATTTTAAAATAACAATTCCTTTTTTAAAAATCAGTTAATAATTATATTTCTTACAAAATCAGTTAACAATTATATTATAAAAGTAAAAAAAAATATAAATTGTATAAAAAGATGTATCTTTCTATATATATATATATATATATACTTTATTTTTAATTATTTAAGTATTTTTTATAAAATTAAAGACTTATAAATAAAGATTAATAATGTAACATTTTACTAGTACAAACTATTAAGTGTTATAAATATGGTAACTAAGGAAAAATTTAAGATTTTTAATTTTGAAGACTTATATTTGGAGAACTAAAATTTAACTATGTCATTGTTTTTACTGTGCACCTGCTTTGGATCAGTTGAAAGAACAATTTCCTAAGCTCATTCTATTTAAGGTGATTATTGCAAAAGAGAAAACAAACACACATAGAGACAAAAAAGACAAAAAGGTAAACTAATATCAAAGCACTAACACATAACATTCACAAAGTTGTATATTATATTTTCAGTTCAAACTAAACACAACAAGATTAAGACATCTAGACTCAAAATTTGGATACATGTGTTATTGTCGAGCTATGGTAAGTTGAAGACTTGTAGTGGTGGAACAATTGCCTCCAAGCTACCATACAAGATTGGTCCATTAAAACGTCCTTTGCTAATGGTATCAACCTCAGACCAGGACCTCTTACTACTCTCACCACATGACATCCATCTCTACTTGAGAATGAATGACTATTAGAATGTTAGGATAACTTCCAAGATTGTGCTCCTATTCATTTATTTAAATAAACTAAGTATAACAGATTTATAAACTAACTTATATAAATAAATAATCCAAAGCAATAAAAAATATAAGAACTTATAAACAAAGCGCCTAACAATTTTTTTTAAGGATAATCAATTATCACACCTGATAATCGATTATTCCAAATGAAATTCATATAAATACGACTTTATGACTGAAATAATCGATTATCAAGTAAGATAATCGATTATTCTTATTAGTTTTGACATTTAACATTATTTTTCTAGTTTGGTTGCACTTGCGACTAATCCAACATATTAAATAGGTTCCTTAAACACTAGAATTAATGCTATAAAATATATATGGTTAAAATGAAGTACCACTTTGCTTATTAGACCAGAAACTAGGTGCATTAAAAGTGCCTAAAATCAATTTCAAACTTTCTAATAGAGAACTTGGCAACCTAAGGGTCTAAACAAGTCAAAATTGACCTAACAACATACCTCAAACCTTGTACTTTAACACAAATCTCTTTACTCTAGAATTTCACTAGTCAAAATCCTAAAAAGTGAATAAAAAACCACACAAAACTTAACTTATCAACTACCAACCAGTTCTACATCATATTTCACTTAACTCAAAACTTAAAAGAGTTTCAAATGATCATAAAGCAGACTCAAAAACTCAATTTCTCTCATTTGACCATTAACTCAACTTCTCGCCTATTAAAACCCCCTTTTAAAACTAAAAACCAACCTATAACTTAGCCTACTCTCTACTTCCCAATACTACATCAATTTTATATAATTTACACTCTAAAACAACAACATTAAAATTATCCTACAAGTACCAATTCACAATCATTCATAAATAATCCAATTTCATACACCAAACCACTACTATTACTAAATAATCATCTCAAATAATCACCTATTAACTCAAACATCAGTCTCACAACATAATCAAACATAAATTCATACTGATTAGCACAAAATGAAGCAAATATCAGCTTCCCTCACCTTACAGAGGACCCAATTGATCTATAAGAGTTAAGGTGACTCCATTAGCTAACGAAACTATATTTGCTCATACAATTTACAAAAACATGATCAAGGTATACCATTAAAATCACTAATCAGCAAAAAGTCTTATACAAGACTCAGACTTCACAAGCAAATAGAGAGAGTTAGCATGCAAGAAAAACAAAATTGACTGAAGAGAAGAGTAGAAACAAACTTACATTTTTAGAGAAACTGATAGGATAAAATTGTAGACACCACTATCTGATCGTCTAAGCACCTCTTAATCATCAAAGAAATAACTCAGAAGTTAGAAACTTAGAGAGAAGGAAGAGAAAGTTTAGAAAAAAAGTTTTAGAGAGATAATAAGTATTTTAGATAATAAGGCACCTTTATAAAATTTCATTTATATTATCGAATTATTTGAACATTGAAATAACATAGTTTTATTAATTTAAAATATTTATCAACTCTAATACTTTATTTTCTAGATTTTTACAAATAATATTTAATATTTTCTTCTTTTCTTTAATAAAATTATGATGTTATAAGAAAAAATAAAATTAATTTTTACAAGAAATGTTACCTAGAAATATGCACTGACATAGACGATTTATTTATCTAGTAAGAAATCAAAGTGCAACTAACGATCTTGTATGACTTTAGAATAAAGATAAAAAAACAAAGCAGGTGTGAAAAAAAATCGAATTCTAATAATTTTTTGCAATAATATAATGCAGTATTACAATTATAATTGCAAATTTAATCCCCCACAAACTAATTCCTCTCAGTTGTATTATGATAAATAATGTTATACTTTGAAATGAGTTTATGGTGGACCAAAACTCATAATTCATGGAAGATTATTATACATAAGTTTATAATAGATGTTACTTTGGTTTTATAAAGTTAAACTAAACTTAAGATATATTCTTTAATACGATATTATAATTTTTTTAAACTTATTTTAGAAAATTTTGTTATTTATTAAAGATTATTGTTCTGTGATATTAAAAAATAAATAAAATGTAATTTTTTAAAAGTTACTATGGGTCATAGTGTAAATGTTTAATACTAATAATACGTACATTAAACTCTTATCTTAATTTTTGAAGTTCTGATAATATATGATTTGTTTAAAAATAAATTTAATTCCATTGAAATGTGATAATAAATCAATTTTGACATAAAAATTTAAAATTCAAGAAAAAAAAAAGATATTTATAACATATATTTTAAAACAAATAATATAAGTATACATTTAAATTCAAAGTAGACAAATTATGGATTTGTTTATTTTAATACTTTTTTATTTAAGTTAAGATTTCCAACTCTCATTAAAAATTTCTAATACAAATTTATGTAATAAAAAATAATTAAAACAGACATTTTTTAAATAGGTTTGGCTATCTGAAGAATTAATGTTTTAACCTTTAACTAAAAAAAGCACCAAACTTCACCAGATATGCACAGTAACAATGATTGAGAAACAATATATATATATAAAGTCCATTGCAGATATTTTATGTTATCTCCACGAAAATAAAAAGATATTTTTAATGCAGGAGAATGAGGACACGAAACTTTGAAAATTAAATTAATACGAGAAATGACAAGTAATTTTTATTATTATTATTTTTTTAATTTTTACTTCTTTTAAGAAAAATTATTTTTTGGCAGATCTAAGTTTTTTATTCATTATCCTTATTTTTTACTCTTTTCTTCTTAGAAAAAAAATAAAACTTTATACTTTCAATACTATTTTACTTTTTATCATGTGTTAAATGAATAAAAAAATATGTGTCATGTTATTATTATTTTTTTTTAAACTACAAAAATTCATTCGATTTAAGACCATTATATTGATGAATGTGTTATGAGTTATGGTACTCTTGCTGAATTAATTTTTGATTTGTGGGGAGAAAAGGGATGAACACCCTCTCTCACCAAAACTAACCATTAACTGTGTGAGCAGAGTTGAGACCAAAGAACAAAAACGTGTTGCTTTCTTTTGTGAGCAAAAGAAGAAAGTGATTATAACAGTTAGTGGAAGTGATAGTCCTGCATTTTGATGACATTTCAGAGGAACTACAATGGCCAACAAGGGAAGTCCAAAGCATGAGAAGATGCAGAAAAACCTTTGCACACAACTTGCTGTTGCAGTGAGAAGCATACAATGGAGTTATGGGATATTCTGGGCACCTTCAACTACTGAAGAAAGGTACAAACACACACATCTTGCTCTTCTTTTTCTTTTCTTTTGTTTTGTCAGTAGTTGCTATGCTGCTATCAACATGTCTCTTTTCTGCAAGCTTCACTTCCTCTTGGTAAGTCTTGAATCCCAAATTTTGATTGGTGAAAAACTGACATGGAAGTGTGCAAGAGAAAGATGTGAATGGTATGAAGGTTTAGTCAAAATGTTCACTTCATCACCTTGGACAAAGAGGGTTTGGTGTGGATGAACTGACACAAATTCTTTCCAGTTTTGTAAGTTTTGAGTCTAAATTCAGTGTATAAAACTGAGTTAAGCACTTTAAAAGGAAAAACTTTAGTTACTACTAATAGAGAGTAGAGTCTATTAAACATCATTAACTTGTTTCAGTTTAACCAAACATCTTGTCTTGAAATTTTATCTATATATACAGCAACATTAAGTATTTTGAGGAAAAACAAAGAAAACTTAGTATCTATGATGTTTTTATCTGATTCAAACATGACTGTCTTCTGTGAAGATACTACTAGCTAAAATCAAAACATAGGTCAGTTGACATTGCTACTTCTTAACTTAACTTGACTTGTGTTTATGTGTGAAAGGGTGCTGGAATGGAGAGAAGGGTACTATAATGGAGACATTAAGACAAGAAAAACTGTTCAAGCCATGGAATTGGAAATGAAGGCTGATAAAATAGGTCTGCAGAGGAGTGAGCAACTGAAAGAACTATACAAGTTTCTTCTTGCAGGTGAAGCTGATCCACAAACCAAAAGGCCTTCTGCTGCATTAGCTCCAGAGGATCTCTCAGATTTGGAGTGGTATTACTTGGTTTGCATGTCCTTTGTTTTCAGTCACAATCAAAGGTATCATTGTACCATACCCTACAACACTCTTAGTTGCTTCATTAGTACAAACTCTTCTAAGGAACTTCTTTGTTCAACCCTTCTACTTCAATTTTTTATGGCCTTTTTTTCTTTGGATCTGGTTTTATCTGTCTCACCATGGAACATTTTCCTTTCCTTGTCAAGTAGTTTGCCTGGAAAAGCACTGGAAATTGGTGACACAATCTGGTTATGCGATGCTCAACATGCAGATAGTAAAATTTTCTCTCGTTCTTTGCTAGCAAAGGTTGGATTTTACTTCTGAATTTGATTCAATCAACACAGTAACTTACTGTTCTGAATATGTATTTTTATTACTGGTTAAAGTTTACTAAAACTTTAAAAAAGTTATTGAATTTATCTATCATTCAGTGATTCTTTTAATTAAAAAAAGAAAACCGAGTCTGATAATAAGAGTTTGCAACTTTGCATAACTTTTCTTTTTGCTTTTTGCTGATGACTTTCCTGCCATAGGAATAGGATGATGAGCATAACCCTTAATTCTGAATTGATTTTGTGAGTGGATATACTGTTCTGAAAGTGGTGCATGTTGGGCCTTTTGTGTGTCATCTGAAATCATTTCATCCAAATTCATGAGAGTGCCACTGTATCATATATTTTTACTTTATATATTGAATTTATTAAATTTTAAAGTAATTAAAGGATGAAATTTCATGCAGAAATATTAAAGAAACTGAAGAGGATCCTTTTCTGTAGTGTATACCAGCAGAACATGATTCTTGAATCACAGAATAAAATCTTAGCCATCCAAAATAAAAGTTTGCATAAAAGTGTAACTAAAAGTTTTAGGGCATTGGATTGTCACTGCAAGACCCTGCAGTTGCTTTATGACACTGGAACCCTGACCACATGTGCAATTGGTCCTTATCATAGCTGTATTTGAACACCCATTTGCCTCTATTTTTTTACCCTTTAAAAACCCATCATGCATATTTGGGTCCCATTTTAATCAATTAGCTCCCTAAAAACATTTGCAAATTATAAATTTAGTTTTAAAGTAAAATTATTTACATTTAATGTTTTAACTAAGAAAGTTCACATAAAATCAGTATTAATTTTAATGTGTTACATTCAAATGATTTTTTGTTATTTCCTTTCTTTTGGTTTGGTTACAATCAAAGTAATTCCATATACTAATGTGGACAAATATGACACAAAAGTTTGGTTGGAAGAAAGTGAATTAATACAGGACCCACATCGGAAGGAGATAACACGCGAATATACATAAAAAGCACTGCCGTAATAAGAAAAAAAGAATAATTTAATTTAATTTTCTATAATTTTTTATTTGATTTTAAATATAATTTAACTTTCAATTTTGTATTTTTTTTTGTTTTATTGAATCTTAGTTCTACATATTCATTTAAAATGTCGTAAATACAATCGAATTAATTAAAGCTAACAAAATTAAGAATTTGATAAATTATAACAAAATTAAGATTTTTCTTAAACCGGAAACCAATTATCTTTATTTTAAGATAAATTATAGATTAAACAAAACAAAGGGTTCACATAAACCATTTTATTAATGCATGGTATGATATATATCATATATATACATAGCTTAATACTTTATTTTGTAGAGTAATTGAGATAGTACTCATTTTTCTTTATCTTCAACAATTTTTTCATGTGGACATTGACATCAATTGCTGTATCCAGAGTGCCTCAATTCAGGTATGGCATTCTCTCTTGTGATTCAAATTTTTTTCTTTATCTGAAGACTATATTTTATTATCTTCTATGGTTGAAATATGCAAACAAAACAAAGTTGAAAATATATTTGTAATTTGTAGAAGATCTGCAATGTTTTACTGAAAACTAAGTTGTCTTGAATGCAAATACTATGTAACTTGGAACCAAGTTAAGTAAAATGTTACAATGTTATAATCTTATGTCACTGAAACATAGATATTAACGTTCTTGTTGTTTGTTAAACCTGTTTTCCACAGACCGTGGTGTGTTTTCCCTATCAGAAAGGCGTTATTGAGATAGGTTCTACTGAACTGGTAAGAGTTGTGTTTTATACGAAGATTCATTATCATTTCAATGTTGAATCTATATGAAGATAGGTAGCACTTACTTGTGATGTTTGTAAACACTGTTACTGTTAATTTTTCGTAGGTTATCGAGGACCCTAATCTCATCCAACATGTGAAGGCTTGCTTCTTAGAAATCTCAAAGCCTACATGTTCTGATAAATCTTCCTCTGTGCTTGATAAGCCTCATGATGACAAATATCCAACATGTACCAAGGGTGACCGCAGGGTGTTTGATGCAATGGCTCTGGAGAATCCATGTTCCCTTGAAAAGAAAATCAAATTTGATAATCATGATCCTGTCAATGGATTAGAAGGTGATAACAATGAAGATTCTAACATGGATTTTCCTGATGGTTGTGAGCATCATTACCCTATGGAATCCATGATTGATGGTATGCATGGTGTGCCCTCTCAAGTTCATTTTGTGAATGATGCCTTAGTCATTGGTGCTCCTGATTCCCTGAGTTCTTGTGACTGCATGTCTGAAGCTTCTGAGAACCAAGGCAAGGATTCCAAGAATGAAGGCCAAACTCAACTTTTGGAACTTCAAGATTGCTATAAACCAAAGAGAGGCTTCTTGGATGCTGGAGCTGATGAAGACTTGTGCTACATCAGAACACTTTGTGCTATTTTGGGTAACTCATCAACATTTAAGGCAAACCCTTATGCCGGTAACTCAAACTATAGATCGAGTTTCGCAAAATGGAAGAAAGGTAGAGTTTCTGAAAGGAAGAGGTCAAAGTTTCACCAAAGCATGTTAAAGAAGACTTTGTTTAAGGTCCCCTTTATGCACAGAAGTTACTTTTCCCGTAAGTCTCAGAAAGAGAGTGACAGAATGGAATGGACTAGTAAATTGGAAAATGATGGTGATGATTTCATGGGAAAAGCATTAACTGATAAGAAAAGAGAAGTTAAAAACTTCCATTTTGCTCCATCTTCTATAAGTGAGGTATTTGCTTGTCATCTGCTAAAACTAATGTTACCATAGGGTACTGAATACTATGTCTCAATGTGGCCACTTTGTGAATATTGTCTTGCAGGAGGAGAAGATTTCAATTCTTGGTGACACAATTAAGTACTTGAAAAGGCTTGAGACTAGAGTGGAAGAGCTAGAATCTTACATGGAAGTTGCGGATGCTGAAGCAAGAACCAGGAGAAAATGCCCTGATGTTCTAGAACAGATGTCTGATAACTATGGCACCAGAAAGATTTGCATGGGAGTGAAACCTTGGATGAACAAGAGGAAGGCCAGTGGTTTTGATGAAATGGACACAGAACTAGAAAGACTTGTTTGTGAAGAAGCAAAGGCATTGGATGTGAAAGTGAAGGTAAAGGAGCAGGAGGTTCTGATTGAGATGAAATGTCCTTACAGGGAATACATACTCTATGATATCATGGATACCATTAACAACCTACATTTAGATGCTCACACAGTTGAATCATCAACAAGTGATGGTGTTCTCTCATTGACACTTAAATCTAAGGTTTGTAATGCTCACTTTTTCATCAGTGTTTATGATTCAAAAATTTGTTCCATAACACAGCTTGAAAGGAAAAGAGAAGAGTAAGTTATTTCTGAGCAGGACATTGCATCTGTGTTTCTTATTCTTAGTACTTTTTTAACCATTACATGAGTTTGAACACTTTCAGAACTTTTCTTTTCCAGTTTCGAGGAGCAGCAACAGCACCACTGAGAATGATCAAAGAAGCACTCTGGAAAGCATATGGAAATGTTTGATATGCCTGTATGGATTTCTGATGATGGTGTTAGTAACAGTAAATACTTGTATGATTAAACAACGTTGTAACTGTAGAACATTTATTTGCTTGCTAACAGAATATGTTTGTCCTGTGGTATGAACCTTGATTTTTGTTTTTGTGCTTAAAAATACTGATTTCTTGTTACCATATTGTAATTTAACTTTCTGTGATTTTTGAATCACTTCAACCACTCTGGTAGCATACATTTGCATGATTTTGTAATTCAATCTTTCAGTTTGATCAAGATGGTGCTTCAAAATCTTTCTATAGATTTCAGTTACATCCTTGTGATATGTTTTTCTATGGAATATGTGTATTATATAAATATTATTTTATAATAATAATAATAATATAATAATAATAATAATAATAATAATAATAAATAAACAAAGTTATCGTTTATTGCTTTCTCATTGAGATTTATTACTTTATACTTCTTAGTCTTGGCATCAAGTTGTTTATTTATGATATGTTGCTCAATTCCAGGTTGCAATATTTAACTATCTAAATTATATATTATTTAGTGCGCAAATTATGGTTTTATAATTTTTGTGAAATTTCTTAATCATTGATGATGACAACCTAAATCAGCCAATGTTTTGCAATTTTCTTAATGGAAAGAATTGGTGTGTTTTATCGTTAATTAATTTCTGTTAAAAAATAAATATATGTCTCTATTGAGAAATAGAACTCACTAATCCTAAGATAATGGATAAAAAACTCAACATCATTGTTTTTAAATAATTTTTTGAAGTCAGGTTTTCTTTTCACACGATTATGGATACGAAAAAAATTATATTCAATTGTCACATGTTTCTATCGAAAATAGGATTGACCACATATTCGTATCAAAAATAAGACTGACCACAGAATCAAGAAATAATACATGATTTCATAAAATCATATGATTTTTCCAATCTAAATAAAACAGATTTTCTATGAAAAAATTTGTTTAAGCATGTTTTATTCTATACGAATAGGAGAAGAATCAGACTCAATTTTTTTAAAAGATGAGATAAAGAGGAAGAGTGACCTACCGTAGCTCTACCACTTCCCATCATATCCAAACACTGACGTTGAGAAGCTTCTGCTGATACCCTTTCGACGTTAGTTGACAACCGAACGACTTTTAACTATTGTAGAGTTACAGTGCTTTGTTGTACTAATAAGGCGTGTTGTTGTTGCATGGTTATGGTTATTGACTCCAATCTTATTGAGTTAGGTGCATCCATACTCGTAGGTGAGGGGGAGGAGACCTAGATGTCATCTCTCGAAGATGAAGGAAGAAAGAATCATTAGAGAAACAATGATACTTTATAAACCGGATGCTGATTACAGCCAAAGGCCGAATCATCATAGCCAAGTTATAATGAAAGTTTGGCAGTAATGACCGAACGGTAACAATAAAAAAAAATGTTCAGTCATAAAGAAACTAGTATAAGATCGAACGATTTACAGAAGAGTCCAAACATAAGTTGAGTATGGTGAAGCTGAGACAACATGTTTAAAGACAAAATTGAATTTACTAGATCGAACGGTAACCAATAGAGAACGTTTAGTCACGAAGGATTTGTATAAGACCAGACAGTTTCTAAGAAACCGAACGGTATGAAAATAAGATTAATAGAAGAGTTCTAATTTAAAATGAGAAAAGATACCATCCTTGATAAAAGTTATGAGTGTGCACCCTCACTACTTCTATCAATACATTCTCTGTTCTCAAAACTTTTGGGTTATATCTTAAAGTTTGACCATCTAGACTTGGATAAAATGGTATAATGTACCATTTAGACTCATCTTTCCACAGGAAAGACATGACAAACCTGTAACTCACAGGTCATCCTAAGGACAAACTGCTCTGATACCACAAATGTAACATCCCAAAATATCATATACACATATAATATAATAGGATTCAACTATTACAATATATGAAAGCAGTGAGAGTAGAAGACAACCGTATAGGTATGGATTATAGTCATCCAAAATAGAGGGGGAAAATTTAAAATGAAAATTAATTAAAGTACAAAGGTCTAAGGTTTCCAAAACGATAGGCTAAAAAGAAATAAAACAAAATAAACGCTTAAGCACTAGGTGTTGGATCTTCCTCGGTCTCCAACGCCTACTCTAGAGGTACATCATCACCTACTGCTCACATCTAAAGGATTGGATGATCATCGCAAGAGAGAAAGCAAACACACACAACATACAAGTGCAAGGGTGAGCTAGGTTTTAAACAAACATACAAATCATAGCAAAGTGATCAAACATTACCGAACACATAAATTCACATACAAGCATACGAGTCATCATAATCATGGGCACTTATTTCATAACTTAACCAAATCAATCATCTTATCATGCAAAGACTCCTAGACACGTCCGGACATAGAATGAATGTAGAGCCGGGGCGGGTTGTGCACTTGTGATGGCCCCTACTGCTTTGCAAAGCCCTTGCCGAGGGGTTCCACCCGACCATACACAAGGCTAGTCCGTTACCGCAGTATAGGCCTACAGTGAAAGCGCCTACCCTAGGACCTCCCACTACTCCCACCACACGCGTCGATCCTCTCTAAGTGAGAATGAAAGACCGTTGGAGTGTTAGGGATAACCCCCCATATGGAAGCCTCTCACCATTCAATCAATACATTAATAGATCTCACCGAGAGATCATAATTTCACAACCGAATCCAACCAATCCAATCACTTGATATTTCTCCAAACCATATTAACCATATATACCTTAATTCACCACAAACAATTATATAGACCAATCAACCAAGAGTGTTAAGCAATAAACCGAGCAAAGTAGAAAAAGAAAGGAATCAAAACAGGGTGTTCCACAACTCGGCTGTGAAAGATTCCACACCCTGTGGATTTAGCTCGAGAAAACAGAAGGCAAAACAGAAAGTTTCACAAGTGAGTTGTGGGTTTTACCACAACCGGTGGATTTACGTCAGGAATTGCAGAATTGAAACAGAGAAGTCCACAAGCAGATTGTGGATTTTTCCATGGGTTGTGGAATTGTGCAGAGCAGAAACTAACCTCTCATAGATACACTTTAAATCTCAACCTGAACACTTTCCTCCTACATTCTATTGACTCTTAAGATCTCCTATGCACCAAACTACATGGAAACACACTCTCCTAACTCATATTTGCTACCTCAATCCGATTTAGTTACTTTAAACCACTAAAACTCAATTAAACCCAATTCTATACTTTTTAACCCAAAATTTCTGCAACTAACAACTTGAACAAGTTTTAATAGACTTAACAACAGTCCCCAAACTATTACATTTATTCCATACCACTTAATTCAGAATCTCACTAATGAAACCCTTGAAAATGAACTAAAAATCATGCAAAACACACTAAAAGGCTAACAACCAGTTCTACCTCAGAATTTTGCTGTCATATCACTCAAACAAGTCTTATTCCACTTACTAAGGTTGCCCCAACAGCCCATTCCTACCCAGAACCCCTGACCCTCAATTTCAATACCTCACTTCTTCTCAAATAACTTAGAACTCTACCTAAACACTTGGCTTTTGATCAAATTAACAATATAACATAATTTTCCACCTCAACCACTTCTAACATGTCCAATCCAAGCAATACACATTCACATTCAGTTCATAGTATCACACATGATTCATACTAATTCATAAGCATCAATTTAAAATTTCACAGTTTGACATAGAAAACATGCTTAACTCAATATGCAGAATTTTCAGTTCATAATTCACATAGATCCCAAGTAAAATCCCCAAATTCTTGTAACCCCAAATTCCCAAAATCAGAAAGAAATGAAAAACCTAAGCTCTCCTTACCTCTAAACTGTAGTAACAAAATTCCTCTTTTTAGCTCAAGAAAACCCTCAAGCACGCCCCTTTTCACTTCCGGAAGTGCTAGACCACCTATAAATCACCATTTGGTGATAAGATTCAAATTTAAGAGTTTAATTGAAGCTGGGATTGGAAAAGAGACATAATGAGCTACATGCAACAAACTCATTACATGGTCATAGCCCTAAATTACACATAAAAGGGGAAAACATTTACTAGTTAGAGAAATGCCAAATTGATCAGTGAGATTTTGAGCTCTCAACGCCAAAAATCCTTACGTGCTTCCTGATTGTTGAGAAGATGATTTAGTGAAGGAGGATTTAAGAGAAAAGATAGAGCACAGAGAATAGGGTCTTGGCCTTTAGAGAGAGAAAGTGTTTTTTCTGAAAAAACTGAATTAGAAACTGTTCTAAGATTCTATTTATGTTCAAAAATATATATAGATATTTTTGGATTCTCACAATTTCAGAAACAATATTTCTGAAAAAGAATTTCCGAAACGCATGAAAGATATTTTGAAATAGAATTTTTGGAATAAAAAATTTCCAAAATGCAAATAATATTTTTCATGATAAAATTTCCTTAATACTCTCCTACATAAAATATATTTCTGAAAAAACTTTACGTAAAACATGAAATAAGTTCTGAAAAAAAAGATTGAAACAAGACGTTAAAATGGATGGTTCTGACGGCCGAATTTTCCAAAATTAATTATCGTGACAAACACAAAACAAAAATGTTCAAAACTTTTCATTATTACTGGTTCTAATTTGTTTTACTTCTACTAGACTAACATAATAAATAGACAATATATATATATATATATATATATATATATATATATATATATATATATATATATATATATATATATATATATATAGGTTTAATCTCTTCATTGGTCATTGTATTTGTGTGCAAATCTCAGTTTGGTCCTTAAGTTTTAAACTGTCTCAATTGGGTCATAATTTTTGTAAAAATGCACACATTTTACCCTAACCGTTAAGTTGTCTCAAACGGCGTTAATTGATGCTGAAATGAATTTTTTATTTTAGGCTTAATCTCTCCCTTGGTCCTTATGTTTGTGTGAAAATCTCAGTTCGGTCCTCAAGTTTTGAACTCAAATCCTTATGAAATGCAAACATTTTACAACATTTTATCCCAACCGTTAAGTGTATTGAGACGGCGTTAACTTTGAACTGAGCTGTAATTTTATTTTATGTTTTAAAATCATTAAATCCACGTGGTTATGGTCTTTCTTTTTCCTTCCAATCACTGATCACATTTTTTCCTCAAGTCCTTATGAAATGCAAACAACATTTTACAACATTTTACCTCAACCGTTAAGTGTATTGAGGCGACGTTAACTTTGATCTGAGCTGTAACTTTTTTTTGTTTTAAAATCATTAAATCCACGTGGCTATGGTCTTTCTTTTTCCTTCCAATCACTGATCACATTTCACTCATTCCTCCACCCTCAAACCCCCCGACTCACACCTTTTCTCCCTCTCAAACTAAAAAATGTCGCCGTTTTCGACGATTCAAAAATTATGACCCAATTAAAACAGTTCAAAACTTGAGGACCAAACTGAGATTTTCACACAAACATAAGGACCAAGGGAGGGATTAAGCCTAAAATAAAAAAATCATCTCAACATCAATTAACGCCTTTTGAGACAACTTAACGGTTAAGGTAAAATGTGTGCATTTTTACAAAAATTATGACCCAATTGAGACAGTTCAAAACTTGAGGACCAAACTGAGATTTGTACACAAATATGAGGACCAATAGAGGGACCAATAATATGATATGATTTTATTATAATATTGAGTCTGCTTAAATGCTTAAATATTAAGAGAGTTTAAATATTTTATCAATATAATGAATAAGTAAATATTCATATTATTATATTATTATAGGATTAACGTATATTTCTATTAAAATAATATTATATCAAGTATATAATAACAAAGTTTTAAAAACTAAATAATAATAATCATAACACCAAATTATCATATTAATTATTTTAGTTTTATAGGTAGATATTGAGCCTGGTTTGGATGGTTATAAAAAAAAAAATTAATAAAAATTGTTAATCAGTGATTTTTAGTAGTGTTATGAAAACAGATAACCCGACTTGATCTGATCTGGCCCATCACTTGTTGGTCAATAAGACCAATCCAACCCGACTCATTTATTAGTTATTAAAAAAATTGAACTGAGTTTGATCCATCACGGGTTGGTGGATTAAACAGGTCGGCTCATTCACTTAATTAATTTTTTTTAAATCTAAAAAATTATTATTTTTTAAATCAAATCTAAATAAATTTTACTCTAAAATGATGTTAAACTCGAAAGACAATTCAAAATAAAAAAGTACCAAACAATTCAAATGTAATCCAAAAATGACATTTTTTCAAACCCAACCTATTTGAACCTAAGGTAGATCAAGTTAACTCGCGGGTTCTAACCCATTTTGACAACACTAATTTTTAATTTTTAATGTGTTTGATAGACAAATATGAATAATATATTTATTTATCTTAATCATTGACTATATTTTGTTGTTAAGTGTCATCCTTTATATACTTTATATAATCATATGATATTATTTTATTTTCTCATCCGCAAAAATAATATACTTAATGATGGCATATCTCAAGGAGGACCAAGCTTTTGGGAAGTACATTGATCAATCATAAACTCGCATTAAGATTTTTAATGAATTATGAATGTATTGACTATTAATTAGTTATGTATTTTATTTGTACAAATAAACTTTTTTTCATATACTCATTTTTTATTTATAAACGTTGTTCACTAGTGCTTTAAAAATTTGTATTCAACTACATATGATCAAAAGATAAGTGAAATCTAATATTTTTTTATTAACAGCTAAATTCAGCAAATCAGAACAATTCTTAGGTGTAGAATTGCGTAATAACCAAGTGCCAAAACAATGAATTAATAATAAAAGTGATCACACTTGCCATCAAAATTAAAGAAATAATTGTTGAAAAAGAAGGAAATAAAATATTTTAGGTTTAATAATAATTAATATAGTGTGATGGTGAAGAAAGAGAATGAGATTAGTATAAAACATTATTGTATGATGATGAATGAGAGTGTCGTGAAGCATGTGATATCGTTAATTAGTAGTTAATCACAATACAAATCAAGATTAATGCGTCTTAGTCTTATAAGCATCCCATAATGCACTATATATGAACATGGTAACCTTTATAAAGACTTTACTTTTACATAATTAAGGTGATTTCATTTCAAAACTGAAGAAAGTGAAAAACTTATGTTATTTTTCTGTTTTTTGTTAGAGACACTTTTTTTTATTTATAATATTTTAAAAATAATTGAAAATCTTACATTAACTAAAAATAAAACTAATTTGTATAATATAAATAAATGTAATATAAAAGTCATTTACGTTAAAATAAGATCATTTATATATATATATATATATATATATATATATATATATATATATATATATATATATATATATATATAAGGGGATGGATTGCAAATTTTACATCAATAATAACCTTATAGATGTTTAAAATTTACTTAATATTCATATTAACATTAACGTATAATACTTAATTTTAAATAATTTATATGTAGGTTAATTTTAGTTATATTTTTAATATTTGAAGGCAAAAAAAGAAACTATAAATAAATCACTATCTTACATTTATGAACATAAAATGTTATTACATTACACTAATATACATTTTGAAAAAGTTTTAAAATTGTAATTTATAGATTATATAGTAAAACAATCTAAAATAAAAAATTGTTAAATTTTTTAGAAACTATTTTAGAATGTTTCTGGAATTAACATAACAGTTATATATATTTTTGGAGGCCAAGATGATGGTTTTATAATTACCTGATCCCTTTTTATTTTTCTCAAAATTGTTATATCCGATATCAATTTGTTTTTTTTTTTATAAATCAGTTTTACACTATCTCACCTCAATAAAAATTTGTTTTCTACAATATCTAAGTTTTTTACAATATTTTTATACCTAAGATGCATGTTTTATTATTATTATGTGAAATCATTATCTTATAATTTGTTTTTGAAAGATCTAGTTTCACATGAATTTAATTACTTTATTAAACAAAATATTTTGAAGAATGATTTTTTTTTATAATTCTATATTGCTTAGAAATTTACAAATCGAGATCAAACACAACTTAATTAATATATATATATATATATATATATATATATTAATTAAAGAAAAATATATATTTCAGAATTTATGTTATTTTGTTGTTTTCGTATACATTTTAGTTAACTGAACATTATTTAGTTGGATAAAATGATAGTTTTTGATAGAGGAGTAATGATAGTATGAGATATTTATATTTATTTGACATATAAAATAATTATAAGAAAATGAATTTTTGTAGTTTTTTGAAAAAAAAAAGTAAAAATAAATAAGAATAGTATAAAAAATTATGTTTAATGTATGTAAAAGAAGGTTTTTTATGAATAAGAATGGCACACTTATTTGCTGGTAGAGAAATATTATTGTTTGCTCAATAAATGGTATGTACAACCAGCGAAAGAACAGAACAAATTATTTGAAACCAGCAAAGTTTTTCTGTCTATTTATTTTATATACCAATTGGAAGTGACAGGAAGCACAGATTTTTACTCACAGTTGAGACCTGATTCCTGCAAAATCCTTAACTGTATATCCAACTTTTTCAAATCTTCCTCTTTGATTGTTCTCTCTGAATTTCAAGTATTCCAAGCATTCAAATGGATTATACATCCTCTTATTTCCTTCTCCAACAACTTCATCTGGTGCCATAACCACCTTATCATCCTCAAAACACCAAAAGAAGGCCAATGAAAACCTGTTCAAAGGTTGCTTCAAAACAACTCTATGTTCTGAAGATCTTAGTTTATCATTGCTCCATGCTTGCATCATGTCTCCTATGTTCACCACTAGTGTCCCTTCAGAAGGGCTTATGTCTATCCACTTTCCTTCATCTGATTTCACTTGAAGCCCTCCAATTTCATCTTGGTACAAGATTGTTATACAGCTCATGTCAGTGTGCATTCCAAGCCCCTCAACTTCATCCTCCATACTTTCTGGAGCTGAGTAGTTGTTTATCCTCAAGTAACCATGACACTTTTTGAATTCACCATCATAGAAGAGCCTGTCAAATCCATCCTCCAAGCTCATCAACACAAGCTTCAGAATTCTCTCTGACAAATCAGCCATCTTGCTGCAGTACTCTTGCAGTGTCTCACTGTTTCAAACCATACAAACAAGATTATTCTTTTCTTGAATGAAAAATCAGACATCATAGAAAAGCATAGCAATGTGATTGTTCCAAATAAGATTCTCTTAGACATCACTCCAAAACTCATCAATCATTACCTGAATCTGGAATTCTGTTTGTCAAAGAGGATTTCTTCAGAGCTCTTAGCAGAAACATAATAGTTTGGTCCATTGATTCTGAGGCTCTCAAAGAATGGAGAGGCAATGAAATGAGGGGTGTAAGACTTTATAGAAGAGAAAGGACCAAGTTTAAGTTTAGCCTCAGAAGGGAGGCTGAAGAGGTATTTAGATAAATAATGGATCTGGCTGCAAAGATCTTTGGAGATTCCATGATTGATTATGTGGAAAAATCCCCAATCTTTGCAGGCTTTTGAGAGAGAGGTTAGAGAAGATGGTTGTAATGGCTGAGAAATGTCTAAAATAGGAAGCTCAACAACATATTCAGACTTAGACATTATTTCTAAGATGTGGAGAAGAGATATGGTATGCTGCCACCACCAAAGTCCTCAGAAATTTAATATATACAAGTTTGGTCAGAACCTTTAAATCAGAAGACAGGTATAAGACAGACTATAGATAAGACAAGTCCATTATTTTTATCAATCAAGTGGAGAAGTGCCAACAAAGATATAGAGCATAAAGATAAAGCAAAACTAACTTCTTGGTGTTCTTCTTAGAGTCAAAAGGAATTAGGATATAAAAGACAAAAAAGTATATCAAAAGTTTAATATTGTGATTTTATTTCATTTCTATCAGAATTTGAATGATTTTTCTGTAATTGTATATCTTCAAAATATACTTATGAACACTGATTTTGATGTTTTAAAATATACTGAAAAGAGTTTTAATAAATCAATATCAGTGTAATTTTAATACTCAGTCAAAGACAAAAAAAAAAACCAACAAAGAATCTGAAGTTTCTGTCAGAATTACTTTAAAAGTCATATTCCTTATAAGATTTTAAATTGAGAATAGTGAAATTTTGTTGTACTGTGATTGTGGAAAGTTAATGATTGGCCTAAAGTGAATGATAATATGCTAACAATGTTGAAAAGGCTATAAACAAAAGGCTACATACATATCTACAAGGGTAGAATAAAGATACAGCAATTCTGTCGCTAAAAGTGCATACACTTTTTCTCAGCCTCTTGTGGAAATCCTTATTTCATACAGTTAACACAGATAAAGTTGGTATAATTCTGATATACATGAGATAGAGAAAGTGATGAAGGGATAACAAGAAAAGGGTAGCAGAGAGACTGATGTTGAAGATGTTAAAGAATGAAGATACTTTTTTTTTTTTCATTTGTTTAGTTCCCACTTTTATAATATGCCTTCAGAGTCAAAAAGACAGGCTGTGAAACAAGCATCTCAACCACAATTAGTTTGTATATTCCGTTATGCATGGAACTCTCTTTCTTCTGTGAAAAGATTTGACTAAATGCTTTGTCAAAATGTTCATCCAGATGCTTAAGAAAAAGACAAACATATCAACAAACTATGCATTTCTCAAAATTCAGATATATGAATACAATACTGCGTTCACATCACAAAAAAAAAATATATTTTTCCTAAAACATCTGTGATGTGTGTACAGATATGGAGTTAATGTATCAAAACAAACATGCATGTCTTAAAAGTCTTACATCAAGAGATAAGATTAGTTTAAAATATATAAATAAATATAAATCTCATTTTATAAACTAGTTTTATGAATTAATTAAATTTAAAATCCATTCTTTAACCTCACCATATTTAATTCATTGATTCCATACTCATATTTTGAATATAAAAAGAAAAAAGATTATAATAAAATTTGTAAAGAATTCAAGTACGAGTTTTAAGTTTTGTATCAGCCAATAAAAAATGAGGCTAAAGGGTGAAGTTTTGTATCTTTTTAAAAAATGGTATTATAGTATTATAGTTCAAGTTTCTAGAGATGACTTTTTTTGTTGTTGTTTTAATATTTGTGTTTCAAACTTGTGTATTGGAAAAATGGACAGCAACATGTATATTGTAACATTATAATAAGGAATGTGGTGTGTATGCACTTTTTTGAAGAATCATATATCATAGATGGTTACTTTTTCTTCTTTCTTTCTTATGTGTTTCCTTTAAAATTGTAGATTATCCCAATATCATGGTTTTGGCTACCCAAGATTGATGCATGGAGACATTTTATGACTTCCAAAACCAGAAAACAACTAATGTGGGAGAAAGTGATTTCTAGAACTTGAAAGGATTGACTTAGGAAGAAGAAAGATGGTTGTTGAATCATCATGGTATTCAAACAAGTTTTAAGATATTGAGAATCTTTGCACTAGATTTCAATGGATTTAATATGATGCATTTCATCATTCATATAAAAAAAAGGTGCTTTTTGATTTGCACTTAGCAGTAACGTGCTTCCTTTCTATTTGTATTTGTCACTTTTGGCTCCAATTAAATGCTTCCAGCAGCCCCTCGTGGATCAAACAACAAAGTGGGAAATCTTTCTGGTGGGAAAAAAAGTATACAAAACTTTTTATGAGGATTTAATGTTATATATGCATACCCCATAGAGAATATTATAAGATGTTATCATTTTCTTATTAAAAATGGTTAACGAAAATCTTTAGTTATTGGATTTAATGAGAATAAAAAATTAAGTAATAGTAAATTAGATTTAAAGTGTTTAACAATGTTTAAAGATTGTTTGGGAAAACTACTTATAGATTTTTTAAATATTTTATATTATATAAAACTTGTGTTGTATGTTCTTAAAATATTAATATACTTGCTTTTGAATATACATGTTAGTAAACATTTGCATAAATTTGAAGTATGTCCATGGAATACTTCATAAACATCTATCTTCATTAACAAAAAATGTGATAAAAAATTAAAATTAAAATTTTAACAAAAAGTGATTATACTAGTTATTTAGATTTTAAATTTATTGATATAACATCGTTTCATTTTATATATTGTTTGTTTTAAAGTTTAGAACTTGATTTTATCACAAATCAAAAAAAGATTGAAGAAGAAAAATATATTTAAATTATTATTGGTATATCGATTATCAATACATATGAGATTATTGAACATATCACAAAAACAAACATTAATATTGAATATTTTATAAACTAAAAAAAAAATCATTAGTTACCTACTTGACTATATTTTTAAAACAATAGTATCATAAATTAAAAAAAATGTGAAACTTTCAAGTTGTTTAAAAAACAATTTTTCTGTAAAAAGAAATGTTTGCTTTCACACACAAATTAATTACAAGGTAGTTAAGTAAATTTTAAACACACTAAAGTACTAGTTGATAGTTAAGTAAATAAAGAAATAAAACTATGATAAAACCCAGATTAGTTCTGGCATCATGTTAACATGCAGAATTAACTAATTTATTTGCAGCATATTGGGATCACCATGTATCAATATAAAAGTAAATTTGGAAGAGTTATCATGAAGTAGTTGGTAACTTACTATTTGTCACCACTTATACCTATATCAACTATCAAATAAAGTTATAGTTATTGGTCTCTAAGGTGAATTTAAATTAGAACTGTGAAAATAGATCACAATCCACTGGTCAACCCGGCCCACCATGAGTTTCGATCGGGTTGGGTTCAAGAAAATTGTATTTTTTTTATGCGGCCAGATTTTAACTCGGCTCATGCGAGTTGAACCCGTGGTGGACCAGGTTGGCCCACCAACTCACCTACCTAAATTTATTTTATTAAAATTTAATTTTAATTTTATAAAAAGATATTTATTATTATTTTTTTTGCTTTAAAAAATTATTTATGTTCTCTATTTTTAAAATTAATTAAACAACTCATGTTGGGAGTGAAATTTGTTTAGATTTGAATTATAGAAAGTTTATAATTTTTTTTATTTAAAAAAAAATTAGTCAAATTAGTTCGTGAGTCAACCTGTTTACCCACCAACTCGGGTTTGAATTTTTTTGACTCGCTAATAAATGAATCGGGTTGGGTTGGCTTACGACCAACCCGTGGTGGGCTGGATCGGGTTGGGCTGGGTTACCCGTTTTGACAGCTCTAATTTAAATAAACAACTTAATAAAATACTTGTTTAATGAATATTTAATTAAATTATTTATCTAAATCCACACTTTGTTATTGATTAATATTTCTCATAAACCGTAAAAAACAACAAAATCATATATCTTATTTAATATATTAAATTAGAGTGTGCCATGATAATTGTTTTGATTCACTCTCTTCATTTTTGGAATAAAAGTTAGAATTCATTTAGAGTTTTTTTTTTCATAAATTATAAATGGTTTATATATGAAATAATTTAGAAAGAAAAATATCTAATAACTTCTCTAAAATTTTATTTTTTAGTTCTAAACTAGCTGATGAAAAATTCATTTATTATTTCCTTATTATTAATTTTCCTTATTAGAAAGACTTATTGAAAATGTTTTTCTGATGATACCATTATTAAATAATCTTACATCCTCTTTTGTTAAGGAAAAGTAATATGAAAAGTGAAACCTTCGTACCTGTTAATCCAAAATTAAAAAAAAAGGTTTTCAAAAAGATTAATTTATAATGAAGGTTTTATATTTCAAATTGACTAATCCAAAACTTAAGAAAAGCATAAACTGATATTGCTGAGATTGAGGAAGAAATAATCACAGATATGAACCAAAGAAGAAACAAATAGTGCTTTATTAAGCTTAGGTAGGGAGAAATAATAATTCATGGAGGTGTGTTTTTGAACACCATATGACCTGAATCATCCACATCAAACAATCGTCCAACAAATTCATTCCAACTTTGTGTTCGTTTCTTATGAAACAAGGAAGAACCTTCACTTGATCTTCCAGAATCCTCTCCAACATCAGTTTCATGAAATGTTCCATATGATGAAGGGGAGTATGCTTGTGGAATATCCAAAGCAACTGCTCTCTGAAGGGCTGCATGGTACTCTTCACTGTGTTCTCGAGCTATGGATTCATGTCTCTCCATTTTCTGCTTTGCTGGAATCTCCATATGCTCGTCTTTGTCTCGCATTAACTGATGCAAGAAATACAATGGATTAAATGACAGACATACCATTTTAGTATGGATAGATGAGAATGCACATGAGATCACAGAAAATATCATATATCAAATTACAACAACATCAGCAAAAGGCTTAGTTTAAGTTCACATGGGACTAATTCTAGGAAAATAATGGATTATGTTTTTCTTTCCAAAAGCTGATAAAAAAAGTATCTCTCTGAATACCCAGTTAGTTTAGAAAGAGATCGACTAACAAAAATCTACAGAATACAGTCACCAGTATCTGTAGAAAGAAACACACTTACCCTCACTAACAAAAGGGAAAATGCTTACTAATAAAGATGTGATACTTCAAGAATGACTGCACTGAAACATTTACAATGTGGTTTTCTAAAATTTCTTAATCAATTTCTATTTGTCAATACATTAGAATGCATATGGTATCATAAGAACGCAAGTAGAAAACGTGACCAAGTGCTTGACAGCATCATAATATCTCTACGAGTGAAAGTAAACTGATAAGAAATAAAAACTATGTTTGGAAATAATTTCCTTCTGATAAATATATACATAAGATACTGAATTTATAATAAAAAAATAGTTAAATCCAAAATCCAAATAAAAAATAACAACAAACTAACTAAAAATAAAAATAATATATATATTTACATAAAAGATATGTCTAACAAACAATTATAAATAATTATAAATAGATATGGGATTAAGTGGTTACATTGTTAATATTGAATATTCAATTTTATTAGACAGAAAAATTAAATAAATAATTTTTTTAAAATAAAGGAATAAATCATAGAGATAAAGTATTCCAATAAAACAATTAATCTTTTTTAATATTATAAATATATATATATATATATATATATATATATATATATATATAATGTTTGAAATCAAATTAAAATTAATTAGAATAAGATAATAAAATAATAAAATTCAATTTACCTAATAAAAGAAAAATATCTTCAATTTAGTATAGTTTATCAAAATTAAAAATTTAAATTGGAAATCAAAGTCAAATTAAGTAACAGGGTTTGAAAGGAATAAAAAGTTATAAATAAAATTAGTATTTTTAACTCCATCCCACACAATTCATACCAAGCTCAGGTAAAGTAGGAGGTTGTGATAGGCTTTAATAATTGATGTAAGGCTTGTTGAAACCCATACATGGATCACTCGTGACAAATTATGCGTTGATGTACATGGCTTGAGCTTGAGTACAGTGATCAATAAGACAGAGTCAGTGCTTTGAAGCCTGAATGTAATATCAAAAGAGCAAGGACGGCATATATCAATATTATTTGTCACCCTTGTTCCTTTAATACTATATTCAGACGTCAATCCGCAGGTAAAAAAGGGTAACATGTCTGCTTATCCTAACACGTTCTGATCATCATCCTATCTTATTTAAAACTTTTTGCATGTTGTCTGCTTATCCTAACAAGTTCTGATCATCATCCTATCTTATTTAAAACTTTCAGTAAGGACGGTTTTCATTTGTCCTCCTTTAAGTTCCTTTCTATGTGAATACAACATCCTGATTGCAGAAGAGTGATTGAAGAAGCCTGGAATACAATATGCACTGGGTTTTCTTATGTCCATTCTCATCAAAAGCTTAAGGAAGTTAAGACTAGAATCAAAATTTGGAATAGGAATGTTTTTTACAATGTACACAATAAAGTTGAAGAAGCATCCACAAAGCTCCAGTAGATTCCAACCAAAATTATGATGAGGATCTTATTCAACAGGAGAAAAATCTATCATTAATTTACATACAACTTAATCAAGGGGAGTTTTGGAGGGAAAATCAAGAACAAAATTGCTTGCTGAAGGAGATGGGAACACCAAATACTTTCATTGCAAGGCCACTATTAGAGCTACTACGAACAATATATGCTTTTTAAAGCACAATAATACTATGCTTTAAAAAAATGACATGTTGTCAAACATTTTCAGAAATTTTTTATTGTTTCTCACAGGCGTTCTGATGATTATAGTATCACTAATGTCATACCCCGGCTTTTAACTGATGTTGAACATTGTGCTCTTGTTCAACAACCTAGCTGCTGGAAGTAAAACAAAATTTTCTTCAATCCCTCATCTGACACTGCTCGTGGTTCAGATGGTTTTTCCGGTGCATTTTACAAATTTTTTTGGGTATTATACAATATGATACTTTAAATTATTATAAATAAAGGGTTTACATGCGTGATTAGACACAAAATTCACAATAGAAAAACTATAATGCTCTAAGTTCTGTTTTGCAGTTTTTCAGGAACTGATGAATTCTTATTAATTATAATTCCAACCACATTATCCTAATACCTTAAGAACCCGGTGCAAATGTAATTGGAATTTTAAGACCAATAGCTTTGGCTAATTTCAAATATAAGATTATTTCTAATATTCTTTCTGATAGATTAGCTTTGGTTAAGGGAACCTCATCTCTCCCTAGCAAAGAGATCCGTTCCAGGAAGAATTATCACTGACTGCATAGGCACAGTTTCAGAGTCCATAAATTTATAGACACGAAGTGCTCTTCTGGAAACATTCCTCTCAATATTAATATTAGAAAAGCTTTTGACACCATTGATTGGAACATCTTAATAGTTGTTCTAAAAGCCTATGGTTTCCATTACATTTTTTGTAATTGGATTCTTTTAATTTTAAATTTTGCTAAATTATCTGTGCTGATCAATTGCAGGCTGCATTGTTTCTTTTCATGCTTTATAGATGGGTGGGTGTGTGGGGGTGGAATTTTAGGCTTAAAGAGCTGAGATCATGGGTTTTTGGAAAAATTTATACATGAAAACTCAGTTTCTGAAGCTGAACTCCTGGGTGCTATTCAGGCTATTGAGATCACTATTCAAAAAGGTTGGAGAGCACTGTGGTTGGAGATGGATTCCTTGCTTACTGTGAAAGCTTTGTCTGATAGTTTAGTTTCTAGGAAATTAAGGAATAGATGGAATAATGTTTCGGATTCTATTAAATGGTATACAGTTTAGGTTTTCACACACTTATAAGGAGGGAAATAGGTGAGGGGATAGTTTAGCTGTTTATGGTCTTAGAATTTTAGCTTTTACGGGGTGGGAATGAGTACCTCCTTCTATTGTCTCTGATTTTTGTTGATCTGGTCTCCCACATTAGATATTTTCTTGTTTGATCCCCCATTTCTGTATTTTTTATTGTATCAAGTATACTGCACATGATTGTTACAGGTTATAGTGTTAAAACCTGGTTTGGATTGCAGCCTGTAAGGTGATGCAATAACATCCAATCCTTTGATTAAACAACATATATCTATGACTGGATTGGGTAAATAAGTTAGTCCAACATTTCAAGAGTGGGTAGTTAAGTTTGATATACAGAATATTGGTACTTTCACTAGTCTTTAGAGGTGGTGGATTCCATGATACATCATGTGGGGTTATAGGAAAAGGTAACAAATAAAAAACTATGGGATTTAAACTCTAGTACAAAGGGACGTATAGGAAAGAAGAAAGTGGGGTTAAACTCTAACAATGGGCCAGTTCGGTTAAATATAAATAAGTGTTTCAAAATGAGATTTTTATAAAAAAAAAAAATCACTTATTTAAGAAGAAAATATTTGCCTCTTAAAAAAGACTACTTGTTTTAAAAAATCAGATTAGAAAAACAAAAAAAAAATGAAGCAAAAATTTGCTTATTTTATTAAAAATCTTTTTGAATAAAAAAGCACAAACAAACTCACCAATTTTCATGAGTGCTTAACAGCACAACACTGGAATCACCTTTTAAGAAAAAGTTGCACTGCTATGATGAATCATTGAATATAAGCCAGGTTTTGGAAAATCATTAAAGCACAAGTCGCAGACAACTACGGACTTTATATATACTGTTTTGGTAGACAACTCTGTTATTATTGAAAAAATCTTATTGCTTACACTGAGTGCCCGTCGGGATTCTCTCTCTATCCAAATGATGGCATGATCAGAAGTTGCATTGCAAGAAAGAACTAAATGCTCAAACCTCCCATCAACAGGTACTGCTGTCCTAACAACAGGTGGAAATCTTCCCATCCTGCAACCAGAAGAGACTATAATCCTAATTATTACTGCATACAAATAACATTCTGCTCTTCTAATTTGATCACTTTATCCTTTAAGAATACATAAAAGTAGATTAAAAGAACCTTTTAAACGTAGATGTAGATATGAAACCATGAGTCATACTTCGGCAGACTCAAAAATCAAATGCAATAAATCATATTCTAGAAACATGAGATATTAGCATGAGTGGGCACACTCACATGTGCACACAGAATACCTGTATTAATCTTGAGTACCGACAGTACATTTATAACATTCTATTGAAAATTTATCTCTCGATGAAAATTACAAAGTGCAACTTTTGTTGTCTTACACACATGCACAACCTTACACAGTTGCAAGATTTTGTATTTACAAGATTTTGTAAATTTTGTAGAATGTTGCGAATACCTTAGGAATATACATTTATATTATATTATGTCCACAATGTCCTAGCTTCTTCATGTTTGAGCTGGCATTCTATTGGAGTAGGTCCTTATAAACTTCTAGGGCTTGATACTTACTGGTAGTTCATAATATTTTAATACCAATTTGCACCAAAATCATATGGTTTATTGGAGAACAAAATAAAAATAAGGTAAATTTGCTTGCAGCTGTGAAAAACTTTTAAGGGAAAACCCCATGCATATGGACTGTTAACTCAATGGCTTATTACCCCGGTAATAAGGCATTCAATTATGCCGATATAGTCTGTTTAGTTTTTATTTTACTATATGCAAACTCTTGTATCTTTCTTAAAGAATAATACAGAAGAATGTTATTCAGTTTTTTTCTTTTTCCAATTACAATATGCCTCAACAGAATTTAAAGGATAAAATCAATTCCTTGACTACAATCACTATATTCCTCCAAAATTAGTTCACTCGCTAATATGTTGGATAATGTTCAAAATGAAGAGTATAGGATACATTTTTGTTAAACGCATGATTTTACTTTGCATAGTGACCATAGTAAGGCCAGTGAGAAGTCTTCCTTTAATTAGAGGGAGCTCAATAAGATGCCACAGCTATGAGATAAATAAATGTTAAGTAAAATTTAAGAGTATCATACTTTACCTAAATGGTTTTCGCTCCACAATGTGATAGAGCCGACCAGGTGCATATAGACGCCTTGGATCTCTGAGCTTCTTCTCCTCCAATGTGCAGGTATCCTTTAAGCACATTATACACAATAAACAGGGCCAACTGCCAAGAACGGATAATTACTGTAACCCATTTTAACAGCAAGAGCTTCACTGTACTAATGCAATGCTTATGCATGAAAAGTTGAAAAACTTATACTGTTCTGGTCAGTATTATGAATTTATTATATCATACGCTTCGTACAACAAGTCCCAAAAGCTCTAAATAAATACATTACAGGAGCAGAGAATTCATGGAGAAAATAAATATCCCAAGTTGGAATCAGACACAAATTCGGGAAGAAAAAACTGTTTTTCCTCCAAGAGAAGTGTTAAGCTGATGATCAATAGGTAACTTAAAGATAGTCAACAAGTGAAAATCTTGAAAAAGCAGGTAGTTACTAGTAGAGGTTTCAACATGTTAAGGACTAACTTCTAAAGAGCTTAAACCAGCCAGATTTAAGTTCAAGTATGAGTTCTGTCTCTAACATGTCCCCCTTGTACACATAAGCCTTTCAGCTTGAAGCACAGATGAAGCTTAGGCCCCATACATCCTGTGCTGAAATTCAGTTTGATTATGCATTCTTGGTTTTGAAACCATCTCAACTTTTCCCATGAATTTAAGCTATAAGGTGTAGGCAAAGAACGGTTTTGTATCTCTCACAAAAAGGTATTCCCCTAACTTATCCTACGAAAAGATTCTTCCTCTATCAAACTTGATAATAATGGAAACCGAAAAAAGTAGGAGACTAGGTATTTGATTCTCTGATTTGAATAAATAATTTTAACTTTCAATTATTCCCCAACTGAAAGCACATTCGAATCCCTCCAAACTGTTAGCCCTGCTGGCTTCGTGAAATTAGTCTTTGATGTCTTAAATAAACATCAGGACAATCTAAATACCCTGGAAGTGTGCTTGGATGGAGATTTTTAGAAGGTTAATTCACTTTTTAGAGAATTTGAAATACTCAATGACAAAATATGTTGTCTTGGTAAAGAAATTTAAAAGAAATAGAAATTCTAGAAATTTATGAGTAATTTAACTACTTAAAATTTTAGAATTTTAAATTCAACATACAATTTAAAATTTGAATTTCTTAATATTATCTCCTGTCTCACATTTGTGTCTATTCTCTTCATACTTCCACCTCAACTCTGATGATATGAGTGGTACATGCAATGTATTTGATGATTCCAACCAATATTGTTAGCTGATCAAGACATATGCAAGGACAGAAGGACTGAAGATTTTGGAGTGATGAAGATCTCATGTCAAGGATGGCTGTAGTGTGTCTCACATAATTGTTTCAAGCTTAAATTTTGTTGTAAGTTCTTTTTGTGCCTTGATTTGTTCATATTTCAAGTAAGAAAGCTTTTAAAAGGAGTATGGAGCCCTTTGTGGTTTGCAGGTTTTAATAGATTAAAATGAGTTTTTAATCTATTAAAATGTTCTTAGATTTACTCGATCAGCTTTGAAGAGCATTTCAATAAATGAAAATTATGAATTAATCTATTAAACTCGCTTAAAACCCAAAGTTGAACATTTGGCAGTGTTGTAATCAATTAAAAGTACTTACGTCTCAAGTCATTTCAAACCCGTTCCGTTTTAATTGATTGAAATGATAAATTAATCAATTAAATTTATGTAATTTTAACATATTAAAATGTTGCTTTAACATATTAAACCCCCAAGAGGCTTCTAAGCCGTGTTTCAATCGATTAAAACAATCAGGTTCTGAAATCTTTATATCTCCCTCATTAAATCAAATTACACGAAATCAACTGCATTCTTTCTGAAACCACTTTGTCTACTGAGAGAGACTGAGACTCGAGTAATACAGTTCTTCTTGGAGACATCTTGCTTGAATTTTGTGATAAATACCTTGGCACCAGAAGAACATTTGAGTGATCAGCTGACTTTGTAGCTTTTTTTCTGCGCTTAAGCTTTTTTAGTTGATATTGAATTGTTTTTCTCGTAAGGGTGCGAACTTGGATAGTGTTTCCAAGTTGTTCTTGTGAGAGGCTGTTAGGTACCTTTAGTGTAAGAATCTAACAGTCACCCTCACCACTGATATGCACTCACACAAGACGAAAGAATCAAACAAGGGATATGTTATTCACAGTAACAATCACTGAGTACAAAATGTAACTCGAGGACCTAACCCCTCTCACCAGGTTCGAAACCGGTCTGTATAAAGTATACAATTGACTAACTCCCCTACAGAATTACAAAAGGTTTACATTTATAGGCCCCTTGCCCGCCTTCTCCAACTGTTCCACCATTCGGCTATGTTAGATATGTTAGATATTAGTTGTGTGTTTATGTTAATTAGGGAAACATAGTCCCTATGCTTATTACGTTATTTTTCATATTCATTTGTATTTGGGCTTAGCCCACATTCTTATTATTATAAATACATTACCCTATGTGTATGCAAAGACACATAAGGGAGATTTCTCCTAATCCTCTTCCTATTTCATATGGTATCAGAGCCATGTTTAGAGCCTATCCTAGCGATATTTGTTGTTGTTGGGCATGTTGTTCCACCCGCTATCGGGCCGCTATCGGACCACCCATTAAATGTCTAGTCCTATGCTCGAGATGTATATACCTCGACGTGAGGGGGGTGTGTTGGAAGTCCCACATCGACTAGAGATAAGACCAATTTATAATATATAAGTGGGGTGCAGATATCACCTTACAAGCCAGTTTTGTGAGGTTGAGTTAGACCTAAAATTCACTTCTAACTTGCGGCGACTATAAACCTGAAGAGGTGGAGTTGAAGGATGATCCTGTGGGGAATGAGAGTCTAAAGAAGGAGAAGGATCATAGAGAAAAGGAATATCAACAGTAGCAGGTGAAGGTATAGAACTGCAAGATAAATGTGAAAAGTAAAACGAAGATTCATCAAAAGTGACATCAGAGAGATGAAATGATGATTGAGGGAAGGGGAAAAACACTTATAGCCCTTTTGTGACCGTGGAAATCCTAAGAAGACACATTTGTGAGATCTAGGGAATAACTTATCAAGGCCAGGACTAAAATCATGAACAAAACATGTAGAGCCAAAAACTCTAAGAGGTAATGGATGTAAAGGGTCTTGAGGAAATAAGATAGAATGAGGGATTTTGTTATCTAGGACAGAAGACGGCATGCGGTTCATAAGATAACATGCAGTGAGAACTGCATCACCCCAAAAACGCGAGGGTACTTGACCATGGATTAGAAGTGTACGAGTTGTTTCAATGAGGTGTCTATTCTTGCGCTCAACCACCCCATTTTCTTGAGGGGTATAGGCACATGAGGTCTGGTGAAGAATGCCATGAGAAACCATAAAATGTTTAAACGATTGACAAAGGTATTCACGGCCATTATCACTACGTAAAGTGCGAATAGAAACCCCAAACTGTTTTTATTTCATTGAAAAAAGTTTGGGAAATAGAAAACAACTCAGAACGATTCTTCATCAGAAACAACCAAGTACATATGGAATAGTCATCAATAAAGGTAACAAAATACTGAAATCCTAAAGTTGACTTAACACGACTAGGTCCCCAAATATCAGAATGAACCAATGAAAAGGGGGATGACGCTCGTTGTGAAACACTACGAGGAAAGGAACTGCGAGTATGTTTACCTAACTGACAAGACTCACACGGCAAACTTGATAATTTTGACAAACTCGGAACAAGTTGTTGTAGTTTGGCAAGACTGGGATGACCTAATTGAGCATGAAGAAGGGATGGTGACTCCATGATTACGCCAGCATGTGGAGAAGGGCAGAGATGATATAGGCCATGAGACTCACATCCTGTGTCAATCATGTGTTTCGAACTACGGTCCTGCAACCAAACAGAATCTTTGGTAAATGAAATAACACAATTAAGGGAACGGGTTAGACGACTTACGGACAATAAGTTAAAAGGAGACCCAGGGACATAAAGTACATGATCAATGGATATGGACGGAAAAATATGACCAGTACCAATACCATGAGATGAGACTCTAGACCCATCAGCCATTGTTACCGAGGGTAAATTATCCGGACATCACAAGGAAGAAAACAAGGACTTGTTACCAGTGATATGATCGGTGGCGCTTGAGTCAAGGACCTAAGATCCGAGAGAGTGAGTCAGACCAACAAAAGGAGTACTCGTGAGTGTAACAGAAGCAAATGTAGTGGAACTAGAGTGCTGAAGATCCTCATACCATCTGAGAAATTCCTGAAACAGGGCAGGGTTGTCTATGGTATCTAGAGCTTAGGTTTTGTTCCAGCCTCTTCCACGGTCTCCATCTCTTTACACATGTCTCTCATCCATTTCTTCTATGTCAATTTCCAAGTCTGTGGGTGATGCCTTAACTCATCCTGGCTGGCGTCAAGCCATGCTGGATGAACTAAGTGCTTTACAGAAAAGTGGAACTTGGGAGCTTGTCCAATTACCATATGGAAAGTCTGTTGTTGGTTGCAGGTGAGTGTATGCTATCAAAGTTGGCCCTGATGGTACAATTGATCGTTTGAAGGCTCGACTAGTTGCCAAAGGCTACACACAGATTTTTGGTTTGGATTATGGTGATACTTTTTCTCCGGTGGCAAAAATGACCTCTGTTCGTTTATTCATTGCCATGGCCGCTCTTCGACAATGGCCTATTTACCAACTTGATGTCAAAAATGCTTTCCTTAATGGTGATTTGCATGAAGAGATTTATATGGAGCAACCGCCCGGTTTTGTTGCTCAGGGGGAGTCCTCTGCATTGGTATGTCGTTTTTGCAAATCCCTATATGGCCTAAAACAGTCTCCTCGGGCCTGGTTTGGTAAATTCAGTTGTGTTGTTCAACAATTTGGTATGTCTCGCAGTGAAGCGGATCATTCAGTGTTCTATCGCCACTCAAGTGCTGGATGTATCTACTTAATAGTGTATGTCGATGACATTGTTCTCACAGGAAGCGACTATCTTGGCATCTCTCAGATGAAAGAGCACCTTTGTCACCATTTTCAAACCAAAGATCTTGGCAAACTCCGGTACTTTTTGGGTATTGAAGTAGCACAACCCAATGATGGTATTGTCATATCTCAGAGGAAGTATGCGCTAGACATCTTAGAGGAAATAGGGTTAATGAACTGTAAGTCTGTTGAGACACCTATGGATCCTAACATCAAACTCCTACCAAATCAGGGGGAGCCTTTCTCAGATCCTGAACGCTACAGAAGATTAGTTGGTAAATTAAACTATCTTACTGTTATGCATCCTGGCATTTCCTTCGCAGTTAGTGTGGTGAGTCAATTTCTAAACTCCCCGTGTGAAGACCATTGGGATGCAGTTGTTCGCATACTGAAGTATATTAAAGGATCACCTGGAAAAGGTTTGCTATATGGTCCTAACAACGATACAAAAATCGTTTGCTATTCAGATGCTGATTGGGCTGGTTCCCCTTCTGATAGGAGGTCTACTTCTGGATATTGTGTCTCTATTGGTGGCAACCTGATATCTTGGAAAAGTAAGAAGCAAAGTGTTGTGGCAAGGTCCAACGCAGAAGCAGAATATAGAGCTATGGCATCTGCTACTTGCGAGCTTGTGTGGCTTAAACAATTACTTAGTGAATTGAAATTTGGAGATGTCACTCACATGACACTTATATGTGATAATCAAGTTGCTCTTCATATTAGCTTTAACCCTGTCTTCCATGAGAGAACCAAGCACATTGAAGTTGATTGCCATTTTATTAGAGAAAAAATCATATCTGGAGATATCAAGACTGAGTTCGTTGACTCAAGCAACCAGTTGGCAGATATATTCACCAAGTCCTTATGAGGACCTAGAATTGACTATCTTTGTAACAAGCTTGGAACATATGATTTATATGCTCCAGCTTGAGGGGGAGTGTTAGATATGTTAGATATGTTAGATATTAGTTGTGTGTCTATGTTAATTAGGGAAACATAGTCCCTATGCTTATTACGTTATTTTTCATATTCATTTGTATTTGGGCTTAGCCCACATTCTTATTATTATAAATACATTACCCTATGTGTATGCAAAGACACATAAGGGAGATTTCTCCTAATCCTCTTCCTATTTCATAGGCTCTTTCACCCCTATCTTATATCCTATCATTACACACCACTGCAAAACAACCTTGTCCTCAAGGTTGGAACAATGAAACTTGAACTCATTGCATTGTGATGTGGTCTTATCATAGGAAGAGAACCCGCTGGCTACTACCTGCAACTTCAGGTCTGGAGGCTTGGGTAGTGGCAAATCCTCCTCCACTATCTTCCATTCTTCCTGGATTCTATTAACTTCCAGCAGTATAATCACCTCTTTTCCGGCATCATAAGCCGTGGGAAAATGGTCTTCGATGTCTTTCAAAACTTCAAGCAGCTCTCTCCCCTCTGCAGGTGTAACATGAACTGTAAGCCCCCTTTGCTCCTCTTGGTTCTCGGTGGCCACATCCACCACTTTCACTGTTTCAACACCACTCATCGCTTGCTCTGCAACCCCTTCAGTGCTACTTTTATTATTATTCTCTTTAACACTCACCACTTTGTGCTCAACCTCTTCTCTTTTCACCCACGAAAAGAATGGTTTTTCCTCACGCTCTTCTTCATGGCTATCCTCTTGCCTTTGTTCAAGTTTGGGCTTTTGAATCCAGTGTCTGAACTTACTCCATTGCCCTTTTCTTTTGGACCCAATTTCCACGATGGTGTCACGTGCATCGTTCCCTGCTTCAGTATCGCTCTCGGGATCAGCCATGCCCCGCTCCTCACGTGCCTTCACAACGCGTTCGACTGCCTCAAACAACTCGTAATCGAAATTCGGCGACAATTTGCCTCCAGCGGTGGCTGTTCTCTTGAAGCGGTCGTAGTCAAAGAGCAATGCATGCCACTTGCGGCGGCACTGCATGAGGTCGCGCTGCACGTCCAAGGCCATGCAGTTCTGGGTGATGATGTTCCACTGCTTGGAGGAGGAGAGCACGACAGAGCAATCGGCTTCCACCACTACTATTCTGTTCACCAGAATGAGCGACTAGATGATGCTCCGATCTGGAGCCTCTGGGGAGGGTGTGCAATGAAACGCACCAGCCGAACTTGAAGCGTCGAGACGTCATCGTCATAAATCTTCATTTCTTTTTGCCCTCCAAATCGCACCACCATAGCTTCCTTCAGTCCTTCCCAATACCCAACACTTCCCTTCATGCTACTGTATGCCTAGCGCACTTTTCCTTCCTCTTTCACCCCTGGGTCTCAAAAACTGTCTCCACCCTAGCAATCCACCCAATCGGATCAAACCCTTCGAAAACGGGTAAATCTACTCTCCTCTCCCCACTGGGTTGCACTTCATGGCGTTCATCCCCTCTCTCCCCTTCCTCTTCCTCTCGCTGGTCCTAATGTTGGTCATCCTGGTTGTGGCCTCAACCACCCAACATCATTATGATTTCTTGCAAATCGTGGCGTATTACAGCATAATCTTGGCATATTGCTACATAATTTGGTCGCAGCTCCCCTATCTGCACCTTCATTCTATCAACCGCAATTTCCTTCACCCCCACATGATTCCGGCGATGTCTCAATCCAGCAGTTTCGTGATTCTTCACCCCCACTTCGATCCGGCAGCTTCTCGAAACGGCAGGTCGGACCAATTTGTTAGGTACCTTTAGTGTAAGAACCTAACAGGCACCCTCACCACTGATATGCACTCACACAAGACAGAAAGAATCAAACAAGGGGTATGTTATTCACAGTAACAATCACTGAGTACAAAGTGTAACTCGAGGGCCTAACCCCTCTCACCAGGTTCAAAACTGGTCTGTACAAAGTATACAACTGACTAACTCCCTTATAGAATTACAAAAGGTTTACATTTATAGGCCTCATGCCCGCCTTCTCAAATTGTTCCACTGTTCGGCTCTTTCACTCCTATCTTATATCCTATCATAGGCTGTCACAAGAGGATGAACTATAAAGTCTTGTAAAGTTCAAGACAACAGTTCTTGGGTTTTCTTTCTTGTTTCCAAAGTAGTTGCAAAACTAAAATGTTTAGAGGATAAGTTTGGCTGGAGTGGCTGACAATTGGATGTAGCTTTGATTATTGTGTGAATAAGCATACATCTCGTTTTTCTTTTCTCTCTCTATCTTCCATACTTGATAATTGTAAATTTTCTTGTTCTTTTGCAATCAATCATCTCTATACATTAATTTTTGTCTGCTGCTTTCTTGTTCAATAAATTTGATAAAGCAATTAACCTTTCTCTTCAAAAATTGGTGATAGTTCAATTCACACCTCCCTCTTGATCTCAGTCCTATAATTCTAACAAACTCGACCCCATTTGAGGTTGGGGCATAGTCAGTTTATCCTCAACTAGAATGTCGTTCACTCAGCCTCACTCAATGCATCCTCAACTTGACCTCGATTTTGTGGCAAATGTCAAGTGGGTTTCTTTAAGGCATATGTTGATCGGGATCATTTTTCAGATGACACTGCCAAAGTTGTTTTTCACCAATGTAAGCTAATGTTATTTCTTAGATGATGTTAACTAGGATTTTCTTGGTGCACATTGACAATGTCTTTGACAAATGTCAAACAATTTTTTTCACTGATGTTTTGATACAATCTAGAGGAGGTCAACATAATCGAGTTTTCTTTGTAATTTTTATTATAGTTTTTAATTAGGCTTAATGGTCACAATGGAAGACTGATAATCACGAGAGAAGGTAAAGCATCATTTTCTCATGTTATTTCTTAGATGATGTTAACTAGGATTTTCTTGGTGCACATTGACAATGTCTTTTGACAAATGTCAAACAATTTTTTTCACTGATGTTTTGATACAATCTAGAGGAGGTCAACATAATTGAGTTTTCTTTGTAATTTTTATTATAGTTTTTAATTAGGCTTAATGGTCACAATGGAAGACTGATAATCACGAGAGAAGGTAAAGCATCATTTTCTCATGGTAGGAAACAGTGACGCATATAGTGGGAATTGAAGACAACACAAGTGGGACTTAATTGATGATGAACAATAAAGACTACTTAGTGGAAATTAAGGTGGAATTTAGCAGACCTTATTATGGTTGTCAAGAGAGACACATATTTAGCCTATAAAAACATGTGTTGTAATGTAATGGGAGATGTATCAATTGTGAAAGAAAATTAGGTTTCTTCTTTGTGAGAACTTTATAAAGCTATGAGTAATAAAAACCCAAGTATGGATCTTATAAGAGTAATTTGCAGCAATCAACCTTAAGACTTATCACTCCCCTTCGTATCTTTCTTGAATGTGACGTCAATATTCATTCCCAAACTAAATATAAAAATGGCCCCCCTCCATTCATTTTCTCATCACATTAATTGGAGTTATTGTTACGTATCCGAGAATGGACGTAACTTGAGTGCTTCCCTCACACACCCTCTTAGAGAAATAATGGCAAAACAAATGAATAAAGACCTCTTTTATTGAATGGAAAATACTGAATCAAAGAAAACAACCAATAACTGGGAGCATAACCTCCGTCAGTTACCCTGAGAGCATAACCTCTCTACAAAACTCACAATCTAAAGCGTGCCTTTAACCCTAGGCCTCCCCCTTTATTTATACTAATTAATCCCCTCCCAAAATGTACTGAATAATAGAAAATAATCCTATTTACTATATTTAACTTATACTGAATAATATATTACGATCTACCGAATAATATATTACGATACGATCTAGTTACTCTAATTATGCCCTGCGGAATATCTTCTCTCTGAATATCTCCTTTGTTACTTTAATTAGATTCCCGCTTCTACCGTCCGGTACCCTAGTTTCCAGCCTCTACCGTCCGCTCTCCCGTCCGGTTCCCGCTTGTACTGTTAGGTCCCAGCTTCTACCGTTCGGTTCCCGCCTGAACCGTTCGGTCCCTCTACCGTTCGGTCCCTCTTATATCTTTTCCTCTCATATACTTTCCAGTCCCTAACATTACCCACCGCCTGATGATCAACCCTACCGTCCGCTCTCCCGTCCGGTTCCCGCTTGTACTGTTAGGTCCCAGCTTCTACCGTTCGGTTCCCGCCTGAACCGTTCGGTCCCTCTTATATCTTTTCCTCTCATATACTTTCCAGTCCCTAACAGTTATTTTCAGTGGATATCATAGTTGTTTATCAACATCTCTTAGTTGACATTAACCAAGAAAAATATCATTTTGCCAATGTAAGTTAAAGTTTTTCAATTGATGGGGTATTTTTAGTTGACATTGTTAGGATTACTTTTCCAATGACACAAGCCAAATTTAGTTCTCAATCAACGTTGGTCAGTATTTTCTGGGCCAACATTAGGGAGACTGTTTTTCAGTTGATGTCAACTAGTTTTTTTAGTTGATGTTTATTGGTATTATTATTTGATCGATGTCAACAAGAGTTGTTTTCCTATCAAGGACTCTAGTGTTATTTATTGCCCAAAATCGGTCAGAAATTTTTTCTTGTGTAGATTGAGGAAACTTTTGGTCAATCTTAAGTAGGACTATTTTCAACCAATAGCAATCTAAAAGTTGGTCAAAAAATAACTTCAACCAACGAGAACAAAAAGATAGCTTTGACCAATGTCACATTTGTGACCAACATTGACAAAAGAAACATTTGAATAAAATTTTGTATTTGGTGCTAATTAAAATACTCTAATCAAACAAAAATAAAATTCAACAAATTTGAATTGTTTTATTCAACCAAAACATTTGAAAAAAATGAAGAAATTTGAACTAAAATTAATTCAAATTCAATGTATTTTAATTTCCTTGAACTTATGAAACTCCCTATCCTAAAACACAATGTAAGGAGGAAGGCGAAGGAGGAAAATATGAAGATTTTTTACCACAAAAGTGATTTGAAGACATCTTCCAAAGCAGCAGTCGTCCGAGGTAAAAAATCATCCTGGTTTGTCAAAGTAAAGCATAGAAAATTAGTGCATAGAACTAATAAATTGATAAATAAAAATAATAATTGAATAAATATTCCCGCCAGAAAAACAATTATTATATTAATTCTGTGGAGCACACATTCATCTAATTGTTCAAATTTCTCAAAGCATTCTATCATCAATCACTATATTTTTCTGGATGCACAATTTTCTTTTTTCTCTCACAAACAAATTCTGCTTAACTAATTGTATGAGTATTCATTCTCAAATTTCATCAGTGCAAATCGTTACTGCTTTAATCATTCGAAATCAGCATATCACATTCACAGAGTATGTCAATCCTAACAATTAATACAAGCTCGTCAATTATCTAGGATATAGTTATACAAATATATCTTCCAAACATGAAATAAATTCGCAACACCAATTCAGGGAAAATCATTTACTAATTGTTAGACATGCAAATATAGATGTATTATAAAATCCATCAACACTTAAGACCAGAAAGATATCCATGTAGACCCTTATGTTACTACATCACTAAGAGAAGCATGTTTACTTCCACCACACTTAACACACTTAAGAGTTGTCAAATCATCTTGTTTTTTCAGTAGATCCTCCCTTTAATAATGTGTACAAACAAGAATTCAGAGGCTTCACTCCCAACCTAAATGAATATGCAGATTTCATGCATATGATATCTTGATAAAGATTAACAAAAAAATTTGTCCTTTTAAGCAAGACTACAATAAATAAATCAGTCATGTTGTTGTACTAAGTTCATATCAGAAGGAGACTGTCCAACCTGGAGTACAACAGAATTGATCACATCTGCATATCTTACAGCCAAGTTGAGAGACATACAGCGAGGAGAAGCTATTGCAAAGCATCTTATCTTGTTTCTCGGTATACCCAATTTGTCTCGATTATGAACTGCTAGCATTGTCAACAATGCCACCACCCCAGCCCCTAGAGAATGCCCTGTAAATATTAACATATAAGTTGGATTTTCTGCCACTAGCTTCCTAAGAACCTCATTTTCTGCATCAAAAACCCATCCAGCTGCCTTCAATAGCCCATTATGAACATAACCACCATGAAATTCAGCCTGTCCCAGCTTATTATCAAGCAAAACAACATAATCACTTTCCTTTGCTAAATTGAGTCCACTAACAGCCAGTATGATTTCAGCATGATCATGATCAAGGTATATCATGTATGGTGTAACACGGCCTTGGTTATCGTCGTAGTCTTTCCGTAAGATAACCCAATCAGGATTAATGCCATAACCTCCTTCGGGAGCCCATTGAGGGTTACGAATATCATCTTCATAGACGGCTAAGATTAGCCGACAGATCCGAGGAACAGGCTCAAATTCTTGTGCAGTAGCCAACCCCCAATTTTCACTCTCATAGCCTGCACTGTACAGACATTTTTTCCATGCCCAACGAGCACAGGCCAGACAATAAACACACTCAATGACAGGAAACCCACACAAAAATGACATCAATGCCTATGTTTTATGCATATCTACAAAAACTTCCACAGCAAAATATTAATTCATACGCCTAAAAAATATGATAGTTCATACAAATGACATCAATGGCTATGTTTAATGCATATTCACAAACATTACATGGCAAAACAATAGTCCTCACATAAAAATCATTCAAAACAAACAAGAAACTAAAACCTATGCCACTAGGGTTTGATCAGGCAGTGGTCAACAGAATCAACTCTATGTATCATTCCTAAAATGAATACTGAAAGCTTGAGTGAGACTATCACTATGCCTTCATAGATGAACAAAGACGGAAGCTACATACAAATCTAAGTTAAATTGAAGATGCACATGAATAAACTAAAAATGTGAACTTCATGCTGAATTAGAGTTCATAAACCGTTTTCAAGTGTACCCAGTTTGGGAGAGTTGGTAAAATCCAACAAATTCAGTTTACACAAAGCGTGAACTGAAGAATTGTTTTGGGAGGGAAAATAAAGCATTCGATGGATTTGGTTGGAGATGGAATTGAAGAAGTGAATGAAGATTAGAGAAACAGATGAAAGGAAACAGAGCGAAAGAAAAAGGAAAAAGCGAAAGGATTTATGTGAGAGTGAGAGTAAGACAAACATACCTGCCACATAGTCAAAACGTTGAAGGGTGGGTTTTCAGAATATGCTCACTCGAATCATTCTTTTTCAGTCTTAAGAAATTTAAGAATGTATTAAGGTAATGAAATTAAGTTAAATTTAACTTCATTGGAGTTGAAAAATAAACCATATATTATAATTTTTTAATCAATTTAAATTTGAGATTAATTTTAATTTTAATAAAAAATATCAACCTCTAATAAAAAAAAACTGAAAATTAATTAGAGTATTCTAACTATTCAGTACTAATAAAATTTAAGCGATAAAATTAGTATATTTCTGTATGATTCTTTTAGTAAAAAAATATGATTTTAAACTTTCTTATATATAAATAATTGCATATACATTGTATACTTTAAATATAATAAATATGTGTTCTCTACAATGCAAATTTATCATATTTTTAAATTATGATTATCAATTATTAATATTGGTTTGATTTGTTTTGTCAAAAATATTTATTTAAGACCAATGGTCGAGAGGGAATATATATATATATATATATATATATATATATATATATATATATATATATATAATATTGAAAAATAGTTAAGAATAGAATGACAGTTAAATAAAAGATTACAGTCATTCAAATTAACTTGAGAATTTAAAACTTTAAAATAAAGGAGGTCTAAGTTCAAAACCTAAACATAAGGAGTATTTCAAAAGAGACAACAGGTGAAAAAAGAAGTCCTAGAGAAGATTAAGCTGCAACATCGTCATCTCTTCTCAGCACTTGCTCCAAGGAGACCTCTTCAACATCTGCTCACACCCAAGTGGATGATCATCGCAAAAAAAAAACATACATAAGCAACACAAACAAGCAAGGGTGAGCTAGATATAAAAGCAAGTTATACAATCACACACAACACGCAAAGTTCACTCAAAACATATTAAATGACACTACAAGACTTGTTGCATTATAAACCGACTCATCCAGACTAGAATGATTGTCGAGCTATGGCAGGTTATGCACTCGTGGTGACCTCTACTGCTTTGCAAAGTCATTGTCAGTGGGTTCCACCCTACCACACTCACGAGGTTAGTCTGTTCCATGCCCTGGAGCATATTGGAAGCCTCCAAGACTAAGACCTCATGCTACTACTCACCACATGATTCAATCCTCTCTACTTGAGAATGATTGGTCATTGTAGTTTCAAGAAAATCCCCAAGATTGAGCTTTCATGCAATCATTCTAACACTACTAAGGCACCACCATGTATCCTCACCTTGAGGATAATGGAGTTACGTCCATGAACCATACTTGTTACACTTACACCAATCAACACTTTGTTACATTCAATCACCAAACAGGCCTCATACTTTCACATACTTTCAATGAAATAACTTTACCATCATCGTACCATGCAATTCAATCAGTAAACACACACTTAAGCCAGCCAAAACAAGTGCAAAAGAGTGGGTTAGGCTCAGGGGGTTCGCACAACGCACCCCTTTCTTGCAAGGCCAAACAGGATTGTTGCGCATAGCGCACACAGACTCGCATAGCGAAACAGGGGTGTTTCGCACAACACACCTTGGTTTCACATAGCAAATTAGTTCACAGAATGCCCCAAATCCCAGGTCTCTCTCGCACAGCCCCTAGTTCGCATTGCTAATTAACACCCTAAAAAACCAATTCCTCCCAGCCGCATAGCGACATGATTCGTTATGCGAATCAACAGGGCAGAAAGCAACACTCTCTGGTCATTCGCATAGCGCACCTGCTCACATAGCAAATGACCTTAAACAGAGAGCACCCTCTTATAGGGTCTCGCTATGCGAGACCATCCTCATAGCGAGACTGCATAATCTGCAGAATGCAATTTTGCAGGTTTATGCATCTCACACCCCCATTTACCACTTTAGTCATCTTTATCAATTTCAAACTCTTCTAATTTGGGATTTAGGTCCACTTAAACTCGTATAAATGAACTTAAACATCCCCACTATGATTCTAGACTAATTATGACTCAAGTTCTACTCCCAAAACTCTAATCTTAACAACTCAAGGACCTCAAACCCAATTCCACCATTTTACACCTATTTTGCCCAACTTAGTGACTCAAACAAGTCACAGTACTCCTGATAAAATTGTCCCAACCTCTCAATTGCACTCTAGACATCAACTGCCCAAAATCATTTATCTCAGTTCCTCTCATAAAGACCTAGGACCCTATAATTCGATGAACTTCCTAGCTAGTAACTTATATAACAGATTTCATGCCCTCAACACACTTGATTAGAACAATGTACCATTTCCAAACCACAATCGCAAGCACATATTCACAGAAACAAAAGTTGGCATACAATGAGTATTGTTCTAACATACAAAATCACAAATTCTAGTTCGTACAGCTTCAACATACATGGCAGTTTCATACAACACTATTTCACAATTTTAAATAGGACCATAAATCATGGACACCCTAGTTCTCTGAACAGAAATAAAAAAACCCAACTCTCTTTACCTTAGTAATAGTAGCATAGTTCACAAAGCTACTCCCCTAGGGTCCGCTCGGTGAAGAACCTAACAGCACCCTACAAACCACCCAATGGTAGTAGAACAACTCTTAGAGCTATGTTTTAAACTGAAATATGAAGAAGGATGCGCCTAGTTCCAGGAAAACAGTAGAATGACAATGCCCTAAGTTACGAAACAACGGAAAAGAGGAGAAAATTGCGTACCGGTCCATATGGAAAAAGTAATCGGATCAAAAGGAAGCCCTTGGCGTTGCGGTCGCTTAGGCGGCACCTAAACGGACATGCACTGAGTCAACATAGAGTAATGGAAGAGAGAAGACAGAGCTAAGGGAAGAAGGAACTGTCTAGAGAGAGATAGTTTAAGCTTAATGAATCAGATTTCAGAAAAGTTCCCTTCTAAGGCCAAAGTGTCCTTAGTTTGATGGGCCTGGCTGCCTCAACATAAGGCCCAATAGCCCTATATTTTCAGGCCCTCACAATGACTCATTTTTACATTTATTTGACACAGAATATAAGGATAAAATGGTTATAAAAATGTAAGTTTTTATATTTTTTCAAGAAAGAAAAAAGTAAAAAGTAAGTAAAGATAATGTCAAATGAATGTAATAAATTTATATGTGTGAATTATTACTCTTTAATGAATATGATGTGCAAAGCATCCGATAAAAAATTGTCATATGGTATTATTTTATTAATTGATATGATATGAAAATACCATAATTTCTATAAAAATTTATATTAAATATGAATGGTACATGATGAATATAGATTGAGGTTTACTATATGATATTATATAGCTCCATGCAGCACACGTGTGACGGTGTTGTCTTTGAAAATTAAATATTCGAAAAATTATAACGAATTTTGAATATTAACTTGAATTTTTCTTGTGGTTTAATGATTTTAGCATTCTAGTTAAATTGGTTGAAGTTTCCTTTTACTGAATGCTATATTCAAATGGTGAGATGGAATTTTATCCTTTGCCATGCATTCTTTCACATAATGGATTATTTCATAATTTCAATTTATTAGGTTTGACTCAATTTTAACTAAGATGAAGTCCAATTTTACATATTCATATTTAAACTTACTTGTTTTTTTATGCAAGATCAATATAGTAATTATATAAATAAATAAATTATTATTTATTTCATTTTTTAAAATGAACTCTAGTTTTTTACAATTTTTTCACTCTATTTATTTTCACCTAATATGTACTATTTCACTTTTCATTATATTTTTTCACATTCTATTCTTTCATATTTCATCAATACATTTATAACGTTTTTTTTTCTTAGACAATACGATGAAATATAAACATATATTAAGTTGTATTTATTATATATATGTATGTATATCATAAATTATGGATTTAACTAAAACAGTCATACCGAGAAAAAGACATCTCTTAATAACGTAACTAATGAATAATATCAATGAAAATATTGTTTGACAAAATGTTAGAATTCTCATTCAGATGTTACAATATATCACAACTCACATGTATTAAATATGTCATGAGAGAGTAATAGTCAGGTTCATACTTATCCAAACCTTAGAAATAACACTTCTTTTATGTGTTCATTGAAAGAGGGATTAGAAAAAAGAGAAGGAGTGCATCAATTTAATAAAATTTGAGACTAAGTTTATTGTTGTTTTTTCTAAAGAATTTAGAGATTAGTGAAAATGAATTTGGAAATTTTTTTTATAAAAGTTAGTGTATGATTTCATTTGACTGATATAATAGATGATTTTTTTTAATTGATAGAAAATAAAAATTATTGAATATTAATAATATATTTATTGGAAAAAAATACTATAAAAAGGAAAAAAAATTAAAATTATTTTTTAAAATAAAATAAATTTTTATTTAAGTAAAGTAAAAAAAAAAAAGACATTCTTATATTGAAAAAGAGACAGACTTCTCTTTGAGCTGAAAACAAAAATTTTTATATCTTGAAAATAACAAATATTAATATTAAGAAAAGTACCCCATTTCAAACAAATGAAATGAAAAATACTGTATTTGAATGATTACACCTATTAAAAAACAAAACAAGGACAAAAATGATATTTTATATCAATTTCATGTAAATCTCTTATCATCCCTAAGTGATAAATTAAACATGTATCTCGTTAATTACCGTATTTTCTTCTTTTCAAATCGTTGGAAGAACATCACTTTATACAAGAATTTGTTATCGACATTCCTCTTAAACAGTGAAATAAGTTCAAATTAACATAGTCTTAATTTTTCACAATCTACAATCTTAATATATCTTATCAAATTATCAGTGAAGTTAGGATTTTGTTTTTTAATTAATGAGCTTAGGTGTTTAATATCATCATTAAAGACAGTATTATTTCAAATATCCAGCACAACACACACTTATGAAAGGTTACACACGTTCACAAGAGTCACAAACCATGAAAAGGTCACATATCATAATTATGCCACAATATATATATCATAAATATATATATATATATATATATATCACCTTGTGTAATCATGCATTCATTAATCATATATGTTAACAAATATAATTAATCACATACATAAATACCATAGTTACTCGTTACTTGAACAACTTTGTTACCATCAATTAGAAAATGTTATTGTTTAAATGACCTTGTGTTGCTTGAGCGAAACACTCTTGAGAGTAGAATTAAAACTTCATCTTCATCACTTAAACACCAATCTCCATGAATGTTTGAGTGATATTCACATGTTGGATTTCTTGGAGTTTTAGAGCCTTAACCTATCATTTATCTAACGTTGAAGAGACAAATTAACAATCATTTGAACATCTTGTCATGGTTTGTATGATCTTAAAGAATCCATAATCCATACACAATTGTTACAAATCACTATCAATATAGCATTTGAGTGACAATTTTTTAAGAAAGAGAGTTGAGTCAACCCCTTTATTTTAAATTACAAGCTTTTGCATGAACTAACTTCTCTATTGCTTATAAGTTGTCCTTCGAATAGTAAATGATTAATATACTCATTACACATCATTTAGATGTTGCTTAAGCAATGAATAACCGTTTAACCAATATTCAATCCAAGAACATAAAATTCTAGTAAAAAAGAGAAATCAACCTCAAAACATTCACTCAATTCATACCCTAATAATTTAAAAACTATTTTTAATGTTAACGTGCTTCCAAATCGAACTTTAACAAATATACAAATATATGATTTCCAATATCATAAACAAAATATATACTAAAGATACAATTTCAAAATCATACATATTTATTCATGTATACATATGATAATCCAAATACAAGTAAGTTCACACATGTACACAATACATACATCAAATATAGGTTTAATTAATTCGGAAGTTCCTATTTGTGCAGTTTTGCGTCGATTAGGTCCCTGTACGTTGAAGTAGTTCAATTTGGTCCCTATTTATGAAAAATTGAAACAACACAGTCCCTGCCCTTAAATTTTGTGAACGGCATCAAAAATGTTGCCTGAGGTGGACTTAAATGATTTTTTAATTTAAAAAAAGTTTAAAAAAGTCCCTGCCACATCACCACCCTGACACGTCATCATCACCATCTCTAGAAAAACCCTAATTTCTCCACGAAACCCTAGTCGTCGCATCATTCAGCATCGTCACCACCATCCTCGCCGACAGCCGTCCTCTCCAACGCATCATCAATGCCCAAGCCACTGTCGTAGAACCACCATCTCGCACCTAGACAAGTCCTAATAGGTATATTAACATACTTTTAATTACCCAACACAATTTACATTCCTTGTTTTGAAATCTTACCACTCAAACCCCCTTTTTACATTAAAAACACTTCAAAACTACAACTACGAACTACCATTTCATTATATATCAGATTTCAATCCCAACATACCTCTAACAAGTCTTAAATTACCTCATGACACCTAGATAGTAGTTTCTTCACATTAACTCCAAATTCTCAAACTCACACATGCAGACCCCCTTTTAAGGCTTAAAACTCAAGAATTTAACCATTTCTCATCATAGCCACTTTGAATTCAGTTTCAAACAACAACACAACTTCATCAAACACATTCATAACAACATATAACATCAATTTCACACTATTACAACTACATACAAATCATATTACCACTATCGTTATTTAAACCTAGAAAGTGCTATATTATTATCTCAGTTGCATCCAATTCATCATATTATTTTCATAGATACTATTTTAGTATGAAAAAACATGATCTAAGTCAGTTCTAGCTTCTTTTACCTCACAATAAACTGTCGGACTCTAAAACCTCCCACCGGTTGCTTGCAATGGAAGGAATTTCTAGATGAACCTATGAAACACAAAACTAGAAGTGGACAAAGTCCTTAGGACTTTAGATTAACCAAAAATGAGAAGAAGAAACAAGATTATACATGCAATGACACTTGCTTTGTCCAAAAAACAAATTAGGAACAATAGAGGAAAAAAGAGTCAAAAGACTTACTTGCTCTATAACATAAATTGATCGGCTATAAATGTAAACCTTTTCGTTGTAATCAACTAGACACTTTATGATTGTCAAAGAAATGACTCAGGAGTCAAAATTCTTAAAGAGAAATGAGATAAAACAAGGAAAAAGAGTTTTAGAAAGATAGACAATGTTTTAAGTAATGAGACAAATTTAGAAAAAATTATTTTTATTATTCAATTATTTTAAAATAAAATAATGGGTCTCATTATTTTAAAATACCTACCAATTCTGATACTGTGTTTTCTAAGTACTTAAAATAAATATAAAACTTGTTTAACATGAAAAAAAAATAATTAAATTTAAAATATTATATTAATTTATTTTTAAAGTTTTGAAATAGAAATGTATTAAAATTTTAAATAAAAACTAAAATTTAGTTTTGTGTGAAAGTTTATTAACTACATATATATTTAATCTAATAAAAAAAGTTCACATATAATATATATGTTTTCCTGGTAGCACTGTGTTTGAAAGAATTAAATTTGTACAAAAATTACTAATTGTTCTGGTTGGATTCTTGTCTGACTCTTCCTTCACAATTTCTCCTAACTTCCGGTCACTCCAAGCTTCCTTTCCACCGCTTCTCCTGAATCCCTTAGTTCAATGTTGAGTCTCATTCTATTCGACCCGGTCGGGTACCTGCTAAAGGCATTCTGACGCTCAAGTCAATAGGCAGTTAAAAGGTAGAGATAGAAAGAAAAAGTGACTAGCAAGAATAAATGAGCATTCAATGTCACCAACTACCTTTTACCTTTGACCTATATTTATAGTTTCTGTCGTGGGCCTGTGATTAGCCAGATCTTAATTACGGCCCAATCCCTGGCCCATCCTTATTAATCGTGTTTTACCTTAATCTAATTTTAATGTTTCTTTCATCTTAACTGTGACTCACGTGTCGCTTCGTCCTTTTTGGACGGTCGGAACAGATCTGACACCCTATGGTGGTAATGCAAATATTCGTGAAAATCCTTATTGCGGAGGTCGTCGTCCGCTAATGGGACCGTCCATCACGTCCGGCCTCTAAGAGTGAAGCAGGAGTAGAATAGAGGGAGCAGCAAATATGCATATCTTCGTGAAAACCCTTATTGAGGAGGTCGTCGTCCGCTAATGGGACCGCCCGTCACATTCGGTCTCTAAGAGTGAAGCAGCGATAGAACAAAGGGAGCAGCAAATATGCATATCTTCGTGAAAACCCTTATTGTGGAGGTCGTTGTCCGCTAATGGGACCGTCCGTCACGTCCGGTCTCTAAGAGTGAAGCAGCGGCAGAACAAAGGGAGCAACAAATATGCAAATTTTCGTGAAAACCCTTATTGCGAAGGTCGTCGTTCGCTAGAGGGACCGTCCGTCACGTCCTGTCTTTATATGTCGAGATCACATCTGGACGCATAGCATGGTTCGTCCGGTCCATATGGTACATAGGCCCCCTAAGCCCTAGGTGAAGCAGTTGTCGTAGGGTTTGTATAGGCGACCGAGCTGGCTGAGGAGTTGACGCTTCGGTTTCTGTGAGGGTGTTTTGGGCGGGAAAAAACACGTGGCGTTCTCTCGGGGGTTGTTGTTGCTGGGCAACCGTAACGTCTTTCGATCTAGGTCGTTGGACGTAATAATGTTTGACGGTGAGGATGTGTTTTGGTTTTTCAAAATTTTTTCTATAAATAGGGGTGTTGGGGAAGCTGATCGTTGTCTTTTCCAGTCTTTTCTCATTTCCCATTCGTTTTCCCCTAGGTAATAAAATGGAATTTGTTGTTATCGAGTCTTCTCTGGAGTCATCAGGTCGCGGCGGTGGTGGTGGCGTGGGTGGTGGAAACGGCGATGAGGGTAGTCGTTACGAGGGTTCTACATCTACTGATTCTGCTTTCGAAGACGCTTCTTCTCCAGAGAGGCCTCCTCCGTCCAGGGAAGCTCCTCCTACAGGGGTTGTGCCTACCACTGGTAGAAGCGGCAGTGGTTCTCAGGCGCAACTTCCCGCCATTAACGGGGATTGGATTTTCCACGGGGTCCCCCTTTTTTTATCGCAAAGTGGGGTGGAAGTCGACCCGGTTTCTCTAGTTTCGGTCGAGAGTTTACCATTGGTCAGTGGTTATGACTCGGTCGGCTTCGATGTAAATACACAAGTGTCCGCCCTTTCACGCATAGGCCTTAGAGATTTCGTCGGCCGGTCCTACCTAGTGAGGGATGAGGCCGATGCCCGGTTGATACGACTAGTGATCGCTCGCGAGAACGAGCGCGTGTGTCACGGGAAAGGTTCTAGTGCGGAGGATTTTTTCTTTATCTATGCAACTTTTTTCGACCAATTACATATTCGAGTTCCTTTCACTAATTTTCAAATGGGTTTGCTTTACGCATTGAACGTAGCACCTACGCAACTCCACCCGAATGCATAGGCGGCGATTCAAGCGTTTGGTGTGATGTGTCTGGCGGCGGGCGTGATACCCACCGTTCTCGGATTCCTTTATTATTTTGATGTTCGTCCTTCCCCGAAGGGGGGTTGGGTTTCTTTGACTTCTGTGACGGATCAGACGCTATTCAAGCCATATTCCGAGTCTTACAAGAATTTTAAAGATCAGTTTTTAAGATAGTTATCATCGAGACCGGGCGTCGTGATTTCTTCGACGAGGAAGGATCCCCCCTTTTCCCTCTATACTGGACGGAGAATCCAAAGAAAATGAAGGCCTTCATCAAGTATGACTTAGATATTGGCGATCTTTGCGTCGTCGATGTCATCAATACTCTTCAACGTCGCCTCCTCGCTCGCAACTTGGTCGACTCCCTTCCTTTCGAGGACTGTGGCTGGAGAGCACTCGGTATGGTATTAGTTTGGTTTGAAGTTTATTGTTAAAGTGATGACTCAACTGAATTTGTTGCTTTCTTTCAGATATTATGGCTCTTCCGAATCCCTATCAATCCAACTTCCTGATTGCTAAGAGGGGGTCTTCTACCGCGCCCTCAATTGCCAGAAGTGACGGTCTTCCCCCCCCCCCCAAAGCGCCCTTCTCCAGCTGGTCGGGTAACCATCGCCGCTGTTCGGCCTCCGACTGGTGAGCTCATTCCTGGGGGACTTGCCTGTGAGGGAGAAAACGAGTCTGGCCGGGGGTTCTCAACCTCTAGCCGGGGAGGGTACCTCCAATCCGCTTACAATCCTTGTTGTTACACGGGTTTCTCCTATTACAAGTACGAACCCTCATATCGAGGCGGCATCTTAGTCGGCTCCGGCTGGAACGTCCGTGCTGACTCGCAAGAGGAGGAGATCTCGCAAGGAGGGGGATAAGTCGTCCTCGAAGAGCAATCGCTAAGAAGGTAGTTACCTGCCCGTTCTCCTTCCAGGTGGGGTATTTAGCACTGACTACAATGGTCGTCGGCGCGTGGATTTTCATATGGGGCCCGCCCAACGGGCTATTTTGGAATCAATGCCCGGGTCCACCTTACTAGACGCTATTTTTGAGATGTCGAGCCGAACTACCTGGATGGTGGGGTTCCTCCGTGAGTTTGGTGACATTCGAGGGTCGGGGGAAGTGAAGGTCGCTCTACTGAAGGAGCAGGAGAAAGTGGCGGCCCTCGAAGCGTAAATAGAGGGTTTGCGCACAACTCACGAGGAAAAAGAGAAGCGGTCGGCCGAAACTCGCCAGGAGCTTGCTGAGACTTCTGCTAAGCTCAAAGAGACGGCCGACTTATTGCAGGGGGCTCGCGCCGTGAACTCCGATTTAACTGAGGAGTGCAAGCAGCTGAAGGAGGCGGCCATTGTACATATGGAAGTCGAAAGAAGGCTTCAAGAGAGGACCGTCGAATTACAAACCGACCTCGAGGCCGTCCGGTTGGATCTAAGGATCGCGTGGGAGAAAATCTCAGAACTTAACACCAGCGTGGTGACGGAGCATGAGGAGGGATTCTACAAGGCCTTGCGACAGGCAGAAGTCCTTCTCAAGATAGAGAAGCCTTTGGACCTTGGTTTCGATCTTGAGAAGGATGTGTACGATGGGGTGTTGACGTACATAGGCCCGTCGTCCATTCCAGAGGCTATCGTCGTCGAAACCGAGGCGGGGGCCGAGGGTGCTTGAATAGTAGTTTGTAGGGTTTTTTGTTGTTTTTTAAGATATTCTGGGGTATTTTTGGATTGTGGGTTGGGATCCACTTTGTCGATGTTATTTGCCGGGCGGAGGATAAACACTCGTTTGATTGTTTACCCTACCGCCCGCTTAGAATATATTTTTTTGTATGCCCTTCTTTTGAGTTGAGTAAATGGAAGTTAGTTGTTTTCCTTTACACCTTTGTTTTCTTCCATTTGTGTTATATCTTTTAGTTCAGGAACGTTAACCGCGACTATTTAAGTTTAACTCGGACCTTTCGTTTTGTATATGTTGCCCGCGAGCTTCGTGTTCGCTGAGGTTTTACTGAATCCCTGAATTATTGCGGAAGACTATACGGTTGGGTTGACAGGATGGTTCCGTTCATCAACCCGACTTGTCTCGAGCGGAACGATCGGCGATGGCCAGTCATCGTCCGACCAAGTTGACAGGATTTTTCCATTCATCAACTTGGCTTAGCGGATCGATCGGCTTTTGCCAGTCACCGTTTCGATGAAGTTGACACGATACTTCTTTTTGTAACTTGTATTGTTATTTCATTTATCCTCTTTGTGCTCAAGATGATCTGTGGAAGCGTCTCTGTTTCATTCAAGCTATTCGATCATACATTAAAGGCTATGTATTAACTAAAGTACAATTTCAAGTGTGACGCGTTCTAGGTGTTGGTCAATTGTCGTCCGTCAAGCTTGGTGAGGCGATATGCTCCGTTACCGAGGAATTCTATCACTTTAAAGGGGCCTTCCCATTTGGCTGCTAACTTTCCCTGGGAGGCCATTCGACGAGCTTCTCCAGTTTTCTTCCACACTAGGTCCCCTTCCTGAAAGTTTCTTGGGCGGACTTTGGTGTTGTATTTCCGTTCTACCATCCGTCGGCATGCCTCCGCCAACAACACCGCCCGGTCTCTCCGTTCTTCGAGGGTATCCAGCTCAACTCTCAACTCCTGGTCATTTATTTCAAGGTTCTCCATGTTCATTCGTAGTGATTGCTCCCCTAGCTTGACCGGTAACATAGCATCGGTTCCGTATGTTAGGTTGAAGGGGGTTTCCCCGGTTGTCCCGTGTGGGGTGCATCTGTATGCCCATAAGACCTCCGGTAGCTCATCCACCCAGGCCCCCTTCTTCTCCCCCAATCGTCTTTTTAGTTCTGCGACAATGGCCTTGTTCATGGCCTCTGCATGTCCGTTTGTCTGAGGGTGTTCCACCGACCTAGTTGCATGCTTTATCCCCAATTCTTCAAAGAATCATTCGAGTTTCCTATCGATAAATTGACGGCCGTTATCTGTGATGATCGTCCGTGGGAGCCCAAATCTGCAAATTAGTTTTCAACAAAACTTTTGTACTTGTGCAACTGTGATAGTGGCCAGGGGCTCGACCTCCACCCACTTCATGAAGTAGTCCACGACCACGAGGAGAAATTTTTTCTGGGCCGGTCCGGGAGGAAAAGGTCCGACGATATCCATCCCCCATTGGGCAAACGGCCACAGGGCCACAATGGAGTGTAAGTTATGAGGCGGGACGTGTTGTTCGTTTGCATGGGCTTGGCACTTGAGGCACCGCCTTAAAACGATGTGGCGTCCTTTTCCATGGTGGGCCAGTAGTAGCTGACACGAAGAATCCGGGCCTTCAATGTGCGTCCGCCGGTATGGAAGCCGCATACACCATTGTGTAACTCATCCATCACATACCGGGCTTCCTCATCAGTTAAACATTTGAGTAAAGGGGTGGAGAAGCCCCTCCGGTATAAATCATCACCCACCAGGAGGAAACGGGAGATCTTCTTGATCTCATTCACTTGGAGAGTTTTCTCCTCTTCTTGTTTTCTCATTAATCCCCTGATCTCCTTGCACCAGTCTTCGGTGTCTTGGGCCGTTATTGCGTGACATTCTATCGACGGTTGGAGCAATACCTGACGGATGATGGTCGTAAGCTGTCCTTTTTCCTTTCCCAAGCTCAGCTTGGACAACATGTCAGCACAAGCGTTTAATTCTCGTGGTATATGTTGTATGCCAATTTTTTCAAAATTTTGAATTAAGGTCGACGCCTTGTGATAATACTTGAGGAGGTGTTCCTCCTTTACCTGAAACTCCCCGTTCATCTGTCCAACCACCAACTGCGAACCCGTCCGGCAGGTAAGCCTTCGAGCCCCCATGTCCTTGGCCAGTTCCAGCCCAACAATCAAGGCCTCGTATTCCGCCTGATTATTAGAGGTTTTAAATTTGAACACCAATGAGTGTTCGATTAAGAAGTCGTTCGGCCCCTCCAAGACTATGCCAGCTCCGCTAGCAGATCGTTTGGAAGCGCCATCCACGTACAAATTCCACTCCTTCTCCACGGTGGGAGGTAACTCTGCTGCAAAGTCGGCTAAATGCTGACCTTTTACCGATCCTGTCGGCTCAAACCGAATGCCAAACTCCGACAACTTCATTGCCCATTCGACCATTCTTCCAACCAGATCGGGTTTTCTTAATACTTCTGACACCGAATGGTCCGTTCGCACCACCACTTGGTGACTTTGAAAATAAGGCCTTAGCATTCTCGCCGCCGTGAGGAGGGCCAACGCCACCTTCTCCACTTGTTGATATTGCTGCTCGGTGTCCTGGAGGGTTCGACTCACAAAATAAATTAGCTTAGGGGACGACCTTTCTTGGAATAAGACGACGCTGACTGCAGAATCGGAGACCCCAAGATAAATCTGCAATTCCTCCCCAGGCACCGGCCGACTCATTACCGCAGGGTTCATGAGGATGGTTTTTTAACTTCTGCGAATGCTCGTTCGCAATCATCGTCCCACTTCTCGACTGAATCTTTTTTCATCTTCCTCAGGACGGTGTGTACCTTTTCAGCTAGCCTTGGTATGAATCTGGACAGGGCAGTGAGTCGTCCTATTAATCTCTGGACTTCTTTTAATGTGTGAGGGCTCTACATTTGTAGGACGGTCGCACATTTGTCAGGGTTGGGCTCGATGCCCCGGGACATGAGCATGAAGCCATGGAACTTGCCTGCTGCTACCCCGAAGGTGCACTTGGCGGGGTTCAAACGCATCCCATACCTCCTGACCTGGTTAAATACTTGGTCCAGGTCTGCCAGGTGACCTTTGCCATCCGTGGATCATACGACCATGTCGTCTACGTACACGTCCATACATTTATCGATTTGGTTAGAAAAAATTTGATCCATTAACCTTTGATATGTCGCACCTGCGTTCTTCAATCCGAAGGGCATGACTTCATAACAAAAGTTTGCCCTGTCTGTGATGAACGCTGTTTTTGTTATGTCCGGCTCGTGCATAGCGATTTGGTTGTACCCGGAGTAGGCGTCCAGAAAACTTAGCACCCTATGCCTGGATCCTTCGTCAACCAGATCATCGATACTGGGGAGGGGGTACGAGTCCTTCGGGCTGGCCTTATTTAGGTCCGTGTAGTCAGTGCACATTCGCCACTTGCCGTTGGCTTTCTTCACCATGACCATATTGGCCAACCAAGTCGTGTAGGTGATTTCTCTTATGAAACCAGCTTCCTTTATCTTTTTCACTTCGACTTCTACCGCCTTGCGTTTCTCTTCCCCCATTCTCCACTTCTTCTGGGCTATCGGGCGGGCTTCCTTACACAAGCTCAATCTGTGAGACATGACCGAGGGGTGTATCCCTGGCATATTAGTCGTTGTCCAGACAAAGAGGTCCCGGTTACGCCACAAGGTAGCCCAGAGCTGCTTTTCGATCTCCGGTTCCAAGTAGGGGTGGGCAAAGTGCACCGTACTGCACTCAACTATAAAACATGATAGTTAACTATAAAATAGTTTATGAAAACTGAACTCAACTAAAACATAGTTCAGAGTAACTAAATTGAATTGCTTTTTAGTTTAGTTATAATGTAGTGCAGTTTAGTGAACCATTTTTCAGTTAACTATAGTGCAATTTAGTTAACTACAATGCAGTTTGTTGTTATAGGGTTTCTTAAAAGAATTTCTAAGCTCTTTGATTCAAGAAAATCTAATAATTCTGATCAGATTTTGCCAATATTTTTATAACTTTCTGAAGGAAGAAACTAGTTCCAAAATTAAAAAAAAAATCCTATTTCAAATTCATTTGTTAATAAAATCTAAACTTAAATTGTGTTTATGCATTGTACACAGCCACAATAATTATGCTTTTAAGGGTGAAACCTAAAAAGAATACAAACATACTCTTTGTTCAATGAAATCCTGAGTGTCAATGTTAACCACTGTACATTCAATTGCTTTAGCAGAGTTGAGGCAAAGTGTGTGATTTTCATTCCTTTCCCATGGATTGAGTATTCTTTTCGTATTGATTGCTCGATCATCAATGGTCCCTGGAACTGCCACATTGATAAGCTTGCTGCAACAACATGTAACTCGCTTTTAAAACAAAATTTCCATGAACAGTTAAACTGGTAAAGCAAGTGAGAATATGTGCAGTACCATCATCAGATTCTGATGCAACAGAAAACATTAGTTCAAAGAAATTTTCTTTCCTTTTTACATATTGAAACCATGAAAACAGATGGTCGGGATAAAAAAACAAAAGGGAATAAGGTGATGCATAGTGTAGATACAGAATTAAAAAAGAAACCACAAGATTCATCACCCTGAAAAGATGATTAGCAAATGAAAATGACAAAATAAAACTCACCTTAAGAAACAATTCACCTTAAACAACCTTCAACCTTGACATCTTCGAAAGCCAAATCCGCAATGACAAGCCTCCCACTCTCCCTCATGCTCATGAACTACATAAACATGGATTGGTCAGACCTGTCCAAACAAGAAGGCAAAAGTTAAAATTGCACCTCTATCCCAAAAACAATATATTTCTAAAGAGCATTACTACAAAAGAAAAATATATAATTTTAAATACAATATAAGGAAAGCTTGGCATCAATGAACATAACAACATGCTTTTAAATTATAAAACAGGACGATATACAACGCTTCTGACCCATTTAGTAAGAACAAAAAAGAAAGTTAAAACAAAAATTAACAAACAAATCATTTTAAAAACAAGAACAGATTACATGAACCTCCCTTCTATTTTGCATTTCTTATCTTCCAAAATAGACCTTTATACATATGATCCACATAAACTGGAAACTCTAAAAAAATGAATAAAAATAGTCTTATCATAGATTGTCACTAATTGAACAAAATCCCTTTCTGTATCTTAAACACCATATAGACTAACTTCTATTGTATATAAATTACAATTAATTTGTTGTACAATAGCACCAAATTGACACTAATAGCAGATATCTATTGAAGATGGACTTACAGTGCTTCTTTCTTGATTTTCAATCATCCAAATTAATAGCAGCACTTGAAGGTCCCACTTCATCTTGAGAGGTTATTTCTACAAAAATAAATTAAATATTTCATAATTTTTGAACACTTAAAATATAAATTAAAAACTATATAAATTTGTCATATAATCTCACATTGCTCAAATTTATCAAGTTCTTTAGGATCCTCATAAAAAAGTATAGAGAAAGGTGTTCCTTTTAGCCAATCTTGTGTGCAAACAAGTACTTCCACTATTTTAGGCGTTAGACAACTACGATAAGGACTAATCACTCTTCCTCCTGTACTGAATGCACACTCTGATGCTACGGTAGAGATAGGAATGGCTAACACCTCTCGAGCCATATTTGCAAGGATAGGAAATCTGGTCGAGTTGACTTTCCACCAATGTAAAATATCAAACTCAACTGACATATAAGGTTCAGGATCCTCTCTCAAATATTTATCAAACTCTGATATATAATCAAATCTACGTCCTGTAGCTCTTAGGTAGAAACGCATGCAATGAGGATCATCATCATCATCTAGTTGAGATTCTTGTTGGCTACTTTGAGAACCCTCCTCAATACCTTGATATTGTTCATAAAGTGTTTTTAAGGATGACAATAATTTTGATTCCAATTCCGTGGCCATGCTAGATTCAAATAGGTAGTCTATGAAGTAATTAACAAAATCCAACTGACTCCTAGGGTCAATCACAACAACAATCAATAATAAAATATTAATTCCATTAGGATTTCCCCAATATTTTTCACACTTGCCCTTCATCCTCATTGCCATCAATTTTATGCTCACATCATTACTCTCAGAATATTGTCCAATACTTTTACCAATTGCAAGCACTTCCTTCATATACATATGACTGGTGACATAAGAAGAACCAGAAATGCGTAGGGTAGAGTCATAAAACAACTTTAAAAATGGTAGAATAGACCTCGCATATTCCCAATCCTCTTCTAATGGCACACCACCATTACTTTTGGCCATTTCATCACCAATTTTCTCATCATGCATATCTAGCAAGACAAAGGCATCTTTGTACTTCAAGCTCGTCTCTAACATTAAGTAAGTTGAATTCCACCTGGTTTCAACATCAAGACAATAAGAAATTCCCTCTTGCTCAGCACATGCCTTGAATCTAGCAAATTTAGCGGGAGAAGATTTCACATATTTAACTGCACTTCGGATTTTTGAAATTGAATCTTTAATTTCTTTTAGGCCATCCTTCACAATCAAACTCTATATATGCGCACAACAACGCATATGAACATATTCTCCCTTTAAGACTAGACAATTCCAGGATAACATCCTTCTTTTGAGGTATTGGATCCCAACATCATTTGTTCTAGCATTATCAACGGTGATACTAAGGACTCACTTCAACTCCCAATTATTCAAACAAGCCTCAACATGTTTGTCAACACCCAATTTCGTCCGGGTGAATAATAATAGGGTTTGTTTCTATTTTAGTCACATTTTATTTTTTGTTTTATTTATTTATTTTGCGATTTTGAAAAAAAAAAGAAAAAAAAACGAAAAAAGAAAAAAAAATAGTAAAAAAAATAAACAAAGGGAAAAAGAAAAAAAGAAAAAAAAAATAAAAAATACTATTTCGTTTTACTATTTGCACCCCCAAATAAATTTTAGTCCTTAACCCAATGGCCCAAAATAATCTCACATTTTTTTACTTCTTCACCACCTAGTTTTCTTATCACACCCCATCTCCACATCACCCTCCACATCACCTTCCACATCATCTACTTTTTTTTACTTTTTTCCACCTCATACCAACTTTTCTAATAATTCCACTTATATTTTATTTCATCCACTTTCTCCACCAACTTTTTATACTATTTCTTTCACTTATTTTCCACATTAACTATTACTATTTACTATATTTTATTTCACCTAATTTCTCCACTCACTTTTTATATTATATCTTTCACTTATTTTCCACATTAACTTTTTCAATTTTCCACCCATTTTTAAAAAAATTAAATTTTATTTAATACTTTCTTCATCCTTAACTCTATAAATACCCACATTCTCTTCACTTCATTTTTACACACACTTACTTACACATTTCCATAATATCCATTTTTCTTCTCTCTCTCTCTCTCTCACACACACACACCTACAACACACTTACATACTTTCATAATATCTATCTTTCTTCTCTCACACCTTTCCATCAAATCTCATACCAAATTTCCACTTCAAGGTCATCCTTCTTCACCTTCCATATACCTCTTCTCACAACTTATTTCAAGTAACGTTTTTCCTCATCCAAATCTTCAACAAGGTACGTATATTCTTCTTATTCTATTTATTTATGCATTTTGATATTTTTTTTAGTTTATAATTTTTTTTTACCATATTCATTTTATTTTACATTTATACTTCATGAATCCTTCACTTCATCTTACTCCTTTTTTTTTACAAAAAAAATATAATAAAAATATGTGTTAAGGGTTCAAGTACACGTGTGACCATTATATCTGCCTTGTGCCGAAAATCTTTTTCTTCTTCTTTCAAAAAAAAAAATTCAAAAATTATTTTAAAAGGTTTAAGCACACGTGCGACCATTCTGTCTGCCTTGTGCTGAAAACATTCTTCTTCTAATACCAAAAAAAAAATATTTCAAAAATTATTAAGCACACGTGCGACCATTCTGTCTGCCTTGTGCTGAAAATTTTTTTTTCTTCTTCTTTAAAAAAAAAATCAACAAAAATTTATTTTTAAAGGCTTAAACACACGTGCGACCATTATGTCTGCCTTGTGCTAAAACCTTTTCCTTTTACTATAAAAATACCAAAAAAAATATAAAATCTTCAAAAACCAAAAACATCTTTCATTTACAAACAAATTTCCAATCATTTTTCAATCAATTTACAAACAAATTTCCAATCACTTTTCAATCAATTTTCAAACAAATTTCCAATCACTTTCCAATCAATTTTCAAACAATTTTTCAAACATTTTTCAAATAAATAATCATCAAAACGTAGTAGCCAGAACTAGGTGATCCTTGATTCTCCATCAAAAGTGGAGATACGTAGGAGCAAGGTCAGTCCTTGTCAGGTTCACTTCCCAAAATCCAAATCTTTTCCCAATAGATTTCTTCAATAATTTTTCACAAAAACTCAAAAAAAATTTCTTCTTTCATTAGAATTTTATTTTTAGGGAAATTAAACATTTTGCAAACCACATCAAATTCGCATATTTAATTAAAGGTACTGCCTTAGGGCAGGCGTTGTGGGGTGCTAACACCTTCCCCACACGTAACCGACTCCCGAACCAGAATTTCTGTTTTCGCAGACCAATGCCTTACATTTTATGGTTTTTCCGTAGTTTTCCAGAATAAACTATGGTGGCGACTCCAATTTTTTTTTTTTTAAAAAAATAACGTTTTTTTTGGATCGTCGTCCCGTCGCGATTCCGATTTCGACAATGTTTAGCAATGAGCTCCCCTGAACATCCTATTGTTTGAGAAAAATTCAAAATTTTCTTTTGAAGTTTCCAATCATTATCAATAAAGTGAGCGGTTAAACTCATGTAATTTAGGTTTTGGATTGAAGTCCATGTGTCTGTAGTCAAACAAACCCTCTCACAATGCTTTGATAGAAACATTTTCAACTTTGCTTTTTCCTCTTCATAGAGTTCCCATATTTCATGCCTCAATGTAGTGCAGGATGGAACTTCAAATCGTGGTTGCAAGGACCATAAAAGGTCACGAAAGTCCTCATTTTCCACAAATCGAAAAGGAAGCTCGGACTTCACAAACATCTTCACCAACTTCATTCGAGATGCATTTTGGTCAAATTTAGAAATAGTTGGTGAAGGACTAACACTAACTTCTGTAGATGATGATAAAAGCTTTTGTCTTTTGAATGCTTCTCTATTAGGATTTTCTTTGCATCTCGCCAAATGATTCCTCATCCCACTTGTTCTAGCCAAATATTTAATCAAATCCCCACAATAATTGCATTTAGCCTTCTTCTCAGAATAAGGGTTTTGTTTAGCAAAATGTCCCCAAACATCTGATCGACCTTTACTATTCTCAGTTGATAATGAATCGATAGAAGGAGGTAAATGATCCATTCCAGAAGTATTTGGTGTGAGGGTTTCTACAATTTCTAACATTCACGTCACTACATTAATTAAGAGTTCAATCAAACAAAAGGCAAATTTATCTAACTGATGATGATATAGGGTCTGAAAACAAATTCAGAGTTTGACATATATTGTCTTCATTCAAAATTCAAATAATATACACCAAAGTAGCATCGTTTAAGAATTAGGATGATTCATCTAAAATGTATCAAGAATGCTTTCCCTTACAAAACTAATGTCTTTTTTCTTTATCTTCAATGCAAATTACAACTCATGCTAATTAAGGGACTTTAGTGATTGCTCACTTGGTGGCCTACACTACTACTTAAGAAAATGAGACATGATGTTAACAAGTCTTAAACCTTATTAAAGCATGAAGGTGTTAATTTGATGAGTTGTGGATGAAAATGTTATTCTAACTAGATCTATTATCACTTTCAAAAAAAAAAAAAAGACTTCTGGGTTTTAATCCTTCCATTGACAAATATTTGCATTGTGGATGAAAATGTTATAGGTCTCATTCCTTAAGCAATCATCCAAGCAAATTAGTAACAAAAATTGGCTAACTACCAATAAATGGAGGAAAAGGACTGAATAATTTGGGTTTTCGGGAGTAGATATGACCAAAAGTACATAACTAACACTCATATCAGAGAGAGACTAAACAGAGAACATAGACTGATGGAACAAAGAAAACAAGAGGGGTGAAAAACCCCAGGGTAAACAAATAAAAGCACAGATTATTGAGGATATGTGAGTGGAGACCTAAGAAATCAGACCAAAGACAGGACAAGCAGAACATAAACACATGGAACAAAGAAAACAAGAGAGTGGAAAACTCACGAGTAAATAGATAAAAACACAGATTAATGAGGATACAAGAACATCAAGACAAATTTACAAGAGAAAACTTAAAAAAAGATGAATTTATAAATAGTGGAAATTGGATATTTGTATCCTATCTCCCTCCTCTCTTCGTTCCACTCCATTTCTAACCAAGCAGAGGGCCGACAATCACACTCCTAATGTAAACGAGCAATCATATACAATATTATAGACTACCAAGGCATTCAAGGGTTCTAACTTGTTAGACAATTGACAAACACTCCCAGCATTTATTTGTATCTTCTAAGGAAGAGAGCAAATGAGAAAGGAGGACAACATTACAATTTTTAATGGTTCATAAATACAGATATTAGTAAAGCTCCATCTTCAATTCAAATAGAGATAATCACCAGTATAAATCAAGAATGACAATGAACTTGAACAGAAATCCAAAATGTGAAACATTGCATATCAGCAGCTCCCTTAGTTTAAAGTAAATGTTAGCATAATATGCAAACCAATAGTGATATCTAAACGAAAGATATCATTTTGTCAAGCTTTATCCAATCGCACGAAGAAAGAAATAGGCAATAGAGGGAAGGCATTCACTCATATTACATTAAATTAACACAACAATACAAATTTGATGAAAATTAGACGATGAGGTATTACTAAAGCCACATTGGATAAAACAATTATACATAGAAGAAACAACAACAGTACAAATTTGATGAAAAATAGACAATTGTGTCATACAACCCAAATTAATCAAAATTAAAATGGTGAGAATGGAGAGAATATACTAACCTTCAGAAACAACAGGGCAATGGTTTCAAATTCTAGAGAATATGCCACCAATGCTTTCCAAAAGTTTCTCTCCCTGTAAACAAAGCCTAGATATTAATCAAAATTATAACAGAAGAGAAAGGTTATCCCATATATTACAATTTCTAGCAACATTCGCTACAAGCTAATCATAATTTTAGAACTAAAACTTGACAATAAGACCAATAGGGCCATGATCACTACCATTGACATCAGGAAGAATGTATGAATCGTGAACTTTGTCAGCAATGGATTCTGAGACGAGGAAATAATCAAGACGCCACCCTGTTTTATTTACAAAACATATCATATAGAGATTTAAATGGAAGGCATTCAAAATTCAGAACCATAAATTTTTGCATTCATTATGCTAATTTAATAAATGCCCACACCATTACCTATGTCATGGATGTACTTCCTCAAAAAGTAATACTCATAACATTCTAATTCAAATTAGATAAGCATACATATATGAGCGTAGGAAATTGAGAGAAATTCCAAAGACCCCGACCAGGGAGTGTGTCCATTTGGGTAGCTGTTCATTTTAAGCTTGAAGACATTAACGGGTTTCTTTCTCAAAACCCTAGAAAGTAAAGCAGCAGTGTTTAACGATGATGGAAGAACCCCAGATGGTAATTTTAAACCCTTGTTGGAATAATAAAGTACCTTGGTCACTGATGATGGAAGAACCCCAGATGTTCCCTCCACGTATAAGCAATCATTACCAGATTTCTAACAAAATGTCTGAAAAACTAAGAATGCATTTAAAAAATGTTTGAACAGTACAGGAAAAACATTCGTACATTTGGGTTGCATATTTGCTTCTCTTTGCAGCTAAAGAGAAGCTTTTTCAAAATCTTCAATGATGATGGTTAGGCGATGGCAGTTCGGCGATGGCAGAGTGTGGCAAAGCCTTCGATGGTTCGGCGACGAGTGCGACAAAGCCTTCGATAGCAGCGAGCCTTCGACGGCGGTGAACCTACGACGTCGATGAGCCTTCGATGACGACGAGCTTCGACGGCGACGACCTTCAGCGGCAACGAGCTTCGATGGGGGCGAGTCTTCAAAAGGAAGGAAGCTTTTTGACACAATAAGAAAGGAATGTAACATAAGAAACCTAAACCACAGTAAACCACAATTATCTATTTAACTGTAGTACAAATAAAATAGGTTCAGTATATTTAAACTGAACTGTTAACAGTATAACTATGTTTTAGAAAAAACAGTTTCAGCATTTTTAAGTACGAAGAAGTACATATTAACTACAGTTTGAAGTTTCTAAGTAAACTGTGCCCAGCCCTAGTTCCAAGCCTTGAGCGATGGAATTGGTTTGCGTAGCATCATGCCCGATGATGACAGGCAAGGTTTCCCCTATTGGTTCTAGTCGGTCGTCTGTATTGGTCCTCGGATCAAGGTCGGTCATGGCCACCTCGGATCAGTTAGTTCTTTTTCTCCCCTCTTGGGGAAACATTTTCAATCCAGCTGCGTAACACTCTTGTGCTGCCTTCGGGTCCGCCCGGATGGTACAAATCGTTCTGTGGGATGTAGGGTACTTGAGAGTTAGGTGGGGGGGGGGGGTAGACACAATCGCTCCAAACAGGTTTAAGCACGGCTGTCCAAGGAGAGCATTGTATGAGGTGTTAGCTTCCACCAACAAGAATCTGATTTTCTTTTCTTCACTTTCTCGCCCGGTACCCAATCGTATACGCAAATCTAGGTATCCCTTGGTGTCTACCCGTTCTCCCGCGAAACCCACCAATTGTTCGCCGAACGAAACAATCAGATCTTCTGAAATATCCATCTGTTGGAAAGTCTTCCAATAGAGGATATTGACCGAACTTTCTTGGTCCACAAAAACTTTGCTTACCCCGTAGCGCGTGATTTCAACCGTAATTACCATGGGATCATCCTGCTCCGGATCCGGGGCGTGGAAGTCTTCGTCTGAGAACGTTATGGGAATCATTGTTCTTTTAGGAACGTCCATAGCATGTATCGAACGTAATGTCCGAATACTTCTCTTTCGGGAGGAGGAGGTCATTCCACCGCCTGCGAATCCTCCTGAGATAGTATTTATCATCCCCCTCAGAGGGCGGTTACCACTCCTCTCTCGGCTTCGGCTCCTGCTTCGGGGTCTTCTGGGGTCATCATTCCTCCATTCGCTTTGTGTCCTCCCGGACCGACCATCAGATTATCGATCTGTTCTCTCCGACCGATGTGGGGTTCGTCCCCTGGGAGTGTTTCGACGGGGCTCACGCGCCGGTCGGGAGATCTTTTCGGACGATACCACTTCATGTATTTCAGCAATTGACCCGCCCGGATCATTTCTTCAATTCTGTCTCTGAGCGTTACACAATCTTCCGTATTATGGCCCATATTTTGGTGGTATAAGCAGTGCTTGCTGTTGTCTGCTCCCGGCGGGGTAGGGCGCTTTTGGGGTGTTTGCATGATCTGGGCGCTAAGCGCCTCTTGTGATATCCAAGTTCGGGGGTTGTTTAACTGCGTGTATTGCTGAAAACGGGGGCCGCGCGGTCCTTCTCTCATTTTAGTTGTGGTCCGCCGGTTACTCTGGCCTTCTCTCTTGCCATCTTGCCTCTCCGCTTTGGCCTCTTGTATCTCTTTTCTATAATTCTGCTTCATATTTTCCACCCGGATTTCGTCAGCGGCACGTTGACGCAATTCCTCCACGGTATTTGGCGGTGTTCGACAAACACTATCTTTAAACGGGCCAGGCCGTAAAGCAGGCATCACATACTGGAGAGCCAATTCCATGCTGAGCCCTTTGACTCGACGAATGGTTTTCTGGTACCGGTCCATAAAGGTTTTAAGTGGTTCATCTTTGCCTTGCTTTAAGTTCATCAAATCAACGACCGTGATATCATGTACACGACAAGCCGCGAATTGACTTTTAAACATGCTGCTCAGACTTTTGAAATCCTCAATGAAACCATTAAGAAGGGAATCAAACCATTCCAAAGCTTCACCCTCCAATGACAAGGAAAACGCCCGACATCATATGGCCTCACATCCCGTGCGAAATGCCATAGCGTTGGTAAAAGATTTAATGTGGGCTTCGGGATCGGTGGTCCCGTCATACATTTTAAACTGAGGGGGAATGAATTGGTCCGATATACGCACATCCATTATGGCCTAGGCGAACGGCACCGATACCGAAGGCGTTTCGCTCTTTACTAACACCATACTTTCCCCCTTATCGTCCTTGTCCTCCTGTTTCCTATCCTCTCGACCCTGGGCACTGCTATGGGCTTCCTTCTCACCGTCCTCCAATGGGATGGTCTTCTCTGTCTCTCCTCCAATGCCCTCACCGGTTTCGTTCGCCTTATTCTTCAATTGAGCCAAACACTCGGCTCTTACTGCTGCCATCTCCTCCTCGTGCTTTTTCTACATCTCATCATGCCGTATCTACATCTTCTCCATCCTTCGCTCCAGTGCCCGTACCACGCTGTTCGGATCTTCACTGTTCGTGTTTCTTGTTGTCACCATTGGTAATAAGCCTTCGGCCCCACGGTGGGCGCCAAAATGTTCCGGTTGGATTCCTGTCCGTCACGTCCGGTCTCTAAGAGTGAAGCAGCAGCAGAACAGAGGGAGCAGCAAATGTGCAGATCTTCATGAAAACCTTTATTGCGAAGGTCGTCGTCTGCTAATGGGACTGTCCGTCACGTCTGGTCTCTAAGAGTGAAGCAGCGGCAGAACAAAGGAAGCAGTAAATATGCAGATCTTCGTGAAAACCCTTATTGCGGAGGTCGTCGTCCGCTAATGGGACCGTCCGTCACATCTGGTCTCTAAGAGTGAAGCAGCGGCAGAACAGAGGAAACAACAAATATGCAGATTTTCGTGAAAACCCTTATTACGAAAGTCGCCGTCTACTAGAAGGACCGTCCGTTATGTCGTGTCTCTATATGTCGAGATCACATCCGGACATCTAGCATGATCTGTCCATATGGTACACTAATAATTAAAATTAAGGAATTACAATTATAAAAAATTGTGAATTTATAAAGTATAGAAATAAAATTTTTAAAAAAAAAATAGAAAGGAAAACATAATGTACCTAAACAGCACGTACGTGCATAGAATAACTGCTGGACAAATTGCCACGACTCCTTGGATTTGGATATTGAAAATAGTGAGAGAGAAAAAAACAATAATAAAACTCTTCAATCAGTGGAGGGGATATCTGATGTGGGCCACCGGGTCGTAAAGTCATGCAACCGCCGACCACTTTTTCACGTTGACGCCGTAATTCAAAGCTCGGTCGGAGCACTTCCACCGTACCCATCGTCCAATGCTATTGGCTGAAATCCCACGAGTCCATGATTAAGCCCGCACCGCAGCGCACTGGATCCCACACCGTCCTCTACACTATATATTACCGTGCACAATTTGTCAATTTACACCCATTCACGTGCTAAACGCTTAAGCCGAATAAACATAATTGAATTTGAATCTCTCCGCGAAAATGGAGAACGAGAAAGGTGAGTTCCAATGAGGAATCATAAAATGCTTTTTCTCATTCTTTTTTTCTCGAAGCAATAAAAACATCACGACGATGATGACTGTTTTCGGGGCTGAATTTTTTTTTTTTGCGATTTTTTAGTTCGTTTTTAGTTTGAAGCTTTTGGATTTTTTAATTTGCAGCCTTTGAGTTTCTCAGACGCGTTCCTCTTCTGCAGAGGCTTCCGAGCTCGTCTGTAAGGAAGATATCTCAACTTGTGGATGTCAAAAGCTGCGGTAATTTTTCCGTTTTCTTAAGGATTGCATTAGTGTTTGTAAATTGAGGCTGCACTGGTAATCGTATTGTGATAACTAATAAGCGTTACGATAACCAGTAGTGATACATGAAAATGCAGTAAAGTGGACACTGAAAAGGCCGTGAAATTGAAATCTGTGCCATTACTTATCTTAAAATATGTTCGGAGAATCGTTCTTACATTTGTCGTTAGAATGTTATTCCGTTCATCCTATGCGAGTTAGTGAAGTCCTTGCTTCCCTTAAAGAATATATGGTATTTTATATTCAGTACTTGTAAACATTGATTAGAAGATGCATTGTCTATTATTTTCAATTTTTGATTGATGGATTTTTGTGTAGAGCCGGGAGAGTATGTTGTTCGTGAGGGTGAACATGGAGATGGCGTGTACTTCATATTGGATGGAGAGGTATGGTTATATATTTATGTTATTAGATGTCAGAAATGCAAAAACTGTCAGTCAGGTTTCATTGGGTTGCCTTGGATTTCTGTTGGTTAGTTTTCATAGGACTCTGCCCCAGTCATGAGGCAAATATGATAATGGCATAGAGAGTGTTGTAATTGTTTATTGCCAACCTTATTTGTCCATTGCTCTCGTCTCCAACTAATTTTTTCGTATTTTCTTAAAATGTTTATCAAAGATCCAAGTTAAATGTCTTCTGTCCCCCCTTAATTATCTGTTTCACTATTCAACTATGTCGCAAATCTTTAAAACAGGTTACGAAAATGAAAACAAGGTGGCAATTTTGTAATTATTAGTAGAAACGGTAAAGTAAGATCAAACTCTCGACCAAGGTCATAGGGGCTTAGATACCATGTCATGAACTTTACTATCACAATAGCTTAAACTTATAAGTGAAACTGCATAAATGGCTTTATATTTACGAGTAGCATTTTATTTAACAAATTTATCCTGAAAATCCTATTTTATTGCTTGTAGGCTGAGGTTGTTGGATCCGTTACTGCCAATGATGAAAATCGTCCCGAGTTCCAGTTGAAAAGATATGACTACTTTGGTTATGGTAGAAAAGTTAATTGTTATATCTCAAATTGCACTTTATTGTTAAAGTATTTTCTTTCATCCCATAGGCTACATACTTGTCTGGTAGTTCTGGCCTGATTTGGTTAACCATAATTATTTTCTTCTGCTGCGCTACGAAGTATACAAGTTGAACGCCTAATTGCACTCATTAATGTTTGACGCTCTAGAAAGCATTGATCTTTCTGAGACATAGATGGTTAAAATTAGCAGGAAAAGGATTGACTAGTTTTTGGTTGCTATTATTTCTCCAGTCCTTCAATCTCTGTAATATTATTTCATGATACCACAAATTTGTAGAACTTTGCCAATGTAACTGCTATGTTTCTTATCCTTTAACCTTTCTCTTTGGGTTAGTTGGATATTCATTTGCCAATTACACATATTGTCCCGTTCAAGATTCTTGTACACAAGCTTTTGCTTTTGTCTTGAGTTATTTTCTGTAATTAGAGACATGAGAATGGTGTGAACTTGCTAATTTCAGGTTTGTCAAACACAGTTCACCAGGCAGGTGTAGTTGCTTTGTCTAAGGTGCCCTTTTAGTTTTTTGTCCCACTGCTTTCCAATGTCAAAACCTAAGGTTGAGTGTACCAGCATCACCTGAGATCACTATAATGAAATAAATTATTCACTCCTGCAGCGACATTTTTATTTTTGATGTGGCAGCTGACATGCTTAGTGCTTCCCCATGAGCACTCAACACTGCTGCAGCCAAAATCTATCTGGAGAGCGGAAAATTGTGCTGAGGCATGCTCACCTGTGGAGAATATACTGCATGTGGAACCCATGGAGGTGCTTTCAATGGATATCATTAATTTGATTATTGATTTCTTGTTGTTGAAGTCCTTACATACTGAGGATTTTATAGAGTGATTATTTTATTTGTGCAAGAAAAATAATTGTATGTTTAACTGCCTGCGTAGTACTCATTTTGACCTTCATAGATCTTTTCACAACTAGTTGATGCATGACCTTCAGAAAAGACATGCTAACATGCAGATAGGTGAAAGATAAAAAATAAAAAAAGAAGACTAGGGAAAGGAAAGATGGTTCAGCAATTTAAATATTGTTGAATATGGATAGATGCTTGATTGCTATTGGACAAGGGTAGGAAAAAATAGACTGATGTGGATATCCTAGTTCTCTATGATGATACATTTTTGTATATTCGTTCATATGTATGATGTATCTTTGATGGTATGTAGCAATACCCTGGAATTAAGCCCTAAAGCTTCGTTATTGTCTTTGGAAGGTAGATATCTTCCGAGGAATTACCCTTCCAGATGCTCCAAGATTTGGAAAGGTTTTTGGGGGGCAGATGATTGGACAGGTATGATTATCGTTCATAATTAAGGCATGATATCCATGTCAGTGGTACCACCTTTGATACATATATTAATTACTAAAATATTTAATGCGCAGGCACTGGCTGCAGCATCAAAATCTGTTGACTGTCTAAAGGTTGTTCATAGTTTGCATGCCTATTTTATTCTTGCGGGAGATTTAGAAAGTAAGCATGTTTGATCACTTGACCTGATTTCCCTTTCTATTTCTTTTTCCTGAGATGAGACGTGTCCTATTATAGGTTCTTAAACTATGAATCTTGAAAGCTATATTTTCTTTTTCTGGACCTGCCCATTAATTTATAATAAAGCATTTAAATTTTGGTATAAAGTTAATTTTAATTTAACCATAGAAAAATTCTTTTCTGAAAAACTATTGAAATTCAACTTAGAAGTTGAAAGAGACTAACCCACAAGAATAAGGTTAACGGCAAAGGGTTTAGGCAGTTTGTGTCAGGTCTTAGATTCAGATTTCATTATTGTTTTTATACACAAAAATGTAGACGTTTGATAGAAGGGCTTCCTGTACACAAATTCACCACCATAACTCCATTCTTGTTTGACTTGTTTACCTGATCATTCCATTGCCATTGATACTGCTGGTTGGGAATACGAGGAAGGTGTTTGACTTAAGGTTCACCTGGTCGCATTATTGGTCCTAGTGCCACTTTTTGGATACGAGGCCGGTAAGCACTAAGATTTTTATAAATGGGTCACCAACAAACCACATAAGTCAACTTAATAACACATTCCATCTAAAACCTTAAGATATTAGGTTGCAGATATTGCTCAATTTGTCCGCTTTTCACCAGTGTGAGATTCCATATTCACACTTGGAATCATACAATTAGACCTACTGGTTTGGGATGTCATTCGTTGTTCCAACAGATGGTGAAGACTTTCTTGACTGTGAAGGCTGAAATTTTGCCCAAAAGATAAGGACACCAATGTTGTATGGACATTGGACACCACTAAAGCAGCCTGCTAGAATGAGCAACGTGTCTGTACTCCTGCATTACAATAGCCCTATTGCTGCCCCTGAAAACATCACATTAAACGATGAATGGTTTTGAGAAATTAGGTGTCACATTAACAGGTCCCACTAAATATTTGCTGCAATGCCTCAAAGACTCTCGGTGCTTCTAACATCCAATGAAATTCCTTCCTTTTTTAGGAAATAAATATCAGTGAGTTTTCAAGTTCTATATGGGTCATTAGCCGAACTCCATGCTTTCTTCTAATCTATATATCATGTTACATGAATTGCTTATACTAGAGCTTAGTTGGGAAAATAATTTGTAAGCTAGTTTTCATGTTGACTTTCACAGTTTCTACCAGATACTGGATCGTATATTTTGTCCCTTTTAAGATTAACTTGAGTTAATAATGTTATATTCTTTATGATTGATTTTATGAAGTCTCATGTGTAAATACCATTATTATCATACATGTACTGCAAATTTATTTCTGCGCTGTAGCTTGTAAACATATTATACACAGTGTGAACTTTTCTTTTACAGTGCCAATTACATATAAAGTTGATCGTATCCGCGATGGGAGGAGCTTTGCTACAAGGAAAGTAGAAGGAATTCAAAAGGGAATTACCATATTCACGCTCTTGGCTTCATTTCAAGTAATCTTATATAATTTTTGACTTAGATGAATAATATTTCTTTTGTAAATTATCTTATTTGTGAATTTCGCCTTATTGTTCTCTCTCTCTCTCTCTTATATTTGTATTTTACTTGTTATATATGTTACATAATATATCAAACCAAATTTTTGTACTAAATTTGTGTTTCTGCAGGTGTATAGCTCATGATAAATGTTTATTTTATATAACGAAAATTTATAGTAAGTCAATGCATTTGAACATATAAAAATCATATTATTGTAATTAAAATTCGTAGCAAATAGATGCTTTTTAACATATAAATTATATTTCAAATTAACGATAAACAATTTATATTATGATACACGGTTTTTTTAGCTGTTGATAATTTCTTCTAAAAGATATTGAAATTCAATTTCGAAACAAAAGATGAAAATAATAGTTTGATAGAGGAGATAAATTAAGATTTTTTTTCTAAAATTGTTCTCGTTGAAGAATAGTTGTTAAAACATTTTCATTCAAGATAACTATTCTAATCTACATAAAGGATAGTTATGTTCTAGCTTAACATTTTAGACTTTACCACTAGGAATTCTAAAGGAGAAAATACCATTCAGAAGAACATCTAAGACGTTGCAGCTATATAGGACTATTATCGTTAACTACAGGAGGACTAGATGATTAAACCCAGTGCTGCAGAACAGGGGGCGTTCTGGAATTATGGAAATGAAAACGTTTATATTTACTTGGGTTATGGCACGTAGATCATTATATCTAACGCCGTGAAAAAGGACATCATTGCTGATGCATCTGTTACCTGCATTAAAACCACTTTATCACTTGTCTGTTACTATTTTTTTTGTTTAGTATTTATCTTTAAAGTACTCATTCTATTTTAAATTACAGAGATACGGACTGAACAAAAGTGAATTTTGGACATCTCGTGACCTCATAGACTAGGTTAAATGGTTAGAACTTAGATACTATTGAGATAACAGGAGTGATTTCTCTTGTATATTGCTAAGCAATTTGTACACTATCTACACACAGTGTGAATCAATCCTTGAAGTTTACGGATTATGATCAAGCTATCTAAGAAAACTATATCACCAAAATATCTAAAACTAAATAAACAAGGAAGCATGGAAATAGAATTAAGTTAACATCAGGATAGTATCTCAAGAAATATAAAATATCTGTTTATTGGGTCCTTTATGGTTGGCTGCAAGGGAACAGGCCCAAGATCATCTTTCATAAAACAAGAATGTAAAAATAATGATTTTTAAATTGATAACTATTGGACTATATTGGTGGTTTCTGGCTATTTATGACTGCAATTTAAATTATGGTGAAAAATATCAAGAATGGATCTAGTACGTGAAACAGGTCGCAGGAATCATTTCCACAGAAGAGGCTATAACATTCTGAACTGTTATGAGTTGTACCTAGGAACATCTGCAAGTTTTCAATATTATTTTAATTACCTAAAATGTAAATTTTATTTCTTTTTTATCTATTTTTAATTTTTTCGTAACAGCAACACACAGTGTGGCTAATGCATCTTCATGTTGGTTGTGGTCATCTTAGATACATATAAGCTATTGCTCCACTCAAGGAATTACGTTCTGAATTTATAACACATTTATCATTGTTATTTTTCTAATCTGCAGAAGGAGGAATCGGGGATGGTCCACCAGAAAGTAGCTATACCATCTGTGCCATCTCCAGATAAGGCAAGATACAAGGTTATGTCTATTAAGATTTTTTTTTACTTTGGATTTCTGATTATTAATATTTTTTATTCTGTTGCTTATAGCTTCTACCAATGGAAGAGCTACGGGAGAGACGTCTTACTGACCCTCGTTTACCAGTGTAAGATTTATTATGAAGAACATGGTTGATGCAATATTGTTCTATATGACTATATTTGTTTTTATTCATCTTCTTTTGTATGTTGATGTGTTTGTTTACTGTAAAATGGTCATGGGATCTTTTCTATTTATCAAATGTATCAGTCACAACTATATAAAGGGTATACAAGAAAGTATTTTTGTTTTCCGTCTATTGGAATTTGATTTATATACCACAGATGAAGCCCATATTCTTCCCGTTAATCCATCCTCGCATAAGATTTGAACCTGGGACTGGCAAGTTGGGGTGCCCGGTCCTTAATTATTAAAATGTTTCCTTGGGGACAAAACCAGAGGAACTTAAAACCTATGGAAACTTTATTTTCTAAGTCTTACTTGTTCAAGGATTTTGCTAACTCGTTTTGAGTACAATAACCATACTAAGTTTCAAAATATGGTTAACTGAACTGCAAGACATCAAGGAAAAGACAACATCTCCTTTATATTTGCTGATTGAATCATAAGTGTATATTTTGCACTGGATGTATATGTATTTGGTCTTCAGTAGATAATATTGGCTAGATTTCTAATTTGAAGGAACTTATACGGCTAATCTTCTAAAGTCTTCTTCAGCTAGAGTTGTTGGACTATCCCTGTTCAGTTTTTATTGTTTTTTAGTAAATTATTTAAATTGCCGCTTTTACATCATGTTACATTTTCAGTTGTCGCAACTGCCAACATTTTCATTGCATATTACGTAAGCTTTTGAATTCTAGATGCACTATCATCACTAACTTGTAAAGACTTCTATTTTGGCCAAAGGGAGGCGTGATTTTGAACTATGTTGATAGCTTGCATGATGATTTTCTGTATCATAATTACAATTTTCTGCCACAGAACCTACCGGAACAAAGTGGCTACATCTCAATTCATACCCTGGCCCATAGAGATACGGTTATGTGAATATGAATTCTCAACAAATATGACAAAATCTCCCCCCAGGTTAGGCTGATGCTCGGTCTGCAGTTTCTTCCTTACTTGCCATTTATTTAATGCACTGATAAGAAAGATTTGGAAGGGAGCATCACACTCTTTTCTTTTCCAAATCTAACCTTAATGTCTTCTTTTTTAAATGATAGATTTCATTTAAACTTCTGTAGCTACTGTTTGCAGTTTGAGATACTGGTTTAGAGCAAAGGGAAAACTTTCACATGATCAAGCCTTGCATAGGTACATATCTTGTATATTTACTTTAGAAGTGTCTGGTTCTCCAACTGTTATAGCAGAATTGGTAATCGAATTATAACTTTAAGTGATTTGCACAAGCCAAAGCTTGTTTCTGGAGCTACTTAAGCAGTTTGAGTCATGTTAAATCTATGTCTGGCCACTGAAATATTCTCCCGATAAAGGATTAGTTGACAGAGTCTGAATAAATGGAAATTGCCAAAAGTTTGTTGTACCAAATGCATATATCTTGAACCTGCATCTCTAAATAATTTGATACTCTTTAGCATACTTAAACAATGCATAATAAAATTTTCCAAATTGAATAAAAAATTCAAAAGTGCTATTTGATTTCTTGCATTTCATTTCATTTTCATACTTTTCAGGTGCGTAGTGGCATATGCTTCAGATCTAATATTTCTTCAAGTAAGCTTGAATCCCCACCGTGAGAAGGGTTTCAGGACACGTTCTGTTAGTCTAGACCACTCGTAAGTATTTAAAATTCTACTGGTGAGCTAAATAGTTTATTTAACATTAGAAAACGAGGGTCTTGTGCAACAAGTTTTTAAGGTATAAATTTTTCTTTCTTGCTTTTTGCTAAATGTTTTTTTTCTTAAATTTTATTCCAGTATGTGGTTTCATCGATCTGTAAAAGCAGATGATTGGGTGCTATTTGCGGTGAGTTTCGTATTAGTTTCACTCTTGTTTCTCATCTTTAATTTTAGGGTGAAATTACAGAAAAAGAAATTTCTATAAAATTATTCACTTTCTGATCAATGACTTAAATCAAAATTCAGTAAATTATTATTCATTAATCAGCTGCGGTCCTATTTGGTTTACTACCAAAAACCATTTCAAAATAGTGACACATGTTTCAATATAAAATTTAGCATTTGACAGTTCAAAATTAATTCTATCAGAATTCAGTTCTACTGAAATCTAAATCAAATTGACACACTTTAAACTGTAAATTTCTTTTTTATTTTGTTTCATTTTTTTTTATGTGTTCATTGTAAATACATTTGGTTGTACAGATCTTTACTCCTACTGCCCAGAGTGCACGCGTCTTTGTGACTGGCCAAATGTTCAATCAGAAGGGAGAGGTAAAGCATGATCAGATTATATCAATTCATTTTCCCTCTTTTACTGTTTATCTTTGTTTTTTTACATGTATTACTCTGTTAATCTTGCAGCTTCTTGTATCATTGGTTCAAGAAGGACTAGCCAGGAAAATTAATCAAGGAAATTCAGCCATTAAATCTAAGTTGTGAGCTGCTATACACAGAATAAATGTATCCATTTTATATTTTTATTTTAAAAAATCTCATGTATCAATAATATCTTAATAATTCAATTATAGATGAAAGTTTATATTTTCTTCTAAAAATGTTTCTCTCGTGTAAACTTTACCATGGATTTGGAGATATAAGGATTGACTTTGTGATCAAAATTGATTAAAAGGAGGCAGGTGGAGTCTGATCCCTCCTGATAAAGTCAATACATTAACAACCAATATTAATATTTGTCAGATAAAAAAATTACTATACTGTGGATTTTTTAATATCATATAAAAGTTACTCTAAAAATTCAAATTATATATTCATAAAATTTATATTGTATTTATTAATGTCATAATAGACAAATGATTTAAACCACATTTAAAAGTATTATTTATCATTAATCCATGTATTCCAAGTAAATTTCACAACTTTGTATAATTAGATGGTACAAAATAAAATGGAAGTAAATGCTTGGTGTGTCTTTTGAAAGAGAAATTTTGAAAGATAATTTTTTTTTATAAAAAATTTGAAATGTTTTATAATATAGTGTTGTTGGTGTACAAAATTTTAAAATATAGAAATTTATGATAAAATTTTGATTATTTAAAATTAGTTAATTTCAATTTTGAACTATAAAAAACAATTTAAAATTTTTGTACAGTCAAATTAATAATTTTTGTTTTGGTTAATGTTGGTTGTGTCTGCAAATTTGATGGTGTCTATTTAGGATACCATTTGACGTAGAAAGTTGTAAAATTATAAAATAATACGTGAGGATGTAATAAAAACTGTAGATACTTAATAAGCAAGTATAAATTTTTTTAGTATGATGAAATTTTTTTATTAAGAACTCAAGTAAATATTTATAAAATTATGATAAATTTAAAACTTAATTATTTATCTAAGTACATTATTTAAGATGTAAAATAATTTAAATTTAATGTAATAAAATTTATTAAAAATTATGATTTTGTTTGGTATTAATTTAAGAAATGAAAATTGAATAGGAGAATAACCTTGTCAGTTGTTTTGATAGATTCTTAAAGGTTAAAGAGAAAAATTTGTAGGGTTCGTGATTGATTTTTGTACCCTCAAGAAAAGTTAATATTAAATATTAGTCCAATAGTAGAAGCCAAACTAATATACACAATCTTATTTATAATATATACATAATTATAATTATGAAATGGATTCTTACTTTGGAAAACCTGGTTAGAGAATTCATATAAAAAATTACAGTGAAAACACAATCCTAACATTATTTTCTAAAAAAACTTATCGCCTTTTTTTTTTTAATCTAACTGACACTCTAGGAGGCAAATTTTTGCCCCAGAAAACTTTTTCTCCCAAGTTTTGCCTTTCAATTTTTTTTTTTTATGTAGAGACAATATTTTATGTATTATGGAATAAAGTTTGAAAAATGAGGGACAAAGTTAGATTGTGGAACTTTTGATCAACTCCAAGCTTTTTGTTAGATTGAATTTGAGTTACTTATTAAATAGTTTTAAAAACTTGATATAATACAACCAGCCATGATACCTATTTAAATTTGCTGAAAATTAAAAGGAAAATAGTGAAAACCTCACTCCATATCTAATGAACAACCTCATTAACAATTCCACAATTTTCAATAGATTTAAAACAACTGAAGAAATGAGAATCTTAATTACAACTCCACTACAAAAACAACTTGTTAAGATTCACAGTTTGGGTAACCATGCAACAATAAACACAAAGGACTCCAGCAGTGTGCAGTCCACACATGCAAGTACCATTAGGATTATGCAGATTATGTGATTCAGGTAATTTACAAAAGTTCAAACCTTGGTAACATTGTACCAAGTAAAGAAAAAAAAAACTATGTAACATTGATACATGTATCTTAACATGAATATATACACACAAACTCATTAATGCTCAGATTGCTAACCTTTTACAGCTTATTACAGTGAAATCAGTTAACAATCCTGGTATGGAAGAACTCATCAACACCTGGCCCTCATTCCCCAAATTACCAACATCAACAACCACAGTGCTAAGCATTTTCCCAACAATGAAAATGCTTCTACCAACTGCAACAAGCTGACAAGGTGGTCTAGTAAGCAGTGGTGATAGTTTTCCAACCTGTATCCACTGGCGTCTCCCTTTGTGCCACATCATTAACCTAGTTCCTAAAGTTTGATCCAAGACATAAAGGGTGTCATCCACAACAACTGCAGGGCCTGTCCACCCTGAAACCATGTCAGCATCTGCATACTGCCATGTGCCACTTGATGGTTCACATACAATGGCAAATACATGAGGAGTTACAGGGTATCTGGAAAATCGGACGTATATCTTCCCACCAAGAACTACTGAATCTTCAACATCAGAAAAAACAGGAATATCTCTCTGAGATCTCCAACAATTTGTCAGAGGGTCAAAAGTATCCCAAGAATGAGAATAGGTTGGATCTGAAGCTAATCCTCCGATAGCATATAGTTTTTCATCCAAAACTTCACAAGCAAAGAAACACCTGAAAGGTTTTTGCAGAAGAAAACAGTAATTTCTACATTGCTGTTGGGGATAAAACTAAGGCCAACAAAGACTATGCAATTTCAACTTCAATAGTAAAATATAGACACCTAAATTGACATATAAAATGTATACTAATGATTCTTTGACAATGTTATGAGAGCATAATGTAAAAACAGTTGTTGATCAAATTATACTTTCAAAACAAAAGCTCTGTAGAGTCTGTAAAGAAAAGTGAATTACAGCATAAGGATAACTGGGATTTTAGAATGGAAAGAAACCTTATTTCTTAATTCTGAAGGATATGTACTTTTCAATTCCAATAAAACAGAGTGTAGAAGTCATTATTCATGAAAATAAATTATTTGGATGCCATACATCCAAACTATTTTCTTTCCAAGTAAAATAGTAAGTTTGTGGCTGTCCCTAGTTTTCTGGTATCAACAATCCTTTACAATTCAAGTAACTGCAACAACAACTCCACCTTAAAATCTACAATGAAAAATCCTAGCAGATTGATATTAACCTAGCACATACAAACATAGATTCCTGAAGGAATAAACATGAGGATATTTACCTAGCAGTTGACATAGAAGTAGCTTGAACCCAACAGTTTGAGGAAGCATCATATGAATACACCTCATCAGTACAATCCATTGACCAGCTACAACCACCCAACAAGAATAGCTTATTTCCCAAAGCTTCAAAACCCATGCCTTTTCTTTTTGAGATGTGAGGTGGAATACCATCAACCAGCTTCCAATTTCTTACTGAGGCGGTTGGATCCAAAACGTAACAGAAAGTCTCATTTAATTTGTCCCTGCACCGAGCATAAATCCAGGTTTCATCCAGTTTGTGCTTCCGACGGTAAGTGCACCACTCTTCGTTACAAATTAAGTCCCTCCATCTCTTTGAGACACACTTCAGGACTGCATGATATTTTCTAGGAACTCTTGCCAGGCACATAAGAGATATATCATCTGGAAGGCCACAGATAAGTACAGAATTGGTGTCTTCTACTTCATTGACACAATTTGATGATTCTTCTCTGACATCTACATTCTCCATTGGATAGTACAAACAGAGGACCTGAAAAGAAAGGATAAATGTTGGTGAAACTCTTATCAGATCATAATTGCACTTCCTTTCTGTGCGTACACTGAACAAGAAACATCTAGCCAATATGATCCCAAGCCAAAAGTAACATCATGGCAGATATAAACCTCAAAGGCTGTGTCAAGACACAAACAAGATCAAGTTTTGTGAGACCAGCACTGTACCACTTTTAAAGCTTAACGTTGACATGGAGAAGGTGTACAAATCATGTGACTTAAACTTTCCTTAAACATGAAGAGACTGCAGACACTTTAATCAGATTACAACCCTCACTAACCACGCTGCAAACTTGTAATGAAATGTCAACCTCCAAAAATGCTTATAATTTCTAGCTATAAAAAAAAAAATTCTCCTTCTCCTACTTACATATACCGATAATTTCTTCTTTATACCCCCTACAGGACATAAACATGTGTAGCTTAACCATGATATGAAATACCATCACCTTTACAAAAACAATTTACAAAAAAAAGTCCATTCCATTTTGCAGGCATCAGTTATCAGAACACACAACCAGGCTACCCAAAAAAGAGAAACAAACTTCTTCTGTCAAATTATATGAAAGAATATACAAATTTAACTTCACACAAAATATTGCGGCAAGGAATATCAATGCCCAAATCACGTCAAAAATGAATAAGCAAAACACAAGCAGGGTTTCCCAACTGGCCACAGATCATAAATGGAGAAACTAACAAACTACAATCACAAGCTTCATAATCATTCTCAGCATCACAGTCCAAAAAACAGAATCCAAATATAGTCCTAATATAAAGCCAGTACATTTCATTTTCCGAGACTTGAGCTAGACCAAATGCAAAACCAGAAGCAACCCATTTAAGAATAAACGCAAAAGATAACTTCTTTACACACCCCTTCCCGCAATCATTACAATTCCAGATCTAAAAGCAAAAGGGACGCACAAAAACTCTCATCATTCCAAAGATTTCAAATTTGACATTCAATGCCAAACAATCCGAGAAATATAAATCAAAGATCGACATAATAAGAAAGCTAATTCAATTTTTCTTTTGGGTTTTTGTAATAGGAGGAATGCAGAAAGAATGTCACCTGTCACCAACAAAGCGATTCGACTAAGAAGTCCGGCAAAACAAGAAAAAACGATTCTTTAGCAGTCCGCGGATATTTATCGTGCTGTTGATGACAATCTTTTAATAAACAATTTCACTTTTTACTATTTTAATTGAAAAAGAAAAGTTAATACTCAAAAATTAAAGGACTACTTTGTTTTTCTTTAGTCCTATACTCAAAATCATGACTTATTTTGTACATTTAATAATTATAAATTTATTGGGTTTGATTAATTCATAAGTTACTTTTATTTATAATTAAAAATGCTTTTAATTCTCACACTTTAATATTAAATTAGAATTCGTTCAAGATTTAAATTTTTATATAATTTAATATTTAAACTTCAAAAATAAATAAATATTTTTTTATCTTAAAATTTTCATCTTTCAAATATTCGAGTTCAAATATCAATATCAAATATCATTTAATATATAAAATAAATTAACATTTTGGATTAATCTATTGTATCAGTTTATTTTTAAAATTTAAGACTCAAATGTTTCAAAATTTGAAATAATAATAAAAGATAGTTTTGTGTTTAAATAGTTACATGTATATTTAAATCATTTTATTTATTTAAATATTGAAGATTAATATTAAAAATAAGTTTTAATGAAAAATGTGTAAAAGAATAAAATACAATTGAAAAAAAAAACAACTTGAATCATTTTCTTTTAAACTAAACTGATTTTGGAGTTTGACTAATTACATAATTAAATTAATCACAATCCGCCAACACTGAATTAAGATTGAAGTTATATTTGGATTGATATGTTATTGTGGGAATATGAAAAGACGCAAGAGAATTTGGACACATTCACATGATTGATTTTGCAAATGATCTTATCAACATCTAAAGGAAAAAAAGATTATTGGAGTCATTGACGGGGTTGCTATCAATCTTGTTGATGGTTCATTCTCGTACACATAGATCACAAAAATCCCAGCTTGAATCATACAAATATCATTTACAATAGGTTTAATTACACTTTTTGGTGTATATTTTTAGGTTTTCGATTTTTTTTTTCTCTCAATTATATGTCAATTTTTGAGAAATTGATGTAATTTAATTATTTTCTTTAGTACTGTACGAACAATGATAAAAATATATTTCATGTGTCATTTTGTGTTTTTTTTATTTTATTTTATTTTATTTATTATTTTGAAGTTATTTTTTTTAATTTGGTCATATCTCACCATCTTGATGTATTTAATGAAAACATGGTAATGGAATGTCATGGTAATGTAATAAAAAATGAATGATAAATTATTAATATGTGATTTGAAATAAATAGTGAGTGAATTAGGTTATGAGATGAGTTTAGATTGAAATAAATTACATAAGTATGACATGGTAAGTATGACATGGTGTGATAAGTGAATAGGTTATGAGATTGAGATAAATTACATAAGTATGTCATGGTGTGATGTTAAGATTTATATGAAAACACAATGAGTTATGTGTGATATGTTCCTTTTTGGTTTTTTTTTGTTATTGTGCTTAGTGTCTTGGTTATGTATATTGTGAATTAAATGTATATGTATGAATGAATGTGTAAATATGTTGATGAGAAGGCTTTTAAGGGAGAAAGCATTTTACTTTTGTATTAGGTATATTCGAGTAGGGACTAGGGATGATAACGGGTCGGGTTGGGCACGGATAATGCCTATCCACAACCCGAACAAAAGCTACCCGTCCATTACCTACACACTCGTTTAAAAAATATCCATGGATATTTTAAAACCCGCGGATACTTACAAATATTTAAATTTTTTAAATAAAATTACAAAAATATATAAAATATAATATAAATTAAATTAAATATAAATTAAAATTTAATTTTAATTAACTTTAACCTTATAAAATATAAATTAATTTTAATTTTAATTAAATTTAACTTAATAAAATACAAATTAAATTTTTATTTTTATTTTTTTATGGGTAGCGGATATCTCGGGTACGGATAGTATAATACCCACACTCGACCCGTTTATAAGCAGGTATTAAAATACCTGCTACTCGAAACTCGCAACCCGCGGATAATAAATATCTACATGTACCAACTATCCGTAGATATCCACGGGGCACATTTTTTTGTCATCCCTAACAGGGACTCTAAAGGAGATATCCATATATACTAGGTATCCTAACTCATATAGACTAGGATATTTAATAGTGAGAGTCTACGGATGTTTCCTATGACAAGAAAGAGTAGTGAATGGATCATTTCCGACTAACATAGACAAACTAACCTTATCATTATAAGCCAAGATTTTATTGATGTTCTGGTAATAGGGATAAATATTTGAGTTTGCTGACTATATATACAAGAATTCTTCTGGAGGTAGATGTTTTAGTTTATTTAAATAATATTGTATGATTGAATGAAGTTAGTATTTGTGAGTGATTGCTTGTTTTAATTATTTTGAACTATTTATGCATCCTCTCTTTTAAAATATGTTAGCTTATCATTGTCTTTTATATCATGGTTTTTTCACCTATAATGATTGTAGCTATTGTAAACAGAAAACAATGCATGTAGGAAAGTTGATAAACCATGAGATTGCTTTATGATTAGATAAAATATAAATGATACTTAAGTATATAATTTTGGAATTATATACATCATCTTAGTTGACGAAGATTTTCTTAATGAGTCATGGATTATTACAACTAAATTCCTTAATGAGTAGAAGATTAATAGTTAAAGAGTACTTGTACATAAATTATATTTACATACCTATTAATAAAATGGAGGTAGGATAAATGTCAATTATTATCTATTGCTGTCAAATTGACAAAATGTTATTTCTAAATGAGATTATTATTGTTAATATCATTCTTTATACAATACTTTAATAATTTTAGTTTTTCGCATTTAAACTATCTCGTTAAAAAATGTGAATAATTAAAATTTGTTATTATAGTGGTTTTTAATGCTGGTAGTTATTTTTATTCTTAGCTATTATCATTACATTTTTTTAATTACTGTGTGTGGTAAAAACATTTTAAAAAAATGATGTTTTGCTACTGCTATTAATTGTTTAAAAAGAAGCTTAATTTTACTAATTATGTACGTGTTATTTGTTAAAAGATTTATATCATTTTTAATAAAAAAGTGAATTTTCAGGTGGACAATAGGTGAAATTAAATAAAAAAGAATCTCATGACCATAATTCTAAATCTATTTTTGTAGATTCTTTTTGATCTAATTTTATAGATCTAATGTTCAGCGTAAAAAAAAGCATATATTCAGGTTTTGTATATACCATGCTTCTTTTATATGCAAATAAAAAGTTTTTACTAAAAAAATAAAATTTCAACATTCTTACTGAAAAAAATATATTTTACTATAATATATAATCATTTAAAATTTTTTAATTGATATTGTTTTTCTACTAAATAACAATGATGATAGAGATCCACATCGAACATAACACAAGTAATTTTTTTTTTCGCGAAAAAACAATTATTATTTAAACTAATTATATTTTATGTTATAATTGTTTACCAAAGATGTCTGGGTGGTGTAGTTGGTTATCACGCTAGTCTCACACACTAGAGGTCCCCGGTTCGAACCCGGGCTCAGACATTCCATACTTTTATGTTTACTTTTTAGTGAATTTTATGGCACCCATTCTCAAGGGTTTCAACATCATTTAAAGGTAAAGAAATCATCAATTAAACTATTTCATTAAAACATTGGAATAACTAAAAATTGTGATTAAAGTCGTTTTTTAATGTTTCTACTTATTATTACTTTTAGTTAATATCTTCACATTTTCTTTTATTGTAGCGGGTTGCAAGAATATTTAAATTATACTTTTACGACTGTTATTAATTGTTTTAAAATAATATTAACTTAAATAATAATCAGCTAATAAAAAACCTACCTAAATTTACTTTCAATCTCCAAAACATAATTTTAAGTCTAATTTCATCGACTATTTCTTGTTCTAATTTGTAACTTAAGATTTTTTTATATATATATTTCTGCATAAAAAACATATACTTTTAGGAAAAAAATATTAATAGATTTTGAAAACATTTACAAAAAAGTAAATAATTACTTTTATTATAATATGAAATCATTCCTTCAATACTTTAAATTATTTCTATATGAGGCTATTGAGTATGGTATCAGTCAAGATTTTAAAAAAATATTGGTATTGTCACAACCCATTAATTAAGCATTATTAGACACGGCCACGTGTCGACCGTTCGGTCTCCCCTGATGAGTGGGAGACCAATTCTGCAAACATTAAATTACCGCCCTTCGTAATCCGTGCAGAGGCGGCAGAGCAGGAAAACCCTGAAAGTGGGAACCAGGTGACGCTCTTGGATTAGCCGGACGTGTTTAGTGGAGACCAGGTGGCAGCCAAAGAATGGCCGACCGTTCGTGTTGGAGGTCATATTTAAGGTAAGAAGAAAAACAATGGAAGTACTTCTGCATGCAATCTTCTTCTTCTTCAGTAAACCTAATATTCTGAAAATCTGTATTTTCTCCTCCTTCTCTCTAAAACCTAGATCTTCTCTCTAGAATTCCGACCACCGTTTCATCTCCGATCATCAACTTCCTTTAGAATTATTACTCCTGGTGTCAAGAGCTTTCATCCTATCCGATCAGTTTTCAAATCGGAGCAGTTGGACGTCTGGTCAATCTTGTTGTAGAACTAGAAGTTAGCTGGAATAGAGGTAAGGGAAGCTTATAAGATTTAATTTGGATTTTCTGTATGATTTGAATGTATGTTTGATTTATGCATGTTTGATTGATGAATTATATGATTTGATTTTCTAAGAAGAATATGATAAGTATAAACTTAGAGAAAATGTAAATCTGAAACCGAAGGTCATTAGGACCGTTCGGTTTTTCCTTGTACGATCGTTTTTGGTATTGTTATATTGAAATCTAAATGACTTGCTTATTTAGTCGTAATAGTTGATCTATTTCAGAACGCTCGGTCTTATACCGAGTGTTCGGCTTTAACGTATTCGGTCTTAGACTGATTGTTTAATCTCATGTTTACTATATTGATTCTCGTATCGTTCGTTCCCCTGGACGTTCGTTGTTATGTTATTGAAGATACTCGGTCATAAACTGAGAACTCGTTTTCATAATTAATTATCTTGGTTATTCGAGACGTACGGTCTTCCACTGAACGTTCGATTTGTAAGAGGGATTCATATTTGATAAATATTAAGTTTCATAAATCGTATCTGAATTCTGAAACCGTCCGTTTTATAACAGTCTTATCTATTTGAAAGTGTTCGGTCTTACACTGACACTTGATTCATCATGGAGTGTTCGGTCTTGTACTGACGCTCACTTTATTTGAAGAGAACTCTTTCAATTATTGATGTCGGTCTCAAAGACGTTCGGTTTGAATTGTATTGTATTTCGGTTTGTTCTAAATTGTCGACCTTGTGTCACTCATTAAAGTAGCCTGGAGAAACAAGTTCATCCTCGGTGTTAACCGACCGGTTTATTGATTTTGTAAGAGAATTCCAAGGAGAAACGTCTCATGATTGATTTTATTTAGTTTAGTATGACCGTGGCAAAAGGCTCAGGTTCTGACTCTATCCTGATATTCCGTGATTACGCCACCTCAAGTAGAGGAGGGTAACTCATGTGTGGGAATGGCAGGAGGTCCTTTAGCCTCAGGGTATTTCTATACCGAGGTGGTTTCACTGGACTAACCTCGGGTGGCGGTTTGTTGAGTGTATCCCAGCCAGGTCCACCCGGGTGCAGAGAGCGGCGAGCATACGGGGTCATACCGTCCGGACAATTTGTAGAATAATTGAAATTGTTGATGTTATCGTTTGGTTTTGAATGAAACTCTTTGGACTTATAAAGTTTGATTGTGATATTGTTGTTAATTGAATTTTTATTGAAGTTTTATAAGCTTACCCTTGTTTATCTTTGTAATTTTTTTTTATGTGTGCCGTCCGGTATTTGATCGTACGGTTGTTCTCTTCACTGCAATGATCGTCCTTTTGGGTGTGAGCAGAAGGAACTCAAGACGAGTCATTGGAAGAAGCTCTGCAAGTGGAGCAACCTTTGGGCGTGCTGCCAGAGAATTTTGAAGGACCGTCCGGTCCTTAGTTAAAGTTGCATATTTTGATTTCTGTAGATGACATTCGGTTCAATTGTTTTGTAAAGCCGTCCGTCCTAGACTTTAACTTTAGATTCTCAACTTCTATATTTTCGAATAGTTAAAGTTTATGTTATATGTTAGCTTTCGTTCTATTTCTTTTACTCGTTCCTTTCCACTTTTCTTTAATATTATTCCTGATAACTCCTATAATAAAATATAACTTTTGTTATATATTATTGGGATGTTACAGATATTAGTGGTATGACTTTGTTAAAATTGATCATATATATATATATATATATATATATATATATATTTTGTTCGATTTGAAATGTCGAATTTCATTTATTCTTAAAAAATAGAAAGAATATTTTTTAAGTTTTCCTTGGTCCTATTTTCGTGGGAATTAGATTGACTGTAGAAGCTGTAAATAAATTGGTGAAAACAAAAGTACATCAAGAAATAGTTTGACAGTCGCATTCATTACTGGTTTTCACAAGTTCAAAAATAAATGAAAATGAAAATGAAAACAAACTGAAAAAACTCAATCATAAACAACTGATTAAAGTTGCCAAAATGCAACACTCTTAAATACATACACCCCATCTAAAAATTGAAAGGATTTGATCAGTTGAAATATGTCATACACTCTTAAATTCAACTCAACCATTGTTAAATTTCATCAAAGGATTTGATCTTCCATACCCTAATATGTCATCCAAATTGCGTTCTTCAAATCCATCTTCTGCTTTCACCAAGTCTTTTTTTGCCCTTTCAAGTTCTGTCTGCAGCTTCTTTGTTCTAATTTCCAAATCATCCACCCTCTCCTTAGCCTTTCTCAAATTAGCCATTTTTTGCGTATAATTTTTCAAATTTAAGGCAGATTTAACATCAGATTCTAACCAACTCAAATCAAACCCAAATATCTTAACTTCTTCCCATAATTTTTTGAGATGATCACATGCTTCATCATCCATATCTTTGACCTGTTTAGTGTTCAGAAAATAAAGAACTAGACCCAAAACTGTGAATGCACATTCAGTAAACTTGCGACTTCTCTTCTCTTGACTTACAAGAAAATAAGGATATTGTAGACATACTTTTTCTAATAGTGGAACATAATTTAGATCTATATTTGCAAATGATCTCATGAACATTTCATGAAATAAAGGATTTTTGGTGTCAGGATTCTTATCAATCTTGCGTACAGTCCAATATTGTTCATTCTCGTACACATTCTTGATCACAAAAATCCCAACTTCAATCATAAGAGTATCATTCACAATAAACCCACTATTGAAATCATCGTAAAATACAAAAGATTTACTACGAAGGACATCTGCACTAAACTCAAATTCCATTCCTGAAAAAATTCACATTCAAAACAAATAAATTAGATTCTTCTATCCAAAATCTCCTAATTTTTAAAACAAGAAAGGCAATGATTTTTTAAAATTTAAAAAGTGTGAAAAATACCTTTTCTCATAGTCTTCTGGTCATTAACCTGATTAATTAGAGCCAAACTGATATTTTCAGTTCTTTTCCAGTCCTCAGGCAAATTTGCACAACTCTTATAAGCTTGTAAATAAATTTCCAAGGGACCTTTAACTGGGAAGCTAATCAGGTACCTAAAAGCAAAGTTAAAACACTTAATAAAACTAACAAATATAAAGGAAAATAATATTACAAGTATAAACTGTGAATAAAATTTGAATAGAGAACCATGGAAAACCATTCAGTATAAATTTGTTGGACTTATGTTGTCCGTATTTGAATTTAGAGAAGTTGTTGATCCTCCATCTGTACTTCTCAAAAGTCAATTTAGGCCTTTTGTTGTCATTCTCCATTTCATTAACTTGCAAATTTCAATCTGAAAAAGGAAAAAAATGTTAATTTACCAAGTGAATGGATTACTGATAAATATGCATGAGTATTTATAAGATATTATCATTTTATGTCATTTATGTGATTTTAATAAAAAAATCTCTCTATTAGATACAAACAATTAAAGAGACACTTAATGACAATTAAAAGATAAAAAACTGACAAAATATATTGATTCTTGAGTCCCTTCGCTTGACCTATTTATGTCGAACATGTACATTATCTATATCTTAAAAATATTGGATAATTAATTATTATATTGTAAGATATTATATTTAAATATTTTAGAAATACAATAAAATATGATAATTATATATCATTTATAAATATATTAGAAATATTTCATAAAATTAAATATTCACTCCAAGAAAAAGTAAAAGTATAATGATTATCAGGTAGATATTCACGAGAAGAAAATTTTGAAAACCTTGAATGAAAACAGGCATGAAATAGAGCGACTTCTGGTTTCAATGACTTGGTAACGGATAGAATGTGAGAATGAGAGAAGGAACTATTATTGGTTTCATATAGTTACTATGTGAGGAGCTAAATAACATTGAAACTTGAAAAAAAGAAGTTAAATGTTAGAAGTTTAATATGTGCTACAAAGATTTATAAGAATCCGAAAAGATGTTCCAGTTTTCTAAAAAGGAAAATGAAAAGGTCATTTTGAAATAAGAAAATTCACTTCTGCATATTTTGGAAGAAAGCTTTACCAGTTTAATTAATACAAAAAAGAAAACTAACAGTTATTTTCGTTTATCTACATTGTATTCATAACATAATATAAGACTTTAGAAGAGTTGGCTCTTAACATGAAAATGCTTCATTTGTAAAATTCATTTGAAATATGAACTATCTTCATTTCGGCCAAAGAACCAGTTACAGTGCTGCAAAGATTGCTATTATTCTATTTTGTTAGTTGTTACTCTTTAAAATATGAAATAAACAGTAGAATACATGTTCCACTCTATGAAATTAATAGATATATAACCAAAAATTATAAGCATGACTGGCAATTGCATGGTGAATTTTGACACTGAAAGCCACTAACTGGAATCTATAAAGAGAGGTCCAACTTGCAAATGACAAAATAAAGAAGTATATTTGGTTGAAAGTCACCCATTTGATAATGTTAAATTAATACAAGTATCATTACTATTAATATCAATATAAGTTAAAATATTTAAATAATGATTATAAATATATTCAACAACAGGTGAGGCTTTCTACCATCACAAAGTTTATAAAAATCCTAAATTAAAATACTTGTTAAAGTTTGAGAACTAATTAAACTTTCAAATTAAAATCTGAAAGTCAAATTTAACAAAAACTAAAAATATATTTAATATACTTTTGAGACTCTGAAAGGTATGGAAAACTGAAAGAAAATTAACTTATTTTTAATGTATGTTTAAGAAAATAGCCTATGGAGAGGAAGGAGGGAAATAGCATAAGCTTCTAATATTTTAGGAGAAAGAAAATGAAAAGAAATAAAAAATAAACTAATAATAAAGAAAATTTGAATATGGGTCTGCCTCTTCCAATTTTCTATGTGCACTTTATTGTTTGCATTTGAACCTTTTTGGTTTTTTATTAAATCATTCTCTACTATTTTCACCTTAGCTTTTATTCCACACGTTTTCTTTTTCTAGGTTTAGAATCACATTTCAGCTTTTTTGTGCCAACTTTTTAATTTTTTTCACCCACACATTATTTCACACTTTGTTTATTACTTCACACTCTCTATTTCACTGGTTGCACCCATTGTATTTTTATTTAATTACTCTGTGCACCTCCATGTTTAATGCTTGTTGTACCTTCTTTAGGTTGACATTTGTAAATTATTAAAATAAAGAATAGCAAATAGCCTAAATTCATGTTTGAGAGGATTACTTACAAGCACTTCAACTCCTTTACATTGAATCTCGAAAGAAAATATTCACTCTAAATGATTCAAAATGGATGATGATGTTCAATGGTACTTTATTTAAATTTTGTTTATTATATTCTGATATTATTTTTTATGTTAGTTTTATTAAGTTTTTCAACTTTGCTTTTTTATACCTGTTATCACTGCAGTTGAAAACATCCACGGTCACTTTGCAACTTTTTTTGTAGTAGTAGAAACGAAAAGTATAAATTTACGTGAGGACTAGAAAAACAAAATTTCATTTTGTCACAAACTGACAATAAAACAAGGTATTTTTCAGATTTTTTTTTTAAATTTTAAGTTTATGTTATCTATTTTTGTTAAAATAGACTTTTTACTATATTTAAAAATCAGTTTTATCATATTTCATGATAATTATTTTAAAAATTACGAAAAAAATTGTTGAAGATAGAAAAAAAAACACATAAATAGGAAGACTGAGACAAAGTTCAATAGTAACTTCACTTACCTTCATCACCTATACAATAGTATAAGCAAAAATATGAGAAAGACTTAAGAAAACCATTTTTGACTGTACATTTAAAAACTAGACAATTTTATATCAGTTTTTGGATAACTACACAATTGATTTTGCTTAGAAGAATAGTTGATTTGTTTTTGTTAGATATCTTATTTTTATCTTTTCTTTATCTTTAGTTAGTTTGTTATTTGTATTTTGAACTTAACACATATTTCTTCTATTATAAATAGAGGTGTATATTCAACAAAAGGGAGATTAATCGTTTATCACTATATTCAACATGGTATTTAGAGTCTAAGGTTTTTTTGAGGAAAAAATTGTTATTGTCTATGTCACTACATCTGCTATTGTCGCTTTGGACAACGCCATCGTCTACCATCGTCATCTACCGCGACCACCGTGTCGTCAATGACACCTTCGTTGGAGATTCTACGGGCTCTCAACGCCTTTTGAAATTATGGATCTGCTCCATTTTCCATCGTGCATGATGACACATCTCGTTTTCTCTTAGGCGATGATTCATAGCGTCGAGGTCACTTTTTTCCTCTTTCAGGTTCATCGTACGTGGTCATACGTCTCGTCTCCTCTTAGGCAACTATTCAAAGTTTTGAGGTTGCTCTTTTTCCTTTTTAAGGTTCCTTGAATGAAGAATCTTGGATTTTTTAAGGTTTTTCTCTCCCGTTCATCCATGAGTTCTTCTGTTGTTGTCTCTTTTGACCTCCCTTTTATCACCATTATGTTTGACCCATTATTAAGACCTCGACAAGTGTACTAAATCGTATCAAGTAATATAAAATGGTAAGACCAAGTATCGTTTTCCAAGAGACTCGTATGACCCTAAACAATTGTATAATAACTTAACTAATTAAGACTAAGGAACAATTCCATTGAATGAAATTTAAATGCAATAAAATTAAACATGATACTTTGAATGAAAATTGATCTTTTGAAGCTAAAACAAGAATGGGTGAATGGTATTAAGATGATTTGAGATGATGATGTTGGGGTTAGATTTCACCTACTTCACTTTCGTGCATCTTAGAACTCATCTTTTTCCTTGAAATGCTAATTTCACTTACAAGATTACTTGGAACCCAATTTCTCGGTGTAAAAAGCCTAGCCTTGATTATTAGACACCAATTTCTTGAAAACCTAATAATCAATTCTGCATTAAGAAAAGAAGCTTAAGACAATTAAAGGGCCTATCTCTAGATAATATTTCCTTTAGGTGGATTCCTCCAGATCATGCTTCATAAGCTATTTCCTAATAATAAAGAAATTCAATCATCAAGTTATGAATGACCAAAAACATAACAAGCATTAAAAATAGGAGAAAATCACTAAAATTCAAAGAAAGAAGCTTAAGATATTCAAAACATGTTCAAATACATGAAGTTCAGAGGTTGCATCTTTCCCCAACAACAAATGAATTTAGCTCTCCATTGTCATAGATAACCTTGGCTTACAATGGAATAATGTAAATGAGATGGAAACCATAGAAAGAGAAAAGGAAAACTCCTGCATGCCTAATCTTGCTCCAAAGGGTCGAAATTAGGTTTTCTGTTCTTCAACCGTCAAAAGATATCCACCCTACTGCGTAAAAGCCTTTAAATAGGTCAGAAGTGCCACATAACTAAACATCATCGGCGCTCAGTGCCTTGACTAGGGCAACCAGGCGAGCCTGCGCAGTGATTGGCACTCAATGCCCTGACTTGAGCACCCAGGCTAGTTGCGGTGTGACTGGCGCTCAAAGTCCCTTGAGTGGGCAACCAGGCATGGTTGCGTGGCCACCAACGCTCAGTGCCCCAAAATAGGGCAATCAGGTGTGGTTGTGTGGCAACCAGCGCTCAGGCCCCATAAGAGGGCAACCAGGCATCCTTGAGCCTTCTGCAACCTTTTATTCTAATGCTTTTGCTGTCCTTCCTAGGTTCCAACTCCTTGATACTTTGATCCTCTTCCAAAACATACCAATAACCTAAAAAATTGAGGGAATTAGTGATAAAAATCATTAAGAATAACCTCAACTAACTTATTCCCAAAATTCAACTAAAAATAAGAGTTTAAGCAAGCTTCAAGGTCAAAGAGAGTTGATTTGGTATCAAAATGGCATCACAGATAATGGTAAAATTTACCGTTATCACCCATCCATATATGTTTTTTTATCCCGTGGCAAAGATGACTTTTGTTAGTTTATATATAGTCGTGACGACTCTTCAACAATGACCTCTTTGTCCACTAGATGTCAACAAAACATTACTTAATAACGATTTTCAAGAAGAGATTTACAAGGAGCAACCTCTTAGATTTGTTGCTCAAGGATAGTCTTCTAGGTTGATATTTTTTGTTTTATGTTGTCTTTACAAATGATTAATAATTTGGTGTCACTTGAGTGTAGAAGCATATATTTTCACTAAGTCTATTGATTATATTGGTAGCAAGCTTGGTATATATAATTTGTATGCACAAGCTTGAGGGGTGAGTTAGATATATTATTTTTATCATTTCTTTATCTTTAGTAAGTGTGTTATTATTTCTTATTTGTATTTTTGACTTAGCTCATATTTTTTGTATTATAAATAGAGGACCCTATGTGTATATTCAACATAAGAGAGATTAATCCCATACATAGTTTTCACAATATTCAATAGTTTTGACCTTATTGAGTTCATTATTTTTAATCCAAAATAGCTAACACTTTGTGTGTGAATTTTGAAAACGCGAATTTGAGTTTAGTTATCATGAGTGTTTATGCCATTTCAATTATATTGCGATTTTCAATGAACTCAATGAAATGAATGGGTTTATTTTGGATGTTACCCTTATGGTTAAAATTGGTTTTTTTGCCACCAAGCATGTGTATTATTGGATGATACTCAATTCGTTTGCATTTTCTTTTTATTTTTCTTTTCTTTCACTTTCTTTCTCCCAAAATCTTCTATTCCAATACGCTATTTTTCTTTTTCCTCTCCAATATGCTACAACAAGATGCATGACGTGTCACGATGGCACTGCATATAGGAGGTGGTTCAAGTTCCTCTTCATTGTGAGTCTTATGGATATGTGGGTTATTTGACAACGTCGCAGAGTCCATAGCATCCAAGGTTACAAACATGCTCTCTTGTCGTAGCGAGGGAGACAAATTTGTTTTGTTTTTTGAGAGTTATCTTTTTTCCAGGTGGTTTGTCAACATTGACTTTGTAAAAGTGGGAGAAGCTTTGTTAAAAATAAAGAATAATTGGAAGGAATTATCTTGCTATATTATTGATTAAGATATAAGCCCTTTAAATAAACCTACACAAAACTGACTGAAGCGTAAAAAAACTACAGAAGAACAGAAAGAAAAGTTATGATCTACCTCCTAAAAGATATTATCATGTACTCAACGTGCATTATTACCCTCTTAATGATGTCGATAATCCTTTTTTTCATAATATGTTCATCGGATCATTTTCAAGAACGAATCCAGAGTTTGTTCCATTGTCAGAAAAAGCATGTTTAAAACATCCTTAATTTCTTTTAAGTCAAGAAAAAAGAAGTGTCAGGTATACTAAATTGGAATTATCAACGTAAGGTCAACTTCTTCATTTTTTGAGGACTACACAGGTGAAAGATATGAATGATGAAATTTGGTATCATCTAGAACAATTATGAGATGAAGCTAAGTCTTTTGAATTTGATTTAAGCTAGTTAAAATCTAATGTTAAATCTGCGTTAGATATAAAAACTATATACAAAATGTTTCAAAAGTGACGAAGGCCAAGGAGCACGTGAATCTTTTAGAGAATTAAATATAGAGGCTAATTGCAGAACTTGAAATGGCAAGGAGGACGTGGATGACCGCATAAAAAGTTCTTGCAGAGAAAGTTATGGGTTTCAAATTAGAACATGAAATAAACACTTTCTTAAATCCACGGAAGAATTGATTGTACTTGTTTTGATAAACTTATGTGGTATTTTCTACTTAGTATTATTGTTTTTCTTTAGAATTTGTTTTGTATAATTTTCCTTTAGGTTTGATAGTAGTTTCTGATCACAAATCATGCTAGATTACTTTCAAGCATCAATTTATGCCATTTGTTATTCTCCCTTTTAATAACTTGCAAATCACAACTTGAAAGAGGTGCAACAAACAATTAAACATGGGAGTGCAAGGAGAAATTAAACATGGGAGGTGCAAGGAGAATTTAAATAAAAGAATAGTGGGTGCAAGTAGTGAAACAAGGGTGTGAAGTAGTAAACAAAGTGCCAAATAATTTTGGTGCATGAAATTAAATAGTCTATGTCAAAAGCTGAAATGTGATTATGAAGCTAGAAAAGGTGCTGAATAAAAATCGAGGCGGAAATAGTAGAGTGATTTGATATAAAAACAAAAGGTTTAAATTGTAAACAATAGAGCGTAGAGAGAAAATTGGAAGTGTCAAACCCATATAAAGATTTTCCTTATTATTCGTTCATTATTTATTTTTTATTTAATATTTCTGATGCATTTTTTATTTTTCTTTTCTTTTATTTTTTTCTCCTAAAAAACTTGAAGTTTATTCTCCAATACATTATTTTCCTTCTTCGTCTCCAATACGCTACAACAAGACCCATGTTGTATCAAGATGATACTACATATATGTGGTGGTTCGCGTTTCTCTTCATTGTGAGGCTTATGGATATATGGTGCATTTGACAATGTGACGGAGTCCATAACATCTAAGGTTTCGAGCATGTTCTCTTGTCACAGCGAAGGAAACAAAATTGTTTTGTTTTTTGAAAGTTCTTCTTTTTTTTCCAGGGGGTTGGTCAATGGTGTTTTTGTAAAAGTGGGAGAAACTTTGTTAAAAATAGAATATAATTTAAAGGAATTCTCTTGCTATATTATTGATTAATATATAAGCCTTTTAAATAAGCGTACAGTAAACTGACTAAAGCGTACAAAAAACTAATTGAAGAACAGAAAAATAATTGAACTACCTCTTAAAAAGTATTATCATGTACTCAACGTGGATGATTACCTTCTAAATCATGTCGATAATTCATTTCTCCATAGTATGTTCACCATGTCATTTCCAAGAATGAATCTAGAGTGTGTTCCATTGTTAGAAAAATCATGTTTAAAACATCCTTAATTTCTTGTAAATCAAGAAAAGAGAAGTGTCAAGTGTACTAAAATGACATTCTCAATGTTTGGTCGATCGACTTCTTTATTTTTTGAGGACTAAACATGTGAAAGATATGAATGATGAATCTGGTATCATCTAGAATAATTATGGGATGAAGCTAAGTCTTTTAGATTTGATTTGAGTTGGTTGGAATCTAATGTTAAATCTGCTTAGAAATAAAAAACTATATACAGAATGTTTCGAAAGTGACAAATGCCAAGGAGCACGTGGATCTTTTAGATAATGAAACAAAGAGACTAATGGAAAAAATTGAAATGGCAAAAGGAACGTTGATGGAAACATAAAAAGGTCTTGTAGAGAAAGTTAGGGGTTTCAAATTAGAACATGGAATAAACATTTTCCTAAATCCATGGAGGAATTGATTGTACTTTTGATAAACCTTTATGTTATTTTCTACTTAGCATTATCGTTTGTCTTCAAAAGTTGTTTTGTATAACTATCCTTCAGGTTATATAGCATATTCTAATCATAAATCATGCTAGAATAACTTACTTTCAAGCATCAATTTATGCCATTTATTATTCTTCATTTTAGTAACTTGCAAATCACAACCTGAAGGAGGTGCAACAAACAATTAAACATGGGAGGTGCAAAGAGAAATTAAACATGGGAGGTACAAAGAGAACTTAAATAAAAGAATAGTGGGTGCAAGTAATAAAAAAATGGTGTGAAGTAGTAAACAAAGTGCCAAATAATGTGGGTGCAAGAAATTAAGAAGTCTGTGCCAAAAGCTGAAAGGGAGTTACTCCCTGCACCTCCCCAATTCCAACCCCCACCCCCACATAACCTATTTATTCCTTTTTTTTATCTTCATGTTTTCATCTTTACGCTTTTTTTCCACGAATTCTCCCGCCGCACCAGCATCCTCTGCGCAACAACCACAACCGCACCGCACAACAGCCGCACAAACAGAGAGGAGTTGGAAAGTGAGAGTTGCAGAGCGTTTGAAGGAGGAGGTTTCAAAGCTTTGGTGGGGTGGGGGTGGGAATACGAAGAGGAATATGTCTGTGTGTTTTGAGACTGTAAAAGAGGGGGGTTATTGTAGGGTAGGTTAAATAGGGCTAAAACGGTAAAAATAAAAAAATATAAAGGTTAATTTTGTATTTAAAAAAAAGTCCAAAAAAATTGGGGGGGTGGGGGTTGGAACTGGGGAGGTACAGGGAGTAACTCCCAAGCTGAAATGTTATTCTAAACCTAGAAAAAGAGTTGAATAAAAACCGAGGCGGAAATAATAGAGTAATTTGATACAAAAACAAAAAGTTCAAATTGCAAACAATAAAGTGTAGAGAGAAAATTGGAAGTACTAGACCCATCTCAAGCTTTTCATTATTATTTGTTTATTATTTATTTTTATTTAAAATTTCTGATACATTTTTTTTTATTTTTCTTTTCTTTCATTTTATTTCTCCTAAAAAACTAGAAGCCTATTCTCTATTATGCTATTTACCTTCTTACTTTCCAATACGCTACTATAGGAAGCATGTTGTGACACGATGACTTTGCATATAGGTGGTGGTTCAAGTTCCTCTTCATTGCGAGGCATATGGATATGTGGTGCATTTGACAACGTCGCAGAGTCCATAGCGTCTAAGGTTTGGAACATGTTCTCTCGTCAAAGCGAAGGAGACAAATTTGTTTTTTTTTTCGCAAGTTCTCTTTTTCCAAGTGGTTTGTGGTTTTGTAAAAGTGGGAGAAGTTTTGTTAAAAATAGAGTATAATTGGAAGGAATTTTCTTGCTATATTATTGATTAAGATATAAACCCTTTAAATAAGCGTACAAAAAACTGACTGAAGTGTACAAAAATCTAATTGAAGAATAGAAAAGAAAGATTTTGATCTACCTCCTAAAAAATATTATCATGTACGTGGACGGTTACCCTCTAAATGATGTCGATAATCCTTTTACCATAGTATGTTCATCAGATCATTTCCAAGAATGAATCCAGAGCTTGTTCCATTGTTAGAAAAATCAGGTTTAGAACATCCTTAATTTCTTGTAAGTCAAGAAAATACAGAGTGGCAAGTATACCAAAATGGCATTCTCAATTTTAAGTCAACTTCTTCATTTTTTGAGCACCACACAAGGGAAAGATATGAATGATGAAATTTGGTATCATATAGAACAATTATGGGATAAAGCTAAGTCTTTTGAATTTGATTTGAGTTGGTTGGAATCTAATGTTAAATCTGCTTAGATATAAAAGAACTATATATAAAATGTTTTGAAAGTGACAAAGGCCAAAGAGGACGTGGATCTTTTAGAGAATGAAACAAAGAGACTAATGACAGAACTTGAAATGGCAAGGAGGATGTTGATGTCAACATAAAAAATTCTTTTAGAGAAAGTTGTGGGTTTCAAATTAGAACATGGAATAAACACTTTCTTAAATCCACGGAAGAATTGATTGTACTTGTTTTGATAAACTTCTATGTTATTTTCTACTTAGTATTATTGTTTGTCTTTAGAATTTGTTTTGTATAATTTTCCTTTAGGTTTGAATATTTTTTGATCATAAATCATGCTAGAACAACTTACTTTCAGGCATCAATTTATGCCATTTGTTATTCTCCATTTTAATAACTTTGAAATCACAATCTAAAGGAGGTGCAACAAGCAATTAAACGTGAGAGGTACAAAGAGAATTAAAAAAAATAGTGGGTGCAAATAATGAAAAAGAGGGAGTGAAGTAGTAAACAAAGTGTCAAATAATGTGGGTGCACGAAATTAAAAAGTTTGTGCCAAAAGCTGAAATGTTATTCTAAACCTAGAAAAGGCTCCTAATAAAAACTGATGTGGAAATAGTAAAGTGATTTGGTACAAAAACAAAATGTTCAAATTGCAAATAATAGAGTGTAGAGAGAAAATTGGAAGTCCTAGACCCATATCCATATTTTCCTTATTATTCGTTTATTATTGATTTTTTATTTAATATTTCGGATGCATTTTTTATTTTTCTTTTCTTTCATTTTCTTACTCCTAAAAAACTAGAAGCTTATTTTCCAATACGCCATTTTCCTTGCTCTCCAATACGCTACAACATGACACATGTTGTGTCACGATGTCTGCAATCTGTTCTTCTGTGGGACAGTACACCAATTCCAACTTTCCTTTGCCAACTTGATCTCTTAAGTAGTGGAACTTGGTCTATATATGCTTGCTTCTACCATGAGAAACAGGGTTTCTGGATAGGCTGATGGTTGATCTGTTGTCCCCCATTAGCCGTATTGGCTTGCTGCATTCAATCTTCAATTCATCAAGGATTGCCTCCAACCAAGCACTTGGCATGCAGTCTCAGCTGAAGCTATATATTCAGCTTCACAAGATGAGAGTGTAACAACATTCTGCTTCTTAGAACACCAAGAAATCGATGCTCCCATATATTTAAACAAGTAGTTTTACGTGCTTTTTCTATCCACTTGATCCCCACACCAACCCGAATAACTCCAAACTCTCAACACTCCATCCGTGCTATCAGACTTCTTTGGGAAGAAAAGACCGAAGTCTGCAATCCCTTTTAAGTAACGCAATATATGTTTGGAAGTAGCAAGATGAGATTGTCTAGGATCACTCATAAACCTGCTCATCAGCCCAACTCCATAGTTAATATCAGGTCTGCTATTACAAATGTATCTTAGAGACCCTACGATTTGCTTGTACAATATGGCATCCACCTTCTTCTCATATAATTGACTACTCAACTTCAGATTTGCCATGATTGGTATTGAAGCATCGTTGCATTTCTCCATATTGAATCTTCTTAACACTTCGTTTATATACCTCCTTTGATGAAGGAATATTCCATCATCAGTCTGCATGCATTCCAGTCCCAGAAAGTAACTTAGGTTGTCGAGATCAGTTATCTCGAATTCTTATTTCATCCTCTTCTTAAACTCTTCAATTTCATCCACCGAATCTCCCGTTATAAGTAGATCATTTACATACAAGAAAATCAACAAGATACCTTGCTTTCCACTGGCTTTCACATAGATTCCACATTCTACAGTAATCTTTTGAAATCCTAGTTTGATGAGCAGAGCGTTGATGTGGTTGTTCCAGGCTCGAGGTGCCTGTTTGAGACCATATAAGGCCTTATTTAATCTATACACTTTCTGCTCTTCTCCTTCTTTTACGAAACCTCGAGGTTGTCTCACATAAACCTCTTCTTCTAATGGCCCATTCAAGAATGCGAATTTAACATCCATTTGACAGATTTTCCATTCTTTAAAATTGGCCACAACAATTACTAACCTCACCGTTTCCAGCCTTGCCATAGGAGCAAAGACATCTATGAAATCAACTCCACATTTTTGCAAGAAACCTTTCACTACCAATCTGGCTTTGAGTTTTGCCACCTCACCATCCGGTCTGTACTTGGTCTTAAACACCCATTTAACCTCAATGGGCTATTTGTGTTGAGGCAACTATACCATCTCTCAGGTTTTGTTTTTCTCAATAGCTTTTGGTTCCTCCAACATAGCTTCCTTCCACTCCTTTATGTCAACCACTTGGTTCCAGGTCAAGGTTTCTGTATCAGCTAAAAACGCAAAATGTACACGATCACTTGAGCTGGTTACATCAGTGAAAACTTCATGATCTGTAAGTCTAATGGATGGAAATCTTGTTATGTGACCTTCTTTTTTAACAAGTAAACCCAGATTTTTCTAGTCCATTCATCTACAAAAATCAGAAAGTACTTGTTACCTCCAAGTGATGACACGTCAAAAGGGCCACACACGTCGGAGTGGACTACATCAAGTGGTTGTTTTGCTCTCTTATGTGCAGACTTCATGAACTTCTTTCTAGCTTGTTTCCTAACAGCACAACCTTCACAGGTTTTATTTGGAGTGGATATAAGAGGAACTCCCTTCACCAGTTCTTTGCACTTGAAATGGCAAGGAGGACATTTATGGCCACATAAAAAGGTTGTGGGTTTCAAATTAGAATATCACATAAATACTTTCTTAAATCCATGGAATAATTGATTGTACTCGTTTTGATAAACTTCTATGTTATTTTCTACTTAGTATTATTGTTTTTCTTTAGAATTTGTTTTGTATAATTTTTCTTTAGGTTTGATAGTTTTTTTTCTGATCACAAATAATGCTAGAACAACTTACTTTCAAGCATCAATTTATGCCATTTGTTATTCTCCATTTTAATAACTTGAAAATCACAACCTGAAAGAGGCGCAACAAGCAATTAAACGTGGGAGGTTCAAGGAAAAATTAAACATGGGAGGTGCAAGGAGAATTTAAATAAAAGAATAGTGAAGTAGTAAACAAAGTGTCAAATAATGTGGGTGCACAAAATTAAAAAGTTTGTGCCAAAAGCTGAAATGTGATTCTGAACCTAGAAAATGTGCTGAATAAAAATCGAGATGGAAATAATTGAGTGATTTGATACAAAAACAAAAGGTTCAAATTGTAAACTATATAGTGTAGAGAGAAAATTGGAAGTGCTAATATCAAGATTTTCCTTATTATTCGTTCATTATTTATTTTTTATTTAATATTTCTGATGCATTTTTTATTTTTCTTTTCTTTCATCTTCTTTCTCCTAAAAAACTATAAGCTTATTCTCCAATAAGTTATTTTCCTTCTTCCTCTCCAATAAGCTACAAAAAGATGCATGTTGTCTCACAATGACACTACATATAGGTGGTGGTTCATGTTCCTCTTCATTGTAAGACTTATGGATATGTGGTGCATTTGACAATGTCGCAGAGTCCATAGCATATAAGGTTTCAAACATGTTCTCTTCGTAGCGAAGGAGACAAATTTGTTTTGTTTTTCGCAAGTTCTTTTTTTCCAAGGGGTTGGTCAATATTGGTTAAAAGTGGAAGAAACTTTGTTAAAAAATAGAATATAATTTAAAGAAATTCTCTTGTTATATTATTGATTAAGATATCAGCCCTTTAAATAAGCTTACAATAAACTGACTAAAGCGTACAAAAAACTAATTGAAGAAAAGAAAAGAAAATTTTTGAACTACCTCTTGAAGAATATTTGATACAATTTTTCTAGTACGACAAAATAGTTCAAAATTTAACTTAATTACAAATAATCTTTTTTTTATAATAATTTAAAATAAAAAAAACATTTAATTCTTATTCTAGATAAAATTCCAAATGATGGTAATAAAAATTATATAAAAAAATTAAAACACCAACCCTTAGAAAACTAATGTAAAAAATAAAATTACCAAAAAAATTTTGTAAAATCTATCGTTTATACGAATGAGAAATAAACTATTCTTTCCTAGACCAGTCTTTCTCGTCTTCTTGCTCTCTTCCTGCTTCAAGCAGTAGCATTCAAAAACATCTTTCTCTCTTCCTGATCCAAGTCAAGCAGTAGCATTCAAAGAACTACATGTATCATCTTCCTACCATTTTCAATAGATGCATGATGTTCTTTTTCGATCATTTCGAAGATTGAATCCAGCGTTTGTTCCTCTTTTAAAAAAGCATGTTTAAAACATTTTTTACTTCTTGTAAGTCAAGAAAAGAGAAATAACTATACTGAGATGGCATTATCAGGTTTGCCATTTCAAATTCTACCATTAGCCTCTTTGTTTCGCTCTCTAAAAGATCCACGTGCTACTTGACCTTTGTCACTTTCGAAATATTCTAAATATAAATTTTTATATCTAAGCAGATTCAACATTAGATTCCAACCAACTCAAATCAAATCCAAAAATCTTAGCTTCATCCCATAATTGTTCGAGATGATACGAAATTTCAACATTCATATCTTTCATCTGTAGTCCTCAAAAAACGAAGAAGTCGACCTAAAATTGAGAATGTCATTTTGGTATACTTGCCACTTCTCTTTTCTTGACTTACAAGAAGTTAAGGATGTTCTGAACATGATTTTTCTAACAATGGAACAAACTCTAGATTCCTTCTTGGAAATGATTTGATGAATATACTAGGGAAGAAAGGACAATCGACATAATCATGCTCGTTGAGTACAAGATAATATTTCTTTTTTCGTTCTTCAATTAGATTTTTGTACGCTTCAATCAGTTTTTTGTACGCTTATTTAAAGGGCTTATCTTAATCAATAATATAATAATAGAATTCCTTCCAATTATACTCTATTCTAACAAAGTTTTTCCCACTTTTGCAAAACACCTTTGATGAAAAATAGATAACTTCTTAAAAACAAAACAAATTTGTCTCGTTAGAAAGTGTTTGAAACCTTTGACATTATGGACTCCGCGATGTTGCCAAATGCACCACGTATCCTTAAGTCTCATAAATAAAAAATAAATAATAAACAAATAATAAGAAAAAGTTGGGTCTAACCATTCAAATTTTTTCTCTTTATTGTTTGTAATTTGAACTTTTGTTTTTTATCAAATCACTCTACTATTTCTATCTTGGTTTTTATTGATCACCTTTTCTAGGTTTAGAATAACATTTCAACTTTTGGCACAGACTTTTTAATTTCTTACACCCAGATTATTTGACACTTTATTTACTACTTCACATCCTCTTTTTCACTACTTGGACCCACTATTCTTTTATTTAAATTCTCTTTGTACCTTCCATGTTTAATTGCTCCTTGCACCTCCCACGTTTAATTACTTGTTGCACCTCATCCAGGTTGTGATTTGCAAGTTATTAAAATGGAGAATAAAAAATGACATAAATTGATGCTTGAAAGTAAGTTGTTCTGGCATGATTTATGATCAGAAAATACTATCAAACCTAAAGGAAAATTATACAAAACAAATTCTAAAGACAAACAATAATACTAATTAGAAAATAACATTGAAGTTTATCAAAACAAACACAATCAATTCTTTTGTGGATTTAGAAAAGTGTTTATTTCATGTTCTAATTTGAAACCCACAACTTTCTATGCAAGACCTTTTTATGTTGCCATCCTCCTTGCTATTTCAAGTTCTGCCATTAGTCTCTTTGTTTCATTATCTAAAAGATCCACGTGTTCTTGACCTTTGTCACTTTCGAAACATTTTGTATATAATTTTTTTATTTTTAAGCAATTTAACATTAGATTCCAACCAACTCAAATCAAATCTAAAATACTTAGATTTAATGTGGAATTTCTTTAGTAATATTTATTATGAGAATGTTTTAAATGGCTTTTATAAAAAATAACAATTAAATATTTTATAATTTATTTTATGATAAAATATAATTTTCTAAAATACTTTAACGAGAATAAAAATATTTAATCTATATTTTTATTACAAAAAGAATATATACACTATTACTTTTCACAATTTAATATTTCTTAATTTGTATTTTTAAATTTTTTTTCACTTTTTTCTACTAATCTTTTTTAATATTTTGTATTCTTAATCAAACATAGTTGGATTTTCATAATACTCGAGCATTATTTATATACACACATCCAATACTCAATTAATATAAATATTTCTGATTAAAAAAATGTCCAAAAAAATAAATTTATTTATTATCCGAGTCTTTTTACTTTAATTTAATTTCTTAAAATTTTACTCTCTTATATTTAAAATCCATATTTTTATTTATAATTTCTTAAAATTTTACTCTATTATATTTAAAATCCATATTTTTATTTAAAATTTTACTCTATTATATTTAAAATCCATATTTATTTATAATGTACGAGACTTATTTTTAACCGTAAAAATATCCCAAACATCTTCCTAAATATATTCTAAGTAAGAATACTGATTAAAAAATATATTAAAAATCATATAAAAGTACATTTATGTTTTATAGAAGAAGAAAAAACAACTTTTATATATGCTTTCATATGTAAAGTATGAGAAAAATAAAACATCAAGAGGGACGTGGCAGCATATATTAGATGAGAAAATATTATTAAAGTAAAATAAACTTAACATTCTAAGTTCATCATTTTCTGAAGAGCAACCATCCTTTTTTCACATTCTTCTTCTCTGTCTCACGATTCCTCTCCATCTCAACTCAGATTCTAACTATTAATCTTTTAATTTGAACTTGTCTAGATCATCAGGACTTCAAGAGCAACATCTAACCGAACCATTTCCCTGTTCATCTACTAGTGAGTAAAACCCCTTTCTATGTCACTCTAGGGCTGGGAACGTGCAACTGATTCTGTTGCATGCAACCAGTTGTGTGTTTCCCATACAATCTTATAGCTTCAATCTCGTTCTAAATATTTCCTTATATCACCAATTGGTTATCTATAGGTACTTGTAGAGTTTTCTAAGGTGCAAGGCCCTATTAGCTATTCTATGAGCTTGACTGTTGGACTTAGTGGTAAGGGAAGCTAGGATTTCAGTTATGTTCTGTGAAATTCTTGCATGCGTAAGCTAGTTAGTGGAAATTGTAAAATAATGTATATGTTGATTGTATGTTAACTTGGATAGTAATTAGATTGAATGTGACGATTTTGATATTAGAACATGTGCTGCTGGCTATTTTGGTTGTGAACTATGCATTTAAGTGTCTTAAAATTTGTATGGATGTGTTTCAATGATGATATTGAAAGTGTGGATGAGAATGATTTTTCCTGTTAGGTAATTGAACAAGAGATGGTTGAGTAAGCTGTTAGAATTTTAAGCTTTTAGGAGGGCAACTAAGGCAGTCATATTGGGAGATCGGTACTATAAGTGTCTTTAGGTTACTTGGGTGTTCTAGGTAAGCTAATTTAGACTTATTGAAGCCTTAAAATGATCAAAAACAGTTGCAACATGGTAAATCTAAATTTGAGTTATTTAGTTAATAAATTTGGGTTTTGGGACTTGAATCAATGCATAAACACTTGGTAATAAGGTTAGGAAGGTTTAGATTCTTTTAGATAGGTGTAATTCATTGTATAATTCAAATTAGAGGTGTTAGAAATCCATCTAGTGGCCTAGAACAAGTTTGGAGTGGTGGAGTTCTGCGAATCTGCAGATTCGCTCAACAGGTCATTTCACACAACGAAAATGCTTGGGAAAATCGCCCCTGAATTGCCCGTTCGCATAGCGCACCAGGGGGTGTGCGCTATGCGAAAACCCTTCCCTTACACCAATTTGCTAGGCGCACAAGGGTGCACTGAGCGACTTCCCCTCCCCTGTTTTGGTTGCTTTCTTCTTCTGTGTTGTTTGGATGATGATGATGTATGGGCTTGGTATGATCTAATAAAGTATGAATACACCTGAATGACTATGAATTATATGCTTGATGAATCAAAGTGGATCATAGAGTGATTAAAGATTGTGTATGGTATTAAATAAGATCTCTAGGTGAGATCAACTTAGTGTTTAGAATGAATGTAGAGGCTTCCATAGGGGGGTTATCCTTAACACGCTAACAGTCTTTCATTCTCACTTAGAGAGGATTGACGCGTGTGGTGAGAGTAGTGGGAGGTCCTAGTGATAGGCGCTACCACTGCAGGTCTTTCGCGCGGTAACGGACTTACACTTGTGTGTGATTCGGTGAAACCCATTGGCAATGGCCTTGCAAGGCAGTAGAGGCCACCACAAGTGCACAACCCGCCCCCAGCTCTACATCCATTCTAAGTTCGGACGAGTCTAAGAGTCATAACCTGATTTGATAATTGATTTGATTTATTATATGAGTGAAATTTCTAGGTTCTTGATTATTGATGATGTCTTGCATGCTGATATGTTGATATGTTCTGTATTGTATTGACTTGGCTGGAATTAATTGGTTTGCTTATAGAAACCTAGCTTATCCTTGCATTTGTGTGTTGTATGTGCTTGTCTTCCTCCTTGCGATGCTAAGCAGATGAAGTGTCCTTGGAGCAAGCATTGGAGACTGGAGAAGACTCAGCCCCTAGTTCTTAGGACACCTACTAGTTTCTGTTTAGATAGCTTCTTTATTTTGACAAACTTCTAGTGTTTATTTTAACATGATTTGTATTTTGGAAATATTCTTAGACATCCTTAGATCTTAAGTTGCTATGTATTTTGGGGAGACTCTTAAGATTGTAATTAAGTTTTAAATTCCCTCTATATTTTAGATAATTGTACCTCTTAATACTATCATTTGAATATTCTCAACTGTTTTTTTATCATGATATGATGTATTCTAAATATATAAGCATTATATATTTTGGGATGTCATATCATCATTTTGAAATTGTGTTTTTTTAATGTTTATGATATTGTTTTTCAGACAATGTTGATAGTATTTGTTATTTATTAATTGATTACAAAAAGTTAAAGTGAAAAATGCGTAATATTATTTTATGATTTTAAGTTTCATTTTTATGTCTTTTGTAAGACTAGGATGATATTAGGTTGATCAGATATGTTGGTCACATTATTAAATATGAATCGAAGATATAAAACAAAATAACTTATAATAAATATTTTATTTATTTATCAAGTAAGTTTTATAGATAAATATTTTATTTATTTATCAAAACAATATTTATATAATAAAAAATAAATAACAAATAAAAATATTTAAAAATACATCAAATGTGTGTTATGAAAACAATTGATAGATCTTTGAACAAAACCAAACTAAGAAAATAAATGTATAATTAAAGATAAGATAAGATGAAAATATTTTAGAGATTTGAAAAAATTTTCAAATATTAACTTAGTCAAACAGTTGAGAGATAATGATAATTGTTTTAGCAAAACAAAAACAATTGTTTAAATAAAATAAAAATTAATAATGAAAGAATAAAGAATAAATGTATAAAATATGTAAAGATGAACTTTTCAACCTTTCAAAGAATTAACATATTAATAAGAACAATGAAAGAAGACAACACAAACTTTATACTGGTTCAACTCTTCAAGAGTCTACATCCAGTCTTCTTCCAACAACCTTAATTGGAAGGAAACCCACAAATAAAGATGTCAAGATTTACAGAATACAAAATTCACCTATGCACTATAAATCTCAAATCACAAAAAGAATAAACTCTTTAGGGTGAGGCTATCCACACTCACTCTAGGAACCAAGAACACACTCTTAAGGGTGAGGCTACACAAACTCACTCTCAAAACCTTGCCTACACAACAAAGTTAATCACAATTCACAAAGAATTACAGAAAAATAAAACCCGGTACACCCTTTGTACAAATCTTACAAAGAATTCAGGATCTAAATACTTCTTTGATCTTCCCTTTCACTCTTGGAAGCTTGAACCTTTGAATATTAACAATTTATGTTGGCTCCTCCAAGAATTCTAACAAAGTGTTCTTATTTCACAAATGATAGCTTTGAGAATGTTTCACGTACTTACAAAACAAAATATGTAAAATTGATACATTTAATCGATTAGGTTAATTTCTTAATCGGTTAGGCCAAATTCTTTATTTTAATCGATTAGGTTACTAATGTAATCAATTAAAATAGACAACATAGCCCTATTGTACCTTTGACTTACTTTAACTAATTGTAAACTAACTTAATCGATTAAGTTAGTAGCACCACACCATATTTATGCAGATTTGCTATCATATTCAACCAAGAATATATCTTACGTGAATTTAATCCTAATATAACAATCTAATCACCTAAGAAATAACATTTAACAAGTTCATCATCAAAAACACATTTAACCAAACTTGATAGATCTTCCTCTCTTAACACCAACAACAACATATGGAGGCCTTAAGAAAGTTGGGAGAGAGGGGGATGTCTACTGGTACTTCACAAGCTCCACCCTCTCATGTTCAAGAGTGGAGTTTGGAGAATTTCTTACAGCATCACCCAACCAAGTTTGATAGAAAGGCAAGTCCTGATGCTGGTCAACGGTTATGTGATATGGAGCGCATCTTTGATGCCTAGAGATGTCCTTTAGAGAAGATATTGACATATACAGAGTATTAGTTATGTGGAAAGGGGATCCATTGGTAGGCTAGTGTGAAGTTGATGTTGGAGGAAAATCATGAAGAGATCACGTGAGATCTTTTCAAGAAGAAGTTTTATGCAGAGTATTTCCCTGATAATGTGAGATATGATAAGGAGGTTGAGTTTTTACAGTTGATGCAGAGAGGCATTTCAGTAGTTGAGTATGCTGACAAGTTTAAGGATTTTGGACATTTTTACACTTTGCCACTGAACGAAGAATGGCGATGTAGGAAGTTTGAAAATGGGCTGAAAAGCGACATCAAGATGGTCATAGTGCCTCGCTCTATTAAGGAATTTCTAGCCATGATAGAGAAGGCTAGGGTGGTTGAGAAGCTGAAGATTGAGATGGAGGCTCTAAGAGACAACCTTAGAGTGTAGTACGACCATCTAGGTCTAAAGCCAGTCAGGATGAAAGGAGGGGGCCATACTTTAGGCCTTTTTCTCATAAGTTTATAGAGTTTCTCTCAACAGCAGGTTCAGTAGGAAGGTGTGCGGTGTTATACATGAGGGGGACCACATTTCAAAGAGGGACATTATGCTAAGGATTGTCCTTAGTTAGGAGAGCTAGGATCCAGCCACAACAGGCAGTTCAACTGCAACCGAGGAGGGGTGGCAGACCGCAAGCTTCAAGCAAAGTATATGCCATGTCAGGTGTAGAGTCAATCGAATAAGATAATCTTGTAATTGGTAGTTATGTGATAGGTGTTAGATATCTTTGTTTGATGTATGATCTTGGAACGAAACCCTCATTTGTGTCAGATGCTTATGTGTAAGAGTTGAGTTTGTCAATGAGAGAATTACAATATGATCCTCCATGTCAGTAGTTGAGTATGCTGGTAGGTTTAAGCATCTTGAACATTTCTACACTTTGCTAAGGAACGAAGAGTGGTGGTGTAGGAAGTTTGAAAATGGGCTAAAAAATGACATCAATATGGCTATAGTACCTCTCTCTATTAAGGAATTTCCAACCTTGATAGAGAAGGCCAGGGTGGTTGAGAAGCTGGAGATTGAGAATGAGGTTCAACAAAGGCAGCCTTAGAGAGAAAACGATAACCACTCCATGAACCCAAGATAACATGTGAACGACAGCGAGTAGGCTGACGACGATGACAATGATCACCCACAACGGCTTGTGATCAAGGTTCCTTCATGGAGTACAATTTTTTTTTCTCTTCTTGTATGTTTGTCGCAATCGTTCACGCTTGACCTCTCATCGAGATGGGGAGAAGAATGTAAGAAAAACCCATGCAGGAATGTGTGCAATGAAACAGTATGCGTGTAAAAATAATAATAGAATATATGCGCGAATGTAAAAAGATAGGGAGAAGAAATCAAACTCAGTCTTTATACTAGTTCAACCTTAATACCTACATCCAGTCACTCTCCCAATCAACCTTAGATTGGAGAGTAATTCACTATAATGATTAGAGTATTAAATCTAAGGCTTTACAGAGTAACTCTCAAATGTAAACACCTTACAAACTCTCAATCAAATATAGAACAACAAAACCTGCCAACACATAACTACCCCGTTCTTGTTGCAGCAACCCTTTGAGATATCCCCTCTCAAAGTGAAGAGTAGTACACCACTCTTCTTCCTAATGCCACACATATAGGGAACAACAAATTAAAGATTGCAAGTATTCTCTCCTGATCTAACAGAATGCACCTTCAGTTGTGTAGAGACGATCAGTCTATTCAGTCCAATCAAGTTTGCTTCTCAAGAATGCTTCAAGATCTGTAAACCACTTCTCATTCTTGATTCTTGGAGCCTTTTTATCAATCTGTAAAACCTCTCAGATGAAAATCAATCAAATATGAAAGTGTTAGTATGTTCAATCATTCTATAGAATCAAACAATGCCTCAATATATAGTTTGTATCTGTCTTGACGCAAATCAACAATCGATTAAAATATTAATGTAATCGGTTACATTAAACACATGTAACATACTTACAACAGTAAAAGCACATAAATGAATGTTCAATTAATGTAATTGATTCTCATTAAATGCTTAGTCAAACATATTTAAAAATATGACCGTTATAGCAGTTATGACAAACATAAGCCAGTTTTCAAATTATAACAGGCTTAATTGAATACATAAACCATGTAATCGATTAAGCTTTAACACTTAGAAGATTTTTGAAAACTTTTCCTTCTAAAAACACATCACAACACATTTGAAAAAGATATGTGCAAACACACAAGTTTTAATCGATTTATCAACTAATGTAATCGATTCAAAACTAATTGTTTTGCCACAGTTCAAAACTCAAGTTGTCTGATGACCTTAATTGATTAACACAACACTATAATCAATGAGTCATGCATATATGTTTTTGTGCATGTGGTTTTCATATCAAAGAAACATATATTGTGCATACACATATATAATCACTTCACAAACACAATAGTATGCAACAATCAACACAATATGTCAACAAATGTGACAAACACAATATATGCATATTTCACAGTAAGCATGTAAACATATAACATATAACACAGTACACATACATGTGTTTTTATTAACAATGTGTTGTCATCATAAAAAATAAACATCACAAGGATTGGGATTAGCTAACAGTGTGCTCTCCCTATCAATAACTAGAACCCTAACTTCAAACCCAAAGTGATTTTTCCACTCTTACTTGAATAATTTTTTTGCCTTAAGTGCAAGATTTTTTCATCTAGCACACCTTCTAGATCTTGTGGAAGCCTCTAGCAAGAGTTTGATGATTTGATTGGACCACAGTTTGAGACCAATTTTTCAACTCAATCCAAACGAGTTAAATAGATGAGTTGTCAATTCATCATTAAACATAAATCAAACCGCAAACTATTGACTGAAAGCATATATAAATATCCAAGAAATAGAAGTACATAGAATTATAATTTATTACACCAAACCTGGACACAAGAGAATTAAGTTACTCATTGAATAATGCAATACAATTCCAACAACATCTACATATAGAATTTACAGTAAGAGCATCTCTTTCGAGCCTCACAGGCCCATTCTTCCTCTACTACTACATTTCTAACTCTCCACTCAATGTCTAAAATGAGAACATTAGGTTTAACGCTCAGTCATGGAGATTTCCTTCTCGGAGGGTTTTCTTCTGTCTTTGTGCCTCTTCGATTGAGCATCAATATCTTGTGATTTAGCCCCGCATCACCTTAAGTGCTTTAACTTCCCAACTATGGGGTTTCCTTTTAGCCTAGATTTGTTGTACTTAGCCAGAAAATCCAAGTTATGATGTCCAATCTTTTCTACTTCTTGACTCGGTTTTAGTAGTTGTGATTTAGCTACAACTTTTACCTTTTTTTTCTCATTTTTATTGCAAAACAATCAATTATCAGTATAATTTATTAAACTCATGCCTTATTTTATATTTTAAGCTAAAGAGGTTTCTTTTATACATAAATAGAATCATTTGATACATGATAAGTGTTAATTTCATATGAAAAAGTTACTCATTCTTGAACTTATGAATCTGTTAACCGTTAGCCTATCAAGGGACAAGACAAGTTGTATTTTATGACTCTTATTATAGTTGTATTTTATGACTCGTGTTATATAAATTAGTTGACCTGTCTCGATCTATTTTTCATTTCATCTTTTATTAAATACTCAAATTTATTTTTATATTTTTTATATTAAATTTCAAATTCATGATAAAATATTTTTTATTGACTTATTAATGATTTTTTTAAAATTTATTAAGTACTCAAAGTTTTATATTTTTTAATTAAATTTTTATATTTATTTTTTTTTCATTGAGTAATATGAGTGTATATTTCTTTTTTTCTTATTTATGTATCTTAGACATTTTAAAAAATATGAAATTATGTGATTAATATAAAACGATATTAATAAATGATTTTTATTATTTTGATTTATTGCAGTATGATTTTCATATTAATTATAAAATCTCATGTTTTCTTTTTATATAAAGACAACTATGTAAAATTAGAAGACAAAATCATCTTTATGTAATAAAATTAAAAAAAAAATGACAAAAATTCAGCATTTAATATAAAAATAAACTTTTTAATACTCAATATATAAAAATATAGAATTAAAAACTCAAAAAAATTGTCTGAAATTATCAAAGATTTAAATTAAACTATTATTTATACCAAGGATTTGAAACTTAATTAAAGCATTATTTATCTATCATATTTTACATAAAAAGAAATATTGTTAAACTTATCCTGTATTTGCTTCTAAAAATGAAAAATGAAAAAGTGCATATGTACTATATTACATGAGAAATGAGAAGAAAGTGTGGTAAACAAAGAGTAAAGAAAGATAAATATAGATAATAAAGAAAATAATGAAATGTATGTGTAACAGAATTGTTCATGCATGAAGATAGCGAAGTGTTGACAGACCTGTTTGTTACTGTTGTCAAGCTTCTCTCTTGTCCAGATGGAGGAACTCGTATAATGTCGCTTGTGTCAAGCAATTGGATAGGGATGTCATCACAGTGATCATATCATAACACAAAATGGTTGAATAGGAGATGACTGTTTTGCCAAAAAAAATAAAGTTTAAAGAACTATCAATGATATGTACTTCCAATCTACCATCACAATTGACATATGAGAATACAAAGTGCTTCAATAGAGTGACTGTTTTGTAATAAAAATGAATAAGTAAGAATGAAAGTGAAGAGTAATGAACAAATCAATGGGTAAAAATGTTGAACTTTTTGTACAAATTTAACAAAATATAATCCAATCAAGGTTTAATGAACTACCAATCATATGTTCTTCAAATCTACCACAAAGATCATCATAGTTGACATATGAGAACACAAAGGACTTGAATAACGTGACTACTTTGAGAAAAAATGAATAAGCATGACTGAAACATAAGTGAGAACAATGAAAAAAAAAAGCAAGTAGTAATGTTGGACTTTTTGAAGGGGTTTAAATGAATATAATCCAACCAAGGTTTAAAGAACTACCAATAATATGCTCTTTCGATCTACCATGAAGATCACCATAGTTGGCATATGAGAATATAAAGTGCTTGAATATGGGACTGTTTTGCAAAAGAAATGAATACGCAAGACTAAAACATAAGTAGGGAGTAGCGAACAAATAAATGAGTAGTAGTGTTGAACTTTTTGTACAGGTTAAATATAATATAATCCAACCAAGGTTTAGAACTATTAATGATACGTTCTGCCAATCTGCCATGAATATCATCACAAATGGCATTTGAGAACACAAAATTCTTGAATTGGGTGATTATTTTGCAAAAAAAAAAAAAGAATAAGTAGGACTGAAACATAACTGGGGAGTAGCGAACATATAAGTGGGTAGTAGTGTTGAACTTTTTGTATAGGTTTAACATAATATAATGCAGCCAAGGTTTAAAGAACTATTAATGATATGTTCTTCCAATCTACCGGGAAGATCATCACAATTGGCATATAAGAACACAATATTTGAATAGGTAAACATTGTCAAAATGGGTTAGAACCCATGAGCCAACCCCGATCCACCACGGGCTCGGATCGGGTTGGATTGAAAAAAATTGAAATTTCAATACAGGTCAATTTTGAGCCCGACCCACTAAGAACTCGACTCACTCGGATTGAACTCGTGGTGAGTTGAATTGACTCACTAACCCACCTAATTTTACCTTTTATGCTAGCTTTTGAATAATTTTTGCAGTTTAGGATGATTTTGGATTGTATTTAGTTTTTTATTTTGAATTGTCTCTAAAGCTTAACATTATTTTGAGCTAAAAAAAATTTAGATTTAAATTAGATTATTTTTTTTATTTGTTTAGAATTAAAAAAAAAACTTATAATTAAATGAGTCAGTGAGTCAAACCGTTTAACTCACCAACCCATGGTGGGGCGGAACAAGTTCAAATTTTTCCAGCTTGTTAATAAGTAAGTCAAATTAGGTTGGCTCACTAAGTGACCAATCACAGTGGGTGTCCATCAGAACCGAGCACTCATTTTCTACATCTTTTTTCTCACTTTCAGGAGCAACCTCCATGAAAAGGGTAGAGCACTCATTTTCCTGAAAATCATTACTCCTAAACAGAAAACTTGCCAACTCCTTTTGGAACCCATCAAGATGAACTCGTAACAACAAAAATGGTAACAATAATCATCATACACTGGAAACCAGAAATAAACAAAGATTAAAGTTTTACTCTCAATTATATTGAAGATAAAAATCTAAGAAAACAAGTTAAAATTCTTCTTCATCAATGAATTCCAGAAGAAGTACATGATGATGAGCACAGTGGCCACTAACATGACGAAGGGCTTTGGAAGTTTGAGAGCTTCAATTTTGTCATCTCATAATTTTTAATTTAAATAAAATGTACACGTAATTAAACAATGCAGATCAGCATTAACACGTTAACATTGATTTAAGACCGTTTGAGAGCATTTAACGGACAGGTTAAGATATGTGCATTTTTACAAAAATTATGACCAAATTGAGACAGTTCAAAACTTGAGGATGTTTTGGGGTGTTTTGGTTGCTATTTCCAATTTGCTTATCCTTTTTCTTTCACATGTATCTTCTAGATATTTATATCGTGTACACAGTTGTATCCACTGTCTGAGGATTCTTGCTATATGCAAATGATAGACTGGGAGAGATAAGTATTGTTTTTTAAATTGTTATTGTTGACTATTTATTATTTATATGTTTTACTTTTTGCTACCCTATTCTATCCGATTTAGAAATGAAGATTAGTTTCTGTTATATTTTTGTTGCTGTATGTGCTTATCAGATTAGGTCATTAGAGACACTACACAAACTTTTTCTTGGAGATTTTATGAGCGCACTTCATGTTTTCTATCCAAAAGGTGCTGCTCGTGAAATAATAGTTTTATTGGTGTGTGATTTTAGTTTTGTATATAGAATCTAGATGTATATTTGTGTGGACTTCTTTGTTTGTGTGACCTTCTTTGTTTGTGTGTGAGATTTTCACACAAATATTAGGACTAAGGAAGAGTTTAAGTCTTAATGATATTAAAAATGTGTTGACATCACAAAGAAAATTCCATGCTAACATTTCTAGTATTGGCATGTGTATTTTCTAATACATTTTATAAACCGAATTTCGATTAGTTTTGAAATCTAATGATCCAAATCCGATGACTTTTTAAATTAAATAGTGTGCATGACTTAAATAAGTATTTCAAATTAAACAAACTTAAACTCTTATACGTGTATGACGTCAAATGAAGAAGAATATGAATTAATCAAGACCGATGAAAAAGCAAAGCAAAACTCATCACTACATAACGAAAATGGGAACCACAAACAAAAACGACAGAAAAAAACAAAAGCAAAGCATAACAACAACGAAGCAAAGAGAAACAAAAAAAGAAAAATGAAAATATGAACATGAGGGTAAAGGGTGCAAAAGGACAGAAAATATATGCGTAAAAGTAAATGATTTGATAAGCAATAATTACTGCTTCTTCTTCTTATTATTGATAAGAAAATATATGTTTGCATTGAAATGAAGAGTATATTTTAATTGAAACTCATTCATTAAGAAGTAAGAGGTGCACCCAAAAATAATTTTAACTTTTAATTGAGTTTTTTTATTGAAACCCTTTTCATGAAGAAAGTAAATAAATGCTACATATGAATAAAAAAATAGACTTTAATCACTAATTTTTATTTTTAATTAGATTTAAATTTTATTTGAACTTAATCCATTCACTCAAAACAACATTTGATGATTTACATAATTCTACAATTTTGTTGACTATCTAAAAATTTTACTGTGCTGATTTGAATCAGAAATACTGTATAAAATCATTTGATTAAAAAACAATTAATACAAAAAGCATAAGGCAAAATTGTTATAAAATTAACCTTTTCTTAAATTACACAAACATGTCATTGATCACACTTTACACCTCAACTCAATTAAATTTTGCTTATATTTCATTTATCATTTTTTTGTATAGCTTATAAAACATGATACCCAAAAGAGGCAACCATGGAAATAGAGAAAATAAATGTTGCCCAGTTAATTTATGGTAATTTTAGAAAATGGCAGCCTCTTTCACCATATTGATTCACCCAATTATGAATTTAGCCAAGGAAAAACATTGGGTGATGTCTGCAACCTCCCTGTTAAAACTTCAACACCAGTATCTGTCACCTAATTATGATGAAAACCATGAACTATGTTAAATAGGTACAACCAGATAAAAATAATCATGAACTACAAATGTATACTTAAGAGACCAAATATAATTCTAAATTCAAATTACTAATTCACTGACCAAAACAAATATAAACAAAGTAGCCACAGTTTTGTAGCTCTATGTAATATACACATATGATTAAATTAGTGGTGAATGATTTGGACAATATGCATGAGATTATACGTTTTTTACAACAAAAAAAAAAAAATTTAAACTAACATCATACCAAAATACTGTACTCTCTATGATATTTTTCAAAGGCTTAGTCCAAAGCATATTATTGAAGTTTCATTTGTTTCACACCAAAATCAATAGAGGTGAGGTGAGGAAGTAAATGGCTAATTGTTACCGTATCTTTCTCTTGAAAACCTCATCCAAATTTCAACTATGATAATTTTCTCTCATTTATTATTACTTTTCACCACATCAAGACTGTGTTTTACTTGGCAGGATTATGCAGAAAATAACCAGACTTAGTATGGAGGAAACACAAGGACTAACCAGAAGAGTATGCTCAAATTGAGCACTTCGTTTACCATCGGTTGTAACATCAGTCCATCCATCAGGCCACATTCGATCACGCCAGACACCTATTAAAAAATAATATTGGAGCAGCCACATGGATTCATAAAAATCATCTATATAAGAAATTTTATGAATTATAAGTATACCAGCATTGATCATTGGTTCAATTGTAAAGGTCTGTCCAGCCTTCATCACACCAACTGCTTTATTTCCTGACAGTGGTTAAGGAGTATAAATTCCACAAGTTTTCTTTCTACTTTCTAGCAATCTTTGTTCTTCGTTGGTAGAGATAATAAATCAAGAGGTGCACATTGCCTGTTGCTTGGAATTAATGGTATTTATAACAGGGTTGTCAATAGAAAGTGAATGACTAGCATACATAGAATGATTTCTAAACTGGTCACTCGATGTTAGAAGGAAAGTACACACTGCAAAATCATTTTTGACAGACTGTGGTCTACTACTCAAGACGTTTCAGAAGTTGGTTCCATCCTGGAACAATGCAGGAAAATTCTTAGACTAATTGAAACTTTGAGGTCATGTTTTTAGGGAGACAAGCCAATAGAATAGGGTAGCTCATGCTCTTGCTAAAGCTTCCTTAACTTATGCTAGTTCCACTATTTTTTAGTATGTTCCTAGTTGTATTGCTTCTTTCATTATCAATGCCGTGCTGAATGTTAATATCAAACATGTGGACGAAAAAGATAATTTCTAAATATTTCTTACAATTCCCTGCAGTGCTAAAAAACTAGGGAAGGATACTTGCATAATGAGGAATGTTTGGTGCACAATGGAAGAGCTCTCCAATTCCATGACCACAATATGATCTTGCCTAACGGGTCCAAGGGAAAATAAAAATAGGGAACAGATGATTAGCATCAACTATAGTGAAGGAATAATGATAAACAGATTTAAAAAATTAAAGAACCAGTAAGTAAAAAATTACCACTGAGAAGCCAGACATTGAAGCATGACGGCTAATAACTTCACCAATTTCCCGGAACCGTACTCCTGGTTTAACTGAATTTGATCGCAGAAGAAGAATTAGGATCCTATCTTTCAGTTTCTTAAAAAATATTATATACATTTCAATTACATGAAGTATTTTAAATACCCAAAACACAATATAATCCAAATGCATACTTGTATAGTATGGCAATCTGTAAACATCAATTATCAACATTTCAATACATGTTCACAACATAATAAGTAACTAATATGATATGTAGTACTGGACATAATTAACTTAACTGTACTAAACTATATCTATACTATAAAAGCTAAATTATTTTTATTAGTAACTGAATTATACTGTTTTGCGATTCAATTTAAAAAAACAGAACTTTTCTATTAGCAGTTAAGTGATTCAAACTATAAAACATACAACAGTTACCAAAGCAAACTGCAATTCCACCTGGTATCACGAAGATACAAGGAAACTGCCTCTTCTTGCTTGTTATATAACACTAAAAACTTAAATAAAATTCAATTACATAGGTTACATTAAAAAAATTGATCAAAAAAACCTTAGTCAAAATCTATCCATGTATAAATTTCAATAATATAATAATTTTCAGTAAAAATAAATACTTAATTGAAAAATAATAATATATTAGTATGATATATAATTATGAAAAGTAGGATATACAAATATAAATTAATACAAATGACTAAGTTACATGTTTTATGAGAAAAAAATAATTCATACCAATTTATAAATAGTATTAAATGTGTCTTTTCTTTTTTTGTCTTAAAACTATTTTAGAATAAGTTTTAAAAATTAATTTAAATTCTTAGAGTATTTTTGTTAAACTAACACTTAAAACTGTTCTTTAGAAATTTAATTTAGGATATTTATTTATTGAAAATCACTTTTCAATTAGTGTTATCTAATAAGAAAACAAATAGTTCATTTATTTGAATTATGATAAAAGTGCGTTTTCGTTATATTAGAGTTTGAAGCAGTTAAGTGAACTTGCTTTAAAGAAAAGTTCAGTTTTTTTAAATTGAACCACAAAAGCAATATAATTCAGTTTTTAATAAAAATAATTTAGTTTTTATAGTATAATATATAATAGATAATCTATAGTTTAGTAATAATCATGCCCAAAACTAATGATATGATTCATGTTAGTTATTTAACATGTGCTTCTGTCCCTAATTTATATTTTTAATGTTTAAATGATTTATAACCTTAAAATACGGGATTAAGGAGATAGGACCAAATTAACATTTTAAAGACTAAATTTGTAGTTTGAGTTATGAATTCATACCGAAACTTTAAAGACTTGTTCTCTTGAGTGGATTTGAGGGAGAGTAATTGGGTGGATTTGATAGGATTTGAAGATAATTTTTTTTTTTGTTTATTTGAGTGAATTTGGAGATAATCGAGAGTGGATTTGGAAGTAATTTTTTTTAATCTGTCACATAAATTAAATCCTACACGAATTCTCACAAACTTTACTTCCAAATCCTCTTTTGTTTACCTCTAAATTCACTCAAATAAACAAAAAAAAATTATCTTCAAATCCTTTCAAATCCACTCAATTACTCTCTCAAATTCATTCAAGTGAACAAAGCATAAGATACACGTCAAACAAAAGACAAACAAAAGACAAACAAGAGATCCAAGACTGTTATTATGCTTCAAAACTTTAATTATATTTGAAACTTAAAGAAGAGACAGAATTGGCAATGGATATATACCAATGGATATTGCCTTCTCCAGGCACTCATATGTGCATTTTACTAGTTGGCAAGACTCTTCATCAACGTTTCCCACAAAGTATGTTTCATTGAGATCAGCTGCACAACAACCCACAAAATTAACCAGTTGTTGATTTATGAACTTCAAAATTGGAAACTGTGAAGCATATATAAGCTAACCAACTTACCATGAACACCTTTATAGTACACAGAGACATCAACATTTACAATGTCACCATCCTCAAGCTTCCTGCACAATGACTATATTATAAAGAGGAGTTCTCAAGTAGCCAGCCAATGAAGCATCAGTTGAAGAAGTTGGTTTATAATAATTACAGCCACAAATAGAATTGAGAACTAGCAACAACGAAAAACCATAATATGAATAGACTAAAAAGGCACAGAATAGTTTACCTTGCGTCAGGAATTCCATGGCAGATTACTTCATTAACTGACCTGTTAGATATTGCGAAATTCATTCTTAAAATATACGTAGACAATGAGAAAAATATAACATTACAGAAGAAAAGTACCTACGTGCAGCAAGATTTAGGGAAGAAATTATAATTGAGAGGTGATGGATACCCTCCTGCAAAGGTAAAAAGTAAAAACAGTATCAACACTGGGAACTATCTGTAATAACCAAATGACACTCACATCAAGGAACTCACGCAAGCAATTGGAAACATAGTTATAAGGTTGGGAAGCCCACACTCTAATGCTCATGGCCTTTTTAGAACTTTTCGTTTCTGGTAAGCAGAGAGATGAAGTACCTAGTTGCTATGAAATTAAATTTCTTTTTCCTATAAAAAATGTTTGTTGTGATTTGTACAACAAAATGTGGGAGAAAAAAAAGAAAGCAATCCTTTCAATGTTTTACAATACATGAACCAGTTTGTTAGGTTTTCATGACGAGAGACACCAGGAAGATTCAACACCAATAGACTATAAGCATTCCATATAAGAAAGACCAAGAAACTATTTCTGATCCAAAATCTTAAAACAATGAGTTTATGAGTCGTTTTTTTATATACTGCCATTTTCTTCATTTCTACTCAATATAGGACAAACCTCACAACACTAGATAACAGAGGATGCATGCTCAACGCTCACCAGATGCAGTAATGCCAAAACTTTCTATACAAGAACCATAAAAAAATTCATAATAGAAGTTGTCCCACAATACCAAATTTTTGGGCATGACAAAACAACTTTTATTATGGATTTCTTTTATTGTTTATATAATGCATAAATTCCCAAAAATTATAAAATTACTATAAATTAATAACATCTATAATTAATAGTAAAAAGTCATAGTGTAAACAGAACATATAAGTAAACACCAACAAAAGATAAATACCAATTCTCTAGATTGGAATTATCAGTCATCTTCATCACTTTCACAATTTTAACATCTATAGAATTTAATTTTGAAAATTAAAAGCCAAAAACTAGCCTCCATAAAAATCCTAATGACTTTGTTTTGAGGCAGTTTTTTGGAATCAACACAAAGTGCCACTATTCAGCCATCTATCGGATCCAGTACAGCAGCCCTTTAGCCAGTAGCGACTGCTCTGCACCACTACATCACTGACACGCTATTTAAAACCCTAATGTAGACATAATTAAATGTCACAAACTTGTATATTAGCCATCGATAAGTTTATATTTTGGAGAAATAATAGCTGTTGAAAAAGAAAAATATTATTTTCCCAAAAAAAATCATTCCCAAACTTTTACTTATTTAAGGTATTATGATATACTTATTTGTATAAAGGTTTCCAAAATAAAATGTAAAAGAAATTGTAGAATAGCTAGTAGGAATATTAGATTGTGAAGGGTTTGACATAGACATACATAAAAAATAGGTATGCCACAAAGAAGGCTAATAGGCTGAAGTATATGAGCTTCATTGATTGATCAACTTACTAAAACTCAATAAATAAAAAAGTGGTAAGACTTGAAGTGTTTCAAAAGGAAACTCAATAAAAATTTAGCACCTGCGACAATAGTTGCCTCATGAACAACTCTATCAATCTCATCAGTCGTCACACCAGGCTGAATAATCCTAGCAGCAGCATCCAATACCTCCCTTGCAATCTATAAAGTACAAATCAATTCACCCATAATTAGAGGCTAAAGTCTACACCAACACAAAATAGAAAATAAACAAATATTTAAAAGACCTTTCATCTCTGAAAGTTTACTCAAGTTTACAGTTTCTGAATTTGTCATCATTCAATTCAAAACTCATTATTTTTAAGTAATTTTTCTATTTTTGAGCATTTGTATATGCATAGTATAAGTTATTTAATGTATATAAAAATATCAGAAAAAACAGTCATCCTACTATCCACCATCCTGCTATCCCACTTTTTGGGCCAGCAGCTGTGGGGTGTCATTTTAATCCATCATCCATGGGTCAGCCCCAGCCCTGTTAAAAATTCAGCCCCATTTTAGTGACCCACTCATTAGGGGGCTTTCTGAAAGCCCCCAGCCCCAAAAGCCCCTGATAGAATGGGTTGGGACAGCTAGGGGTGGGTTGAGCCCCCTTTATCGATCAAACCACTTCTTCTTTCAAGAATGCGCCACTGCAGATACAAGCCTTCTTTACTGAAACTTCTCACTAAAACATCAACACATTCTTCTTCTCACCTTACTAAAGAACGATCCAAACCTTCGCAAACCTCTATCAACAACCTCGCAACGCTCTCTTCTTCTGCTGAGACCTCGCCAAATTCGTAGAACACATGGTTCCTCCTCCAGATTTCACGTACCGGTAAATCTTCTTTTTCTCTTTGTTTTATTTTTGTGGAGTTTTGGTTTTATACTTGTTTGGTATCCATTATTCATTTCTCACGCCCCTTTTGAGGGAAAGTAATGGATTCTTCGTGGGTTGAGCTTGAATCGGTAATTCTGTAGGCTTGATTTTATGTTAAAGTAGATGGGTAGTTTATTAAGCTGTTACATGATCATAGTCATAGTCATTCTCTGGTTTGTGTAATTGAAAGGTTTTAATTGGTACGAGTTGTGAATATTTTGTTGATAATCAGAAGGAATCAATGCATTTCAGGAAGTGATGATTAATCGCTATTCACACCATCAACCAATTGGAGTTGGTGATGATTATGAGTTTTGAGCTAGCTGGGAATTTCCGAATCAGTATGTGACAGAACCAACAGATGGATCTTCTTCTGGTTCTTATTTGTCAGTTAGTCGAAAAGATGGCTCCATCAAGCTCATTGGTTCGTTCTTACTCTGTTTTTTATTTGTCATGTGCTCTCCGTATAACTGAGTGTTCGCTTTCTGTGGATTTTTATTTTTTGTTTTATACAGATGAGATTTCTGAAAGCAACACCATTCGAGTTCCTAAGATTTTCACAATTTATGGGGTGGCTGGGATGCTGCGGCTTTTGGAGGGTAAGTGAACGTTAGCCTTAGCAATAGCAGAGCCAAGGTGAATTGTGCATTTCTTTTTTCTTTTCTTTTCTTTTCTAGTATTGTCTTAAATAAATAGTATATATGGTGACCTAGTGTGATTAGTTGCTTTTTGGTTCATTTACATGAACTAACGTTAGTGCTCGAAGTCTCTGTTTATTTTTATTTGCCAGTGCTTTTGATTTTGATCATGATTTTTATTTTGCATATATCTACTTTATATACTTGAAGTTCTTTCTTGCATGTATGTATTCCTTTTCAATAGTAGACATCCATTTGACCATTTACTTTGGGTTGAACTTTACCTTTTGAATTGAGATTGAAGTTAATAAAAGAATGTTCATGATGGAAACTACAATTGAATTGAGATTGACCATCCTTTAACCTGCACCGAGTCTTTTTCAGTTACTCCAAGTGGGAGTCTTGTGGTGGATGGAAGTGTTAGAAGATTGGAAAGGGATTGCTTGAGTAGCAGCAATATTGTCAATAAGTTTCCAGTACTAGGAGGATGCTCCAAGTGCTTGCATAGTCTCTATTCGGTTCGTATTTTGTTTTGGCCAGTGTTCTTTCTTTAGCATTGTTTGTTTTAGAAGCGATGGATAGATGGATAGATCTTACATCTCTGAATATGATGAAACCGATCAAGGTTTCATCTCACTTAACTCTTTCATCTTCAGACTCGATGATTGAAAAAGTGTTTTTCTTTTTTTGCCTTCCTTTACTTCGGATAGTGATTATTGGCACTCTGCTTTACTTCGGATAGTGATTATGAACTGCATGTTGTAATTTATGGAAGTTTTGTCATGAATAAATTACCCTTTTTTAAGTGTTATTAGGATAAAGGGGTTAATCAGCACGGTGTAAGGATTTTTTTGGACAAGGTTCTCCATAAGAACTTTCAAAAGAGAAAATTTAGAAGAAAAAAAATGAAAGCCTCTATTCTCATTTGTAACTGAAAGTGCAGTTCTTCACTGCCTTTATTGTTTTACAGCCTTGCATGGCTGGTAATCTCTCAGTTTTAGTATGTATATTATCTGTTATATTTTGAAGTTATACATTCTGTTTCTTCATCATATGAAGTTATATTATATCCAGGCAAGAATCTGTATGTTAATTGTGTAGCTTGATTCTTGGTATTAAATTAATCTGTTGCATGTAGATTGATGTATTGGTTGGTTGTCTGACTATAATTGACTTCTTACTACTTTCCACAATTTTTTTTTGTTTCTCATGCTATTAAATTTTATTTACTGCAGTTAAACCTTCCGTATCAAGTTGTTTCCATTGTATCTGGTGCTTTGAATGATGTTGCAGCAAAGAATATGATCTAGAAGCACGGTTTCCAGCCTCTCAAGCTTACATTGTATCAAGTTGTTTCCATTTTATATTTCTGTATTGGTAAAAAGAAAGGTCCATGGGTTAGCCCTGATCCTAAGGGCTTTGGGGGCTTTTAGTCCTGTGGGCTTTTTCAATAAAATATTTTTTTGGTCCCAACCCACATGGGTTAGGGCCAGGGCCTATCAAATGAGCTAATTTGACAGCCCTAGTTTGGATATTATCACTACAAAAATATCAAATGGTCCATTATCCTGAATTCATAATTATGATTGATATGGTAGAGGAGTGAAAACAAATTATATATAAGAGAATCTACAGAGACAAAGAGTGGCAAGTAGCTTACATGACAAGTTTCCCTCATTCTCTCTATTTGATCTGGAGTTTTGACCTACAGATTAGTATGGGTTAGAAAGTAGAATAAAAAGAATAAAGAATATTTTTGGACCTACTCATGCATTTTAAAATTATCCACCTCAACGGTATACTGCAGAACACTATTGGGCTCAACTTTTGGAATTCCCTAGAAGTTAAACACAGAAGAAATAAAAAGAATTCAGCAACCAATTGACCCTCCTTGTATTTAAGCAAAATGAGTTAAATAAGAGAAGGCACAAAGCATTTAAATAGGAAGAACTCGGATAACTTACATCATCAGCCCAATCAGGTTTATCAATATGATCTGGGACAATCCGTTTATTAGAAATCGGAGATGGCCGCAGTGATCTTGCAAGAGCAAAAATTAAATTTTGGTTTCAACAAATAAACAAGTAATTAGGAGTAAGCCTGAAAGAGAAGAATTAATGAAAAGAGGGGGAACAATGAAGATCACAAAAAGGCCTCTGAATGAAAAATTGTGAAATAGCACTACTAATAATGACCAAAACATCTAGTATTAATTAAATTGTGGGGATTTGAAAGTTTAGAGTATGAACATGTTCAAAGCCCTACCCAGTCCAATCAAAGTAAGGAAGCTTTGGTGTCCAAGCCTGCCCACTCTTCAAACAATATAACCAACCTTCACTGAGTGAGCCTGAATTTTGTGTGTCAGGTGAGGATAACTTTGCCTTCAGATGCACTGATTTGTGCGAGCTCCATGAAGACTTGAAACATTCCTGAGAGCTGTCAAAAGATATCAAAATTGGCTCAAGTATGAAGGATATGAAGACTACGAGATGTAAATTTCAGGGTGATTCATTAACAGTAATTAACTAGTGATTCACTGTTCTCTCATTAGAACCATGGTCAACCTCAACTTCTTCTATAGGACTCCACTTGGAGCAACAATGTCATCTCTTCACCAAATTGACAATCCCTAATAACTAAATCAATATGCTGTGGATATTAAATTAGATCAATCAGAACTTAGTTTTTTATTTACAATGGTCGATAAGTATTACTAGTCAGCACCAACTCATGCACTATATTGTACCGGTACATTAACAGTAGCATTAATGATTTTAAATAGCACGCTATATAGCAACTTTAGTGCTCACTTCAGTGGTGTGGTTTAGCATAGCAGATGTACTGGACCAAATGGCTCGCTGAATAGCAACTATAACAGAAGCAAGGTATTGATTCCAAAGACATCCTTTGAACAGATAGTTAGGGATCTTATGGGGTTTAACTCTAGGGATTTCAATTTTTAAAAATGAAATCTACAGCTCTAGTAGTGGTCAAAATGATGAAGACAACTTGGATTTAGAAGATGATGATTGATAATTCCCATGTACAAACTTGTATTTGACTTTGTTTGGTATTTGTCATCAAGCTGCCAATTCAGAATTGATTATCGCTAGAAAATTATGACACCAAAGAAAAAAAATCTGTAAGAGGAGATCGGGGAATCCCAGATATGAGAAGGAATCTGAGGCAGAGACTAACACAATAGCAACCCAAAGATGTGTGCACAGACACTCTATAAGAGACAGACACGGAGAATAACGAGGGGAAGATGGGTTGATATTCATTTCCCTACATTCTTCTCAGACTCTATTTGTTGGTTGTTACCTATCATTTTCCCTACACCATTGTAATTGGTTACTATTCCTCCTCCTATTTCATACACTGGAAGTTTATTGTTGATAGCTCTATAAAACAGTAACCTCACTTTTCACTTTTAGCCTCATTGCATTTGCTTGCCTATTTTGTTCAAGATACCTATCACTTTGAATTCTTACCAATGGAAGTCATGCATTTTGAGTAACTTTTAACATTTTTGAATATTGATATGCATATATAAACTATATAAAAGATTTCAGAATGGCAGCTATTCCACTAATGGTATTTAAAAGACCAATTGCATTTTATGGTAAACATAGAGTACTTGTATTCTATTCCATAAAGATCATGGAGACAAACAGCATTCAGGTACAGGAACCAGAATGGCCAATTCACTCCTATGAAATATTTAAAGCACTGCAGTCTTGGGAAAATATAAAAATCACAAATTAAAGACGGCGGTACAAACACACAGTCCATCTTGGCAAGTGAAAATAAAAGAGGTTTCAAAATGCAAAAAGCAGGCAAAGTAATAGTCACAAACCAGAAGGCAGAACCTGCACGAGGAAGCTTCAAATTCATGCATTTTGGGCACCTGAAGAAAAAAAAGGAAAAGTAAATTAAACTTATCAATAGATTGTTTCTACACATTAGCATACCAAACCACAATCACCCAATTGCAAGACCATCATAATAAACTAGAAAATTCAATTTTTCAGCACCCAATTGACCAAAACTACCAGCATTTAAATGCAACAAATTTGGGTACTGTAAAATTGAAAATATAAAAATTGCAAGTTGCCAGCAGCAGCAACAACGGCTTGAGCTGAAACCATGACAACCCCATTTGATCATAGCAAAAGCTTAGTCCTACCACACATGTCAAATACAAAAAACAGAAACTGGCAACCCCAAAACAAAACAAATTAAAAAAAAGTTATTGTGACTTGTGAGCATCTACAGAACAAGGAGAGAGAAGAAAGAGAACTGAAGATTGGCGGGTTTGGCACAGTTAACACAAAAGAGGTTGTTTTCGGGCACATCAGAATCACCAGCCATTGATTGCAAACAGGCGAAAGCAGGGATTGCAGACGAAGAGACAGAGAGAGACGAGACAGTTTATGACTTCGTGTTGGTCAAGCAATGTTACGATTCTTAATCACGGAACATAGTTTTCAAATAGCAAAACCTTTTTCTCAAGATAATCATAGTTTCACAACTTTTTTTTTATAATTCGTTTTTACAACATTTTATTATTATACTTTTCTTCAAATACATTTCAAACTTCTAGAAATTATAATATTTTAATTACTAAGCAAGATTTTCGAAAAAAATAATAATACTTTTTTTATAATGTTTTTCATGATACTTCTTTTTCTTATATAATATTTGTAGAATAATTCATAAATTTTCTTTTTGTCATTTTCGCATCAGTAAATAAAATTTTGCTATATATGTAATTAGAATCTTATTGTCAAGTGATAAGGTTGCAATTTTTTCATTCTTAAGTCATAATGTGATAATTATAATCTCATTGTTAATCTACAAATTAGAACATACCACTCACATAATATGACATTTACAGATAAATTTGCATTAAAATGAGAAAACAATAAAAAATATGTTATATATAAATCATACACTTAATATATAACTTTTTACAAATTAATATTTATTATTTTTATAATATTTTTAGAATACTATGTTATTTATATATTATACAAAACTATTTATAACTTATTTCTAATTTACACTTAATTTTACATTAATTAAAAATGTTACTATTATTCTTGAATTAAAAAAAATGAAGAATTGCGATTTCTGAGTTGATCAAACTCACAAAATGGTAAATGTTTGGTTTCAAATCATTGAAGTTTTATGATGGTAATTTTGCAATTTCTTAAGTGTATTATTGATTGTGAAGGTGAAGCTCTAAGTATGATTGGAGAACTACATTTATGTACGGTAGATAAGTTATTCCATGTAAGTTCTTTCCATACAAAATTTCAATTGTAATTTTGTCTAATGTTATAATTAAAAATATCAATATTTTTACGTATGTACATAATGGTTATGATTCAAGAAATCTTACATGCATTATTTCAACTATATAAGTTCTATTTAATGTTATTATTCATAAAATTTCTTATTTTTAATTTGTACACAACTTCCTATGGTTATGATTTAGAGTAATTTGAAAAGGAAAAAAATTTATAAGTATGTGTTGTTCCCCAATCATATTTAAAACTTAAAATAATCTTAAATGTTGTTTTCAATCATATCTAATTTTTTTTAATATAATTCAAGTATAATAGTTATAGTAAGAATGAAATTATATGTCAGTTTGATATAGTAAATTAGTTATAAATACATTTTAAAAGTTTTTCAATAAGCTTTTAATATAAAGGTAAATAATTGTGTTCGGGCATTTATCTTCTTGAATAGAAAGAGTTCCATTTAGTTCTCAATTTTAATTTTTGGCCTATAGAGAGTGTTACATACTCTATTTGTTTTTTTCACTTTTACATGTTAAATGTCCCCGTAAACTAACTATTTGAGCATCATTTTGAAAATATTTTTTAAAATTTTGAATAGGATAATTTCATGATTTTCTATAGTTCAATTTCAATCTCTGTTTTTTTTTTTTTTCGTTCAATGTGGTTAAATTCATGCCTTATAAGTTGGATTAGTTCATAAATAGGAACATTCAAGTAGGGTAAATATCATGTTTTAATTTTTAAGTTTTGTATTGCTAAAGCTCATTGGAAAGTTTATATGTGTTTGGATATTATCACTACAAAAATATCATATTTTACCATAGGTTTATTTCTGGCGGTTTCCGAAACCTCTGGTAATTTTTTGCTAGGTTATTTAGCACGTTTTTATTTTCTTTCGTTTCCATTTTGAGTTCGTTTCTTCTTTCCCACTTCGGAAAGAGGAAAACTGTACGCACTTTGGTTCCTGTGTTCTCTTCAAAACCCTAGGAGTTTCGTTAAACCATTACTTCACACCACCAGTCCAAAATCAAGAAAAGCGTTGGAGCCAGAAGACGAAGGCCGAGGGGATCCGGAAGAAGAAGGCCAGATTCACTCTCTACTCTGATGAATCGGATACGAAGACCCTCCCTACATTCCTGTCATGCTCTCTCTCGTTCTCCTTGTCGTTTGTCTCACTGTTATCTTTTTCCTCCGAGAGCTTCCTCCCGCCGTTGCCACTGCCGGAAACGCCGAGGAGGTCAAGTATTTCGACGTCATCAACGTTGTTGTCGTCTTCGTCGCGCTCTTCCTCTTGGTTTATGGCTTCATTCCCAGCCCTAGCGTCCTTGTGTCGCGAGTATTCGTCGTCGTTCTACTGGTTATGCTGGCTTCGCCGTTGGGGATTCCGGTGTACACGTATTTCAAGGGACGGCTCGGAGCGGGGAGTGACATGGAGGGGCAAAGAGTAGGTTTCTTACAATTTTTTTTTCTTTGACAGGGATTAAGAACGATTCAGATATTTGCAGATGCTTTGCCTAAAATGTTTTTTCTTTGACCTATACATTATTCAACTTAATCAAGCGCCCTGATGAACAACAAAGATGAATAATAATGAATGTAAGTTATAATTGGTTTGCTTATGTTAGTTTAAATATTTTTGGTTGAATACAACTTTCAAAATTTTAAGCAAGTGTCAGCCTTGCAAAGAATGTTGGAGAGATTAGAACAGAAACAAAATTGCTTCCTCAGTGTTAGGAACAAGTATGTTCTATGTAACATCCCAATAAATATAGTTTGAGAGCTATAATTATTTGAAGGAGTTAACAAAAACAATATTAAAGAACAATGAAGAATAGGCAATTAAAGAGAAGGAAATATGAAATATCATATAGAATTTGAGCTTTTTACAATAACAGAATGTTTACATAAAGACCGAACGGTCTGATACAAAGATCTATACCGAACAGTTAAACATAAGGTAGCTTATACCTATCAGCCATTCAAGAGACTATAATGACAGAACGGTTTCTAATGTAAAACTAACCTTGAAAATTAGCCTATAGATCGAACGGTCCTATACTATCAGCACACTGCTCAGCTTGCAAGGCTTCCTCCAATCGAATCTTCAATACCCCTTCTGCTCACATCCATTGGATGATCATCGCAGTGAAGAGAACAACCAAATGGTTTAGACCGAACGACAACATAGACAAGACACGAAAATAAGGGTAAGCTTACATAATTTAATTAATCATTTTCAACATACATTAAACCATGAAAACCGAATGCTCTAAGTCGATATTTCAATCATACAATCATCATACATGTATATCAATATAAAAACCGAACGTATAAATCATACAATTCATCCCATACCACCAACCGAACGTATAAAGTATTATGACCGACCACTATGACTCTGTCCGGACTGTAAGAATATGTAGCTATGGTTGTCCTTGCACCCGTGGGTGGTAACCTGGAATAAACCATCAGGATTATCGCGACATGGAAAACCCTTGAGCCTGCCACACGAGGTTAGCCCGTTAAAACACCTTAGGTCAAGGTTGTACACACCGCCCAGGCTAGAGCCTCCTGCCATTCTCACCACATGCATCACTAGCGTCAGTGAGCATTAGAATATTAGGATGAACACCAATACAAAGCTGACCGTATTCTTACTTTACCAATCAATATCAAACATATTGTATGAACCATGTAGCTCGACGTTCCTAGCACCCGGTGTGGTGTAGTAGCTGGCATAACTCATCAGCTACCACCTGAGGTTAGTCCTACAACGATCATCTTATCTTATGACCGCGGACCTCCTGCCATGCCCACACATGAATAACCTTTCTCCACATGAGAAAGCGTCATCACGGAATATCAGGATCAGAACGACAGCATAGTCTGACCATGTTCATTCTTTACCAATTATCATCAATCATAAGACGTTCCTCCATGGAATTCACTTACTTAATCAATGTGAAACAAGGTTAAGGGAAATGACCGAACGCTTTATCGAAGGTTGAGGTTATCTTCAATAGGTTGAGTACCAGTACAAAACCAAACACTCTTTAGGAAACAAGTGTTAGTCTAAGACCGAACGCTTGTAAGACCGAACACTTGGTTTATGACCGAATGTTCTTAAAGTGAATAATAATAATATGAAACTGAATGCTTCATAAACTAAGTGTCAGTCTAATACTAAACACTTGTATGTCTGAACACTTGGTTTATGACCGAACGAAAAATCAATAAGGAATTCATCAATGAAATCCAAATGGACTTAACTAATGAAAACTGGACGGAAAATCAATAAGAAACTCATCAATGAAAACCAAATGGACTTAACCAATGAAAATCAGACGAAAAATCAATAAGAAACTCATCAACAAAAGCAAAATGAACTTAACAAATGAAAACCGGACGAAAATCAATGAGAAACTCATAAATGGAAACCAAATGGGCTTAACCAATGAAGACCGGACGATGTTATAATAAATATAATTAATTTGAGACCGAGTACTCAGTTTATGACCGAGTACCTTCTCAGGCCGAGCACTCAATTTATGACCGAGTACTTTCAATAAACATTATCAATATAAAACCGAACGTTCGGTGTATGACCGAACGCTATTATAATTAATTTGAGACTAAGTAATCAGTCTATGACCGAGTACGTCAAAGCCGAACACTCAGTATAAGACCGGCCGTTCTGTAACGGATAAATCATTATGACTTACTAAACAAGGTATTTAAGTTTCTATAAAATAGTACAAGATCGATCGTTTTAGGGGAAACGGAACGGTCCTAATGACCCTTCGATTACAGATTCAGATTTTCACTAAGTTTTAAAACCTTATGACCCATTTCATACCACAAATCAAACATGCATTTCTCAACAACAAGATCATACATTCCACAAGCATAAACTCACAAAATCATACATACGAAATCATCATAATTAAATTTATAAGCTTCCCTTACCTCTAACTCCAGCTAAGCTTCTAAGGTTCTTGACAGCAACAACTTCTATGATTTTCAAGGTCCAAGGTCTGATTACAAGAAAAAAGATTCAGAGAAAAGACTTAACAACCACATGCAGGCTTGAAGAGTGCGTGCGTGTAAGAAGACCAAGAAGCTTCGAAAGTCAAAAATACTTATCGGGACAAAACGGAAATTTGATCGGTGCAAATTGAAGAGTTTGACATCGGGAATAATTAATCTGAAAGGAAATTGCTGATCGGAGGAGAAATGGTGGTTAGGAATCTAGAGAAAAGTTGGAAGGTGGTAGAGAGAAGGAGGGGAAATGGAGTTTTCTGAAAGTTGAAGATGAAGAGGTGCATGCAGAGGAAAATGACGCCAGCCTTTAAAAATCTAACTTTAAATACTGCTTCTTAAAAACCGGACGGTCGAATCCCAAACTGTCACCTGTTTTCTACTTTCTGTGAATTCCCTCCTTTCTTGCTGCCACACGGTTCTCGAGGGATGGGAAATTAAATGCAGCTGACAGCTTTGTCTTCCACTACCATGGAGAAATTGGAAAGGGTGCTACACGTGGCATCCACTAAGGTAAGGAATTAATGGGATGTGACATTCCCCCCAAAAAATAAAAAATTTTGTCCTCAAAAATTAGAATCTACCCAAGCACGTAGGGCTTGGCCGACCGAACGGTAAGACTAATCTTACCCAAAGATTAAGACCGAAAGGTAAGGAATTAATGGGATGTGACATTCTACCCGTAATATTTCACCTTTATTTATCATTCTAACCTAGAAACTAGGTTTTCAGGTTTTTTTCCCCTTAATCCTTTAGAACTCCTACTATAGGTTAAAGACCGAGTCGTGTGCATATGGCGCCAAGGCGTGTCGCGAAAAAATGCGAAGGGATAAACTGAATGATAGGCATGTTATTACCTTGTGTTGAGCTAGGTCGAGCCGAGCCAGGTGACCCGTTTTGACAACCCTAGAATAGAGTGACTATTTTGCAATAAAAATGAATAAATATGATTGAAACGTAAGTGGAGAATAATGAAAAAATAATTGGGAAATAATGTTGGACTTTTTTTGTACAAGTTTAACATAATATAATCTAACAAGGTTTAAAGAACTATCAATCATATGTTCTTCCAATCTACCACGAAGATCATCACAATTGGCATGTGAGAACACAAAGTGTTGGAATAACGTGACTATTTTGCAAAAAAAAAAATGAATAAGCATGACTGAAACACAAGTGGGGAGTAGTGACCGAATAAGGGGTAGCAATATTGGATTCTTTGTAGAGGTTTAAACGAATATAATCTAACCAAAATTTAAAGAACTACCAATCATATGTTCTTCCAATCTACCATGAATTAAGGTTATCACATTTGGCATATGAGAACACAAAGTGCTTGAATATGGTGATTGTTTTGAAAAAAAAAATGAATACGCAAGGGCTGAAACATAAGTGGGGAGTAGTGAACAAATAAGTGGTAGTAGTATTAAACTATTTTGTACAGGTCTAAAAAAATATAATCCAACCAAGGTTTACAGAACTACCAATGATATGTTCTTCCAATCTACCACGAAGATCATCACAGGTATAATCCAACCAAGGTTTACCGTCATCATCCTTGGCCTATTGTTTCCTCCTTTCTTCATCCAATTCTTTTAACTTAGAAACAAAACCTTCAAGTTCACATATAACCCACTCCTATTCTTTAACAACACGTAAAAGCCTTGTCTTTAAAATCAGATGTCCTTTCAATTTTAGTATTTTCTTTTTTAAATCCAACACCAAAATTTTAAAATATTATTTTGACAATAAGATAACGAAGCTCTTCTTTTGACACAACAACATCACTAACAACTTGTAAAATAACAAAACAGTTCATTCAAAGAATCCAAAAATAAACTTAAATACAACAAATAAACAATCAAAATACTAAGTACCGTCTTATCCAAAACACTTCTAATAACAATGTCCCCTACTTTGACATTTATCCAATCCAACAATCGCGAAAATTTTGTTATCCGACAATTGAACTTTGGATTTCAATTAACAAAATGATAAAAAAAAAACATAACTAAAACATTAACAACCACAAAACTAGTCATACATCATCGAATAATATAAACAAAATCAATTACAATGACAAATAAATATATATATATATATATATATATAAAATTCTTTTATATTTTTTTAATATTATTATACTTTTATGATTACTCTTTACTTGATTATATAATATAATTTTATTGATTTATTATTTTTTTTAATGTATTAAGTACTCAAATATTTATATTTTTAATTGAATAATTATCTCTAATTCTTTTCTTACGACGATATCTTATGGGTTAAATATGTTTTTAGTCCCTATACTTTGGGGCAATTTTGGTTTTAGTATATTTTCAAACTAAGGTACAATTTAGTCCTTCAACTTTACAAAACTCTGGTTTTAGTCCTTTTTACCAAATTTTTTTAACTTTACAAACGCGTTTCTCAATTAACATATTGAAGCAAAAATGTGTCAAACAGTAAAACAATCCAAATGCTATAATGAAACATTCTTGAAACAACAAATAAAAAGTTAAAAAAATTTGGTAAAAAGGACTAAAAGTAGAGTTTTCTAAAATTGAATGACTAAATTGTACCTTAGTTTGAAAATGGACTAAAACCAAAATCGCCCAAAGTATAGGGATTAAAAACATATTTAACCCATATCTTATTTGTGTCTTCATATGTTAAGAAAGAAATATAAAACGATTTTTACTGTTTTGATTAATAATCACTTTCATATTAACTATAAAACCTCATTTGTTTTTTTGACATAAACTTAATTAAGAAAAATTAGAAGAAGAAATCATGTTTATGTCATGAAATTAACAAAAAAATCAAACGACAAAAAATCAACATTTAATTAAAAAATATAAAAATTTTGAACACTCAAATATACAAAAAAAAAAATTAATAAAAACTCAATAAAAAGATGTCTAAATTTATCAAAGATTTAAAATTTAATTAAACTATTATTTATACCAAGGAAATTAATTAAATCATTATTTATCTATCACATTTTACATAAAAAAAATATTGTTAAACTTATCCTGTGTTTCCTTCTAGAAATGAAAAATGAAAAGTGCATAAATACTGTATTACAGGAGAAATGAGAAGAAAGTGTGGTAATCGAAGAGTAAAAAGATAAATATAGATAATAAATAATAACATTAAAATAGTGAAGAAATGTTATAATAAAAGTGAATAATAATTATTTTTTCTAACACAATCATATTTTATTAATAATTATATTTTATAAATAAATAATTGACATATTTTATAAATAAAATAATACGTATTTTGTTATATTATAATAAAATGAATAATTAAAATATTAATAAAATAAAAATAATATTTTACTAATACAAGCTTTAAATTAAAATAATAATAAAATAACTTTAATTTATTTAAATTTTGATAATTTATTTTGATATACTTTTATTGTAAAATATAACTTTGATATTTTTATCACCTTTCTTTACTAACATCAATCATAATTACTATAAACTTTGATTTCACTTTCTACTTAAATCCACTCCCTTTTTTTTAATTTAAACAATTTTAATTTGCATTAACTTTTTCTTCATTTTTGTTCTTTTCCATTTCTTCAAATTTACTCTACTGTAAAGCACAAGGATAAAAAGAGGAGAAGGAATAAAAATATTGTGATGGTAAGTATTCTTAACAGGGATCAACCATAAATTTATGGTAATCTAGGAACATTTAATGTTAAACGGATAGAAAGAATACCTTTTTAAAATATGATTTAATCATGTTATCCTGAAATTTAATATAAGTTTGTTTTTAGCCTTCTAAATATTGAAAAGATTAAATTTTAGAAGAAAAAAAATATTTTAGTATTTTAATACATTTAAGAAATTGAAATAAATTTTTAAACTTGTTATTACTTTCTCAAATCTAGTATTTATAGAGATGAAACTATAATTTTTTTTAATGTGAGAAAATAAATTATTTTTCTAATTTTGAATGAACCAAATCATATTTAATTGTTTTCTGGACAATCGTGTTTGGACAAAGGTAGCTGGGAGAACCGAGAATAAAACGATTGCTATTCTCTTTTCGTAATATCAACAAACACTATGCAAGCACTGTGTTCAGATTGCAGTCTTCAGGTGCCCAGGTTCTCGATTACTGCAACTACTCCAAAGTTTGCATCTTTTGTGTCCACCTTGAGCCCCTCCAAGGCTGGAACTAGGTTGTGTTTGCCTTTTGGTTGTGGGAGTTACAAGCCCATTACAAGGAGTCTGTGGGATGGGTTTGAGGTGCAGTGTGCATCCTCCGATGGAGAAAGTGGTGATGGATTTTACATGAGAAGATGTGTGGAGCTTGCAAGGAACGCTATTGGGTATACCAGCCCCAATCCATTGGTGGGATGTGTTATTGTAAAGAATGGGATAGTTGTTGGAGAAGGGTTCCACCCTAAAGCAGGGCGACCGCATGCTGAGGTACCTACCTTCCCTCTCTTTCACCCTCTGTCTATCTAAATTACTGTATGAAAGAAAAAATGTATGTTCATTAAAGACACTTAGACTGTGCTCTTTTGTGGTCTTATTCCTGATTTCATTGATTTAGTATTTCAAACTGGTGATAAGGGATAAGCCCAAACAAGGTTTTAGATTGCACATGTGATCATGGTTTTGTTTTGTTTCTTGATATTCTGAAAATTTTCGAACAAAGGATATTGTATTGAGATAGCATTGCAGTTGAGGACATAAATAAGCCTTGAGGTTGCGGCCAAAATTATGGTAGAAGGTCACCGACTGTTTTGCAAAATCTTGGTCCTTTGATATTACTGGAAAGTAGGCACGTTGGGGCTGATGTTGCCACAACGGTTGCAGAGACCCCCGTAAACCTTAATGTTGTGGGCGAAATTGCTGTCATGAACAACTGTTTGAAACATTGAACCTTAGTTGAATACAAATGGTAGCTTTTGTAAGAAAAAAAAAATAGGAGATATTCTGGTGAACATGTTTTGATTGTGAGATGTTACTGTTTCTTAGCCTTTAGATAAAGACCTTGTGTTTGTGAGTATGTTGAGTTGGGGAGATGAGATTGTCAGGTGTTTGCTCTGAGAGATGCTGGTGATTTGGCACAAAATGCGACTGCTTATGTGAGCTTGGAACCTTGTAATCATTTTGGTAGGACTCCACCTTGTACTGAAGCTCTAATTAAAGCCAAAGTGAAAAAGGTTGTTGTTGGGATGGTGGATCCAAATCCCATAGTTGCCTTCAAAGGGGTGGAAAGATTGAGAGATGCAGGAATAGAAGTTGTTGTGGGTGTAGAGGAAGAGTTGTGCAAGAGCCTCAATGAGCCTTACATTCATCGCATGTTGACGGGAAAGCCTTTCCTTACTTTGAGGTAATTCAACTCTCCCTTTGTCTTTGGACACTTTCACATGCTTTTCCTAACAATTCGTGTATGACTGTTCTTTGGATGCATTTTGGAGTTTGGTTGATCCGTATGTGTTTTAATTCTTTCATAAACATCACTTCACAGCCTAGCCTGTACTTGCATTGCAGATATTCTCTTTCTGTCAATGGAAACTTTTTGAACTTGCTTGGGAATGGAGCTGCAGACTGTGGTGGTTACTATTCAAGGCTATTACAGGAATATGATGCACTGGTAATGTCTTCTTCCTTTTTCACTGAAAACTTTAAAGTACCTGCATCTCAAGAACCTGGAGCCAACCAACCAATTCGGATTGTAATACATAAAGATCCTAATTCTTTAAATCAAATTCTATCATCCATCAATGACATCACAAGCAAAATCATAATCTTTACTGAAAATAAAGCGGGAACAGCTCCAGAAGTGGCTCAACAAGGAATTGAAATTGTAGCTCTGGATCAAATAAATCTGGATGTGATCTTGGATTATTGTAATAGTCAAGGATTATGCAGTGTACTATTAGATATTAGAGGGAGTTTCAGTGAGTTTGAAGTGCTTGTTATGGAGGCTATGGAGAAGAACTATATTAATAAATTTATCACAGAATTTTTGCCTGTATGGAACAAACGTACTGAGCCAGATCCTCTACAGACATTGAAGAGCTTAGAGCAAGGAATGAAAGTGCTAAATTTGAAGTCGAAGACTTCTGATCAGAGTGTTGTAATTGAGGGATATTTTAAATCTGAGTAAATGGAGCCATAGGTGCTACAACTTCCATTTAGCAATATTTCAGTGTCATGGTTTTTCCAAGGCATTGTTTGCTGTAGGCTAACTTAAAAGAGCAGTTAATGTATTCTGCTGGTGGAAACTCGAGGGTATTGTAACCAATGATTTTTGTTTTCATTTATTTCTAGGCTAACATTTTGTTTAGCTTTCCAGTTTTTGCATGTATGCAAATACATTGACTTGAAATTTAAAAGAGATTGGACCATTCTTATGTTACCTTGAAGTTGGTCTGCGTGTTTCATGTGCCATATAAGCACTTTGAAATAATGTGGACGTGGCAGATTTTAACATAAGAAAGTAGATTATTTGGTTTGAGTTTTCTTGTGCATTGTTACCGAGACTAAAATAACACTTTTATGTGATTGAAATTAACTTTGATAAATTGTTATAATGAATGAAGGTATAGAAATCTGGATCGACACTTATCTTTTGGGAGAATGGAGTAAAATTTGTTTGTTGTGGTTCTGTAAAATGACTATTTCTGCAAGGATTATTTTTATTTTTGGATCTTAGTGCAATGATAAAGTTGCCTCACTGTTTCATTATGGCTGCAAGAGCTTCACATGGTGCCTTCTAAATACTGTTTGATTGAGGAGATGATTTGTATTGCAGAGGCCTACACAAAAAGGCAACCAAGGGAAGCCCATGAAAATATTGCAGAAGCTTTAAAAGTAAAAAATTCTCCTATTATTAGTGTGAAGTGAACCTGCTGAATTTATGTCTTTTAAAGATATCTCACATCTGCTTTTCCAACCAAATAATAATGGGATGCCAGCGAGCAACAACATAAAAGAAGACACCCTTCAAAGTCTACAAATGAAATAGAAAACTTTGGCAGAAAAGACACTGTCCTGATTCATAAACAGTGTAAATTTCCAACAGTGATTCAATAATGAGTGGTTGAAACTAAACTGTTAAAGTGCAAATTCAGACGCTAATTCAAGGTGCATTCCAACGGTCCACCAAAATACACAAAATATTTTGTATGTACACATTGGCACCCATAACATAATTACTTCCAAACTTTTACATAAATCAATACTCTAAAATATAAATGATGGAAAGAAAAGCAGTCACAATTACTTTCACAAAACTGGTGGAAGCCCAAGTAGCACTTAAAGATGGATAACTCTGGAATCCAAGTGGAGTGCAACTATCAACCAAAAATAAGAAATGTTGTACAGAGACAATTTCGTGCTGATTCTGTCTGCCTGACAACTATTCATTTCCTACTGTTTTGTATCATCAACCCAAAATATTAAGGACCATGATACTACTATCAATCTTTAATTTTTCCTGTCTCAATTTCTGCATCCACTTTATATCCATATCTGTTAATCTATCCCTCATCACTTTCTTCTATGCCTTAGCTATCTCTTCTTTCTCAATGTATATACATTGAGCTTTCATTTAGCTTTCGATTTTGCACGTTAGTTACTTTTAAACAAATTATAATGAATTTCAGAAGAGTTTGCTCAGGTTCTTGCTGTTGATCTTTTAGTGGTAGGTTATTATAAGATAAAATGTTATGATTTTAACAATTTTATCGATTTGGAATAGAAAGATGTTTGCACTTTTCATTACCACAAACTAGTGTTCTATTTTTTGTCCATGTAACAGTCGCATAACCTAATTAAAATTTAGTTATTCCGTGCTCAAAGTTTGCATACCCTGTAGTTGCACACTCAATCGATGAATAATCATTAAACCAGTCCATAGATATTAACACACCTTTTAGATGCTCGGATTTGACTAATTCAACTTATTTGATGTGCAAAATACCCTTCTTGATTACAATTTTGGTTTCTCGATTTCAGATAAAAGAAAGAAACACTACAGATGCAGATCCATAATAAGACAAAGGGTTGCGGGGGAGAGAGTAGCAGCCGAAACATTATTATGGAGTAATGGCCATATTCATGTCATTGATAGTGCTGACAAGTGAATCCACCGTTTATTCATCCTCATGTCATTCTATTACACTACAGTTCAAACTGCCAAAAGAAAACTGCCTCAGCATGATGTTCCTATACAAGACTACCCAAAAATTTATGGTTGATCCTTGTTGCTGTCCAATTTGCCCACCTGGTTTTCTTGAGATTCTATCTTTGATCCCAAAATATACCCTTTCACCATGCTCTGTGCTGAAAGTATTTGCTTCTTGATCTGCCATTAAGAAAATATAGCATCAGAAACAATAGAAAAGGAGCTTCCTGTAGAATTCAAATACAACATCTTCCATCAAGAAAATTAAATTGAAGTTAAATCATCCGAACCAAAATATAGAAGGAAAACAAGAAACCAATGTCAAGTATAAATGAATTCCCAAATGATCAAGTATCTCGGCAAATAGCAGAAAGCCACTCAATTGCATTAGATTTTGCCTTTTTCTCATCAGATTCAAGTCTGAACTCATCCCCTCATCCCTTCCATCTTTATAAAATAATCGATATCAAAACATAAAATGTTTATGAAAGAATCAAAAATGTTGCGACAACTTTCAAGGGGTCAATATCCCAATTAACCAATCTGTATTGTCTTCTTTACAATGAGAATAGAACATCCATCAGACGGTCAGTCGATATTAAATTGGAGTAGAAGCCCCCACAAAAGGACTGTCGTATAACGCAACTAACTGGCAGTTAAGGAAAACTTTAGATAGCACCAGTGCCAAAACCAAAGTTAAATTGGTCTCTGCTTGTGTCCATCAGGCCAATCATTCAGACAGACCTGAAAGTGAGGCAGGAGCTACAAAGTTTGTAACCTCAAAGCTGTCCATCAAGGTTAGAGATTATTCAATGTTACTTTAGACGGTATCAACATCCTGATTACTACTACTGGTGAAGATATTCTACGTAGTATGTAGCACCTCTCTAGTTTTGAAGGGCACCTATATATTTAACTGCAAGGCTATAGCTTCTAATCCATCAAAGAAACTCCTACTTAGGACATTATCTAACGGCTCATGATTCTGCCATACAGGAATGCAAGTTCAGGAACGCCCCTTTATGTCATTTGTCTACATCTAATTGCAATTTTACAACAGGCAAACTAATGTAAATTTACTCATCACAAATGAGAAAAATCTTATAAATCTTTTGTCTCATCACATTTAACATAAAAAAATAGAGTTGGTACCAAGGCACGAAACCACTGTGAACAGGACTATACATGTAAATAAACATATTAGGATATTGTTCTCTACTTCTCCTACGATAGTCATACACTTACCTAATCAACTTGATCTGAGACCTAAGAAATAAATATACTAATTAATGCCCCAGCTGTTATCATCTAAGTAAATACAATTTACATACTTCTTATAGCATCCTATCAGCTAAGTCTGTGTTTTCCTATAAGAATGCTATGGATTGTTTAGTTTGAGAAAATGTTTTTGTTTCAATTCTTTGTTTTTCACTTTTTATTATAAAAATGTCACATTATTTTCACTCTATTTCCCATTTTCAAAAGCTTGGATACGAAACAGTGAAAACAAGTTTTTTCTCAAACAAAAGGAAAAATATTTGCAAATAGAAAACAAATGAAAATAACGTGGTGCTTTTGTAATTAAAAGTGAAAAATTGAAAAGCATTTTCTCAAAACAAAAATAGTTCAAAAGCTTTTCAAAAGCTTTCAAGTTTATACCTTTGGCGTTGTTACAGTAAAGCCAACGCAATAGCAGATCAAGTACTGTGCCATATTCTTATTTCCTGACACAATTTCTGGAGGACACAAGGATGTATTGGATTTGTGTTTCTTTACACTGTTCTTGTCATTGTGAATAGCTTTAGAGGCACAGATCAAATAGAACTGAACACAGTAAAACAATGATGTTCTGCACTCATTAGTTCCACCCTTTTTAGTGAAACCCAAATGTACAACTTTTAACTCCCCAAGCAGTTCTATTTTGAAAAGCATCATAGAAGGAAACTTATGTTATGTTCCATCTAGTTTCAACATGTCTTACAAATGCTGCCATGGATTCAAAATTGCCCAAGAATTACAACTAAAGTGGCCCCAAAGTCTTTCTGAGGGCTGTTAGTTCCCAGTTCCCTTTGTCAAATCCAACCCAAGCTACTTTGCTTGCAGTTTAGCCTATCACCCCCTTCCTACACAAGGTTTTATTATACCTTCGAATTCACAACAACAAAAAGTCGTAACTTTCTAAGAAGAAAAATTAATGAGTTTTTTCATCAGCAGATTAGATCTACATATTAATTTTGCATAAACTAATCTAATTTTGGCCTATAAAAAGCTGTTTTTTCTCTCTAGAAGTGCGTATAGCAAAGTTAATTCAAACAAACCCTTCATCAAAGTTTGCAAACAGAACGAAAACCAATAGGCAAAGCCAACTCCAAAAATGAAGGACGGTAATTGAACATTGCAACAGATACTAAAAACAAACAAATTGAAAATGGTAAATCGACAAAGAGAAAACCCAGCAAGGAATTTAAAAATATAATGAAAAAACCATGTTGGACATCGAAGAAATCATTACAAAAAAATAACTTGAGATAAAAGGAAGAGACTTACAGGATCGAGAGCATTGGGTTGAGGACCGTAATCAGCTGTTAGGAGAAAATAGGAAGCAGTAACAGTGGTAACAATCGTTAGCCTTCTCACCAGTTTCTCTGTTCTCGGATTCATGAGACTCATCACTGATGATCTTCACTTCAAATCAAACACTACAATTTTAGGTTGAAGCTTCAAGTTTCCCCAAACCTATTTCAATTCAGAGTTTCTTCTATGAGACTGTCTTTTAAGAAAAAACATAATATTTTACTTCATTCAAGATTAAATTCAGGTTCGATTAAATTTAAAATTCTTTTCTTTTTTATTTAAAATTTTTATATTATTTACTGTTTTTATTACTGAATGATTTCGTTGCTATTTTATTTTGATATATTGTTCATGTATAAAATTTGATGTTTAATATAAGATGATATTATTAATGTAAAATATATTGTATAAAAGATAGATTTTTATGTGGTCATCATATCTTATAAAATAAATATTATTATCATTATCTTTTTATCGATTATCATAACGATCCCTTATAGGGAAGTAAATAAAAGTTGGTTATTTACGATTTTATATTAATTATAATATCTCACAATTTTTTTTAATATGTAAAAGAAATCATGGGATAAAATCACAATAAAAATATTCATACCTCATATTTATGATAATCAATTTATAATAATTAATTTTTAGAATATCAAAATTAAAATTAAAGTAAAAAATAATTAAAAGAGTATACAACTTTTAATTTTTTATTAATAAGATATGTAAGAATCCAGAAAATCGTGTTTCAGAATTGATAATATGTCGGTTATTTTATTAATAAAAATTTAATGTATAAGTAAATTTTGTATATACCATTTTCATTACTTTAAGATTACACCATTTAACTAAACTTTTTTATGTGGAACTATATTTTTCTTTCTAAAGTTTTTAACTGTCAATTTATTTGTTTGAAGATCAGAAACCACTAAAATGATTTTTAAATCAAGTTTTTTACTTTTATCAAATCAATTTCTTCAGAGTAAGTTAGTTTTATGTCATTTTTTTTATAGTTTGGATCTTCTTCTCTACATGAGGACTACTTTAGTTTGCATGTAGGGTCTAAGTCTTCTATAAGATTCTATGTTAATTAGTGGTTCTAATGGTATACTCTAATCGTGTTTTTGTTGTTCTTAGGGACAAATAGCACTTCATGTGCATTAGGAGATTTTTACATGTTTCTCAAGTTTATTGATTGTCTTTTAGGGGAGCTAATTGCATTTGTTTATAAGTTATGAATGTCTTGAATGTTTTGCATGATTGAGTGACCTAATGATGTTAAATTTGTTAGAATTTGGTTTGTGTTGGATGTTTGTATGTTGTTTGCCTTGATTGAATTATTGTTGAATTGAAGAATTTAGAATGTGATCAATTGAACAAGTTGGTATGTGTCTTGACATTAATTTTTTTTTTTTACCAAAGTATTAAGCAGGGAATACCAATTTGACCATTTGAATAAGTTCCTTTTTCCCAAATCATATATTTTAATATGTTGAAATCTGATAGTGTTGAGCGATGGTAAGATGGCGTTGAGCGCCAACTCATTATGCAAATCTAGAAGCATTTTAGCTTAAGACCACTAAGTTCCAGTCTTGTACCACTAAGCACAGAAAAATACGAATGTTTTGACGCTGAACAATAAAAGGGCACTAACATCACTTTTCACTACAGGTCTGAAGCAATTTTGATTCTAGGGCTTTGAGTAGTAGAACTGTGTTGCTAAGCATGACATTTTGCAAGAAGAATGAGTTGAGCACTAGGATTGTTGATGAGCACAACCTTCGACAAAAGGTTTGGCGTTGAGCACCACCTTTGAGCGCAAATGTGTAAGATGTAATTTTCTTATGGTGTGACTTGTTTGAGATAGATTTATTATGTTTTTATGCATGTTTAAGATGTATTATGATGTTTTTATCCATTGAGAACATTGTTGTGAGTATGTGGGTTAAATGTTGTGAAAAAGGAAAATTTTCTTGTAATGATTTTCAATAGGGTATGTATTGATATATAGATTCGTATTAAGAGTTATCATGTCGCTCTAATAACCATCAAATATCAAGTAGATAATGGTGGAGTATGTAGTGAGAGGAGCATAAGGTCCTAGTCTAGAAGATTTACCTCGACCAAATATGTTAATGGACTAACCTTGTGTATGGTAGGATGAAAATTATTGGCAAATACTATGCAGAATTTATCCGGATAATCGAATCTAGTATAAGTATTTATACATACATGTTGGATGGTTGATATGAATGATTTATATGTGTTAATATCTATATACTTATTGTATCATTACTCTTTCTGCACATTAGTTTATTCTTTCCTTTATGTTTGTTTTCTATGTGTCAATATTATTTCTTGTAAGAGTTAATTCAAGCATACAAATTGATATATGAAAACTTGTTTAGGAAATAAATTAACCCAGTTCATATATATATATATATATATATATATATATATATATATATATATATATATATATATATATATATATATATATATATATATATATATATATATATATTAGTTAAACTTTAAATAATTAGTATTAACTAACTTTATCACCATCTTTCGTGACTATTTAAATTCTAAACAATTCATAACACAACTTAACATCTTTACACCATCTTTACAATATCAAATTCAAAATTAAGAAATCAAATTAATCTCATTTTATCCATTCGAAAGATATTTAAGATCAACAAATATCATCCTTGCATAAAAATACCACCTAATATGACTAAGTCTCACAGATCAAATCTTTTACTTCGAAAATACTATCAAAACCACAAGAGCTCTCATTACCTCTTAAGACTGATTTACTCAAAATCATCTTAAGATTCTAACTCCATTATTCTTGTATGAAATCTAAATATGTATCCAAAAAATTTGAATGAATGATCTTTTAACATATACTTATGATTCTTGATTGATAGATATTCGTCTTTTTCCTACAAGAACCTTATACAATCAATTAAAGAGACAAGAAAATAATAATAATAATAAATTAAAAAAAAATTGAGTAAAAAATTGACTTAAGTAGAAAATTTCTTAGTTCACAAAAAAATTGGTTAAATTTGAAATTGAGTTGTAATGTTATAAACAAATAAGCTATTGTTTTATTTTTCTTGAGCAACATTTTGTTTAAGCAAACACATCATAAAATCATCCAAAGATCAAAACAAGTAAATTTTCAAATATTTCATTCAAAGTTATTTTACACATATAACTTTCAAACAAAATGATCAATATAATATGTCATTTGCTTGAATAATATCCTTCCTTAATCTCCATTCAATCTTATCATTTAAGTTACATATATTTCTATTAGCATCAAACTCATAAACCAACAATGAATATTTTGCTTCAAATAAGAATAACTTAAAGTAATTTATCTTAAATGCAGTGATCCAACACTAATTTATATGTATATATCACTCATAATTTACTCAACCTTAATCTCTACCATTCACATTTTATTTTCAAATAAATTTGTACACAATGATAAAATTACGATCTTATATTTTGATCTATTAAAACATTTGTTGTATCATATTTATCACATCATTAATTAACTTTTTATAACTATTTTCTCAAATATCTTATTTCTCACCGATGTATAATTAAAGACATATATAAGAGATTGAATTTGAGCATATCTAAGAAGAGAGATGAAATTGAAATTGTTTGAATTAAAGGAAAGAATGTAAGAAATGAAGGAGTTTAAAAAAATAATTATGAAAGTGCGTGATAAGTTTGATAGATTAAACAAAATGTTTTAATTATTAAAATTAGAAGATTATTATTTAACCCCTGGTCATAAAAATAAGTTAAAATAAAATATAATAAGTGTAAATTATATTAAAATGAAATTGTGTTATTATTTAAAATAAAAAATTCAAAATGACAAAATTATATTGAAATAAAATGATATTGATAGACATTAAATAGAAAAAAAAATTGTAGCTGAGTGATTAGTTTAAATAAAATTATTATTATTATGAAATGTGAGTTATTATTTAAAATGAGAAAATTAAAATTGAGAAAATTATATTAAATTAGGGTTTTGTAAAAATTAAGTGAAATAAAATGTTGGTGATTACTTTAAATAAATTAAGTAATAATTTAAACTGATATAACTATTATTCTTCCAAAAAGGATAAAAGGTTGTTCTTGTGACTAAGCTAAGTGTGTTTGTTTTTTAAGATGGATTTGAGGGAGAAAAAAAAGGTAAGAAAGAGGTTTTCTGAATTAATGTTGTGTTTGTTTGGGATAATGTACTGTAGCATATAGAAAAAAAAGATGAGGTGCAAAACTTTTTTTGGATGAGGGATTTATATAGAGAAACTTGTAAGGGTGAGCTTTATTGGGTCTTCAGATATTAGAGGAAAAACCACATTGTATAATGCAATAGAAGATGACAATGCGGGTGAGCGTTAGGTTTGTATCAAAACTGTGATGAAAAATTTGGAAAAGTGGGAACAAGATTCATCTTCTATGTAATGGGAGGATTTAAGAGGAAAGACAACCCACTCCCAACATAATTACCGTTTTGTCCTCAATGTTTTTTCACTTTTCCACCGTGTATGGCTTCTACTTTTGGGTATGAGAGATTTCATGGCACATGAAGAAGAATTCCAAGATCAAGAGAATCAGTTATCTTGTTTATGCTCAAATGAGACGAGGATAAATGTTTGTGCTGACTTTGTATTGAGAACATTCTTCTTATTATGCGCTTCAATCAACGGATAGGTACAAAGGGAGGTGCCCTACACTGACGCTTAAGTTATAATATTTTTAGGTTAAATATGTTTTTAGTTTTTATATTTTGGAGCGATTTTGATTTTAGTCTTTTTTTAAACTAAGGTACAATTTAGTCGTTCAATTTTAGAAAACTCTTGTTTTAGTCCTTTTTACCAAATTTTTTTAATTTTATTTGATGTTTCAAAGGCGTTTCATTATAACATTTAAATTGTTTATACTGTTTGACACATTTTTGCTTCAATTTTAACTGAGAAACGTGCTTGAAACAACAAATAAAGTTGTTAAAAAAATTTGGTAAAAAGGACTAAATCAGAGAGTTTTCTAAGGTTGAAGGACTAAATTGTACCTTGAAAGAGAGACTAAAACCAAAATCGCTCCAAAATATAGGGACTAAAAACATATTTAACTCAATTTTTTTTATAGGTCTTTTATAATTTAATAGTAAGTTAAAGTAAGATTATCTCGAAAGTATACCCCCTGTTTATAACCAATTAATTTACCGATCATTAATGTAAATTTTAACCGCTTAATAATAGCCGTTGTGACATTAATTATGTCTTAACTCTATTCAACGGTTGTCGAGATCGAACGGTCTCGAAATGCTTTCTTGCACATCACTCACTTGACTTTGTCACTATAATTTGCCAACTTACCCGATCGATTAGGTTTCATAGTAACAATCTTGTTTCATTTTGCAGCTAGAATCAATTTTGTCATCACCTAATAGCAAGAGAATCGATTCTGTTATCTTCCTCTGCATCCAAGAATCGATTATCTTCTCATCTAATATAAGGAGAATCTCTCATATTACACGTGAGAATCGATTCCCCAGTGGTCTACTGTTCTCCTTGGTAGTGTGAGCGTGCTAATTCTCCTAGTAAATAATTAGCTTTCCACACAAGTTTAGCTATTTACGAAAAGGAAATCAAATGTCTTACTGACATTGCTTGTAGAAGTAGCAAAATATGGAATATGAAAAAACTCCTGGAGTTGTGGCTTGTTGCTATAACAAAAACTTAATCTTGTGTTGACTATACCTTGTCTTGAAACACATGAATTTCTTCCATTGCAAATCACAAAAAATAGATATGACAACACACAATGCAGTAGGTAAAGACAAAAATGCATGTACACATAGTTAATAAGCATGTTTTATATTATCAAATCCCTCAAGCCATCACTAATATAGTAATCAAATTAAGTTTGTAAACTAGTTCCAAAGTAGTTTATTTAATCTATGGAACACCTTTTAGAAGATATTTTTGAGTATAGGTAGATATTTAGTAGGTGAATTAAAAAGGTCTAAAAACGTGGTGCATTATCCACCAAGCCATCATCACCAACACCTTCGAACAAACCTACCAACCATGCCATCAACGGTTCTTTGAAACTAAAACCCCCCTTCATCCCCACCAACCAACACATAGCATGTTTGGTTCACAGTCTTTCTGAAACGTAGGATTAACTTTCGTTTGGTCTGAAACAGAGTTTGGTTCGAAACAGAGCCACCCAATAATAATTTCCCACATACTAAAAACAAACCTTAACATAATCAACGTACAAGTGTTCCATGTTTTTCTATTATTTTTCTTCTTCTTCTTCTTCTTCTTCCTCTTCTTCTCCAACTCAATGTACCACCAACCCAGAACCCAACAACTTAAACCCACAACCTTCTTCTCTTCTCTCTTCTGCCCAAAATGCCCTCTCAACCACAACCTCCTTCTTCTCCTTCCCAAGCCCAACAAAAAGCCCACCATCTCCGCCTCTCTCCCTACCGGGCCCGCCTCCGGGCCCGACCAGGCCCTAATCTCCCTCCTCCGCTCCATCCCGGACTGGGCCGACACGGTGCAGGAGCGCGGCATGCAGAAGAAGCGCTCCCTCTACACCCACCTGAACTGGCGCGACCACCGCAGCTCTATCCGCCATCTCCGTCACCTCCTCTCCAGCCTCTCCTCCCGCGTCATCCTCTCCCTCGTCCCCCCTGTCCTCTTCTTCACCGGCTTCGCCGCCGCCATCGCCTCCTACAACCAAGCCCTAATCCACCACGTCCTCCCCGACTTCCTCCCCCTCCTCCACTCCTCCTCCCTCCCCTACCAGCTCACCGCCCCCGCCCTCGCCCTCCTCCTTGTGTTCCGCACCGAAGCCTCCTACGCTCGCTTCGTCGAGGGCAAGAAGGCCTGGACCAACGTCATCGCCGGTACCCACGATTTCGCCAGACAAGCCGCCGCCTTCCTGGACGACGCTGATAACGCCGACTTCTCCGTCAAGCACGCGCTTTTGCAGTACATCATCGCCTTCCCCATTGCGCTTAAGGTCTCTCTTTCTGAGCCTCTCAATTCTAATCGCAATTTTTCGTATTGTGGAAAAGTACAGACCAATGCAATTCGTTTGGCAGATTGCAGCCTAGATGACTGTTTTCTAAAACCTCGATCTAAGTTTGTGTTTGATTCAGTTGGAAGAGCTCAAAAGAGGTTTTTAGATGCAACAAGTTCTATCTTCGTTTGATGCATTTCAATAGCAAAAGTACTTTTTCAGCTTTCATTTAAGCAATAGATTTGCTTGGAGAAATTTCTCGATTAGAACTTGTAGGATAGAAAAATGAAACAGTTTCTCCCTTAACTGAAATAAGCTTGTCTTAGTTAATTCATAGAAGATATTTTCCATTAGCTTCTCTAAAATCTGATTTTAAATTTACTTGGAATTGTTTTGTTAATACAACAGGCTCAAAAGCTAAATCTGAAGCATTTTTAACCTGAAGACAACAATTTTTTCTTCTTCATTTGGTGCATTGGAATTTGCAGAAGTACTTTTTAAACTTAATTCAAACATAGTCTATCGTGTTAGGGTTCTATCTATTTGCTTTTATAATGTTAATGTGAATGGTGTTTGTGATTGGACTTTTAGGTTGGTAGTTAGTTGTGGTTGATAGTGAAACTTGCTGTTTGAATGCAGTGCCACGTGCTGTATGGTTCGGATATTAGGAGAGATCTTCAGCATTTGCTGGAAGTGGATGATCTAGCAGTGGTAATGAATTCAAAGCACCAGCCACGCTGCATTATTGAGTTTATATCGCAGAGCATTCGGTTGCTGAAATTGGAGGAGTCCAGAAGAAATGTGCTGGTAAGTATGCAGTAATTGGAATTGTTGGCAGGGTTTCAAATTAACAGTTGGAAATGTCCTGGTTGATAGTGTTTTCGTCTTATAGTTGGCCAAAATCAGGATCTCATGAATGCATCGGAATCCCACAAATTGAATTGGTCAAAAACAGAAACAGGATGTGTGAGATAATACTCCCCGAATTAAGACTTATCCGCTTGGTCCACAACTCCTACAAGATTTAAAAAGCTGCTCTTGGTGTTGGTTGAGGCATTAAAACCAGTAAGGTATCTTGATGTAAACCTAGGAACTCAGAGAAAGAGAATGCTGAAAAATGTGAGAAAAAATGTTGAGTTGAAAAAAATAGTAGGTCACTTAGAAGATTAGAAAACATGGAAATTAGGAGTAGATATAAGAGATTTATACACAAGAACCAAGCAAAAAGATAGAAACAAGAAATATCCTTTTTTCAGATAAACATGAACTTAAAAATATTCTTTTAAAAAAAATGATACGATACTCTAATCTTTCAAAATATTATCAACAGATACAACAAATCTTGCAGTCAAATGCAGTTGATGTGGCCACAATTATAGTCGTGATGCGACTCAGAAACCTTCACGAGGCAGACCATTTTTTAAAACCTTTGATTGTAGGCATGCTTGTACATGTTGAATTAGGCAGCATTGTTGCATGTGAACTCGTCAAGAATGTAAATTTTTTACTCCTCAGTAATTTGGTAGCGAAGTTGTATTTTAGATTTGGATTTGTTAAGTAACACTTCACTATGTTGTAATTCCTTGTCTGTATAACTCAATTAACACTTCCCCCATTGTGGCACAGGAATCAAAGATCTCTTGTTTCCATGAAGGAATTGGCATATGTGAACAACTTATGGGCATTCCCATTCCATTATCATATACTCGTTTGACATCAAGGTTTCTTGTCCTGTGGCATCTGACACTACCTATCATACTTTGGGACGATTGTCATTGGATTGTGGTTCCTGCAACTTTTATTAGTGCTGCCTCTTTGTTTTGCATTGAAGAAGTATGTTCCTCTCCTTACCCTGACTATTTATCAAATAGATTGTTCTGTAATTTATTGCACTGCAGCCAACAGAATTGGGATGCGATCATGCGACCATTAATTTAGGCTATTGCACATTATTTGGGTTTTCCTTTATTCTGAGTAATTCATTAGGTAAACAGTTTTAGGTTTTCATTTCTTCTGAGTAATTGTGACAATGCTTTTCTTCCCATTAGCTATATTTCAGAGAATTGATTGTGTAAAAATTTGGAAGTAAATATGAGGGTTTGCATACAAAATATATTTTTCTGTTGTGGAGGACCGTTGGACTGCATGCACCTTTGATTAACTTTTGAATTTACACTGTTAGAAATTTAGTTTCAACCACTCATTATTGATTGAGCGTTGCCAAGAAATTTAGAGATTTGGGTTTACCTCAACTAAATATATTGAACACTTGAAGAAGTATTGATGGATTCTCTTAATATAATAAATTTTCTGGTTAGAAGAAAGCTAATCCAAAAATGTGAAATTGATTGGTGCAGGTTGGAGTTCTCATTGAGGAGCCATTTCCAATGCTTGCACTTGATGAACTATGCCAAAAGGCACAGAATGACATCCAAGAAGCAATTGCAACCGGGAATTTAATCCATGCACGCTTTGTTGCTAAGAAAAATAGCCACTCTGAAGAGCATTCACCAAATGGCTGGCCCAACTCCTAAATGGAAAGGGGGAACTTTACTATGAATGTCTTCAATTTTTGCTTGAGGTGGCTCTGTACGTCCTTGTTTAACCAAATTAATTGTAGTTAGGAGTTCTGTTATGTAATCACTAATGATAATTGTGCAACCCCTGCACCAGCTCGACAGAGTGTACCTCAAATCGGCCAGAATGTTGCTTTTGGAATGTTTGTTGCTTATGAACTGGTCTGTATATATCATGAATTCACAATTCATAATCATGTAAATATAATGTATATTCATATTCAGGCTTTTATTTTTACATATCTACTTTTAGGACGAACCAGAAGTTACCTTTTTCTTCCACAAGTGCATAAAACACTGTTTAATGAATATGAATCGCGAGTGGACCATTTCTCCCAAAGTTGTCTATTTGATTCGTAAACAAAATTCAAAGCTTTTGAAAAGCTAAAGAACCATTTGTTTGGAGAAAATGTTTCTTCAATTTTTCACTTTTAATCATAAAGCACTACATTATTTTCATTTTTGTTTGAGAAAAAGTTGTTTCTACCGTTTCCTATACAAACTTTTGAAAAAGGAAATAGAGTGAAAATAATGTGACATTTTTATAAGAAAAAAGTGAAGAACAGAGAATGAAAAGAAAAAACATTTCCCAAACCAAACAGGCCATTAAATTCTTTTAGAAAAAACAGACTGCAGCAGCTGCTAGGGTGCTATCAGAATTGTTACTTTGGTGATTGCATCTAAAGGCATTAATTAGTATATTCATTTTTCTGTCACAAGTTGATTAGATAGGTATATGACTGGTCACAGAAGTAGAGAACAATATCCTAATATATTTATTTACCTTTATGGTGCTGTTCATGATGGTTTAGGTACCAACTCTATTTTTTCATGTAAGATGTGATGAAACAAAAGATTTATAAGGTTTTTCTCATTTCTGATATCAATAAATTTATATTAGTTTGCCTCTTATAAATTTGCAATTGGATGTAGAGAAATTATACAAAGGGTTTCCTGGAGTTGCATTCCTGTATGGCAGAATTGTGAGCCGTAAGATATGTCTCAAGTGGGAGTTTCCTTGGCGGATTTAGAACCTATAGCCGTAAGATATGTCCCAAGTGGTAGGATAGCTTCAGACTTCTGAATCTGAAGAGAGGAAAGCAGAATCTAATGCAGTGGAATAGCTTTCTGCTATTTGCCGAGTTACTTAATCATTTATACTTGACATTGATTTCTTATTTTCCTTATATGTTTTGGTTCAGATGATTTAACTTCAATTTAGATTCTACGTTGTAATTGAATTCTACGGGAAACTCCTTTTTCTTTTCTTGTTTCCGATGGTATATTTTCTTAATGGCAGATTAAGAAGCATACACTTTCAGCACCCAGAACGGTGAAAGAGTATATTTTGGGATCAAAAGTAGAATTTCAAGAAAACTAGGTTGGCAAATTCGACAGAAAAAAGGATCAACCATATTTATGGTAGTCTTGTGTAGGAACTGTAGTGTAATAGAATGATGCTATGAACAGAGGTTGAGACTGAATAAACTGTAAATTCACTCGTCAGCACTATCAATGCCATGAATAAGACCATTACACCATATATGGATCTACATCTGTATGTTTTCTGTTTTTCTTTTATCTGAATTTGAGCTACCAAAATTGTAATTTAAAAAGGTGTTTTTCCCATCAAATAAGAAGTTGCATTAGTCAAATCTGAGCATTCAAATAAGAAGTATGCAAACTTTGAGCAGGGAATAACTAAAGTTAAAATGGGTTATGCGACTGTTGCATACATGAACTTAAAATAGAACACCTGTTTCTGTAATTAAAAATGTAAACATGTTCCTAATTAACAAACATACGTATTAAAGTATCAATAATGTCATCCTTCAAGTGTCAATTTTGAAAAAGGTATCTGCTGTTAGTAAAACGTAGAGTACTGATTGGGACAAGTTCCACCACATGAATCTGCTATTGTTTAATTGAGGCAGAGGTATTCATGCTAAAGAAAACGATTTTTTATTCTTCATTGCTCAGGAATTATGATGTATATACCTTGAGAAAGAAGAGATAGCTAAGGAATAAAAGAAAGTGATAAGGGAATAGAGAAACAGACAAGGATATAAAGTTGATGTAGAAATTGAGACATGAAAAATTCAAGATAGATAGTAGTATCATGGTTCACAATATTTTCGGGTGATGATGCAAGACAGTAGAAAATGAACACTATTTTGGTGTCCTAAACCCAATGGTTTGCACCAGACAAAAGGCAACTCTTGCTTGGCACTCAACACTAAGTACAGAGTTTGAAAAACAGCTTTTAACTCTTCACATTTTGACCATTTATAAATAAAAAAATTACTAGAGTTTAGATTCATGCTTGCTCAATCAATCAAATCATAGAACTAAATGAACATCCTAGCCGACCCAACAAAAAGGGGGAGGGGGTGTTACAAACACTTAACCAATCCTTGTTTCTTGAAGAAATCTTCGAACACATGCAACTTTTTGTGGATCTATTGGTATCCAAGATGATCTTTATAACCATAGTTGTGGGAGCAGTTATCAGGCGGAACAGAATCAGCAAGAAATTGTCTATGTACAACATTTTTTCATTTTTGCTTGGTAGTTGCACTTCGCTTGGATTCCAGAGTTGTGCCATCTTTAAGTGCTGCTTGAGCTTCATTCTCCATCCCAAGTGCAGTGAGGGCAACAGATTGAAGATATGATGCTATGTGCCAAACAGGGGAAACAACTTGCACCTGCATTGCATCGTTCAGCGCTTCCTGAGGCATGTCATTGATTAGATAACATATACTACGCCTTGCATAGACTGTTGGAGAAACCATTGTTCCAGCATCAATGAACTGCATAGAACAACGAGCTCATAATGACTAAACTAGCATTACAATACAAATAGAACATTGAACATAACAGATCAATATGAAAGATCTGTTATGAAATATGATGTATAGTGTGCATCTCTACCAAGAAATCTAAAGCATCATTCATATTTATGAAAATCTCCAATGTAGTGGATCTGAAGGATCTGGTTACTACCAGATTCAGTTTTATTTTAAAAATCAAGTAGAGATCTATTTTGTGATATGCAATCTAATTTAACTAATCAGCAGTCTCTGAATAAAAAAAGAGCAAGCCAATTCAGACAAGTCCAACTTATCAACATCAGTAATCTACCTGCGTATAGCACTCAATTGCCAGTTTAAAATCTTTCTGTCGGAAAGCAACATCCCCCTTTTTCTTGCAATTTAATGTCTCCTGCATCTGATCAGTCCACATCTGAAATGATAACTGCAATACCAGAAAAAAGTAGAGAAAATACACAAGTTATCTTCTTTTAAAGAACATATATATATATATGTGTGTGTGTGTGTTTTTGTGTCGTGTGTATATGTGAATGTATGTATATAATTAAAAGATAACCCCAACAATTAAAAGATATGCAGTAACTCAGTAAAATATAATTTAGATAGAGAACCTCATTTGCCACTCCTTCATCATCTTTATAGCCAATATTTTCCAGAACTTCATGTATGGCAGTCAAGTCCTTCCTTGAGCATGCTTCACCAAGTGGAGATAATGAGGCAAAAGTAGTACTGTGCTGGATGCCCATCAAGACATGTGAAGGAACCTAGAAATAAATGAGAATAAATGAATATTGTGAAGGAAAAAATAATCACAACTTGAACTTCCAAATTGATTAACCAAGCTGTTGTGATCTGTATGTCATGGATAGTGTGCAAAGATATGATAACCTGAATGAATAATAAAGATATGCTAAGAAAGATATGCCTTAAGTCTAAGATAGAGCCTAAATAAATGTTAGTTTAATTGTTTGAGATCATGTCTGTGCGTATGTTACAAGAGAACAGATATAGACAAAAATCTGGTTTTTCTCCACACAACCATTTGAGGTCACTTAAAACATATAAACAAAATACAGTGTTTATTCTTCAGTTTTGATCGGTTTCTAAGCAAAAATTCATCCAATATAACCATAAAAATGAGCTCTGTTTCCATTTAGATTGATTTAATATGATCTCTAATACAGACTACTTAAAAGTGGCATCGGATGAATTATATCCTGAAATATAAATCCAGTGTTTAAAATTATATTTGAAATCTGGTTCAATCTAATATTTCTTTCTCAATTCTTTCAGTTTTTAGTTTATTTAGTTTTCAGTTTGCTCAGTTTAGTTTCTGCAGTTTGCATTGAATTAGACCAATTTATGAATATCCCCTACAAAGCAACTTGCACTAAGCAAACAAGATTTCAAACAAAATACTCTGATTACTACTGGTACATGATTCCTAACTATTACATAAAAATACTAAACCAACCTCTGTTTCCTTTTGAAGAGGAGCCAAAGCAGCTGCCAATGACTTTGGATTTGGCCGTTCTCTAGGTTCATATTGTAAACATCGAGAGGCCAAGCGTACTAACTCAGTTCCATCATCATCAGAAAATTGTCCTTCCAAACAAGAATCTGTCAGCATCTGAATGTTTCTTCCGCGAATGACATCGAGCGCCTGCACCAAATTTTCTAATAATCACATGCAAGTTTACATACAACATAGTAATATACAATTAGCTATTAATGGTATGCTGTAGATAGAAGACATGGAAGGGGAGAATAAGGATTTGAATAGACTTCATTCTTGTTAATAAAATTTCAAATCAGGGAAGGAAAATTGGGGATGATCTTGTGACCACCACAACCTTTTTTTTAATAAACATTTTGTTCAAGGATTTTAGCATCAAAACAAGAAAAGAAACCTGTTAAATTTTTATGATTAAACTTAAACTTCTGGAATTGTTGGCATTCACACATTTATTTTATTAGGAAAAAAAGAAAAAAGGAAAATTCATGGACATTAAAAAATTGAGTCTACCAACCTGCACTCATTGGGGACATTTATAGGACCTAAACTAAACTCAAAAGCCATTGTAATCAACCTGCACTCATATTCTTTACCCATTGGTAAGAATTACTTACATGACTTGGGGGGATATGCTTCCCACTGAGAAGGTCAAGCAGAAGAGTGCCAAAGCTATATATTACACTCTCTGGTGTTACTCTCCCTACAAAACAAAGACATACAAGAAATCATGTATTGCTCATCTCTACATAACACAAACAGTTGTAAATTTTCAAATGCAAAACAGATACTCATTTCAATATTATAAACTTAAACATGAGGAAGAAGGCCAAATTAACAAAAAAGAAAAGGTATTATATAGCATACCAGTTCTGAGATACTCTGGAGGAGTAAATGCCAAATTTGTGCTATAACTTTTCCCATCCCTGCTGTTTTTCATAAGACCAAAACTTGAAAGCCTGGGATTACCATCCTGCAAAGTTCTAACACATTTTTTATTAATCTAATTATTGGGATGTGTACAGAAAGGGGATACACAAAAACTTACCTCATCAAAAAGAACTCTATATGCATTAAGGTCATGATAGAGAGCTCGGCCTTTGCTTGTGCAGTACTCTAGAGCTTGTGCAAGATGTAGAACAACTCTTAGTCGCATTGCCCATTTCATGGGTTGTGTTTCCCCTGATTAGACACATGACCACATTATTAATAACTTGAGGGATCTGGTGTTTAAAGTATCATTCCAACATCACAATCATAACAACATAAAAAAATAAATACGAAGATTAGAAGAGTAAAGGGGAGCAAACCTCATGAAATATATATGTATGCCACATAAGCTTAGTATAAGATCTACCTTACAATGTTTTTATCAGACTTTGAAGGACTAAAATATACACTGTTTGGGAAACCATGTAAAGACTGACTCTAGAAAATTAGTATTACAAAAGACATTACTTCCATCATCTAGCATAATTTTAGACACTTACAGTATATTTATATAGAAGTCTTCATAGATATTGACATTCATTTTACAAGCGCACTTCTCCAAAATTTGACAGTTAAAACAAAGTTTTATAAACAGCAATATTCCAACAAAGTTGTAGTCAATCAAATATTATCAAAGCAGTTGTCCTCTACAACCTAAATCACAATTCAGACAGAAACCAAGACTGAAATCTGTTTACACTTCATTACTTATCACAAAAAGAAAAAATTACTAACTAATTAAAAGCATATCGATCTATATAAGTGACTTCTAAAGAGGAAAGGGAAAAAATGTAATTATCAAACTAAAGTTACTCAAGTTATTATAATCATAACATACTGCACTAGCATCTTTTATAATGTGTTCAGTTTGTCCAAGCCCACATGATAATCAACAAACACATTTAAAAAAAGTGGGTAACGTCCGCACAGAAAAGCACAAAAACAACAAAACCATAAACCATAAATTTAGCACTGATTAGATTTTCAATACTTTGGGGTTTAAAAAAATGCATGAAAGGAGATCTTACAATGGAAAAGGTGTTTTGCCAGTGTTTCATTGGGCATATATTCTGCCACAAGCAACCTCTCATCTCCTTCACAAAAACAACCAAGCAAATTTGCCAATCTTTGGTTACGAAGCTGACCGACTGATCTTGCTTCCTCCTGCAGTTATGAAATAAATCTGTTTTGATTAATTGAAAGTGAAAACGAAAAACAAAAAGGAAGGTGTAGCAGAACAACCAAATGCACACCAATAACTCAAACAAAATGAAACTTAGGAATCTGGGATTATTCAGCCCTTTGAAAATTGGTATATACAGATACAATGTTAAGCATTAGGCACACTTGCATGTGACCAAAACAGCAAAAATGACCAGGCAACATGGGAAGAATATATAGGACAGCTTATTACCCATTTGAAAACTTGATTAAGGCCAAAAAGAACTCAGAGAACTTACTATGATTTCTTTATCATTTTCACAAATGGTTCACTGGCACTAGTCCATATCTATATCGCTCATTTGAGTAATGCAGAGCACATAAATAATGCATTTGTGCAATGCAAGGTCATGACCAGGACAATATACAGTTAAAAGAAGGTTGGAGAAGAAACCAACTGGAGCAGATGAATTTACCAAAAACTGCCGAGCATCTGGCCAAGCATTCCTGTTAAACCGCTTAACCGCAATCCTCATTTGATTCTCCAGTTTTCCTTTATAAACAACATTGGGAGCCTTCTCTCCATGTTCAGATACAATGTTCTCAACAGCAAAACCAGATGTTGCATTCTTGAGTTGCTCGAGTGTAAATTCCCGGAATGTAGGCCAGTTACTGACCTCACTACTATCCTCAATTTCTGGAACAAATGTTCAAATAAGCATATATCATATTTCCTTATAATTTCATCCGGAACTATATAAGGCATTAGAGTGTCACTTTACCCACCAGCATCTGGAGTTTCAATAACAGATGCCTTAACTTGTGAATCCACACAGCATGGCATGAGTCTGGAACACTGAATACCCATTTTGACAGGCTGAAATCAAACTTGAAGTAATGAAAACCTCTTCCACTTTCAATGACGTGCCAGTCTTTACTGAAAATATTTGAAAATGACAATCAGTCCACTCAGATCCACCTGGACCTTATCAACCCTATGCACTGTCACAAGACACATTCATATTTGGCTTTGATACCACAGCTTATGTATCTGTAACAAAGCCAGAATTGTCTGTGAATCACTTCAAAAGCTTTCCTTAAGTGAACAAAAATCATTTGACTATAGCACAAATTATTTATCAACATGATCTTCAAATATGTCAATATAAACAATCAAGCAATTGAAAATGAATAATCTGTAGATTCTGTACTTGTTTTCCAGATTTTACGAACATCAGGAACCTTTTGGAAGGAATAAGCAGTGTAGAAAAATTAACAACCCATAAAAGCACAACAAACCGAAAAGTACATCTTCATTTAAGCATAAGATGGAATACGAGTACTTTTGTAGACAAGTTCATGTTCTCACAACCACAACTAATGACAGCAACAACCCCAATTAAGATGCTCTTTAAGTATGACAGTCTAACTACTACCACCTTAGCATTAAAAGCTAAAGAACATCAGACATGAAGAATTACTGCATTCCTCAAAATGTGTAAGTTAAAATAAAACACAAACACTCATATGTTGAAGATTTAACTTCATATGATAGTCTACCTAATAATATTTTAACATCCATCTTTTCTATCTATGTTTTTTGGTTTTTTTGCTTCAAGTCAACTCAGTTACACTCAAGTCTTCATAACCAAAATGTTGAGCAAAAAGCACCAACTTTTTCAACCTACTCAAAAGGCTACTTCACCTTTTAAACTTCTTCTAATCTTCTCCAATGGCAGAGGAAAAAGTCGAACCACCTGGAGCTGAAAAAATGTGTCTTTTTCCTTCTTTTCTTTTTTTCTCGATCAAATCAACACCTTTTTTACAAGATCCACATTTTCGCTCCCATAGAACCTCGTTTTGCAATCTGCAAAGTTCAAGTCTTTCCCTCGATCCAACCAAACCCCAATAATCTTTTCTCCTCAGAAAATCAGGATTTTACAAATCACCCCTCTCGGTTCCAACAGATCAAGTAAAATGCTCAAACCCCACAATATAAAAAATTCAGTTTTTTTCTTTTTTATGAACAAAATCAGCTTGAGAGGAGAAAAATACAGGTTTTGGGTGAGAACTCAAAGCTGAACTGAAGATCTGTTGAGAAGCAGAAGAATAAGAAGAAGATGGTGATGAATGATAGAGCTATGGCTTTGGTTTTCTGACATTTTCTTTTTTAGCCTTTTTGGTTTTAATAAATAAATAAACAAATCAATTATTACCGACATGTCATGAGTGTATGTCATGAGTATATGTTCAAGATCAGGAATCTGTATGTTATTTAAACAATTTTTTATTAAGAATTTGTTGGCATAACACATTTGCTTGTACATTTTATTCTATTTTATCATTTCCAGTGTTTCAAGTTTTGCTTTTTATTGCTAAAATTTCTTATAAGATGGTTGCTTGCAGTAAAATATTACTTTCTATATCAATAAATAATTGAGATTAGGATCATTTGATACAACTTTACAGAGATATAGTTACAATCTAAGAACTCATTAGTAACAGTAAACAGAAATTAAACGTGTCCATTGAGTTATAATTACGAGCCATTGAATTATAACTAATTATTTTCTTTCTTTTAACTAAAATTTTACTCCCCAGTACCGGGTCAAAGTATGATTTTATATATATATATATATATATATATATATATTATATTTCCACCGCCAATTGTTTTGGAAGATTATCTGTCGTGGCTAAAGCTTATCAAGTCAAATATTTATTGCTGGCATATCAACAATCGACGTGTGCATTCTACAAAAACTAAAGAAAAGAGAAAGGATAATGCTACTAATTGAGTTTAAGGGGACAATTTTATTTGTAACAGTTAATGGAAATAAATAATAATAATAATAATAATAATAATAATACTATTGTGATAAACATGGTCATCATTTCTGCAACCACTAAAAATTGAATCAGTGCTAAGAGACATACAAAATAATATATATATTTCAAGTTTGTTGTCACTGCAACCATATAAAAACTTAACAAGTAATGTTGTATTTGTTAATGATTGAACTTAAAAGAGTTTTACATTTTTAGTTTACTATGAAAGCTTAACAGTATCATGAAAAAATAATGTTTTTTCATCATGTTTTCTCTTATGTATGTAGTTGAAGGTATGTATCCTTTTCCACATTGTTAATGATGTTTAATTTAACAGTGTAGAAATTTTGCTTGTATCTGTCTTGCTTTTTGAAAAACACGAAATGATTATGTTTAAGTCTAACCATTCCAGCAGGATTTCTCATGCTCAAATCATTCTAATAGGTGGCTGATTATTACCATTAATTATATATATATATATATATGACATTTCAAAGATCAATGTTATTAATTAATGTTGTTGACCATGTCACACCTTATTACAGGTGGTAAAGGGTGGCATCATTCACATAGACAAAGTGACAAGCTGAGACAAATGGTTTGATATCTACATCAAATACCAAACCAAATAAGCACTCAAGTTACAACCAAAACTATAACAAAGAAACCTTAACCTAAGGAATTTTACAATTAAAAAAAATAGTTTATTAAATTTTTAAATGTTTTATTTAGATAAAATCATTTAAGGTTATTAAATTTCATTTATTTTTATTTAAATAATTATTACAAAATATAAAAACTATCATTAAAACAACATCTTTACACCAATAAACAAATATTTAGAAAATTATTTATGTACATTGAAACACATCATTTCAATTATGGCAATTAGAAAATAATATATATTCAAATTTTGACTGAAAAGTTTGATTTTTATTGAACAAAAAATTAATTTTATTGACATTAATTAAAAAAATATCCTACACATCAATAACCTTAAAATAGTTATGTCAATGATATCAAAAAATCTCTGAACATTAAGTTGAAAGAATAACATTTAATATTTGTTGAAAAATACCATGTTATTAAAAAAAATTCACACAGTTGAAAAATAGACTTAATTAGAAATTTTGTTTTGGATTATAATTCATTCAATTTTCTTATTCAATTTAATTTCAATATTTATTACATATATTTAATTTCGTCTCTTCCGTAAAATTGATTTTAATATTATTTAAAATATTTAAAATACGATATATAAAAATTAAGATCATGATCTCTATAGTTTAATACGTGACACTTCCACATTTTTACAAGTAATATATTTCAAACAATTTGATACATGACACCGTCTAAATTTTAATAAATGACACATTCTAAATAATTAACACCAATTTCACACAAAGGTTATAAATTCACTTTATTTAAAAATTTAAGACTTAATTAAATAAAAAATATAATGATTAAAATGTATCATAAACCTAAATATATAAACCATATTATTAATTAAACCGAAAAAATAACACTACATATATGAAAGTAAAAATCTTAGTAATGACTATTGAATAATAACCCTAATCAATTTTAATTAGAAAGAAACTTCTATGTTATTAATATAAAAAAAATTGTTGTTAAAAATTTCAAAGTTATTAAATTTTAGGAAAATGTAAAATTTTCTAATATTAAGTAATTAAATTACTTGTATAAATTTTTAAATTTTCAATTTTATTAAATTTTACATCCAAACAATATATTTTATTATAAAATATTTCAACCTTTTATAAATTACATTTTTATAAAATTATATGTCTAAACAAATTATAAATATATTAGTAAAATTACTCCATATAGACATAGAAACAAGGAGGACAATTTACCCTTTTGATTGAGAGTTTTTTTTACTAATAATAATAAGGTTTAATTGTTTCTTTTGTCCCCAATTTGGTTGAAGTGTGTCAAATACGTCCCCTTTTTAGAAAAATGTCAATTTCGTTCCCATATAGAAAAAATTGTGTCAATCAAGTCATTTCCGTTAAATACAAACTAATGGTGTTAAAAACTTAAAGTGAGTTTTGAATAATAACCACTTCATGGGTCTGATCCCTGATATTATAGTGGATAAAGTGAGTTTTGAAAGCAATGATTTTTTATGGAGATGACTTGATTGACACAAATTTTTTTTATATGGAGACGAAATTGACATTTTTTTAAAAGGGGGACGAATTTGACACACTTGAACCAAATTAGGGACAAAAGAAACAATTAAACCTAATAATAATAATAAAATTAAAAAGTATATTAAAAATATTTCTTATGCTCTGTGTTGTAAGTTTCGCTGTTGCAAATTTTGTACCATTGAAAACTCCATTTGATCAAAGTTAAATTCATGGAAATAATTAATAACATTATATAAACTATGAAATTTTATTTTATAATAATAGCATTCGTTTCTAAATTATTTTTATTTATTTTCTTTCTAAATTTTTTACTTTATTTTTCATTTGTTTGAATATTAGAAATAATAGTTAGTGTTTTTGTTGTAAATACTACAAGTTCATTCTATCATTATTGAAAACAGAGCAAGTTCATCTTTTACTTTCTTTTGAGTTATTTTCTTTTTTGTGTTACTTATGACTTGTGATGTTTGTATATGGTTCAAAAGAGTTTTAGATGAATCTTGTCTATGTATGATCGTTAAGATATAATCAAATTATTATTATTTATTTTTTTGTGTACATGGCAACTATAGGTGCTAAAGTTGTTAGAAGTCACAATTAAGTTAGGAGTCTCCTCATCCATATAAGCTAGTAATGTTTCTATGCACGATGGTATGAATTGATATGTTTAATATTGATGAATTAGTATGATTGATTGATATGTGATTTAAGTTAAAGTAGTTTTAAAATTGTAAAATGCGTGTGAATATTATGATTGTTGATCTACCTAGGATGTATCATTTGGGTTAATTTAGTCTATCAAAAGCATTTTGAACTTGTATGTATGTTATTTATAAACTAAGAAAAGTGTAAGAGTCAATAGATGGACCAAATAAATGATCTGATAGATTTGTTGAGTCTTTGTTTTTATGTAGACTCGTTGAACGAACAAGTTGTTCGTTGGAAAAAAAAACGAAATTGATTAATCTAATGAGCTCATATGGGTCACCCATTGTTGAGATAGGACTTATTGGGAAAACCTAACAAAACTAGCTTCCAGTTATGTTAGTTGTGAGCAAGTGAATCTCATTGAACGATTTTTTGACAGTAGTTTAAAGTTTAAATTTGTTTATTTTAGATTAAATACTTTTTTTAGTTTATAAATTATGACATGAAAATAAATTTTATTTTTATTCCAAATTTTAATATAATTTAATTTGTAAATTTTAAAAATAATAATGAATATAATTTTCATCATCATACAATATTAAGAATTTTTTGATGTAATAAAATGCAGATATGTGTTTACGCATATACACAAGTGAAAACGATAATTTGGTATATTAACAAATCATTAACATTGTTTGGTTACTAAGATTATTGTTGGAAGTCCCACATTGACTAGAGATAAGACCAATTCAATGTATATAAGTGGGTGCAAACCTCACCCCAGTTTTGTGGAGTTGAGAGTTAGACTTAAAGTACGTTAGATCACTCTACTAATAAAATTTAAAGATAAAAGTGATTTATAAAGTTTTAGAATGAACATAAAATCTAATTTTACTTAAAATTAAAAAAAAATTACATTTTTGTGTGATTATGTAATCAGAATCGTGAGACATTAATACACGTCTAAATATACATATAACAATGTCATTTGTCAAATAAGCAAATCTTTAATTTTATCTAATGAGAATTATATTTATTATTTTTAAAATTTAAAGATCAACTTATATAAAATTTGAGAACTTATATTAAATTTGAGACACTTCATAATTTAGAAAATAAAAACATTTAATTTTTTTATCTTATCCTAAAACACAATATTAATAGTAATAAGGAAACTTAAATACTAAGATCAACACTAGGAATCTACTTCCAACTTCCCAAATTTATAAATTGTTGAGTTCTGTCTTGCTTAAAAAATATCTCCCTCTCTATTTTGGGTAATAAATGAATTTGCAATAAGTATATTTGAAACCAATCTTTATAAAAGGAAAAAAGTGAGTATAAACTAAAAGTTTTTCCTACACTTTATGCATTAGAAAAGATTTTCATTTTCACGTCAGTAGTACAATTTTGTTTACATGTCTTTTGATAACACTTGTTCTTTTTTTTTTTTTAAAGAAAATCACATAAAATAAAAAGAGTTTATCTTTTTATAATACCATTTATTGAAACAATCATAATCAATTATGTTATATTACTGAAAATACATGTACTATAAAGCATGCTATTTAATTTTATGATTATTTTTATTTTTATTATTATAATTATAAAATCAAATTAAATAATGTTATAAATAGTTTATATTTATTTTCTATATAATTATTTAATTAAGAAATGGTTAAGTTTAAGAAAATGAATAAATATAAATAAAATAAAATTTAATAAAATATTTAAAAGATAAAATTAAAAAAATTGTGGATATCAAAACGATAAATTCTCTATATAGATATAAATAATATTACTAATAAAAAATATTAATAATAATGATAATAAAAAATAAATTTTTAAAATAATATTTGTATTAAGTAGAATAATCATAAATAATAATAGATAATAAGATTTTAAAATAATAATAATAAACAAAAATTCCGTAAGATCATAATTATAATAACTATGAAAAATAAATAAATTAGATGATAATTAATTATTTTAAAAGATATTTATTTAAAAAGTTATTCATAAAATATAATAGTTATTATTTTTATTTAAAAGATTTTCTACGATATAAAAATAATAAGATAAGAAAAATTATATATGATATTTTATGATTATTAGAAAAATCTCATAAAATCTCACAAAGTGTATTTAAGATTTTTAAGGTTGAGAATGAAATATATAAATATATATACTAAGCAAATGAGTGAGTATTACACTTGGTGAGAAAGAACGTGACATATGACATAGAAATTTTTTTTAAATGTTTACGTATTAAATTTAAAACTAACTAATCTCAGATCTTTCTTTTGGGTGTGAATTGAGTTTATATTATTGTTACGTGAGTTTTTGCAATGTTCTCTTTAACTGTATCACCCGAAGTCTAACTCATAAACAGGGTTTCATATTTCATGATTTACAATGTTTTTGCAATGGAAATGGACATAACATGAAATTGAAGAATCCAAAGTGGCATATGAAAAGTATAGTATAACGGTGTTGAGTATTTCAGAAGCATTTATGGCGGTATTTGAAATGAAACCTAAGTAGCATACTGAATATTGAATCAATTTAAAGGAAATTGACTTCAAACTGTTGCGTTATTTTCTCATCATTTCAGCAGCAGAGTCAGAATCCCGAACAAACATGGCAAGTGGGCATACTACATGAATCTGAAACCCAATATATTGTTATCCTATGCTTAACTTTACTAGTGGGCATTCCCCACACTTTTTACTGCTTAACTTTACCAAAAATCATCATCTCACTGTGAAAACTCTAACAATTCAAAGGTGCGTTTTTTTCTCTCTTTGTGTCTCCATTGTTGTGCTACCTTAACTTTTTCAATTTTTCTGCACAACCATTTGAGTTTTCTGGGAGTATGACTGTCACTTCTTCAAATTTAGCTTCGAATCATTTTCTATAATCTTGTTTTTTTATTCCCCACCGGGCAGGTATTGGTGGTTTCCAGTGTAATTTAATCCCATTCCTTGGAAATCACCATGCACCCTTTTTATTGTTATTGTTATTTTACTAAAAAAAATATTTTTTTCAACCAATATCGATTCCGAGAATTCTCAACGGAAAATGAAAATCAAGATGGAATCTTGGTTTGCTTCTGTTTCTGTTTTTGTGATGTTTGATTAAATGTGGTTCTTTACCCCCTTTTGCTGTGCTTCTCAAGTTTTGAATTTCTATTGTGAATAGATGGTTCTCTTCATTTTCAAGATTTTTACATCCAATGTCAAGATTTTTACTCACCACCACATTACCGCATCACCACGAATGGAGAGCAAAGGGAGAATTGAGGTGAGAAGAAATGGATCTCATCGAAAGAGAAAACAGAGTGAGGGAGGTGAGAAGAAACAGATCTCAAAGAAGAGAGAAAGTTGGGGGAGAGAAAATGAGAATGATTTAGGATTTGGTAAATAAAGAAGGTAAAAAATAAAATGGTTAAAAATTAAAAGGTAATTTGGTAATTAAAAAATTTGTAGAGAGGTAGAGAGAGAAAGGGTGGTGGTGGAGGGAACAACACCCTTGTTTTAGGTAATGTGTGTGTTTTGAGTTTAAGAACAATGATGTTTTGAATTTTGATAAATATTTTCAATTGATTTTTTAAAGTTATAAGAATGAGATTTTATGAAATTGCATGAGTACTTGGTATCAATTATAATAATTAGTTTTAAATTATAATAATTAGTTTTTATTAGCTTATTTGTGTATATCTGTTTTCCCTTTATTTAGGCCCTTGACTTGTATATTTATACTAATGTAACCTAATAATAAAATTAACTTTTCTAAATGCTTTTCTATATGGTATCAGACTAATACACAATCCTCTTTTTTCCTGTTTTTTTTTTCTTCTCCACTACAGGACGTCACTCCTTCCTTTTTTTTTCTTTTGCCTCCCATGGCCAACGACAACTCTTCATCTATTACCAACCCTCATGAGCCATCAAAACCTTTCACTTGCATCATCCTCAACAGTGTCACCAAGCTTCTTCCCTCCAATTACGTCACCTGGAAACTTTAAGTTGAAGCTATCCTTGATGGCTACGATCTTCTCAAATATCCAGATGGATCTTTTCTTGCGCTGGCGACGGTAGTTTTCGCCTGTTGAATCTCCGGTGACAACTCCAAATCCTGCTTATCAAACCTGGCATCGACAGGACCGTCTTATATATGGTGCTCTCCTCACCACTCTCTCTCCTGAAGTGGCATCCCTTGTGTCTCAAACAATGACATCACATGATCTCTGGACTCTTCGCCATACCTATGCCAAGGCATCCTGCAACCACCTCAAGCAGTTAAAGGAGTGTCTCCACACGACGTCCAAAGGTACCCAATCCATCACCACCTATATGCATTTTCTGAAGCAAACTGCAGATCTCCTTGCCTCACTTGGCTCTCTTGTCTCCGTTGAAGATATTACTGACCATGTCTTTCGTGGCCTCGACGACGGCTACAGACCTGTCATTGACGGCGTCAATGCAAGGGACATTATCATTCTTTTTTATGACATCCTCGAGAACCTTCTCATTCAAGAACTCTCCCTTGTTGTTGCTCAACAAAAGGTTCCTACTCCCCTGACAACCTTGAGTGCACAAGCTCGACCCAACCATTATGACAAAACTCGGTCTGGGCAATTTTCTATATCATCAACTTCACGCCCTGGCAATCGCAAGCCGTTTCTTGGTTGTAGTTAGTGGTGCAATATCAAGGGTCATGTTCTATCTTAGTCTCACACCTTCAAGCAGCAACACCCTGGTGTCTCATTGCCTCCTCGTTCCTTTTCTGCTAACCCTGGACAGGTTTAGGTCCATACTGCAACTGTTGGCACATCTCAAACTAATTTTTTGGTTGATAGTGGAGCGACGCATCATGTCACCAATGATCTTGCCAATCTAGCACTTCATCATCCGTACATGGGTCTAGACTCATTGTTTATGGGTAACGTTTAGGTTTAAACATCTCTCATTCTGGAACACTTTTACTGAATGATTTATCCCTCTCACATACTTTGTGCGTTCCTTCCATGCAACAGAAAATCCTTTCTGTCTCTCAGCTCACCAAACAAACTAACTTTGATGTTATTTTCTTGCCAAACTCTTTTTATGTGAAGAACTTGCAGACGGGTCAAATAACCCATAACGGCTCATGTGTAGATGGACTTTAAGTTAAAGAATGTCACCATTTCTCACTCCAACTGCCAACAAACACAAAAGGATTTGGATGCTTGGCTAGTTGATTTTGAGGTAGCTGAAAATCACTTGGGTGAGGCAAATCGTCAATTGCAATGTCAAGTTGACGATTTACTACTTGATTGTTAAAGAATAAGAAGACGGTGGAAAACTTAACCGAGTAGAACACTATCTTAGCAAAGCAAAACACCACCTTAATGATTGAGTTGGAAGACATCAATCAAGTTGTTATGAAGCTAGTTTTAAGAAGGTTCTTGCTTAAGAGGACTACTTCTACAACATCCCATTAGGCAAAGGCAACTTTGATATGATACAAGATTTTTATGAAGGAAAGTTGATGTTCCTTCATGAAATGTCGACCAATGGAAATGTTGGGCTAGATTCTATTGTCGTAGATGCCACCCCTACCAATGTCACTTGAAGTACTCCTCATGATTTAAATATTTTAGCCCAAATGTGTCTTTTTTGCTTTTTGTTAAGTCGACCTTTTCTAAAGACCATAATTCACATTATATCAATGAAATTCACTTTACGTTAATTCATTATATTCTTTCTTTTTCTTATTTATTTATTGCATGTTTCATGATGATAATTTTAATCTACCTGATTGATGGAGATTAACGATTGCAACACATGATAAGGCATCCTTGGACTTGCCTTTAATTATTTAAATTCAACAATGAACTGTTCAAGTTGTATGTGGTAGGTGTTCTTTGGAACTCGCCCTTAACCATTTATTTAAGTTATTACAAGTAATGTATTTGGTAGGGGTTATTTTCACAACTTTTCCTTAGTTGTTCAGTATGGGTTATATTAGCATAAGCCTTCCTTAAATGTTCATAATTAGATCATCCAACAAGAGTTCTTTGCCGGACGTTTCCTTAGTTGTTCATAATTGGATCGTTCAACATGGGTTCTTTGTAGAACTCTTTCTTAACTTGTTTGGCAAGGGTTCTTTGTAAACATCTTCCTTAACCAACAATGGTGCATACAATATATGGTAGGGGTTCTTAGAACTTGTCCTTAACCGTTTAAAATTAGAATGCTCAGTTTGCACATAATGACTTTGAATATGATTTTATTGTTTGTTTTAGATGTCTCGTTAAAACTTTTCCAACCAAAACCTTCCTTAGGAAAAAAATGTTGGTGGTATGAAAGAATACGTCGGTCAAAGAATACAATTCTTAACTGAAATAAAACTTTAAGTGAGAAACATTCAAAGTGTTGAGCAAGTTCTCATTGTTCAGGTACTCAAGGCAATAAACTTCATTCTTCATGTCTTCTATAATCCTGAAGGGTCCTTTCTAGTTCGATGCTAGCTTTCCATACGCAGGTTTCTTTTGAGCTTCGTTTGTCTTCCTCCAAACTAGGTCTCCTTCATTGAAACTTCTTGGCTTAACCTTGTTGTTGTGCTCATTTCTTTCATTCTTCTACATACTTCTTCTCGAACAATTGTCGCTTCCTTTCACTCTTCTATGCTATCCAACTCAGCTCTTAATTATTCATCGTTAAGATTCATATATTGGAGCTGTCTCTTAAGCGAAGGTTCACTGACTTCCATGAGTGACATTGCATTAAAACCATACATCAAATTAAATGATGTCTCTCAAGTGGAACCAAGTGGTGAACATCGATAGGCCCAAAGAACTTCAGGCAGCTCATCCATTCAAGCTCCTTTCGCTTCTCTTAAGCATTATTTTATCTTGACCACTATAGTCTTGTTTGCAGTTTTTTCTTCACCGTTCGTTTGAGAATGTTCCACAAAAATAGTGAAATGTTTCATACCCAAGTTTTTATAAAACCATGTCAACTTCTTATCGATAAATTGATGGTTATTATTAGTAATGATCGTATGAGAAAGACCAAAACGACATATGATGTTTTTCTATACAAATGTCTGCACTTGTTGAGCGGTTATGGATGCCAAAGCTTTTTCTTCTATCCACTTGGTGAAGTAGTCTATGGCCATGAGCATAAACTTCTTCTGAGCATAGCCGGTTGGGAAATGTTCAACAATGTTCATTTCCTATTAGGCGAATGACTAAAGGGAGAATATACTATGCAATTATAATGAGGATATTTTAACATTATTTCCATACTGGAGGGCTGACCAATATGGTATTCACTTCAGTGAAGGCAACCTCGCTCCAATTGTTCCATTTTTCAGAAGTTTGTTTCTTCATTATCTCAGGATCGATTTGATCTTTTTTATTAGTCTAGGAATAAACCTTAAAAGGAAGGTCATACGTCTAAACAACCTTTGCATTTCCTTTAAGCTTTGTGAGCTTCTCTTTTCTAAAATGGTGTTGCACTTATCTGGCTTCACTTCTATGCACTGAGCGGTGAGCATGAAGCCTAAGAGGTTGCTCGCTCTAACCCTAAAGGTGCACTTGGAGGAGGTTAATCGTATATTATATTGCCTAATCTAGTTGAACACCTCTTTTAAGTCCTCAACATGCCCATAGACTGATTAGGATTTGACCACCATGTCGTCCACATAAACTTTCATGTAGCTCCCTATCTGGTGACAAAAAATATTATCCATGAGACACTAATAGGTTGCTCCTGCATTCTTGAGGTCGAATGACATAACTTCATAAAATTGTTAGCATGTTCGATGATGAAAGCGATTTTGTCCTTGTCCGGATGATACATGGGTATCTGATTATACCCATAATAAGCATCTAAGAAGCTGAGAAGTTGATGACTCGATGCATCATCAACCAACCTATCAATGTTAAAGAGGGGTGTCCATTGGACATGCCTTATTCAAATAAGTGAAGTTTGTGTACATTGTCCATTGGTCGTTCGACTTCTTTACCATAACCACATTTGGAAGCCACATGTTACATCTGACTTCCCAGACAAAGCTAGTTTCTTCTAATTTTTTAACTTTGCCTTTGTAGCCTATTGCCTTTCTTTACCTAGCCGCTGCTTTTTCTAAGCAACCAGTCAAGCTTCCTTAAATATTGCGAACTTGTGAACTTCCTTACCTAGCCGCTGCTTTTCCATGCAAACATGTCACTATTATCTTTCGCCACCTTTACCACCACTTGTTTTTGTTATTTATTTAACTCATTCCTAAGCTTTGTGTTTTGGTTGTCAAGCTTTCTTGGCTTCAACTCTTTAACCTCACATTGTGGTTCCATCCGTTCTTCGGTGTTAACGCGAGGGTGCACATCTATAGGCTACCTCAAACATATGGGTTTTATATGGTGGAACTTAAGGTGTCATTTTCAAATCTGTAGCATAACACTCCCATGTGATCTTCTGGTCAACGTGCATTGTGTAGATTACGCCCTTATCAAAAGGAAACTTCATGACAAGGTAAGACGTAGATATGATGGCTTTGAAGGAGTTGAGGCACAATCGTCTGGTCAACACGTTATAAAATAGGTTGGCCTTGACAAAAAGATATCTAACACAGATTTCCCAACTATTTCGACTAGATTCGATTCTTGACCTCAAGTTTAGGAATCCTCTGGTGTCCATCCGCTTGTAAGAGAATCCTATAATCTAAGGCACAATGGGATATTCAAATATATATATATATGTTTAAGAACATCTTCTAATTTAATATGCTGATCAAACTGCCTTGGTCAACCGATACTTTGCTTTTGCCATAGTTGTAATATGTGCAATAACCATCATCGGATAATCTTGACCGAGATCAAGGGCCTTAAAGTCCTCGTCAATAAAGGTGATCGAGGATGTGGTTTTTAGTCTCTTCTTCATGATGCATGATTTTTGGTGCTCATATGCCTCTTGCTTATTAATGTTGAAGATCCGCCTTTAGTGAACCCCCTTAAGATTGTACTAATCTCCCTTTGAATGGGTGGTCTCTGCTTCTACTTTGGCTTCTTCACCGAGATGATTTTCTACAACACTTTGTTCTCGACTCCTATTGGGAGCTTCGTTTAGGGTTGCACCTACAAGGAGGATTCCTCTCTACCCACTCGATTTTAACAAACTTCTTCAAATGTCCCCCAGATCAACTCCTCGATCTTTTTATGCAAGGCGGTGCACTCTTCTGTTGTATATCCCATGTTTCTATGGTATAAGCAACGCCTATTACCGTTACAATTTGGAGGAGTGAGCTTCCTCCTAGGAGTAGGTTAACGCTAAGAGCTTCTTCAAGGATCTTAACTCGAGGTGCGTTGAGAGGGGTATACTAATCAAATTGTGACACTTTGGCCGACTCCTTGGATTGGGTATCACATATTTTATTGTGCGGTTTTGTTTTATCAATTTTACCACTTGACGAGGCTTCTGCTCGCATTTTCTTTTTGAAGTCATGCATCTCTCCTAGTTGCATGAACTAAGTGACTCTTTGCCTCAGCTCATCCATATTTTTTCCAGGCTTCATGCAAAGCTTATATGTGAATGGTCCTAGGCATAATCATATGATTCATAGCCACTTCATGTTTAAGATTACGAATTTGTCTTGCCACCTTTCCAAACCTCTCCATGAAAGCTTGGAGTGACTCGTCCTTTTCCTACCTAATATTCACCAAGGTAATGGACATAAAATGATGCAGTCTCCTGGTTGAAATTGTGTGATAACTCCCTAATTTTGAATCTTTTTCTAATCTTAGAAGTCTTTCTTAGTTTCTTTTTCTTCTTAATTGTTTAGATTTAGGTTAGTTTTAGGATTTTTGTTTAAAATTGTAGTTAAAATTAGGCTTTTAAGAGTTTTTTTTAGTAATTGCAAATAAATAGGAAATTAGGATTTTTCTTTAGAAAATATTTGAATAAAAATTCTTTGCTTTAATTTTTGTTTAATATGTTTTAATTTCCTTTAATAAAATTCCATTTTCTTTATGTAGAGTGGTTTGGCCATTTGAAACTGGGCCTCAGTCTCGGGCTGTTCTGGAACGCTGCACTTGATTTTAAGTTGCACTAAAGTGAAGAAACATTGCGTTTTGGCAGCACGGAGCTTATTTAATTAAGCTGCACATGGAATAGGGCCTTTGACACGCTAAAGCCCACTTAATCAAAATGCTGCAGCTGGAAATTAGAATTGGACATTGAGCTGAATAAGTGGAACAGTGCCGTTTTGCGTCTTGGCAGCTACTGTAGGGAGTCTTTATGCGTACAGATCATTTGAGAAAAACACTCTTGCATGCACATTCATTTGGAAAAGGGAGCACTCTCGAGCATTCGAGAAGAAGAAAGAAACACCCACGTGCTAGGGTTCAAGCGAAGATGACCGGCGAGTGAGGGTCACTGACCGAAGCTGACTAAGAGAAGGTAATTGGAGGGATGGTGATCAATGTGGACAAAGAAGGTTAGCCGTCCGATTGAAGTGAAGGAAACATTGAAGAGAAGCTTCAAGAGTAGTCAAGGTTCCCTTTTTAGTTTTACTTTCTTTCATCTTCTTCAGACCCTATATAAAGGGGTTCTTCCATGTAAATAGGATACACTTGAACAAACACTTTACAGTTTTAGATAGTTTAGGGTTTCGTTTTTCCTTGCCTTTTGGAGCGAATCACTCATGGTGGTGACAGCCCGTGGTGGCTCCAATTGTGAGTTCTGTTCGGTACATTTTCGTTTGTTCATTGTTCCTTGTTAATACTACTTCCTTTCGTGATGTTTCCATGTGTTAAGTGTGTGAGATAATTCTATTGTTTTAATTCTTTTCAATGTTTTCGTATTCCCGTGTGCGTATGTGAATATTGTGATTTGGAAATCAATTGAATTTGTAAATTTACACTTCTATAATTCCTTTTTGGAGTTAAACGACCCCGAGGTGGGCGTGAATCACGAGAGGTCTTCTCGAGTTAGACAGAAGTTCAATAAAAAAAAATATTTTTAATCATGTTGTTTTAGTTTCTATTAGATGTTGTTTGTAGATTTGGTTAAAAATGATGAAGCTGAATGAAATTTGTTTTGTTTTGGTAAATCAATTGAGTGTTATTCATTTTAAGTTCTATATTAGAACTTGAGACCCCGAGGTGGGCATTTTATGAACAAGATGTCTTCCTGTATAATAACAAATCAATTGATACACCATTTCAAGCAAATTTCAGTTCAGGTTTATGATTTTTATCCAATGACTTTGTTCTGTTTAGTGTTTTAGGTTATGTTTTTAAATCTGACTTCCATGATTAGACTTTAGGTACCGTCCCTACATACTTTAGTTAATTTCTGTTGATAGAATTTGTGTTACTATGTTGATTGAGATGATTGTAGAATAGGTTTCTGAATCTGATCTTGGTTAGAAACAAAAGTTAGAGTTGAATTTGTTTTGGTTTGGTACATTGATTGGAGATAACATATTTTGAGTTCATCAAATGAACTTTAAGACCCTGTGATGGGCTTAACTTCCCAGGATGTCTTCCTGAAAAATGATCACACATTCTTTACATTGATCCACATGGATTTGATTCTAATTTCTGTTCTAACTAGTGTTTCTTGTTTTGTTTCTTTGATTTTGGTATTCCTGTGAATAAAGATTAGATACATTAGCTTAGATGGTGAAATTTTACATTCTTTTGGTTATGTTACGTTCATATACCATTTCTTTTCATTAAACTATTCATTACTTTAGTGTAGATTTTACTTTTTTTTACATTTTATTTCTTTGTTTTCTTTTTAAACAGATTTCGTTTCTCATTTCTTTTCTTTTTAATTTCTTTGTTTTCATTTAATTTCTCTTCCCCACCTTGTTTGTTAGTTAGTAAATAGAATAAAAGCAAGAATTAACCAAACAATTTAATCTTAATTGTACTGAGTCCTTGGATTGATCCTTGGTTGACCCCTATACTTCATTAGTGGGGAAACTGAGTTTGTTATGATTTTAGGCGACAAAAATCAGTTTAACATTGTGCTTCAAACTTAAAGCAGATGTTGGCAAAAGTATCTATGGAGTTTGGTGGCAACGAGGAGAACTGAGCCAAAGCTTCTCCCTTCAAAGAGATGGAGAAGGATCTACAATAGACGAGATCACTCGAGGTGTAGATCGTCATTTGATTCATGAACATTCTAATATGTTCATCAATAGAGCCATCATACTTATAAAAAACGAGCATTGCCCATTTGTCTAACAAAGGTGCTTCCATTGTTCATAGCATAAAATGGAAGCATCATGACCATATTCACAGTTGCCATGGACGAGTGATCGTTACTAGCCCCTGAATTGCCCCATGGACCGTTTAGCAAGGCTCCTCAGGTTGCTTGGTCTACACGGGTTGAGTTGGTATAGGAGGCACAAAATTCTTGCCACTTTGTTCCTAACACATAAATATGTTTTCAACACAAAAGGTCCTTAAATATTCTTCATAATTCCTCTACATCCCCTCTATTTGTCTTTGCAAGTTTCTCATCATCTCTATTAGATTAGGCTGTCTATCCACTTCTTCTACAACCACATTGTTCGTCATGTTCCTTGTGGTCACCATGAGATTAACAAGTTGTTCTTCTGACTCACGATGGGCATCAAAATGTTTCGGGTGTAAGGTCAAGTCTTCTAATCTAGTTGATTAGTCTTCAACTAATCACTCACAACTAAGTCATATTAATCAAATGTTGGTTGATGAGTACCTATCAAAGGTCTTTCGATGCAAAAGTTAGATCAGTTCAGATTGTAAGGGTAATAAATGCGTAATTAATGTGTCACCGACCTTCTTACCTCAAACCACTATTTATAGACTTTGTGATGAACTTTTGATTATGATTGACCTAATTATAGCCCAAACATGGCTAATCATGATTTAACTTTTAAGTGAGATGGTTTTAGAATTAGTTGATTGACCGATCTTCACAGTGTTTAAACCGTCCAATCTAATAGTCGACTGTCTGACTATTACTGGATAGGTATATTGTACAAAAACAATAATCAAACATAAACCAAAACCAAATTAACCTTTTTCATAGCAAAACCCAAATAACAATAATATGGACTCAATTCGCACCCAAAAGAAAGACCGAGACTAATTAACTTCTCTTATCGAAATTTAGTAGATAAACCTTCAAAGTTTATCTTTATCTAACGTTTTTTTCACCAAGTATAATACTCATTATTTAATATGCATATTTATAGACTTAACTTTTACCCTTAACACCCTAGATTAAGAGATTTTATGTAATATTTCTAATAATCACAAAATATCAGTTATATGATATATCTTTTCCTACATTTTTTTCCATCTCTTAAAAATATTTTAAATAAAAATAATAATAAATTGTTATATTTTATAATAACTTTTAAATAAATCCTTTTTAAAATAATTAATTATCATCTCATCTATTTTTTTTCTAATTATTATAATTTTACGTTATCATACAAATTGATAAAACAATAATAACATACAAAACTAATATCATAAATAATAATTATAATAATAAAAATATTAAAAACAATAAAAATGAAAATAAACTCATAAAATATTAATAATAGTATTTTACTTTAATTATGTGAAAAAAAAATTGCATATTTATATGTATTGGAAATAAGATCGCAAGAATGATTGAACCAAATACATATAACAAACTTTAATTTTAAACACAACAAAAAAAATAGTATTCTTAAAAATTCATCAATTAAAAAATTATTTTTTAGGGTTAAATATGCTTTTAGTCCCTAAAGTTTCAAAGAATTTTGGTTTTAGTCTCCGCATCAAACATTAATGGCATTTCATCCTTCATGTATGAAAACAATTATAAGAGTTTTCATACATGAAGGATGAAATGCCATCAATGTTTGATGCGGGAACTAAAACCAAAATTCCTTGGGACTAAAAGCATATTTAATCCTATTTTTTATCTATACGGTCAATCAAATATTCAATTTTTTTTAGTTTTTTTTTTCATTTTTCATTCTGTTTTTATTTTTATTTTATTTTGAGAAGTAAATTTAAAAAAAGGTAAAAAAAAAAACAGTAGAAATGAGAAAAAAAATGCAAAATAAAATTGTTTATATTTTCCCTTTGTTTGGATAAATTCCAACTCTCTCAAATCCCCTTTTTTAAACAAAAGTTACAAGTGAATTCTTCGACTTGAATATTATTTATCTCGATTGCTATTCAATTTTAATCAACTTGGAACTTTCAAGTCCACTTAAATTAATAATAAGTTAAAATACAATTAATTTTTTATTTAAACATTTTTTACTTTTAGATTTTGAAGTTAATTTCAAATTTTTATTTAGTCACGCGTGTAATAACCACTAAATTAAAAGTAAAATTTTTAAGAATATTAAAATAATAATAATAATAATAATAATAATAATAAAATTAAGTTTTAGAAAATTAAAGTTACATAAGCTCCTTGAAAATTAAAACAGAAACGTATCATTCCATTTTTCCCAACCAGTTCTTCTTCTAACCTTGCTCTTTCAAAGCCTCTGTACTTCTCTCTAAATTCTTCCTAAATTGAGCCACTGGAATTCCATTCTGAAGGTGCCTAGATGAACTTGGCGTCAAAGACTCCGAGTTGCACCGATCAATTTTTCTTTCCGGTAACGGGTGAATATTTTCCCTTTTCCTCATGCGTTTGGAAGCTGTAATCATGCAGCAGATTTGCTTGCATGTAGCTTCCAAGTGTTTTTCCTCAATCCTTAACCTAAGTTAGGTTCTAAAACTGTCTCCATTTCCCAATTTTATGATTTGTAGGTGTTATAGTTTTCTTTGAAGCACGATTGAGCAATAGAGGTCTCCTGTGAGCTTGGCTGCTTGGGTTAGAGGTAAAGGAAGTTAGGTTTATCTTGTTTACAAATTTTGGAATCTGGTGGGTATGTACTGGTATGTTCTGTGGAAATTGTATGTGTTGCATGTGTGAATTATATGTTATACCATGTTACTGTTTGTGCTGAATGTGATGGAATTGTACGTTAAAATAAGTAATGGGGAGGGGTGGACTGTGAGATTTTGGAAATTTGGATTATAAATTGATATGGGTGGAGGTTGATGTTGTCAAGAGCTGATTAAAAAGAATTGAGTAATGATAATTAATCATAGTAGTAAATTACAAATGAAATTGGGGAAATTAAGGGATATTAGATGAACTAGTATGGTCAAATTGAGAATTTGGTGTCATGAGCAGTATGGATCAGTTTAGGTAAGTTAGACAAGTCAATTGGGACCTAACTGGATCCCTAACATGGTTCAAAATAGCTTCTAAGTGGTCAATTCAGATTTGATACTCTAAGTTTTTAAATTGGGAAATTTAGAATGTAATTTGATGCATAACAGTTAAGAATTGAAGTTAGGAAGGGTTATAAACATTTAAGCAAGTTAGATTCATCATATAGATCGAGTTTTGAGTGTTAGAAGTTCACCAAAAGGGTTAGAATTGGTTTGGGAGGGTAGAGTTGCTCAATTATGCAGTTTTAGGGTGCTGCAGATTATGCAGAGTCGCATAGCGCACCCTGTGCGCTCCGCGAGGGGTTTCTGTCAGGGAAAATTCGCTCAGCGCACCACAGGGTGTGCGCTCAGTGAATTTTCTGCGACATATTGAGTATTTTTGATGTTTTTGACATTCTGGGAGTTCCGGACGTCCGTTTTGGACATTCTTTAGGTCGTTCTGGGAGTTTTAGACCCTTCCGGAACTGTTGGTGATGGTTTCAAAGTCATTTTCCTTGTCTAAGTATGAGTTCATTGGGTTTTGGATTGTTTGTGGTCTTTTGAAGTGAAATTAATGTTATATATATGTTTGTATGCAAAGTAAAGTTGAAGAGTTACATGTACATGGTTTTATATGGATTCAATGAGATAATGTCATGGTATTTGGTGGTTCATGTCTTGAGTTAAGTTTCAAAGTAAAAGTATGGTTATTGGACGTAATTCCATGATCCTCAAGGGAGGTTACATGGTGGTGACCTGTAGTTGTTGTGATTGACCGTATGAATGGCCGAAGTTCAGGATGGGGTTTATCCTGACATTCTAATGACCATCCATGCTCAATTAGAGAGTGATGAGTCATGTGGTGAGAATAGCAGGAGGTCCTAGTCTTGGGTGTCTCCATTTATGGGCCAAGATGAGTTTGGTTGGACTTACACTTGTGTGTGGTCGGGTGAAACCCCTCGGCAATGGCTTTGCAAAGCAGTAGGGCCACAACAAGTGCACAAACCCCTGGAACTCGACATTTCATACTAGTCCGGATGGTCAAATCACGTGGTCGGTCTTAGTCTGTATTGTGTTATGGTCTTTGCAAGTTGTATGTGTGAATGTTCTTGGAAATATTAGATTGATTCAACTTGAATTGTATGTTTGTTTGAGACCTAGCTTACCCTTGCCTTTATTTGTTGTATGTGCTTGCCTTCCCCCTTGCGATGATCATCCAATCCTTTGGATGTGAGCAGTAGCTGATGATGTGTCCCTAGAGCAAGCATTGGAGAATGAAGAAGGTGCCACCGCCTATTGCTTAGGATCATGCTTTGGAGGGAAAGGATCCAGCTCTTAGTTCTTAGACTCTTTTAGGATCTCTTTAGATGTTTATAGTTTGAGAAAACTGTGTAGTTTAGATGATGTATTAAATCTATAGAATTGCTCTTAGAACATCTCTGTTATTTTAAAGACCTATTATGTATAGAGTTTTAAATTTTAGCTTATTTTGGATGAATGTAAATACTATTACATCATTTACGTTATGAAACTGCTTACCATACTGTGATGATATATCCTGTTAAATTATATTTAACATAAAATTTTTGGGATGTCAACGCGTAACATTAAAAAGTTGACGAAAAATCATAGAGCAGCAAACACAAATATTAAATTTACATTTAAGGTTCATATTCATATTTCTTTAGTTTCTTCTCTTCTACTATTGGTGTCAATACAATTTTTTGAAATAATAATTTTGTAATCTATGATAAATAAATAATTTATTTTTAAATGAAATTATACTAGATAAAAATATACGGTATTATATAATATTGAAATATTTTCTAAAACATTTCCGTAATAAAACCAGTATTAGGTCTCATTTTTTACTTTGTTTTTGTAGAGTAGTTATTGTAAAATAACGTGAGAATTTGATCTTAAAATGATTTTCTTATTGATAATATAGTTATAAAATAGTCATCAATTATTTTTTTAAATACTTTTAAAAAATTTTACATTTAATATTGTTTCAAAGATAATTTAAAAAAATCTTTGGATATATTTCTATTCTAAAAAAGAAAACAGTTTTTTAGAAATAAGAAAAAAAATCACAAAATATTAAATAACTGATGTACCAGAAGAAAATAAACTAAAACAAATTTCTAGGGTTAGGGTTTATTTCTTCAGTGTTGGGAGTAGATTGAGAAGCAGAGGAACGATGTCAAAGAAGAACAACCTCGCCAAGAGAAAGAAGCAATACGAATTCGATCTCCAAAGTACTGTCATCTTCGATTTCTCCTCTATTCAATCTCGGTTTCAATACTCATGTTCTGATTTTCGTGTTTGTGTTGATTTTCATTCAGGGGAGAAGCAAGAGAAGCAAAAGAAAGAGAAGAAGCTCCTTGCGAAGAAAAACAGTATGAAAGTCAGTGTTTGCTTGTCCATTCTTTCTTTTTTTTTCGCTGGGATTTTTATTTATTTATTGTTAAAAAAAGTTGGAGATTTTTGGTTTTGGGTTTCCTGTTTTTCGTTTGGATTATAATTTTGTTATGTAAAAATATTTTAGCTTTTTTATGCGAAAAATTTGGTCGTTGAATGCTGAGATAGTGGGTCAAATTTAAACTCTATCATTCTTGTTAATTGATTGAATGCTGAAGTAACCAATGGTGGCTGCCCATTGGTTTTTGGATTTAGGGTTTAGTGCAGAAGGGGTTAGTTTCTAATGTGACCAACAGAGGTTTGAAGTTTTATTAGTATAGATACTCACATTTAGTGTCCGACTTTGACTCGACTAGGTTTACCTCCAAAGGTGAATTCCTTTTTGAGGGAAAAATGGTTGAAACCTGTTGAGAGAGAAAAAAGAGTTGAAAGCTGAAATAGGATAAACAGAATGTATGCTATATGATCTGAATATTAGATTCTAATTTTGGACTCGAAGGAAAACCGAAAGTAGAGAAAGTTTGAATTGTGTATTTTTTTATGTGTTTGTGTTTGAAGATTAATGTCTTATGTTTGGTTTTGTTTTTGCTGGGTATTTAGGTTGATGGTAGAAACAAGAAAAAGGGTGGATTTCAGGTGGGGAAGAGAAAAGTGAAGGTCAAGTTGACTGCCCTTGCTAAAGCTAAGGCTGCCCAGGCAATGGAGCTTGACAACTGAGGTTTTACATTTGCAGTTTTCTACAATGTATTGAAATTGGTGGATGACAGTGTTGTTTTAAGGTTTAATAATACTTTGTTCTGTTCTGTTCTCTTCAGCTATACATATAACTATGATAGTGTAAGGTGTATATTATGTGACAAATTATGTTATAATATTAGCGTCTCTCTTTTACAAATTTTTCGTCCAATCAACTGCTTGCTTCAACTTCTACATCTTTTAATTGATTGATACGATTTTATACTTATGTCTTCTCTATGCTGTGCTCGCTGCTTACACAGCATGTCTGTCTTGCAAGTAATTTGCTGAGATGAAGAGAGTTTGGCATTTTGTTTTCATGAGTTATTATGCTTTCTGTGTGCACTGGATGGTGTAGAAGAACTAGTGAGGTGTAATTGATGTCAATTTTTCGATTTCAGTTATGTAAGTTTTATGGATGTAGATATCACCGGAAAGGTTTCATGTCCACAAAATCTCTAGTTCAGCAATTCTATTTGATTTTGAGGCAAAATGGTATACTTGTGGTTTAAACTCTTTCTTAAGAAACCTGGAAGAGGCAATGGATTCTCTCATGTTAAATCTGAACATAACTAGATCTTGTTCAAATCTTGTGTCTCTCTCTCTCTCTCCCCTCCGTAAACATTATTTAAAATGATAAAAATTGTCGTTAGAAAGTATAAGTAATTGACTAATGAATTTACTAAAGGTATTGCCCAAATTTATCAAACCATTCAAACTCTGCACCCATGCCATGCCTATAGTAGCATGTGCATATTCTAAGCAGTAGATTCTATTCTATTTCTCGCTTATTCATTTTTTGGAATATGCCCTATTTGTAATGCGTGCAAAAAACACAAGATCGAAGGAGATTGACTTATAAGACTTTATTCCTTTCTGAGAAAAGTGGAAACAGAAAGCAAAGTGGCAAGAAAATGAGAGAAACTGGTAAAGAAAATAACTTGAGAATAAAAGTTAAATTTACTAAGACTTTTACTCTCTTCATTTTCTCTATTAGCAATAGAGTATATGACTTCAAAATATTCCACTAATCTCTTAGTGGAATGCTAGGGCTTTATGCTTCAATCAGACAATTTGGCTGCCAAATGAAATGTGTTGCTTCTCCATGCTACTTTGTCCATAGTGGAAGGGTTGATGAACTTCCATATATATATAATTTCAATTTCAATAGTTAAAACTGTGTGGAGAAATTTATAAGTAAAAAGAAAGAAATATAAAATCATTTTCTTGATTAAGTAATGTATCTATAAGTTGATTTATAAAAGTTATTTAATAAATTGATTTTAAGTTGCAGAAATATTAATTTTGTTTTTTCTTTTCTTTTCATGGATAAAGTATAGACCTCATATTTATGCCTTTTAAGCATAAGATAAGAACACCCACTTTTTCATTAGAAATCCATTTCATAAAACAAATTCAGACCAAGGTAAATAGAAGTGTGCTCAAGGAATTAATACTTTCAAGTGTCCTTAAGAAATAAATAGATTTAAAAGAAAAGAAAAATATTTTTGAAAGCAATAAACAAACCTTGTTGTTGGTCTTGTCTGGGCCTTGGAGTTTTGGGTCAGACTCGGGTGAATGAGGCTCAGCCCAGAATCTCAAGCATCAGTGACCCAATAACTCCACATGAAATAAAGACAATGAAGCAGAAACCAAAACACTTGTGTGTGTGAGTGTGTTACACATCTGCTTTCATATTATTGGAGTGTGATTCAAAATTCAAATGTTTGAGTGGGAAGTTGCATTAAAGAGATTGTGACCAGACATAGCAGACAACCTCATTTGTGAAAACCACATGGACATGACATGACACAATGTTATCCAGTTATTCCTCTTTCCTTGTGTTCAATATTCATCACACGCCTTGCCTCACATAATCAATGTCACAATGAAAGTACACACTCCATATGCCTACTATATTAGGACACTTACACTTTATATTAAACTTCTTCTGCTTTTTCTCTAATCATACTTACAACAATCTTCTTATACATGTTCTTAGTTATCTCTCTATCTTTAGAGACAATTGTTTTCTTGTTGCTAATTCAAAAAGTTTTGTATGCTTCATTTTTTTTTTGTTGTTAATCAAAAGTTATATGATTTTTTTTCCTTTTATGTGAACATAGCTAGAGAGTACCCAAGAGATGAAAAATTTATTCATCATTATTTCAAATTGTTTTTTTAGTTATTTTTTAATTTTTATATAATTTAAATTGAAAAAGATTTAATATTACAAGTTAAATATATGAAAATTACACTATAAAAATTATATAAAAAAGAAGTTTTTAAATTGGAAAACGAAAAACAAATTAATTTTTTATAAATAAATAAAAATGATTGATACTTGGTCGAATGACTGGTTTAAATACAATTATTTTTTCAATTAAAAAAACAAAAAAATTAAAACAAAATAGAAGCAGTAAAAAGTTTAATAAAAAATTAAAGTTTTTTTAAATTATAATATAATTACATAATAACATATTTTATTTAAAAAGTACAGTTTTTATTTGTGTAATAGCACTTATGCTGATATATCATTTTATATTTATTAATTAATTATCTAATTTTATATAAGAAAAACATTAAAAATAATCTTTTAAAATTAATTCATATATTCACTTTTACTTTATGATTAAATATTTTCTATATTTTTTTCTAATATCTTCCCTTTATCAAAAAGGGGTTAAAAGTAATATACTTGATAATTCAATTATATTATACACAATAATTCAATGATATTATATGTCATCAATGTAATTATTCTTTAACAGCATATGTTACATAATTATACAAAGAATTTAGTTTTATAATTTTTGTATGGTATAGAGGATATATATATATATATATATATATATATATATATATATATATATATATATATACTTTTTCCTAATTTACTGTTAATAATATAAGTAATTATAAAATTGTTACAAGTTTCAATTTTATTTTATTTTCCTTTTTATCCATTCATTCAATGGATTTATTTCTTCATTTTTTTTTCAATCTTCACTTATAGGTACTTTTTACTGTTTTTATTATATTTGTTCTTTACTAAGTTATTTTTTGTTTTTTTTTTAAATTTTATTCTTAGTTGTTGTTTACGTAAATAAAAAACAGCGAAAAAAATATTTGTAGATAGAGAAAGATAAAAATTTAAAACTAAAATTAGAAATGAAATTAAATTTTATTGTAATTTAAGGAGAATTTAAAAACCATAAATTATCATATTAAATTACAGTAAAATACATATAAATGATGCCCAATAGGAGGATTTTATTTTAACACGTTAAATATGTTTTTGTCCTTAGAATTAGTCTCTCTTCAAAACTTTGGTCTAATTTAGTCCCCCAACTTTATAAATGTATGAATTTAGTTCTTTTAACCAAATTTTGTTAATTTTATTTGATGTTTCAAACGTGTTTCTTAGTTGACATTGAAGCAAATATGTGTCAAACAGTGTAAACAATCAAAATATGTGTCAAACAGTGTAAACAACTCAAATGCTATTATGAATTATTTTATGTGTTTTTAAAGAACTAATTTGGTTAAAAGAACTAAATTCATACATTTTTAAAGTTAAAAGACTAAATTAGACCAAAGTTTTGAAGAGGGACTAATTTCAATTTTCACTCCATAAACATATTTAACCCATACATTAATCATAGTTTCTAGAACTTCATGTATCATCAAAATTTTATTTTCTGTGTTAAGATTACAATCTAAATCACTGGATACATCGAAAAAAATTCTTCTATCAATCACATAGTATCATACTTCAAATAAAAATAATAATAATAATCAAATTCAAACCTAAGGAAATGATATTTCTTTATTTGATATAAAATAAATATTCAATGAAAAATTTGATCCCCACGTTCTCATTCTTTTACATGCTATTCCATTTCACTACCGACAAACATTCAAACACTTTCCAAAATTTCATGAACAAACATTCAAACACAACCAAGAGTTATAAAATACTACAAGTAGGGATCAATCTATTTATTTGCTACACTCTACAGGTATGAAATTATCCTTTGAAAATGACTATTAATAATTTCCTTTAGTTTGCCGGTGAAATATATATAAATAAAAAAAAAACACAAATTCAAAGAAAAAAAATCTACAACATATTTAACACACATTTTATTATATATAAAAAAATGTTGTTATTAAAATTGGTTAAAAATATATTAAAAACTGAAAATGAATTGTGTGAGAAATAATAATCTGATTCAGCTTTGGAATAGACTTATCCTTAACATTATGAAAGAGGTTTGTTTTGTGGACCAAAGGAAAAAGTTAGGAAACTGTCTCTTCCTGTTTTTGTTTTTTACCCTCAAAACCCATTATGAAACATTTTCAGTCTATTTTTCCTTCCTCTTTTTGCTGTTTTAATTATGTAAAGTGCAATTGTAATTATGTGCTCTCATAATTGGTCTCACACTCTCTCTTTCTCTATATATAGGTGAATTTAATAAATCAATTTAGCCATTCATTTAAAGAAAACATTAGGTTTCTTTCTTTAGTTCCTCATAACTATGTGCTAATTATTAATGTAATCATAGGATTATAGTTGGGTATTCATGAATGGAGTGGTAGGTATTCCTTTTAAAGCAATTTTTTTACTAATCAAGGAAGAAAGAAATAGGGTTTTATAGTAAAAAAAAAATACTCATATTTCCATTAGAAAAACTTTTTCTATACCAAAAGACACCACTTATTCCCCCAACAGAAAGAGGTTGAGGATTGCTTCATCATCCAACATAATCTTTGCTCTTTTAATTATTATTTCATCGTTTTTTTTTTTTTTTTTCATGTACTCTTCAACACTATATATTCAAAATGAATGTGAAGGGGAATATATATTGATTCATCATTTAATGCTTAGTGTTATTGAATTGATTATTTAGTTTATATGCTGGATTTATTGATTATTACGGTTTCGGTATGTTTAGTTAGCTATTCAATGCATCTATGAGAAAAAGTAAGTCATTGTCATAATCACTTCATCGTGGTTAAAAAATACTTTTTTATATTAATTTTTTGATTAGTATATAAAAGCATATAAAAATATTTGACTTTTTATTTTAATTCTAAAATTGATATAAACAATCTAGTTTTTATATCAATTTTGAAATCAATATAGATAATTCGTTAAAGGATAGATAAATTTGTATATGATCAAAATTTTTTATATTAGTTAAAGCTAACTGGTATGAAAAATGTAACTTTTTTGTATTAGTTAGTGTTACAACTAATATAAAAAGTCATTTTTTATATCGATTCTAACATTAACCAATATAAAAAGTGACAATGTTTTTTTGATACTAGGTTTGGATGTGCTACCATCCATACATAGTCCTGCATAAAAAAATCTCAAAATAGTCCTAGAATATAGTCCAAATATATATACAAAAGGATCAAAATAATTAATACTTTCCTACTACTTACACATTAAATAATAATTCTTAACCTCAATGTATAATGAATACATATAATATTTACCTAATGTCTTCTATAAACACTTAAAAGAAATGTAGCCCATTGCTTCAAAACATCCTTTAGGACCTCTTGCTCAATTGGACACGCGTTACCACATATCTATCTTGGAAGTCTCATATAAACTAAAGATAAAGCTAATTTAGAGTATATTGGTAGGTTCAAACCTCACATTGTAAGCCAGTTTTGTAGGGTTGAGTTAAGCTTAAAGTCCATATCTTAACATGATATTAGAGCCAAGTTAGAGTTTATCCTAGCCTATTTGTTGCTTGTTGGACATATTGTTCCACCCACACTATCGGGCCGCTATCGGACCACCCATTGTCTAATCTCACACTCGAGATGTATATACCTCGACGTGAGGGGGTGTGTTGGAAGTCTCACATCCACTAGAGATAAAGCCAATTTAGAAACCTCACATTATAAGTCGGTTTTGTAGAGTTGAGTTAGGCTTAAAGTCCACCTCTTAACAATCTACACAGTGAATAATCTGAGTCAACTTATAATGATAATGACTTAAGATGTTAATTATAAAATGTCCATGTTACCAAATTCCATGAGTCAACAACGTTTGCGGCTATAATTTTCTGCATGTGACATAATATTTGCACTCAAAGCTCCTTAATTGACGTGAACATTCAAGTTAAATTCATAAAGTATTATAAACTGTATAATTATTTTTCAATAGTATGAAAGATTAACTACTTATAATTGGTGCAATAAACTACAACACTCAGCATATCACACGAGGACGACAACAACATAACACATCACTAGAGAATGATCAAATGCAACGGTGGTGTTGGAGGAGAACGACAACAATGCGACAATGGTGTTGAAGGAAAATGATGTTAGCGCGATGATAGTCTTGGAGGATAGTGGCAACAATATGACGATGGTGTTGGAGGATAGTGACAACAATGTAACCATCAAGAACAATGAAAAGAGAGACAAAGTCGAGAATAATGGAAAGGGAGGTAAAGGTGAAGTCAAATGGGAGAAGGAGAAGCAAAGGTGTAGACTGCATCAGAGAAGTCCAAAGAAGAGGTGCAGAGAAGAAGAACATAAGCGATAGTTGAAAGTTTAGAAGAAGGAAATTAAACATTTTATATCAGTTATAATGACTAACTGATATAAAATGTCATTTTCTATATTGATTCTAAGTCTAACTTATATAGAATTTTTTTGAAATATATTACAATTTTGTCACTACGTCATTTTCTATATTGATTTAGTGTTCAACCAATATAAAAAGACTTTGTAATTTATTTCAATTTTACTACCACACCACTTTCTATTCCAATTCTCTCCAATCAATATAGAAAGTCTTATAATATTTATAATTATGCCACTGCGCCACTTTTTATACCGGATAGATTACAATCAGTACAAAAAATAGCTATAAAAAGTGTTTTTTTCACTAGTAATTATCACTACAATAAAGAATTTTGACAATGGTTTTTTTTTTTTTGCCATTATACTTCAGCTTTACAACTAAAACATATTCATATAAAGTAAGAAAATGAAGGTTTAAGCTTTGATTATACTTCAGGAATAGACTTTGATTGGTAAGATAACCCAAACATAAAATGATTAAAAAATGAAAAAAGAATAATAAACTTAAGTTAAACACGATCTTTTTATCACAATCTTTATGCAATTATATTCAAATATTTTATGTCAATTAAAAACAATTATGTCTCATTTGAATACTTCTACTTATTTTTAATATTTTTATTTATTATTTTTTCCAAAAGAATATTTAACTCACAACTTAAGAATTCAATAACATAAACTCTTCATTTCCTAGTTAATATAGAAAACTTATTTTTTTATTATCTTATTCTTAATTTTTGTTTCAATTTGAAGAAATCTTTTACTTTGCTAAAATAGTTTTTATTATCTATCAATAATTCGAATTGATATCTAAATATTTTTTTTATATCTCAACGATATTTTTCATTTTAACATACTCTTAATTATGCATTTGTTTACCTATATATAACTTAATTCAATTCAATTGTTTCTAAGAAACATATTTGATCATAATATTTTATTTGTTGTTTTTTTATGTAAAATACTCTTTTTGACATTTATTATATAATTACTTTTATTTTTTGACTCACTATCATAAGTGTAATAATGTTATTACTTCAAGTATATAAAGAAATTTCATTAACTATAATATAATAGTTTAACGTAATTGTCATGAATATTGTTTATAATCATCTAACAGTTTATGTTAAATTTCAATTACTATTAGTTTAATCTTTGTTTTTTTGTGTAATTTTGTTTAAGTGGTGAATTATAATTTTTATTGGTGTATAAAAAAGAGATTTCATTAGAATTTAAAAAAATAAGGGTAAAGATACATTTAAAATATTTTTTAATTTGAATATATGTTTTTTTATAATTTTTTAATTTTTTTAAAAATTTTATCGACTTTGTTTCATTAATATTTGTAAATTTATTAAATATTTTGATTCTCATAAAATTTTATTTGGTACTCCAGTGCGAAATATGCACAATTTTAATTTGAATATATGTTGTTTTATAAGTTTTTGAATTTTTTTTAATATTTATCAACTTTGTTTCATTTTGTAAAGTTATTAAATGTTTTGGTTCTCATGAAATTTTATTTAGTACTCTCATGAAATGTATACAATTATAATTTCATTTTAAATATTTTATGTTAAGGAGCGAGAATACCTAATTTTGATATTAAAATATTTGATAATATTACATTACTTTTGTCATAATGATTTTTATAAAAGTTGATTAATTGATATTGAAACAATATAAAAGTGAGTACATGAATGGGTATTGGTATACCCATTATCCTCTATGAATGAAAATGAGATAAAAATTTTATACTAGTTGAATTTGGGGATGTGGATAAATTTTTTCTTTAAGAAGGGTATTAAATAGCAAAATTTGTTCCTGCTGTGTCCCCTTCTCATCCCTAGATTTATGTCTTATTATTGTTGAATCTTCCTAGTGAATTTTCTTTCAAAAGACCCATAAAGTGTTATTGATCAAAGAATTCTTTTTAGATTGAAGTCTATAGGAGTTAGAGGAATACAATTTAATTTGGATTATCGAAGCTTGGTTTTTACAAGTATAATAAAGCCTAATATGAGGTTCAATTGTTTTTCTTCACTTCTTGAGTGAATGGGTTAAAAGGATATGTTGTTGGTCTATGAGTAATGTTTTGAAAGGTTATTTATATTAATTAAATTGCTAGAAAGAATTATCAATTGGTTATTATTTAAAGCACGCTTCAATCCGAGTAACATGAACTAATTTTTGGATTTTACAAGTGTTTCCAGAAACACTCAAACACTAACCATTCTATTATAAATGACATTAATTGTCCCTTGGCGTAGACTAAATGAGTACAGTTTGTGGTATTAGACTATATTACACTTTTAAATAGAAAGAGTTATACTATGAATATCAACTATAACTTTTGACTTAGTGGTAAGTGTTTGAGTCAATAATTGGTATCAAAGCCAATGTCAAGATTTTGATTTCTAGTGGAAGATTTATTGAAGGATAAATTGTTGGAGGTGATATCAATTATCTTGTTGTATAGGTCAAGTCACAACATTCAATCCAACACACTCAATTGACAAGATGATCCATGTAATAAGGCAGTCTACATAGAATGTTTTTCTCGAGTTACGTTTCACTGAAGTGACAAATTTACGGCTCAAACGAGATACTTAAATTTATGTTAAAGATTATTCAAATGAGAGGAATTTGTTCTTGTTGTGAGGTGTGGTAATGTAATGCTTTTATGATTTGTTATTATATGTTTTTTTATACACATTAAATATTTATATTGATGTTATGGGATACAGTACAAGAAAATAATTAAATAATAATCAAATTTAGAGATAAAAAATAATTAACTATTATATTTTATAAATTAGAGATAACTTTATAAACTAAAAATTATTAGTATCTAAAATAATTTCTATCATCAATAAAAATTATAATTGATTTGTAAATTAAAATATAAATTAGTCTTTAACATTAATTATAAAAGCTTTAATTCTCACTATTATTCATTATAAGTTAGTTTCTATTTTAAAAGAGACTGATTTAATAAAATGATTTAACAAAAAGAGTAATGAATTTTCATAATATTTATAAAATTAATTTAAGATATAATATATTTACTTTTTTATATTATATAACCTAATTAATATATAAAACATCTCACAAAATTATGTCTCTTTTATGTTTTGTTTGTAATAGCGATGAGTTAGAGAGAAAAAAATAAAATAAAAAAGGTAAAACAAATATTATATGGGATGAGTCATAAGAAGAAGAAAAAGAAAGTACATAAAATATTGTTTAAGTTTTTGACCATATGAAAGAGAGAGTAAAACTAATTTGTAGTTGTATTTCCTAACCTCTCTAATATATATATCTATTGATAATTCACCATAAGAAAATCCTATAGTTTGTCTCCATTAATTTGAGACATGTGTACGATGTTTCATTTGCCATATTAAATTATGAGAAATCAACAATAGAGACATTGAAAAGAAGAAGATAGAAAAACATAAAAAAGAAGTGCAATTGTATCTCTCTCTCATATATAATATTATGAAAGAAAAAGAAAAGCTAGTTACAAAAGCCTTGTCCTTGTCAATTGAAAATATGAACAATTCCCCAAAAGACTTATATATTATTATTATTATTATTATACACATGAAAGTTATGAGGAAAGCATAAATAAGGACAATGACTATATATTTGGTATTATAATTTGTTAAAGAACCTTAGTACTAAGGACAACATTGGATTAGCAAGTGGACAGAAGCCGAGGTTGTAAAAGGCAATATAAAAACGTTAAAGTTGTGTTCCAATGTTAGGACATTATAGTATAAACTCAGATATAAAGTACTTCCATATATGGAATAGAGGAATCTAATCCATGATCCCATGTGGGCCATATCAACCATTTCATCATTTTTAATTCTATCTTCTTCAACTTATATACTCAATAACACACGCACTGCATTTTCCATCATTCATCTTAATACCTTTGGGAGAGAGAAACACATCACATGTTCAAAATAATACAAGGATAACGATATTTTGATAACATTTTTTATAATATTTTAACATTGTCTGCGTCTTATTATGTGGTTGGTGTATCTTAGTGTTTATAATTATCATTATTAATTGTGGAGTAATTTTGGACCAATCACGATAATGTTAAAATGTTGTAAAAAAATATTGTGAAAGTATCATTATCCATAATATAATATTTTTCCATCTTTACATCCAAAAAAACTATTTCTTATATTTTCAAAGCAATCATGTAAATGCATATTTTTAATTCACTGAAAAGTTATTAAGTTTACATAATTTACATATCTAACTTTTGGTTGTTTCATTAAAACTATGCTATTAGGAAAAAAAAATCTTAGTTATACATTTACCAAAGATGGTACTAATGTATATGGTATGCAGATAAGGTATGCTAAGTTAATTTATATGTAAGTATACATTCTAATATAATATTAAAATCCATTATATTCATACAATTATATTAAGAGATTATTATTATCATTATAGCGTGTACAATTTTTTTCTTAAATTTTACGTTTTAAGTAATTATTTTTTTAAGTACAATAATTATCTTATCGTCTTTTAACTTATTGTTAATTTAAACTTAAATATTTTTTTCAATTTTATTTTTCAAATAACTGTTTTTTAAACTAAATTAATTATTTTATCACTTTTTATTCTTTAAATGATGGTTAATTTAAATTTAATTATTTTTAAAAGAAAATAATTATTTATCATCTAATTGTTTTAAATGTTTTTTTAAAATTAGTTACTTATAATAAAAAAACATGTATATATTATCTAAAGTTAATAACAAAATACGATAATCTTTACTTTATACGTATTGTAAAACTGAATTAAGTATGAATCTCTATTACAATTAGTTAACTCTCTTTTTTCATAAAATTAATCATCAAGAAATATGTCATGTTTAAAAAAAATATTAACACTAACTTTTTATTACTATTTTGTATATGATTTGAGTTGAAGAAATATCACTTTGGTTTTGAAAAATACATTTCAATGACATGCTTTTCAGTAATTTATTCTTATAAATATTTGCATGACCCAGTACCTACCACCACTGAAGCAGTGTCCCAATTATTGACCCATGAACAAATACCACAGTCAACATTTTAATTTTAAATAAAAAGATACCATTTAGATAACACATTTAGTACTTATGTGGGGTCAAATTTTGACAAAAAAAAAAATATTCATCTCCTGATTTAAAATAATTTATTGAAATATTTTAAAATTGTGAATTGATGTTTAGATTAAATTTTATGATGTGAATTTCTTTTTGTTGTTCAACACAAGAAGTTTAGAATATCAGTTTTAAGAGTTAAGCTACGAATGTTCTTCTCTAATGAATTATGGTAATAACATAACAAATATTCTATCCAGTCGCATTGAAACTTCCTCCTGCTGCATGAATTTCTTTCAATTTTCTCTAAAACAAAATTGTACAATTATATCTTCACTTTAGAGAATGAATTTGTACAATTAAGTTATCTTCACTTTAGAGGATGATGAATTTGTAGAGAGTGAATTAATGAATTTAAGAAGATTTGAGAGTAATTTTATTGGATTTAGAGGTAAGTTAGATTGAATTTGAAAATAAAATTTATGAAAATTAGGGTGAATTAAATACAAATCCAAACATATTGGAAAGATTCCAAAATTTTACTCCAAAATTTTACCCATTCCTTAAATCTTATAAGGTGAAGTTTGTATCTCATTTATATATTATAAATTGGCTCTATCTCTAGTTGGTGTAAGATTTCCAACACACTCCATTCACACTGAGGTATAAACATCTCGTACGTGATAGTAGAAATTGGATGATCCAATTGCAATCCAGTAATGGATAGAATTAAAAATGCCGACTTAGAACTCGCTAGGATAAATTTTAACAATGACTCTAGTATCATGTTAAAAGATGAAATTAAGCCTAACTCAACTCACAAAACCAACTTATAAAATAAGATTTACACTTCATTTATCTTCATTTATATATTATAAATGGGCTTAGTTGAGACTTCCTGCCATTCACCCAAATAAAAACACTCCTTAGAATCTATTAATTATATAATTGAAGTTTCATTGGTCTGAAAAATGTATTTTTTATCTTAAAAAATTAGAAAAAAAAAGGAAACTTTGTTTATATATTGTGGTTAAAGAAAATAAAAGAGAGAGAGAGAAAGTGTGGAGAATGTGCATTATGCAATGGAAGTTTGAGTAGATATTTTGTTGAGTGGAGTGAAAATGTGATGAAGAGAGATTGAGAGAGAGAAAGTCACATGCAAACAAAGTCAGCCTTCTTTCTGAGACCAAACCCGTTTTGAGTCAGCTCTGTCACAACTTGTTTGTCACCACTTTTTTCTTTTCCTCTTTTTCACGCGCCTTTCTTTATTCTCTTTTTCACTCTCTCTTTCCGTCTCTACCAACATACATGCTTTCACTTTTTCTATTTTATTTATTATTTTTTTATTTATGTATAAATACTTTTCTTGAAATAATTTTAACTTATGATTTTAAAAGTGTTGAGACAAATATTAAGGAAATTTTGATGGTATCAATATTCTCACTGAAATAATTTTTCTAATAGAAGATTAACAGAGTCCTTATTTTTACATATCACACTAATATTTTTAACTATTACGGGTTTATTCCTTAAAATCAATTATTATGTTCAAAATATTTTGAAATTTTAATTTTATCTTTAAAAGACATATTAGATAATTAAAAAATATATATTTAAATTATCTTAATTCTCAATTCTTAAATAATATAAACTATTATATATTGAAACATAATATTAAAAAATATATTGGCTAACACAAATGTATGCCCCTAACTAAATAAGTTGTAAAAGTTTCAGTTTCAATTAAAGAGAAAAAACTTAAACTTAATGAAATAAATAATTTATTTAATATTTATTAAAATTTGATTCAAACTTTTAAACTGTATAAAAAAGTTTTATTTTTTTAAAGAATTGGAATACTTTGTTATTTTGTAAAATATTCTCAAAATACTCTTAATTAATTAAATTTGATACATTAATTATTAATAATAAATAATTTATAATACGTTAAATATTTTGTTTAACTTATGATACCTTGACTATTAATTAATTTATTATACATTAACTGTTAATTAATTTATTATACATTAACTATGAATTAATTTATTATACATTAACTATGAATTAATTAACTGTGCTTATCAACAAATCATTAATTTTTTAGTATCCTAAGATATTTTGAATTTATGACATTTAAACGTTGGAATGATAATACTTCCTTAGGAATGTTCGCCCACTCTGGCGCGTACACACTCATGATCATATTTCTATACACAATATTTGTGACAAATATGTTGATTTTTATTATTCTTTAATCAGTTTTATTTACTTATTTTTTTATTTTCCTAAATTATAGGTAACATGCAAGTGAAATATGGTTTAATGTTTAATTTTTTGATATTTTATAATTTCCATATTTTATATTATTATTATTATTATTATTATTATTATTTTATATCTTCTATAGTAACAATCCTATTTTCTTATATAATAAACTAATAATTAAAACTGAAAATGTTAAATCAGAGTATGTTAAACTAAATATATTATTTTGCTAAATAGTATTAAATGTTTTTTAATAAAGAGGGAGTAATTCTTAAATGTTTTAAGTCATTTATTAATTTGTGCCTAAATGTAAGTGGACATGTATTTATTATTTTTAATTATTTATGAGAATATTGTAGAAAAAAACAGATTACAAAAAGTTAAAAGTAAATATGTAAAAGACAAAAAAAACTTATTTTACAACAAAGAAAGTAATTGTAAAGAAATAAGTTAGCATTTAAAAATTATTAATTGATCAAATTATTACCACAAGATAAATATTTACAAATTGTTATCAGAGAATAAAAAAAAATTATAAACTCATTTAAATATTGAATAAAATAATAACTTGAATTTGTTTATGTTTATTATAATAAAATTAGAAAAATTTAACTTTTTTTGTGTATGTCAAGTCCGTTTATTTTAGAAATAAACAGTTTTTTTTTTCTTAACTTTTTTAATAAATAAACCCTTTCCACACTTGTTGAATAAGTGATTATTTTAAAAGTGTTTATTTAAGAAACACTTAACCAATTTTATATGATAATAAAATAATCATTATTTTTACTTTTTGAAATAGAAGTATATGAAGTAGATTAAACATTAGAAAACATGAAAAGAATAAGAATAATGATAATTTGAGAATAAATTTTTATATATTTTAACATTATTTATATATTATTATATTATATGATTATCAATGTTAGTATTTATAATTATTATTATTGATTGTAAAATAAATTATTTTAAAAATTTTAAAATGTTGTAAAAAAAAAATGAAAGATTTTGATTAAGAAAGGAAAGAAGAAGCAAAGTAAAAGAACACAAAATATTCACTATTGAGAGTTATCCAGTTGAAAGAGAAAGAGAAAGGTGCTTTTCTATTGAAGTTTTGTTTGTTTGTGAAATGCAGTGAGTAGGGCACATAGCTACCTTAGCTAGCTCATAGCATAATTCACCATCATTCATTGTTCATCATCCCAACTCAACTAGGAGAGAGAAATCTAAGAACTAACATCACTCACCCCTAGAAAATATATGCAATGAGATAAGGACTTGTGCTGCTGACACACATCAAGAGAGAGAAAGAGAGACATCACTGTTCATTACTCATGTTTTGTTTTTTCCTTTTTTTTCTTTCACATTCTCAGTTAATGTTGTTGTGCTACTTCACTCTTTATTTTTTGTACACACTCACTTCTCACTTTCACACACACACACACACAGAACACACAACAACACACACATACTCTCTCTCTTCTGTGCTCTTCTGTCACCCACCGCTCTTTAATTCCGCATGAAACCGTTGAACGTTTTTCAACTCTCTGCCTTCATAAGGGTCCTCCAATTCTCTACCACCACTACACACACCCTTTTATGTTTTGATTCTCTCTCCTCACATGTTAGTACTTTTTTGTTTCCCTTTTTATTTCTCTCCATGATTTGAAGAGATCCTTCATCTTGCATTCATAGCATTTTATCAGTTTTGTTTGTGGTGTGAAATCTGTTCTGGTCTTCAGAAAGGTTGTTGCTTCTCTGTGGTGTTTGTCACATTTTGTACTCTTTACTTGGATTCTAAACTGGGTTAAAATTTATATAATTTTGAATTGAAGTAGTTAAGTGGTTGGTTCTTCATGATAAGTAAGTAAAAGAATTTATCTTTGGGGTTTTGATTTTCTGGGTGTTGGCATCAGAGGGTGTGTGAGGTTGATATAATACATGGTTATGGTTATTTGGTTGCCATGAAATTTGCTTGGTGTTTAAGGTTTTATCATGGGTTGGTGAGTGTGGACCTGTTACAGTTCACCCGGCCTTTATCTTCAATGTGAAGCCTTTTTGTTGTTTCTATATAATTTGGTAAGCTGTATGCAAACTAGCTTCTCTTTTTGTCTTCTCTGTAATTGGTCTATTACTAGAATATTTGTGTGAACTACCTTCTAGCTAGGCTTTCCATTCTTTTCATTGATCTATCTTTCTACTTTTTGGTTGTTTTCAGCTTGTCTTGTACCTTCAATTGAGTCTAGGGTCCCTTTCTCTTCCTTCATATGTATAATTTCAATAGGGTGTTAATGTGTTATCCTTGAGAAACTTTGTCTGTGGGAAGCCTATGCTTCTGATTTGAAGGACATGTTATTGTTGTTGCTAGTATAATTTAAGCACCTTTTTGGCATAATTGTCATAATGATATAAGATTTCATGGTTTTTTATGGTTTTCTGATCTGTGCTTTTTTTTTTTTTTCTTTCCTCCAAAATTTGTGACCGTGGACTGTGGGAACAGAGATAGGTGGAATTGAATATTGAGGGGTTTGAAGGTCTAGTAAATGCATGGATCGAGGGGACCAAATGTTATCTGGCTCTGCATCTTACTACATGCAGAGAGGAATACATGGTGCTGGAACTCAATCTGAACTGCACAACTCGCCTAATATTAGATCATTGTCTAATCCTAATTTACCATTTCAATCAAGCATTGGTGGTGGTGGTACCATTGGATCCACATTACCATTGGAGTCTTCAGGAATTTCATCTCCATGTGTCAATGTGAGTGTTCCTTCTGGTGCTGTGCCAGGGGAATCTGTCAAAAGGAAGAGAGGAAGGCCTCGAAAATACGGGCCGGACGGAACTGTGTCGTTGGCATTGACTCCGACACCAGCAAGTCATCCTGGAGCCCTGGCTCAAGGCCAGAAACGAGGTAGAGGGCGCCCACCAGGATCAGGGAAGAAACAGCAGTTGGCTTCTCTTGGTAAATCCCCATCTCAGCTTTTGTGTTGTTGTGCATTTGGTGAAAGATCAACGTAAAGTAATGATAGTTTGAAGTTGAGTTGAGATGTTGCTGGCTGTCTAAATCCTTATCCAAGTGATGTTTTTTGATTCTTATATCTCAATAAACTGAGTTTACAATGACTTTAGTGTTGCAGACTTTCAGTGAATAAATTGTTATTTTCTTTCTCAGTACAAGCTATGTTGTTTGTGTGTTGAATGGTTGAGCTCTCAAAATGTTTTGGTCTATTGAGATTACTGTATTAGTGCAAAATCTGGATTTTGCTTCGAAACTGTAGAGTATTGAAAAGCTGGATTGTTTGGTTGTTGTAGTACTTGCTTATTTTTAAAGATCAAAATTGCTTTTATCCATGCACAGCACCTGTTGTTTTCATTGTTTATTTGTTTTTTCATGCTGGAATTGAAATATCAGATGGAGTGAGTTAACATTGAACCCATGAACTTCTTTAAAATCAAAATTTTACTGATTACAATATAAATGGTAAAGCTTTCATATGTTTTAGTTTATTGAGATCATGCAATAGGTGAAATTTTTTTAGAGTTTTTTCTACTAAATTTTTTAGAGTTGAACCTGTGACTGTTTCTGTTACATCACTTGCTTTACTTAATATTAACACAACTTTCTAAATTAAAGTATCATTGCTAAGGTGTTAAGTGCTCTAGCATATGACAACATTCAAAATTACCCATTTCATCTTTTTCTCTGGCGGTTTTTATTTTTATTTTTATTTTCAGACTGGCATTCTGATATCAAATTCACTAAATTTACAACTTTTCAATGAATTGGGTATAAATAATAAACTATTAGTTTCTTTGCACAGATAATTTCGTTTATTACAAGATACATGCAGTGTTTGCAGACAGCTGAACCTTCAAAAGTTTTGCTTTCTTGAGAGATTATTGCACTAGTAAAATTATTATGGATTTTCCTATTAAACTATTTAGTGTTAAGTCTGACTGTTTCAGTCTTTACATCACTTTTTTTATTTTTTATATTAACACTAATTTGATGATTAAAATTAAATATTATATAATTATTTATCTTTACTCTGATAATTTATATAAGAAAGGAAAGTTTTTTAATCTTAGTTCTAAGTAACATACAATCAGTATTTTAGAACTAGGCTTGAATTGGACCAGAAACTGAATTATGTATTTTTTTTCTTTCTTATATATAAAGTTGGAGATAATATTGTTAGAGCTAATATACCAATAACATAATTTCACCAAGTTGATATTTTTACCATGCCCAAGATAAAAGTTGTGATTTTGGACATTACATTATTTTCAATAAATCATGTTTTATTGTGATTTATGAAGGAGAAGAAGTTTTTGTTTATTGAGTCATGTATGGGTGCAAAGTATGCATTGATTGAATAGTGATGGTAATAGTTACCAATTCCTTCTGTAGAGTAATTCTATTGAATCAAAAACTTCTGATTGTATCCAAGATGAACAGAAATCATTATAGCTTTATACTTTTCCATAAGTGCTGCAGAACTCCTCTGTTAATTTCAAATCAATTTTTAACTTATGAGTTTTAGTTTGTTTCAATTTTTTTGTTACTTTAGAAAACTAAGCAGGAATACGCCAACCTCATTGATACACTCACATTTCAAAATCATTGTACATGACCCCACTTTTCCTTTTTTTTCTCTTTCTTGAATTTCACTTTTTATTTATGTTACTGTATGGTGAATAGTAATAAATTTAAATATTTGTGTTACTTGATAGTTGGTTTGGTTCAGTTTAGGTTGAGAATAAAATTTTACAAAAAACTGATTCAGCCTTATTTGATTGGTTTTGACTGTGGCTTCCCCATAAAGCAACATTCTCTCTTTCCTTTTTAAGGTGTCCTTTAAGTTTTTTTTTTTTTGGGAGAAACCAATAAATGTAATTTTCTTACTCCAATAAAATATTTATAAGATTTCTTTTTCCCTACATGACAAGGCTATACATGATTATGTTAATTTTGTTTAATTATAAATTATATTAATTATGTTTAATTATAAATTAATGGTAAAGGGTGATTCATGTTTGATGTTGAGTGGTTATTGCTAGGTGAACTGATGTCTGGTTCAGCTGGGATGGGTTTCACTCCTCATATCATTACCATATCAGTTGGAGAGGTTTGCCTTTTACTTTTAAGATGTTGCATCAATTTTTCTGTTTCTTTTTGTGTATGTTGAAAAGTTTAAGTTCTGAATATTTATAGGCTGCATTTGTTTTTGTTTTATTTTCATCTTCAGTAATAAATTATGCAGCAGTACTTTGTTTTTCATTTTTTTTTTCTCTTTTCAAACTTTGTGAAGGAAATGGTGAAGACATACTGTTTTTTGCTTTCATTTTCAGTAATAAATAAATTTTCTATGGTTATTAAACTATTTTTTTGTTTTGTTTTCTATTATTTCTTTACTAAAGTTTGAAAACAGGTGATAAAAACTCGATAACACTTTTATAATTGGTAAAAATGCATCAACTATAATCAAAAAGAGAGAACACATCAAACACCTACTCAGTGTTTGTGTTTTTTCATTTTAAATGAAGATCTATAAAGCATCAATTGATTGATTCTGGAGTACAAAGTGTGATATCTATATTAAATTGGTCTCTTGACTTAATCATCAACATACTAGTATTAATTTCTCCACACAGAAAGAAAATTGATGTCAGCAATTTCTAACTAGCTATTGATATCATTTGAAATTCATCTTTTGTCTGTCATCATTGTTTTATTAAGTCTATTTTTTTACTCATCAATGAACGTAAGATGATACATACTCTAAAAATGATTTCATTTGAAACATAATATGCCTCCAAGGTTGTTCTTTCTGTAAAAATGAAGAAATACTCTTTAAAAGATTGTGCTCTTTCCATCTATGTAGGACGTTGCCACAAAAATCATGGCCTTTTCTCAGCAGGGTCCAAGAGCTATATGTATTTTGTCAGCCAATGGTGCTGTGTCTACTGTGACTCTCCGCCAGCCTTCAACATCAGGTGGCACAGTCACATATGAGGTTTGTAACTTTCTAGTGTTGTGTTTGTGCATTTATGTTCAGATAGACTTGTAGCTAATAAACAATTTCACTTGATATCGCTTCTTGCTTAAACACATTTACTTAATCACATACCAATTTTGTCATCATGCTCTGATTCTTTTGTTATTTAGTTTAAGCATTCTATTCATATGGATGTTAGAAATACTTTGCCTCTGGAAATCAAGACTATGTTCTAGTTACTTTGAGCTTGTTTTTTACTTATCCAGAATAGGTGCATTCTAATGTATGTCTGCTATCACCTCACATTCATGACTTCACTTGCTGTTACTTAAATGCAATTCGATTTAGTATTCGGCTAAAAAGTGCTAAAAGCACTGATTCTACAAGTTTTGGTTATTCTAGTGTCAGATTTTTTATAAGAAATAGCCATTGTTACTGAGTTTCCTTGTAGCAAGTCATAGTGCTAGACATGTGTTTTCTTGAAGAATTTTATTTTACTCAACCATAAATTTAGAGCCATTTGAAGTGGTTCATCAGTATGCTTTCTTTTCCCTATCCATTTTAACAACTTTTTATCTTGTTGAAGTTTTTTACTTTGGTTATGTATATTATTGATGGACTTTGGATTCAATAGGGGCGTTTTGAGATATTGTGCCTGTCAGGCTCTTACTTGGTTGCCGATAGTGGTGGCTCCCGCAATCGAACCGGTGGATTAAGTGTTTCCCTTGCAAGTCCTGATGGTCGTGTCATTGGTGGAGGAGTTGGTGGAGTGCTTGTTGCTGCAAGTCCAGTTCAGGTAAATGCATTTTATTGCTGCCATCATATTTGTGTTAAAGATCATCATTGTCATGTCAAAACTTACATTTTTTTTAATTTGGATGCTCTATTACCACAGGTGATAGTTGGAAGCTTTACATGGGGTGGATCAAAGACAAAGATCAAGAAAAAAGAACCTTCAGAAGTGGCAGAAGTTGCTATCGAGACTGATCATCAGACAGTTCATAATCCAGTTGCAATGAATAGCCTCTCGCCAAATCAAAATCTTACTCCAACCTCATCTATAAGTCCGTGGCCAGTATCACGATCATTGGATATGCGCAACTCTCATATTGACATTGATTTAATGCGCGGGTGACAATTTATTTAGCATATGCCAGTATTGAGTATATATTTCAGATTCATGGTCACTCATCTAATTTTCCTGTAGTAGTAACTACAGCATGGGAAGTACCAACAGCAAAGTAGAAGCCACCTGACTTATGGAAATTTGATAAAATGTCACCTATCTCTACCCATGATTGACTGTAGGGTTGTACTCAATATTTTTGTAGCTGTGAGGAATTTTAATTTGAAGATTTTGCGTTATTGGTTGAAAACAGACTGTTGTTTATATCCTATTTGAAAGAAATTGGCATTGAGGTAGATGCTTTGTGGTTTTGGGGCACAAATTATGATATAAACTAGTGTGACTTTTGTCATTGAACTATGGTCTCCTGAAAGGCAATGACAAAGGGTGCATGAAGGTTTATTACTAGGAATGTATAGTGTTGTGTCTGAGAGCTGTGGATGTTATGCTTTGGATGATGATTCTTTTTTTTCCCTTCTCAATTCTAGTGTATCTTATTCTTGTTGCCAATTGTGAGTTATCCTGCACTTTTCTAATTTACATTCTCTGTTCATGTCTTACTCCTTTTCTCCAACATCCTGTTCCTTTTCGTTTCATCCCCATTGATATTCATGCCCCTGGGGAATGGTCATTTGATTAGGCTGTAACAGTTTAGGCTCCAAACTCTTTTGAGAAAGGGCAGAACATGGATGCAGTTCCTTATGTGTTTTTGATGTTTTTCTGCAGTCGTAATTGAAGCTTCACCTAAGTTGTTCCCTTGAAATTATGGCTTTTATGGAGTCTTTGGAGCCTAAACTAATTGTAGGTAACTTAGCTGATTGTTGTAGATAACCAGCAATGCAATAGTTTTGTTGGTAACTTAGCTGATTGTTTTTAGATTGGTCTCTTAAGTCCCTTGAAACAGACAGTGAAATAGGTTGTTACACTCAAGATCAACTTGCTTCCATGGGAAGAAATAGCATGTAAATTTATACATGCACAGATGATGTAACAAGGTTTTCTGATGCAGGAAACTGCTACAGTTGGAGGACAAAACACTGAAGTTAGCAGTTGCATTACAGCATAACATCCACTCTCTAATACATAGAATTAAATTGAAGACATGCATAGGATAAAAGTAACTAGTTGGTGTGAAGGATGACCACATAGCCCAACTAAGCAACCTGAAATATCGACCAACAATGTAACTGGCACCAGTGTTGAATGAGAGATAAGTGTCATAATGGTTTTAAATTTTGTATCATTTGTAATTTGTAATTACTAAAATTTTGGACAAATGCAGTAACAATTGCATTGCTTGAACTTCTAAAAATTAACATACTAGTTGTAGTATAGAAGAGCCACTTGCATAATAACCAAAATGGTAGAATTTGTTCTTTTATCTGTTGTGCTGTTTTCCCCAATGGCTTGGGAATCACTGGTCAAGAGTTAAAACCTTTATTATTGTTGAAAACCAACTATCACCAGCTAAAGAAAGAAGGGTTTGTTTGTACTGGATTGCATTATACAAATGTTATGGTTGTTTTGTTGTTTTGTTGTTCTGCCGTGGTTGATTTGATTTCTACTGAAGTGATGTTTACCTAAACTCTGTATTTGTACGTTCGTGGCATTGCACTTCAGTTGCTTTACTAGTCCAAGATGCATGTATCATGCAATGCCTTTTGTTTTATGTGTAAAGGAAAATGCTAGAGAGTGACCTTTGTACCATCCATGATATTTTAGTTAGAGAACAGCTTCCCTACATCAATCACATAATTCGACGACCCATAAGAGTGATACTTTTTTATTTTTTAATTTTTTTATCATAAGTATGTATAGAAAAAAATAAAAAATGAAATAATTTTTTATGAGAAATAAGTTAAGCTTAATTTAATTTTACAAAACTGATTTATAATACGAGGCTTGCATCAATTTATATATATTATGTAATCATTTTATGTTTAGTCGATATGAGATCTTCAATACATCTTTCTCATGTTAAGATATATACATATTAAGCATGGGAGTAGATATTGATAGATAATTCGATAATAATCTGATAGTGAGTGAAACAAAAAGTCCAATAAATAAGAAATCTTTCGACAATGGATGATACAATAGATCGAACAAACAACAAATTCTACTATAAATTTTAACACATGACTTTGATATCATATTAAAGGATGGACTTAGCTTAATTCAATCTCACAAAATTAGCTAGTAAGGTGACGTTTGCACATATTTATATACTATGAAATCATTTTATTTATATTCGATAAAAATAAAAATTAATTTGTATATAAATTAACTTGCATCATTATAATAATTAGGAAACGAATAGTGGAGTTCATAGTGTTCCAAGGGAGATATTATCTGCTGAAATAGTTTAGATTTTATAGAATGTTGTGAATCACATTTGAAGTGGCTGTTACTCTACACTAAACGAGTATCTTACTTACTAAATCTTCAGAAAAAATTAACAAAAGGAAAACGCCAAAGATATTTCTGTAGGAAAAAGATAAAGATATTAAGAAAGAAGATAACACATGGGTGAACCAAAATTAAAGCCTTTGGAATTCAGGCACACTTTATGCTTCTTCTGAACACTGGCTTACGAAATGATTCCACAGTTGACAGGAATTATGAAGAATGAAGGAAAATCAGGAGAGGATAGAATTAGCCAGTTATCAGATGATGTACTGTGTCACATCCTTTTGTTCCTTACCACCGAGGAAGCCATAGCTACATCCTTGTTGTCTACCAGGTGGAGATTTCTATGGAGAATGCTTCCATTTCTTGACATTCAGTGCTCCAAACCAATCATAAAATCCCACAAGAGTGTTAATACATTCTTGGCACTACGCATAACACAAAACATCACAAGGTTTCATCTCAAATGTAATAGCCATAGTTGTTGCTCACATTATGTGGAACAATGGGTCTCTGCAGTGAAAGCAAGAAAACTTGAACATCTAGATATCTCCTTATGCATGTGTCACAGAAGCGTGATCAACTTCGCCACCTTGTTCACCTGTGCCACACTTGTCACTTTGAAGCTCGAGGGTCTCTTTAATCTCTCTATTCCTTCTGGTGTTCATCTTCCTAAACTCAAAAGTTTGCACCTGCACATACATGCATTCACCTCCTTCTCCAGCATCAGGAACCTTATCTCTGGATCTCCAGCTCTTGAACTGTTCCACCTGAGGCAGAACTGGTACTTGTCACATTTCAACGAGTTGAAGATTGTGCGAAACTCTCGAGTTATCCAACTGCTCCAACGCAAATGGTTTTACAACCTTGTTATACAAAGTGATCGTTATTATGATTTTGTCCCAGACTACTTGGAAAGTGGTAGTAGGTCAAACATTGTTAAAGCCAAAGTTTATATGACAGTGTTTGGTGGAATCAAGGATTTTTATGCTAACCAGTTTGTTTGTGAGACTCTGAAAGAATTATGTAACGTTGAGTTTCTTTCTTTGGGTGATTTTAGGTTAGAAACATACCCTTCTAGTCTTGATCTTCCACTCTTGAAGAATCTTGTTGAGCTAAGATTGTCTCTTGAAAATAGGGACTCCTTGTATATGGAACTTCCTGGGAAGTGTCCTAAGCTTGAAGTTCTTGAAGTTAATATCATGGATGATCGCTGTGGTGGTAATCAAAGGTGTAAATATCGTATTAGAGGTGGAGTGAGGGAACACGACTTGTCTATTGTTCCTTTTTCACCAGAGACAACATTGCTGGAAAGTTGAGACATATTTGGGTTGTTCTCTGTTATGTTTTCTGTTTAAGAGAAACTAATTTAGGGGACTTTTCTTCTTGTTTTCCTGGTTTTATAGTACTAGGATCAAGTGAAATAGCCAGCCAATTTGAGTCTTTACTTCATGAATTCTGTGTTATTTACTTCTTATCTGGATTGGATTTTACATGTAACTATAATTTGTCTATAATATATATAAAATCTGCTGAAAGCATCTGGCCCATTCTCTGTAATCAAACTTGCATTTGTTGCGTGTGTAACTGAATCTGATAGAAATTAAATTTTTGGAGTTTGTTAATAATTTTATTTAAGTTTTATTTTATTAGTTTGAGTCTAATAATATTTATTTTGGTTTCTATAGAGATAAAATAAAAATGAGAAGTACTAATTTTTTATTTATTTAGGTATAATATTATTTTATTTTTTTAAGATATAGATAGATTAAATAGTTTTTTTTTTAATTTTGAATTAGTTGATATTTTATTTTTAACTTTTATTATTTGTACTTGGTACAAGGTCTTGTAGTTGTCAAGGTTCAATAAAAATAACTATAGTGAATTGAAGAGTCCAATTATTTGTGTGTGCCACGCTTATTTTTTTATAAAGTGGCATCAGAGCTTTATACTCTGAGTACCGAGAGAAAAAAAGAAAGAAAGAAGGGAGAATCAAACATCGTGAGAGAAACAAGTGCTTTATGAGAGAAATAACAAAGACATTTAATGGAATGAGTGTGTCATAGTTGTCGAAAAAGATCAATTGTAACAATTGATGTTTGCAGATTAATGTTCTTTTGGATCTCAAGATGTATGAGACACAGTGGAGGACAGGTACAATGAGCCCACAAATGATGAACATCAAACAGTGACTCAGATTGCTACATTGAAAAAGACACGAGTGAAAGACATATCAACTTTGTACTTTCTGTATAATGTAGTGGATGAATTAGGGTTTGAGAAAATAGCTAATGCAAAGTCAGCAAAAGAAGCTTGAAAAATTGTAGAGGTGACATTCAAAGGAGATATTCGCGTGAGGCAGGTCCGAGTACAAGCTCTCATAAGAGAGTTTGAACATATGAAGATGGATAAAAAGGAAGGAGTTACTGAGTTTATTGCTCAAATGCAGAAGATGGTTAACAATTCAGAATGAACGGAGAAAATGTACCTCCTAAACAGGTTGCGGAAAAGATCTTGAGATATCTGACGGATGATGAGTAACCAAGTTACCTTCACCCATTTTGAGGATGACAAGTCTGCGAATCAAACACACTTTATTGGTTGCGGATGACTTCTCATACATATTTGAAAACGCCTGCATCAAATCTATGGTTGTTTTCTTGTTCATGATATTGAACACAACATTCTTGGCTAATGTATGGATCACACCAAGTGCTTGTCGATTTAACAACTCTCAATCGGACTGCTCAATGTCGTCTGGCTTCTCCCTTCTTAAGGATAAACACAACTTCTTCTGATATGGGTAGTCCTCTATATGCATCTTCCCAAACCCGAAGCCATTGCCATAGAATTTTTCAATCTTCACCTTCTCTTTTTCCATTGCCATTGCTCCCGCTACTTTTGAAGAAAGCTTCCATGACTTCTCTAAACTAAGATTTCCAAGAAAAAAAGAAAACCAATCCTTTTTTTGATGTGGGAGATCAAACAAAACTGGAATCGTATAACATACAAGAAATTGGCTCTTGATACTAGTTGGAATAAAAGAGAAAAGAGAAAAATAAAAGAGACAAGAATATAATGTGATTCAACCGACTAAATTAAATTTCACAATACTAACAACTATTACACTCGTTAGATTACACACATATAAAAAAAAGAAACACACATAGATAGACACACAAACACACACACAGACACAAACACACATAAACACACACACACAAACACACACACACACACACCCATACACACACACACACACATACACCCATACACAGACACAGACAAAGACACAGATACACACACAGACACACACACAGAGACACACACACACATACACATACAGACACACACAGACACACAGACACACTCACAGTCACACACACACGCAGGCACACAAACACACACACACACACACACACACAAACACACATACACAAATACACACACACATAGACACACAGACACACACAGGCACACACAAACACACACAAACACACACAAACACACAGACACAAACACACAGACACACACGTACATGCACATGCGCGCACATACTCACACACGCACACACACAGACCCCCCTAGACACACACACAAACACACACGCACGCACACACGCGTACAGACACACACACACATATACATATATATATATATATATATATATATATATATATATATATATATATATATATATATATATATATATATGTATGTATGTATAGGGGTTTGCTAATTCAGTTGGTACTTTTAGCAATGTATACCGGGTTTTAGTAGACAAAAATACCCTTATATATCATGGATTCTAAGGTTTTTAAGGTTAAGGGTATTTTAATAATTTTCATTCTCAAAACTAAAAAAAAAATGAAACCTCCCAAACCCTTACTCACCTCTCTCATTCCTCTCAACCCTTTCTCTTTCATTTCTTTCAGTCCAACCTTTTCTCTCATTCTCAAAACTAAAAAAAAGGAAACCCCCCAAACCCTTACTCACCTCTCTCATTCCTCTCAATCCTTTCTTTTTCATCTCTCTCATTCCAACATTTTCTTTGTCATCCCTACTGTAGCTCCAATTGAAAAAATCAGAAACACTTGCTTAACCCTAATCTAGCTTCCTCACTTATCTGATTTGTTTCTCTCTAATCTCCATACTCTCCCTCACTAACACATAATAACCCGCCACACCATTATTTGTTGCTCTTGCTCTGTTTGTTCATTTGTTTTTCACTTTAATAACAAAATAATTGATGTTGATGTTGATTTTTGATTGGAGGGTTGTGTTATATATTTTCCCTTCTTATTATTATTAAATTTCATTTTTAAATTAAGTCACGATTAATAAAACCTTCACAAATAATAGAATTTTCATGCATCATTTGCACATCTACACCACATTTCATTATATTTTTATCATAGTATACATTGAGCCTATTTATTGATGTGTATACATGACTTTTTTCAATGATAAATATTAAAATTAAAAAAAATTGATATAAAGTTTATGCATAGTTAAACACACATAGCAAAATCTTCTTCTTATTGGAAGCATCAAAACATGGCTGCCAATGGTGCCACTCCAGATGGATTATTCTAGTCGGTGTATGAAGGATGCATTTCTGGCTACGATAATTGTGTTGAACGACGTTTATTTGTTTTTATCATTTAGTGTGAGTAGTTTACATGAAATTGAAATAAGTAATTTCATGTAATAAAAAAGTAATAATAATAAATAAACATTTTAAGATACAATGAATAATCTTACAAAACTCATTTTTCTGTAACACTATGCTAGAATTGAGGTACTTCAAAGAACAATTTATGTATTTGTTATTTTTTAACATTAGACTTGTTTACATGAACTTCTCTATAAACATTTTTTAAGGAGAAGAAAATAAGAAAAAGAAAATAAAATAAGTTTCTCTAAGAAATAAAACTAATTTATAATAAATTAAAAATCATTATTATTATTAAATGTTATGTAATAACGTATAACAAAAAAATCGACATCAACATCATCAATTATTTTCTTATTAAAGTGGGAAACAAATGAATAAACAGAGAAAGAGCAATAAATTGCGGTGTCATGGGTTGTTGTGTGTGGGTGAGGGAGAGTATGAAGTTGAGAGAAAAACAAATTGGATAAGTGAGGAAGGTGGATTAGGGTTAGACAAATGTTTCTGATTTTTTTCAATTGGGGCACAATATGGATGACAGGGAAAAGGTTGGGGTGAGAGAGATGAAAGAGGAAAGGTTGAGAGGAATGAGAGATGTGAGTAAGGGTTTCGAGAGTTTCATTTTCTTTTTAGTTTTGAGAATGAAAATCATTAAAATACCCTTAACCTTAAAACTTATAATTCATGATATATAAGGATATTTTTGTCTACTAAAACCTGATACACATTGCTAAAATGTACCAATTGAAAAAACAATGTACGCGCCATATATATATATATATATATATATATATATATATATATATATATATATATATATATATATATATATATATATATATATATGTATAACAATGAATATAACTATTTTTCTATGACACAATACAGAAAAACACAGAAGGCATGTATTACTATTACAACATTACTTTAAGCATCTATGACACAATACAGAAAAGCACAGAAGGCATGTAACTATTACAGCATTACATTAAGCATCAGCCCATGTAATTTGCAGTCCACCCCACTGATTGTGAGGCACACCTAAGGCTTTCCAGACAGCCTTGGAGGCATCAACAATGTTGTTGGGACAATGAGGTTGAAAATCATGGTCTTGATCACATCCCATGGTAGAGTCACACTCGTCAACGACCATGGCCACAACACTTTTGCCATTTGCAGTGATGGTAACATTGTGGAGGCACCTACTCATGTTGTTAAACCATCCGGTGGAAAGTGCAACCACTGGTGTATCATCAGAATGGTACTTGTTGTCACATGCTGAAGGCCCTCCTCCATCTCCACTGTTGGGTTCTTGGGGCGTTTCGAGAAAACCCTAGAACCAGAGAATAAAAGAGAGAGAGCGGAGCAAGAGAATGAATACTGAATATTATTGAATGAAAAGTTGTAATTGAAAGAACGAGGTTGGTTACTATTTATAACCAACGTAAACGCGCAACAGGCAAAGCCCGCAAACAAAACAAGCCCAAAACAAAACAAGTCCAAAGTAAACAACCAGACCGACCGGACTGACCGGTCCACAGACAAAGGAAGCCAAGTCTAAATAACAATTCTCCACCTAGACTTGCTTCAAAAACAAAAACAAAAGTAAAACACGGACACGGCCGGTCAAACAATTAGTGACCGACCGGTAGACACCCAATCCTGGACAACAACAAGAGAAACCTCTCCTTAGCGAGCGGCTTTGTTAACATATCTGCAGGATTCTCTTCGGATGCAATTTTGCAGATTTGAACGTCACCGGATTCAACAATGCTTCTGACAAAGTGCAGCTTGACGTCAATATGCTTGGTTCTGGAATGATAAATCTGATGATTGGCCAGATGAATAGCACTCTGGCTGTCGCAATGAACACATACAGACTTCTGATCAAAACCAAGTTCCCGAACCAAACCTTTCAACCATAGTGCCTCCTTAACTCCTTCAGCAAGAGCATAGTACTCAGCTTCCGTAGTTGACAAAGCCACAACCGACTGTAGTGTAGACCTCCAGCTAACAGCAGTCCCAAACAGTGTAAACACATATCCCGACCGGGATTTCCTAGTGTCCATGCATCTGGCAAAGTCAGAATCAACAAAACCTTCACCTTGAAAGTTATTCTGGAAAGACAATCCAGTACCGAGAGACCCCCGTATATATCTGAGCATCCACTTCAACGCTTCCCAGTGTGTTGGTCCAGGATTAACCATGAACTGACTGAGAACACTAACACCGTGCGCCACGTCCGGTCTTGTGCAGACCATGCCGTACATAATGCTCCCAATCCCATTTGAAAATGGAACATATTCCATCTTCTTTCTTTCTTCCTCGGTCTTTGGGCATTGCTCCTTGGTAAGTTTCAAGTGTTGACCGACCGGCGTGCTGGCCATTTTAGATTCAGCCATCCGATACCTTGAAATTACCTTCTGCAAATAGCACTCCTGAGACAGAAAAAGGTTACCGCCCGGTCTATCCCTTTTAATGTCTATGCCCAAAATCCGCCTTGCTTCCCCTAGCTCTTTCATTTCGAAAGCATCCGCCAACCTTGCTTTCGTCTCACCGATCATGCCCCTGTCACTACTAGCAATTAGGATATCATCCACATAAAGCAGGAGATATAACATTTCACCGTCATGATTCAGAGTGTAAACACAGTCATCATAATTGCACCGCTTGAAGTTCAGCTTTATCAGAAAGTCATCAAATTTCCTGTACCACTGCCTTGGGCTTTGCTTCAAGCCATAAAGTGACTTCTACAACAGACACACCCTATCATCCACAGCGAAACCGTCCGGTTGCTTCATATAGATGGTTTCCTCCAAATCGCCGTGCAGAAAAGCTGTCCGAATGTCCAACTGTTCAAGATGCAAAAATGCAATGCGCAACTATTGCCATCAGAACTCTGACCGAACAATGCTTAACTACTGGAGCAAAGATCTCATGATAGTCTACGCCTTCAATCTGAGTAAAGCCTTTGGCAACAAGCCTAGTTTTGTACCTCGCTTTCTCACCGCCCGGTGTAGCTTCCTTTTTCTTGAAAATCCATTTCGAACCTATGACCTTCTTACCCTTCGGCAGATCCACCAATCTCCAGGTGCTATTCTTTTTCAAAGCCTCCAACTCTTCTTCCATAGCACCCTGCCAAAGATGCCGGTCGCTGCTGTCAAGGGCCTCCTTATAACTTCTCGGTTCATCCGATCGGTTAAGATCTTCAGCAGCATTCAGGGCGTAGCAGATTAGATCCGCCTCTCCAAACCGTTTGGTTGGCTTGGAGATCCTTCTTTCTCTGTCACGAACAAGCTGATAGTTTCTCAAATCAACACCAGCAGCTTTTCCATGACTTCCCTCGCCAGACATACCATCTGTATCATCACCAAGGTCTGTTCGAAATTCATCCGATCGGTTCTCCTCTATCGTTCGACCGTTTTCAACTTGCCCTTCACCCGTTTGGTTTTCCTCAGTCCCACCGGGCGTGCCAGCTCCATTAGTAGTATGCTCCACCTCCACGAGAATCTTCTTCTCACTTCCAGAGTTTTCAGGGTGCATCGCCATCCTTGTTTCATCAAAAATGACATCCCTACTAATGATTAGTTTTGAAGGTGAATCTAACCTCCATAACCTGTATCCCTTAACTCCGTCGGCGTATCCAAGAAAGATACATCTCGCCGCCCGGGAATCCAGCTTATCACCCCTGACATGAGCAAACGCCAAAGAACCAAACACTCTCAAGTGTGAGTAATCAGTCGGTCGTCCACTCCACACTTCCATTGGCGTTTTAAAATTGAGAGCTGAAGACGGACTCCTGTTAATCAGATAAACGGCCGTATTGGCAGCCTCTCCCCAGAAAGCCTTTGACAACCTTGATCCCAGCAACATGAACCAGACCCTCTCCAGAATGGTTCTATTCATCCGTTCGGCCAATCCATTCTGTTGAGGAGTTCCAACGACCGTTCTGTGCCTCCTGATCCCTTTCTCTTTGCAAAAACCATTAAACTCCTCTGAAACGAACTCCAGCCCATTATCGGTTCTTAGGCATTTCAGCCTACACCCCAATTGGTTCTCAATCTGTGTGTGCCACTCTTTGAACTTCTGAAATGTTTCAGACTTATTTTTTAGAACGTAAATCCACACTCTCCTTGAGAAATCATCAATTATACTTAAGAAATACGCTCCTCCACCATGAGTTAAGGTTCTTGCCGGTCCCCATAAGTCAGCATGGACATATTCAAAGGGGCGTTCGGTTGAGTGTTTCCCTTTTCCGAACGGTATCCTGTGTGATTTCCCTAAGACACAATGGTCATAGAAATCCAGCTTCTGTAGTTTGTCTCCCAGAAGCAAGTCTTGCTTTTCCAATTCTTCAAGACCCTTCTCACTGATGTGTCCCATCCTCAAGTGCCATAACCGGGCGGTATTCTCGGTCCCACTTGCTACTGAGACATGACCAATGACAGTTGATCCCTCCAGAATGTACAAGCCGTTCCTCCTTCTGCCTTTGGCAACCACAGAATCTCCAGAACAAACCCTCATTACTCCATCTTCAACTTTAGTGGTGTAACCTCCAAGATCAAATGCACTAATAGAAATCAAATTTCTCTTTAGTTCGGGCACATACCTAACAGCCTGCAACACCATCTCACGATTGTCAAACATCTTCAGCCTCACCGATCCCACACCTTGCACTCGGCAAGCTTTGTTATTTCCGAGCAGTACATTACCATGCTCTTTCTGATCAAGATTCTCAAAAAACTCCTTCACCGGGCACATGTGATAGGAGCAGCCGGAATCCATGACCCAGCTCCTTTGAGGATCTTCAGACGAAGCCACCAGCACTCCAGCCGACTCATATCCCTCAGACGCCTCTGCCACATCAGCGGTTTCTTGTGGCCGACCGACCTTTCCTTTCTCCGGGCAGAACTTCTTGATATGACCCATCTTCTGGCACTTGAAGCAACGCACCTGCTTCGTACCGTCCGGATTCAGCTTCTTCTCTTTTCCAGACTGCTTCTTCCCTTTCCCTTTCACCGAGATCAATCCGGACGCTCCTTCCTCGGTTGTCTTTGAATCTTGAAGTTTTTGGAACTCCTTGGTTCAAATTGACGTCAGAACCTCCTCTAACGTGATCACTTGATCTTTCCCGTAGAGTATCGCATCCCTGAAATGCTCGAAGGTTTTTGGAAGCGCATTCAACAGGATGACAGCTTTATCTTCATCCTCCAACTTCACTTCAATATTCTCCAGATCATCAACTATCTTGCTGAATTCTGCAATCTGCTCCTCTATAGTTCTTGATTCTGACATCTTGAACGAAAAGAGTTGCTGCTTCAGGCACAACCTATGAGCCAACGATCTCGTCATGTACAGAGACTCTAGTTTTGCCCAGATTTCAGCGGCAGTCTTCTCCTTCGCAACCTCCCTCAGTACCTTATCACCAAGGCACAAGATGATTGCACTCCTTGCCTTATCTCCCATCTTCTTCTTCTCTTCTTGAGTCATGGCACCACTCATCCTCGACTCACCCTTCAACGCTTCATCACATCCCTGCTGTATCAAGATTGCCTCCATCTTGATCTTCCACAGCCCGAAGTCATTAGCACCGTTGAACTTCTCTACGTCGAACTTGGTTGCCATTGCTCCTTGGGAATTCTTGAATCCTTGCCCCACGGTGGGCGCCAATTGTTGGGTTCTTGGGGCGTTTCGAGAAAACCCTAGAACCAGAGAATAAAAGAGAGAGAGCGGAGCAAGAGAATGAATACTGAATATTATTGAATGAAAAGTTGTAATTGAAAGAGCGGGGTTGGTTACTATTTATAACCAACGTAAACGCGCAACAGGCAAAGCCCGCAAACAAAACAAGCCCAAAACAAAACAAGTCCAAAGTAAACAACCAGACCGACCGGACTGACCGGTCCACAGACAAAGGAAGCCAAGTCTAAATAACATCCACCCTTTTCAAAACTGTTTAGAGTGAGTTGTGCCATGGTGTTGCTTGACACTGCTGGAGAACATTTGTATGTTGTGTAACTCTTCCCTTCCACACAACACTCTGAATCATTCTCTTGGTTGCATTCTCCTGCTGGTGGTTTCTTCCCTATGATTCTCCCACTTGGACGACACTGTTGTGCTTCACAACACAAGCTGTTTGCTGAAATCATAATCAGCAGCACAACCAAAGATGCTGTTGAGATACAAACATTCATTTTCTATATCTTCTCTTTTTCACTGTGTTCTTTTGCTTGGTGCTGTGGCCAAAGGGGTGGCTTTAGATGGTAATTTATAGAAAGAGATGTTCATAGTAAGTGTTGGATTCTGCTAGAAAAGGAGCACCATGGTGCTAACATCCAATGCAAGGTTCCATTCATATTGAACTGTGGTGAGAAAATTTGTAGAGTGCGTGCCGTGGAAAGTAAGTTTCCTTGCTTATAGCAACCATATATTTGGTCAAAGTTTGAGATGAAAGCTGCAGTGAGATGGAAATTATCAAGCTAAGTTGTGACTCTTCAACTTTGAAGCTAAAAGCCTCTCTTTTGTCACTTTGCTTGATATTCAATAGTCTTTGAAGCATACATACGGCATAAAGGCATATTTGGGTTAAATGTGTTTATTATTTTTAAATTATATTACTAAGTTGCATTTTATTCCTATTTTAAGTATGTATCAATTCTATAAAAAAACTATAAAGTATCATCAACATCATCGAATGCTAGCTAACTCTCTTAGAGTGTTGACAACAGCTTTATTATGTAATAAACTGATTAACCTTTGTTGTTGGGTTTATACAATAAACAATATAGACTCACATTTACTTATTTTTCAAGCCATTCTAACTGCTAATTATGAAACACAGTTAAAAACAATAAAGTTTTGATCCTTATACTAAAAATAAATAAAAAAACTAACGCATTAACTATTTATAAAACTATAATGACTAATATATTAACTATTCATAACGATATTGTAGTAGTATTATAGCATTACAATTGTGAATACAAAGGTAGGATTTTTTCTCTATTTTATGTAATCTTGTGTTATTAAATTCAATTGCAGATGTTTGGCCTTCTAGCCATACAACCAAAATTTAAAAAATTAAACTCAGCACCCACTACCTTAAATAAAAATAGTTTCCTAAATTATAGGTTAAATTTTATGATGATATTCCTAAATAATAGGTTAACTAGTGACCATATTATTTAAACAGAAAAACATTTAATCAAAAACAGAAACATAATGTCTAATTGCTAACATTTCCTCTTTTAAACTAGATGTGAAGAACTTTTAAAAAAATTTTAATGTTTGAGATATAACTAAACACAATGTTTGAGTTTATAGTAGAATAGTGCGATGCTAATTGAGATATAACTCAAGCTGATGCTCAAGTTTAAAGTAGTTTGGTACAACGTTAGTTAAGTTACCAGTTATATTGTTTATTGGAACTATGGATATGGAAATATTCTTAAAAGATTATATCTTTCACTTGAATGAAAAAAAACGGGTTAACGTAGTTCTGAGATGCGCTTAAATGGGTTAAACAATTGGTTAAATTAATATTGTACTTGATATAATAATGATATTAATTTCTTGCATGATAGAACAAAGAAGAAGATTTATGCACTGATACAGAGAGAAAAGAAGAATTCAGAAACTGTATATTCTGTGTATTAAACTGTGAAAGTATACAAGTAGGTTTATATAAACAATGAGGTTTATATAAACAATGAATGAAATAGATGCAGAGCTGTTATAAAGACAGCTGCCCACTTAGAGTACAGACTTAATATCACTTAGTAGACTCCCTTAAAAACTCTCAAGGGATATTCTTCCTTTATTCACTATGTCTCTAAGGAAGTGGAATTTTACTTCTATGTACTTGCTCCTACCATAGCTCATGGATTTTTTTGCCAAATTGATTGCTGAAACATTGTCAATCTTCAGCTGAATTGGATTCTTCATAGGCACCTTTAATTCTTCCATCAACTCTATAATCCAAATTCCTTGGCATGTAGCATAGCTTCTAGCTATGTAATCATCTTCACAGCTTGAGAGAGCCACCACTGGTTGCTTCTTAGAACACCAAGAGATGGGAGTATTGTTGAACATAAATATGTAACCTGAGGTACTCTTCCTCTCCACCGGATCACCTCCATAATCAGAATCGATGTATCCAATTATCTCCATTGCAGTTTTCTTCCTTCCAGCAGGGAACATAATGCCATAGTCTCTTGTCCCTTTGATGTACTGCAACACCCTCTTTGCAGCCTACATATGTGACCTCTTTGGATTGCTCATAAACCTGCTAATCAATCCCACACATAATGCTAAATCGGGTCTGCTATTACAAAGGAAGCGTAATGATCCAATGATGTGTTTGAATTAAGTTTCATCTGCATCCTCCTCAGAGTCATCCTTCATCAGCTTCAAATTTTCCTCCATAGGACTCCTTGTTGCATTACACTCCATCATGTTAAATCTTATCAGCAGCTCACCTACATAATTTCTCTAATGCAACATTAATCCAGCAGTTGTATAGGTGAATTCCATTCCAAGGAAATAACTCAACTTTTCCAAATTTGTCATCTCAAATTCAACTTCCATGATCTTCTTGAATTCATCTATGCTTACTGAATTTAATCCAGTGATAAGTAGGTCATCTACATATAGGCAGATGATAATCAAATCTTTCTCTAGATCTCCCTTTACATAAACTCCATTCTCGACTACACATTTGCTGAAATTTAGATTGATTAAGAATGAATCAATTCGCCTTTTCCAAGCTCTGGGAGCTTGTCTCAGTCCATAAAGTGCCTTATGCAGTCCGTATACCTGGTGCTCCTTATTCCTTTCAATGAATCTAGGTGGTTGCATAACATACACTTCTTCCTCCAAGGGTCCATGTAAGAAAGTAGATTTAACATCAAGCTGAAAAAGTGACCATTCCCTTGCATAGGCCACTACTATCACCAATTGAATAGTTTCAATTCGAGCCACTGGAACAAATACTTCAGAGAAATTTAATCCTTGCTTTTGAAGAAATCCCTTAGCCACAAGTCTTTGCTTCGAAATTGAGCCATCTGGATTCAGCTTTCTCTTGAAAATCCATTTCACCCCAATACATTGCTTTCCAGCTGGAAGATCAACCAATCTCCAACTTTCATTCTTCTCTATGGATCTAATTTCCTCCTCCATTGCTTTACTCCAAACTGGTTGCTTCATAGCTTCAGTTTCATCCAATGGTTCTGTTACAGCCATTAAGGCTATATGAACCAGATCTCCTCCTTCATCAATTTGTGCATAAGAATAGACTTCAAAGTTAGAGAATCTTTAAGGAATTACCCTTTTCCTTTTCTGTCTCTGGAACACAGTGTGTTGTGATGCATCATTGATCTCTGCAGCTTCTTCTAGCTCTGCAGAAGTGAGATTATCAATAATACCATTCACCTTTGTTCTTCTCAGATTGTTTTGCATCTCATTCCAGTCCCAACTCTCCTTCTCAAGCACCATAACATCCCTACTTAGCACCATTTTCTCCTTGATTGGATCATAGAGCTTATATGCACCTGTAGGATGATATCCAACAAACATCATTGCCTCACTCTTATCGTGCAGCTTGGTTTGTTTTTGGTTTGCTACGTGAATGAAAGCAAGTGAACCAAACACTTTAAAGTGGCCAACAGAGGGTTTTACTCGAGACTAAACTTCTAGAGGCACTTTGCCTTCTAATATCTTGGTGGGACACCTGTTGAGAATATAGGCAGATTTTGACACTGTCTCTTCAATTGCTTTCCACTCTCTCTTTCAACACATGCTTTATACTTTATGAAGACATCAAGTGCATCACTCTTGATTTTGATCACGTATGTCATAGCATCCTGCTAAATTCATCCACAAATGTGATAAAGTATCTATTTCCAGCCAATGAAGGTACCTCAATTGGTCTACATATGTTAGAATACACCACCTCCAAGCAATTCTTTGCTCTCATTCTTAGCTGTGATTTGAATGGTTTTCTGGTTTGTTTTTCAGCCAAGAAAGACTCACATATACTCTCAGGTATTGTGATATTTGGCATTCCAGATACCATATTCTTCTCACCAAGCCGCTTTAGGTCTTTGAAGTTCAAATGGCCAAAACTTAGATGCCAAATCCAGCTTTCATCTTTCTTCACAGAGAACATACATTGCAGATTTTCTACTGCATTCATGTTAATTTGGAATGTCCTGTTCTTTGAAATCTTGCACCTCAAGATCAAGTTCTTATTGTCATCATACAACTCCATCCTATCATGATTTCCCATGAAACTTGTAAAACCTTCCTCCACCAACTGTCCAATGCTCAACAGATTGCACTTCATGTCTGGAACAAACAGAACATTGGCTATTACAACATGTGATCCATTCTTTCTTCTAATGATCACATTTCCCATTCCTTCCACTTTTAGAGTGCTATCATCAACAAATTTCCCTTACTTTTCTTTGCCGTATCAAAATTGATTAGTCATTCCTTATGACAGGTCATGTGGTTTAAGCATCCAGAATCTAGATACCAGGACTCAGTCTACGAGCTTGGACCTTCAGCAGTGGTGGTTACCATCAATGTTAAAGGCTCAAAATCTAAATCTTCTTGAGCAATATAGGCTTCTTTGTCCTGATACTTCTTCTGCTTTCCCTTATTAACGCAACATTCATATGAGTAATGACCACACTTATGACAATTGAGACACTCAATGCGCCTCTTATCTTTCTTTCTTTGATACTTCTCAGATCTGCCTTTACCCTCCACTACATCCGGTTCATCATCTTGGTCATCTTTCGATCTGCAAGCCTTCTAATTTCCCTTCTTTCCTTTCCACTTCTTTTGTTTCTTCTTTCCATCAATCCTGCCATGATGAACTTTCAAGGCTTGTTCGTCAATCTTGACAGGATTTCTGTCAAAGAGCCTCATCTTGTGTGCTTTCAATGAACTTTAAAGCTCTTCTATCTTTATCTTTCCAAGTTCTCTTGATTCTTCAATAGCCACAACTATGTAATCAAACTTTTGAGGCATAGACCTCATGATCTTTTCAATTATCATTAGATCTGTAATGGTTTCTCCACACCCCTTCATTTGATTTGTGATGGCAAGTATCTTATCAAAATATTCTCTTATCCTATCATCGTCCAACATTTGCAACAGTTCATACTATCTCCTTAGTGTTTGCAATTTTACCTTCTTGATCTTTTCACTTCCAGCATGACATTTGACCAAGATACTCCAAGCTTCTCTCGCAATCTTTGCATTCTGGATTTTTTCAAAGTGTGCATCATCTACGCTTTGATGGATGATGAACAATGTCTTGTTATCTTTCTTTCTCTCCATAACCTTCTGATCATCTGCAGCACCCGCAGGAAGTTCCTGATGATCACCCTCAACAACATCACTCACATCTTGATATTTAAATAGCACTCGCATCTGTGTACTCTATTATTCCAATTTTTCTCCGTGAGAATTGACAGCTTTGCTGATGAAATATCACTGCTGGCCATTCTTCACACTGTCGACCTTTATCAAGAAGTGAAATCTTGATAATCTTCTTCACACTTCAACCATCCTTCCACCAAGCCATAATGATTTCTGAAGCACAGGATTCTCCAGCATAGCTCTGGATACCAGTTCTGATAGAAAAAAGAAGAAGAAGATTTATGCATTGATAGGGAGAGAAAAGAAGAATTGAGAAACTGTATATTGTATATTCTGTGTATTAAAATGTGAAAGTATACAAGTGGCTTTATATGCACAACGAATGAAAACAGATGCAGAGCTGTTATGAAGAGAGGTATCCACTTAGAGTGTAGACTTAATATAACTTAATATTGCATATGTCTTTTGTAGCTAATGGTGCAATTTTAGTTGTTCATTGGGTGAAAAGTTTTATTGATTAAAATTCTGGTTAATTGTGTTGGACAATTGATTAAATGAGTATTTTACTTTGGGATCATGATATATTAACAAAGAAAGTTTATATCCTTTGAAATGGGTTTTTGTTTTTCAAAATTTCCCACTTCAGGTTTTGGAAAAGCTTTTGCATCAATCCATTATTTTTATTCAACTTCCACTGGTGACACCTCTCCCCCTTTTTCCTTTTTGTGTTGTAGGTTGTAAAATGGAAAAATTTGGTGGCTGTGATAATAGGAGCAAAGTATTTTGTTCATTGTTAGGAAATCCTTTTGGCTTTTTCCTTCCCTTGTCTCCTTTCAATTTTTCCCTTTTCCATTGTTAATAGGGTAATTTTTAATGTAAATATCTCTGTGACATTTATTCACAACGAAGTTAATTGGTGCTTTAAATCAAATATTAACTTCAGAGAAAAAAATGTTTTATTCAGAACACACTATTTAGTTAGTTTTTAGAGTTATTTTATATAATATTAATTACTTTTGGTTTCAAATTATTATATGATTTATTTTTAATCATATTTTTTGTTAATCAAATTAATTACTTTTTGGTGATTTTAAGTAGCCCCAGCAACTATGAGCGATTTCTGTAAAAACCCTGCAAATGACCACGATTTCAGAAATCTCGTGGCGACGGTTTTACGAAATTCCAACAACTAGCAACAGTTTTGAACAAAATCGCCAGAAATTATTGTTGACGGTGATTTTCTGGGTGGTTTTGTCAACTACGAAAAATTACAAGTGCAAAAAAAGGTTTTGCCGTTTGTGTTTTTTGCCCTTAACGTACCTTGAATTAACGTTAGATATAAAAAATTTGACGATAATTGAGGTTAATGAACGTTGGACATAAAGCAATATTCGACGTTAATAAACCTTAGATATTGTGCTAGATATGTCCAAAGTCAATTAATGTTGAATGTTGTCATTGTTTGATGTTAATCAATTTTTTTTATTTTTTTTTAATTAATTGTGATCTATTTTTTTAATTTTACGAGACTTGAAAAACATATAAACAAAAAATGTAATCAAGTTTACAATATGAACTATGAACTATAAACTATAAACAAAAACACAAAAGTTATGACAATAGTACCATTAACTTATTATTTTTGGTTTTGATAACTATGGTTATTGATTTTTGTTGGATTTTTTTTACCACTCCTTATAACCCCTAGTTTAGGAAAAAACTGCAGAGTCCTTTGGGTCTTTGTGAAATATAAAAAATTATTTGGAAAGTGATCTGTAATAGATCTTTAAACAACCATAACATTTACTTTGGTTGTCTAATTTATTGTTATTATATATGGATTTGGGATAGAAGAAAATTCTCAATCACGTGACAGCTGGTTGTTCCTTCTAGATTTTTTTAAACAAATGTTGTTTTCTAATTTTCGTCATTTTTTTTTTGTTTTTTCCGAACTTTGCAAAAATATTTCACATACTTAGACTTAAAATTTTTATCTAAAATTTTTGTGTGAAGGCTTCTCATGATATTTTGGTGCTTTGAAAAAATTTTCAAGTAATTTAGAGTTGTTTTGAATATACTCTAAGTTTTATCCTAAAGCTTGGATGTTTAACGTGTAGTGTAGTATGAACAACAAAAAGGGGTATGAACAAAAAGCAAGTTCAACAATATAACAAACAAGTTCTTGAAAACAAAAACTAACCTTCTTGAAGGTAGGCTCGTTGGAATAAAGTATTCCCGCTAGTGAGAGAGAAAACAAAACGTGCCTATGAAAAAGAACACCAAAACAATCAAAAATCATACCTAAAGTAGTTAATCAACATGCTTTTTTATAAAATGAAAGAAAGATTACATGTTTTGGTCACCAAGCTTCATTCAAGAAAAGTTTGAGCAGAGAAGAGGGCCTCACGCTAAGATAAGGTGAATGAATTTTCAAACTCTCGCCCATATAACATATAACGTCTTATTCTAGAGCATTCAACGTCTTATAATGCCTGATTCTAGAGCATTCGACGTCTTATAACCTTTTAATGTTTGATTCTAGGGCATTCAACATCATAAGTAAGTACATTTTCACCTTGGCGCGAAACATTATTGCGAAATTTAACCCATAAGATGTTAGATTTCTCAATATCCGACATCTTATAACCAATTGATGTCTGACAAGTCTAAATCCAACGTTTTAATTGAACTTTTGCTTACAAAAATGTCATGATCATTTTTAACGCTGATTATTCAGTGGTTGGACGTTAAACGAGTGACATTATACACTATTTTTATAGTAGTGTATGCATTTATTAGGGGTTAAGAGCACCAGTAACACGGAAATAATCCTCTAGTAAAATCACATATTTTTGTAGTGTAAAAGGCCAAACATCTGCAATTGAATTTAATAACACAAGGTTACACAAAAATAGAGAAAAAAATCTTACCTTTTATTCACAATTGTAATGCTATAATACTACTATGGTTATAATTTCAAATGTATTAGTCATTATAGTTTTATAAATAATAAATGTGTTAGCTTTTTTTTTAGTAAAACGGTCAAGAATTATTGTTTTTAATGGTGTTTCATAGTTAACAGTTAGTAAGACATGGAAAAAAAAATCAAATATAAGTATAATCCAACAATAAAGGTAAATCAGTTTATCACATAATAAACTCTAAGACAGTTAGCTATCATTTGATGCCGATGATACTTCATAGATTTCTATAAAGTGTAAAAACAGAATTGATACATACTTTAAAGTAGAAACAAAATACAATTTTAGGAACATAATTTAAAAATAATAAACACATTTAACCCAAATATACCTTTATGCCGTATCGTATGGTTCAAAGACTATGGAATATCAAGCAAAGTGACAAAAGAGAGGCTTTTAGCTTCAAAGTTGACGAGTCAACTTAGCTTGATAATTTCCATCTCATTGCAGCATTCATCTCAAACTTTGACCAAATATATGGTTGCTATAAGCAAGGAAACTTACTTTCCACGGTACGTACACTAAAACTTTTCTCACCACAGTTCAATATGAATGGAACCTTGCATTGGATTAGCATCGTGGTGCTCCTTTTTTGTAGTGTCATAGAAAAAAATAGTTATATTCAATATATATATATATATATATATATATATATATATATATATATATATATATATATATATATATATATATATATATATATGATGGCCGAGTTAGACAAAATATATTATTTTGTCAAATATCATATCATTTATGATTCTTGATTTTGACAATTCACAATACTAATTTCTTTTTATGGTATAATATTACAGTAGTTACTGTAATTATTCATCAACATCCTATTTAGAAAATTATTTGTATGTATTACCATAATTATAGGATCTTGATTGTACATTACTACTTGTATTTAAACAATAGATTATCAATGCAAAATATTATATTCAATACTATTTTCTATCTTGGTGAAAATTTTACTCATAGATCAAGAGAAAGTCAAGAAGAAGGTTCAACATCAATGGAGTTAGTAGAGAATAACAATCAAACTGAAACTGAAAGTAATCAACCCAACACCAACACCCATTGGATGGTGATCAGAAGCAAAGATGGAATTTAAAAGCTTAAGCAACCATACATAAGAATGACAGAGATTCGTGACGATGACAAAAAACCAGGAAATGTCAAGCAAACTCTAATCAAGCCAGAATGGAAAGAAGCCATGGATGCAGAATTCCAGGCTATAATGTCTAATCAAACTTGGACATTAATACCATTCAAGGGTCAAGAAAACATCATAGATTCAAAATAGGTCTTCAAAACCAAGTATAAAGTAAATGGTTCAATTTAAAAAAGGAAAAACAAGACTTTTTGTAAGAGGTTTTTAGCAAATAACAAGCATAAACTTTAATGAAACTTTCAGTTTTATGGTCAAGTCCAACTCTGTCAAAATCATATTAGCCAATGCAATACATTTCAATTGGGATGTTAGCCAGCTTGACATAAACAATGCCTTCCTAAATGGAAATTTAAAGGAAACAATTTTTATGCATCAACCTGAAGGCTACATAGACTCAACCAAATTGAATCATATATGTAGATTGTCCAAGGCCATATATGGTTTAAAGCAAGCACCAATGGCTTGGTTTGATAAACTAAGAGACACACTTCTTATTTGAGGTTTTCAAAACACCAAAAGTGATTATTCTCTATTCATTCTTAGAGGTACAAATCATACTATGTTCCTTCACATTTATGTTGATGACATTATTGTAATAGGAAACAACTGTCAGTATTTTGAAACATTCATGAATCAATTGAATGTTGTTTTCTCACTGAAATACTTAGGACATATACACTACTTTCTTGGCATTAAAGTACAAAGGAATGACAGTGAAATGTATCTAAAGCAAACTAAGTACATAAAAGATATTCTGAAGAAGTTCAACATGGACACAATTTCTGCATGTCCAACCCCAATGGTGGCTGGTAGACACTCACTATAGAAGGGGAACCAATGACCAATGCTACTTTGTATAAACAAGCCATAGGTGCATTGCAATATTTGACCAACACAAGGTTTACATTGATTTTGATGTCAACAAACTCAATCAATACCTGAGTAAACCTACCATGGATCACTAGCAAGGAATAAAAAGAATACTAAGATATCTTTAAGGCACAATGAACCTATGTTTACACATAAAACCTACTAATGATCTTGACATAATGGGGTATTTTAATGTAGATTGGGCAACTAGTAATGATAACAGAAAATTCACAGCAAGAAAATATGTTTCTTGGAGAAACTCTTATTTCTTGGTCTTCAAGAATCAGAGTATAAAGCCTTGGTTGATCTTGCTGCTAAACTAGCTTGGATTAGATCTCTATTGACTGAACTAAAATTACAAATGCTTAAAAAGCCAATTATGTGGTGTGATAACCTAAGCGCCAAGTCAATTGCTTCTAATTCAGTCATGCACACACGTTCTCTAAACACATTGAGATAGATGTGCACTACATACCTGATCAAGTCCTACAAAATGAACTAAATATGGATGTTCCTACTACTAATCAAATTGCAGATTGTTTGATTAAACCTCTCACTCATACTAAATTCAACTTGTTAAGAGACAAACTTGGCATGACCATGTCACCACCAGTTTGAGAGAGGGAGTTATACATAATCAAATATTTTGTCAAATATCTTATCATTTATAATTCTTATTTTTGGTGATTCACAATATTAGTTTTCTTTTATGGTGTAATATTATAGTAATTATTTCATCAACATCCTATTTAGGAAAGTATTTGTTTGCATTACTATGATTATAGGATCTTGATTGTACATTACTACCTATGTTTAAATAATATACAATCAATACAAATTATTATATTCAATTCCATTTTTTATTTGGCTGCACTATATTTACAACAAGACAATATTGTATATTCCGGTCGAACATTCTTTCGTTGCTCAACACCGAATAATCACCAATTCCCAAACATTTTAGCTCAAAGATACTCTTTTAAAGCAAGAAACTGACTTCATTATAGTCTTTGAAAACTTGAATAGTTGTGAGATTAACACATGACAAGGTATAAATAATTTAGAAAAATGTTAGCATTTTGGAAAAACTATCTCAAAAGCAACTGAAGTAGAGCTTATGAGGTTTTATTTTGTTTTTCTTTAACCATACACTGCAATTTTCTATATCTATGAAGTTATGATCAGTAATATATACATGACCAAATCATAATTTTCCACAAAACACATACATAGAATATGAATAAAGACACACACTAAGCATCACACAAAGTAATCTGTAATCGACCCCGCACAACCTTTGATGCATCAATTATGAGATAAACTTAAATTGAGGTGTTATAGTAATTTCATTTGAGTCAATGTTTATTTGGTACATGATTATCATGTTACCATTTTCCAATTGTTGTCGCAATAAGCTCTGATTTGATTATGTCATTATTACTAGTTTTATTCTCAAAATATTATGGTTACTGTATTCATTTATATTCCTGCAACTATTTAAGGCCTATGAAATTAAGCAATGAAATACAAAGAAATATAGAATCCAAATGTGTAGTGTGTGTCATCTTTTATTTTACAAATTGACATATGAGCTTTATGTTCTAAGTGTTTGAGTGAGAGAAAAAAAAGGAGAGAGAGTGAGTGAAACATTGTGCATGAGTGCTTGAGAAAAAAGAGAATAAAAGAGATGATAATTCTAGTAAATGGTTTGTCCCTGTCATAATTGTTAAAAAAAAAGCCAAAATTGATAATATGAGTCTACAAAAGAAGGCTCTTCTTGGATTCTAGGACATATAGGATGTAGTGGAGGGTGGATACTAAGAACCCATGCAGGATGAAGAGCAGACGGTGGCCCATATTGCTGCATTGAAAAAGAGGTTAGTGAAAGATAAATGTACCTATTGTACAAAAAGGTTGACGAATCAAGCTTTGAGAAGATAACAAAAGCCACATCTTCAAAAGAAGTATGGGAAATTCTGAAGATTGAGTTCAAACGGGACAATCGTGTTAGGCAAGTCTAGGTACAATTTCTCAGAGGAGAGTTTGAAAACTAGAAGATGAAGGACAAGGAATAAGTGATCGAGTACATAACTTAGGTAGAAAAGGTAGTCAACCAACTCGACAGGAATGGAGAACTAATGCTAAGTAGTCAGGTTGTCGAGAAATTTTGAGATCACTAACAGATTATTTCGAGAGCATTGTGTTCGCCATCGAGGAGTCAAGGGACTTGTTTGCACTTTTAGTTGATGAGCTTGCGAGTCAGTTCAGGCCCATAAACAAAGGAGAATGAAGAAGGAGACTTTTGACCAAGCACTACAAGCATAACTTGACATGAACGGAGGAGCTCGAAACACTCATGGCCAAAGTCCTAGAGGTAGAGGTCGAGCAGGCCTAGGACATGGTGGACGTGACTGTGGAGTTTATGAGGATGGTAGGGGACAAACTGGGCTACAGAATTGGCATGACCAAGGTCAAGGAAGTGGCAGAGGAGGTCAGACGAATAAAGGACTGGAGTGCTTCAAGTGTGGCAAGCATGACCATTATGCAAACAAGCACAAATTGAGTTATATAATTATAAGATGAAGAATAATTCATCTTCAGGGTTTGAGTCTTCATATGGTTCTTTCATCTTGAAAAATTTGGTGGGCATTCTTCTCATTAGTCGTTGAGCTTTAAGAGTGATACTTTTCTCCTTTCTCAATATCACATCTTGTTGTAGTTCCAGCTTATGGACTTTAAGAATGCCAACAAACACTTCAAGTCTTAAAATGTCAAGGTTCTTAGAAGGACTCATTGTTGTCGCCTGTGGTTTCCATTGTCTAAGGAGGTTGCACAAAATCTTGTCAATATGATCAAAATTATCATAAGACTTACCTAATGATTTTACTTTGAGTAAAAAATTTTGGCAGCATGGTAAAAAACTGATATTTTTTCGTCAATAGATTGAGCTTGTTCCTCTTTACTTTTTTGGATCCTTTGTGTGTGATTACTAGTGTGTCCCACATCTTCTTTATGCCCTTATAGGTGTGAGCTTTCATGCATTCATCTTCACAAATAGCATACATAAGTGAATTCCCAGCTTTCGAGTTCAGAAGTTACCTCTATTTCTGTTCGTCTGTTAAGACTCTAACAAGTGTACCGAATCATATCAAGTAATATAAATGGTAAGACCAAGTATCGTTTTTCCTAGAGACTCATTGGCCTAAACTGTCATGTGATTTGTTGAATATTTAAGACTTGAGAAACGAAAATTTGGTTTAGAATGCAAAACAGAAAATAAACATATGCATGCAAACATTGATCAATTGACCGAAAAAATACGCAGGTGAATGAAATATGGATGAATTATGTTGTTGGGGTTTATGACTTATCCTATCCACTCTCATGTATTTACGAATTCAACTTCTTCATTAATGTCAATGCCACTTTCGAATTTACCCTAAACGCGATGTCTCGGTGAAGAAAGCCTACTCCTAATTACTAGTTTACAATGTCTTGTCTCCCTAGCAATTGATCATGCATTACAATCACACAGAAGCTTAAAGGCAATCAGTCTTCCCATCCCTATGTCTAGATAATATTGCTCTCGAGAGAATTCCCCCATGTCTAGATTTCCCCGTATGTGTCCATATCGACAAAATCAATGATCATGCAATTGAATGAGTTAAACAAAACATGCATAGAGTAAAGAGGAAAAACTCTAACATTTAATGAAGTAAAGCATATATAATAACGAATCAATTCAATAAATGAGAGTTTCATAGGATTACATCGTTTCCCCAAAAACAATGGAGGTTTACTTCACCATAGACTTGGTAAAATTAGATGAAAACAATGAAAATAATAAAAGATAAAAACCCTAGAATTTGTAGATTAGAGCTTCCACATCCAAAATCTACCTCCAAGGGGTGAAAATAGTGTTTCTGCATGTGCTTCTGTCAAAAGATACCCTGTATGGGTCGTGCAAATCAATATATAGTTCATAAAAATTTGCAGAAACTGGCCCAGGCCCAAGAGACTGGCGCTCAACGCTGGATTACCGCTCAGCGATAGGCACGATACTCAGAAATATCGCTCAGCATTGACGCCCAGACGCCTGACAAAGAATTCACTGAAGAGGTTGGCACTCAGCGGTAAAAGTGCCGCTCAGCTGTGGCTGGAGCACTTGGATTTTCCCCTCAGCGTTGGTGCTTAAGCGTTGTCTAGAGAACTCCACAACGCGGTTGGTGCTCAGCGGTGGAATTGCGCTCAACGGTGGAATTTTGCTCAGCGGTGCTTGCATTTCCTCTTTTAAGCATTTTTCCTTCATCTCTTGAGTTCAATTCTTTACTACTTCAGCTTCCTTCATTCAGTTCATGTTAATTCCTGCCAAAATAAGGAAAACGAAGCGTAATACCAATAATACTGCCTTCAACTCTCTTAATCTCTAACTTAAGAAAAATTTATGATTTCGAGCTAGTTTCTAAGTCACAAAGGGTGTGTTTAGTGTCAAAATTAAGTATAAAAATAACGGTTTTTCAACCGTAATCAATACTCCAAACTTAGAACTTTTCTTGTCCTCAAGCAAACAAGATGAAACTCAGTCTTCCACAAATCAACACAATGGTTCAACACATTCCAAAACCTTTCGTTCAAGACAAGTAATTGCTCATGCCAGCTTATCAAAAAGACTTCATTCAAGATGCACACATGCTTTGATTCATAACAACTCATCATGGTGTTCACACAATCACATAATATCCAACAGATGTTATTCTCATTAATGATCAATTTAACTAAGGACAAATGTAATCATGAATTCATGGAATCATTCCTCACCCGATAAAGTGTTTCACTCAATCACACAGGTGTTTCAAGAGGTTATTCCTTCCTTCTGCTATCCACATGTCACATAGAAATAAATTGCCTTTCATTTACCACAATCAACATACTCACACACATGTCATCACAAGGAATTTTCATGGCTTATAATGAGGTTGGGCTAACAAGAAAAATTGGTTTTTCTGGATCACAAAATCCTTGAGTTAAGAGAGTTATTGATACATTTATAACTCAAGCACAAACTCTCTTTTATCAAACCAATCTCACTTCTTCCCAACTTTCCCATTTTTGCATTAAGGTTATTTTTTTTTTAATTCTATCTTTTCTATCTATTTCTTTTCATGCTTTGCTCAACACATTAGCTCAATGCTTATCTTTCTTTTTCAAATTTCCCAACAACCCCAAACTTGAACCTTTATAAATACCACACAACAATTCTCAACTTAACTCAAGGTCAAGATTTTCAAATGGGTTTTCAATTCTGTTTAAGGGTTAGGTTCAAAAAGGGTAGAACGCATTGTGCTCTTTTGCATTTGGGACGAAAATGATACATTGGCTAAGAAAGGGCTAATAAAAAATGGCCTTGATCATATGACACATACATGCAATTCAGTCAATCATAGAAACTTGGGCAAAATCATTCATGCTTTTAAGTAGATAGCAATCACATAAACAAAAACTCTGGAACTCAAAACCTCACATATAAGCTTACTCAATATTCCAAATATCCTAGATAAACACCCTGCTTGGCATCATATCCACAATCACAACATCATACATTTGTTGACATAGCTTGTGAACACCCACCTGTATATCAGCATATAATGCACGTTCTCAACATCATAAACATCAAAGCATCATCAAGCAATACTCAACATGCAAAATCAGTAGTCAAACCACTACATCAGATAAAGTTTCCAACCAAGTACATCAAACCCTATACTACCAACAGAAGCAAATAAGTTCAAAATACAAAAACAAAAGATAGAAAAGTCTTGTTCTAGTGCAGATAGCATCCATCAGTAGATGCTATCTCATCTCCTCAGCCCATGCTATCATCAGAGTCCTCCTCTTCTCCTTCTTCAGCATCCTCAAAGTCAGCGTCCTCATCATCATCCTCCATATTTGGAGCTTTAGTTGCTCCAACTTCACTAGCATGTGTCTGCTTTAGTTGCTGTTGTGGTATATTAAATTGGCCTCGTGCTTGTCCAACTTGTCCATTCTGACCTTGACCCATGCTTGGGTGCAGTTTCCACCCTTGGTTGAAATTACCTTGGCGGAATTAGAATTGATTGCCTATGTAGTTGACTTCTTCTTGGGCCTCCTTTGGATAAGCACATTAACCATTGATATGGTCACCACCACATCGGTCACAGAGTTGTTGTTGCATCTGTGAGACATTCTTCAACTCCTTAGGCAACTGAGCGAGTATCTTTGTTAAATTCTCTAGTTGTTGAGTTATGAGCTTGTTCTCTGCAAGCAAGGCATCTTGAGTTGGTAATTGTAGAACTCCCTTCTGTTGAAGTAGAGCTCCTCTTTCACTATGCTCCTCTGAAGTCTTGCACTTGATGTTACCTCCAGCTGAGGCATCTAGCATAAGCTTTGTTTGAGAGCCAAGACCTCTAAGGAACAATAGGACTACTGATACTTCATCAAAACCGTGCATGGATGTCTTCCTTAGCAAGCTTTTGTATCTGTCCCATGCCTGACCTAGGGTTTCCTCCATGCCTTGCCTAAAAGAAGAAATTTCCTATTTACCTTTGTTGATTTTGGACTGTGGGAAGTACTTGTTTAGAAATTTAGACACCATAGCCTCTCAGTTAGTAAAGCTATCCTCTGGGAAAGAGTTCAACCATAACTTAGAATTGCCTCCCAATGAGAAAGGAAACAAGCTAAGTTTTATCACCTCATCCGGCACACCATTGATCTTCACAGTGTTACAAATCTCGTTGAATGTGGTCAGATGTTCATATGGACTTTCATGAGACAGTCCATTCAATTGGTTGCTCTTCACTAATTGTATCAATGCCGGTTTCACCTCCATGTTTAGTGCATTGATCATCGGCTTTGCAATGCTATTAAAGTGATGCGGGCAAACGACAATGGTGTGATACGCCAAAGTACGTCTTCTAGTGTTCTCCTCAACCATCTTTTATGTGCTCTGGTCAGATTCACGTGGTGAGGGTTGTAAAAGTCTCTCAGGAGAAGGAAACAATTCTCTAGATGTTCGAATCCTCCTTCTCCTTTGAGTTTCACTTAATCCTTCAAGAAGAGGTTCTGAATTTTTCTTTCTCCTAGTCTGAATTGTATCCTGCATACACAAGAAAACAAATCCCTAGAAAGCAATTCTTAGAACAAAAATAAAAAAAATCAAGTCAAAGTTAATCAATAATCACATGAATGCAATAATTAAACCATGAGTCCCCGACAACGACGCCAAAAACTTGTTAAGACTCCGACAAGTGTACCGAATCGTATCAAGTAATATAAATGGTAAGACCAAAAATCGTTTTTCCTAGAGACTCATTGGCCTAGACTGTCATGTGATTTGTTGATTATTTAAGACTTGAGAAATGAAAATTTGGTTTAGAATGCAAAACAGAAAATAAACATATGCATGCAAAGGTTGATCAATTGACCAAGAAAATACCCAGGTGAATGATATATGGATGAATTATGTTGTTGGGGTTTACGACTTATCCTATCCACTCTCATGTATTTACGAATTCAACTTCATTAATGTCAATGCCACTTTCTAATTTAACCTAAACCCGATGTCTCGGTGAAGAGAGCCTACTCCTAATCACTAGTTTACAATGTCTTGTCTCCGTAGCAATTGATCATGCATTACATTCACACAGAAGCTTAAAGGCAATCGGTCCTCCTATCCCTATGTCTAGGTAATATTGCTCCCAAGAGAATTACCCCTTGTCTAGATTTCCCCGTAGGTGTCCATATTGACAAAATCAATGAACATGCAATTGAATGAATTAAACAAAGCGTGCATAGAGTAAAGAGGAAAAACTCTAACACTTAATGAAGTAAAGCATATATAATAACGGATCAATTCAATACATGAGAGTTTCAAAGGATTACATCCTTTCCCCAACAACAATGGAGGTTTACTTCACCATAGATATGGTGAAACTAGATGAAAACAATGAAAAGAATGAAAGATAAAACCCTTGAATTTGTAGATTGGAGCTTCCGCATCCAAAATCAGCCTCCAAGGGGTGAAAAGAGTGTTTCTGCGTCTCCTTTTGTCAAAAGATACCCTCTATGGATCATGCAAATCAATATATAGTTCATAAAAATTAGCAGAAACTAGCCCAGGCGCAATAGACTAGCGCTCAGCGCTGGAGTACCGCTCAGCGGTAGGCGCGGTAATCAGAAATATCGCTCAACGTTGATGCCCAGGCGCCTGACAGAGAACTCACTGAAGAGGCTAGCTCTCAGTAGTTAAAGTGTCGCTCAACGGTGGTTGCAACACTTGGATTTTCTCCTCAGTGTTGGCGCTTAAGCGCTGTCTAGAGAACTCCACCACAAGGCTGACACTCAGTGGTGGAATTACGCTCAGCGGTGCTTGCGATTCCTCTTTTATGTAGTTTTCCTTCTTCTCTTGAGTCCAATTCCTTACTACTTTAACTTCCTTCATTCAATTCATGTTTATTCCTGCCAAAATAAGGAAACCCAAGCATAATACCAATAATTCTGCCTTCAACTCTCTTATTCTCTAACTTAAGCTAAATGTATGATTTCAAGCTAGTTTCTAAGTCATAAAGGGTGTGTTTAGTGTCAAAATTAAGTATAAAAATAATGGGTTTTCAACTGTTATCATCGTCTGAACATTGGCTTCTTGGTAAGGGCTTTCCCTCTTTATCAAGGAGTATATTGATTTATCATTTTCCATGGCATCCCACATATAGATGTGGCAGGACCAAAAGAATGCAATAATTATTTTTTTTCTAGTAGTCAAACTTTTTCCCCTTGAATAGATGAGGATGATTTATAACAAATTTTTCGTTTCCATTTCATTCTGGATCGTTTTCTTGACTTCGGCTAAGAACTAACCCTAGATGTTAGCTCTAAAACCAACTAAAATCACAGGTATATTCTAGGAAAAAAGGGGGAGAGGGAAGGGGGATGGTGGTTTGAATAGAGTTTACAACTTTTTTTGCAATATTGTGCTAGACACTATTTGTAGGGGTTAAATATTCTACAGATAGTGTTGAACACTTATGGATTTTAAGAAGTGTTTAGAAAGCCTTTTGATGTAAGGTTAGATACTAAGTTGCTTTTCTAGAGGATCTGTTGCTTATACAGATACGTTAAAGCAAAAGGTATTGAGGAAACATTTCCAGAATGTTTTCCTATCTCTTAACATTCTTCTGAATCAATGTAAAACTTTTGAATAAAACTTTCCTTTATGATTTGCACAGATAAAGAGAAACATCACAACAAACAAGAAAGTATTATTCGTATATGTATTTAAACTTAGATGTTTCATTAGCATTTAGCATGATACAGGTACTCTAGTGTTTATGTGAAGTTTTAGAGTAATGTATGTGTTTAGGATATGTTTACACATGTATAACGTTTAGTGTGTTATCCTAAATGGTTCCTTTTTAATACACGTTATTTCATTACACACTATTGTTAAACTTCAAAACAAGAAGGGTTGCTAAACAATCTTATCTTAAATATAAGTTTAAGAGGGACACGTATCCTAAGATTCACTCCTTGTTCGTGAAGTGGTGAGCAACATTTCAAAGAAGGTCACCTCCAATATTTTCTTTTTGTAGTCTTTCTCCTTCTCAACACAAAAATATGTGCAATAAGAATAGGAAAACAAAGGAAGATAACCAACATGGGTCACTGAGTTTTCCATCTTCCTTTTCAATCTGAATCATTCTGGTGATATGTGTATGATCTTTGTCAGTTTTTTACAAAGCACACGTGTATCTATGTAGGGTGGAACTTGCGATCTATGGCTGGTGCTTTCCGATAAGATGAGACGCGATGGGTGCACAACTATGTTGCGTTTTGAGTTCGTGTGGCTCGCATTTGTGTTTTCCGGTGTCACGAGCATGTACGTCAACTTTGGTGGGAGCACTATGGTGGTGGCAAGCAGTGGCTGTGAATCCTATTTTCTCGTCTCGAACGTAAAACCCCTCGCGTAAGTTCAAAATGTGCTTGTGTGTGGCTTCGAATGAGTTCAAAAACTAAGAAAAAGAAAGAAAAGTGTGAGAGTTTAAAGCAAGAAAGAATAAAAAACTTACGAATAGATGTAATATAATGTTTGTAAGGTGTTTGCACTGTTCATTGTTGTTACTGTCTCACCAAAAGGCAATCACCTTCTCAATGTGATAACAGCTTTCACTTTGGCATTATCAACTGCTTCGATAACAAAAACAAAAGAGATGTCATCACCCTCTTTTTGCAAAAAGGAAAAGGCTCCATGCATTATCAATTGGTTTTAAAATTAATTATATTTTAAAAATAAATTTAATGAGAGTAATAATTGAAAAATGATAAAAGTTTGTTAATATAATCCATAAAGTCAGAATATATTATGTTTTTATTCTATCTTTATTCAAATAAGAGAAGATTCTTTTTAACTATATCTACACTTATTTTTATTTTATAAAATGAAACAATTTATATGGTTAGAAATTTGTATTTAATGACTAACCAGAACATTAAGTTGACTAAACGATTAAAAATTTAACCAATTTGAGATGAAAGTATTTAATTAGATAAGGTTGTTTGATTAACTAAATTATAAGTTTCTTTTTTATGTATTTATTCAACTTAATAAATATATTAAAGAATCTGTCTAAGAAATTTCGTGTTAGTAATTTAAAGTGGTTTATAACAGTGTTAGTTAGGTTGAATTGTTTTTTTTTTGAATTTTGATATTGATCAATTTTGAACTCGGTTCACTAAGAATTCATCTCGTCAATCGATCTAATTCTAATTTTTTTGATAAGTACTTTTTTATCGTTACATTTTACAAAATATTGAAACATAAGTTCGCGTATAATTTTTTTTGTATGGAATAATTAGACAACATGAAAAATTCATATATCTATATTTAGATTTTTACTCAAAAAAAAATTGAATTGTTATGAAACTATTAAAAACCTTGTTGAGAAAATTTTGTGATATATTTACGTGAATGAAATCTTATTCTTGATTGATCATAAAAATAATTTAATACCCTTATCCTTTATTTATATTTGAATTGGAAATTTTTTGTAATTTTTTTAATTGAAAAAAAACAATTATAATTAATTGAACTAGTAAGTCAATTCATTTAACCCACCAATCCGTGGTAGGCTAACCGAGTCCAATTTTTTTTAGCTTGCTAATAAGTGAGTCTGAATAAATTAGCTCATTAAGTAATCAGATCGTGGTGGGTCGAGCCGAGTTGGATCAGATGACCTATTTTGACAATACTAATTTATAATATTAAAAAATATTTTTGATGGTATTATTAGCATATATTAAAAATTATTTTTATCTATCTCTATGTGTAGTAATTTTAAAAAGATGATATAAAAAAAATTGGCGCTTTTAGCCAATTGTTACACTATGTTAACTAAGGTTATAATTAAATTTTGAAAAAAGCATATATTAATTAATTAAATCTATTTTTTTATTGAGTTTTCACATTTAATTGATTATGAAATATTGTAATTGTTTTTTTTTTCTGGAAATTATGAAAACACTTAAATTGTTATCAGTTTAAAAAATTAATAATTGATTATACTATTCTAAAATCTCTAATGAATAGTTTATTAGTCGATTAATAATGCTATAAAACATTTTTCTCAATTTGATTCAGACCTTTATCATACCTCATGCAACGTCACGATAAATCAAGACACCTAAAGTGGCATCTTTTGGAACCACATTATTCCAATATCATGTGATTAACTTTGAGATTGTGATTAAAGCAATACTAATTCATGGAATACAGTAGTTCAAAAAATAATAATGATAAGACTTAATATCATGATTGGTCCCAATTTTTGTCAATTTTGTTCTAAATGATCCTCATTTATTTAAAAACGACATTTAAATCGTTAACGGTTAAATGTCACTAGTGCAAAAATAACATATAACGTCACGCGTATAACGTCGAACCACTCAATAGCTAACGTTAAAAATGACTGGAGGCATTTTTGTAAATAAATTCAATTACTAAACGGCGTTTAGAATTGTAATTCGACATAAAAGAATATAAAACGTGTTGGCTGCAAAACCAACGGCAAATGTACCGGTCGCAACGTAGCAAGTGATAAATATCGTTCTCTCACAAGGGACTTGTGCAACACATGACAACTCTTCCTTTTATAACTCAATTAGACATCAAAGTGCACAAAAAAACACAAGAAACTCTTTTTGGTTTTTTATAAAACAGTTGGTGTGCAAGGAATTTAAAATAGTGTATTTACGATTTGTTCACAAAATATACACACAGAAACACGTTAAGTCAACCGTTATCACTCCCGTATACTTAAAACCTTGCTTGTCCTCAAGCAAGAGGTAACTTGGCTAAGAAAAACATCTACTCAACAAAAGTCAAATAACTAGGAAGCAAGTTCACACAATCAAATTAGATAACATTCATGAGTGTTATTCTTTCAATACCAATCCAAAGAGAATATGTGTAACATTGTAAATCCTTAGCTATGGTGCTCACAATGCAAATATTACAAGAATGAATGTACATGCTTTATTAGAGATTCACAATCATGGCAAAGATGTTTTCATTGATCAACCAAAGGAGTCAATCCTCACTAGAAAAAGTGTTTTCACTCAAGCACACTAGTGTATAAGGGTGTGTCATTCTCTCATCTACCTCTAACAACATACAATTTAACTTTGCTTTTCATTTCAAGAGCCAAGAATTATCAAAACATACAAACACAACAAGGGATTTATTTGATGTTCAGCCAAGGCAAAGAAGGAAATTGGTATATCTAGGTAATTTGAATGAGCAAAGAGAGCATTCACATCAATTTCACAGTTTCATCACTCTACTCTCTTTTATCTGAAAATTAGAACAACCAAACACCAACTTGCAGTCACCTTATTCATATATATATATATATATATATATATATATATATATATATATATATATATATATATATATATATATATTTATTTTTCTCTTTCTTTTTCTTTTATAGATGACATATATACAAGAATGCATCACATCAACCTACACCAATTCATCATTGTAACTTATGCTCCCTTTTTAATAATAACTTCCCCCACACTTGAATCATACTACTGACCATGTAAACCTTACTCTCCCATCAAGATGAGATTGTCAATCATATTCAACAAGGCTTGAGGTTTCAAAAGTGAAGGTAAGTTTCTTTAAATGCTGAAAAGTTTGCACAAGGGTTCTAATCTTTGAAACACAATTGGCTATTCTGGGAATATGATGCAAAGAGGGAAAGAAAGATGACCTTCTTTCAATATAAGCATGCAAATGAATAATAACTAGCAATGAAACGCAAGCAAAGTTAATTGTAACCAAAAGAGGTAGCACTCATAGATAGAAACTCTGAGGCACAAAATCTCACCCGGTTAAGTTCTTTGGTTTGCTATGGTTGTCATAAATCATGCCACAATCATTAACCACATTAAAAACAATAACAACATTCTCGATATACTCACATGAGAAACAACCACAGGCATAAGTTTTCACTAAATCACAACACATTCCCAAGGTATTCCAAAACCAATTTATGAGCAAACACAAATGGATCTCCTCAAATTCATGCAAAACTCACTCAAAGTCACATAACCAATGCATCATATTTGTTAAACCAGCCAAGCCACACTTATTATCAACAACAGGAAAAGAAAATAGAAAGGGAAAGAAAAAACAAACTCTTTTTGGGCGCACCAACTTGCTGCTCAAATTCCTCAGTTCCTTGTGTATTCTTCTTCATCAACGTTCATACCTTTTGCTTGCAAGAACACCAAGAAACTCGAACAAACACGTTAGTCCAATTTTAATAGAAACCAAGTTTTGAGAATTGAATTTGAAAATGAAATAGAAAAATGAAAAACACAACAAAGATACAAGGAAAAGAAGAAACAAAGCTTGCATAACATGAGCACACCAACCAAACAACAATTCTAATATGCAGAATGATTGAAATGGATTTTCTAAATAACCTCATTCAGATCCCTCTTGGTTCAAGATCACTTAGTACTCTCGTAGGATGATGAATACTACTTTCCCTGTTCTCTAATGTAAAAACACTCAGATCCCTCTTGTTCCGCCTATCTAAGCTTGACACACCTCACCCGATCCCTTGGCATAAGAATGTATCAAAACTTGCATTAAAAACCGAAACAGTGGGGTCCAAATACACAATCACGTCGTCTGTTACTCGGGTGACTAGTAATATCTGGGTTGATTTAGCTAGTTCGACTTCTGAAATCCCATCCCTGGGCCTTCCAACAACTAGATCATGCTTTAAGGCGTACCCCGAAACAAGCTTTAAGCACAAACCAAACCAGTGGAAAGTATAAACATCTGAAGGCAAACTGCATAAAAGAAACACAAACAAAACAGACATACAATTGGCAAATAATTCCACTTTCCCTGTTTTCTAAAGTTAGAACACTCAGATCCCTCTTGTTGTGCCTTCCTAAGTATGACAAACCATCACCCAATCCCTTGGCGTAAGAAGCCCATCAAAACTTGCCTTAAGTTCCAAAACAGTGAATCCAAACACACAACCCCATCCCTGGTGATTTGCACATCTGGTTTATTTAGTTAGTTCCGCTACTGAAACCTTATCCCTAAGCCTTTCAATAACTGCATCAAGCTCAAAGGCGTACCCCGAGACAGGCATTAAGTACAAACCAAATCAATGGAAAGTCTTAGAAACTAAAGCCAACTGCAGACAAAACAACATTCAAAGACACAACAAACAACAAAGTCTAAAAGAGCCATAAATGCCCAAATTGCCATGTGTTGGAAGACAAGTCCCCGACAACGGCGCCAAAAACTTGTTGGCTGCAAAACCAACTGCAAGTGCACCGGTCGCAGCGTAGCAAGTGATAAATATTGTTCTCTCCCAAGGGACTTGTGCAACACATGACAACTCTTCCTTTTATAACTCAATTAGACATCAAAGTGCATAAAAAAACACAAGAAACTCTTTTTGGTATTTTATCAAACAGTTGGTGTGCAAGGAATTTAACATAGTGTATTTACAATTTGTCAACCCTAGAGTTCAACCACTTCATTCTCATGCATTTACAAACAACTCAATTCCATCAATTAGGTGTTCAATTTCAGTTCTAAGTTCAAGTCATATTTTCCAATACATCAAGAACTACAATTCAAGTCATGGGTGATCAAGCCACAACAAGCATTAAGCATAGAAATCAAATACTAACATTGAAATGGAAAAGCATATATCATTGACATCACAAAATACATAAGAATTCCATGTTTTACAACTAATCTCAACAAATAGGAAAAACCCTCTATGGTAGAGAACTTAGGGTTCAAAAAATTGAAGAGATAGGGAAGAAATTGGAACCAAAGAGAAGATGCAAAGCCTTTCCCAAGGTTCTTGGCAGCTGCTCCATGCTCCATTTGCGCCTCCCCTTCGCATCTCCATCTCCAATTTGTGACCCATCTTCTTCCTCAACCCAAAAGGGGCAAAATCACCATTGATGAAGCTTGAAGACCCAAGGAGGAGTGGGAGAGCTTCCCAACACCCCAAATAGCCTCCAAGGGCCTCTCCCAATCTCTCTAGGTGAAGAATGAAGTGTAGGAGGAGAAGAATGCCCCAAAAATTGTGAGACCCATGTTTAAATAACCCATTTTGACACATCAGCGAAAAGTCGCGTCCAACGCCCTTCTGGGGCGCCCGAGCAGCAAATTCTGGGTGAAACAGCGAACCAAAGGGCGCCCAGGCGTGAAATCTGCAGAAAAAGGGCGCTCAGCCCCCTTTTGGGGCGCCCAAGCTCCATTCTGTGGTGCCCGAGCGCCCTTTTGGGGTGCCCGGGCCTGACAGTTTTGACAACATTCTAAAATTCAGGCTCTTGTGTGATTCCAAACACGTCCAACATGGGTATTTGCTTCAAATTTGATCTTTTATTGTTCCAAAACATGTTCCCTTGAGTTCTTGCTTGTTTTCCTCCACTAGAATTGCTTCCTATTCATTTATTTCAAACACTCAAACAAAGAAATTAGAGGTAAAAACAAGCATATACTAAATAAAACACAAGAAAACTAAGAAACACACTAAACTTGAGGATAAAACAAGGTAAAAGCTATGAAGGAGTTGATTTGTTCACAAAATATACACACACAAACACGTTAAATCAACCGTTATGAAAACGTCGAATGTCCCAGCGTTAGATGTTAAAAGGTTAGTGAATACAAAAAAAATTTGAGCGGGAAATTGAAAATTCATTCACTTTATCTTAGCGCGCTTGACCCTTTTCTCTGCTGAAACTTTTTTCAAACGAAGTTTGACGACCATCACATCTAATTTTTCTTTCATTTGATACAAATGCATGTTAATTAACTACTTTAGATATGATTTTTGTTTGTTTTCACTGATTATTTTCGTGTTATTGTCCTTCATAGGTGCATTTTGCTTTCTCTCTCACTGGTGGCAACACTTTATTCCGATGAACCCAGGTTAGTTTTCGTTTTCGTTTTCGTTTTGAAGAACTTATTTGTTGATAACTTGTTATTTTTTTTTGAACTTGCTTGATGTTGTTGTTGTTTGATTGAACTTATTTGTTGTTATTGTTTGATGTTTGATTGAACTTCTTTGTTGTTTGTTATTATTTGTTATTATTATTTGATCGATCCTATATTACTTTTCATAGTTCATGCTTTATAAAATAACAAAAACTGAAAATTGTTGTTTTTTTGCTTTTCAGGTCTCGTAGAGCTGTAAAAAAGGATCACAATTATTTAAAAATAAAAATATTGATTAACGTCGTATATTGACAAAAATCAACGTTAAATTAACGTCAAATTTTTTAAATTCGACGTCAATTTAATGTCTCCTGATATAACGTCGTTCTCGAATTCGACGTCAAAGGCCAAAAATATTCGACGTTATAGACTGTTTTTGTACTAGTGTGTTTAGATGAACCGTTAGTGAATGACATGTTATTTATTGGCTAACTTTGACACTTTAAGGTATAGTGAGATGAATTTATGTTTTTTGAAACTTATTTTCTGATATTTAATGACTCTCCCTTAATATTAGGGTTTTTATCAAATTGATGGACGACCACCATGACATCCATATTAAGAACATAAAATCTCCCGACTGAAAAACCCTAAATCCCCATTTCCAATTTCGCAAACAAGATCAGTAAAACCACAATAAGAAAACCAAAATTCCTCTGCACGAAGGAGAACCCTCTACAGATAGGGTTGATGCGCGAGCCTAAAGCAAAGAAGAGAAGAATGGTTTCCCTGTCTCCATGCGAACTTGAATCAGAAGAAGGAAAAGCAGAAGAAAATGATCCCTAGGTGAGAACTTTGCATGAGAGAAAAATGGTGCCCAAGACCAATTCATCCGCGAGAAAGGAAGGGAAAGAAGCTTGAAGCTTCTAGGTTTTGCTTATGGTAAATGGAGAAAAGAAGAGATTGGGAAATAATCTCTCTTGGGCCGTAAGGCTGGGTTCCCAAATTCTAAAAGAACAAAGTTTTGATCCTTATTTGGGTTCTCTACTAAAATGGCTCCCATTCAAAAAGTAAAATCATAAATACAATGATAAAATAGGTTGAAGATGGAACATGAAGTGGCCAGGATGAAGATGATGATAAACAACCATATCATATAAAATGGGTTACATGTTATATCATTTACCGATTATTGACTTCGACATTGTGCAACATTTTAAAACAATAAAATTATTTCGAACAAAATTAACACCAATAATGATATAAGCCTAATAATAATAATAATAAGACACTCATCATATTATTACTAGACTTCTGAATCACTTATTGTGCAATACAAAGTATCTTGAATCTAACAATCATGACTTGAGCTTAAAATAGATTTTAATTAAAGATTCATATATTTCTCATCTCTCAGCAAAAACATAAAAAACTACCAGAAATGGCTAATCAAAGAAGCCTAATTTGTTTTATTTATTTTTTACTAACAAGTAAAAAAGGTCTGTTTGGATGGAAAGAAAGTAAAAATGCTTGATAGTTTCTCCACTGAAAAACAGTTATACTTAGCCATAGGTGCATCCTACAGTTTGTGTAAAATGATGTGAGCCCCACGCTCAGGCTGCAGAGTAATAATAAAGGAGGGGGCATGAGTATAAGAGGGAGAAAACTCGAGAGAGAAACGCTGGAGGATCATTGAGACTGCTACTTTTGCTTCTAACAGACCAAAGTTTTGTCCTATACAGAGTCGAGGACCCCATCCAAATGGCAAGTATGAAAGCTTCCCTTTTGTTGCTTTTGAAACACCTTCTGAGAATCTTTCTGGATTGAACTCTCCTGCATCATCGCCCCAATACTCTTTTTCCTGATGTAGTATTGACACAGGCACTACAAGCTCCACTCCTGCAGGAATTGTCAGCTCTCCAAGTTTTGTATCTTTTCGAAGATACCGAGCGAACATAACCACAGGGGGATATAATCTCAGACTCTCCTGTAGAATCATTGACACCTATTCGATACAATACAGAATAAATATAAATAGATTAAGAATATATCTTTTAATCATATAATTTCTAAAATAAAAAATCTTGAAAATAATATATTTATAAATCTTTCTATTTTACTTAAATAGTTTTATATAATTTAAATGTCAAGTTTTAAATTGATAGAAACTTACAACTTTAAGTTGACCAAGCCTTTCATAATCTGGTTTTTCATTACCAAAGACCTGAAAGACCTCTTCCCTTGCCTTTGCTTGCCAATCAGGATGCTTGCTTAATAGTAAGAGAGTCCAGACTAGTAACTCTGCATTTGCTTCCTGTCCTGCTAAGTAGAATAGCTTTACTTCTTCAACTACTTCTCTTAAACTCATTCCTCCACCACTATTTTTTTCAGATTCTTTGTAATTTGATTCCAAGAGTATGCCTAACAAGTCATTGTTTGTAGGTTCCCCTGCTTTCATTGCTTTCAATCTTCGATCGATGATTTTCATAAGTGATGCTCTTATTTCGTTGTCAATTGCTTTCATCCTCCTATTGGTATATGTTGGCAGAAACCTACCCCATGCAAAAAGAAAAATTACACTCATTTGAACCTTTCCTACCTTATTTTTTAGAAAATTATACTTTTGACACAAATAAACTTTTACATTAATGTGATATTATCTTTTTTTATTTTTCACATTCTTCTTTCTTAGAAAAACAAAAAAGTTTACTTTTTTATGACAATTTTACTCTTGTAAAAAATGTCAAAATGAATGTAAGAATATGTCAATTTTCTATTGTTTATTTGGATGCTGATATTTTGACAACTTTTTTTAACAATTTTTTTACAACAGGATACGTGTCATCATTTTATTGGTCTGTTTGAATTTATGTTTAAAAAAATATTAGAAACGAACCAATCATATTCTCCTACATACATATGCGTTGTCAAAAAATTGTCAAAAAAAAAATTGTTAAAAGAACTTTTTCCTATTTTTTTTTCACAAATAATAAAAAATTATACTTTTATGACTATATGATGTGAAATGAATGTGGAAAAATGTTCTTTTAACAACTTTTTTAGCACGCTTATGTGTTTATTTGTGATTGGTTCAATAAATTTAAGAACCCTGATATATTAACAACTTTTTTTTTACAACTTTTTTACAATGCTTATATCCAGATTTGTTATTGATTCAATAAATTTAAGAATCTTGATATGTTAACAACTTTTTTAACAACATTTTGGTAACAAATTATGTGTCATTATTTTATTGTTTGAAAGAAACAAATTACAAACTATCGTGTATGCATGGTAAAAAATTATTAAAAAAATTTATTAAAGAACATTTTCCTAAATTTAAAAGGAGCAATAAAGTAGTAAAATGTATCTTATTATAAAAAAAAAATTAACTTATCAAATTCCATATAAAGTGTGAGAAAGTTGGTAAATGTAGTATTACCTGTAACCTGGGATGAAAGCAAACTTAAAAAGCGTCATTGTAAGTTGAAGCATTTCCCTTTGAAGTTGGAATACTCTTTTTCCTTCTTGGTAGCTGCTTCCAAAGCCTGCACGAGCAAGGACATCGCTTGAAACGTTTTGGACGAAAGGCCACAAATCTAACTCAGACGATCCATTGGACGAAGATAACGCACTCTCCATTTGCATAATCATCTCATCACAACTCTCGCAAAATATCGGTACTAAAACCTGTTCAATTGTTCATCAATCATCATAAACATAACATTAATAATAATAATAATAATAAAAGTGAACATAAACCAGAAACTAACCTTCAATTTCTCAACATTGAATGCCGGACTCACTATCTTTCTGTGTTTAGCCCACTTGTCACCGTCATAATTTGCAAATCCTGAAGCCAGGAGCTTGAAAAGTGGACTTGTGTCGGGCTTTTGAAAGTCATAGACTTTTGTAGCCATTTCTTTGAATTTTTCTGGATCCAAGACGAATACCCTTGGTCGTGGTCCAAGCCACATAAATGAATTCTTACCTGTAAAAATTATGCATGAGTTTATCAGTTTAACTTTCATTTTTGAGAGTAATAAGATTGTCGGAAAAGAGTGATACGAGAATCGACCGACCGTATTTAGCGATGGTGTGAACGACATAAGGCAATACGCGAGGAGCAATGTCATTAGAGTGAGGATCCATGGGTTTGGATTTGACTTCCTTGATCATTTTAATCATATCTCTGATATCTCCGATGAAGGGACGGTAGGAATTGCCTTGAATACCTTGCTCCTTCAGACGCCTCTCTATTCTCTTAGGTCTCAGCCATACCCAGTTGAGCGCATTCCAGAACCACCATAACAGCACCGTCGCAATCACAGTAACGATGGCACATGTTGATGGGTTCAAATTCAGAGATGAAATTGCTAAAACTCCCATACTCACCATTTCTGTAGTACTGAGTTTGTTGTGCCAAGGTCAGAGATAATATATATATATATATATATATATATATATATAATGGAAAACAGTCAAGTCTTTTCAGAAATAAAATGGTGAAAATTGTCCACGAGAACCACGCATGTTTTTAATATAATGTTAATAATGACAACGAGCTCACACTTTTTCAAAATCAGTTATTAAAAAACACATGAAAAGTATCCTCCCATTGAGCAGTATTACAGGAAAAAAAAATGATATTTTGAGAATATTTTATGACTTTTTTAGAATATCCTACTTATTATCTCTTTTTTATTTATTTATTTATTATTATTATTATTATTATTATTATTTGAAAGCTTGCTCTTTTTTTGATAGTTTTCTTATATTGTGTGTCAAGCTCTGATAATTGAAAATATTGGTTTTTTTTTACTAAAATTTACAAAAATAAATAAATTAAAAAAAATGAATTTAGTTATAACGTTACTCACGATTTAAATTGTAAAAAAATTATATTAATATATCACGAATTTATTTTAAAATATTTTTAAAATATAAACTATATTAAAATAATAGGTGTTAATTTGATATAATTTTAATTCAATTACTATAGAAGTAGTACTGTACTTGAGCTTAGGGTGTATGCTCTGAATTATGTAACATGATTTCACAGCTTTAAATTAAAGTTATAATTTAATATAATTTTAGTTCAATTATGATAGAAGTTGTACTATACTTGAATTTAGACTGTATGCTCTGAATTATGTAACATGATTTCACAGCTTTAAATTAAAATTATGATAAGTTGAAGTAGTTGAAACAACTTACATATATTTACTTATATTTGTAACATTTTTATAAAAACAAGTTAACCGACTTTAATAATAAAAAAAAAGCCAAATATATTATGATTTTACATTAAAAAAATTCCAAATTTTATAAATTTTTATATACTTATTATAATAAGATAGTTACTTCGAAACTTACATTTATATTTATATATCATGTAATAATAATGACGTATATTTATTTTTCGTATCATAATTTAATATATAATTTTATTTTTAATAGTAGATTTTTCTAGTTATTTGTTTGGACATATTATTATAACAAAGTATTTCCAGTCAGTTATAGATTTTTAAAGTTCTATAAAAAAATTTATAATTTATTAAATAATAGATTTTTCGAATAGTTTAGTACAAATAAATAATTTAAAAATTAACAACAGTAATCTCAACAAAATAAAATTTGTATCATGATAAACAATGAGAAAAAGAGTAATTTTATTTAACAATTTTACTCCAGTTAGTATAGTTGTCCAAAAATTATGATTCTGGTGCCGCAAGAAATATTTTTAATTCTAGAATCCAATAAAACAAGAATTAACTAATTCGGAGTTCTGTGGAGAGAGTTATGAATAAAACACTGATCAAAGGTCAAAGCTGAAAATACCAGTACGGTGTGGTTTGAGGACGAACCAAGCGGAAGCTGGTGGGCATGTGACACCCGGAGACTGATGAGGGCAGGGAGTGTGGCTCCTGGCAGGCTTCGAGTGGAAGGGGCACATGGACGAATCGAATATACACCGGAATGAGTGAGACTACGGTTGAAGGATAGCTTAAAGGAATTGATTTGGTTACTCATATCACCAAATGCATTTTATGGATTGATTCATACCACTTAAGGTTTGATAAGGATAAAATATCAAGTTATATAAAACAGGACTGAGTACACATAAGGTTTGATAAGTTATATGAAACAGGAGTATCAAGCTGAACACTGCAATGTTTTCTTCCTTACCTTAACAGATTATGTGCATTACTATACTAATTTTGTAACTCAATTCTATGTAAACCAATTCTTTATATTAAAGTCAAATTACAATCATCCCATGCTTATGATGAACACATAAGATTCTATATGCACAACTCCATTAATTACGAAACAATTCTTCATTTCATGACAACAGAACCAACCTACAACAAAGTTACAAGAAATCATCCCTTCCTCATCAACATTGAAACTAAAAATATCTTTATTACACATAATACAGAAACCAACAACATCAACACCTTCATCCACTTTTGATCAATGAACACTGATTTTTGTAAATTCACTATCATTTTCCTAGTACTATCCATGTCTTCACTGTTCACCAAAGTTTCTTTGTTTCCTTCACTGTTGAAGTAGCTACCCCTTTCGTCAAACCCAATATCAGTGCACCATCTGAAGAAGTTGCAACCGCTGTCTTCACCACCATTTTGTAAAGACAACATTCAACTTAATTAGGGAGTACCACCGTCTTCACCACCATTGAACAATGTCATGTTCTCAGAAGCAGTACCACAACTTAATTAGGTTGAATCTAACATATCTTATACTTGAAGCATCCCCAAAATTGCTTGCCCCGATTCTTCATAGTTTTGGTAGTTCTCACCAGAGATCTCTTACCACAGTGGCAGATCGGTGAAGACGTACCATTTTCCTTCCGCCTGGCTCTGCAACTCGATGAATAACAAGAGTGTTCCTTCGACATTGTCTTCGAACAAGAACAAGCACAAGCTCCAACACCACTACACCCACCCGTATCGCAGAACTACAAGGTCGACCTCCTAACATACCCTTTTAATTTAGGGATTTTGACCTTCAGATTGAGGGATTAAATATATCCAACTTCTTGCGAATGCTTTAAAATGATATAAAATCCACGTATAAAGCATGCCGCCTGTTTAAAAAGTTAACGTTGTTCATTGCATTGAACGGAAAGGATATTATTGACTCAATTTTATCAAATTAGGGACCCAATTGAACACTTCCAAAATAAAAGAACCCAATTGATACAAATCTGCAGAAATAGGGATCTCTAAATACATTAAACCTTAAATTTTATAGAAACAATGGACCCATGCAGGCCCCCACCATTTAATCTTTTCCCAAGTTTACTCCTAAATATCCTCTACGTCATCTCCTCATCTCACTTTTATTCACAAACTCACGGTGCTCCTCTTAAATTTTAATACCACTTTGTATGATAAAAATCAACCCAAGGCTTGGCTACTAATTTTATAACTAAGGAAATTAATATCATAATTAAATAAAAGTGAAAACTCTGCACACTTAAGCTCCCTCTTTTATTTTCTTTTCACAGAACCACTTACTCCTTTCTTCTTTCTTTTTCTTTATTCTTTTCTCTTCCAATTTCCTTCACTCATACCAATCTATTAGAAACCCCTCCCTCTGCATGCAGAAACAGTACAATCCTCACTCTAATGTATAACACAAAACCTCACTTACTATTCCTAACCCTTATATTGTTATTCGAAAATATCATTCCTCAATCTTTTCCAGTACTCTGTTGTAACTCTATCTTTTCCTATACATTGCATGGCCAATAAAGGAAAAATATAACCTAACTCTTCCTGTGTTCTCACCCACTCTTCTTATACTAAAGGAAATAATAATAAAACGTTCAATTACGAAAATAAATAACCATGCAAAATCAAAATAAAAAAATTGGATGATCTAACATAATAGTCGGCATGATTCAGAATGCAATGTGCAAATAACACCGCACAATGAAACCGCACAACGACATGATTCATAAGCAATCAAATTATCATAAGCAAGCATGGCCTGGGTTAAAATTAAGAACACGGTGAAACCGCACTTGGAAGTGCGGTTGGGTTGAACCGAAATTCGAATTTCGGCTACGTTTAACCGGCGTTCAGACTGTGTCACATTTAACCGCAGCTCTATTGACGGTGTTTAAGGCGTTTACTTGAAATAATGTACTAACCTCGTGAGCTCTTGTTGTCTTCTTCGTCCTCCACTGTCTACAGCACCACCAGCATGGACATAATCACTACTCTTTAACCTTACAACTCTGAACTTTGAAAACAAGTGCAAGTGAAGAAGTGAAGAATGAAAGTAAAACAATAAAAAGAGGGAAGGGGGTGAATGTAGGGCAATATACGAGAATTAGGTTTTATACAATCAATGAACGTTGAGGGTTGTTGGTGGATAGTGTTGGGAAAATCTCCCTATACACACTCATAACGTTACCCACACAAATAATTTTATTCTCCAATCCATTGTGAGTTTGACCCACACAAATAATATTACTCTTTGGGTTGTTTTTTATTAAACTTTGGTCACCTTTAAATAGGTGCAAATTGGGCATTGGGCCAAGTACAAATAATAAAAACTGAATATAAAATATCAACTTACCTACAAATAAAATCTCCTTATTCTATCATAAAATAATATTCTACCTAATAAACACAAAATCATAACTAGTCATTCCTCTTTTATCTCTACCAAATCAAACCAAATATTACTATACCAAAAACTAATAAAATAATAAATCTCTAGCATTTAAGTTTATCCCAACAAACTCCCCCATAAACTTAAATTCTTCCTTTATTCTCCCTTTATTCTTCTCTTCTTCATTCTCTCTTCTCAGGATCGTCTACGGTCTTGAGTGTTCCGAACTTCTCCACTTTTCAGAGTTGAAGAGTTTGAAGTCGATCTTGCTTAAGACAGTTCTCCCTCGAACGCGTGCGTCACTCTCTTCTACGTGTGCGGCGCACGTCTCCATTGTACGCTACGCGTCTTCACCACACTCCAATTACAGTTGACTCTCTTGGCCAACTGAATCATGAAAACACTGTTTGCAAGATTAACACTCTCTTTCTTCTTTACTCTCTTTCGAAGACTCTCCCCTCTCTCCTTTTTTTTCTTTTTTTTTCTTTTTTTTTCTCACTCACTCCCCCTCCAGCGGAAACATTACCAACTGTCACCAAGGCAAACGACAAACCATCGGCTCCTCGAGTACACCATGGTCATCACTTCTCTTTCTCAATCCATGGTCAAAAACTTGAGCATTTCACATGCTCTCCCCACCTCTCATGATTCATAGACGACCACTGACCTCCTGCCTGGCTCACCTGATCATGGGGGAACGTACTCGGCTGAGCCACTGATACCACTGTTGGGAAAATCTCCTTATACACACTCGTAACGTTACCCACACAAATAATTTTACTCTCCAATCCATTGTGAGTTTGACCCACACAAATAATATTACTCTTCAATCCATGGTGGGTTGTTTTTTATTAAACTTTGGTCACCTTTAAATAGGTGCAAATTGGGCCTTGGGCCAAGTACAAATAATAAAAACTGAATATAAAATATCAACTTACCTAAAAATAAAATCTTCTTATTCTATCATAAAATAATATTCTACCTAATAAACACAAAATCATAACTAGTCATTCCTCATCTCTACCAAATCAAACCAAATATTACTATACCCAAAACTAATAAAACAATAAATCTCTAGCATTTAAGTTTATCCCAACAGTTAGGAGGGTTGTTGGTGGTTACGAAATTATTAACCCATCATTAATTTTTATTTGACTTTATAAATGAAGGACAAATACGTAAAATGGAAGGTGAAGGAAGAAATAGGTGATGTGCAGAGAGCATTGTTCCTTTTTTTTAATAGGAAAATGTTTTTTTAACAACTATTTTTGAAAATTATTTACAACTATTTATGTGGTAGTCTGTGATTGATCTATTTCAAATATACAAACTAGTAAGACAGAGTCTATTATTAAAAAGTTGTTAACATGTTACTTTTTATATGTCTACAAACAGGGTACGTAATGTGTAATCTAGATAAATGTGTCCTACACGGAGTTAATAAATATATTAAGGAAAATGATATTTTGACACCATTTTGACACTGCACACGTGTCAAAATGTGGTTGAACGATTTCAAATTACAAAAAACTGAAGCAAGGACATATTTGGATGAGAAAAACCAAAGTTTTTTTTTAATTTGAAATCGTCCAATTACATTTTGACACTTGTACAGTGTCAAAATGGTGTCAAAAAATTGGTTTCCATGTATTAAAGAAGAATCTGTTTTAAGAAAGTTCATTTGGCGTTATTAACTTAAGGTTTATAATATTAAAAAACTATATTTGTTGACACGATTAGCATGAGTGATTATTATATATTTGTATCCGAAACATGTTTCTGACGTGAAAACGACTTTGTGCTGTGTGAGAGCTTCATAAGTGATTGAACAGTGCAGGTGCTATGCAATGGAGAGTGGGTCTGAGTTTTGCAAATAGGAAGATTTTATCACCACATGCCAATCACCTTCTGAATTTCATAACAGGTTTCACTTTGGCATTATCAACTGCTTCAATAACAACAAAAAAAGATGTCATCACCCTCTTTGCAAAATATTAAAAGAATATATTTATACATCTTTATTTGTAGTAATTTTAAAACGCTGGTATATAAAAACAATAGTAATTTTCTCATATTTGACTGAGACCTTTGTCCTATCTCGTGCAACGCCACGAAAAGGTGGCATTTTTTGCAACCACATTATGCTAATATCATCTGATTAACTTTGAGATTGTCATTAAAGCAATACTAACTCATGGAATACAGTACTTCAAAAAAAAAGCTCCCATACTCACCATTTCTGTAGTACTGAGTTTGTGTGTGGCAAGGTCGGAGATAATATAATGGAAAACAGTAGTCTTTTCAGAAATAAAAATCTGACGTCAATTGCGCATCACTTGCAGGTGTTTTCCTGTTCACGCTGGTTATTGAGCGATTAAGTATAAAAAAAACGCGTTCATTTTCGCTGATTTGTGAGCAATCAATTGAAGGTGTTTGCGAGATTACCATTCATTCATCCGCACATATGTGAAGATTTGGAGGGATCAATCAGACTTTGTCTAAAAGGCCCTCTTCATTTTAAATATTTCTCAGTTGCCCTCACCCACTTGCACCAGCTTTGACTGTGTATTCACAAGCCTACCTACACCATTGAACGGTGCAAATTCCTGATGTTCTGCAGCCATGCCATGGAATAGTGAAGATTGCAGCCTGACCTTCTGCTTCATTCAGTCATGGAATAGTGAAAATTACAATCTTCCAAACACTGAAAAGATTCGTTCATGTAGCAGCATTGACAATACATAGCCAAGCTTTTTGACCGATAAATATGTGGTATGTGGTTGTTGTGTTGTTTCACCGAGAAGAAGGAGAACATCTTTTGCATGCGTTGAGTGCCATAGAGAAGAACGAAGAGAAACCTGGAATCTGAGCTGAGGTGAGGATCATAGGAACGTTTTGTTGTTTCTATATGAGATGTTGCTGTAATATTTGCAGTGGTAAATGAAGAAACTTTGGTGGAAGATGAAGAAAAGAGGTGGTCGGCTGCAAGCTCGGTGCTCGGTGACGAGAAGACGAAGAAGAAAGTCGTATCCGGTTATGCAGGAAGGTGTATCCGGTTACACAAAAGCCATGAAAAAGCCACCAGGTTGTATCCGGTTAAGCGTTCTTGTCCACCGTGGGGCGTAGCGCATGAGCTACAGGTGCTGGAAGCTGCTCCGTAGCACATGAGGTGCAGGTGGTTGAGGTCGTGGACGCTGCTGTTTGCAAACGGGCCGTAGCCTGCAGGTGGTGGAGGTGGTGGACGCTGCTGTTTGTGCGTCCTTTGCTGCCAGCGTGGGTCGTAGTTGCTGAAGGTGTGAAGGTCGACTCAGATGAAAGTCACAAAGGTGGAGGATGGTGGAGGGTGGAGGCACGGTAACCACCGCATTCTTCACCCTAGTTTCCAAATAGTCCTATGCAATCTCTCTCATCTTCTGCAAGATCATGGATGAAATTTCCAAAGCACAAAATTATTTCTCCTTACCCTTATAGTTAAGGATTATCATAGGTTTGTCATTGGCACCAGCAACAACCTTGAATGGCCATAACATCATATCTTTCTGAACAATAGGTTTTTAGCAGCATTACCAATCAATCTTTCATGGTCTGTGAAAGCAACAAAAGAAGGAGTGGTGTTATGGCCTTGGTCATTATGAATGATATCCACTCGAGAATGATGTTCACGCCACACTGCAACACAGGAGTAGTCTTCTTTAGCCATTGCTTGCTTTCAAAGTGAGTGAAGACTGATATGGATACTCTCTACACAGGAATTGAATCAAATTTCAGATTACCACATGATGATTTTTTATATAACCGTGAAATACGAAAATCACCTGAAACAAAGGTGTATTATATATATTGCTACATTTGTTCATCTTCGTCTCATGAAATGCAATTAAGCATAGCAGTTTAGTTAATGGAAATAGTGGCATTAATTATTCACATTAATAGCGTCTCCTCGTTTACAGTATATATTCAGTGTGGAAATTGGAATGCTCTTCAACTTCCATTCATTCATTTCCTTGTTTTGAAAAGATACTAGTAATATAGTTATGCTAATTTATGCACAAATGCATTAGATTTCCCAAAAGTTTGTTTAATTAATTAAAATCTTAAAACATAATAAATATTTTAAGTTGATTTTAATTTGGTGTGATTCTATTCTCTGAGTTTCATGTTATATTTTTACTTTTAGACTCTCATTGCTTCATTTATTTCTGTCCCAACCAGTTTTTCTTTTTTTTTCTTCTAAAATAATACCACGATATTTGTTAAAAATTATTAATAATTTCACTTCTTTAACGTGTAATTTTTCATTAATTTCCTTTTTAAGAAAGTAAAATTATATTATATTGATCTTCGTATAAACTTGAAATGGTGGAAAAAAAATCCAATATTAACTAAACTTATGTTACTATATTAATCGTTATTGATAAGGATTGGAAAGAGAATTTTATAATTTTGAAAACATACAAATTTATTAAAATTATATTAATCTGATTTAAAATTATTTTATTTTTAAAAAATATTTTATTTGAATGATAACATTAACAAATGTCATACTACTTAAAACTCAATTATATCACAAACAAGGACTATATTTAAAAAAATTCATTTCACTCAAGTATAATTTAATTAAATTTTAAAATTATTTATAATAATTATTCTAAATTTTTAACTCTTAATAAACATTTTTACAATTAAATATAACATTAACAAATATCATTATATATTACTTTAATACGTATGAGCATTTTGATAATCTTCAATCAAATCCTATTCTAATTCTCACAAAATTCATTCCCAAATCCACTCTCAATTACCTTCAAATCCACCCAAGTAAACACAAAAAAATTCACCTTCAAATTCACTCAATCACTCTCCTCCAATCACTTTCCCTCAATCATCCCCAAGTGAACACACCCTTATATAAGATATAAGGATTAAATAATCATAAAAATGTAAAATTTTGTATTTTTTTCGTAAAAAAAGAAAGTAAAAAGTGAATAAAAATTTATAAAAAAAATATAAAAAATTTAGGTGTGTCAAATAATCATTATTGATAACTAATAATAATTATATCTCGCATTGAAGATGATAACTGATTACTCATTGCACCTATTTTAGTAAATATTACGAAAACAAGGTACACGACTTTAATAAAAAATGTCAAATATATTATGATTTTACATAAAAGATTATTAAAAATATTCAAATTTTATATTTTTTTATAAATTTTATTATAATAAGTTAGTTCCTTTTATCTTACATTTATTTTTATATATAATGTAATAATGGAAACGACTTTTATCTTAATCTCCAAGATAGCGAAGTTAAAATTTTTAGGATTTTGTTTTTACAATTTTAAAATATCTTTAAGACTATAAGAAATGTGTTTCACCCATTCACTTAGATATTTGTAATAAAATGCTACTATATTATTCAACTATTTTTAACTTATCTCATTAAATGTGATTTTCTCTAGTCACTTTCTTTCATAATTGACCTATTAAGAGTCATCAAACATCACCATAACTTCACTTTAAACACCAAACTTAGACCTATTCTTACATATTCCTATGTTGCTTTCACCTATCTTTGATCACCATAACTTTTTTTCAAGTTAGGAGTTTAGAACTTATCTTTATTCCTAATGGAACATTGAATGATTTATTATTTTTGAAATTAAATTTACTTATAAGTTTTTTAATTCAAATAAGTTAAATTATTTTAACTTTTGTGATTTTCATTTTCTTATATATATATACATATATATATATATATATATATATATATATATATATATATATGGGTTTGTTAACGCGTGTATGCCTATTTTTCAGTTGATACATTTTAACAATGTGTACCGGATTATAGTAGACAAAAATATCCTCATATAGTATGGATTTTAAGTTTTAAAGTCAAAGATATTTAAATAATTTTCATTCTCAAAACTTAAAAAAAGAAACCTCCAAACCCTTACTCAACCCTTTCTCTTTCATCTCTCTCACTCCAACATTTTCTCTATCCTATCGTAGATCCAACTGAAAAAAAATTAGAAATACCCTCTGTAAAGAGTTGAGTCATTGACATATTTGCCTTCAAGCAAAGGTTCATTCAAGATCTCTTCAATTTCATCATCTTCACTAATCTCTCTAATTTCATCATATGCAGATGTTGAATCGTCATCTCTTAAAAAACCTTCAGGCCAATTACCAATTCCTTCTGATGTCATTATGCTTGTGAAAATTAGATAAAATTAGATAAGACAAAAATTATAAAATGAAAACTCATTATAAAATCAGTTTTTTTGTAAGAAATTGATTAATAGCGAGTGTTTCTGATTTTTTTCCAGACGAATTACTAATTCCTTCATATGTCATTATGTTTGTAAAAATTAGATAAAATTAGATAAGACAAAAATTATAAAATGAAAACTCATTATAAAATCAATTTTTTTGTAAGAAATTGCTTCACAGTCAGTGTTTCTATTTTTTTTTAATTGGGGCTACAAAATATATATATATATATATATATATATATATATATATATATATATATATATATATATATATATATATATATATATATATATATATATATATATATATATATATATATATATATATATATATATATATTTTGCATGTCAATGATATTTTTGAGATTCTGTTCTTTTTTCTAGAAGCAAAATATTATCCAGAAACATTATAAGAATGTATTCTAACTCATGGTATAATTAAATATAACAAAAGAGCACGACACAAATAAATGAGATTGTGTTCTATAATATTAATTAAATATAACAAAAGACAAATTAAAGGAGCACGACACAAATAAATAAATCAAAAAGAAGTATTGAACACTATCTATTTTGACCTTAACCTTACTCATGGTATATTTGCTTATGCAGATATTAAGAATTTATGGTACACTGACCCACTTATATCAAGTTAATAGTTTGGAAATATGGTTATAAAACAGAATTGGCGAAAACATTTATGATATAAATATTATTTTTTAATTAACAGCAGGTATTATACTAAATTAAACGTCCGTTAATTGTATTTTTTTTATGGATAAAATAGTAGACAGAGTGATTAGGTTGAAATTATATAGGACAATAGCACTTTGACATTAACTTTTTTTTTTTCTCATTTGACTATATCTTTGATTTTTTTTTGTCTTTCTTTTTCTTTATAAATACAATTTTTTTTGTCGTTAAGACAGTTTTATTTCAATAAAGACTGTCAAATAATAATAATAGGTGTCAATCAACCTTTTTCCAAATATATATTTGTAGCACTGAAGCTTTTCATTATCTTTGCAAGGGATATAAACTAAAACACCATGCAAAATTGATGTACTAAATGATTGTTGAGACTTTGGCAAGTGTACTAAATCGTTTTAAGTAATAAATCGGTAAGACCGGATATTGTTTCCCAAGAAAATCGTTTCACAAGAAAATCGTATAATTTGTAACTAACTTAGACTAAAGAATGCTTCCATAATTTGGGTTTTAGTGCAATTAAAGCAAACATGAAACATAAATGGTAACAGTGATCTTAGATACTCAAACACTTGGAAATGGAAATATTAGAAATGATATGGAATGATATTGTTGGAGGTATGATTTCACCTACTTCACTCTTATGTATAGAAACTCACTTCCTCTTTATTAATATGTCAATGTCAATCTACTAATTTACTCAAACCCCAATTCCTTGGTAAAGAGAGCCTAGACTTCCTCATTAGGCTTCAATCCCTTGGAAAACCTAACAAGTATTTCCGCATTAAGATTTGATATTTAAGACAACCAAAGGTCCTAGTTCTATCCCTAGATACTATTTCCTTTAGGTGTTTAATCCAAGTCCAGATTTACCCAACATTTCCTAATATTAAGCAAACTCTAAAATCATGTCATGGGTAGCAACTTCACAACAAGCATTAAGAAAAGAAATTAAACACTAACAATCAATGAAAGAGGCATAAATTCATTAAAAACATAGTAATTTACATAAGAGATTTGTGGTTACATCAATCCCCAACAATAATGAAGCTAGCCCTCCATGAATGGAGAGCTTAAGCTTACAACAATGGTGGAAATGGAAGAAAGAAGAAGACCTAAGGATGAAGAAGGATTGTTCCCACAGCTCCTAGCTCGCCTCCAAGAGCTTCAAATGAGAGGAATCGTGTCTGGGCAGCAAAAGATCTTGAGTTGGTCGCGTTTTAGGCTTAAAAAGACCTATTTTTGCCACATCAGCTTCGCCACCGCTCAGTTGCACCCCAGCGGCAACCTTCCAGAGAGCAAGGCGCTCAACTGCACCCCAACTACAACATTCCAGAGAGCAGGGCGCACAACTGCACCCCAGTGGCAGCAATAATCTTTGCTCAATATTTCCTCTCTTTACATTCATTTGAACTTTGTGGTTTTCCATTCCCCGGTTTGGCTAACAAGCTTCATGTACATGATTTAACAACCAAAAAGTGGGGATTAGTGGTGAAATTTAAATCAATTCAACTCATGATGTAGCTATTTAGAAACTTAACAAATTAAGGCATAAAGAAGGTACAAAGCTAAGAAAGAGTTGACATTTTCTCTCCATTCAATACTGAAATCATGGTAAAATATGTTATTATCAACTCCCCTAAACTTAGAACCTTGCTTGTCCTCAAGCAAAAGGTATCTGGCTCTAACACAAAAAATATTTTCACAGACACAGTAGAATCCACAACACTTGCTAAACTTGAAACGGCTAGAAATGTGTAACAAATTAGCCTTCCATTGTGATGCTCACACATAGTTTATAAGAGATTAACATTCATGGCATAATGCTTTATTAAATGATGTAGAACCAATCCTCACCAAGATAGTGTTTCACTCTAATGCACTGGTGTATAAGGATGTGTATCTATCAATCTACTCTCACGATGTCACACAAATCAACTTTGCCCTTCGTTTCAACCAAATTAAACACATTCACAAGCAAGTCAACATCACAAGGACTTTCATTGGCTTGTATTGAGGTTGGGCTAAGAAAGAAACATGGTTTTTCTAGATAACAAAGCACCTTGAGCTAAGAGATTAAACAATTCAAATCATGCACATAAGTTTCTCTTTTGCTTCACTTAAATTACAACCACTTTCGAACTTATAACCCAACTTTATATCATTAAATTATTTTTCTTTATCTTTTTCTTTCTTCTTTTTCCTCATTTTTCTATTTTTTTCTCAATACATCCTTCCAAAACAAACTCCCTCAAACTTTAATCCATTCTCCTACAGCAAACATGATTACTCTATTCAGCTCAAGGTATCGAAATCAGGGAATTTTCATTAGGCTTAAGGTTCAAAGAGGGAAGTCATCTTTCATTAAGGTTCAAGGGATTTGTATTGGCTTATTTGGCTCAAACATGCACATGAGGTAGAAGACAGAGATGGCCTTGATCATATGTAACAAGCACCAAATGATTCAATTCAGGGACACTGAGGCAAAGTCAACTATGATCTAACATGAGAGCATTCATAAGAAAAATCTCAGGCACAACATCTCGCAAGGTTAACTCAAGGTTCCACAAACATCATCAAGAAACTGCCATAAATATTGATCACAGTTAAACATAAAGCATTCTCAGACTTTTCATGAAGAAAGCATCCATAATTTGAACATAATTGCACAATCTCAGGCATCATTTCATATTCAAACATCAGTATCATGAATCAGCATAGTTTATCACGCCAGATAACTCAACCAAAACTTCTACAAACTAAAAAGTAAAAGTTTCATTCAAATTTAAAAACAAGCAAACAAAACATAAAAGCAAAATAAAAGGTCTTCTATATGAGTAGAGAAGCCTCTAGCTCTAACTCATGAAATGTTATCATCGCTTTCCTTAGGATCATCATCCTCTGCACCAGCTGTTGCTCCACCTCCCCAGTAGAATGTGCCTAGTCTCTAGGCCAAATGACAAAATCATCAAACTTAGTAGCAAGATTTAGAATTTAAAGCAAAGGCAACATTCTTATTAGCAGTTGAATAAAGCTTCCAAAAAAACACTTTATAGGCACATTTACATGAGTACAAAACCTAGAAAGACTCAAAACAAGGATTAGAAACATATAATTGCACAAGGACATAACATAAAAAGGTAAATGAGGCAAAATGCTCCTGGCCGCTGGCGCTGAGCGGCACACTTGTGCCGATGAGCGGTGTATCAGAAAAATGCATAAAATGGTCTTTGTTGGTATGGCGCCCAAGTGCAGGCCAGGTATCGCCCAGCGGTAGTCTGGCAGATTCAATTTTTCAATAGTTTGGACATTCAATCTTCGATTTTTGACATTTTTCATGCATTCACACACAGTTTAAACTAGATGTTCATGTTCCTACTCAATAAAAACACATGGAATTCTTAGTGAAACAAATCAAATGCATGAATCTAAAACATGAAGGCCATATTCAAAATACTTACACTTTACACCTCAAAACCATATTTTTACACAAACAACACACCTAAACATATCATATCATACTAAGGCAGACTCAATCACACTAGAATACATCAAAACAAGTTAAATGACTCCAAGACACATCAATTAACAATAAAATTCAACAACTACAACAATGTACTAGTCACACCCTAAAAACTACCATCCAAACTCAAACACTCAAAAATCACCAAATCAAACTAAAACATATTAAACCAAATTCAAACAATCAAGACACACTCAAACAACAAAATCACACATAAGAAAATGTTAGAAAGTTGGGTTGCCTCCCAGTAAGCGCTTGTTTAACGTCATTAGCTTGACACCATTATACTCAAGTTTGATTTTTGATGTTGGTGTGCTTTCTCCTTTCATGACACCAACACATTCTCAATAGCTTTCTACTTACCAACTTGACTCTCCTAGAGTAAGGAACCTCGATTTCAAGTACTCCATTTGCCTTGATAGCCTTGATGACCCATACCTTGTTCTTAAGCTCCATTGGTTTGTATGGTTTGGGTTCATTATTTTCCACAACAGAGTCTTGGTGAACTAGTTTTTCTTCTTTATGTCCATCCTCCTCCTTCACTTTTGGAGAGAAACAATTAAGGCTCTTTTTGGACAACTTGGCAACTTGCCTTAGTAGACTAGTAACAGATAGAACTTCATCGGTTGCTTCAAGGCTAGTTTGTTCCTCTTGACTTGGCTGTATAGCTCTGAAGACATTAAAGGTTACCTCTCTATCTTGGTCTTTTAATTTCAGTATTCCCTCTTCCATATGAATGACAACTTTAGCTATCTTCATGAAAGGTCTTCCAAGGATGAGTGGTATCTTAGCATCTTCCTCAATTTCCATCACAACAAAGTCCACCGGGAATTTAAGCTTATCAACTTTTACCATCACATCTTCTACCACACCATAAGGATATTTGATGGACCTATCTGCCAACTGAAGCATTATTCTTGTTGGCTTCGCTTCAAGACCACCAATCTTTTTAAGTATAGATAGGGGCATCAGGTTGATGCTAGCCCCTAAATCAATAAGAGTTTTCCCTATATGATGGTTTCCAATGGTGCATGGAATGGTAAAACTCCCCGGATCTTTAAATTTTAGAGGGAGAGTCTTTTGCATGATGGCACTGTAATTTCCCTACACTTCAATTGTTTCCTCATCTAAATATTTCTTCTTCTTGCTGAGGATTTGCTTCATGTACTTTGCATAGGCAGGAATTTGTTGTAGTGCTTCAATCAAGGGCATGGTGATCTCAAGTTGTTGAATATTTCCTTGAACCGAGCCAATTGTTTCTCCTTCTCTTTATTAGAGGGCATTTTGGGATAAGGAAGATGTTTCACAATCTTTTTTTCTTTTTCCTTTTTCTCTTTTTCCTTTATTTTCTTCTTCTCCTCCAACAATCTTTTCTTCTATTTTTTTCTCTTCTTGATTATCTTCTTCATTCTTTTCCTTTTCTTCTTTTTCTTCTTCTTTCCTTTCAACTTCTTTCCCACTTCTTGTGAATATAACATTACACTCTTCTTTGGGGTTAACTTGAGTATTTGCAGACAAATGTCCCTTTTGTTGATTTATCATTTGCTTAGCCAACTGACCGACTTGCACTTCCAAACTCTTTATAGATGCATTAGTATTTTTCTGGTTTTGGATGGACTGTTGCATGAACATCTGTAATGTTTCTTCAAGTTTTGCAATCCGATCATTCTGAGATGGATAATGTTAAGCAGGTTGGTATGGATTTCTACTACTTGAGCTTGCCTCCACCCTTGATTGGAAGGATTAGGGAAAGGGTTGTTGATGAAGTTTTGTCATCCTTGGTTTCCCATATAGTTGACTTCTTCAGGTTGGGAACTACTAGGAACTTGACAATGACCATTAGGATGGTTATCTCCACAGAAATCACATCTCAATACTTGATGATGCGGTTAAGCATGAGCTTGCATTGCTTGCAACTGCTGAGGTAGCTTCGCCATATGTTGAGTTAGGAGCTCCATTTGTTGGGCGAGAAGTTTGTTTTGCGCAAGTAGTGCATCCTGAGCACCAAGTTCATAAACTCCTCTTTTCTGTGTTTGTGTTCTCCCATGTTGACTTTGCATGTCAGTAGAAGCCATATTTTCAATAACAGCATGGCTTCATCAGCAGTTTTGAATAGTACCGACCCACCAAAAGATGCATCAAGTATCATCTTTGTATGAGGTTGCAAACCATTGCAGAAGGTTTGCACTTGCATCTCTAAGCTGAAGCCGTGACTCGGACACTTCCTCAATAAAGCTTTGAATCTTTCCTAAGCTTCACACAATGGTTCATCTACTCTTTGGACAAAAATAGCAATTGTAGCTTTTATTTCTGTGCTCTTTGATGGTGGAAAGAAACAAACAAGAAATTTATGTTCCACATCCTCCCAACTAGTCAAACTTTGATTAGGCTGTGACTGAAGCCAAGCCTTTGCTTTGCCAATCAGAGAAAATGGGAAGAGTCTCATATACAACGCTTCTTCCTCCACCCCCATTACACCCACAAACCCACATAATTCATAGAAAGTGACCAAATGAGCATGAGGGTCTTCATTGTCCATGCGAGAAAATTGATTTGAACTGATTAGCTGAAGTAGAGCAGGCTTCATTTCTGCAAGCTTGTCACTCATAGTGGGCCTCACAATGCTTGACAAATTTCTCGGGCTAGCATAAGCAATAGAGTCCCCTATGGTTCTCCTTGGAGGTGGTCATGTGTCATCCATCGCGTTCACTAAAGAAGTATCAAGAAGATCAATAGGTTGATTGTTGAAAGAGGTTGAATTTTCAGGGGTAGCTTTTTGACTAATAGCTCGTCGTCTCCTTGTGTCAATATTGTTTCTATGAGCTGTTTTCTTAATCTCAGGGTCAACAAGGAGTGGTTTAGATGACACAGTCCTCCTTGAACGGATATTTCCATGCATACACTAGAGAATAACCAAACTAGAGCCACAAGTTAGCCTAAAAACATAGAGATAGTAATTACAATAAAATAGAAAATTATACACAAAAGAATAAAGTCTAAATCAGTTAAAAATCACACAAAAGTCTAGTTTTAAAAACCGAGTCTCCGGCAACGACGCCAAAAACTTTTTAAGACTTTCGCAAGTGTACCAAATCATTTCAAGTAATAAACCGAAAATACCGAATATTGTTTCCCAAGAGACTCGTTTCACTAGACAATTGTATAATTTCTAACTAACTTAGACCAAAGAATGCTTCCATAATTTGGGTTTTAGTGCAATTAAAGCAAACATGAAACATAAATGGTAATAGTGATCTTAGATACTCAAACACTTAGAAATGGAAAGATTAGAAATGATATAGAATGATATTTTTGGGGGTATGATTTCACCTACTTCACTCTTATGTATAGAAACACACTTCCTCTTTATTAATATGTTGATGTCAATCTACTAATTTACTCAAACCCCAATTCCTTAGTAGAGAGCCTAGACTTCCTCATTAAGGCTCCAATCCCTTGGAAAACCTAACAAGTATTTCCGCATTAAGATTTGAGATTTAAGACAACCAAAGGTCCTAGTTCTATCCCTAGATATTATTTCTTTTAGGTGTTTAATCCAAGTCCAGATTTACCCAGCATTTCCCAATATCAAGCAAATCCTAAAATCATGTCATGGGTATGAACTTCACAACAAGCATTAAGAGAAGAAGTTAAATACTAATAGTCGATGAAAGAGGCATAATTTCATTCAAAACATAGTAATTCACATAAGAGATTTGTGGTTACATCAATCCCCAACAATAATGAAACTAGCGCTCCATTAATAGAGAGCTTAAGCTTACAACAATGGTGAAAATGGAAGAAAGAAGAAGACCCAAGGATGAAGAAGGATTATTCCCACTATTCTTAGCTTGACTCCAAGAGCTCCAAATGAGAGGAATCGTGTTTGGGCAGCAAAAGATCTTGCGTTGGTCGCATTTTAAGCTTAAAAAGACCTATTTTTGCCACATCAGCTTCGCCACCACTCAGCTGCACCCCAGCGGCAACCTTCCAGAGAGCAGGGTGCTCAGGTGCACCCCAACTACAGCATTCCAGAATAAAATGGGACTCACCTGCACCCCAGCTGCACCCCAACGACATCAATAATCTTTGCTCAATATTTCCTCTTTTTACATTCATTTGAACTTTGTGGTTCTTCCATTCTTCGGTTTGGCTAACAAGCTTCATGTACATGATCTAACAACCAAAAAGTGGGGATTAGTGGTGAAATTTAATATATTCAACTCAAGATGTAGCTATTTAGAAACTTAACAAATTGAGGCATAAAGAAGGTACAAAGCTAAGAAAGGGTTGACATTTTCTCTCCATTCAATACTGTATCAGGACAATTTTCCTTAAGTGACATGATATCTGACCACTGGATTTCCATTTTTCTCTTTAGTTTGCCTTCAAGAACTTCCCAAACTAGCTTTCATTTGGCAAAGTAACATTTTTCCACTAAATCACCCTCTTGTTTTGATTTATACTACCATAGAGAGAGACATCTTTGAGTTATTTAAAACTCAGTGAAAATAATAGTTTCCCAAAATTCTAGAGACAAGTAGTTATATCTAGAACATACCTTCCACGAAGCAATTCTTAAAAGTGTTGGGAAATTTGAAGGCTTAAGCTTTTCAACCAGAGCTTAAATTTTCATTTTGTGTATTTGCAATAAAAGTAAAGCTTCTTCTATATCAAATGTAATAGCGAAGGGCTCTTCCTAAGACGTAAACCCAAACGGCTAGGCTCATCAAGTATATTGTACTGGGGAGGAGAACTAGAAGTTATACTATTTGAAGCATGCCATTGCTAAACATGCACAAGGAGAAAAGGAAGTTATCAAAGTGAGCATACATTAAACATGCAACTTACAAAAAATGGGTACAAATAACACAAACAAACAAATCCTTAAAATCTTGAATTGTTTCATCTAAGTATTTAAACTTGATCTTATCATTCCAGTGACTTTTGAATTTTGGACTAATATGTTTGATAGATTGCATTCTTAAATACTTATTTAACATAACAGTATAATACAAGTTTTTTAAAAACATTCTTTTTGATATGAAAAATGCATGTTCTTCTATGATATCAGGTTATATTACTGTCAATGCTCTTTCAAAGATTAAAAATTTTGGACCCCTGGCACAGACTTATCTATCTATCTTAGAAAAGGGATAATGATATTGAAAGATAAAAAACCTCTTGTGAAGTGAATGAAGGTTTGAAACACTTATTGAGAGGAGCATGCTCTTCTTGCAGTGATTCCTCCACCTCCAACTTCAACGACACCATTTCAAGGTAAGTCATGAAACTCGTTGGTAGAACCATGAAAAACTTTGAGTGAAGCAGGAAATGGTGAGTCGCAAAAACCCTTAAAAAGAAAAAGAAAACCCTTCCAACCTCTTTTCTTCAAGGCGGAATTGTATTTTCGCAGTTTGGGTGGCGCAATGCTGCTCGTGGTGGCCCAATGCGATTTTTGGGTTTTTGCAGGTGTTGATTTGTTATTTATGGTTTATTTGTTCTTAGACTGTGGTGGTGATTTAGGACTTGGTGTTTTGATTCAATGAGGGAACAAAAATGACGTTGTTGTAGATTCTGATGACTCACGGTGATTGATACGGGCACGAGGTGGTGGCTAGAAGGTGAAGAAGATGGATATCTAATGAAGGTGGCGCGCCGACAAAGATGAAGAGTCGAAGTCGAAATGAAGATTCGAAGGGGAGATGAAGAAATAAACTCAAAACGACAGTGAAGGAAATAAAAATGCGCTAAGAAAGGCAGTGGAAATGGTTTTTGTTAAAAAAATATTTATAATTTAACTGCGGCTTTAGAAAAACCGCCAAAACTTACTAGAGGTTTCAGAAACCGCCGGAAACAAACCTCTAATAAAATTTAATATTGTTTTTGTGAAACTACTGCTTCTAAAATTTAGAACAAAATTTTATAACACTCAGAAGGGAAAAGGTAACACAACCCTCCAATAAAAAATCAACATCAAAATCATCAATTATTTTGTTATTAAAGTGGAAAATAAATAAACGAACAGAGTAACAGCAATCAATTGCGGTGTCGTGGATTGCTGTGTGTAGGTATGAGAGAGGATAGAGATGAGAGAAAAACAAATTAAATAAGTAAGGAAGGAGAGTTAATGTCACTTAAGTGTTTCTGTTTTTTTTATTTTAAATTAAAAATTATTAAAATATCCCTATATTTAAAGTATTTGTTTTTAATAAATAAGATTATTTTTGTGTACTAAAACTTAGTATATACTTTGTTAAAATATACCAACTAATTAACATAAGAGGCTCCTTAAGAAAGCATGCAAGCTTTAAAAAGCCTGATTTATTTTATTTATTTTTTACTATAACATGTAAAAGGTCTGTTTGGATGGAAAGTAAAAAATTGTGTGTGGCTAAGGTGAGAGATAATATAATAAAGAGTGAAGTGTTTTGAGAAATAAAAACATGAAAATGGTCCCACATGGAACTGTTCAATGAAAGTAACGATGGCACATGTTGATGGATTCAAATTCAGAGATGATAGTGTTAAAGCTCCCATAGTCACCATTTCTGTAGTATTGAGTTTGTGTGTGGGGCAAGGTCAGAGATAATATAACGGAAAAGAGTGAAATGTTTTGAGAAATAAAAACGTGAAAATTGTCCCACGAGAACCTCGCATGTTTTTAATATAATGACAATAATGAGAACGAGGTCACTTTTTTCAAAACCACTTATTAAAAAACATAAGAAAAGTATCCTCGCATTCAGCATTATTATATAAGGGTGGCTCTGAATTTACTCTTATAACTTTTAAAATACCCTACTTATCTCTTTTTTTATTTTTTTTATTTTTTATTTTTATTATTTACATTAAAAAAAATCCAAATTTTTATAAAAAAAAAAAGACACTCATAACTATCTTGAATCTAACAATCATGACTTGATCTTAAAGTAGATTTTAAATAAAGATTCATAACAAAAACATAAGAAAACTACCAGATATGGCTAATTAACATCACTGGCTCCTTAAGAAAGCATGCAAGCTTTAAGGTTTAATGATTCGGTTGGTTTCTATTTTCGTCAAGAATCTCAAATAGGTTATCTATTTGTTCGGTGTCTCAATTGAGTCTTTATTTTGTGAAAATTGCAACAATTAGACCCTTACCATTAAATTGGATCTAACGGCGTTAATGGAAGGTTGATGTGGCATGGTGATGTGTGTGGCTTGGCTTGTATTACTTGATTTAAGTGATTTTGATGTGGATATTTTATTTTCTTTTTAAAAGAAGAAATCAGAAAGAATGAATGAAATATTGGGAATGAATTAGGGATTTGAATTGTTCGAATTAGGAATTAGGATTGGGAAAACTTCGTTATGAAACTGTAGGGGTTCATGGAAATTTGGAATCAATTGCAGAGAGTGGAGATACAATTTGAAAAATTAGGATTCATTCACAACTAACATTGATACAATTGCGAAGTATGCATCATGATTTCTGCAGGGTGAGTTGACATCCTTGGTGGTTAAAAAGATGTTTCTAGTGACTTAGAGATTGTTCTCAATGGTGTTTCTACCTTCCGCTTGGCTTCATGTGATGTTGGTTTAGACAAGATCGTTTTTTTCTTTTCTTCTTCAGAGGTGTCATTGCTATCCCCAATGACCCATGGCCGCACCCACCAGCGTCTCCATTGACGCCACCACCATCAACCATCACTAAGAACCCGGAATCGCGATAAACAGAACCCAAAATGCGAATCAAAAACCCAAATTCAATTTGAAAACCTACCCCCAAATGCAAGATCAAATTACAAGCACAGAGAAACCCAAATTAAAACCCTAGCCCAAATCATGGAATCAAAAATATGCAGAGAAGATTTAAGAAACCCAAATCAAACCCCTTTCACTAGTGCAGTCAGGGGAAACGACAGCGGTTGTTTTGGCCCTTTGGCCGCGGTAGAAAGTCTGGAACTTTATACCGCGGTTGTAACCGCGGCAGAATGACTGGCGAATAGACAGCGGTTCCTAAAACACCCGCTGCCTAAACCTTTGTTTTTTTAAAAAAAAAAAATCCAAAAATCCCAGCCTTATATGCCGCGGTTGGAACCGCGGTAAAAAGGAAGGAATATGCCGCGGTTCGTACCACAACCGCGGCCAAAAGACTAATTTTTAAAAAAAAAAAAATTGAAACGGGGAACGTTCTACCGCGGTTGTGGTAACAACCGCGACATATTCCCTACTTTATACCGCGGTTGTGGTAACAAGCGCGGCATATTCCCCTGATTTTTTTTTAAAATAGCAGGTCTGTTTTTGTGATATCCAATACCACAAAAAACAGACCTGCATATGAAAACATGTATACATATTTAATTTGAACAGATCAAACATCTTCAAATGTATTTCAAAATCAAATAAGTACAAAGTCTAATAAATTACAATCTAATCAAATGCAATGTTTAAATCTAGTAACTAAGAACTATTATATAACCTAACTAGATACTTTGTAGCAGCTTTCCTGATGAATGATAGTGGCTTCTCAGGAACTAGTGTAGTAGTCTTGAACCTCTACACAAGACAATTGATATTAATTAGTGTATCTAAACTCTAACTTTTGGAAAACATCAAAATTTGTTAAAGTTAAATGTTACCGTTTCCCAGCCTCTTGTGATATGGGAACGAACAATGTGGGTCATCTAATACATTACATAATAACCGCACTCATATGACCCAGTTTGTCTGTTACACTACAATATATGATCAAAGTTGTAAATAGTTAGTGAATAACATTAAAATAAAACAACTATAAGAAAGTATGGCTTTAGCATATGTCAAACCTTGAGAGAAATCCAAGCAATCTTTCTATTGTTAGTAATTGATTTCCCAACAATCATCATACTTGCTGGTATAGAACTATATATAACAAGAAGTTGTTTTAGCATTCATTTATATAACAAAGAAAGTCCAAACATTGAGGTTCTTACCAATCAATTGTTTGTCTGAGTTGTGTGGGAGGAGGCCTGTGGAATGAGCAGAACCACAAAGCATAGTTCTCTTGCATAGACATAACAAGAAGCTGCCAATGGCGCCTGAAATTCATAATAACTTAACTATTATATATATATATATATATATATATATATATATATATATATATATATATATATATATATATATATATATATATATATATATATATTAAAATCACATATGGAACTTTATTATGTTAACAAAGTTCACTTACCCGGATATATAAGGCAAAAAGTATATTTTCTTGCCGCTTGCAAAACTTCTCATCAGATTTGTGTTGATGGTATCAAAATGATTTGATTCATGAATGGATTGGGGATCAATGAATCCATAATCATCAGAACGCCCCAACTTGTTACTGACCCCAAACATATACCTGAAATCAAAAATTAACTTTGATATAAGGATACTTGATATATACCATAATTTTTTATATAAATTATTGCTCATAGACTTACATCATCCATAGCTGAATAATTGAAATATTCAACTCTTGTGTTCCCGACGCAAGCTCTCTGACATCTTGGCTATGAAGGTATATTGGGACCTCAGAGCCTGTCCCAAATACATTAGCATCATAATCAACCTCCAAAGGCTTATCTTCAAGGATGTCAGCTAGTAGATGCAACGAAGCAAGAGGATCATCCTCAGATAGAGGAATCTTCTCCTGTGCCTGCGTCTGTTGTTACATGAAAAAATAAGATAAGTTTTGACATCAAAAACCTTTAAAATTGAGAAGTGTAAAGAAGAAATTCATACCGAGGGGTCAGAAACTGGTTTAACCAAATATTTAGGCCAAGTGATAAACGACTTAAATGCTTGTTCCACAGTGAAAATCTCTTCTGTGGCCAGAGGAACCGAGGCATCTGGTATGATCATTTCATCCACTGAGACCTTCACCTCATCCTCTAATAGTTGCATACCATGACATACAGTCGTTGACCTAAACTCTATTCCACGAGCTACCAGGACCATCTCAGTATCGTCCAAAATATATAGCAAACATGGACTAGCATCGTCCATGTCATCCCCTGGGACGGCTGGTGCGGAACAACTTCCTTTCCCGCTTCTCCCTGTCAGAATAAATGTTAGATTATACAAAAGATAGAAATAATTACACATAAATGTTTATTAAGTTTACCTGTGGGAGGCACATGTTCCGGTTCCTGTACAGGAGATGGCACCGGGCGCATGCCATAGCTCTCAAACTGCTGCTGGAACATGGCGCTGAATTCAAACCTGAGCTCTGATCTCAGCTCGGCCCTGATCTCCTTTCTAAGGTCTGCTCGGACCTTTTTTGTGATCTTTTGTGTCATCCTTTCTCTTTGTTCTTCGCTGTATGCATATGAAGGCTGACGAGAAGAGCTCCCAAAATAATCTTTAATTCCTACTCCAGGACCTGCACCACGTACACGTCCAGGGTGCTCAGGTCATCCAATCGCAGCAGCAAGAATATCCTGGCGACCCTCTAGAGTGAACTAACCTTGGGAGCTCTGCTCAACCAAGGAATCATGTACATTACAAAACATCATTATTCTTTAAAAAGTTCAATGTAGTATGAATAATTACAATTATTATTATTTTAGGAACAATGATAACTTACAATTCTTTCGGAAATTTCTCGTGCAAACTCGGAAGAGTAGGCGCCCGATGGTCTCATACGAGCCAACTTCCATTTTTCATGTCTAGAAGGTGAAGAAGGAGGCTGAGGGGGGCTACCACCCTGAGATGGTGGTCTAGCCTCTGCCTTTTGCTTGAGGATTTTCTCCTCAAGCTTCCTATACCCACCACGAGATAATAGGTGGGGGTTCTTGTTATGAGCACTTGTTCCTTGTGCTTTGCTTCTAATTGCCTGTCAATTACACATGAATTAATTAGTTCATATGATATATATTTGTTAATGAGGAATTGAATAATATCAACTATACTAACCTGCCATTCCTTTGTCATCCGACTCTCTTTAAAAAGCTGCCAAGTCTCCTCATCAATGGACATATATGTACTACATGGAGACTTATGTTTAAGTTCTCCAAAGATGTATCTTGATGTCAACTTACTTTTAAAGTTTCTGAAGTTTTCAGCAACAATTGACAAACACTTATTTCTAAGTGTTGCGACATTTGGAATGTCAAATGTCAGCTGAAATAAACATAATAAAGTTGTATCAGTACAAAATTATCAACATAAACAACTTTTAATTCAAAGGATATTAACTAACTTACCAATATATCGTTCCATATGATGTTCTGATCAACCTCGGACACATGATCAAAAGATTGAGTGAGAATACCAATCCTATCACGTGCCACTACTCTAAGGTATGATCGGAAATCATCTGCATAGGGGCCAACTGCCACACCCGTGATCACGTTCACATTCACTGGAGTTCTTTCACCACTATTCTTTCTCATCAAAAGTTGTTTCATCCTGGTGGGTCCTCTAGTGGATCTGGTAGGGGGAGCCTCATCCCCTGAAGAATGTGGATGATCAGCCATATATCTGTCAAAATAAATAGCAACATGAAATATTAATAAAAGACTTATGTAATATCATATAATTTAACAAAACATGTAATAGTAATCATATGAAATATATAAAAGGAAAACTTATGTGATATTAATAAAATACTTATACAGAAATTGGAAATGCATACATAAAGAGTTCCATTGTCATCATATGTATATTCCCTCATCATGATCTGACCGAATTGCATGTACATTGTCGTCAACTAGAGATTGGTCATCCAAATTTGTTGTAGTTTGCAATGAATGGTTGTCAGCAATAAGAATATTAATCAGATTCTCTTCGTTAACATCAATTTGTTTTTTGCCTTGAAGAGCGACATACCAATGGTCAGACGCAGGATCTTTGACATAAAACACCTGAGATGCTTGATGAACCATGATAAAAGGTTCGTCTCGGTAACCCACCTTTCGAAAATCAACCAGTGTCACACCCGATTAATCTATTTTGACACCACTCTTATTGTCAAACCACTTACATTTGAACAATGGAACAAAAAACTTGGTGTAATCAACCTCCCATATCTCTTCTATTATACCATAATATCTCATTGATCCAAGTACAGGAGATTGATCTTTTGATGTAGAAAATTGAAGCGACTCAACTTCTAAACTAACTCCACTATTTTGTATTGTGCTTTTATCATCCAAAGTCTTCGTATAGAATGTGCAATTATTGACTTCATAACCTGTACAACACACGACATCAAACTTCAAACCATTTGCAAGCCACAATAAAGTTTGAGAAGAATATGGCTCTTTGTCAATTTCAGATTTGAAAAAAGACATAAATGTTTTGTTATGCTCCATCAACTGCCATTTCTCTGATTCTCTTAGATTTTTATTCTTAACAATGGCTTTGTGTGTTTCTAAAAAAGGGATCACCTCATCTGTGTTGTTCAATATATAAAGATGTGCTTGCAACAATTCATTACGATCTTTTGTCACCACATTCACACCTCGGATGCTTTTACTTGTAGAAAATTTATTCAACCATGATGTGCGAGGAACTCCTATTGGATTCGTTGATGTCATGTAATCTGAACAAAACTCGATACTTTCTTCAGCAATATACCTTTCAATCATCGAACCTTCAGGATGATATGGAGTTTTAACATACCCTTTCAAAATCTTCATATAACGCTCAATAGGATACATCCATCTTAAGTATACCGGTCCACACAACTTGATTTCTCTAACCAAATGAACAAGTAAATGTACCATGATGTCAAAAAAAGATGGAGGGAAAAACATCTCTAGTTGACACAATATGATAAAAATCTCGCCTTGAAGTGCATCTAACTTTGTAGGATCGATGACTTTACTACATATTGACGAGAAAAATGAACACAACCTGTTTATGGTTTGCCTAACATTTTTGGGCAAAATTCCACGAATAGCCACCGGTAACAACTGTTGCATTAAGACGTCACAATCGTGAGACTTCATGCCAACAAGCTTTAAGTCCTGCATCGACACTAAACTCTTCATATTTGAAGAGTATCCTTGTGGTACTTTGATACTCTTTAAACAAACACAAAAACTTATCTTCTCTTGTCTAGACATTGTGTAACATGCAGGGAGCAAATACGTACGTTTACCAATCTCCTTGGGTGCCAACTCTTCTCGGATATTCATGTCAACCAAATCCAAACGAGCATTCACTCCATCTTTTGTCTTTTCCTGAATGTTGAGTAGTGTACCAATCAAGCTATCACACACATTCTTTTCTACATGCATCACATCTATGCAATGTCGAACATCTAACTTTGACCAATATGGAACATCAAAGAATATTGATTTCTTCTTCCAAGGGGTCGTTACAGATGACTTCTTGGATGTTTTCCCAAATACATGATGTATTTTATTAACTTTTTCAAGAACTTGAAGGCCAGTAAGTGGATTTGGTGTTCCGTCCCTCTCTTGATCTCCATTGAATGCTTTTTTTAACCTTCGATATGGATGATTACGTTTTAGAAATCTCCAATGACGCAGATACACCGTCTTTCTTCCATGTTTCAGTTGATGAGCTGTAGTGTTTTCTTCACAGATAGGACATGCTTTATGACCCTTGACACTATATCCTGACAAATTACCATAAGCTGGAAAGTCATTAATGGTGCAAAATAACATTACACGCATCAGAAAAGTATCAAAAGCGAATGCATCAAATATTTCAACCCCATCAACCCACAACAACTTCAAGTCTTCAACTAGTGGGCTTAGATAAACATATATGTCATTTCCAGGCTGCTTTGGACCAGATATCATCATAGACAACATCATGTACTTCCTCTTCACGCACAATGCAGGAGATAAGTTGTAAATTATCAATATAACTGGCCAACAACTATTATTGGTACTCATATTACCAAATGGGTTCATTCCATCAGTGGCTAAACCAAGCCTAAGATTTCTACACTCTTTACCAAATTCGGGGAATTGTTGATCAATATTTTTCCATTGCTTTGAATCAGCTGGATGACGAAGCAGCCCGTCAATTTTTCTCTCATCTGCATGCCATCTAAGGTTTTTAGCATCTTTGGGATTCGCAAACAAACGCTTATGTCTGGGCACTATTGGAAGGTACCAAACTACCTTCAAAGCAGATCCATTTTTTTCTATCTGACCATTACCTTCACTATTGTTTTTTGAATTGTATCGTGATAACCCACATTTTGGACACTTTGTCAAAAATTCAAACTCTTTCCTATATAAAATGCAGTCATTCGGACAAGCATGTATCCTTTTATACTCCATACCCATTGGACAAAGAATTTTCTTCGCGTCATAATTATGAGTAGGTAATGTACTTCCATCTGGCAGCATTTCATTCAATAACGTCAACAATTCTGTAAAACTCTTATCAGTCCATCCATTGCTCGCCTTCAAACTCATGAGCCTTAACACAGCTGACAAACGTGTGAACTTAGTTGAACCGACATACAAAGGTGTTTCCGCATCAGTCGACATCGTCTCATACACATGAGCTTTGGCAAAATTTTCTGCGCCAACATCGCGGATCATGTCCTCTAATTTGTCTTCATCCGGTCGATCTTCTTCCATGGTGGAATCAGTAACATTTTCAGTTTGCAAGTCAGTCGGAAAGTGCATTTCTTCGTCGTGCCATATCCATGTTGTATAGCATCTTAGGAAACCATCACAGATAAGATGTTCTCTAATTTGGGTTGCGTTCAACTTTTTCTCATTCAAACAGTTCACACAAGGACATCTAAACTTCACTTCATTGTCACTTCTCCCCTCGTTACGTTGCGCAAATTGTATAAATTCCTCTACACCTCTCTCGTACTCAGCACTAATACGTGGTAAATTAATCCAATTTCGATCCATTCCTAAATTTTACATAAAAAGATAAGCTACTAAAAATCAAACTTGCAATTTCATACATACCAACATTATAATTTCACCTAGTGATTACTCAAATATTTTAAGGTTTAGGAATTATCATAATTCTATAATTTCTATGTTTTCATATTTTAATAATTCTAATAATTATAAAAATACTAATAATAATTCTAATATTTATAAAAAATACTAATAATAATTCTAATATTTTTAAATTACCAAAACAATATATTTTCTATGTCTACATTATCAAACAACAGTAATTGTTATCATGCAAAAAAAACGAAAAAATCATGTTCAAAAAAATTAAAAACGATGAAGGGCATCAAATACCTGGAATGGGCACGGTGAGAAGGACGGCACGACAATGGCACGGCGTAAGACGAACGGCAGCAGAAGTTCACGTCCAAGTGGAAGATTGACGATCCTGATCGGTCAAAACTCTTTCCCAACGTTGAAAATGGCAAACGAACCGAACGAATTTGAATTTAATCGTTGCAAAATGATGGAAAATGGAAGCAATGGTGTTACGTCGTCGACGGAGAAGAGGGGAGCGATTTCTGAAATTGTTTCACGATACAGGAGACGACACTGTTCGTAAAATTTGTTTTTTTAACTTTCAGAAGAGAATCTGCCGCGGTTCTACACTTAACCACGGCATAAAGGGGGAATATGCTGCAGTTCTACACTTAACCGCGGCCTATTCATTTAAAAAAAATTAATGGCATTTTTGAAACTTTTGTTAACTTATATGCCGCGGTTCAGCGCCCAACCGTGGCATATACTCTAAAAATTTTAAAATTTACTCAGATCAGGGAATATGCCGCGGTTCTTTGACCAACCACGGCCTATTCCCCAACGTTCAGAATCCCCCCAACTACCTAATGGGGAATGTCAGGGGTAGCAGGGGGCATATGCCGCGGTTCCCTGACCAACCGCAGCCTATACCCCTGTAACCTCCTGACATTCCCCATCAGTCAGCACCTGCAGTAAATTGGCAGGGGTATATGTCGCGGTTCTCTGGGGAACCACGGTATAATCCCTAACGTTCTGCATACTCAACTGACTACCAACTGCCTTTTGGGGAATGTCAGAAGGGTTACAGGGGTATATGTCGCGGTTCTCTGAGCAACCGCGGCATATACCCTTGTAACCCTTCTGACATTCCCCATCAGTCAGCACCTGCAGTAAATTGGCAGGGGTATATGCCGCGGTTCTCTGGGGAACCGCGGCATAATCCCCTATTATTAAATTTTTTTTCCTGATGTAGCGTAGAGGTGATGGTTGACTGGGGTATATGTCGCGGTTAATGGGGGAACCGCAGCATACAATGTCGACTTATTTACAAAATTGTCACTGCGCAACATTATGCTGCGGTTTCTGATGAACCGTGGCATAATGTGCGTTGTATAATCCCAATTTTTTACTAGTGTTTGTCGTGATGTCGCCAGAAAATCAATCTCGTCGTTATAACACTCCCTGCAAAATGAGAAGGGAGGATGCACCATCGTCACGTCATCGTAGTGCCAGTGCAACACCGTTGTCATCGGAGCTCACCTCCCTCCCGTGAAACCCAACCCCAAAGAAGAAGAAAGGTGAAATTTTTCCCTACGAGCTGAACCAGAAGGAATAGGAAGAAGAAAGTCCTTCCCTGAGTGAGAAATATGCAGTAGACCAACCAAAAGGTAAATTGCCCCTCAAATCTGGGTCCATTTACGAAAAAGAAACTCAAAGAAGGAAAGAATAAATGCTATAAATAGGGTACTGTGAAAGTGATTAAAAACATACATCACCATGTCACATCAAACATGCCACCTTAATTAAAAACATATATTACTATGCTACATCAACCTTCCATTAGCGCCGTTAAATTCAATTTAACGGTAAGGATCTAATTGTTACAATTTTTATAAATTAAGAACTCAATTGAGACACCGAACAAGTGAGGACCTATTTAAGATTCTGAAAAAAAAATAAGAACTTATCGAAACATTAAATCCAAGCTTTAAAGAAGCCTGATTTGTTTTATTTATTTTTTACTATAACAAGTAAAAGGTCTGTTTGGATGGAAAGTAAAAAATTGTGTGTTGCAAGGTCACTGATAATATAATGGAAAACGGTGAAGTCTTTTGAGAAATAAAAACGTGAAAATTGTCCCACATGGAACTGTGCATGTTATTATAATATAATTGATGAAAACTGGTCCCACATGAAACTGTGGTTGTATGACAAAATTTTATATTTATTTATATAGGATATAAAGGATAAATGGTTATGAAGTTTTGTATTTTTTCTATGAAAATAAAAAGTAAATAAGAGTAATGTAAAATGAACATAAAAGATTTAAGTGTGTCAAATAATCATTATTGATAATTAGTAACAATAATTGTATCCTCTAATTGAATATGGTCACTTATTGCTCATTGCACCTATTTTAGTAAATTTTTACGAAAACAACTTACATGAATTTAATAAAAAAAAGTCAAATATATTATGATTTTACATGAAAGAATATTAAAAAAATTCAAATTTTATAATGTTTTATAAATTTTATTATAATAAGTTAGTTATTTGATCTTATATTTATTTTTATATATCATGTAATAATGGAAATGATTTTTATCTTTGTCTCCAAAACAGCGAAGTTAAGGTTTTTAGAATTTTGCTTTTAAATTTTAAAACATCTTTAAGACTATAAATAAGGTGTTTCATGTAAATTCACTTAAAGATTTTGTAATGAAATGTTATTGAATTATTAAACTATTATTAACTTATCTCATGCCTACATGTAGTTTTCTCTAACCACTTTATTTGAGAATTGACCTCTTAAAGAATCATCAAACGTAGCCATAACTGGACTTTAAACACCAAACTTAGACATCTCTTAAAAAAAAAACTCACTAAAAACATGCTGCAACATATAAAACTGAAACATTTCTCCTTATGTGGCCCCTTAATCACACTATGAACATTACTAATCTGCTACAAAATTGATTGATCATTGTATCTAAATTCTTTATTATTTTGGAAATGGAACATGTGCAAGACAAAAGGTAGCCAAGGCAGGTTTTAAGATAAAAGATGAAAGAGATTGTTCCATCATTATTATTAACGCTGAGCCTCTGTATATGAAGTATTTCAGGAATATAGGTTGAATGCTATTCATTTTCTTCGACCGTTTAATATATGGAATTTGGTTTTTTAAATTTTGGTTGTATGGCTAGAAGGCCAAACATCTGCAATTGAATTTAATAACACAAGATTACATAAAATAGAGAAAAAATGCTACCTTTGTATTCACAATTGTAATGCTATAATACTACTACAATATTGTTATGAATAGTTAATATATTAGTCATTATAATTACCATATAAAGCCATCCCTTTGGCCACCAAGCAGCAAGCAAAAAAACATATTGAAAAAAAAAAGTTTAATCATTTAGAACATTCCTATTTATGTGAGGTTTTCTGAATTAGGTCCTCGTTTTGTAAAATGTCTCAATTAAGCTCCTAAATGTGAAAAATTAAATCAATTAAGGGTTTATCGTTAAATTGGGTGGACGGCATTAAAATTGAGTATGCGTGGCTAGGTGAGATTATCAACTTTTACTGAGGTGACAGTGTGTTGGATTTTTTTTTTACATATTTAAAAAAAACTTAATGAAATCAAAACACCTAATTTCTTCTCCAAGCTTTAGTTAATTCCCGTGGAAGATTTAGAGAACCCTATCATAGTCTTTTTTTCCAATTTTGGGTTCTCTTCCTTCACAGCCAAACCCAAACCCAGTTTTTGATTTTTCTCTTTCTCTGTTCATTCTTTCTCTCGGACAAAATTAAGGCTCTTCGTCTCACATGGATTAGGGGAGCACGAGCACCCACCTTCGTCTTCTCCTTTCTTTCTTTTCGCTCGGAAACTTCTCCTTCCCCAAATCATTTTTGGCCTTACTTCGTTTCACAAGCTGGAGGCTTTGTTTTCTCCTATCTCTTCCTTGGGTTTTGGTGCGGGGGTCGTAGGGAGGAAGGGCTCGAGTTCGTTAAACCAGGCGTGACAAAGGCGTAGAGAAGGCGTTCTCGTGGCGGTGGGAATCGCGGAAGCCTCTTGGTTCAGAGCTCACGATGGGTGAAGTGCAGACAGTGTCGTGATGGCGGGCGCAAGCGACGACGACGTGTTGCGAGAGGTACCGGCGTGGTAGCGAAGTGCGTCTTGTTTCCGATCTAGAAATTTTTGGGTTTTTGGAATTTGAAAACCTCTGGGATTTTATGTCTTGGAATCTGATTCCTATAATTGAGTTTGAAAGGAAGGATTTTTGGTTTCTTGATTGTTTCTTGAATTTGGTTTGTTTTTTGCCGTTTTGGATTCCTTTATTTCACAGATTTGGGGTTTCACGATGGTTGTTGGTGGCTGGCGGGTGGTGTCAATGGAGATGGTGGTGGATGTCGTCATAGGGTTACTGGGCTGGAGAGTGCAGCAACACCTTGTCAATGAAATGTCTGATTATAAGAAAAAAGAGAATAAAAAATAATAAGCTTCTGATTTTAAAAATAAATTAATAAAAAGGAAATACGAAATTTCGATTACATTTAAGATTTTTAAATATGTAAATAAAATAAATTCAACTCAGTACACTAAACTTTGCCACGTCAGTAAAAGTTGATAATGTCACTCTGTCACGCACACTCAATTTTAACGCCATCCACCTAATTTAACGACAATTCCTTAATTGATCCAATTTTTCACATTTAGGAACTTAATTGAGACATTTTACAAAACGAGGACCTAATTGAGAAAATCTTACATAAATAGGGATGTTCTAAATGATTAAACCAAAAAAGAAGATATAGAAAATGAATGTTTGTATCTCAACAGCATCGTGGTTGCACTTTCCACCGGATGGTTTAACATGAGTAGGTGATTCTACCATAAAATGTGATCAAGACCATGATTTTCAACCTCCTTGTCCCAACAACATTGTTGATGCCTCTAAGGCTGTCTGGAAAGCCTTAGGTGTGCCTCAAAGTCAATGGGGTGGACTGCAAATTACATGGGCTGATGCTTAAACTAATACATGCCTTTTGTGTTTTTCTGTTTTGTGTCGTAGAAAAATAGTTATATTCATTGTAATATATATATATATATATATATATATATATATAAAGCATATTCAAAATATTTTATCCATTGATTACATCTTCATGTAAAATTAAAGTATTTTTCATTGCACAAATCATAACTAGGGATGGCAACGGGTCGGGTCAGGCACGGATAGTGCCTACCCGCAACCCAACCCACTACCCGCGTGGATATCCTCATAAAAAAATCCGAGGATTTTTTTCAACCCGCAGATATCCGTTGGATACCCGTTTTCAACCCCCAAATATTTAAAAAAAAAAAAACAAAAAGGCTGGCCCAAGAACCTGTCCCAAGGGTTTGGTTCTTTCCACTAATTAGCCAGACACGTGTCGCAATCCACCACATATCTAACCAATCAGTCACTACCACATACGTAATCCTCCACACAACACGAGCCAATAATGGGCTGCCAAATCACCACTCTAGACACGTCATCACCATCTTCATCAGAAACCCTAATCATACTCTGTTGTCAGCCATGTGGTGTCGCAACCATCAACCACATGCGCCGCCACTACCTCCTCCATGGCAACCAACATGGAGCTCGTCGCCACTGCCTTCCTTCTGCCGGAAACCGTGCAACCAAACCTTATGCCGCCATGAATGATGTCGCGTTACCTTGTCGCTGCTGTTGCAGACACTCTACGCCACTCAAACATGTTCTCACATGCGCCGGCAGCAAACCTGCAAAGAAGGAAATCCAAAAACCTAATTCCGGATCTGCAAATCAAACCACAAAATCAGAAGATAACAAGTGTCGTCACAAACCCTAGTTCGCAAGCCAATATCCATGGCCACCAACCTCCAAGTCACCACCATCTTCAAGCATCCTTGGATGCACCTGCAGCGAAACCCAGAACAGTACAGAAAACCAGAGCACTACCAAAAACCTAATTCCAGATCTACAATTCAAACCACAAAATTAGAAGACAACAATGTGCCTATCATAAACCCTAGTTCGCAAGCCAACATCCATGGCCACCAACCTCCAAGTCACCACCATCTTCAAGCATCATTCGTCAGCCGAGGCGAAATCCTATCACCCCTGCCGTTTGGGCTTCTTTTGATGTTCCTCTTCAGGCATGAGAGAGAACTGTTCTCGCCTCTCCACCTCGCATCCTCGTCACCGCCGCCTCCACCGAAACCGATCACCGTGAGTTGCGGCGCAAGGGGCCGCTAGCGTCATTGCTCACTGTCGGAAGGACCGCCAGTCGTGGCATCGGGTCTTCTCCCTTCCTTTTCCTCTTCACGCGCGCGGTAGAGGTGCTAGAGCACCGCAAATCGTCGCATCAAGGTCCTCCTCTCCCTTTTTGCGTTAGGGGGAAACGCTCTAGCACCTCCACCGCAAGCTTTCCGCAAAAACAAAAAGGCTGACCTAAGGGTAAAACTGTTAACAGCATAAAGAAGTAAAGAAGAAAAATGCTAAACAATAAAACCTCGTTTAACCCTAAGGGTAAAACTGTAATTTCAATCTTTTTAGCGGGTAGCGGGTATCCACAGGTACGGATAGTGTAGAACCCGAACCCGACCCGATTATAAACAGATATTAAAATATCCGCTACCCGCGGGTTGCGGGTAGTAAATATTCGCGGGTACTAACTATCTGTTGCGGATTTTATCCACGGGCGCGGATTTGTTGTCATCCTTAATCATAACTAAATATGACAATGATTAGTAATGTTCACAAAATCAAATGACGTAGACTCATCATGAAATATGTCGCATGAAAATTATGTGAAGTTGACTTGTACACGTTTATTTTTAACTGATTCTTACTTTATCTCAATGATATCAATATAATAACCTTAATATACATATTTTAATTTCTGAATAATAAATCATATATTTATAAAACAAAATATTTTCAAAAGACAATGTATAGAACAAACACACAAAAGTGACTAACCTCACTTAAGCCAAATATTCCTCAAAATGTAAAACAGCCTTATGAGCAATATGTTCATGAAAGACCTTGGGTGTAAGAGCCTTAGTAAGAGGATCTAATATCATAAAGTTTGTCTCTTAGTGTTCTATTAAACTTTGTCCACTCTATACCTTTTCTTTAATAATCAAGAACTTAATGTCAATGTGTTTTTACTTGCTTGAGCTCATATTATTATTAGAATACAATGTAGCTGATTTGTTGTTACAGTATAACTTAAGTTGTCTTTCAATTCCTTCCACAATGCGCAATCCTGTGACAAAAAGTCAGCCTTATTCCTTGATTTGATGTCTCATAGCATGCTACAAATTCTATAACCATAGTGGATGAAGCCTAAGGGTTTGTTTGGCACTAGACTAAGAAATCGCACCATAGCATGAAAATGTAACCTGAGTGGATCTTAAACTATATTGGCATCTTGCATTTCCTGAGTTTTCTAATTTCCTTTTAGGCATTGATTAAGACTTAATTTGTCTCCCTTAGGAACTGGATAATCCTTTATTTACAATCCTTCATGTTGAAACCTTTAAGCATGTCATCAACATTCAAGACAAGGAAAATATTAATTTATAACACACACAATCATCAACAACATTCATCTTGAAACCAAATGAGAGAATCACTTGATGAAATTTGTGGTATCATTGACGAGATGTCCATTTTATCCTAAAAATGGATTTTGTCAGTTTACAAACCATATTTTTGGGTTTCCTAATACAAAGTTTTATGGTTACACCATATAAATTGTATCGTCAATGTTGCCATTGAGAAACGTAATCTTGACATCCATTTGATGAAGCTTTGAATCAATGTGCAACAAGAGTCATGATTGTTCTAAAATAGTCTTTCGATGAAACTAGATATAAAGTCTCTTTAAAAACACAATCTCTTCCTTTATAGTATAGCCCTTCACTACAAGATAAACCTTATACCTCTCTACATTAGCTTTATGATCCCTATTGGTCTTAAATATTCACTTACTACTAATTGGTTTCACACCTTCTAGTAATGGGACAAGTTCTTAAACCTTATTATTTTGCATAGACTTATACTCTTCATGAAGCACATGTTTCTAAGGATCTTGAGTTTTTTCTTGTAGAGTTTGTGGATTTGCTAGATGTTCTGAACTTACTTCATCATAAGCAATTATATGAATCGAATCTGGAATTTTCACCAATTCTTCCTTTAAGACATTCTCTAACCTTATTCTTCCCCCAAACTCAATATATCCTCAAAGAATGTGTTTGTTCCCATCTCAAAAAATATATATATTTAATTTAAAATCATAGAATTTATAGTTTTTAATGTTTTTGTATAGGTATGTTTACTGTAAACGCATTCGACACAAATAACATGGTTTATGAAGTGAATTTTACACTTAGTACCATGTAATTTCTTATTTAAGGATACAATATGAGAAGTCATCATATCAAGCATATATATATTATCATTAGCTAAAAGTGAATTGGTTCTAATAACATTTGAATTTAAAGTCAATCTAAATTTATTATTTCCAACCGAACACAATTAACATATCTAAACAAAAAAAATCAAATTCCACCTAAACGACGGTATAACTAAAGTATATTTCAAATCCGAATAAAAAGTGATGAGTGAATATTTATGCCCACATTTTAGATTTAATTTCAAAATTTTAGTGGAATAATTGTGCTTAAATGATTGATTTGAATAAGATTTGTGATAATTAGCTTTATTGAGTTTATGAAGTAAAGAGGCTTAAAATGTGATTTTTAGTTGCATAAATTATTTTGGATAGTTTAATGTTTGTTGATGTAGCTAGAATTAAAGTTTGAATTCCAATTTTGAAAAGGGCTAAAGTGTATAAATAACATAAGTTTCTATACTTCTCCGCAATATTAGAAAATTAAGAAGGGTGTAAATGGAATTTAGGAGACAATTCAGTTGATATTTTAAAGATAATTAATTAAATCTAGAAATATCAACAGAACATCTCTTCTAAATATTTTTATAATTATCTAAATCTTTTAATTATTTGGAAAAGATTTTATCAACAGAATATTTAGAATCCAAGCCCAATCAAGCCCTATATAAAGAGACTTAGGGGGAGGCAGAAATAAGAACTCATTTATTCTCTCAAACTCTTCTACTGGAAGCCATCATCCACCACTTCTTTCACTTTTATTTTACCATGTATTTTACTCCATTCATGGAGGGCTAGCTTCTAGAGCTATTGCACTGTAATTTCATTATGGATTCTAAGGTTAAGTTGAATTAATGAATTTTTTTTCTTTTGATTATTGATTTGAGTTATTCTTCTTCTTTGTCTTTAATCTTTCAATCACATTGAAAGCAATGATTTTTTCATCATAAGGTGTCTGAATCTATGTGCATATTAATCATATGAATTCAAGGGTTTCTAGGTTTGATTGAGAATTTACTTTGATTGAATTTAGGAACTTTCATATGATTAAATGGGTTTTTGCTAGAATGTACTTTGATTGGTGGTAAGAATTTCAACTATAATAATTGAGAATTTACTTTGATTAATTAGTTTTTAATTTGGTTAGGAGATTCAAGAACAGACATGATTAAACACAATAGGATTTAATTGAGAATGTAGTTTGGTTGAATTCATTCTGAATAATCTAGAAAGGTCTTGCATTTGATTGAGAATCTACCTTGGTTGATTGTATGATCACCCTTAAGTTAATTGAGAATGTACTTTAATTAATTTGAAACTCTAACAATAATCAATTGAACAATGATATCTGGATAACCGATGATGAATCTATCTTGGAAAAGCAATAGAATTAGTCTATTTCATTATAATTGTTTCTAAGTTTCCTAATTGTTTTTCAAACATAAATTTCATTGGCATAGTTTCTCATTTTATTCTTAAGCATCGCATAACATTCATAAGAGTCAAATATTGAAAAGCAATTCCATATTCATTGGAAGATGATTTAGGGTTACTTTAACCCTATCTACTTTCTTGAATACTACTTGGCAATACTGAAGTTTCCTTGAAAAGTACCATTAATTTGATAGCTTCAACGACAACGTATCAAAAAGGTAGTACACAATAATAATCTAAAATATCCTATAAATTTCATCTCTATCAATTTGTCATTTTCAACATAAATCCATCTTTCAGAATCAATTGGCTTTTGATAACTTAGACAACCCTTTCATTGCACACCAAGCTTAATGTTTTGAATAGTCCTTCTTTATGTGTCAAAATTTATTACAAAAGAAACACGTATCAAACTTTTTTTTTGTAGTGAACCTTTAGTAGTTTCATTCTTAGGATTCTCAATTTTCTTCGTTTTGCCCTTGTCATTAGAGTTATTGGCTAAGTGAGCATTTTCAGTCTTTCTTGATAGTCTTTTGTACACAATATAAAATGATCTCATTCAGAGACCATTTCTCCTTTTGACTATTATATGAAACCTTAAACTATCTAAGTTGTAAAGAAAGAGAGATCAAAACTAAGTGTACAAGTAATTTTTCAATAACTCAAGTTTCAATGCCTTCAGTTTTGAAGCAATATTCAACATCTCCATGATGTACTCTCTCACATTTCCTTTGCCTTAATACTTAATGGAATCAAGCTTTGAAGAAAGCATTTATTTCTGCCTTATCACTTTTCGCAAAACGCTTTTTAATCTCAACAAGGAAATCTTTAGCGCTTGTAATTTCTTTAGATAAAGCACCTCTAAAAACCTTTGGAATGCCACACTTAATGATAATCAAACTCATGCAATTTGAAGGATCTCATTTTTTATAATATCTTCTCTCATCAGAGTTACTTGAGTCCCTAAAATAAGAAGGTTTGTAAATCCAATACCAAAACAATGCTTAGCTTAACCTAGAATAACCCACTACGATGTACACATATCCAACCACGGCCACAAGCACAACAGCAACAACATAGTTGTCTCCGCTGCAACACTGCCTATAGACTAGAAAAACAAATATCCACAGGTTCATCCATATTTGACACTACAGCCTTTCACGTCTCACCAGACCCAAAAACCATCACTGCGACACAAAAGCAGAATCACCATCGCACCTTGCAAGGTACACTAGGTTCTCTATTTCAATCTCTCTAGAACACGAGAGAAAACCACTGTTGCACAAGCCACCACACAACGCACCAAAACTCTATTTAGGTTTAATCATTTCGGACATCCCTATTTGTGCATGATCATTTTAAATAGGTCCTCGTATTCTGAATACTCTCATTTAGATTCTTTATTGTGAAAAATTAAATCAATTTAGACTTCGTCGTTAATTAGGATGAACGGCGTTAAAAGTTTTGATACATAATTTGGTGATTAAGCAATGTTTAACAATTTGGTGATTAAGCAATGTTTAACTACGTGGCAGTTTAGTCGCTTAGATAGATTTTTTTTATTGCTTTTCATTTTCAAAGTTGCCTTATTTATTTCCTTTTGATTAGTTTTCATTTTAAAAGTTTATCTACGTTGTATTATTTTCCTTTTTTACTTTTCAATTCAATCAAAACAAAACACAGAAAGCAAGAACAAAACGCAAGTCTTCTTCCTTATACTCAACCCAAAACCCAAAATCAAAAACCCCAAAATCCCCAAAACGAAACCCTAATGCAACACCATGTGCCGCCACGAGAATGCCAACTAACAGAGACTTTCGCCGCCGGAGAGCGATCCCAGATGTCACAGAAACGTCGCGCCTATCTGACCCATCATCTCCTTCCTTGCAAAGACCACGCCAGAACCAAAAACAAGAAGAGGAGATCGACATCCTCCTGATGCGAAACAAACCCGAAAGAGGGGAGATGAAATTGATTCTCTACAGACCTGAACCAAAACCAAAAGGGGAAAGAGAAGGGTGCCTCTCTATTCTGTCAAGCCTCTTTAAAACAGGAAAGGAGAGAAAACCCTCTAATGTTAGGGTTTGTACGAGGAGTAAAAAGCAAGAATTGGGAGAATTTCTGATAAGGCTTCGTCAGACTAAAAAAAATGCCCCCTTGTGAAATAGGAGGTGTGAAATAGGAGGTGGAAAAAGAGGGAGTAGGATGTGGCGGTGGATGGAAATAAGACGTTAGGGGAGGCGTTGAATTGGACGACAACGTCAAAGGTGTAGTCTCTCCTCTGACTACATCATCAGTGACCTCAACCTTGATTCTTCGTTATTTTGATTTTTGATATTCCTTGATCTCGGACAACACACCGTTTTGTGTGTTCATATGGGGAAAACTTCCAAAATCTTAAATTCCTCTAGATAACCTTCTACTAGTTCTGGAATCTGGATCCCATGTATTTCCACTAATTGCCTCTTCTGTCATCCTGCAGTGGTAAAACACAAAGAGAAAAAGAAAAAAAAAAGTTGAATGCAACAAAAAAAAATCAATTTAAATTGTACAGTGATTTATGAAGACAAAGTATGAATGACTTTTGAAATTTAATTCATTTTTGCACATTACGCTATGTCAAGTTGCAATTACTCTAGATTTTGATTTTTTTTTCCAGTACTTGAGGGTTGTGAGTGTGTGGGTGACGTGGAAAGAATGAAAGCTTGACGAAGGAAAGCGAGAGAGCGGAGTACGACGTAGCATCACGTGTCCCAAATTCTTTTTATTTAAAAATTATAAATTTTTGTCCCAAATTCTTTTTATTTAAAAATTATAAATTCTTCGTCATTAAAATTTTGTGGCACCTCATATTGACCTCCTTGGTCAGCATGCCACAACATATCAAATTTAACAGTGTTCACTATAATTAACGGCAAAGGTTCCAATTGACTCAATTTTACATAAATAAGAATACAATTTAGAATATTTAGAATACGAAGACCTATTTGAAACGATCCTGCACAAATAAAAATGTCCGATATGATTAAACCTAAAATTTAAAAAAAAACAAAATTTTAATAACAACTATTCATCGGATATCCATATTCGTACCATAAGTTATCGGATTTCTATATCCGATTAATAGATTTTTTTCAAATTTTGTTTTTTCTTTAAATTTTAATAATTATTTAATTTAATATTTTAATATAATTTAATATATTTAAATACATTAAATGTGATTTTAAATATTATTTTTATTTTTATTATTACTCTTATTTTAGTTATTATTATTTTCATTTTTTAATAAAACTATTATAAAAATATAAATTATATTTTAATAATTATTAAATATTAAAATATAATAAATAGTATTATAATTTTAAATTAAATTAAATATTTATTAGATTTTAAATAAAAAACAAAACTGTTAGCATAATTTATGAATTTTGATATACAATAAACAAGTGTTTTAGAATTTTTGTTTTTATTTAAAATTTTATAATTATTTAGTTTATTTTAATATTTTAATATAGTTTAATATATTTGAATATATTAAATCAAATTGATTATTATTATTATTATTTTATTTATAAATATTATTATTTTTATTTTTATTTTAATTTTTTTTAATTTTTTAATATAACTATTATTATAATATAAATCAGATTTTAATAATTATTAAAATATAAATTACATTAAATAATATTTGAATTTTAAATTAATTTAGATTATTGTTAAGGTGGTGTAAAATTTTCTTAATAAAAAAATGAAAAAAATGAAAAGATAGTTACTAAAGTTAAAAATGAAATTTAAAATAAAATTAGAAATGCAAAATGAGATGTTAAATGGTTAAAAATATTTATAAATAGACGTCGGAGATATAGAGTGAAACATCCAAATATAATAGATAAAAACTACATCAACCGCATGACTCGATTAACATAAAATTTTAACAACAAAAACTCAATTGAAAATATAAATTTATTAAGCACTACAAATACTCAATTGAATATATAAAATTTATTAAGTACTCAATTGTCAAGAAAAATTTATTAAACATTCAATTAGAAATAAAAGTTTTTAAATTTATTAGGAACTTAAACCCTTATTATTTTATAATTTCAACTATTTTTTTATTTTTAAGTGCCTTTTCCAGTTTCTACTAATTTTGTCAAATGTAACTACAACAACAACAATAATAATAATAATAACAATAATAATAATAAATAATTTAATGACAAGTAATAGAAGAGATGATAAAGCATTAATAATTAATTAATAACAATCATTGCAATAATATGACAGTAACTGATTAGAAATTGGACCACATGAAAAATCACATAAAAATTAATTAATTTATTATTATGAGTTTCATAGAAATAAACAAAATGAACTATATATGTGTATAAAAGAAACGTACAAACTTATCTTAAAATTTTTGAGAAAAAAAAAATCTGCTTAACATTCTCCTGTTATTCCCTACAAATTTTGGAGTTAACTCACTTTTGTGTTCCTTTAGATTGACCGGTAAAAAATATAGAAAGAAAGTTTCAGTTGATTGCAATACTTACAAAATTATGTAAACTGATCTTTTAGGTAAAACAAATTGAACCCAAAAATCATTTCAGTACTCTTAAAAGGACAATCTAGTTTCAGATATTTGACTTGACAGATTATTGAACAGAGACACGAGCCATTTAAGCATGCATAGAACAAAAGTTCAAAACGCTGATTAACATGAAAAGTACATTGGAGTTTACCACACACACCAAGTATACATTTGCATGAACTGTGGGAACACTTGATGAACAAAACTAAGTGAGATCGTTCCAATGATTTTACAACCACTGCCAAAAATGAATGCCATATTGAAAACACTGGCAGCAGCAGCAGCAGCAGCAGCAAATAAGTTCTGAATGAACACACAAGATTGTCCATTTACAGCATGCTATCGGTGAGAGCAGGTAACCTGCGGAAGAAGTTAACCGGTGCCGGCGGCACCTTGCTCCGGAGCATGGGGTGCCTCATAAGGTAAAATCCGGTGAGAAGAATAGGCAGCTGGAAGGGTGTCACATACAACACAATAGCAGACACAAAACAGAATACCATGAACATGGTGGTGGCACGAGGATCACGCCAGTTCACAAGAGCTTGGATCCTCTCACCTTGAGTAGCTAAATCTCCAACAACACTCTGAATCCTCCCAGCCACGCTTCTCAAACGATCATACCGCCACCGAATGACGTCGGCCCCCTTGGAGGAGGGAAAGGTGTCAAATTCTTCATCAAGCTCATCTGGGCTCACAGCTTCTGCATAAGAGAGTCTGGTGTTCATGTGAGGAGGGCACCTAGGACGGAACCTCCAATTCCACATGCCTATAACAAACATGTATAGAAACACTGTTGGCAGAAGAAGTTCAGGGAAACACACAAGCATCAGAAAAAGAACATGCACCAGCACTGTTGTTATAGGATGCTTCCATGTGGAAACCTCCCCCAACCATCGCACAACCGAGAGAACTCCAGAAAACACTGTCATCAACCGGTAGAAGTTGGCCTTGCTGCGCCTCATACTCCAAAGATGAGAATCTGTGTCAGACATGTATTCAACTACCTCCTTTCTAAGAGGTGGCTCTGCCCTACTCAGTCGTGCAGCAACCACATTGACTGCTTGGTGTCGCAGCTTTTCCTGCTCCATGATGTTAAGGGGCCTTTTGTAGTGCATTTTTGGCAAGTGAGGCTTGAAATATAGCTGCATCAAGTCAACCATTGAGAAGCAGGAGAATCTAATGGCCAAGTGCAACTCACCCATCTTCTTGACACCTGAAGGATGTAGCACTAGTAACGGGTATACATTTGTGTATACACGGCCAGCTTCCAGGGTTGAGATCCGAATCCGGACTTTACCGACAATAAGATCTTTGTTACCATCTGGGTTACTGAGTTGTCCATTATCAAACACCCCCACAGTGAGAACTGTAGCTGGATCATAAACCTCCCAAGTGTACTGCTCATTGTATTTAGGACTTAGACTGTCACTGATGGTTCTAGTACGAACCCATTTATGCCCATATTTTGCCACACAGTATGTATCTGTTGTTCCCCTTCCATCCCTGGTTTTCATTGGATGAAGTCCATGAACACTTAAAATGCCAATTTCTAATACACCAATTGGCTTCTTCCAGAGCTGCTTTGATGTGGCTCTGAGATCACTACTATAATAAGTTGACCCATCAAAAACATGGTAACCACCATCAAGACAGACACTGAGGTGAATTCTACTAAAGAATTTATCTTTCTCCTTTTTCTCATGTTCCCCATCCATTGCAGATGACATTGATTCTTCAAGGTGATACCACCTGGAATGGATACCTCTATCATCAGCCCTCTTGTCAGCTTGGCTTAAAGGAATAGCAACAACTCCGATAGTCTCATCCTTGTCGGGACCAACCCGATTTTCAACTGATACAATCAGATGTTCATCAAAGGGTTCAGCAGCAACAAACATCAGCTCTTGATCCCAGCGTAGAGCCATGCTCCTTGATTGAACTGGTTTTGTTCTCAAAATCTGGTTACCAATCTGGAGCTTAACATAGGCATCATGGATTTGGGAGTTCTCTGATGCATGTAAGTCCTGTGCCTCGATCACTTTAACCCGTAAATACCATAATCTCGGTGAATGGTAAACCTTTGATCGCATATGAGCATATGCAGACGAAGAGAGCTCACTGGGAGTGAGAGCATCAGAATGCCAGGCATCAGGAAAAGCTTCATCAGCTTGTGTACCAAACCATACAGCTAGCATCAACTCCCCCTTCTTCTTGTCCTTACCCTTGTCAAGCCTATACCATTCAGGAGCCAATGGACTATTAGGTGGAACACGGGTAGGAACATCATGCAGATCAAACCTCACAGCGCCGACAACTCCATCTAGTAACATATTCTTGTCTTTGACTACAACTTCAAGCGAAGTTGACTGCTGATTCTCCCTAGCAAAGGCAAACACCTGATTCCATTCAGGATCTTGAGTTTTCTCATAGTGCTTTGTCACTCCTTTGAAATTTCCAATCTTTACCTCCACGTATGGATCAAGGCCACCAGTCACACCTTTTGAAGGAAGGTCGCGAGCTTTTACAACTCGAACAAATAGGTATTGCATTGGCTCAACAAGGTCATAGGAGCTGGCTGGTCCATATCCTCGTTTAACTCGCCCACCAACTACTTGACCTCCTCCAAGATAAGGGCTTGTCTCTTTGAGTGCATAATCCATTGGAGAGGACAAACCTGGATATGCATGGAAAACTCTAGGAGGAGGCAGTGCAGATTTAGTCTCATGCTTCCCATGGTCTACTACACCAGCCTTTGCAGATTCTGAAGAAGAAGATTTATGCTGCTTTTCTTCATTTGAATTTGGAAGGTTGTGAAACGTGTGCCTTGTGTCATTCTTCTTACGTGAAAAAACATTCAGGATTGAATTTGTGAATGAGACTGGTGAATGATCTGGGGTTGAGCGTTGGACTGCGTCCGCAGAGGGTTCAACCTCATGAAGAGGGTGTGAGGATTTTACTGAGGGGTCATCAGTGACAAATACCTTCAAACCAAGCTCCCCTTTTATGCGGGAAAACACGTTTTTCTTTTCCAGAGGGTAGTGAAGAACAACAGCATCAGAATATGGGACAAATGAGGGTCCAGTGAGGTGGACCTTACCAAGGAAGACTTTGGAATTATTGCTCTTGCTATAGTGATACACAAAGGCATCAAGAGTGAGAGTCTGCAATTTGTTAGGATCGGTAACATTGAAATAAAATTTCTCATTCCAAACAGGACTCAGATCTTTCTCTTTAGTCGAAGTCCGAAATTTCTGACCATCAAATTGAAGTTCGACATAAGTACAACATGATCCCTGCCCATCTTTGGGCATGAGGTCATGAGCACCCACAACTTCCACACCTAGCTTCAGATTGCTCATTGCCAATAACTAATTAGATTCCAGAAAAACTTGAGATGTTTCACCTGAAAAGGAAGGAAGAAACAAGGTCCATGCTTATTACTGTATCAGATATAGATTTCAATATAATTATGTGATCTAAGTAACTTCTTGATCATGGCCTCTGTATTATTATAGTCAATAGATAAAGAAATAGTAACATCATTGTTTTTGGAAGGATTTAAGATACATGGCACTATATGGTTTGCTTTTGATGTATAACTAGTTACCCTCACAGTGGATGAAAATCCAGAGCTTAAATAATGAAAGTTTAGCTTCAAATTCATAGACAAAAGAGAAGCATATCTTTAGTCCATTTTTCATATTATTTATCAATGTTCAAAGATGCATTCTATCATACATCTAAGCTTCAAAATCTTACTCTCTAGGCAGACAAATTCTCAGAAGTCCTAACAGAGAAAGCAAGACAGCATCTGTAAAGTGTAGATCTAACTGGCTACAACATTACCATATTGGCCAAGCTCAACTTTATTTGAAAACCTTTGAGTTCATATCATAATATTCAAAGTCAATAATGTGGAAATTCCCAAGAGATAAACATTACTTAAACAGAAACATTCTCTTTGACTGAATTATCAAAGAAAGGCAAGAAGCTTTATGTGGCATTTTAATTATTTAATAATAAAAATTGACCAAGGATGTCAAATATAAATGAAATACTGCTAAATAGATACACTTTTTGTGTGTGCGTGTGTAAAGGAAAGCAACAGGATTTATTATTTTATTTTTATGCATGGTTTATAAATTATTACTCAGTTGGTTTCTGTCATAAATAAGACAAGGTATGACATGATTCACCCCGCTGATATGAAAAAAATGGAAAACAAAAATAAAATAAAATCCTTCAGAAAAATGAAAAGAAATGTAAACAAAGATGGATATCAAATCATTATCATAAACAAGTTATTCTTAAAACTCAAGCAAGAAAACGAAAATTTCTAAAAGTTTCAACTACCACACCCACAATATCTTCTGCCACATAATGAAGCAAGACTATAATCAGAACAAGGATTAACTTCTTTTTATTCCAACTTCCAAGTATAAAAATGTATTTCCAAGATTGCAAAAGAACAGAACACAGCAACATCATAGAACAGGAAAAAAGGTATGCCTCCTTGTACCACAGTACATGAGATCGTGTGACAGGAACCTTCTGAAGAAAATGAAAATCTCAAATGAAAAAGAAAAAAAAATCCATTGATCCTTGAATCATGAAACCGCAAGTGTTTATGCATACCCATTCAGGTTCTTATTATCAAATTCAGGCTTTCAGCTGAAAAGCAACCATAAGACCTAATCATTTATCAAATATATACAAAATTAAGAGCCAAAAAACAGATTTTTTTGACAGAAGAAAAGCTGATCTTCTGAGGAAGATTACCCAAATTTCCAATTAAAATAGAATTTTTCCAGGTAAGAAAAAAAAGCACAAAAAGAGACCCGGATTTTCTGCTACAGGCTGGCCAAAATCCCAATACCAGAAGATTTCAACCCAAAAAAAAAAAACACTTTAGAGTCCAAAGCAGTGAACTTAAAAAATAATTATAAAACCCCAAAAAACCTTTTAAAAATAAACCCCTTCCCTACAAAATCGAACAAAAAAACATTCCACAGATTCTCACAGAAAAACAAACACATAGAAATAAAACCAAAAACAAAACAAACCCAGACAAAGAAGAAGAGGAAGAAACACACCTGAAATTTCGAGCTTTGAGACTTCCCTGTAAGACCCAGAACAGAAAAACTAAAAAAGAAGTGAGATTGAGGTGGCAATAGAGGAGTTACAATAGAAAGGGAGGGAAACTAGAAAGGAAAAGAAAATGGGGTTTCTAAGAAGGTTAAGAGAGAGAAAAGGGTCAAGTCTCAAGTGGCACACATAAATTGACGTTTTCGGATTGTTCAGTAGTTATAGGAGTGTTATTGTTGTGAACTGTGCCGTGGCCAAGAACTCAAAACACGGTTTTGATACAGTGCTGTTGGGTTGGGTGAGTTTAGCTTTGGCCCCACTTTCCACTCACACCACTCGTCAATGGCTGCAATTCCAAACACTCTCTTTCTCTCTCTTCCTTTCACTGTTACAAGTTTATGTAAGTGTTCATGCTTTAGTTGTTTAATCATTTTCTTCTTCAAACATACTCTAAAAAATTTTATTTAGTTTTGTTGTATTTGTGATCTCTATCATTTTAAAAACTAATATGTTAATGTTTTCTGTTAGAGTTGTCTGTCATGTCTTCAAAACAAAACAATGAATAATTCTTTTCAAGGATTCAAACCAGTATAATATAATATGCAATCATTTACTTGAGTAAAATTAATTGTTTTTCAATAAAATTTCAAATTTAACTCTTTAGTTACAAATGTAATGGAAAAGAGAAAATATAAATATATAGATTCTTTAATAAAGTCTATTGATTGTTTAAATTGAAAATTCAGTAAAAGGATACTGAATACTCAATTAATAATCACAAGTGATATGGATAGTGAATTAATTAATCATATCAATTTCACTAGATTATGCAATTATAATTAGCAAGCTTTTTCATATAATTGGATATGAAAATTTATATTTTCTAGGTAAATATGTCTCATCCTTGCATTTTTTTTTTGTCGTGTTTCTCTCATTATTTAAGTTTATTCATTTTGTTGTAAGTTATAAGTATAAATTATCTATGGATTTCTTTTAATAATTAATTTATACTAGAGAGTTGAATTTTAATTTAATTGTGCAAACTAAGTCAAATAATCATTATAATCTTGAAAAAAAAACTAGGGGTTACACCTTTTATGACTAATTTATTGTGTGACTGAAATGAAACCTAAAATTTGGTGTACATAATTTGGAGTCATGCATTTATTTTATATTTTATTTATCACATACTCAGTATGGGATAGAGGAAAAAACCAGTTTTAGTAAAACACTGTATATTATAATTTTTTAAACAAAAAAAACAGAGAGAGAGAAAATATATTGTGATTTTTTTATTCGTGCATCCCCTTTACATGCATTAACTTTGTTAAAACTTATCCTAAGGGACAAATGACACATGTGTCTTTAAAAAATGATAAAATAAAATTATTACATGCTTTGAAAATATGTGTCTTTAAGTTACTTTTTGTTTCTCTGAATTACCATCATGTCATAATACGAAACAATCTTATATGTCAATTCTCTTCCAACTAGTTTAAAAAAATATTAAAAATAATGATATTTATAACAAAAAAACATTAGTGCTGTATTTTCTGTGTATTATTGTCATACGGAATAAATTAAAAACTATTGTATAAAATGAAATATAATTAATAGGTATATACATATTAATGACTAATATTATAAGTAAGCTTCATTTAAGTCACTGGTGTTGAGATCAATTTTATGTATTTAACAATGATTTTAAAGGTATTACAAATCGTGGAAGGTGAACAGATCAAATAAGTATAAAATAAATTTAGTATATGTCAAAATTATAAAAAAAAATTATTGTGTTTATTCTTCAAAATATAAATATTATATCTCATCTTTTTATTTCATTATATTTTATTATTTTGTACCATTTTTTTATTATTACATGAATTGGATGATTAGGAAAGTAAACTAATTAGTCAATAATAATGAGAATTATTAACTCTAAAATTAGTCAACTTAAATGTAAAGTGTAACTATTTATAATTAAACTGTAATTAAATTATTATTAATTAAATATTTATTTTAAAATATATAAATATAAATTTGAAGTAAACAAAATTATGTGATATGTATTTATTATATTATTAATATTTAAATTATTAACGTTGAGTTGATTTTAATATTAAAATGTTTTTGCAATCACTAAACAGCTAGAGAACTTAAAATTGAAAACAATTTTTAAATCCAAAAGAAAAAAAAAATATGAAGAAATTAATGTTATTTTGTATACTCAGACTCAAAATAGTTGTTGTTTTTATCATTATTTTCTTATATTATCATTTCAGATTTTGCTTTCAATTGAAAAACCACACGCATTTCGGGTCCCTCCTTGCTTATTTTACTTTTCAAGAATAATCTGGTGCTGTAATAAGGTTATATTTCCACAATTAACTTTTTGACCTTTTGTCAACCTCCTAATAAAATATAAAATTGGAATTTTCTACCTTTCTTCCTCTTATTGGTTTGAAGTCATAGGTAAGAGAAAAAAATATATATATATATATATATATATATATATATATATATATATATATATATATATAAAGAAATTCATTTGGAAACATGTTTCAAATAAAATTATATAAACAAATTTGATTTTTCTAAAACAAATAAATTAAACCATAAATTTAGGTTTTAAAAACTTATTCTTTTTTTAAATAATTTCAATTTTATAAATTTAATAAAAAATATATATATAAAGTTAAATTCTAAACACTTATTTAATTATTAATATTTTTTCAGTAATGTAATATTTTACATATATATATATATATATATATATATATATATATATATGCTTTAGGTTCTTATTTTTGTTCAAAAATTCAAATAGGTTCCTTTATTTTTAGGCGTTTCAATTAGATTCTTATTTTTGTAAAATTGAATCAAATAAAAGTTTTCTGTCAAATTGATCAAATGTCGTTATGGAGGGTGTTACATGGCATGCTGACAATATACATGTGTAAGGGAATTTGGCATGCTGACACACTTGTGGTCGGCTACTCGGTCTGGTTGTCGGCTACTCAGTCTGGTGGTCGCCCTGGTGGTCGGTCACTCGATCCGATGGTTGGTTACTTGGTCTGATGGTCAGCCACTCAGTCTGGTGGTTGGCCTGATGGTTTATTCCTTAACAAGACATTGATAACATGGATAATCGGTCGACTTGTGTCAAAAGACCGTTCAGTGTGTTCCTTAACAAGACATTGATAATCGTTCGACTTGTATTAAAGACCGTTCGGTTTCTGTTCGGTCAGTCTCAATATCACTAGGTCGACCACCAGGGTGTTAGCATGCCACGTCACCATATCAAGTTCCCTTACACATGTATACTGTGAGCATGTCACGTAACATCCTCCTTAACAACATTTGATCAATTTGACAGAAAACCTTTATTTGATTCAATTTTACAAAAATAAGGACTCAATTAAGACGCCGAAAAAGAAAGAGACCTATTTGATATTCTGAATGAAAATAAGGACCTATAATAACATTAAATATATATACATATATATATATATATATATATATATATATATATGTACATATATATATATATATACATATATATATATATATATACATATATATATATACATATATATATATATATATATACTTCAAGGACCTAAAATATCCTTGAATATTATTATCATATTTATGAAATATCCAATATAAATTTTAGTGTCAAATAAAAGTTGGTTCCTACTCAAAATTTGATTATGTTTGATTACTATTTTTAAAAATGATTGATTTTATTTTTATTTTAGAAAATTCATTTTATCCCCCAACCCTACTTTTTCTTAATCATCTTCCTTTTATTCCTTATATTTTTAACACATCTATATTTTTCTTTTTTAAATCCAACGTTACATAAGTGATGTATCCGAAGAACACTATCAAAGTTCTTGGTCAATCTCTCTTTTAATGAGTTTGAATATATGTTCTTTTCTATATAGAGCAAAATATGTTTTCTGTCATGCAAATTTCTTTTTTATTATACCTTGTCTCTCTTGGTTCTGGATAAAATTTCCTCTGATTGAGATCCTAAAATTGTACCTTAATTGTTGTTTGAGCCTTTTGTTGTGCAAATAGAATTATTCTGAGTGAAAGTCATTTAGGGAAAAAGAGCAGTGTTAGGAAAAATCTACAAGATAAGGGAAGTTAATCATTTATAAATAAGATAGATGGTTTTGTATGTTTCTTTTTGAAAAATTAAATTTGTTAAGAGTATTGAGAACATTGAGAAAGAATGAGACCACTGACATGAAGATCTACTTTAAACCATTATTGAACTTTATAGTAAGGGTGATTTTCTTGAATGGGTTCTGCAAAATTAATTATGAAACCTTATTGTTCAAATTTGATAGTGCTGAGAATTTTTATTGAATTTCAATGGTGTTATGAATTATGATAGAAAGGTATTGAGATGGTGGGTTATGTTGGATTTAAGTATTATGTAGTTATTGGTTTGATTCATATAACTAAATTGGATTTGTGAATCATGAGTAGGGATGACAACAAATTGGGTCAGGTACGGATAGTGTCTACTCGTAATCTGACCTGTCGGATAAAATTGTACCCTCTATCCGATCAGCTACCGATCAAGTACCCGTTTAGAAAATACCCGCAGATATTTTAAAACCCCCGGATACTCGCAAAAAATAAAAAAACTATATTTTATAATAAAATTTAAATAAAATTACAAAAAATATATATAATATAATATAAATTAAATTAAATATAAATTAAAATTTAATTTTAATTAAATTTAATCTAATAAAATATAATTTTATTTTTAATTAAATTTAATTAAAAAATATATAAATTATTATTTTTATTATTTTTTGCGAGTAACGGGTATCCGCGAGTTGGGTAGTATATTATCCGTATCTGACCCGTTTAGAAATGGGTATTAAAATACCCGCTACCCGTTACTCGCGGGTAGTAAATATCTACGAATAGTAACTATTCGCCGCGGATTTTACCCGCAGATACTCGTGCCCGCTGATTTTTTTACCATTCCTAATCATGAGAATGTTTTGAAGTGATAAGAAGTTTTAGCATGATGTGGATAACTTATGAACAATACGAAAGATACTACTATTTTAATATTGAACGAACTAGAGTAATTGAATTAAGATAGAATAAGGGTATTGGATTGATGCTTTGAGTTATGATTGGTATTGATGTGGATCGGTCATATGAGCTTTTCAATCTTTAGAATCCATTTGGTTGATATAGTCATGAACAAGACACAGTCATCTAAAGTTATGTGAGAACCTCTTAAATTGCATTAAATTGATGTGTTTATTGCATTATTGTTGGGTTTAGAATAATCATTGTTCAACGCCATTGCAAAAATTGGTAAAGAGACCATTATGACTTAAGTGTTGCCCAATGATGAGGTCCCTAGAACACCATTTTTACCAATTTTCGTAATGATCCTTGACGATGATAATTGAACACCCAATAGTAATAAAGTAAACACATAAGTTTAATGCAATTTAAGAGATTTTCATGTAGCTTTAAATGTTTCTCATTCTCGTTTACATTTTACAATGTCATCGACATCATTTTTCTCTGTTGTTGTCTATGGCAGATGCCAAAATAGTGTCAACAACCATCATTTCCTTACTCTATATGTGATGTCATAGATGAATTAAAATATGAGAATGGTAAAGAAGGATAAAAGTGAAAGAGAGAAGGTAAATGATAGTAGAAATGATAATTGGGAAAATGAAAGTGAATGATAATGAAGATGATGACCGGATAAATGAAGTTGAATGGTAATGACTCTTGTTTTACTGTGTAAAAGTAATGAAAACAAGGAATAAGATTATCACATGTATAAATCCTATAAAAAAATCATATGTCACACCTTTTGGACGCATCATAAAAAAAAAATAATGTTCAATATAAACGATTATATATAAATATATATCCAATAATTTATAAAATTAGAAAATCAAACCAAATTAAAATTTTTAAATAAAAATCACTTTCAATCATTATAATAAAAAAAACATATTTAATCCTAAATTTTATTACTACAAAATTTATTCATCCTTAAATATAAGTAATTCAGACAAAATAATTAAAAATAGTTGCATGATAGAAAGAAACCTAATTTCCATAGAGAAACTGGAATAACCACTTTTAATAAAATTTTATTTATTTATAATTACCTACAAATATTAGTACCACTGAAATTGACAACTTCTTAGTATAAACAAAACTGGCAACGGGAATACAAAAGCATATGGCCATTCGAATAAAATTAAATTAACCCAAATTAGTGCTGAATAAATTGATTTACATAAAAGAACTTGAATTACTTTAAAAGGTGACTGAGTTAAATCATTATTCTAATTTAGGTTTAGTAAAATGGAATTACTTGTTTGAATAAATTGATTAGCAAATAATTTAAGCAATTTAGATAGCTTAAACTGGTTCTTCCATTAGAAGAAAAAGACAAACATTTTCGTACTAGAGAATAATGCGAACACGACCAAACAAACAATATAGTTGTTTTATGAGGTCCATGTGTCCTTGTTGAATGCTATAATATGTGAATAAAAAACTCATCAAAGTTTTAAAACATGCTTATCAGATAGACACGTACGTGCATGTGACAAGAAGGTGTTTTTGCTTCTGTAACACGTTTAAGCTTTTTTTGTATAATGTTGACATGTATCAACTAATTAGCATTACGCATCTTCACCACATCATTATTTTATGGTATGATTAATATAATAAAACCTGAAAGTAGTTTTATTAAATGCTACAATTAACAAGGCCATTTTCGACATATCAAAGTATGCTACAATTTTTTAACTTTCATCATTAGTATGGTTTTGTCACGACAAATAATACTTTTTGAACTTTCATAAATTTTGTCCTGCCCTTTTATCAATATAAAAAGTATTTTTCTATTTTTAGATTTTGTAGTATGAAAGTCATAAATGAATTTTCAATTATGTTATCTGAAATTTATACGTGACTTTTAGTTATTCAATTTAGAAATAAAAAATTATTTTTGGATTACACAAATATTTTTTTTTAAAAGGGACTTCTTAATTGTATAATAAAGTTAAAAAGAATAAGATTTGCAGTCTATAAATTAATTAGTATTGTGTAATTCAGAAGTCAAACATAACTTTCAAATTATACAATTTTTTTTTAAACTTTCTCTAACTTTTAAAAGTTATTTTTGATTTACAGATTGCATAATTAGAAGCTATATTTAAATTTTGAATTATATAATATGATTTGTTTTTTTGAATGTTAATGTTAAAAATGAATTTTAGATTGTATAATTTAAAAGTTACTTTTTTTTTCCAAATTAAATTATTTTAAAAATAAAAATAAAATTTATATATGCATGGAATAGAAAACGAACGAATGGAGGTGCAGGGAGAATTTGGCTTTTTTACTGTGTGAAATGATAATTTGTTGGGTAATGCTTTCTGCAGCCCTCAAATTTCTCTTTCCACCCCATAGAAAACTTCCAGAGAATATTTTCCATGAAAGAATCGAAAAAAAAAATTCCGAAATTATTTATTATGTTCCGGAAAAATAAATTCAGTAGAAAATAGGAGAAGTGATAAGGTGTATGAAGAAAATGATAGGATGCAGGAAGCAATTGCCTAATTTGTTTTTCACTGCATAAAGAGTTTGAGCCCATTCATACATTGCACAGTGATACTTTCAGGCCCAATTACATTTACCATTCGACCATGACTAGGTTATTTAATTTTTCAATTTATTAATTAATATATTCTAAATGTTTAAACGCATATTACTTGCAAGATGTAATAACACCTACATTTGTACATAAATTACCTATTTTTATTCACAATTTCATCAATATTAAATGTTTTTATAAGATTTTATTTTATTATTTACTTACAATAAATAATAAATCGTTGGTTTTTTATATTAAATCTTATTTAATATACTTAAAATAAAAATATTTAAATTATAAAAAACTTGTTAATGTGATGTATTTTTTTTTTTTAATTTGGAATAGGTTCAACCACCTTAGCATATTTAATGTGTTAATATGGAAACTAAAATGACCAATAAAAAACTTATAGAAAGAGAATGATATATTAATTCTTTAATCTTTTGGTATTAGTTAGACAAAACTTGGTCGTGTTAAGCCAAGGCATTGCACTTTATATTTATGTAATATTCTAAATCTACAAGATGCAACTAAATTTTTTTGAAGAAATTGACAAAAAAAATGCTCTTTTAATCAAAATAATGAATTTGTTACACTAACAAGTTATTGACACTCTTTTTCTTCACTTGTTCGATTAGATTTTCCTTTTCTTGCAGAAATTGTTTGAGAGTTTGGGGTGTATGAGGAGAAGGCATTGCACATGGAGGTGTATCACTTGGTGAATTCACCATTGACTCTTCCATGAAACTTTTTTGTAAACCTTGCACAGGACATGCCATACTTTCAGAACACATCTCAATAGCTCCTTCTGGTATGGTTGGCTTGTATTTCAAGAGCTTTGCATAATCATTTAACAAATGAAACATGTAATCATACACATACTTCAACTTTAAATTCTCTAATATGTATTCAGTCCCTCCATTGCCAATCACCTGTGTCTGCAACATTTCAAATTCAAAAACATCAATTAGTATACACAATATCAATGAAATATGAGTTTAATTTATACGAGTTTAACACCTCTTCCAACTCAAAATCATAAACTAACGAGTTTATAAGTATTTCAAAAGACAATACTGATAAGACTTTAATCTAACCCGACATAAAAAAATTCATATTATTTTCAATCTAAAACCTTAAAACAATAAATTTATAATATTTAATGTTTGATTTAGACTCATTTTCAACATCTAACATTAATGAATAATAAAGGAAGAAAGTGATTACTTTTTGAAGGTGAGAATTCCCCCAATCCACAGCATACTTAATGTCTTCACACATGTTTCTAGGGTTGATGGGCCAATAGTGTTGCAAAGGTACCATATTTCTTGTAAAGAAGTCATAATACGTAGGCTCTACTAACAAGGTCATTGAGTCACACAATATTATGTACTTTTCACTCACAGACCATGCAGCTCCTTCTATATAGATCTTATATCTTTCATCACAAAAAAATTCAAAAAGTTAGTAAGTAGTATATATGTATCAATGGCTTCAAAATAAAGCACAAAATATTTACCTATGAGTACACTGATTTTCTAGTTTTGCATTCGCATAATTACTTGCTTTCTCCCTGTTCCATTGCTGAAAAGAGAAAGAAAAAGGTTAATTTGACATAACTAGTGAAGTATCAACCTAAATCAAGAATCATAGTTAAAGTTATATATTTACTATGCTTTCTATTCTTGCATTCCAATCCTGTTGTTTTGTAGGGTTGCACTTCATGAGTTCTCTTCTAATATTAGCCACTGCTGGGTTTCCCTTCCAAAAAGCATAGGGTACCCTATCTATCCATTTGGTCTTCTTGTTGCCTTCTAGTATATTGTGTAATGTTGTTTCCCATGGTCCTATGTTGATCTCAGGCCTAGTAACAAAAACCAAAATATATGAAATCATGATATTTCTTCAAAAGTGGACTTAAGAAACATGTAATTGATAAAAAGAGACTCAACAATAATAAGCCACGAGTCTATCCATATAAATAATTAACATCACATTGAATAAAAAGATAAAATTGAACACTATGTAAAAAAAATATCCAATCTTTTATGTATGAGTTAGACTCATGTTTTAATGGTATTACATCTTATCATAGGACGAGTAAGGATAACATAACAAATATTCATATTCATTTGACATACCTAATAAAGGTAAGATGCTTTTAAAAAAAAGTTTAATAGGTTCGTAGGTTCCTATATTTGGGGGTTTGTTTCAATTGGGTCCTCCAATTTTGGAAGTGATCAATTAGGTTCCTAATTTTGTCAATTTGAATCAATAAAAGTTTTTCAGTTAACGACGTGAAGTTTTTGAACATGTGGCGCTGAGGCTTCCAGGTGGCACCGTTTCAAGTGTATAGGTGAATTATAAAAGGGTGAAATCTCTTTTAATTTAGGGATTTCACCCTTTATAATCCACATATGTACTTGAAACGGTGCCACCTGGAAGCGTCAACGTGCCACATGTTCAAAAACTTCACGGCGTTAACTGCATTTAACGGAAAGGCTTTTATTGATGCAAATTGACAAAATTAGGGACCTAATTGATCACTTCCAAAATTGGAGGACCCAATTGAAACAAACCCCCAAATATAGGGACCTCCGAACCTATTAAACCTTTAAAAAAATGAACTTTTGTAGTTTTTCAAAAAAGAAAAAAGTAAGGAAATGTAATGTCAAATTAATGTAAAAAAGTTGGGAAAATGATATTTTGACACCAATTTTTTGACACAATTTTGACACTGCACACGTGTCAAAATATGGTTGGACAATTTCAAATTAAAAAAAAAACTTTGATTTTTCTCTTCCAAATATGCCCTTGTCTCAGCATTTTTAATTTGAAATCGTCCAACCACATTTTGACACGTGTGCAGTATCAAATTGGTGTTAAAATATCATTTTCCATACAAAAAATTAGAAGAGATAAAAGGAATATGATCAAAGGGAATAGAAATTTTACCAACCCCAGAAGGACCAATCAGGAAAGACAATGTCATGTGAAATTTCATCTCCACAGTAATGGAAGACAGGAGGGGGTGACAAGGCTTCTGGTCCTTGGAAATTTTTTTTCAGTATAACAGTCTTGTCTCCACACTGAAACATTAGATCCAAATCTGGTATCTTTCCAGGGTACAACCTCAGAAGTTGTAAAATTCCCCATATTGTGAATACATCCCTTGTCTGATACACTTTGCCCAATTTCTGTACATAAACTTTTCCATTTACAATTACAAGCCTAAAATGTGAAACATTTCTGCCTCTTTCAACCATGTCCCTTGTGATTCCTGTACTCTTCCAAGGTTTCAGATCTTCATGAATCCATCTAAAGTAATCTGGACATGATGTAGTTGAATCACCATCAAACTCCAATGTTGTTGGGTAGTACGATGAACATGTTGCTGCTGTGTTTTTATCAGTGCAGTTTAGTGGAAATTGGAGTTGTGGCTTATTGAATATTATAATTGTCTTCAGAAAAGTAGTGCTTGTTATTCTTGACTGCAAAAACACAAGAGATATGCATCTACATCATTCAAGAAAAAGAGACAGGACAAGAAAAATTCAAATCATAAACTAATTATACAAAAATCTCTGAATTTTTATTTTTAAAATTTTACATAAAATAATTTTAATTTATGCAAAAATTTATTGTTTTGTTTCTTAGAATGTCCTATGAAGTGTGCCCATATATATAATCAAACAAAAAAAAATATTGAAAACTTACTCTTTTTTATCAATAACATAAAAAATCATTCCAACCTTTTACATTCATACGAGTGTATATCTTAAGTTTATAAAACATATAGTGTATAATTTCTATGTAAAATATTTCAATCAATAACATATAATTTATAATTAAACTCTATATGTCATGAAAAATCATTCTATTTGGGGAAGGAGACAAACCAATCGATTAAAAACACATATACAAAATTTGTTTTAATCTAGACATAGATCAAAGTATAAAGGATAAGAAAAACTACTTACAAAATCAGCTTCCAAGAAGAAAGAGCTTGCAACAAAAACAATCAAGATGATGATGGAGAAGAAAATCCATTTGATCATCTTGCTAAATCAAATGGGAGGAGTTAGCCTTAGAATTTTATAAGATTTTGTTGACTATTAATACTAAACTCAGTGCACGTTCTAAAGAATACTTGGTTGATTATAATTAAAGTCATTGATTCATAATTAATTATATTAACCACTCAAGACTTTTTTTAATTGCTTTCTCAACATTAAGTATATATCTATCTTTTTATTACGAAGTATAATGTTCTTAATGAAAAATTTAATGCTCTTAGGTAAAAATCGTGTAGCATACCGTATATATAAGGGTAAGACCTTAAGCATCTAGCAAAGTTACAGTGAAAAATTAGGTTAAATTGCAATTTGGATGCTATTTTTTTTTTTTTTGGTATCCTTATTTATTTTTACAATATTTTAGTCTTTTGATGAAAAAAAAAACATGTTTTTATCAAATTCGCAATTTTTACACGTGGTTTATTTATTTTCACTTTTATTCAAATCAAATCTAAACCTAATACATTCATTTAAGTTATTCAAGAAATAATTTAACAAATTAAAATGTAAAAAAGAATTAAATATTAAACAAAAATTATGGACATTTGAAAATATAGTGACTAAAATAAATAAAATCCAAAATTATAAACTAAAGGTAACCAAATACAACTTGGGCTCAAAGTTTTTAGGGAACGTAATTTGAAAAATAAATGTTCTGTTTAACGAGTGCTTTAAGGGAATAACCGTGTAATCAACAATAATATACTTTATTGAAACTCTTGAATTATTTTGAAAAACTATTCGTTAAATTAAGTAGTTTAGGTTTTTTAATATAATAAAAATGTTAATTTTCCTTGTAAGTGTCATAAAACACTATTTAGCATTTCTCTTTTAAAAATAACATAAATAAATATTTACATTAATAGGGTACAAATTTAACAATTCATCTGTAGTGAGTTTTATTTATTTATTAATTTTCGATGATGTCAGTTAAGAAAAATTAAAAGGATAGAGTTAATAAAATACACATCCTTTTAATGAATAATTTAACAATTTTAAGAAAATAAATTCTTGAAAAATTATTAGCAAATTTGATTAATTAATTGAGCTGATGTCGGAATTCCAAACCAAAACTGTGTTTGGTTTTAAAAGAAAATAAATCATTTTTATAATTATGTGAGAGAATTTAAATTAATAAATTGTCATGTTTTCAAAATTAATCTTAGAGTTCGTTCATTAGGAGAGAAATATAAAAATAATTTGTTTACATTTTCCTAAAAGAAAATTAGTATATGCACAAGTTAAAACTACTAAGGAAATTATATGAAAAAATATTTATAAATTAGCTGATGAAATAAGTTATTTTATTTTTTCTCTTCAGAAAAAAATATAGAGAAGTTCGTCTATACACGTTTTTGATGTATATTTAAACAAATCTCTTCAAAAGAACTTCTAAAAGAGAAAAGTAAAGATTGTTTTTAATTTTGATATAAATATAAATGTTGATTTGGACAAACCTAATACAAAGTTATTTTTATAAACTAGTGTATATATAAATTAACATTAAATTAAAATTCTATATATAAAAAGTTAATGCCAATAGGTCTCAATTTCTTTGAAACAGGTAATTGAGTGCGTAACTTTGAAATACATCAACTTAAATAATTCGTGCTTTAACGTTTGGCTGCCTAAAATCGTATACCTAGGTTAGGCTGGTTTGCTAGAAAAGAAAGAAACAATTATGATGGGATAAAAGGGAATGAAAATTAAAAAATTGTAGAACATAAATAAAACAATAATCATGAGAAATAAAATAGAAAAGTATGTAATAATAATAAACCATATATATATATATATATATATATATATATATATATATATATATATATATATATATATATATATATATATATATATCCTGTACTTAACTGAATAAAGAGTATTATTTTCACTAATATTTACTTGAAAATGAACGTTAAAAGCTATATTTTTTTTTTTTAATTATGAGTGATAGAATTTGGTTCCAAGATATTGAATTTTATTTAGAACTGTCAGAATGGGTCAGATTTCAACCCAATCCATACGAGTTGAATCTGTGGTGGGTCGGTTTGGCCCATCAACCTACTTACTTAATTTTATTTTATCAAAATTTAATTTTAATTTTATTCGAAGATATATTTTTTTGTTTGAAAAAATTATTTAAGTTTTCTATTTTCAAAATTAATTAAACACCTTGGGAGTGAAATTTGTTTAGATTTGAATTATAGAAAATTTGTAATTTTTTTATTTAAAAAAATTGCAAGTGAGTCAATCCGTTTACTTACCAACTTGGGGTGGGTTTGGGCGTGTTCAAATTTTTCTGACTCACTAATAAATGAGTTAGGTTAAATTGCTCACTAAGTGACCAACCCATGGTAGACCGAGTCGGATAGGACCGAATGACTTGTTTTGACAACTCTAATTTTATTACATATAGTTGAAAAATATAATTTTTTAGGCTCATTTTTTTTTTCTATCTCTCTCGCATCTTCATTAATTACAGTCATTAGTTATTTCATGAATTTAAACATGGATTCATAACTACACACCAACCAAGTCAAATTTCAATATTATTTTAATACAAAAGTTATTACGTGGGAGTGACTTTAATCTCTTTTTTACGTAATCCATTTTAATTCTGTCCCCCAAACCTACTCTAACCCTACCTTTTCATTCATCTTTCTCTCTCAATTATTATAAAAAAAAATTATAAAAGAAATATCCACCCTTTTAGGAATTTATATATTTTCATTTTTCAAAATTAACATACATGATATATTTACTTAATATGAAGAAGTAAAAAAGTAAAAATATAAATTCAAGACCACTAAAAATAAAATAATAATAATAATAACAATTCAAATTGAAGTCAATAATTCAGTTTATAAATCATCAATAACACAGCACCCTTTAGCTTGATGCAAAGGGATATTGAATCATTCATGAACAACATAGGGAGAGTGAGAAAAGAAGGAAAAACAAAGCATCATAATATTAAGCTCAAAGAAGTTAATCAGAGAATTAACACTAATTAAGAAGACGAATATGTTAATTAAGATGAGATTACTTACAAGATCAACCCAGTTGACAAAGAAATTGGTTGTAGCAAAGAAGAAGAGGAAGGAGAGGGAGAAGAAGCCATAGGTTGAAATCCATTTTCTTTCTTTGCTCAATGATTGATTCTTAGCCATCATCAATGGAGTTCTTCAACTCCTGCAAATTTTGTCATGGTGTATCACTACATATATGCACCAACTACCTCAAATATTGGATCTTAATAATATTTTTATTTATTCAAGGTTCAAACCTTGCTTAACAATAAAATATACAACATATATATTTTTATCTAGTCAAGGTTCAACCATCTATAAACAATGGTATCTATAGCTTTTAACAAATCACAAGGACCATATAATATAACTTTAATAAATCACTAGTTGTGTTTGTGCTTTAAGCATAAGTTGTTGTAGTCTAACATAAGTGGTCTTAACTTTAGCTTCTGAAAAAATAACCTTAATTAAATTAATCGTATCATGAATGTTTGGTTTATGAAAATATATAAGGTGTTATTTTGTTGGGAAAATCTTCTGCTGTAAAAGAATAGTGCAGCCGCCCGTATATTAAATTAAGTAAATAAATTTTCTTCTTGTTAATATTTTGAAATATTATAAGCAAGTTTGTTTTCCTTTTAAGAGATTATGTAAATTATTAACTTATGAAAATTGTGTAGAAAATAGTTAATTCTGGGTATTTTAGAATTGTTAGGAAAATTGGGATTTATTATGTTTGATTGATAAATGATTGGATTTTCTTATATATATATTTTTTAAAAATTTAATATGATAGGTTTAAATTGAGCAATCCTTGATTTTAGGGTTTAGGATTTAGGATTTAGGTGGTATCGACTTGTGTAATTCAGTTTAGTATGGTTACTTTTGGCTACATTGATGTGAATTTTGAAACATTATTTTAAGTAGTTGATATTAGTTATTTTGAGTATTTGGTATGTAAGAAATCAATTCAATCAATTTCACTGTAAAGTATCTATAAAAAAAATAAAGGATGAAAAATAAAGAAACTCACTTACGAGGAAGAACAAGAAAGAATCAGTCACAGATTAATGTGATTGAATTAAAGTGATAATTAACAAGTTTCAACATATGTTATGGGAGAATTCACTAAATTCAAATATTACAAATTCATAGTTTATTTCAGAACAAATTCTCAATCAAGTATATTCGTGATATGCGATAAGATGAAAGACCTTGCTCTGCCTGATGAAGCAAACTCAAAGGAATTGGTGACTGGTCAACAAAAGATCACTCGCCTGAAGGCTGAACTATCACCATTTAACTCCTTTCGTTAGCAAATCAAGGATCTAAGGTGAAAAGATTACTATAGGACCCAAGAAAAATATTTACATGAGATAAAATAAATAATAAATAATAATATGTATTTATTTACATGAGATAAAATAGATAATAAATAGTAATATGTATTTAAATTATTATTAGTATTATTATATTAAAATGTTGTGATAACTTGTTTGGTTAGAAGCCTTGGGTTGAAAGGTGAGGTCTTGGTTTTGAGTCTTAATTGTGATGTTTTGATTTGTGTTTATTTCTATCTGAGCTACCACATAACTTTTATTAAGCATTTTAGCACGTGTTTTGGTGAGTTCGTTTTCTTATAAATCACATTTTAAGCATCAAAACACGTGTTAAAATGCTTAATTTCATTCCAAATTAAAATAAATTCTACGTGGCAGAGTGAATAGGTGGCACGGCCGTTAGACACTTAAGCAAAAACTTGACGTCGTCCAAAATTAGGGACTAAACATACATGTTTCATAGTAGGAGGACTAAATGCCATCAATGTTTCATGCAGGGACTAAAACCAAAAATCACTGAAACTTCAGGGACTAAAAACATATTTAACCATAATTTTATCTAATTGAACAAAATTATTTTCGGTAAAAAAAAAATTTAGTCCCAAAAAATGTGGAGTAATATTTTTTTAATTATGTAATTGAATGCTATTATCTATTTTACATCTTCATTTATTGTATAAAGATAATGATGAAGTCATCGTTACTCGAATTATAGAGTATATGAAAATTGCTGACAGTTTTTTGGGCACAAGATTTCATTTCTTAAAACCCAGTCTAATCATCTATAAAATTATGTTTGTCAAAACATCAAAAATTTGTTTTTTAATTTTTTTTTAATTTATATTTATTAAATTAATAATATTTACAAAAACTAAAATAACATGATTAAATATTAAAACGTTATATTTTTAACTTTGTCATTGCTTGCATTTTAATTTTCATTGTCTCCTTTAAACTATCATCAAAGTGATATATGGTTGTGTGTCTAATATATATAAATTCTTATTTTGAAGGTGAATGCATTTTTACGTATCAATGTTTTCTATTTTTATATGTGTGGTATTAATGTAATTTATTTTCTTATAACTCAAGAAACTATGTGTGAGATCCGTCTTAGTGCAATGAAACTGGGGTTTCATTGAAGACATTTTTCTTATTTTATTTTTATCAATATTATTTTTCCACCAAACAAGTCCTAAGAAATGGAAAGCCCAAGAGTCTAGGTTAATCATGGTTTGACTAATCACATTTTAATTTCATCGTAAACAAAATATAAAATTAATTTCGTTACTTAGAAGAGAAACAATTAACTCTCTTAGCACATGGCATGAAACAATTATTATTAAACATTTATAAACGAAATTCATCTTGTTCTAGTCGTTAACAATGTCACTTTTTCATGGTAGCATTTTTTTTTTATTTTATTCGAAAAAAATCACCACTTTTATTTTATCGTTCTTTTATGTGTTTTTCAAAATAATGAAATCTGATAAGATAAGTTTGATTGTTTTGAGAAAACTTAGCGGTTCTAGATATAACAAATTTAGTTAAATGTTTAAATAAAACACTAAAATAATTCATAGAGGTGCTTATTTCCTTGAAAAAAAAAGCAAAAATTTGATGGGTAAAATTCATTGGTGATCACAAGTTTGTTTTGTTGACGCTCAATAATTTGTGATAAAATATTTATTGATACTGCAACAAATAAATAGTTATTTATTTGTAATTATTTATCATTGATTATTATTATAATTCATTATAAAAATTTAAAATTTTACTGGGTTATTTTTTTTCCGGCGGTTTTAATCTTCAAAAAATATATTACCTGCGGTTAAGAAAAACACTGAAAAAATTACGTCGCTAAGTAGTTATCGATGATTTTAGACAACAACTATAAAGGTAGCAGTACCAAATATTTTATTTTTTTTTTCATCAACTTCTTTGCAAGAAAAAAAACATTTGATAAATCAATTCAATGAGGTTGGGTTCACAAATGATCTTCATGTTTGCTTTTTTCTTCAATATGTTTGCAAACATGAAGATTATCAATATTAATTTCAATATTATTGCTTTTTTCTTAATGTTTGCAATCATTAAGTTATCAATATTATTTTTGCTTGCAAAGGAAGTTGATAAATTTTTTTAAAAAAAGTATAACATGGTTTAAACCAAGGCAATAAATATCAATTTCATAAAATTTATCAAGTAGAACAAATTTTAATCGTATTCTTATTAATAATAACTTATTTTGATGGACAAGTTACAACTATGTCAATCCAAGACTATTATTGTTTCTAATCAATAATAAAAAATCACTTTGTTTAAAATATATTATCTTTTAATATATAAATATATATATATATATATATATATATATATATATATATATATATATATATATATATATATATATTTTGGAAGTCTCACATCGAGACTAATTTATCACCTTATAAACCAATTTTGTAAGATTAAGTTAAGTTTAAACTTCATTTCTAACATATATATTATATGTACCAAATCATATGATTTTTTACCGACCGATCCTCTCAACAGAAGCAAACAATACCAAGATATTTTCCTTTACTTTATTTATCTCTCTTAAACATTACAAAATATGGTGTCATACCTAAGTTTTATTCAATTTTAATTATAACAATATGCAACTATACCTAATCTTTATTACTTTCTCTCCAGGTTAAATGGTTGATCCTAACACTTTTTAAAAATTATAATAAATTTGCGTGCATTAATCAAGAATTAAAACATAATAATGGCTAAATAAAGAGTATTTTGAGAATGATATGATTAAATAGAAGAAGCTATATTCAATATGATTAAAATGAATTTTTGTTTCATATATTTCATTCCTAATATAAAATTACAAAAAGAAAATGGTCTTTTAAAGAATATTGAATCAACTTTTGATAGATTGAATTTACACTACAACTAACTGATAATGTGACATGCATTAAGAATGTTGCATTTGTGCAAAACAACTACATCTACATATAGAGTACAACACAATCAAGCGACCTTCCTTTATTCCTTTATATTTATCGTCCTTGTCTTCACTTGATTCAACAGATCTTGCTTCTGTTGCAGAAACTCTTCCAAAGTTTGTGGTGTATAAGGAGGAGGTATTGTACATGGAGGTGTCTCACTTGGTGAAGTTACAATGGACTCAACAAAAAGACGTTTCTTTAAACCACGAACAGAACAAACCATACTTTCAGCACAAGTTTCAACGGCTTCTGTAGGTATAGCTGGTTTGAATTTCATGAGCTTTGCATACTCATTTAGTAGATGAAACATGTAATCATACACAAATTTCATCTTTAAATTCTCTACGACGTAGTTAGTTCCTCTCTGGCCAATCGCCTCTGCCTGCAATTAATTAAAATTGACAGTTTTTTTAGAACATAGCAGACAAGAACTTAGTGTTAATGGTAAAAGTTGTTAGAAATTTAAGCATGATTTGAAAGTGTAACAAATAAAAACAACAAAGTTGAGTGATACATATTAGAAGTCCCACATTGACTAATAAAATTATCAGCTCCTATTATTCCTGACAATTTTATTGTTTGTTTTACAATAAGACTTTAATTCTATAAATATTTGGCACTTTAAACTTTTTCTTTTTGTTATATCAAATTTCGTACTATGTATGTCACTTTACCTGATATTTGATATCACAAAATTGGCTTATAAGGTGAAGTTTGCACCCCACTTATATATTATAATTTGGTATTATCTCTAGTCAATGTGAGACTTCCAACAATATATATGAAATTAGCATACTTTCAACTTAAGAGTAATTTGTTTAAAGCATAGAAATAATTCAAAAACGAATTAAGGAAGAGGGTGATTACAATGTGAAGGTGAGAATTTCCCCAATCCACTGCATACTTAATCTCTTCACACATGTTTCTGATGCTGATAGGCCAATAGTGTTGTAAAGGTAACATGTTTCTTGTAAAGAAGTCATAATACTTAGGCTCTATGAACATGGTCATCGAGTCACATGCTATTATGTACTTTTCACTCACAGACCATGTAGCCCCTTCTGTGTAGATCTTGTATCTAAACAGTAAAAAATCCAATATATGAACAAAGTTTAAAATTTAGAAAAGAAAAACTCAAGAAGATTACATGCAACAGATTGAAAAGGCAAAGTAAACCTGACTATAATATTTATATAGTGTTTGAAAACATTAATACCTAAAGGTACATTGATTTTCTAGTTTTGCGTTCTCGAAATGGTTTGCTTTCTCGTTCTGCCATTGCTGAAAAGAAGAGAAAAAGGTTAGTTTCGTCTTGAAGAAATCAGTGCATTAGTATACCTAATTGACACAGAAAGTTAGGGTTTGAATTTTACTATGCCATATATTCTTGCATTCCAATCATGGTTTTCTGTGGCATTGCACTTGCCTAGCTCTCCCCTGACATAGGACACTTTGGGGTTGCCCTTCCAAAAAGCATAGGGTATCCTATCCTTCCATTTCACTATTTTGTTACCTTCTTGTATATTATGTAATGTTGTTTCCCATGGTCTTATGTTAAGCTCAGCCCTAGTAAGAAAAAAATAATAATAAAATTATGACATTTTTCCCCTTTTCTTTCGTTTTATTTAAAGAAAAAAGTAATCAAGTCATGCCTTCAAACATGATATTCATGATAAAACTGAGGAAACAAAATTTATGAAAAGTTGGAATTAAAAAGGTTTCCACCCACATTTAGGTTAAACAAAATTAATGAACATATAAAATTGATGAATTTTTCAAGAATGATTTATAGAGAAGACACTACACTACACTAATAAAATCAAAGTCTCACACATAAAATATTAACATAACTTTCAATAAAAAATTTTAAAATAGTAAATTTTGAAGTATTCAACTTTATCATGTATCTTATAAACTCAGCCCTAATAAAAATAAAAAATAAAACTATGACATTTTTTCCTTTTTATTTTCTATAAAGAAAAAAGTTTTATAGAAGAAACAAATTCATGAAAAGTTGGAATGAAAAAGGTCTCCACCTACATTTAGGCCTTCCTAGAAAAAAATTAATGGGTGCATAAGATATTCAACTCAAAACTTTTAAGATATTCAACTTTTTCATCTTTATCTAACATGGAATTTAGATTTTCAACATTTTTTCCTTATTGATAGTCCTGTAAAAACAAATATATTTGTAAGGGTATCATTGAAAAGACAATAGAAACTTTACCAGCCCCAGAAGGTCCAATCAGGGAAGACAATATCATATGAATGTTCATTTCCACAGTAATGGAATACAGGTGGAGGTGAAATTTGTGGTTCTTGGAAATCTTTTTTGTTCACCACAGTTTTGTCTCCACATTGAAACATTATCTCCAAATCTGGTATTTTTCCAGGATACAACCTTAGGAGTTGCAAAATTCCCCATATTGTGAACATATCTCTTGTTTGAAACACTTTGCCATGTTTTTCTATGTAAGCTTTTCCATTTACAATTACAAGCCTAATATGTGAAATGTTTTTGCCTCTTTCAACCATTTCCCTTGTGATTCCTGTATTCTTCCATGGTTTTAGATCTTCATGAATCCATCTAAAGTATTCTGGACATGATGTTGTTGGTGAATCATCTTCAAACTCAATGTTTTTTGGATAGTACGATGAACATGTTTCTGTTGAGTTCCCATCAGAGCAACTGATTGAGAATTCATTTGGTTGGTTATTGAATATAATAATTCTCCTAAGAGTCCTGCCTCCTATTCTGGACTGAAAAACAAAAGGTAAAACGATTATTATTTATATAAAATTAGTTTCAATATTTATATTAAGTGCTATCTTTGAAGAAAAAGAAAGAAATAGATAAGATAAGAAAAATATATTGATAAAGAAGATATTATTACTTACAAGATCGATTTCGAGGATGAAAGAGCTTGCAACAAAAAGAACCAAGACGATGATGGAGACGAAAATCCATTTGATCATTGTGGTAAACAACCATAGCAACCGTGAATGAAATGGGAGATATTAGCCCTAGAAATCTACACAAGCTGTTGTTGTTTACTATTAGTAATAACTAACTGCACCTTATTCAAGGAATGCTGTGCCAATTGCATGACGCAACTATACTTTGCTCATTGCCTTTCGGATGGAACACTAATTTTAAGGGGTATACACTATATATAGTATATTTGGTTAGCTTAAGCAAGCAGATTAATTAAGACACTGAAATTATCTTAATTAATTTTTATTTTTTTATTTTAAATTATTTAATTTATTAACGAATGATAATAATAAACCTATTCTGAACTTTGAAACTGCCTAAAACAATGCAGAGATGCTAAAAACTCAAAGTGTTTGATGAAATGCTTAAGAGAAAACTGAACATGCACAAGGTGTTTAACAAAATGCCTAAGAGAACTAACAATATGAATTATGAAAAACTCTTAAACCAACGTGGCAGAATCAGCTTAACGGCAACGTATATTATGTGAGATGTGATGTTGAATGTGTTTATATGATGTGATATGGATGGAATCATGGTACTAACATGGAAACAAGTTTGAAACAGTATACCAGTTGAACATTAAAACCGAAAGTTATCTAAAAATTACAGATTAACATGTTTTTGGTTTTGACAATTTAGGTTTTGAGTATCAACCTCTTTAAGTATTTTTTTTAAAATTTTTTTTTTCTGAAATTAAAAATTTTCAATAAAATAAAGAGAAAAACTTAAAAAGTAAGAGAGTATAGTTTAAGCTCATAATCTTTTCATTTAGTAATTTCAAAGAAAATTTGTAATCTATACTTCAAGATAGTCTTTAGTTTTTCCTTCCGTGAAATACGTTGTGTATAAAATCTATTCTTTCGATTGCTTTCTCTGGATAACTTCTGTATTTGTATTTCTTCATTTGAAGTCTTCAAATCATATATGACCGTTGAAACAAATAAACTTTTGATTTTATCTTCAAATCTTTATCCTTGGTAATGTTATAATTAAATCTTCAACTCAATTTTTAGATAATTCTTAAAGTTTTTTTATTTTTATATTCAATCTTTAGATAATAGATTGCTTGATATAAAATCGTTTGATGTTGTTCTCTCAATGTTCACAACGTTTTTATGTGAATAGAAACTTTTCAAGTAAGTTATTGTAAATATAATGCTAATAGTATTATCAACATAATAAAATGTCACTAAATCAAAACAATATAGTGTTAAAATCATTTTAGAGCAAATAGAATACTTTTAAATTGAGAGATAAAGTTATTGTTGATGGTTAAAGCTTTCTCAATTCAATATATAAAATTTGAGTTTTAAGTCAAACAATATCACAAAATCTATTTGTAAAATAAGGTTTGTATTCACTTATATACTATAAATTTGTCTAATCTCTGGTCGATGTGGAACTTATAATATATGAAAGACAAAATCTTGTATTAGCTACTAAACATGAATAATAATATATATCATTAATATATAGTTTTTTGTTTTCATCAAAACTACTTAGAAATCTCGTGTGATGATATGTTTTGTATCTTATGTTTTCTTCTTTCTTATCTAAGTTTTTATAGTCTAACAAACATTTGTGAAAGGATGTAAAAAAACTTTTACCATTATCTATCTCAAATCTTAGACCGCAACTTATATATTCCTTAGAAAGTTTGTGATTAAATTTAACATAATTCACATTGAAAATATAAGAAATGAACTAAATATATATAACAAAAAATAATATTAATTTAAAGAATTTTTTTTTTTTAAAATTTACGACTTAATTAAGCCTTTTCTTTCTTTTATTCTTTTTTTCATCTTCAATTTCTTTTCATCCATTTCTTCCCAAACTTTTTCATTTATCTTTTCTCTCTTTCAATTATTAACTCATTTCTCATTTTTATTCACAAAAAACATCTATGTTTATAAGATAGTTATGTTTGGAACATTGATGATACATTTTAAAATAAGTTTCTTAATTTTTATATTCAAATATCTCGAAATATTGTCAATCCTATTAATTAATAAATATTTTTTTTATATAGTTCACCTTTGGATTTGTGTTGATCTCTTTGATAATTATTTTAGTTTTTTTATTTTATTTTCATTTCCCTTTTACTACACAAATAACTAATATATATATATATATATATATATTAAAAGCTACACAAATAACTAATATATATATATATATATATATATATATATATATATATATATATTAAAAGCATGTTATTTTTTAATAATTTTTCAAGTTCTTTTTATTATATTATTTAGGTCGAGTTACTAGTTTTTTTTATAATAATAAGATGATATATCTACGTTTATTTAACATGATTTTTATAATATAAAAATAAAAAATAATATTAAATAAGTGTAAAAGGGTGTCAAATTATATTTTCGAATTTTGTTTTTTTGGAACATGTAATAAAAATATTTCTCATATAGAAACATAGGACTTTATTTTGGTAAGAAACTACTAGCAGAATACATATATTTCATAATTTAAAAAGACAGGGACATTATTGGAAATACAAATTTTAAGGGGTTAAAATGTGATTACAACAAAGTGAACTCACTAAACCGCTGGGCCTCCGTCTCATTCCTTTTCAGTTCTGAGAGGCAGAGAGACTCAGAAAACGAAGATGGCTTTGAAGAAGATGTTGGCTGCAGCGATCAATCAAGGGGTGCCGGAAGCACGAGCAAGGATCTTCGGCCACCAATTGAATCCCTCTGGCAAGAAATCTCCACACAAGATTCTTCGCATGAAGCTTTTCGGTGAAAAAGTCGCTCAGTGGTACCCTCACGACATCAATAAAGACGACCCTCTTGTCATGGCTCGTCAAGAACAAGAGTATTTTCTCTCACAACTCTGTCTCACTTTGTTGACCATCGTAGTTTGCTTGCACGCGCCCCCATGGGAATGCCCACCATCTGTTTGTGTTTATGCCTCTCTGATGCTGTTCTTTTGTTCTGTTTTTTTTCTTGAGTTTCCTGTGGTTTTGTAGCATGTGAGAGTTTATGGGGTTTTTTTATCTTGATTAATGAATGAAGCTATTATCAAGTTTTTCTTTTTCTGTGGACGGGTTTGGTTTGCAGTTTTTGTGTTTCCTTTAATCGAGAAGATGTGAAAATGTCTGTTGGCCAAAACCCCGTTGGCACGATTGGCGTGTGTGGACGGCATTATCAACGTTGGTTGCTCTGCACTTAGTATGAATTTCAAAATTTGTTTGACACATGAGAAATGCTTGCAATACTTTTATTACTGGCTGAAATTGATTAAGAAGTATAAAGTTATGTAGGTTTCGCACTTTAGTTAATGAGTCTTCACTTGTTGTTTGTAACATTTTTATTAACAATGAAATGTCTGTTAGAAGGGATGATTTATGGAGTGTCTTGTCAGCACCCCTCTTCCATGAATAGGTGGATAGTCTATTGTTTTGTTGGTGGGATTGTTTCCACACTGAAGGGTGAATTCTACCCTTTAAAATTTTGTCCATTTTGTATATATGTTTGTCATCCCTGTCTATTGTATGCCTTTGAACTTGATTTACAGCTTTTCAAAATAGAAATGTAGAAACTGCAGGTCTGATGCAAACTATATTCTGTTTAAGAAACCTTAGAAATAAACTTTATATTGAAGATGGTGGCTGATGACCATGTCTGTTAAGTTTGAGTGAGTTAGTAGAATATGACTATGTTTAAAATCAGGTGATGTTTGTTTTTTATTTTCGGTGTGAATATGCCTATGTTGTCTTGCATCAAGTGGTACATTATCACTGTAGAGGGATGTCTTATATGTTCCAGTCAGAATCTCTGGTAACTTCACAAGTTATCTTACATGGACTTCCACTGATTCAACATCATTTGTAATCTTGTTTTTTCTAGACGTCTATCCAAGCTTGAAATGTTGAAGCGGCGAGGAAAAGGACCACCAAAGAAGGGCCAAGGAAGGCGTGCTGCCAAACGTAACAAATAAATGAAACTTTCCTCACTGATTGGAATCCTGTTGTGGATACTCTTTTGAGTTAAAGACAACTAGTAGTTCATGTGATAACGCCATGAATTTAACTTTTGTTATCAGATTGTAAACCCAAGCATTTGAGAATTGAAACCTAATTTGGTTGAAGTCCGTGTCCTCTGTTTGCAATTAAATTTTCTGGAATTGCTTGCAAGCTGGAATGCAACCATAAGATTACAAAGTAGCCATTTTCTTATTGATTTTGTTATTATATGCTATCTCATCTTTATCGCATTTTATAAGTTTTGAGAAATTCACTAGAAACATCTTCTTCCACTTTTTAAAACTTAATCTACTAATACATTTAGAAGTAATTTGTAAATTCAATTAACAAGTATAATTTAATTAAATAATAAAAAGATTAAATATGTTTTTATTATGAATTTATAATTTGTTTATGTGCTAAACGTTTATACATTTTGGTTCAATAAACTTAAAAAATAAGAGTGTTATTCCCTCCACCACCACACACTTCTCCTTATACCTCTCCATTCCTCACACTTCTCCTTATACCTCTCCATTCCTCTTTTGTCCTTGTAAAATATTTAATTCGTGGTGGTTAAAACATATTATCTTCATCAACATTCACCCAAGGTATTAATGCACCTCCACACCCAAGCACTCCTACGAAAATTAGATTTCTCTTGGTTCTTGTCCCCTCTAACTATGCTATTGTGGTGGTCGAAGGTGGTCCATTGGTGGTACCAAGCCGAAGGTTAAGTGTGAATACACAATTTAGTACCCTTAAACGGATATGGAGTATCTATAGAACACTTAAACGGATCTTGGACTTCGTCGACAAATATTGACATTTGTTGAAGGATAAACAGATATCAATATCCGTGAACAAATTTCGAGATCCGTTTAAGTGTTCTATGGATACCTCATATCCGTTGTCGCCTTTCGCGTTTCTCTTCTTTTTTCATTTAACACAAAACTGAGGCACATAACAACATCCAGCACACACACAACACTTAGCACACGTACAACACATGTTCACAAAGAACCTTGAAGGAAATGGGAAATTGAGGAAAGAGGAAGATGGAGATTGGGGAAAGAGGAAGAGGAGAATAAGAGAGGAAGAGAGAAAGTAAGAGTGTGGGTGGGGGTGTGGTATGGAACTGAGTGAATAAGAGAGTAAAAAATTAGAGTTTTAAGAAAAATTCACAAAGGGTAAAAGTAAAAAAGGTATTTGTGGAATTAAAAAAATTTGGAAAGGTGTAGAGACAGTGTGTGGTGGTGGAGGGAGTAGCTCTCTAAAAATAAATAGATATAGTCTATTCAACTCAAAATTATTAAATTTTTTTGACATTGAAAAGAAATATATTATTCTTATAAAGGACTATATTTATTTTCAAAGTTTAAAGATGAAATTATATTAAAATTTAAAAAAAGAATGAATTTTAATTTAGTTTTAAATTTTAGAAAATAAAAACATATTTAACTCAATAATATATAAAAATAAAAAAAATAGTAAAAGATATAAAATAAAAATTGTTATAATATAGTTTTATTTATAATTTTAAAAATGTTCTTTTTTTTTTATTATTACTATTATTATTTAAATTAGTTAACTATTAAACTTATTTTTTATACTTAAGTTACTTAATATAAAAAGTTATTAAAATATATTATAATTTATATATTGTATTACTTAATCTAAAAAGTAAAATTGATCATGACTTTGCATAAATTTAAAATATTTATTTAATTTTTATATATCTAACATCTCATTTAATGGTATAAATTACTAAATAAAACATTTTGATATTTCACAACAGATAGATAAGAAACATACACAGTATCAATACATTTATCCTATATACTAATATGAAATAAGTTCAAGACTCCATAATATCACATAAGTTCTATAGAAGAGAAGTATTTACAAATGAAACATTTAGCTAAAAGTTCCAAAAGATCACTCAACAATATCCTCAACCTTTATCAAAGGCATGTCATTACCTACTTCATCATCCTCTGCTCACACCAAAAGGTGATCATTGTTAAAAAACAACACATACAAAGAAGGAGGTCAGGTAAGCTAATATTCAAAAAGAATTCCATGACATATTATTTCAACTTTTATAGCATTTTATAAATCATATAACATATAAGTAGTTGACTTTAGACTCAATTATCTAGATATATGTTTTGTTATAGAGCTTCATTGTAGATGTGCATCCATAGTAATATTTATATTTTACAGAGTTATAAACACATGCATTATCACCATATACTATTACAAAAACAACGTATAACGTCGAATATTTTGGACCTTTTACGTCGAATTCGAAAACTACGTCATATCGGAAGACATTAAATTGAAGTCGAATTTTATCAATATATGACGTTAATCAATTTTTTTTATTTATTTTTTAATTAATTGTTATCCTTTTTTACAACTCTACGAGACTTGAAAAACAGAAAAACAACAAATTTCAGTTTTTGACATTTTATAAAGCATGAACTATGACGTGTAGTATAATATCAACAACAAAAAGTTCAATCAAACAACAACAAACAAATTCAACCCAAATAACAACAGCAAACAAGTTAAAAAAAACAACAAACAAGTTCTACAAATAAGTTCTTTAAAACGAAAACGAAAACTAACCTTTAGTGGGTTCGTTAAAATAAAGTATTTCCACCAGTGAGAGAGAAAGAAAAATGCGCCTATGAAGGACAAGAACACGAAAATAATCGGTTAAAACAAACGAAAATCATACATAAAGTAGTTAATTAACATGCATTTGTATCAAATGAAAGATAGATTACATGTGATGGTCGTCAAACTTCGTTCGAGAAAAGTTTGAGGAGAGAAGAAGGTCTCGCACGTTAAGATAAAGTGAATGAATTTTCAATCTCCCGCTCAAATTAAAAAGGGGAAACTTTTGGTTGACAAATAATATGTCGAAGTCCCTACAGATTCGACGTATAATTGGTGGTTTAAAAGAAAAAAGAATTTAAAAAGGGTAACTCTTTGGCTTCTGGCTGAAAAATAATATGTTAAAGCCCATACAGAATTCGACATATTTTTGTGGTTTAAAAGAAAAAAGAATTCAAAGAGGTTACTTTTTGGCTTCTAACTGACAAATAATACGTCGAAGCTCCTACAAAACTCGACGTACTATTGGTGGTTTAAAAGAAAGAAGAAAGAGAATGACGCCCTGATTTAAATAATTTCCATAATATAACGTCAAATTCCATTCTACAGTTGCATTTATTTACAAAAATGCCACTAGTCATTTTTAACGTTGACTATTCAGTGGTTAGACGTTGAACGCGTGACGTTATACACTGTTTTTGCACTAGTAATACTACTTACGAGGTTAATCTGAGACTACAAGTCCAGGGTAAAATCTCTTGTCAACCCCCCCTATTCATTTCAATATGAGTTGAATAGTTCGTAGTGTATTAAGATATCTACTTTCTTATGACAAAGCATACATTAACCATTCACCAAGTCATATAATACAGTCATGTTTACAATTCATTAAACATCAACAATTCCAAATAAGCATGCATTGAATCCATATAAACCATTTCAAAGCAACAAGAATAAAAATAATTACAGAAAACATGCACTTTCTTCACAATAGGGAACACTTAGCACTAGGTTTGGCGCTCAACACCAAAGCTCTTGCATTTTCTCTCGCTCAGTGTAAGAAACCTCTCGCTCAATGAAATTATCATGAATTAAGTTCCAGATTTGTATAGGTAACTGATGCTCATTGGTGCCTTGTCATCGCTCAATGCTATACCAATGTTGCTCAGTGCCATAAAAAACCAATACACTTTGTTCTATGATTTTGAGAAACAAAAACCTCTTCAGATGACTAAAATGGTATTCATGACTTAGAGTTTGGTTCAAAAACAAATTTCAATGTCAGATTTTGAATACCAATTTATTCAAAAGGCCAGATTCTCATTTCTTCAATTCAATATGAAGTCAAGCAATTGTAACTCAAATACAACCAATTCAATCAACCTAAATTCAGCAAGTTTAACCACCAATATCACAATTTCAACCAATATCAGACAAATTAAATATGTAGTTCAAACTTTCAAAAACATCATAACTTAAAACTAGATAACTACCTTCCCTTACTTGATAAATTTCTTAGACGCATAGATAATCCAAACTGTCCATACGAACAATACAAACATGATCAAGACACAATACTAAGATTATTAAACAACAGGGATTCATAGATCAGGTACGAAAGCCACATACAAGTTGATCAATAATTACATGCACGAGAAAGGATTAACTGACCAAGAAATGAGTACAAAATCAACTTACTCTATTGAAAAAAATTAACTGGATAATCTTATACATTTCACTGTTAGAAGAGATCTTACTGTTTATAACCTTCAAAATGATTAGCACTTGATAAGATATCTTAAAGAGAAAGAAAAAAGAAAATTTTTTTATAAAAAAAAATATTTTAAAATAATAAAACTCGTTCATGAAATTTTTTTATATTTTAAATTTTTAATATTAAAATAATCAAATCTTATTATTTTAACGAGACTATCAATTCTAAAAACTAGTCCATGATAGTCTTGATAAAAACTAGAGCAACTGTTTTCTGTTTGAAAGTTAAATTGGATCAAACAATTGCATCTGTTTGGATTTCTATATTTTCATTTAAGCATAGAATTTTCACCCAAGTGAAAATAGATGAGAGATTTAAAGCATTTTTCTTGGTCTTCTTTTCGCTCAAGAAAAAACAGAATTAAAAAATCAACGGTGCTTTTAACCTTATTTTTCTTAAGAAAAAAAAAATGGCTTAAGAAAAATACATTGCAACTGAACCTTTATTCTTTCATTTTTTGTTAAAACGAAAAGAAATTTTTCTCTAGAAAAGTAATGTTTTCTCAAGCTAAAAATATTAAATTTTTTCCTTCTTTTTTTTCATTTATTGTTTCTTTAATGCATTGTATTTGAATATTTAATGTAAATGTAAAATAAATATTGGTTTCCATATGAATTGATTTATGATTTGTTTAAGTGAATTATGTTGTATGAAAATAATTATTGAAGATGATAAAACTACAAGAATTTTGTGATCATATATTTGGGGTGATATGTGAATAATTGTTTGTTTTAGATATTAATGTTGAAAGAGATTGTTTTATATGTGTAGATATATGTCTTGGGTTGTATTTGATCATACATTATTCTCTTATAAGACATACTTAATACAAATCTTAGCATTGATGGATATTTTTAGTATATATATATATATAGGTTTGCTAACTTGTGTACGTCTGTTTTTAGTTGGTATATTTTAGCAATGTGTACCGTGTTTTAGTAGACAAAAATATCCTAATATATCATAGATTTTAAGTTTTAAGGTTAAGGGTATTTTAATAATTTTCATTCTCAAAACTAAAAAAAGAAAAAAGAAACCCCCAAACCCTTGCTCACCTCCCTCATTCCTCTCGATCCTTTCTCTTTTATCTCTCTTACTCCAACATTTTCTATGTCATTCCTACACTAGTCCCAATTGAAAAAACACTCGCTGTTAAACAATTTGTTTTTGTAAAGAGTTGAGTCATTGACATATTCGCCTTTAGGAAAAGGTTCATTCAAGATCTCTCCAATTTCATTATTTTCACTAACCTCTCTAATTTCAAATTATCTGCAGATGTTGAATCATCATCTCTAAAAAATACTTCCAGGCCAATTACTAATGCCTTCAAATGTCATTATGTTAGTGAAAATTGGATAAGACAAAAATTATAAAATGAAAACTCATTATAAAATCATTTTTTGTAAGAAATTGTTTAACAGTGAGTGTTTCTGATTTTTTTCAGTTGGTGCTACAGTAGCGATGACAGATAAAATCTTGGAGTGAAAGAGATGAAAAAGAAAGGGTTGAAAGGAATGAGGGAGGTGACCAAGGGTTTGGGGGTTTCTTTTTTTTTTTTTAGTTTTGACAATGAAAATTATTAAAATACCTTTAACCTTAAAACTTAGAATCCATTATATATTAGGGTATTTTTGTCTACTAAAACCCGGTGCACATTGCTAAAATGTAGCAACTGATAATATATATATATATATATATATATATATATATATATATATATATATATATATATATATATCGGGTTTGCTAACTTCCGTACGCATGTTTTTCAGTTGGTACATTTTAGTAATGTGCACCGGGTTTTAGTAGACAAAAATACCCTAATATATGATGGATTCTAAGTTTTAAGGCTAAGGGTATTTTAATAATTTTCATTTTAAAAAAAAAAAGAAACACCAAACCCTTGCTCACCTCCCTCAATCCTTTCAACCCTTTCTCTTTCATCTCTTTCACTCCAACATTTTATCTGTCATCGCTACTGTAGCCCCAACTGAAAAAATCAGAAACACTCGCTGTTAAACAATTTCTTACAAAAAAAATATGATTTTATAATTAGTTTTCCTTTCATAATTTTTGTCTTATCTAATTTTTACAAGCATAATGACATCCGAAGGAATTGGTAATTAACCTGGAAAAAAATCAGAAACACTCACTGTTAAACAATTTCTTACAAAAAATGATTTTATAATGAATTTTCATTTTATAATTTTTGTCTTATCTAATTTTCACAAGCATAATGACATTGGAAGGAATTGGTAACTGGCCTGGAAGTACTTTTTAGAGATGATGATTCAACATCCGCAGATGATTTGAAATTAGAGAGTGTTGTTTAGACTTGACTTTTCATTTGTTAGTTTGTGTTCCGAACGGTCCAAACGGTCTTGTTTTATTGTCCGGATAGACCGTTCGGTTGTTTGCATTGTTCGTTCGGCTTTGCTTCTTTGCTGTAGGGTTTCAGTGCTTAAGTTGGTTATATATTGTAACCAACTTCTGTTTTTGGATAAGGAAATATTCACGCAATATTCAATTTTTAATCTCTCTGTTTTCTCTTCTATTTTTCTCTGTTTTTTCTGGGTTTCTTATTTCCTCTCACGAACCCAACAATTGGTGCCCACCGTGGGGCAGTGATTCAAGAATCTCCAAGAAGCGATGGCAACCAAGTTCGACGTTGAGAAGTTCAATGGTTCTAATGATTTTGGGCTGTGGAAGATCAAGATGGAGGCTATCTTGATACAGCAAGGATGCGATGAAGCGTTGAAGGGTGAGACGAACATGAGTGCTGCGATGTCTCAAGAAGAGAAGAAGAAGATGAGAGATAAAGCAAGAAGCACAATCATCTTGTGTCTTGGTGATAAGGTACTGAGGGAGGTTGCGAAGGAGAAGACTGCAGCTGAAATCTGGGCGAAATTGGAGTCTCTGTACATGACAAGATCGCTGGCCCATAGGTTGTGTTTGAAGCAACAACTCTATTCATCAAGATGTCAGAATCAAGGACGATAGAGGAGCAGCTTGCAGAATTCAGCAAGATTGTTGATGATCTGGAGAATATTGAAGTGAAGTTGAAGGATGAAGATAAAGCTGTCATCCTGTTGAATGCTCTTCTAAAAACCTTCTAGCATTTCAGGGATGCTTTGCTCTACGGGAAAGATCAAGTGATCACGTTAGAGGAGGTTGTGACGTCAATTCGAACCAAGGAGTTCCAAAAGCTCCAAGATTCGAAGGCAACCGAGGAGGTAGCATCTGGTCTGATCTCGATGAAAGGGAAATGGAAGAAGCAGACTGGAAAAGAGAAGAAGTTGAAACTGGACGGTGTGAAACAGGTGATATGTTTCAAGTGCCAGAAGATTGGTCATATCAAGAAGTTCTGTCCGGAGAAGGGAAAAAACTTTCGGCCATAGGAAACCGCTGATGTGGCAGAGGCGTCTGAGGGATATGAATCTGCTGGAGTTCTGGTGGCTTCATCTAAAGATTCTCAAAGGAGTTGGGTCATGGATTCCGGTTGCACCTATCACATGTGCCCGGTGAAGGAGTTCTTTGAGAATCTTGATCAAAAAGAGCATGGGAATGTGCTGCTTGGAAATAACAAAGCTTGCCGAGTACAAGGAGTTGGGTCGGTGAGGCTGAAGATGTTTGACAACCGAGAGGTGGTACTGCAGGATGTGAGGTATGTGCCCGAACTGAAGAGAAACTTGATTTATATTAGTTCGTTTGATCTTGGAGGTTACACCACAAAAGTCGAAGATGGAGTGATGAGGGTATGTTCTAGAGATTCTGTGGTTGTTAAAGGCAGAAGGAGGAATGACTTGTACATTCTGGAGGGATCGACTGTCATTGGTCATGTCTCGGTAGCAAGTGGGACTGAGAATACTGCTCGGCTCTGGCACTTGAGGATGGGACATATCAGTGAGAAGGGTCTTGAAGAATTGGAGAAGCAAGGCTTACTTCTGGGAGACAAACTGCAGAAGCTGGATTCCTGTGACCATTACGTCTTAGGAAATCACACAGGATACCGTTTGGTAAAGGGAAGCACTCAACCGAACGACCTTTTGAATATGTCCATGCTGACTTGTGGGGACCTGCAAGAAACTTAACTCATGGTGGAGGGGCGTATTTCCTAAGTATAATTGACGATTTTTCAAGGAGAGTGTGGATCTACGTTCTGAAAAATAAGTCTGAAACGTTTCAAAGGTTCAAGGAGTGGCACACACAGATCGAGAACCAATTGGGATGTAGGCTGAAATGTCTAAGAACGGATAATGGACTGGAGTTCGTTTCAGAGGAGTTTAATGTGTTTTGCAAAGAGAAAGGGATCAGGAGGCACAAGACTGTGGTTGGAACTCCTCAGCAGAATGGTTTGGCCGAAAGGATGAATAGAACAATTCTGGAGAGGATTAGGTGCATGTTGCTTGGATCAGGGCTGTCAAAGGCTTTCTGGGGAGAGGCTGCCAATACAACCGTTTATCTGATTAACAGGAGTTCGTCTTCGGCTCTCAACTTTAAAACGCCAATGGAGGTGTGGAGTGGATGACCGGCTGATTACTCACACTTGAGAATGTTCGGATCCTTGGCATTTGCTCATGTCAGAGGTGATAAGCTGGATGCCCGAGTGGTGAGATGTGTATTTCTGGGATACACTGAAGGTGTTAAGGGATACAGGTTGTGGAGGTTAGATTCTAAACCTTCAAAATTAATCATTAGTAGGGATGTCATGTTTGATGAAACAAGGATGACAATGCATGATGAAAACTTTGGAGGCGAGAAGAAGACTCTCGTGGAGGTGGAACATACTACTGATGGAACCATTCGGTCGTTGACTGAGGAAGACCGAACGGGTGAAGGGCAAGATGAAAACGTTCGGACGCTAGAGGAGAACCGAACGGGTGAAATTCGAGCAGACCTTGGTGATGACACAGATGGTATGTCTGGCGAGGGAAGTCACTCAAATGCAGCTGGTGTTGATTTGAAGAACTATCAGCTTGCTCGTGATAGAGAAAGAAGGATCTCTAAGCTGACCAAACGGTTTGGAGAGGCAGATGTGATTTGCTATGCCTTGAACGCTATTGAAGATCTTGAATGATCGGATGAACCGAGAAGTTACAAGGAGTCTCTGAACAGCAGCGAACAACATCTTTGGCAGGGTGCTATGGAGGAAGAGTTGGAGGCTTTGAAGAAGAATAGCACCTGGAGACTGGTGGATCTGCCAAAGGGAAAAAAAGTTGTAGGTTCAAAATGGATCTTCAAGAGAAAGGAAGCTATACCGGGCGGTGAGAAAGCAAGGTACAAAGCAAGGCTTGTTGCCAAAGGCTTTACTCAGATTGAAGGTGTAGATTATCATGAGATTTTTGCTCCAGTGGTGAAGCATTGTTCGGTCAGAGTCCTGATGGCAATAGTTACTCATTGCAATTTACATCTTGAAAAGTTGGATGTGAGAACGACGTTTTTGCATGGAGACTTGGAGGAAACCATCTATATGAAGCAGCCAGAGGGTTTCACTGTGGATGATAGGGTGTGTCTGTTGCAGAAGTCTCTCTATGGCTTGAAGCAAAGTCCAAGGCAGTGGTACAGGAAATTCGATGATTTTCTGATAAAGCTGAATTTCAAGCGGTGCAATTATGATGACTGTGTATATACTTTAAACCGTGACGGTGAGGTGCTATATCTTCTGCTTTATGTGGATGATATTCTGATTGCCAGCAGTGACAGGAGCATGATTCATGAGATGAAAGCAAAGTTGGGTGTTGCTTTCGAGATGAAGGAGCTTGGAGAAGCAAAATGGATTTTGGGCATAGACATAAAGTGAGATAAACCAGGCGGAAACTTGTTTTATCTCAAAAGTGTTATTTGCAGAAGGTAATTTCAAGGATGACTAAATCTAAAACTACTAGCACACCGATCGGTCAACACTTGAAACTCACCAAGGAACAATGCCCAAAGACCGAGAAGGAAAGGAGGAAGATGGAATCTGTTCCATTTTTAAATGGGATTGGGAGCATTATGTATGGCATGGTTTGCACAAGACCTGACCTGGCGCATGGTGTAAGTGTTCTCAGTCGGTTTATGATTGATCCTGGACAAATTCACTAGGAAGCTTTGAAGTGGATGCTTAGATATATAAGGGGGTCTCTTGATACTGGATTACTCTTCCAGAATAACTTTCAAGGTGGAGGTTATATTGAAGGTTTTGTTGATTCTGATTTTGCCAGGTGCATGGACACAAGGAAATCCCGTTCGGGATATGTGTTTACATTGTTTGGTACTGCTGTTAGCTGGAGGTCTACATTGCAGTCAGTCGTTGCTTTGTCAACTACTGAAGCTGAGTACTGTGCACTTGCTGAAGGAGTTAAGGAGGCACTGTGGTTAAAAGGTTTGATTCAGGAATTGGGTTTTAATCAAAAGTCTGTCTGTGTTCATTGCGACAGCCAGAGCGCCATTCATCTAGCCAATCATCAGATTTACCATTCCAGAACAAAGCACATTGACGTTAAGCTACATTTTGTCAGGAGCATAGTGGAATCCTGTGATGTTCAAATCTGCAAAATTGCATCTGAAGACAACCCCGCAGATATGTTGACAAAGCCATTTGCTAGAGAGAAGTTCCTTAAGTTGCTGTCCAGGACTGGTTTTTTACCGTTCGGTCTCTGAATGTTTGGCCGTTCAGTATTTTTCTATCTTGTAATAAATCAAGTATAGGTGGAGAATTGTTGTTTAGACTTGACTTTTCGTTTTAGTTTGTGTTCTGAACGGTCCAAACGGTCTTGTTTTATTGTCTGGATAGACCGTTCGGTTGTTTGCATTGTTCGTTCGGCTTTGTTTCTTTGCTGTAGGTTTTCAATGCTTAAGTTGGTTATATATTGTAACCAACTTCTGTTTTTGGATAAGGAAATATTCACACAATATTCAGTTTTCAATCTCTCTGTTTTCTCTTCTGTTTTTCTCTGTTTTTTTTTGGGTTTCTTGTTTCCTCTCACGAACCCAACAGAGAGGTTAGTGAAAATGATGAAATTGAAGAGATCTTGAATGAACCTTTTCCTAAAGGCGAATATGTCAATGACTCAACTCTTTACAAAAGCAAATTGTTTAACGGCGAGTGTTTTTTCAGTTGGGACTAGTGCAGGGATGACAGAGAAAATGTTGGAGTGATAGAGATGAAAGAGAAAGGATTGAGGGAGGTGAGCAAGGGTTTGAGGGTTTCTTTTTTCTTTTTTTAGTTTTGAGAATGAAAATTAATAAAATACCCTTAACCTTAAAACTTAAAATCTATGATATATTAGGATATTTTTGTGTACTAAAACGCGGTACACATTGCTAAGATGTACCAACTGAAAAGCTGACGTATGCAAGTTAGCAAACCCCATATATATATATATATATATATATATATATATATGTGTGTGTGTGTGTACAAGCATTGTAGTAAAAATCGAGATTTAAATTATAAATTGTAAGATTGTATGAGTTTATATAATATATTTTGTTCAAATTTCACACATAATTATAACATAATAAAATCGTTAAGATCGTATGTATGAATAGTCATTCTTCACAATTTTTTTTTGTGCATCACCAATTCATCTTGTAAGTGAATGGATTCACTTCACATAAAACCTAAGTCTAATTAAAAGTTAATTTAGTTAAAAATTGAGCTTGTTATGTATATTATCAATCCCAACACTATCAAATTAAATATTAATGTTAAAATTCACTCTATTTTTAGTCTAACCTAATTGAAATTCAAGGCAATTAAATATTTATCTTGTTATGTGCATTGTTTGCTACAATACTATTTAATTAAAAACTAATACATTTAAAATTAATCATTTTTTTATACACAACACCTAATAACATTTCTCCGTGAAGAGGATTTTAATTAAAACAAAATTCTAATAAAAAATTAAAAATACCTTCTATTACATCTTTTACTTTTTTGACCGAATGAGTTTCAATTAAAATAAAATCAAAATAAGATTAATGAAGGAGTTTTAATCAAACAAATAAAATTCAAACACAATTAAAAATTAAGGATGCTTTCTGGTCCACCTTTTATTAAAATAAAACCCAATTTAGCCAATTGTAACTTACATACATATATTCCCTATGGTAATATACTACTAATTAATAACAGACAGTAAAAGTATAAACATATACACTATATTTACAACCCTCTAGGTAGTACGATTGGACAAAAAATACTGAATTGTACTGGACTACAATTAATTGTACTATATTATACTAAAAAAAACTGAACCATTTTTGCTATAACTTAAATATACTGTTTTATGGTTCAGTTTTTAAAAACTGAACTTAATAAATTTTCGGTTCAGTTAACTGCAGTTAACTGTACTGTCTTAAAAAATCACTTCTTTCTAAAATAACTATAGTTTTTTATTTAATTTTTTCTCTTATGTAATTATTTACAAGTAAATTTATTAAAAAAAATTGTCTACTTTGTTACAAAAGTGAAAAACGTTGAGTTAATTTATCTTTAAATTTAATTTGTTATATGTTAATTCAAATAAATTAAATTTAACTATTTGATTGTTAACATTCTCTTTTTACGCATTCGGTATTAGATGAAGTTCATATAAATTGTACTAAATATATTAATTTTATTTTTCATTTTATTCATATACTTTTTAAACTAGTAGGGCCGCATTAGCTTTATCCAGAAATATTTATGGAAGAAAAATAAAAAAAAAGTTTCTTTTTTCTATAAACTACATGTAATTTATACCTTAAAAATTAATGAGATGAGATTTTACAAACAAATTTATACATAAACTAATTAATTTATATACTCAGGTGTTTTTTTTTCAAATAAGAGTATTTTTCCTCTGAAAAAAAATAAAAATAGTATAGTAGTTAAAATTAGTGCAGTTTACAATTCAGTTAGTAGTTTAGTTTAGTTTATATTGTAGTTTAGTACAATTTACAATTCAGTTAGTAGTTTACTTCAGTTTATATTGTAGTTTAGTACAGTTTACAATTTAGTTAGTAGTTCAGTTCAATTTATATTGTAGTTTAGTACAATTTAGTACAATACAGTACAATTCAGTTCAGTTTGATAAAACAAAAATTTGTCTGAACTGTTTTACAGTTCAGTTTAAACAAATCAGTTTTTAGTTCAGTACAGTTTTTAGCAATACAGTGCAGTACAGTTTCATTTGCACACCCCTACTAAGTAGTATTTTCAAAAGGAGATATAAACATGCCATGTCTACAAGATCTATTAAATAAATAAATATTTGCATATGTATGGTCTATTTTATTATTTAAAAAATTATACAGTCTCACTACTACTCATCACAAACAAAGGAATGATCCACCTAACGATAAAAGAACATTGAGAGTTATCTAGAATGAAAATTATTACTAATGACCAATGACTCTAATGTGTATCAATTGGCCTACAACAATAAAATGATAACATAAATACTCTCCACAAACAAGATTCAATATTTTATCTATTTATCACAACTTTATCATCATAATCAGAATTTTAAATCAATGGTATTTGTAAATTTTTAACTTTCCTTACATGAGAATAACTTTTTTTAGAGCTCTTAAATATCAAAATTCATCCACTAAGACCTAGATCAAGGTATTCAAACATGATAAAAATTCAATATATGGTAAAACAAGTTGAGATAATCACTTCTCTCAATTGATTTCAATAATGACTATAACACTAGTGGAAAAACGCTGTTTAACGTCACCCCAATGACGTCGGTTAGCGAGTAGCCCGACGTATATGAGTGCACAGTGGCATTAGCGTAAATAAGTTGGTACCTAGATGTTGGTTTCAAGGGGACGCGACGTCTATAATATAATACACGTTTGCTCTTTCCTAAACTGACGTCTAATGTAATGAGGTAGGTGAGAAGACAAGCTTTTCCTACGCCATTGATGTCGCTTTTGATGGGGGCCCGACGTGTACTAGAGTGCAATTAATGCTCGTCACCTGATTCTCAGGCGTTTAGACGTCAAGTGGTCAATCACCAACATCTGTAGCCTGTTCGGAAGGCGGGAAGACAGAAATTTCTGCAAAATAGACGTCACTTTTCGGGAAAATAGACATCGAGTGGTCAATCACCAACGTTTATAGGCCTGTAATTAATTATGTTCACCAAAATCCGAGGCACGTCGACGTCCGGTAGCAGAGCACGGACGTCTATAGTATTATAGACGTCGGCGCCCCTTCAAAACCGTCGTCTACTTCCCTGACAGGAAATGAAACATCAATCGGTTCAGCGCCCTAGACGTCGGCCCCCTGGACACCGACGTCTAATGGCATTCAAAAAGTCACTTTAAATGTTATCTTGAACATCGAATTAGTTAGATAATCTACGTCTAGGTGACTATAGACGTCGGGTCCTGGGGGAACCGACGCCCCATTTCATTTTAAATAAACCGCAGACCCTTCGCGACATTGCAGTTTCTGATATCATCGCGTCTTCCTCCTCTCCTTTTTCTCTCTTGTGGCTCCTCTCCTTTTTCTCTCTTGCGGCATTATGATAATGGTAATTCTTACCATTTTCTATGGTGCAATTTTCTTACCAAATCAACTCTTTTGAAGCTTGAAACATGCTTAATCCTCCCTTTTTAATCTAACTTTGTGAATAACTTCAGTAGGTTACACATACATTTACTTTCATCACTAATTCCTCAAATTTTGTAGGAACTTTGTGTGTTTTGGAAGGACATTCAAGTTATCAAGAGTGGAGAACCAAGGAAGAGCCTTGAAGATGAAGTTTTGAAGTTGTTTTCCTACAGAAGTGACGCCCAGGCACCCCTAAAGGGCGCTCAGCGCCCTTCAACTCGCACTTTTGCACATTCGCCCAAGCCCAGGCGCCCCTAAAGGGCGCCGAGTGTCCTTCAGCTCGCACTTTTTGGCAATTCTTCACGCTTGGGCGCCCCCAGAGGGCGCTGGGCGCCCTTTGTCTCGCACTTCTGATGATATTTTTGGCGCTAGGGTACCCCAGAAAAGGGTGCTGGGCGCGACTTTTGCTGAGTTGGCACCCTAGAACTATAAAACGCACACAGTTTTCGAGGGTTGGCAACTCTTGGCGGCTGAGACTCAAAAATACCATTTTTGGACCTCTTGGAGCTGGTTTTAAGTTGTGGGAACTCTCCATTCTTCCTCCTTGGGTCTCCTTCTACTCCATTTTCTTCCATTGTAAGCTCAAGCTCTCCATGACTATGGAGAGCTAAGTTCGTTTTGTTGGGGAATGATGTAAACTATACAACCCATTTGTAAATGCACTTGTTTTAAATGATAATATGCTTATTTCTTTACTTGCTAGTGTTTATTTCTTTGCTTAAAGCTTGTTATGACTTGATCAACCATGGCATGATGTTAGGGTTTGCTTGATATTGGGAAATGTTTTGTGAATCTTGAAATGAACTAAACACCTAAAGGAAATAGTGTCTAGGGATAGAGCTAGAACCTTTGGTTGTCTTAGACTTCTTTTCTTAATGCGGGTGAATTTGTTAGGTTGCCAAGGGATTGGGATTTAACAAGTGAACGTAGGCTTTCTCACCAAGGGATTGGGTTTAAGTAACTTAGCTAGTTGACAAGAGCAAGTTAATGAAGAAGAGTGTGTTGGTGCATTTGCATAAGGGTATATTAGTTGACGTCATTCTCCAACATATCCATTCCATATTTGCATCAATCATTTCATTTTCAAGTGTTTTGGCCCTAAGAGTTCAAATCTTTACATATGCATGACTTTTACTTTCTTTACACAATTTCACACTAAAATGGAATCATTCTTTAGCTTAAATTAGTTAGTAATTACACGTTAGTAGAGTAGTGACCGAGTCTCTTGGGAAACGATATCCAGTCTTACCGGTTTACTACTTGTAGCGATTTGGTACGCTTGCCAATTCCGTAACAAGTTTTTAGCGCTGCTGCTGGGGATTCGGTTTAATTACTTTACTTTTGTGTGATTTCTAACCCATTTAGGCTATATTCTTATATTCTTTTTATTGTGAATAATCTTTGTTTTTATTTAATTTTGGGGCTAACTTGGTGCTCTAGTATTATTGTCTCTAGTGTATGCAGGGCACAATTCGTACTAGAAGCACAACATCCTCTGATCCTCTCCTTTTAGATCCTGAAGTTGAAAAGACTGCCCGAAGAAACAACAATAGAAGAAGAAGAGAGAATCGGGCATCTAGAGAAACTTCTCTCACTCTTTTGATTCCTGAGCTACCAATCTTACCTGCGGTTGATCAGGAAGTGGAACAGATGGAGGACAATAGGAATGGTGACCGTGATGGGCAAGCTAGACGCACTTTGGAGGACTTCAATGCGTTTTCAAGGACGTTTCACTTTAATAGTATTGCTCGGCCACGGATCAATGCCCCAAACGTGGAGATGAAACCTGCTCTCGTCCATCTGGTGCAGAGCAATCAATTTCATGGCCTGACACATTAAAACCCATTCAACCACATCACGTGTTTCTTGGAGATATGCAATACGGTGAAGCTCCAAGATGTTCCTCATGACTTCATAAGGCTCAACCTATTTCCGTTCTCTCTTGGAGGCAATGCCAAAGAGTGGCTCAAATCATTCCATGAAAACAGCCTCACTAGCTGGGATGATGTAGTAGCTAAATTTTGCAACAAATTCTTCCCTCGGTCGAAAGTTAACAAAGGGAAGCAAGAAATATCATCGTTCCAGCAAGATTTTAGTGAGACGCTGAGTCAAGCTTCGGAAAGATTCAAAGGGCTGCTAAGGAAAACACCCACTCATGGGTTTGATGAGCCCACAGTCTTGAACATGTTCTTGGGAGGATTGAGATCCCAAACTAAGTTGATGTTGAATGCCTCAGTTGGAGGAAACATCCGTTGGAAGACCCTAGAGGAAGCCCGTGAGCTCATTGAGAACATGGCTGCAAATGACAGTGAATTGCAGAATGAGAGGGGGCAACAAAAAGGTGTCTTACAAATACAGTCTCAGGATGCTATCTTGGCTCAAAACAAGATCATGACCCAACAACTTGAAATCCTTATGAACAAAGTTTCTCAGTTGCAAGAGCACCAAAATGTATCACACGCACAACATCAAGGGTGAGAGTTGTGTGGTGGAGCCCATGTAAGTGGTCAATGTGTGAAACAGGGCAATGTCCAAGAAGATGTGAACTATATGGGTAATCAAAACCGACCAAACAATTACAACCAAGGTTGGAGACCCCACCCTAGCACGAGTCAAGGACAAGCTGGGCCATTAAATAGACCACCACAACAACAATATCAACCATACTCTGCTTGTGCTGAAAGATCCTCTAAGTTGGAAGAAACTTTCCAACAATTTATGCAGGTCTCCATATCTAATCATAAAAACACTGAGGCTTCCATCAGAAACTTGGAGATCCAAATGGGCCAACTGGCCAAGAAGTTTGAAGAGAAATCCGACAAGGATTTTGGAGCTAACACTGAAGCCAATCCAAAGGAAGAGTGCAAAGTTATCACCACTAAGAGTGGTAAAATGTTAGTTGAGAGGGAGAGAGAGGAAAAAGACAAGAGAGTTGGAGAGACGGAAAAAGAAGTGAGTGGAGAGAAAAATGATGAAAAAGAAAAGGAGGAGAGAAAAATAGAGGATGAGAGTAAAAATATTGAGAGTATGAGTGGAGAGAAAAAGAAAGAGGGAGTTGAGAAAAAGAAAGAAATTGAGAAGCCTCTTCCTTATCCAAAAATCTTCTCTAAAAAGGAGAAGGAGAAACAATATGGGCGATTCATGGACATCTTTAAGCAATTGGAGATAAAAATACCCTTCTCTGAAGCACTTCAACAATTGCCAGCCTATGCAAAGTTTATGAAGGAGCTCCTCACCAAAAAGAGAAAATACATTAAGGAGGAAACCGTTGAAGTGCAAGGCAATTATAGTGCCATTATCCAGAAGCTTCTTCCTCCTAAATTCAAAGATCCGGGTAGCTTTACTATCCCTTGCACCATAGGGAAGCTTGCCATTGGGAAGGCCTTGATTGACTTGGGTGCTAGCATCAATTTGATGCCCTTGTCCTTATTCAAACAAATTGGGGAGTCAGAACTCAAGCCAACACAGATGACTCTATAGTTGGCGGATAGATCTATCAAATACCTCCATGGTGTTGTGGAGGATGTTCTTGTACAAGTTGATAAATTTGTATTCCTGGTGGATTTTTTTATTATGGAGATGGAATCGGACTTGGATGTGCCTCTCATCCTTGGAAGGCCATTTATGAAGACTGCTAGAGTACTCATTGATGTTGATGATGGTAAACTCAAGGTAAGGGTACAAGACAAAAAGGTGAATTTCAATGTGTTTGAAGCCATGTCTCACTCTAGTGATGAAGGAGAGTGTTTCAAAGTTGATGTATTGGATGAAGTTTGTGCTAAAGTGGAGAAGGAGATGCACATTTCATCCCCGCTTTTGAAAACTCTCATTGATGTTCATCAGTCTCTCAATGAAGCAGAGGAGAGAATTCTTGAAGATTGTTTGACAGAGCTTGATGTGTTGAAGGAGATCCCACCTCATGAGGAAAAAATTGAAGATTTGAGGACTCATGATAGTGTTGAAGAGAAGAAGATGGAGCTGAAAATGTTACCTTCCCATCTAAAGTATGTTTTTCTTGAAGAGGGTAACAACAAACCAGTGATCATTAGTAGCTCCTTATCAATTGATGAAGAGAAGAAACTCATGGAGGTCTTGAAGAACAACAAAGGAGCTGTGGGATGGTCAATTTCTGACTTGAAGGGGATAAGTCCCACCTATTGCATGCACAGGATCTTTATGGAAGAGGATTTCAAACCTGTGACCTAACCTCAGAGAAGGCTTAATCCTGTTATGAAGGAGGAGGTGAGAAAAGAGGTTCTAAAGCTTCTTGAGGCCGTAATTATATATCCCATTTCTGATAGCAGTTGGGTGAGTCTGGTGCAAGTAGTGCCCAAGAAGGGTGGTATGACAGTCATATGTAATGAGAAGAATGAGTTGATCCCTACAAGGACTGTCACCGGTTGGAGAATGTGTATTGACTACCGAAAGCTCAACAAAGCCACTAGGAAGGATCATTTTCCTCTTCCCTTCATGGACCAGATGCTAAAGAGATTAACAGGTCAAGCATTCTACTGCTTCTTGGATGGATATTCTGGTTATAATCAAATAGTTGTGGACCCCAAAGATCAAGAGAAGGCGACTTTCACATGCCCCTTTGGGATATTTTCTTATAGGAAGATGCCATTTGGGCTTTGTAACGCCCCAACCACTTTCCAAAGATGCATGCAAGCCATATTCTCCGACCTTGTGGAGAAATGTATAGAGGTCTTCATGGATGATCTCTCGGTGTTTGGAAGCTCTTTTGATATATGTTTGGCTAATCTAGAAATTGTGTTGCAAAGATGTGTCCAAACTAATCTCATTCTCAATTGGGAGAAGTGTCATTTCATGGTAACCGAAGGCATTGTTTTGGGGCACAAAATATCATCCAAAGGGATCAAAGTGGATAAAGCTAAAGTGGAGGTGATTGAAAAGCTTCCTCCACCAACCAATTTGAAGGGCATCCGAAGCTTTCTTGGCCATGTAGGGTTTTATAGAAGATTCATTAAAGACTTTTCCAAGATCGCTAAGCCTTTGAGCAATCTCCTTGTGAAGGACACACCCTTTGACATGAATGATTAATGCTTAAAGGCCTTTGAACTTTTGAAGGACAAGTTGATTTTAGCCCCAGTGATTGTATCTCCCAATTGGGACCAAGACTTTGAGTTGATGTGTGATGCCAGTGACTATGCTATAGGAGCCGTTCTTGGCCAAAGAAGAGAGAAGATCTTTCATGCCATCTACTATACTAGCAAAGTCTTGGATGATGCTCAACTCAATTATGCCATCACGGAGAAGGAGTTTCTTGCCATAGTCTATGCATTGGAGAAATTTAGACCATATCTCATTGGGTCTAAAGTGATCATTTACACCGACCATGCTGCCATTAAGTATTTGCTCACAAAACCTGATTCCAAACCAAGACTAATAAGATGGGTCTTGTTGCTCCAAGAGTTCGATGTTGAGATTCATGACAAGAAGGGAAGTGAGAATCTCATTGCGGATCATCTATCTAGGCTTATCAATGAAGAAGTCACTTGCAAGGAAAAAGAGATCCGTGAGTCATTCTCAGATGAGATCCATGGTTTACTGACATGGCTAACTTCAAGGCTGCATGAGTCCTACCAGAGGATCTATCATGGCATCAGAAAAAGAAATTCTTACATGATGCAAAGCAATTTATCTGGGATGATCCCTTCTTATTCAAGATTGGAGCTGACAACCTATTGAGGAGGTGTGTCACTAGTGAGGAGGCAGCAGGTATTCTATGGCACTGTCATAACTCCCCATATGGAGGCCACTTCAATGGAGAGAGAACTGCTGCAAAAGTTCTACAATCTGGGTTTTATTAGCCTACCTTGTTCAAGGATGCTCACCATCATGCTAGGAGTTGTGACAAATGCCAAAGAACGGGGAGCATCTCAAGGAGGCATGAAATGCCCTTGCAAATGATTCAAGAGGTGGAAGTCTTTGATTGTTGGGGCATAAACTTTGTTGGCCCACTTCCTCCTTCTTTCAACAATGAGTACATCTTGGTGGCTGTTGATTATGTAAGCAAATGGGTGGAGGCAGCTGCTTGCCCCAAAAAGGATGCATTCACAGTCATCAAGTTCTTAAAAAGGCAAGTTTTTACACGGTTTGGAGTTCCTAGGGTCCTCATTAGTGATGGAGGATCTCACTTTTGCAATGATCAATTGGCCAAGGTGCTTAAGCACTATGAAGTTAAGCATAAGGTGGCCTCACCTTACCACCCACAAACTAATGGACAAGCGGAAGTTTCCAACCGAGAGATAAAGAAGATCTTGGAGAAAACTATGGCTTCTTCTAGGAAGGATTGGTCTCAAAAGCTGGATGATGCCCTATGGGCATATAGAACTGCCATGAAGACTCCGGTGGGGCTAACTCCTTTCCAACTTGTCTATGGGAAGGATTGCCACTTGTCGGTTGAGTTAGAGCACCGTGCTTATTGGGCTCTCAAGTTCTTGAACTTTGATCCATCCATGTCTGCTGAGAAGAGAAAGAGGCAACTTCTGGAACTTGAAGAAATGCGCCTCCATGCTTATGATTCCTCCAAGAGTTATAAGGAGAAGGTCAAGTTCTACCATGACAAGAAGCTGGTGAAGAAGGTGTTTCATCCGGGTCAACGAGTCTTGCTATTCAACTCACGCTTCAAACTCTTTGCGGGTAAATTTAAATCCAAGTGGTCGGGTCCGTTCACCATTAAGGATGTCAAGCCACATAGAGCTATTGAACTTATAGATCCATCACCTGATGATCCACAAAGAAGCTGGGTAGTCAATAGGCAACGGCTCAAGCCTTACTTAGGTGGTGAGGTTGAACGCCTCAACACAAGTGTTGAGTTGGTTGACCCCTGAGCATCATGGTGTCAAGCTAATGACGTTAAACGAGCGCTTGCTGGGAGGCAACCCAGTTTTCTATCCCTTCTCTTTTCTTATTTTGTTATTTTGGTGTGTTTTGATTGCTTGAATTTGCTTTGATTTGTGGTGTGTGCAAATTAGTGTTTTAGGAATTGTGTTTTTGTGTTTAATTTGTGATTTCCATCTTAAGTTAGGATGTGTACTTTGTTGCATTGATGTAATACTGAAGGTTGTTGTATTGTTGTGTTCAATTGGTGTGAATAGTTGTGGCTCACTCAGTTGAGTCGTGTGCTTGTTTGTGTAATTTTGTGCTGTCATGAATTGCAAGTTTAAGTTGTCTTTTGTGTCACAAGTAGAGTCTTGAGTTGGAGAGTTGAAAAAGAGCTTGGAATTGGACACTTGATTTGGATTTCTAGCACTCAATTTCACTCCCTATGGATTGCAAGAAGTTTCTTTAGTGAAAACACATTGATCTGGGCTGAATTGAGTGTTTAGAAGTGTCTAAATTCAAAAGTCAATGTTGAGTTGGACCAAATTTGTGTTCTGTAGAATTCTGCAGAAATTCTGCAGAACTTGCGCCAAGGCGCCCTCAAAAGGCACCCAGCGCCATTTCTCACTGCCTTTAAATTTGGTCTGCTGCAAGAGTCGCGTCCTGGCCCCTCAAAAGGGCGCCCAGCGCCCCTGTTCTGCAGCGAAGTGGTTCTGAGATTGGGTCTCTTTGCACATTCTGGGCCAATTTCTTTTAATTGTTCCTAAACCTAGCGCCCCCTTGCGCCACCCACTTTCTCCACTCTCACTATTCATTCTCTCACGCCACCCCTACGCCCCTCTCTCTCACGCTCATCCCTTCTCCTAAACCCAAACCACCACTCTCAACTCAATTCCTCCATAACCACCGTCACACCCTCCCTATTTCACTCTCTCTTTCAATCCCAACCACCATTCTCTCACACAATCACTCTTGCTCACCATCACTCTCTCAAACCCCTCCTCTTTCACTCACGACCACCACCCATCACTCTCCCACTCCACCGCTACCACTTCTCGGACCCAAGACAACCACCGCGACAGCCACCCACCACCACTATTCTGCCACATTCTCTGCACACCCGTCACACACTCCGTCATCCACGTTCTAACCACCATCGTCTACCCTTAAAACCCTAACCCCCATTCACGCCTACCCTTCATAATCAAAACCCTCATTTTCCCAATCTCTCTATCTCTCCCCATTGCCCTAACCCACCAATAACAAAAGGGGCGTATTGACTTTGGTCTCGGGCTGTTGATAAGGGCAACCTTACTTTGGCTGACTCAATTTCTCACATATCACTCCACCAAGTGCATTCTCACTTCAATTTCTCCAACTCAAGTAGGTTTTTCATGTTCACTGTTCTCGAATTATGTCATTATGTTTCTTGTTTGTGATGCATCCATCTTGCAAATTTGGTCATATTAGGTTCTGTTGATTTCCTTGGCTGTGTAATTTGTAATTTTGTGGTTGTATGTCTGGTGGGTGTGGTTGCATGCTAGAATTCTAGATTCACTCATAATGTTGTTGAAAATCTAGTGCTAAATAGAGGTTTTCTGTGTGTGAACTGGTGTGGATGAACTGACTTGGATGTTTCTGTGGTGCGGGTTCCAGTTATATGATGATTCTTAGTCCCTTAAGGCAACCCAAAGAATGTCTTGATGTTTTAGACTGCTCTGTGTACTGCATTTTCTCTGTTTTGTTCTGCTCAGAAGAGATTTTTGAAATGATACCAGAGGGTAAAGTTCACGGCCACCGCAGCACTTTTCTGCATATTTCCCGCCCAGGCGCCCCCTATAGAGCGCCCTAAAGCAACACACCGGCACAGGACACACATGCAGCCCTGTTCTGCAGCAATTCGCGCCCAGCGCCTCCTATAGGGCGCCTGGGCGCCACCACTCTGCACTGCACCAATTTTTGAGCTCTGTTTTCACTATCTTCTGTTCTTGCATACCCTGTTTCGTATCCCTTTGCTTTTCTACACTATTTTGTGCATTGTTAAGCCTTGGTTGGCATCAAGCTGAATGTTTGTTGCAAATGGTTTCTCTTGAATGCTAACATGTTACACCATTTGTTTCAAACTTGTACGCAGGCATGGCTTCATCCTTTAATCCAAAAAGAGTCAAGACTGTTGGGTATAAGAAGGATAAGGGCAAGAAGAAGAAGAGCAGCATCTTTAGCCACCACTTCCTCTCTGCGAAACATGAGGAACATTTCCAGGTGGTTCAAAACCGCCGCCTGTTGACGGAGAGGAAAGTTGAACAATTGATTCTGGAGGCCCGACAGTTTGGTGATGAGCTTGAAAGGAGGCACTGGTTGAGGCTCCTCCATTATCCTGAACTTGCGAACATTGCAGTTGTCAAGGAATTCTATGCCAATGCTCGTCATTTCTCTTATGGGGAGGAACCTTTCGTCAGTTATGTCAGGGGCCGAAGGGTCCCATTTGATGCGGCCACCATAAACACCTTCCTCAACACTCAGTGGCCCGAGGACATTGCTTCATGTGAATATGCCACTGTTCGTGCAAATCAATTTTGGGAAGTTGATTTTACGGATGTGGAACGTGTTCTTTGCATTCCAGGGAGCCACTTCTACAGAAATCTTCATGACAAGCCCCTCAATATCAAGCGCTCATTCCTCCAACCCTTGTACAAATATTGGGTGGTCTTACTTCATGCAAACATCTCACCTTGCTCTCATGTTTCTGACCTTATCACCAGTTGTGCGGTTCTTCTCTATCACATCATGCAGGGCCGACAGATCAATCTTGGTCAATGCATCGCCCAGGAGATATTCGACTGTGCTCATTCAGTAAACCCAAAGGCTCCACTTGGGCATCCTTCTCTCATCACGCATTTATGCGCACTTGCTGGAGTTGACACCTCGGAGGCACCCTTTGAAAGACCACGTGCAACCATCAACCGTGCTTACTACACCCAGTATTGTCTACTTGATGAGCATCCCCTTGGGCCTGACCAGCATGCTCTGCCTGAACTCCTTGCCTCACACGATTCTTTCATGATGGTAGAGATGCGGAAGATGATGCAGCGGCTGGAGGCAAATATGAAGGTCATTCACCGGATTGGTCGTGCCCAGGCCGCGATGATGAGGCACGCTTTTGGGGCCTCTCACCTCGATTTTATGACTCCAGCCGAGTATGATGCATTTGTAGCTTGGCCTGGGGACCAGGCTCCTACAACTGGAGGAGGTGCTACGTCGTCTAGAGCACAGGCCATGGAGGAGGATGGCACTGAGGAGTGTGACTCTGATGCTGGGACAGAGATCATTGAGGAAGACGATGATGATGATTCTGAGGAGAATGGCACAGAGGTGGAGGATGTTGATGGTGATGAGGATGACGAGGATGATGACTGAGGCTTATGGATCAGGCTCAGTCATTGCACTGCATATTGTGGAAACTTTTATTTTTCTGTCATGTTTTTAATTTCAGTTTTTCGTTTAACTGTTTGAACTTGGCTTGATGGTTAGTTCGATGACAATGTTTTGATATCAAGTTCTCTTTGTGATTGTGGAAATTTTTGTATGCTTGCTCGATTTGTGTGATTTCTCTGAGATGATTGGATTGAGATGTGAAGATTTGATTGTGGTTGCTCATGATTGTTTGAGATTATGCTAGGTTTTTCTTGTGGTCAATGTACAGGGAATTGTGTTTGAAAACAAAAATGTGGAACCCTAAGAAACCTAGTGAGATATTGTACCTCAGAAGTTTTGTTGAATGATATCACTTTGGAATCACAATTGATTTTGCCTGATTGTCTCTATGTGAATCATTTACTTGCTTGTTTCATATGATCAAGGCCACCTTGTTCTTCTATCTTGTCTATGTTGTGAACCCAAGAGCTTTTGTAACCCTGTGAATCTGGAAGAAACATTGATCTCATCCTTGAACCTTTTGATCAATAATGAAAATTTTGACCTCCTTACCTTGAGCTAAGTAGAGCATTCATTTTGGTATAGGAAAATGGTTTAAGTTTGAGGTGGTTGAGGTTACAAAAAGAAAGTGACAAGAAAAGCGAAAAGAAAAATGAGAAGAAAAAGAAGAATAAGGAAAAGGATCAAGAAAAAGAATCAATAGATGAAAAGTTGGAAAGAGAATTGAGATTGGTTGTAATTGATCGAAGTTAAGAAGAGGATTATGTTGACTTGTGCTAATTTGAATGCTTTCTTAGCTAAAGGTGTTTTGTATCTAGAAAAACCAAAATTCTTTCTTAGCCCAACCAAAATACAAGTCTTGAAAGTCCTTGTGATGCAAACTTGTAGGTGAATGTATTCATTGTGGTAGAAATGAAAGGTAAAGTTGAATTATGTGACCTTGTGTTGCTAGAGTGAGAAACACGCATCCTTATACACCAGTGTGCTTGAGAGAATCAATTTCTTTGGTGAGAGGAAAGGGCTCATATTAGTGTTGAGAACACTTTTGCCATGCTTGTTGATCCCTTTTAAAACCTTGCATAATTCTTGTGATTCTTGTTCTGTGAGCACCATGGTTGAAATTTTCTTTGTCAAAAATTCATCTTCTCAAGTTGATTTTACCGTGATGAGCAAGTTTGATTCGATCCTACCTGTCTTGAATGTTGATTCATTGGAATTGAATTGTCTGTCTAAGCCTAGTTCTCCTTTTTGCTTGAGGGCAAGCAAAGTTTTAAGTTTGAGGTTGTTGATAACGGTAATTCTTACCATTATCTATGGTGCAATTTTCTTACCAAATCAACTCTCTTGAAGCTCGAAACATGCTTAATCCTCCATTTTTAATCTAACTTTGTGAATAACTTCAGTAGGTTACACATACATTTAGTTTCATCACTAATTCCTCAAATTTTGTAGGAACTTTGTGTGTTTTGGAAGGACATTCAAGTTATCAAGAGTGGAGAACCAAGGAAGAGCCTTAAAGATGAAGTTTTGAAGTTGTTTTCCTACAAAAGTGACGCCCAGGCGCCCCTAAACGGTGCTCAACGCCCTTCAACTCGCACTTTTGCACATTCGCCCACGCCCAGGCGCCCCTAAAGGGCGCCCAGCGTCCTTCAGCTCGCACTTTTTGTCAATTCTTCACGCCTGGGCACCCCCAGAGGGCGCTGGGCGCCCTTTGTCTCGCACTTCTGATGATATATTTGGCACCAGGGCGCCCCAGAAAAGGGCGTTGGGCGCGACTTTTTGCTGAGTTGGCACCCTAGAACTATAAAAGGCACACAGTTTTCGAGGGTTGGCAACTTTTGGCGGCTGAGACTCAGAAATACCATTTTTGGACCTCTTGGAGCTGGTTTTGAGCTGTGGGAACTCTCCATTCTTCCTCCTTGGGTCTCCTTCTACTCCATTTTCTTCCATTGTAAGCTCAAGCTCTCCATGACTATGGAGAGCTAAGTTCGTTTTGTTGGGGAATGATGTAAACTATACAACCCATTTGTAAATGCACTTGTTTTAAATGATAATATGCTTCTTTCTTTACTTGCTAGTGTTTATTTCTTTGCTTAAAGCTTGTTATGACTTGATCAACCATGGCATGATGTTAGGGTTTGCTTAATAGTGGGAAATGTTTTGTGAATCTTGAAATGAACTAAACACCTAAAGGAAATAGTGTCTAGGGATAGAGCTAGAACCTTTGGTTGTCTTAGACTTCTTTACTTAATGCGGGTGAATTTGTTAGGTTGCCAAGGGATTGGAATTTAACAAGTGAACCTAGGCTTTCTCACCAAGGGATTGGGTTTAAGTAACTTAGCTAGTTGACAAGAGCAAGTTAATGAAGAAGAGTGTGTTAGTGCATTTGCATAAGGGTATATTAGTTGACGTCATTCTCCAACATATCCATTCCATATTTGCATCAATCATTTCATTTTCGAGTGTTTTGGCCCTAAGAGTTCAACTCTTTACATATGCATGACTTTTACTTTCTTTACACAATTTCACACTAAAATGGAATCATTCTTTAGCTTAAATTAGTTAGTAATTATACGTTAGTTGAGTAGTGACCGAGTCTCTTGGGAAACGATATCCGGTCTTACCGGTTTACTACTTGTAGCGATTTCGTACGCTTGCCAATTCTGTAACACATTGCATTATTATTTCTGATAACATCATCGTCTTCCTCCTCTCCCTTTTCTCTCTTGCGGCATTGCATTATTATTTCTGATAACATCATCGTCTTCCTCCTCTCCTTTTTCTCTCTTGCGGCATTGCATCCCAGGTGCGTGTTTTACCGTTTAAACTTTGTTCAGTCTTTCATCGATTATCTTCTGGTTCTGGTTCAACTGATAAAATTTGTTTTCTTGTTTTGTGTTTTAGTGCAGTTTTGTTCCTCTCTTGGGGTAACGCAGTACCACATTCTTTCTTTGCTAGCGGCCTCCCAGAAAAAGTGGCGTCTTTTGGATTTCTCGTGGTGTTTCGACCCAAAAACGATCCTGGAACTAAGCAAAGACCCAGGTTCGGTTTTGGGTTGAAATGTCATGAGAAATTCAAAAGACGCAAGCTTTTTTTCGAGGGAAACTAGCAAAGAAAGAGTGTGCTACTGGGCTATCCAAAGACAGGAACAAAACTGCACTAAAACACAATGACTGTATTATACGTCGGTTAATGCACACACCGACGTCTATAGTGACATGAGACGTCGGTTAGTGACATGTTCGATGTCTTTATGTGCTCTTAGACGTCGGTTAATGCACAGTTCGACGTCTACATAGTGCCTTTAGACATCGGGGTTAGGCTTATACCGACGTTTACTAACGTCGGTCCTGCCACTAACTGATGTCAGTATAGACGTCTGTTATGTGGATGTCCGACGTCCCATTGACGTCACCGGCAATGACGTCGGCTGTGAAGGAGATGTTAAAAGCACAAAATAACCGACGTTAAACAGCGTTTTTCCACTAGTGTAACTTCTAAACTAAGAGAAGTAAGAAATTGAAAAACATATGACAACTTACTCTGCTTAGAATTTTGATCATGTCAAAACAATCTTTAACTTCTTATCTAGTCAAGATGCAATCAGATTTTGAAAAGATGAGATATATGTATAGAGAAGAGAAGTTAAAGAGAAAGGAGAGGAAGATTTTTAAAGGAAGCATAATGTGTGTACATGATGAAGATGTTAAAATTTTAAAAACCACATTCACATATGTCTAAGTATTGACAAAGGCATTGCTTTTATTTTAATAATTTATGCTATTTTCATTGTAATTCGTGTTACTATCCAACGATTTATAATTTTATAAATTCTTCACAATTTTAACTATAATTTTGATTTAACTAACTCAAATACAAAAATATAGGGAAAACATTAGAAAGAAATTAGATTTTTAATTTTATTTTAAATATTTTTATTATATATATATATATATATATATATATATATATATATATATATATATATATATATATATATATATGGGTTTGTACCTTGTTTTTTCAGTTGGTACATTTTAGCAATGTGTATCGGATTTTAGTAGACAAAAATACCCTTATATATAATGGATTCTAAGTTTTAAGGTTAAGGGTATTATAATAATTTTCATTCTCAAAATTAAAAAAAAAAAAAGAAACCCCCAAACCATTACTCACTTCTCTCATTCCTCTCAACCTTTTATCTTTCATCTCTCTCATTCTAACCTTTCTCTCATTCTCAAAACTAAAAAAAAAAAAAAAAAAAAAAAACTCCAAACCCTTAGTCACCTCCAAAGCTTCTGATCCAGCTTTCTTTAAAAAAAAAAAAAACTAAATAAAAACCTTTTCTCCTTCGTGCACCCCGTTTTTTAACCTGTGCACCTCCCAAACCCATTCCCCTGGCCTAGGCTCAGGCCCATTCTATTCCTTAAAAAAAAAAACAAAAAATGGATTTTCTTTTCTTCCCTGCAACCCCTTTGTTCTCGTTTCACACCCCATCCTCTTTGGGCTTCTGCCCATTCTGTCTAAACACAATCTCTCCTTCCTTCCACACCGTATCCTTATTTCACACCCCCTTTTCTTATTTAATCACCTTCACACCAATTTTTATCCACTGTTTTATCATTTCACTTTGTATTTTATTTTTCTATTTTTCCTTATTCTGCTTTAAATATTCATCTAGTTTTTAAATAAATGAATATAAAAAAAACAAACAACTAAAATATGTTTTAAAGGTTTAAGCACATGTGTGATCGCTCGCATCGTCCTTGTGCTAAAACATTTTCTTCTTTTTTCTAAAAAATAATATCAAAAGATATTTTAAAGGTTTAAGTACGTGTGTGATCGCTCGCATCGTCCTCGTGCTAAGACCTTTTTTCTTTTAAAAAAAATATATCAAAAAATGTTTTAAAGGTTTAAGCACATATGTGATCATTCACATCGTCCTTGTGCTAAGACCTTTTCTTCTTTTCTAAAAAAATAATAAATAAAAATGTTTTAAAGGTTTAAGCACACATGCGACCGTTTGCGTAGGCCTTGTGCTAAAAACCTTTTTTCCTTCTTTTTACAAAAATAATACAAATATGTTTTAAAAGGTTAAAGCACATGTGCGACCGTTCGTGTAGGCCTTGTGCTAAAAGCCTTTTTTCCATCTTTTTACAAAAATAATAAAAATATGTTTTAAAAGGTTAAAGCACGCGTGCGACTGTTCGCGTAGGCCTTGTGCTAAAAGCCTTTTTCCCTTCTTTTTTACAAAAATAATAAAAATACGTTTTAAAAGGTTAAAGCACACGTGCGACCGTTCGCGTAGGCCTTGTGCTAAAAACCTTTTCTCTTTCTTTTATAAAAAATACCAAAAAATATAAAATCTTCAAAAATTAAAAACATCATCATTACAAACAAACAATCTCTCAGCTAGAACTACGTAATCCTGATTTCTCACTTTGAGAATACGTAGGAGCAAAGCCAATCCTTGTCGGGCTCAAAAATAAAAAAAATATATATTTTTTGTTTCTTAAAGCATTGTTTTTTGGGATAGTTAAGCATTTTGAAAACCACATCATCATTTGTTTATTTAATTAAAGGTACTACCTTCGGGCAAGCATTGTAGGGTACTAATACCTTCCCTACACGTAACTGACTCCCGAACCCAATCTTTGGTTTTCGTGGACCGTTCCTTTCTTTATGGTTTTTCTGTAATTTTCCAAAATAAACTATGGTGGCGACTCCAAACTCTTTTTTAAACGATTCTTTTTGGATCGTCGTCCCGTCGCGATTCCGGTTGCGACAGGATGCATATGTTTGATGACGATTTGTCTTAGACGATGAAAACTATGATGTCATATAGACTATGTGTCCTAGACGTTTGACTCTCTACAATATCCTTGTTAACACTATCACATATGAAATGATGTTTAACCTCAATATGTTTAGCGCGTGAATGCAATGTAGGATTTTTACACGAACAGATGGCAACATTGTTATCACAGTAGATAGGGATCTTACTTTCAACATGGTTGTAATCTTCTAGTTGATTTTTGATCCATAGTAGTTGTGATCAGCAATGTGTAACAAATATGTAATCAACTTCAATTGTTGACAACGCGATTGTATTATGCTTCTTGCTCACCCATGATATTATGTTTCTTCCAAGTAAGTGGCAGCCTCCACTTGTACTTTTTCGTTCAACCTTATCTCCAACAAAATCAGGATCACAACATCCTTCAAGATTGAAGCTCTGACTCCCTTTATAGGATAGTCCGAGAGATGTTGTTCCTTTTAGATAGCGAAATATGCGTTTAACAATACTAAGATGGGTTTCTCTAGGATTTGACTGAAATCTCGCACAAAGACAGGCACTAAACATTATGTTAGGTCTAGACGTGGTGAGATACAAAAGTGAACCTATCATTCGACGATACAGAGTATTGTCCACTTTTGTTGAGCTTTCATCTAGTCCCAAGCTAGTTGTTGGATGCATTGAAGTTTTCATCTCCTTGGTGTCATCCATGTTAAACTTTTTTAGCAGCTCCTTGATATACGTTGTTTGGTGGATGTAGATTGTGTCTTCTTCTTGCTTGATTTGTAGCCTAAGAAAAAACTTTACCTCACCCATCATGCTCACTTCAAACTCTTCTTGCATCATGATCGAGAAGTCTCGACATAATTTTCCATCAGTAGTACTGAAAATAATGTTATCAACATATATTTGAATGATAATGAAGTCTTGGTTGACATTTTTCTTGAAGAGCTTGGTGTTTACTTGACCTCTCGTGAAACCATTCTTTATAAGGAAGAGACTTAATCGTTCATACCAAGCTCTGGAAGCTTGTTTTAAACCATATAAAGCTTTGTTAAGTCTGAAGACGTGTGTGGGATTCGTCTAGCATTCAAAGCCAGGGGGTTATTCCAGGTACACTTCTTTCTTAATGTCGTCATTTAAGAATGCATTCTTGACGTCCATTTGATGTAGCTTGATTCCTTTGAACGTCACGAATGATAGAAGAATTTGAATGGCTTCCAATCGTGCTACAGGAGCATAGCTTTCTATGTAGTTGATTCCTTCTTGTGGAGAGTAGTCTTTCGCAACTAGTCTTGCCTTGTTTCTGATGACATTTCCTTTTTCATCTAACTCGTTGCGATAGACCTTTTTTGCTCCAACTACATGTTTTCCATGAGGTAATTCAACTAATTCCCATACCTCATTTTTCTTAAATTGATCAAGTTCTTCTTTCATAGCTTTAACCCAAGAATTGTCTTCTAAAGCTTGATTGACATTTAACGGCTCAATTTGAGAGATAAGAGCAGTAGTGAGGGGCTTATCATACGATCTAGTTCTTACATGCTCATTCATATTTTCTATGATTTCTCTAAAGGATGGTCTTTGATGATTAAACGGTGTAGGCTGTTTTGTTTCCTTTTTTCTTCACTACTATCGTTGATTGACTCTCCATGTTAATTCTCGATTTAACCGTTAGGAACTTCTGACGCATTTGCCTCCTTGGATAGATTTTCATTACCTGCATTTTAGAGAAGGAATTGTCTAGCTATTACTTACTTTGGTCAGTCTCATGGTTAAATTTCACATGAATGGCTTCCTCAACTTTCAAGGTTCTAGAGTTATAGATTTTAAACACTCTTTATGTTTTCGAGTAGCCAAGCATGGTCCCTTCACCACTTTTGGAGTCAAACCTTTCTAAGTTATCCTTAGTGTTCAGTATAAAGCATTGACAGCCAAAAGGATTAAAATATGAAATGTTTGGTCTTTAGTCCTTCCATAATCATAAGGTGTTTTGTTAAGGATTGGCCTAATGTAAACTCTGTTTTGAATGTAGCAAGCAGTGTTAACTACTTATGCCCAAAAGTGTTTAGGAGAATTAAAAGCATTCAACATAGTTCGGGCCATCTCTTGTAGAGATCTATTTTTCCTCTCAACAACTTCATTTTGTTGTAGAGTTATTGGAGTTGAAAAGTTGTGCTTAATGCTAGTGTTTTCACAAAAGTTTTTGAAAAGCTCATTTTCAAACTCTCCTCTATGGTCACTTTAGATAGACATAATTTTCAAATTCTTTTCAGTCTCTATCCTTTTACAGAGTTTGCAAAAATTATTAAATGTCTCATCCTTATGAGTTATAAATAGAACCCAAGTCCACCTAAAGAAATCATCTACTATTACTAGCCCATAGCGTTTACAACTTATACATTCGGTTCTTGTCGGCCTATCTATATGAAACAGCTCAAGAGGTCGTTTAGTTGAAATAATGTTTTTACTTTCGAAAGGTTCTTTGACATGTTTTCCCTTCATGCAAGCACTACAAAGAATTATATGATTGAATGATACTTCTAGCAGTCCTCTAACGAGATCATGTTGTTGCAGCTTTGAGATTAATCTCATGCTCGCATGTCCACAGTTATTATGTCATGTTACTGCCTCATCTTTCATAGATGCTAGACATGAGACACTTTGAGACTACAACTCATATAGGTTTATCTTGTATAATTTACCTTGTCTGTTAGTTGTAAATACTAAGGAGTTATTATTATCTAATACCCTACATTGGAATTTTTCAAAAACAACATTATATTCGTTGTCACACAACTAATGCTAAGCAAATTATGTTTAAGGTCATATACTAAAAGAACATTATCAATGGATAGGGAAAGGTTTGTACTTACCTTTCCAATTCCTATGATTTTTCCTTTTTGGTTTCCTCAAAAAGTAATTGATCCTTCTTTCTTGTCCCTTAGGTTTAGGAACATACATTTTTCTTCCGTCATGTGACGTGAGCAGGCATTGTCCAGGTACCATGATAGTGATGGTATCGGAGGGGGTAAATTTTAAAGAGTTTAGCGCAGCGGATTAAAAAACCCAGAGAGCGTAAAGCGTATTAAGTCACAGTTGAAACGATTTTCTCCTTTTTAAAGAAAATAATTTTCTTTTAGAAAATTAACCAAGTAGTTGATGTACGTTAAAGTAGAATGAGTAAAGGGCATAAGAAAAGCACACAAGGATTTTTATACTGGTTCGATTCAACAGAATCTACGTCCAGTCGTTAATCACTACAAAGAGTGATTAACAGTTCCACTAAAAATAGTTTAACAGTTTACAATGAAATGAACAAGAACAGAATGAAAAGAACTACTCTACCAACTTGAAGAGACCAGCTCCAGTAATCGACAAACGATTCACTAGCTTCTCCTTTCACAAGACCAGGCAGAGAACCTTGCCAACTTGAAGAGAGTCCACTTCGACTATCGACACACGATACGTAAGCCTCTCCTTTCACAAGATCAAGCAAGGGAACAAAGAAAACCAAAGCTCTCAAGAACGTTCCTCTGACAACTCAGTGTTCTAAGCTTTCTAAGATTTCACAAAGTTATTTTCTGAAGCTCTCAAACACCAATTATATAGCCAAGCACACTGAATGCCAAAGGTCAGCTCCCAACTGCCATGAATAATCGATTATTGTAAGTGATAATCGATTATTCAAGTCCGTTATAGAAATTTCAAAAAGTGATAATCGATTATTTGAAGTGATAATCGATTATTCAAGTGTGACTTGTGATAATCGATTATTGCTTCATGATAATCGATTATTTTAGTTCAAAAACATCTGATAATCGATTATACCTTAATCATAATCGATTATACAAGTAGAAATTACAATATTTATCAATTTCCTACTACATTTAAAAAACTACAAGTTGCTTTTTACGTATTCTTCTATTACAATCAAGAATTACAATTTACAGCATCATCAAAACTTGTCTTCAGGTTTTACCAATACTCCCTTATTGGTAACAATCTCCCCCTTTTTGATGATGATCAAAAAATCTTCTATTAAAAGCAACTCAGTTTTACCTGCAATACATTCTCACTAAAAAGATCACAGAGTTAGTAGTACCTGTATACTTTGAAGAATATTATTTCTTCTCCCCTATCATATAAATATTAATCTCCCCCTTTTTGATCATAGGCAAAAAGTAAGAATCTCCCCCTTAATATGAGCTCCCCCTCAAAAAGATAACAGATGCATAAAAGCTCATTTTATTAATAATAACTGGAAAATTTATAAAGATTTAAAATGCCACACAGAATACAATCAAACATAGAATCCTAAAAAAAAACTAAAATTCAGGACTAGGAGATCTTTCAGTGGGAGCGATATTGAGATGATTCTCAATGTTATGTAGTCGAATAACAAACTCAAGAAACTGATCAACTAAGTATTCATCAAGAGATTGCTGCCACTCATGTACTTCATCAAAATGTGTCTTCTGTGCGAGACTCGTGTCCTCCAATTGTTTGGATAATCTTGCAAAGTGTTCTTCCATAGAATTTGAGGAAGAGAAGGGTATGTTGGAAGGTCCAGCTTCTGATGGAGCTGCAGCATTTACTGGGTCAGCCATATGAGTGTCCATATCGTCATCATCATCAGAATGATCATCATCTTTGTGAATAAGGACCCTTCCGCTAGTAATGAATCCCATCTGACGAAAGGTAGTATCTCCGATTTCTGATCCCACAGTCTCAATATTTTGAACAAGTTCTCCTTCAACAGGTATTCCTTTATATTCTAAAATCCTATAAACAAGAAGAGCATAAGGAAACTGATAAGAGTGGGATTTCTTGGCTTTTACCATGGTGTCAGCAATGAGAGCAGGCCAGTCGATATGTATGTGATTTAAAATCCTATACAAGAGAAGTAAGTCCTGCTCAGAGCATTGAGCATGGTTGGTTGCTCTAGGACAGAGAATCCAAACAATCAAGTAGTGGATCATCCTCTCTTCAACTTTGAATCCTCCAACCAGTAGTTGCCTTCTATTTACTTGCTTCTCAGGATGTCGCAGAAAAGATTGGAAAGTTAACATCCTGTTGAAGTCTTCAAGTCCTAAATGGACTTTGACAGCATCATCCCAGATAGTAAGTTGAGCAACATTTGTCCAAACGTCATCATCTAAAATGATGTGTACGCCTTTGACCTTGGTAGAAATTATTCCATCTCGATAGCGCAAGTTGAAGTAGAAAACTCTTATGAGATCTGGATAAATATTTCCTTTTTGTTCTACCAGATGTGCTAATCCCTGCTCAGCAAACGTATTTGGAAATTGAAACCCATAAAAGCGAAAAAAATCAAGACGGATGTACTTTACCGCCATGATTTTCCTTTCTTGCCAGGAGTTTACGAAATCTGCATGTTTCTCTTGATCTGAGATCCATCCATCTATGTTGGCTAGTCGTGGTTGAGAGGAGGAAGGGGCTCCAGCTGTTTTGCGACGATACCTTCTTGATTCAGCCATGGAAGAAGATGGAGGAGATGAAGGTTTATGAAGTGAAGGAGAGATGAGGAGATTTAGAGCTCTGGATTTGATTTTAGCAGTATTTGGTTGCAAAAGAATGTCTAACAATCGATTATGGGAGGCTATTTATAAGAAAAATGAAGAAACTAGCCGTTTATGGCCATTTTTAGCCGTTATGGGACGCTCCAACGGCTCTATTTTTGAACCTGTTAACGTGATAATCGATTATGGCTCGTGATAATCGATTATCAGTTCATTAATCTCTGCCCAGAATTGCATGATAATCGATTATGCCTAATGATAATCGATTATCTGCTCAAAGTTTTCCAGATTTACTTTTATGACTAAATAATCGATTATGGCTCAGTGACAATCGATTATGGCTCGCTAAAGTCACGAAAAATGCAATATTTTGCATAGATTTTGATTCTAGGACATGTCTAATACTCCTAATTCTCTCCTAAGCTCAATGAATCTATCTTTAGGTAGAGCTTTGGTAAAAATATCAGCTAACTGATGCAAGGTATCAACATATTCAATTTGACAGTCCCCCTTTTGAATATGATCTCTTAGAAAATGGTGCCTAATTTCTATATGCTTAGTTCTTGAATGCATTATAGGGTTCTTGGTCAAGTTTATAGCACTAGTGTTATCACATTTTAGAGGAATATTTTCAAGAAAGATATCAAAGTCTTCCAATTGTTGTTTCATCCATAAAATTTGAGCACAACAGTTTCCAGCTGCAATATATTCAGCTTCAGTGGTAGACAAAGCTACACATGCTTGTTTCTTTGAGTGCCATGACACTAAAGAACATCCCAAGAAATGACAGGTTCCACTAGTACTTTTTCTATCAATTTTACAGCCACCATAATCTGCATCAGAGTATCCTATTAAACTAGGTGAAGCATCAGAGGGATACCAAAGTCCAAATGAAGTAGTTCCTTTAAGATATTTTAAAATTCTCTTAACTGCAGTCAGATGTGACTCTTTAGGATTGGCTTGGTATCTAGCACATACACAAACACTCTGCATAATATCTGGTCTACTAGCCGTTAAGTATAGCAAAGATCCTATCATGCCTATAAACATGGTTTCATTCACTCCCTTTCCAGTTTCATCCTTATCTAAATAACAAGAGGTACCCATGGGTGTACTAGCTTCCTTGCAGCTATTCATTCCAAATTTCCTAAGAATTTCTCTACAGTATTTAGTTTGGGATATGAATGTTCCACCATTCATTTGTTTTATTTGTAGTCCTAAGAAAAAATTTAACTCACCGATCATAGACATTTCAAATTCTCCTTGCATTATTTTTGCAAACTCTTCACATAAAGAGTCATCAGTTAAACCAAAAATTATATCATCTACATAAACTTGCACAATCAAAATTTGTTTTCCTACTCTCTTAATGAATAAGGTTGAATCAACCTTTCCTCTAGAGAATTTATTTTCAATAAAAAAAGTACTAAGTCTTTCATACCAAGACCTAGGTGCCTGTTTGAGACCATAAAGGGCCTTTTTCAACTTGTAAACATGATCAGGAAATTTAAAATCTTCAAAACCAGGAGGTTGACTAACATAAACTTCTTCTTTTATAAAACCATTTAAAAATGCACTTTTAACATCCATTTGATATAGTTTAAATTTCATCAAAGATGCATATGCAAGTAATAATCTAATTGCTTCTAACCTTGTTACTGGTGCATAAGTTTCATCGTAATCAATACCTTCTTCTTGACAGTATCCCTTAGCAACTAGCCTTGCTTTATTCTTTGTGATGATTCCGTCCTCATTAAGCTTGTTCCTGAAAACCCATTTGGTTCCTATAACTTGAAATTCTTTTTGTTTTGGGATAAGTTCCCAAACTTCATTCCTTTCAAATTGATTTAGCTCTTCTTGCATAGCAATGCACCACTTGTCATCTTGAAGAGCTTCCTTTATATTTTTAGGTTCTATCTGAGACACAAAAGCAACAGTTAGGCAAAAATTATTTAAATTATGTCTAGTGGTTACCCCTTTTGATATATCTCCTATGATGTTGTCCAAGGATAGTCCTCTCGGTTGTTGATAGCTTTTGAACTCATCAACTTGAGATGTTTCTTGATGCTCCGGAGGATAATTTTCATTTAGATACATTTCTTCTAGAGCTTCTCTTAAGTAATCCTCATCACCTGCAATGGGTTTATTTGACTCAAGAGGATTTTCCTCAAGGTCTACAATCTCATCAAAGACAACATGCATAGATTCTTCAATACTTAGTGTTCTTCTATTGAACACCCTATAAGCTTTGCTAGTTAATGAATATCCTAGAAAGATTGCTTCATCAGATTTTGCATCAAACTTTCCAAGATTATCTTTTCCATTATTTAATACAAAGCATTTGCATCCAAAAATTTCAAATGAGATATATTTGGTTTTCTACCATTCAACAATTCATAAGGAGTTAATTTCAAAATTGGCCTTATAAGCATTCTATTTAACACATAACAGCAGTGCTTACTGCATCAGCCCAAAAGTATTTTGGCACATTAGATTCACTCATAAGTGTTCTAGCTAATTCTTCTAATGATCTATTTTTCCTTTCAACAACACCATTTTGTTGGGGAGTTCTAGGTGCAGAAAAATTATGTGCAATTCCAAATTCTTCACAAAATTTTTCAAACGATTCATTTTCAAATTCACAACCATGATCACTTCTCAAGGTTTTTATTTTCAAATCTTTTTCATTTTGAACACGTTTAGCAAAAGTTTTAAATGCTTTGAAAGCTTCACTTTTCAGAGTTAAAAAGAAGGTCCAAGTAAATCTAGAGTAATCATCAACAATTCTAGATGGACCAAACAAGTCCAAATGCAATAGTTCTAAAGGATTTGATGTAGAAATTATACTTTTAGATGAAAAAGAAGATTTGGTTTGTTTACCCTTTTGACATGCAGAACAAAGCTTATTTTTCTCAAATTTTAGTTTAGGCAATCCAATCACAAGATCCTTAGAGATTAATTTGTTTAAGTGTTGCATGTGAATATGTGCAGCTCTTTTATGCCATAGCCATGGATTTTCTTCTTTAGCAACTAAGCATGTTATACTATGACTAGATGCATTCTCAATATCAATCAAATATATATTATTGTGCCTAACACCTTGCAAAGCAATTTCAGCAGAATTTTTAAAATAAACAGTACATTTATCACTCTTAAAAGTTACCTTGAAACCTTTGTCGCATAGTTGGCTTATGCTTAGAAGATTATGTTTGAGGCCTTCAACATATAAGACATCTTTTATTGTCAAAGTGTTTCCTCCTCCAATATCTCCGGTTCCAATTATTCTGCCTTTGTAGTTATCCCCATAAGTTACAAATCCTTGCTTTTTCTTCTTAAAAGAGATGAATCTATTCTTGTCACCAGTCATGTGTCTTGAACAACCATTGTCAAGATACCACAATGACTTCTTTGATTTCGATTGTTCCTACAAAACAATTTAGCAAGAATTTTTAGGTCCCCAATCTCAACATGGGTCCTTGGGGTTAGTTTATACAAGAATACATCATTTTACAGCTTTAACCCAAGCATATTTGCCATTTGGAACACCAACATGTTTGATATTGCATTTGTTTGATGTGTGACCATGTTTCATACAGTAAAAGCAACATACATCACTAACTTTATTTTTAACAAAAGTTCCTTTAACAACCCATATTTTTCGAGTTCTTTTTACCTTGGATTTATAATTTTGATGCATGTTTCTATTTATAATTTTGCTTTTATTGAAATTTGTTTTAGCATGTGAATTTGTTTTAGTTGCCTTAGCCATCAAATTTTCAAGTATATCTATATCAAACATATAGCTCTTGCATGATAAGCATTCAACAGGTTCAACAATAGCATTTGAGTCAGACAATTTTATTTCTAAAGTACTGACTCTGTTTCTTAATACAACTTCATCATCAAGCAGTTTATCATATTTCAATTTTAAATCACTGTGCTCTTTTTTAAGTTTTTTATGTGCAGCATCAAGTTTTTCAGATTCATTCATTAATTCAAAGAAAGCCTTTTGTAAATCTAATTCACTAGATTCAAAACTGGAATCACTTACTTGGCTTCCTGTTTCTTCAGAATCTGCCATAAGGCATAGGTTAGCTTCTTCTTCTGTGTCACTAGAACTTGTTGAGCTAGATGCATTATCTTCCCAAGCTATGTATGCTTTCTTTTTCCTTTGAAATTTTCTTTCCTTCTTGTCTTCACTCTTCTTGCTCTTTGGACACTCAGATTTCACGTGCCCTCTTTCTCCACAACCGAAGCACTTGACGTTTGATGGAGAATCTTGATTTTCCTTCTTTTCCTTTTGAAATTTGTCCTTTCCCTTTGCTTTCATGAATTTAGCAAATTTCTTTATCATCAAGCTCATGTTTTCTTCATCATCAGAATCATCTTCTTCGATCCTCTTGGAGCTTTTTCCTTTAGAAATTTCTGACTTGAAAGCTAGAGTTTTCCTCTTGCCTTGATCCTCTTCAGCAGTTAATCTCCTCAAATCAAGTTCATGCTCCCGAAGCTTTCCAAACAAGATTGGCATTGTCATTTGAGCAAGATTTTGAGACTCCGATATGGCAGTTACCTTTGGTTGCCAAGACCTGTCCAGAGATTTCAAAATTTTCACATTAAGTTCATCAGTATCAAAAGTCTTACCTAAACCTGTTAAGTGATTCACAATATGAGTGAATCATTTTTGAACGTCAGAGATAGTTTCTCCAGGTTGCATTCTGAACATCTCATATTCCTGAATGAGAGTGTTCTTCCTACCTCGTTTCACGTCCTCCGTTCCTTCATGAGTGACTCTGAGGACTTCCCACATTTCCTGTGCTGTCTTACACACTGAAATTCTATAAAATTCATCAAGCACAACGGCAGATGAAATAATATTACGAGCTTTAATATCAAACTGAGCTCGTCTATTTTCCTCAACAGTCCAATTAAAATAAGGTTTTTCTGTTTCTACACCATCTACTGTACTCATAGGAATATAAGGACCATTCTGTACAGCTTCCCAGATGCCTCTATCAACAAACCCCATAAAAATTTCCATTCTTACTTTCCAAAAAGCATAATTATCTCCAGTAAACAACGGAGGTCTGTTAATAGACGCACCCTCAGCATAAACAGCGTTTTGACTGTGACCGGCCATTTTCGCAAAGATTTTGAAAAAATATCAAAGCAAGCTCTGATACCAATTGATGGTATCGGAGGGGGTAAATTTTAAAGAGTTTAGCGCAACGGATTAAAAAACACAGAGAGTGTAAAGCGTATTAAGTCACAGTTGAAACGATTTTCTCCTTTTTAAAGAAAATAATTTTCTTTTAGAAAATTAACCAAGTAGTTGATGTACGTTAAAGTAGAATGAGTAAAGGGCATAAGAAAAGCACACAAGGATTTTTATACTGGTTCGATTCAACAGAATCTACGTCCAGTCGTTAATCACTACAAAGAGTGATTAACAGTTCCACTAAAAATAGTTTAACAGTTTACAATGAAATGAACAAGAACAGAATGAAAAGAACTACTCTACCAACTTGAAGAGACCAGCTCCAGTAATCGACAAACGATTCACTAGCTTCTCCTTTCACAAGACCAGGCAGAGAACCTTGCCAACTTGAAGAGAGTCCACTTCGACTATCGACACACGATACGTAAGCCTCTCCTTTCACAAGATCAAGCAAGGGAACAAAGAAAACCAAAGCTCTTAAGAACGTTCCTCTGACAACTCAGTGTTCTAAGCTTTCTAAGATTTCACAAAGTTATTTTCTGAAGCTCTCAAACACCAATTATATAGCCAAGCACACTGAATGCCAAAGGTCAGCTCCCAACTGCCATGAATAATCGATTATTGTAAGTGATAATCGATTATTCAAGTCCGTTATAGAAATTTCAAAAAGTGATAATCGATTATTTGAAGTGATAATCGATTATTCAAGTGTGACTTGTGATAATCGATTATTGCTTCATGATAATCGATTATTTTAGTTCAAAAACATTTGATAATCGATTATACCTTAATCATAATCGATTATACAAGTAGAAATTACAATATTTATCAATTTCCTACTACATTTAAAAAACTACAAGTTGCTTTTTACGTATTCTTCTATTACAATCAAGAATTACAATTTACAGCATCATCAAAACTTGTCTTCAGGTTTTACCAATACTCCCTTATTGGTAACAGATAGGGCTTTTCTTTCGGTCATCAAACATATATGCAAGAGGATTTATTTGAATCTTAGGTACCCATAACGAGTTGGGTCCTAAGTTGTTAGATACATACATTTTTTTCTTTTCAAAAGTTAATGTATCATTATTTGACCTGGTAAACCTAATATGGTTTGTTTTATTTTTGTGTTTTGTGTTTGGTTTTCTATAACCTAGACCTTGTTTGTTGGATGGATGCCTACTTTCTCTCAGCAGATGATCTAACCTAGCATTCCTTTAAAGAGTTCTAAGTATTTTAGTAAGGATATTATTTTCATGCCTAAGGAATTCTACGTGTTTTACGTTCTTGGCTACTGTAATGTCTTTTACAAGTTTTTATTTTCTAGCCTTGTTTCTTCCTTATTATGTTTTGAGACACTCAACTCTCTCCTAAGATTACTAACCTTTTGTTGTAGTGTCTTCACATTATCCTTAGATGTAGTTACTTCTTCTTTTAGATTATTTCTTTGTGTGAAAATTTTTGTGCGTTGATTACATAAATCTCTATATGTACTAGACAATTTAGATGAATATTATAGCAATTTATAGTATGCGTTTCTAACTGAGTGTAAGTCAGAAAAAATTTACCTCATCATTAGAGTCGTCTGATATACTCTCAGCATTCCCTACTACCAAGCACACTTTGGTATCCTCACCCTCGTCAGATGTGTCCAGGTCTGCCCAAGTGCTCATCAACATCTTTTTCTTTTCATATTTGGGTCTACTGTTGTCAAAATGGGTTAGAACCCACTGGTTAACCCGGCCCACCACGGATTCGGATCAGGTTGGGTTTGAAAAAATGATTTTTTTTTATTCGGGCCAAATGTCAACCCGACTCACTTAGAACCCGACTCACCTAGGTTAAACCTGTCGTGAATCAGGTTGACTCAATAATTCACCTAGTTTAATGTAATTATTTATTATTTTGTGTAATATTATTAGCTAACATTTTTTATTGTATTGTAAATAAGAATAAAGAAAAAGATGTTTCAAGAGAGCAAACTATTATAAATTTATCCGTTCAAGATTCTAATCTTATAAATGGAAAAATAACATAAAAATTATCAATATTATAAACTTATTTATTCACTTTTTGCTTTTGGATTAAATTTCAGTTATATGTTAATTTTTTTATTTTGATTTTTTTTAAGTTTAATTAACATCATTTTAGAGTAAAATAATTTAAATTTGAATTACAAAAAAATTGTAATTTGTTGTGGATTTAAAAAACTTATAATTGAGTCAGTGAGCCAACTTGTTTAACCCACCAGTCCGTGGTGAGTCGAGCCGGGTTGGGCCGGGTAGCCCGTTTTGACAGAACTATCCGGGCCCGACTGACTTTTTCTTCATCTTTTTAATATCAGGGCATTCTAATCTAAAATGTCAAGGTTTATTGCACTAAAAAATGACAGTTGTATCTTCTGGTCGTCTATCTTTCACATTATTCTTAGAGCTAAATCTAAAGCATATGCTTTTGAACATCGTGCCTATTCATTTTCCTTCACATAGATTGAAGATTTCTTGAAATGAATGAGAGCTCCTCTGCATCGTTCTCATTCATGGAGTCTTGTTCATCGTTTGACTCCTTGGAGGATTCATTTGTTTTAAGAGCTTTGGTAGGTGTCTTCTTAGCATATTTGAGCGCGATACTTTTCTCCTTCTTGATAGAACTATCTTGAAGAAGTTCGAGCTCACGAACCTTTAGTATCCCTAATAGCTCTTATAAACTCATTATGTCTAGGTTCTTTGATGTTCGTAGAATTGTGACCTAAGGTCTCCATTGTTTGGAAAGACTTCGTAAGATCTTATCAATATGATCGAAGTTATCGTAGGACTTTCCCAAGGATTTAAAGTGGTTAAGGATCGTTTGAGATCTGTTGAACATGCTCTAAATGTTTTCGTTTTCAAAGTGGTTGTCCGTCTTCATCTACAGGAATGTAGTTACTGTGCTTCACAACGTCCCACATGTCAATATGACATGATTCAAAGAATGCAATCACTTTTTGCTTCCAGTAGTCGAACTTTTCACCCTTGAATAGGGGAGGACGGTGTATGACGTATCCTTCATTTTCCATTTTCCAAGATTGTTTTCTCAAGTCATGTTAAAAACTAACCCCGCGAGGTTAGCTCTGATACCAATTGAAGTACCTGAAAAACACTATAAGAAGAGGGGGTTGAATAGTGTTAATGAAAATATTTTTTTCGCAACCATTCTAATATAGTACATTGTTGAGATTGTTGATAAGGGAAGCACTGGTTTAACTAACCTTAATCTCACAGTGCTCCAGTTACTCTGGTTTTTTATGATGACAACACATTATTAATAACACATGTATTATTATGTGTTACATGTTCTACCCTTTACTATGATTGATATCTTAATGAACATGCATGCATGTTCACTAATCTTATATCTGTTACATCACATTTGATTGCATTACATATGTTTATGAAAAGAAAACCACATGCATTTTAATGAACTTATATTGTGTGGAAAATTTGCAAGTTTTAAGTCGGCTTCATTATGAAGTATGTCAACTTAAACTAGTGACTTTGCACATATTTTCAAAGTGTTGTGTGTGATTTTCAATTGAAAAGTTTTTCAAACTGAGTTGAATTGCCTAAGTCGACTACATGCGCAATGGATCCAACTAAGTTAGTTATTTGATTTGAAATTCTGTTAATACTTGTGCACAATAACGACTATATTTCAAATGTCTGTTTAAATATTTATGATAGTCAACTATATTAATTGCAAAATCAATTTGGTTGTTATGACTACTGCTAATTTGCTTAACTGTTATAATTGTCTGATGACAATCAACTTTATTAGTAGCACAATCGACTACAGGATCGTCTAATTTATAGAAAACTATAAATAGACGTGACTCAGTTGATCACAGAGGACTTTGGTTATTCTAACACTTTCATTTTGATTTACAGATTGTGATCTCTGAGAAAAAGGCTCCAAGAACTCATCAAGAAGACGATGAAGATCTTTCTTGCAAGAGTGTCTTAAGGAGAAACTGTATTGCGCTTACTGTTTGATCAGATTCTGCACAACTGGTGTATTCACATAGATCAAGACTGCTTTCAATCTATTGTAGATTGGTTATCTTGTTGTGATTATAGGAGGTTGACTCGTGGAGTTTGGACACTTTGAGGATTGTTCAAAGTGGGGTTGAAGATTGCAAAAGAGGGGATATCTTGATGCAGATCTTTGTGGTGCTGCCTATATTTTGGTTAGAGGGTTAGAGATGTGTTTTATATTTTTGACGTGGAGGTCTCTATTTTATACTGGTTCACTCCAACTGAGTTATGTCCAATCTCCTTCGCAGATGGTTCCATTATAATCTCCACAAGATTACACTGACTATTAGTATCACTCCTAGTTTCCATAGTTAGCGAGTAAACACTTGTTACCCTATACTTGGATAAATATTGTCACCACTCTTGGTCTCCATAGTCAGCGAATAACATCTTGTTACCCTAAACTTGAAGGAGTATTCATACCAATCTTGGTCTTCTGAATTGCAATCAAAGACTTCTTACAAGTAGTTCAAACTATCACTCTCGTAGAGATGATGTAATTAAAAATACAATGTTGTCTAAACACTCGTAGGTGTTTCTCTCTTTTCTCTTTCTCTCTTTCTTACAAACAGTAAGCAATATGACAATGAAGCTCTTGAGTATTTCTTTTCTTCTCTTTTCTCTTCTCCTTTTCTGCTCAGATTCATTCTTTTTCTTGTGCTCTTTTCTTTTCTTTTTGAGCGCTTCTTAGGATAAATATTTCGTTGTATGCTTTTCTTTTGTTGTCCTCTTGATTCTTCATTTGAAAGTTCTTGTATTTATAGGCTTTTGGATAAATGTATGTCAGACAAAGCTTTTGGCCTTGATTCTTGTGTTTTCTCTTTCTTTGTGTACAACAACCGTTGGATAAAGTCAACTTGCCAAATCATGCATGCTTTTTCAGTCCTTTCTTGAAGTAAGTTGTACGTTCTTTTAGACATGACTTCAAGTGAAGAACTTTTTGTGAATATCTCTTTTGTTTCTAACGTCCACTTTTGATATTTTGATTTGAAGCTTTGTGGATGCGTGTAGCAGAGCTCATATGCAAAGAATATAGTAGATTGTGCATGCAACAAATATGTATTTTCTTATCACTTTTGTTGTTTTTGAACGTTGAGCATTTAATATCATTTAATGCTTGCTTAGAACAACAAAGTGGTTTTTAATTTCCTACCATTGAGGTAGCGTTTCACAATTAAGCTTTTCCTCCAAAGATACTAAACATTGATTAAGGACTTCATTGTCTGACGAAGTAACTTTTTAGCTTATGGGATCGTTTAGGTAAAGTAAACATTTTTGTTATTTTGCCTTTACAGATAAACAACGTTTAACTTTGTTTGTGTTTTAATATTTAGTCTTTTAGTGTGTTTTGTCAATGTCATCGTCTTTGACATTGTTTTGTTTTTCCGAGAGCTAATTTGAATACCCTTTAGGTATGATAAGCTTTACACTTTAAGCTTCAACTCTCTTAGACGTTTTTGAAGTCTTTTTATCATTGCTTCTGGGTGTTTGGCTTAGGTGTTTTTTTTTTGTTTCCAAAAATCCTAAGTGTTTTCCTAAGGGTTTTTGTGTTGGAGATTTTGGCTTTAAGTCTTTATATTTTCATCCTATGTTGATTTGAGATTATTATTTCGTTTAATGTTATTTGGTTAAACTTCAAAAAATGAGAAGTGTTTAGATGCATAGTCGATTTTGTCTTAACATGATGGTGTAGCTATAGATTGTCCTAGTTTTATTTAATGATGTGTTGGTATTTTTAGAGAAAGTCGGGTGAATATATGTAGAGCCGTCAAAATGGGTCACAACCCACGGGCCAACCTGGCCCGTCATGGGTTTGGGCCGGGTTGGGTTTGAAAAATACAACCCACTTATATGCGGGTCAGATTTCAACCCGGCTCATTTATACCCGACTCATGCGGGTTGAACCCGTGGTGAGCCGGGTTGGCCCACCAACCCACCTATCTAATTTTATTTTTTTAATTTATTATTTTATTTATGAAATCCTAAAAAATAAAATACTCTCTTCACTCACTGTATATACCAAAAAAGTAACATCTGCTCTCACAAATCACTCTCACTGTACTTGCTCTCATCTGACGGTGCTCTCACCCTCACTTCACTGAAATTCTTCAAGGAGTAGGTAAAACACCCTTCCTTTTTTCTTCTCTTTTCTCTACATTTTTGTTTTCGAACTTATATTTCTTTTTTTTTTCAAAATCCCTAAAAATAGGGGTTTGCAAATTTGTTTTTTGTTCTGGGGGATTTGAAGACATGGAATGATTTTTTCATTTTCTGACATGCTTGTATCAGATTTTGTTCATTTTATTTAAACAATTTGAGTATACATTATTTGAACAAGCTCTTTTTGATATCTTTGAATTTGGGAAATTATGTTACAGATTAAACTATTGTTGATGTTGTTGAGTACTGGTTCTCTTTTTTTTTACTAATATTTTTTATTGATTGTCGGAATTGTTCTGATATTAGGAAAATCTTTATTTGTGAATTTGGAGACAACAAGAACAAGGGTCTTTAACATAATTTTTTGGGACTGAAATTTGTTTAAATTTAAATTACTAAAAGTTTGTATTTTTTTTATTTAAAAAAAAATGTAATTAAATGGGCTAGTGAGCCAACCCGTTTACCCACCAACCCGTGGTGGGTCGGGCCGGGTTCAAGTTTTTCTGGCTCGCTAATAAATAAGCCGGGTTGGGTTGGCTCACTAAGTGACCAACCCGTGGTGGGCCGGGCCGGGTCGAGCCGGGTTACCCGTTTTGACAGCTCTAAATATATAGGTAGTTTTTCAGTTTTTCTAAGAGTACAAACTTCTATTTATGGCAAGTTTATGTATACCACTTATGCATTGAAGCATACTTGGAAGGAGGAGTTTCAAAGGCTTTGGTTGAAAAGTGATTCTTCTTTAGTTTGTCATGATTTTTTGGATTAACAAGTGGTTCCTTGGAGTTTTAAATGGAAATGAAATCAATGCTTGCATTTTTGCACGCATATGCAGTTTAACGTTCTAGTGTTTTTTAGAAGGAGATCATTGTGTTCGTAAGTTAGCTATTTTTAGCTTTCTTTCATAGAAAACAATATAGGTGGTTTAATATTTTACATTCATATATTTAGGGTTAAATATATTTTTAGTCCCTGAACTTTGACGCATAATTGGAATTTGTACCTTTTTAAATACATTTTGGTCCTCAAATTTTAAAAATGAACGCATATAATTATTTTAACCCATTACATAATTTTTTTTTATGTGTCAAACATATTTCCCAACTGACGTTGAAGTGGAAACATGTCAAACAGTATAAATAACTCAAATGCTAACATAAAACTAGTTTGACACGTAAAAAAATAACATAATTGGATTAAATGGACTATATCCATTATTTTTAGGGTTAAATATATTTTTGGTCCCTTAACTTTCATTGAAAATTGGAATTAGTCAATCTTCAAAACTTTGGCCTAATTTAGTCCTCCAACTTTAGAATTGTATGAATTTAGTCCTTTTAACTAAATTTTGTTAGGTTTATTTGATGTTTCAAGCACGTTTCATGATAACATTTGGGTTGTTTACACTGTTTGACACATTTTTGCTTCAATATTAATTGAGAAACGCGTTTGAAACATCAAATAAAGTTAACAAAATTTGGTTAAAAGGACTACATTCATACATTTATAATGTTGGGAACTAAATTAGGCCGAAATTTTGAAAAGAGACTAATTCCAATATTTACTAAAAATTAAGAGATCAAAAACATATTTAACCCTTATTTTTAAATTTAGGAACCAAAATAGATAATAATTTTGAACTCCTGATTAAATTTAGATAATAAAAATATATTAAACAATATATCTATTTATATAATTTTTATAATAAATATATCTGTTTCTCGAAATATAAATTTAACCACAAATTTGATATATGTTTTATATTATTTTATTTTTTCTTTGTTTTAATAATTTTTTTTATCTAATGACAAATTATTAATTAGTTTTGATATATAAGTTGAAATATAAATTCATAATAATGTATAACGTAATCTTGAACATAAAAAACAATCCTTCACTATAAAGTTAAATCACCACTTCCAAGAACAAATTAGTCTTTTGTTGCAACGCTTAAAATAACTATAACGGTTATCATTTTGATGAAAAAATTAAAAATTAAACGTTTAATAAACATTAATTAAATGCATAAAAAGCAATAAATATATTGTATTTAATGAACATTCAATATAAAAAAATATAATTAATGAAATTTAATGTAAACAATCTTTAACTATTCTAACGTTACTATTATTTGTAAAATATTTTTATATTTAAACTTATACACGATCTCCAATAAATATAACTTAAATAAGTTTATTAAAAGTAATTTAGAAAAAAAAATATGTTTAATGAAATTTTGAACGTTAAGCCAACTTTACTAACATTTTTCGTTAGTGTGAAAATATAATATATAATTTTAATTATATTTGTAATATATTATATTTTTATTGAATAATAGATTGGAAATAGTCAAAGAGAAGATGAAGAGAATGAAGATATTTCTTAGAGAAACGCTTATTATTTCATAAAGTATTCAATATCTCTGAATATTTATGTTTTCTAGCAATAGAATATCATGAGCATTTGTATTTTGTATATACAAAATTTAGGTTTTATTAAGTTCTAATTCTCTATTTTTAATTAAGTTTTTAATTAAATTTCATATATTTTAATTAAATTCTTGCGGTTTAATTACTCCGTCAACATAATTGTTGTATTGTCTTATTATTTTACTGATTTATTTTCATGTGTTAAAAAATATAAAATATGAGATTATATAAATAGTATAAAATGATAAGATTTATTTAAAATAATACATGAATTTTATTATTTTTATTGAAAATTGATTGGATAATAAAAAATTGTTAACATCACTTAAATACATGTACTTATTCTAACTAATCACTTAAAATCTCACTCTAGAATATAATGATTTATTATTCAACATTATTTTATAATAAAAAAAAATGATAAAATCAATATCAAAATTTACACATCAAAATGCATTTAATCATAAACTTTCTAACTTAAAAAATTAAAATTAAAAAATTTTGACTCGTATAAAATGTTTACGCAGTTGTTATAATATAAAAATCATTACTTTTATTGTAATTTTAATCAATTTATTTTACATTTTAAATGAGATAAATTTAACTTCGATAAAATATCAAAAAATAATTTATACAACTAATTTTTTTTGAAAATATTTTGTTTCACATGTCCAATAAATCAAATTATTACAAATCTTATTTAAATAAAAATTTTAAACACAAAAACTCAATTAAAAATCTAGAATTAAAACTTAATCAAAATATGAATATGAATTAATCAGTTACCTACATAATTTGCTATGATTTTTTTTTCTTAAATAATTACTTCAATAAAAATAACTACTTATATAATAAAAGAATGATCGGTAATACAATAATAAAATTTAATTGATTTTATAAAGTTCATCTTGTAATTTAATATTATTTTTTATCGAAATAGTAATTATAATATTAATTTCTTTTGTTAAGATAGAGTATAATAAGTGCAAGCATTTATGATATATTAAGTGACATATTTATTAAATATGTATTACATTTATGAATGTAATAAATTACTTTTAATGAATATAAGAGATTTTTTAATTGTACATAATATCAATAAATGCAATCAGTTATATATATATATATATATATATATATATATATATATATATATATATATATATATAATATAATATAAAAGTAATAAATTAAATTTTAATGAATATAAGAAATTTTTTAATTGTACATAATATCAATAAATGCAATCAGTTATATATATTATATAAAAGTAGAATATTTTTAAAAAACTGTATTACATTTAAAAATAATAAATATATTTCATTAATGAATATAATAGTTTTTAGAAGAAATTTAATTATATATTATATTTATTAAGTATAATTATACATACTATATTATAATTATATTTTCAAAATATACATGTTTTGTGTAAGATTTTAATAAACATGCCCTTTTGAATGGAAATGCATTTTTAAAGCCAAGTAAATAATTTTTTGTACCAAATAAATTTTGAGATAACTATAACATGTAATAAATATACTATATATATAAGTCTCTATTAATATAACACGAAACAAATCAATTTTGCAGAACCATACACAGTTAGTTTCTTATAAAGTAAATAATTACTCTATTATGATGGGAGCTTATTTTGTTTTGTAATAAAATAAATATTTATTTTGAGAATTGCATTGAATATAATTGAATTGAAGGGATGAAAAAGGAATGGGGAACTTTGGAGAATAAAAGGAAGAACAGGGACTTAAAAATAATAGTTGGAAAATAAATAAACAAAGAGTTGGTATACCATAGAAAAAAGAAGAGGTAACTAAGAAGGAAATTGGAGGTTTCTTCTGCATTCATTATTTTTCTGAGTTTCTGTGTTTTGTTTGCTTCTTCTCTTCCTTTCTACCTTAACCCTTCCAAGCCAAGATATAAATAAGACAAATTCTCTCTTCTTTTCTCTCTGCGGGTTGAACAACAAGAACCTTACAAAACCCTCTTTCTTTCTAGATCTGTAGGAATTCCCAACCCTTTCGGCTCCGATTTTCATTTCACCGGACAAGACCAAACCCTAACCCTTTCTTGCTGTATGATATCAGATTGAGACGTAGTTTTCGTGTTAATTTGTAAATTCTTTCGGTAGTTTAGGTTAGATTGAGTTTCTTGGGTTTTGAATCGGAGAGATGAACCACCACCACAACAACAGAGCGAGGTACCCTCCCGGAATGGGGCTTGGGCGAGGAGGTTTCCATCCGAACCCCAGCCACAACCCCAACCTCAACCAGAACCCCGGCCTGAACCAGAATCAGGGCTTTCAGCCTCGGCCATATAACCAGCAACAACCACATTACGTGCAGAGGCATTTGATGCAACAGCCACAGCAGCAGCAGCAGTGGCTGAGAAGAGACGCCAATGCCGTTGATGAGGTCGAAAAGACCGTGCAGTCTGAAGCCGTGGATTCCAGGTTCGTGTGTTGTCATTTTTGTTATTTGGCCTCAATTTTTGTTGTGTTGTAATTAGGGTTCGAGTTGAAGTGCTATCTTTGTTGTTTCTTGTTGGTTCTTTATGGTTTATTGTGGTGCTTGTGCAATGTGCATGCTTGATGATGTTTGTTGTTCCAATGGTGGCCTGAATTGTTACCATGGTGCATTGTTCTGTACTGTTAAATAGCCACTATAGTGCTATTGTGTTGTTGAGTTTTTGGGAACCATGATTGTGGCTGCTGTGGGTGTTGTGTTTGCAGCATACGTCCTGCATCCTCTAGTCATCTTCAACAAGGCTTTGGCCTTTGGAGTAATATTATTTCAATTTTATTTGCATGCAACATTAGTTTGATTTTTATTTTCTATACAAACATAATTGTGTATATGTATATTATTTCAACCACTAAGTGAATGTGACTTGTGGTATTTGCCCACTATGTGTGGGGGATTATTGGTTTTCTGCAATATCATGCATTTGATAACAATGGTATTGCTGGAACTTTTATTCTTTTAGTGTGTCTAGATCAGAGATCCGTTTGTCTGTTCAGCCTGATCATGAAGTTTTGTTCCCAGCCTTCTTTCCATGTTTATCCCTGTGTTCTTTTCAGAACTGAATTGTTCATCATTTTCACTTTGTTTTGCATGATTCATTGTCTGTTCGGTCAACCCTCTGAATTTTTTTCCTTGAGTGAACAACTCATCATAACAGGAATTGACATCAATGATCTATTTTTATTTGGTAAGGCAATTTTTTTGCCCTTGAAAGTTGTCACCACTTTCCTTTTTCTATAGGCAATTGGTGTACTTCTTATTCATTTATGCTTGTTAGATACTTGTTTTCATATATAGTATTTTCATTAACTTTCAGCATTATCACTAATGGATGTGTCCTAAACTTTATTATTGAAACTTTGGTCAGTGATTTGGAATTTGAATCTTGAAAATTGACTAAGAGTAAAACAGTGACTGCACAAACTTAGCCCTATGTATGGTCCCTCACCAAAAAGAGATGCAGCCATTTTCTATTTCAAATGTGGTCTGAATTGGTGTCTCAGAATTGAATCAAACGACATAACCTGTTATACAATTTATACAATTTTAATAATGATATTTGGAAAATGTATTATTGTGTATATGTTTTATGGTAAAAATCATTTAAACCGTTAGTATATTAATTACAGAGTTATTTCGGTGATATTATGGGTCTACAATAGGTTATCACAATGTGTGATTGTTTTCTTTTACTACTAGATGAAATTGTTTTTTTTTGGGTTCTGTTATTCCAAAAGAAAAGTGTGTTCTCATGTTACCATCATTTTCTTTCTTGTTTTCCTGTTAGTTCACAAGATTGGAAAGCAAGACTCAAGATTCCACCAGCTGATACACGCTATAAGACTGAGGTAAGGTCATGGAATACCATCATGTTTTACCTCAAGTTATTGGTTATGTATATTTTGCATGAATCACATCTTTGAGATCCTTGGTAACACCTTGGTTGTGATATTTCTAATTCTTACTTTTTGTTTCTGTATATTCTTGTTAGTATGGAGCTGTTTTTCATACATTAATATATTATAAATGACTGATGAAAATCATTCTTGTCGTAGAATGTAACTGGCACAATATCAATGTATTCATGTCTTTTCTTAGTGCCTTGTGCTCTATTAGACATTTGGTAATTTACTATCTGTTATTTAGAACACAATTGTACCTGTAAAATTTACAAACTACTTGAATCATTTATATCTCGTGTAGATATTGAGATGTATTTAGTTTTATTCCTTGTAAGTAGTGCAGTCAGTGGCATATACCCTTAATGTTATATTTCTGAGTGTTATGTTATTAGATTTTACATATATTTCATATACTCGAAAGGTATAGTAAAATTATACCATTCACAAATCAGTCATTTTAGCTACTATGATTGTGGGGTTTGTCTTTATTAACTTTTCTTACATATTTACATGCTAGTCTTGATCTACTTCATTTTTTCTCTCCAGGATGTAACAGCAACAAAAGGAAATGAATTTGAGGATTACTTTTTGAAGCGTGAGCTGCTCATGGGGATATATGAGAAGGGTTTTGAAAGGCCTTCTCCCATCCAAGAAGAAAGCATTCCAATTGCTCTTACTGGCAGTGACATTCTTGCTAGGGCTAAAAATGGAACTGGCAAAACTGCTGCATTTTGCATTCCTGCGTTGGAAAAAATTGACCAAGATAATAATGTTATTCAAGGTTTGATCTGTTCCTCCAGTCCTCGATTCTCATAACCTTGTTGAAAGAAATGTATATATTGATGTTTCAATTCAATAAGCATGTCCAGTAGCATGTAGCTGATTGTAAGCAGTGTTCTACTAAAAAGGAAAATGGGATTGGTATTGGTAAGGGTCAGCTAGAGTCGCATTAACAAGCTGGGCAAGGGTGCATTGAGTTTGAACATTGTTAAAATAAGAATTTATTACTATTCTCTTTATTCTCTACTGGACATCTGGTTTTAACAAAAGCTCTTTGTTTATAGACACAAGATTTTGGAATTTCAACTAAACTAATGCATACCCTGTTTTGCCAAGTTGATTCCCTTGAAAAGTTATTTTATATGAAGGACACAATTTGATTTTATTGCTATAGTTGAAAATAGTTGTGATATATGATTGTGGCATTGCTGAATCATGGTTTAATTGTGCATTATCTTTAGCTATTTCATAGTTGTTGACTATTTGAAGAAGCATGATGATTGGCTTTACATGTTCTGAATGTTTTCTATGTATTTTTTATGTCCTGCAGTTGTTATACTGGTCCCAACCCGAGAACTGGCTTTGCAGACTTCTCAAGTGTGTAAAGAACTTGGAAAACACTTGAAAATTCAAGTTATGGTTACAACAGGTGGTACCAGCCTGAAAGATGATATAATGCGCTTATATCAACCAGTTCATTTACTAGTTGGAACTCCAGGAAGAATATTAGATCTTGCTAAGAAAGGTGTTTGTGTTATGAAAGATTGCTCTATGCTTGTTATGGATGAGGTAAATATATTTAACCTGGATGACATTCGTCTATCAAATTTCTTTGAGAGTAATGAACAACAGTTTGTAAATATTTCATATATAAAGAGGTTTAGGAAGTAGAAACTGAGAATAATGATTGAATGTCATTACACATGATCTGATGTGCATGCATGTTTTAAATTTTTGTTGAATCTCCTAAACATTGTCAAGCCGGTTGTAAAAGGAAATGCCTGTGTTAATTGATCTTCTCATTTATGTTTTAAATATTGACAATATTTTTCTCATCCATCATTTGTGTACGTTCGTACTTTCTGTGGTATTTTTAAGGTTTATGTTTTTTATTTGTTACAGTTACTTATCTATCTGAAGCTTTACATACATAGCTTTCTGTGTTTGTCAGGCTGATAAGCTTCTGTCCCCAGAGTTCCAACCTTCTATAGAGCAGCTGATTCATTTTCTTCCTTCAAACCGTCAAATCTTGATGTTTTCAGCAACATTTCCGGTTACTGTAAAGGATTTCAAAGATAGGTATCTTCATAAACCTTATGTCATCAACCTTATGGATGAACTAACTTTGAAGGGTATTACGCAATATTATGCATTTGTGGAAGAGAGGCAGAAAGTCCATTGCTTAAATACTCTATTTTCTAAGGTTTGCTTTTTATTTGTTCTCTTGGTTTTCTTATATGCAGCCTGTGAATATGTTGATGATGTTGATGTCTTCTATTTCAGCTGCAAATAAACCAGTCTATCATTTTCTGCAACTCAGTGAATCGAGTAGAACTCCTTGCCAAGAAAATCACAGAACTGGGGTATTCATGTTTCTATATTCATGCAAAGATGTTGCAAGACCATCGTAACAGAGTGTTTCATGACTTCCGCAATGGTGCATGTCGAAATCTTGTTTGTACTGGTATGTTACCGATACTGTAGCAAAACCCTAATAATGATCACATTTTTCTCTGTTGCATGTGAAGAGTAGCTATCCTACCAGTTATGGTTATGTGCAAAATTTGTTAGGTTTTGGTTGATTTCTTTTTTCGGATACTATATTCTGTTTTATTCTCATAAGCAAATTTAGTTATCATTAATTGAATAATCTTTATTTTTTTGGTGTTGTGCTCTTAAGTGGTGGTATATTAATTTCTGTGTTTAATCAAACTTTTGGTTAGATATTATGCTTTTACATATATTGTAATGATTGAAGTTTTTCATGCTTCTTTATGTGAAACAATTGCAGATCTTTTTACTAGAGGAATAGACATTCAGGCAGTTAATGTTGTTATTAATTTTGATTTTCCCAAGAACTCAGAGACTTACTTGCACAGGGTATGTATAATTTGTGGTCACTTCTTCTCTAAATCATTTTCTTGGATACTAGTTATCTGTAAATGATCTAAAGGGTGCTCTGTTGATGATAGGTTGGTCGTTCAGGGAGGTTTGGGCACCTTGGGTTGGCAGTGAACTTGATTACTTACGAGGATCGCTTTAATTTGTATGTAATTTACATTTGAATGATTTTTTGAGATACTCGCTGTAGTTTCTGATGCATTTCTACTTTCGTTCAGATATAGGATTGAACAAGAACTTGGAACTGAAATAAAGCAGATTCCACCGCAAATTGATCAGGCAATTTATTGCCGGTAATTGGTTGTAAATACCAGGATTGTGTTTACAATTGTGGCTAATAGCAGTGGTGAGTGACAGGATTTTTGTTTTCCGTATTTATGATGCGAATTTTCTAAATCCAAACTAGAGCAAAATGTGCAAATAAATATGAATAATTTGAAGTCTAATAAGAGCAACTTTTCCAGGAAGACAAATTATTTCTTTATCGGAAAAGGACTTTCATATTGTAATTAATTTCTATCAAGGGTGACAAATCCGTTGTGATAAGCCAATAAATATGTGGGTGTTTTTTTTGTTGTGAAAATTCAGTTTTGGCGTATCTTCATTTTTATTAAATTTTGATTAAGTCTTTTTTTCTGGATACCTTGTATTAATTGTGGTATATGCCTGCTTGTTTTAGCTCAAATATGATTTGTAGCTGCTGTTGCTGATGCTGTCGTTTGTATTTCTTACAGGTTAGTGTGACTGTGACACAAGCAGGTGCATGGGAGGATTTGCTAAGCTAGTGAATAGTGTATTATTGGACCCTGGCATGAGAAGGATGCACTTTCAAAACTGGGTATTATTGGGCCCTTTATTGAGTGCTTTTCGATAAATTCTGGTTTTGAGAGCCCTGAAACATTATTGGAACATTTTGAGTTTAGTTTTGGCTTTTAACTGCCAGATAGTGACTGGGTCCAGTTTGGTTTTTCGTTAATTACATTTGCAGATTATTGTCATTACATATTTCAGTACTCTAGTTTTATATTATGGTTTAGGGATGGATGATATACCTTGTTATGAACATGCCCCTTCCCAATCCTATTATGCTATATCGGTCTGCAATTATGGCTTCTCTTATAAATTGTGGATTCTTAGTGTAGAAATCTCAAGCTGGGCATATGGTTCATGCTGGTGATGTTAATTGCCTGTCGCCAGGATTTTCATGGCCATTGCCGTTGAAGTCTTGAAGGCCTTACCAAGTTTCTGGAGCCTTTCTTTTTGGTTGTTTATAGTTTTACGTTGGGATCCTAATCGATTTTTAATTTCTTGAGTTTTGAAGCCACATGGTACTCAAATGCTATCTGCCTTGTGGGTGGTTTCTTATATGTTCACGGATTTTTATACCCGTGGCACTGCTAGAATGCATATTTTCTTTTAGGTTCATTTGTTTTTTGTTTAAAGTTTTTTCCTAAAACAATTACTATGTTTCGGCATGAAATCTATCAATGAAATGTTTTTTCCAAGTGGTTTTAAAATATTATTACAAGCTCGTAAAAATTATGGGTGTTTGTTTTAACTGTTCTTGAGTGATTTTTATTAAACATGTTTGAAGGCAATTTTTATAAAACATTCAGAAAATAGAACTGTTTTTTCAACGGGGAACTGAAATTTTTGCAAGAGAAGTAAAACTATTATTTGTTGGAATAGAAGATGCAGGTGCAAAATTACTTGAAAAAGGTATAAAATGCGGTTCTTATCCTCTTTTCTGGTTTATGATTGTCATATCCCCTTTTAGAATCATTTGATTCTTGCTGGCTTCTTGGCTGCTCTTCCTTGTAGACTGGATTGCCTGGTCTTGTGTTCATATGTTTCAGTTGTTTTAAAAAAACAAAAAAGGCAAAACTGAATTACATGAGTAGAACGCAATTTGCCTTATTTTAAAGTAGGCACTCAATTCAGGATCCGGAAACTATCTCCTATAATTTTGCAAGTTATAATTTCTTCATTATAACTTGGTTGATTCCGTGGTCCTTATTTTCTCTTGTTTAATTATCACACCTTTAAAGTCATTTTCTATTTGGTTGATGAAGTTGTGATGATCAGAGATTTTGAACAAATTAGTGATGATAGGAAAATCTGAGAGCAACCCTTTCTCTTCAGAACATTTAAATGCAATGTTCTCGTAAAGATGGGATGTGTTTTTTGCCAACATTCAAAGATTGATATCTTTTGAGGTAAGTCTCCAAACAAAATAATTTCCACATATAGCTAGGAATTAAATCCTTTATTTTTCATTGATAAGGACTAAACTGTATAATATTTTTCTCTAACTTTATTGATTGTTTTGGATGAATGCTACAAGCAGGGCATTGATTATTCACTCTGCCTATGTATAATTTCCATAATATGAACGCACATTTTTCGAAATGATACAATGTTTGACATACTTCTTTAACACTCTCACCACGTACCAACCGATACATTACTTTAACCTGCCATATAGTTAACAAAAATGGAAACGATATTTTGACACTTTTAGATACAGTTTATGTGGTTTTTCAAATGAATTTTGAATATTTTATTGCGATTGCTGACGAAGGAGTTATTTGTCCAAGCTGGCTTTCGAAATTTGAATTGCATTAGAAAAATTGTAGCATTTCGTTGTTGTGGATTCATTGCTTTCATTACATTTCGTTGTCGGTTTTGAGTTTGATTTGGTTTCCTTCGTTTCGTTGTTTCACGCTTCTTCCTTAGCTCGTGCTTATTATCCTTGTTAGTGAAGTCCATTTCATTTGTTGCAAGATACGTATAATTTAATTTGGTTGTTGATAAATATTTTTTATTTTTTTGTTATGGTTAGGTTAAATTAAACAAGTTTGATTTCTTTTAGGGGTTGGTTTGGTATTAGAATTGAGATTGTGATATATTTGGTGATTTCAATGTTATTATTGTAATTGTTTATTTGTGAATGATTTGTGGATATCTTAATATTCGGTTTGTGTGTGACTTTGATGTTGAACAAAGTTTCAAAGAAGGTGAAGTGTTGGCTCACTGATATATGTTTATATTGATGTATTTGTGTTATTGTTTTACCATAGTATTGGCTCATTGAATATCTACATTTTGATTTTGAAGGTTGTAAGTATGTGTGTATATGGTTGTGTGAGTGTTGCTTGGTCATTGTTCTAAAGGCGATTGAGTTGTGGGATGATGTACCAAAATATGATGGGAAAAACATGCATGAATAAATCAATGCAAGTAGAATAATATTAAATATTTTCAACCATTGTTAAATATGTTGTTGTTTTGTGTTTTCACGATTTACTACAGCATGTATGACTAAATAATATTTCTTTATGCAAGAATAACTACAACAAATTAGGGAGAAATATATGTGTGATTGGATACTAGATCAAAACAATATCCAGAGGGAATAAGTGTTTTAAGACTTAGATTTATTTATTCCAACTTATTAACGTAGATTGTTGTTTATTCAAACATAGTAACACACATTGTAGAATATGTAAATTTATGCTATATTGAATTGTATTTCATGGTTAAAGGAAAATTGGTTTCAAGTGTACAAAAAGTCTTAAGATGCTCGCCAATTATTTGTGTACTATGTATCAATTATATATCATACCTGATAGGCCTCTTTTTATGCAAAGCAATATTCCAATGGAAGTGGTTAACCTTGTTATTTGTCAATTGTAGTTACATTTGTGGTAGATAACAACTACAAATCATTGACGGATGAAAAAACCTTTATTGGATGAAAGTTTTTTAAAATTGTACAAAAAGTTTAAAGCTACTTGCCAATTATTGGTTCAATGTGTACCATTTTTGTGTTAGACCTCGTAGCTCCGTTATTTTGCAAAACAAGTTACCTGAGTGAAATAGTCAACCATGTTATTAGTCATTTCTAGTCTCATTTGTGGTAGAGAATAACTATAAGCTCTTGGGGTCCAAACAACATTTACTAGAGACAAATTCCTTAAAATAGAAAAAAAAAGTCTTAAATTATTTGTCAGTTATTTGTATAGTGACTACCAATTTTCTTTTCGACCTTGTAAGCCTATTTTCTTGCAAACCAGTTTCACAATGGAGGTGGTTAACCTTGTTATCTATAAATGGTAGTCACATTCGTGGTAGATAAGAAGTAGAAACACTTGATGGTCCAAAAAAACTTTAGTGGAGACAAATCCCTTAAAATTGTATAAAAAGTCTTAAGTTGCTAACCAGTTATTTGTATAATGTGTATCCGTTTTTGTGTCAGACCTGGTAGATCATTTTTTTTGCAAAACAAGTTATCATAGTGAAATAATTAACCTTTTTATTAGTCATTTTTAGATTCATTTGTGGTAGATAAAAAAAAGAAAAACTTAGTAAAAAAAACCTTTTAGTTGAGAGAAGTCTCTTAAAATTGTACAAAAAAGTCTTAAGCAACTAACCAATTATTTGTGCAGTGTATACTAATTTTGTATCAAACTTGGTAATAATATTTTTTTTGCAAAACATGTTACTGGAGTGAAATAGTTAGCCATGTTATTAGTTATTTTTAGTCACATGCGTGGTAGATAAGAATAAGAAACACTTGGTGGTCCAAAAAACCTTTAACGGAGCATAGTCTCTTAAAATTGTACAAAAAATCTTAAGTAGCTGCTAATTACATGTGGAATGTGTACTAGTTTGTGTCAAACTTGGTAGGCTTATTTCTTTCGAAATTATTGGACAGAAATAGTTAATCATGTTATTAGTCATTTTTAGTCACATTTGGAGTAGATAAGAACAAGAAACACTTAGTGGTCCAAAAAATTTTTAGGGAGACTAGTCCCTTTAAATTGTACAAAAAGTATTAAACTGCTAGCCATTTATTTGTTCAATTTGTACCAATTTTATGTTAGATCTGGTAGGCCTACTTTCTTGTAAAACAAGTTACTAGAGTGAAATGATTAATAATGTTACTAGTCACATTTCTGGTAGGTAAGAACAAGAAACACTTGGTGGTCCAAAAAACTTATAGTGAAGACAAAAAAAAATTGATCCGCTGTCATTGAAGCTATTAAATTAATACTACTCTTCAAGGTAACTTTAGTATTGCCAAGTTAGTAGTCAAGAAAGTAGATATGGTTAAAGTAACCCTGAGTCGTCTCCCAACGAATATAGAATTGCTTTTCAATATTTGACTCTTATGAATGTTATGTGATACTTAAGAATAAAAGTGAGAAACTATGCTAATGAAGTTCATGTTTATAGAATGTTTGAAGAACAAATAGAAAAGTTAGAAACAATTATGATGAAATAGGCTAATTCCACTGCTTTTTCAAGATAGATTCATCATTGATTATTCATAAATCATTGTTCAATTGATTATTTTTCAAGTTTCAAATTAATTAAAGTACATTACTAATTAATTTAAGGGCGATCATGCAGTTAACCAAAGTAGATTCTCAATCAAATATAAGACCTTTCTAGATTATTCACAATGAATTCAACAAAAGCACATTCTCAATCAAATCCTATTGTGTTTAATCATGACTATTCTTAAATCTCCTAACCAAATTAAAAGCTAATTGATTAAAGTAAATTCCCAATTAATTATATTTGAAATTATTACCACCAATCAAAGTACATTCTCAATTGATAGCAAAAACCCGTTTAATTATATGAAAGTTCCTAAATTCAATCAAAGTAGATTCTTAATCAAGCCTAGAAACCCTTAAACTCATAATTAATATGCATGTAGACTCAAACACCTTATGATGCAAAAATCATTGCTTTTAATATGATTAAGAGATGAAAGACATAGAAGAAGAATAACTCAAATCAATAATCACAAGAAACAAATTCATTAATTCAATTTAACCTCAGAATCCATAATGAAATTACAATGGAATAGCCCTAGAAGTTTAGCCCTTCATGAATGGAGTGAAACACGTGGTAAAATAAAAGTGAGAGGAGTGATGGATGCTTACTTCCAATGGAGGAGTCTAAGAATGAATGAGTTATGATTTCTGTCTCCCTTGAGTCTCTTTATATAGGCTTGATTGGGCTTGGATTCTTAATCTTCTGTTGATAAAATCTTTTATCTTATATCTAATATATTTCAGCCCTTTTTATTTTATTCAAAATTGCATAAAAGTCCAGAAATTTCCTCTAATTGCAATTTAGTCTTTTCTTTCTTTTCAAAATTGCATATGAACCCTGAGTTAACTAGATTGAACTAGCTTTAACCAGAGTTTAGCATCCAATGAGGGTCTATTTTGTATATTGGACATTTAAATTTAATCCTTTTAATCATTCAAACGTTAATTTAATATAATAGAGTCGTTCAACACGATAAACATCTAAACAATGTGTCTCCAATAAACATATTAACTTTTCATTAGCACACAAAAATTTTGGTTTGCAGGAATGACAAAAAGAAATCTGCCATTACTCATGATGGCAGAAAAAAAAATCAAACTAAGGTTAAAAATCTTAAGCCCACATAAAAATGTCAATGATACAAATACATATACTTTTGTGTCACGATTATATTCACCAATTTCACCACTTTTATTCATCATTGTTATCCTTACATAGCACCTAGAACTAACACACTACTTCACTAACCTAAGTTTTTTTTGTACTGGATCAATTGAGAATGTGATGTTGCAATTTGGAATTTCAGCATAGACAAAAACGTATTGGTAAATAACTTCAAAAGTAATTCAAAATTCAATTTAGAAACACGGACTTTGTAAAAAATGTGTAAAAAAATATCATTTATATAACAAAATTAGGATTGGTGATTCGATGGTGTTGAACATATTCTTATTTCTCTCACCTAATATTTTTTTTCTACTATTTTAGAGTAACTTTTCAAAATTTTCTCAAAATTTTTAAAAAGTTTAATCTAATTCAAAATCTTTCAAATTACATGTTTTGAAATTTTGAAAATATTTAAAAAAAAAAAATATGTTTCAAGATATATAAATTAGAATTTGTTTTCCACACACATTAGAGGAATCATTCCATATAATATATATATATATCACATAAATATAATTTTTAACCACACAGCAACATTTCCAAAAAACTTTAAAACATTCCAAATTACTTTATTGAGTACTCTTGGCATAAATTCAAGATGTATGATGAAAAGAAAGGAAAGTGAGGTTTGGAGTGGTTGTATAAAAGATGACCAATGATTGTTTAGGCTTCCATCACCAATATAATAATTCAGCCATTCATGTTCATATAAATTAATGTTCTATCCTCCGACAGGGATGTTCACTACTATTAAATGCTCTCAAATAATTCACAAATCATTTTTTTTCCAATCTTATCTTCTCTTCAATAAAAAAAAATATATACTTATTTTCTTATTATTTAGTTCAGAATTGATAAGAAAAAAAGTGTTTTACCTTTATTGTTTTGGAATTTATATATTGAATGCATGTTTTTTTTTTCTTCATAAAGTAATCCCGAGTTGTGAATTTTACAACTTAATAAACACAATCTTACTTTTCAGATAAAGCTTTTGAAAAATCTAATTCAAAAGTTATGCTAAAAAAGAGTATTATATTTTTTTTTTAAATTGTGAAATGTTACAAGAAAATAAAATATAGAGTGAAGAAGAAAAAGTTGGAAGCTGCTTTTGAATGATGAATGGGGTCAAATTTCATATATTAATTTTAAAACATATACAATATTCATAGATTCATTGTTATTTAAATTATAATTAACTATTCTACTATTATATTATATAATGTACAGATTTAGTTTATTATTATTTTTATTATATATAGATGAGAAAAATATTTGTACCGCTGTTGATAATCTTCATAATAAATAGTTGAAACATACAAATAGCAAATATTTATATTCATCTCTAAACGTATGAATATCATATTATTAGTATTCACAAATATTTATTATTAGTAAAAAAGTAAAAAAAAAAATCAATTTATATTTTATTAAGTTAAATTTAATCAAAATATTTTTATTTATTAAATTAAATTTGATTAAAATTAAATTTTAATTTATATTATATTTTATATATTTTTTATAATTTTATTTTAAATGTTTATAAAATATCTTTTTTCAAATATTTACTAATATATAAATACTTTCAGATTTTAAAATACTTAAAAATATTTTCTAAGTGTTGAATAAGTAATGAGTAATTTTTTTTAACGAATCCAGTACACTATCCATCAAATCCATTGTCTTTATATATATATATATATATATATATATATATATATATATATATATATATATATATATATATATATATATATATATATATATATATATATATATATATATATATATATATTTTGAAAATTGTGTATTATTTTTCTTATTAACCACCAATATAGTTAATCATTGCCTTCAATCTCTCTCACATTTTATTCCTAAATACAAGAAGATTATTACAGGAATTCTAGTTAAGTAACCACATTGAGAGTCATAATTTTTCCTTATTCGGACATTATTCATTTTACCACCAATTTTTATCTGCATAATGCTTTACATAAACCAATTTTTTATTTTGATCTTGTCTCTTCACAAACTAACTAATTCTTTTGATTGTAAATTGATTTTCCTAATAAATCTATGTTGTAAATTGATTTTCTTACTATATAATATGCGATTTATATCTTCCTTGAAAACATTAGCATGCTAAAATACGTAACAATTTACATATACCTAAACAATAACTTAAATTTATGGACAAAATATATTTTTAGTTTTAAATTTAGTAGCAAAATTGGATTTCTTTTCATATTCTAAACTTTTGTAACATCCCAATAAATATATAGAACAAAACTATATTTTATTCTAGAAGTTATCATAACAATACTAAAGAACAGTAGAGAAACAATAATTAAGAGATAAAGAAGGAAAGCTGGTATATACATATATAACATAATCCTTCAAAACTATACAGATTGGTAGTCTGAGAGTAAACTCTAGGACGGACGGCTTTACAAAACAACATAACCGGCCGCAATCTACAAAATTTACAATAAGAAAACTAGAATTAAGGACCGGTCGGTCCGGCAAATTGCTCAGGTAGCACCTCCAAAGGTTGCTCTTCTAGCAGTACATCCTCCAAAGACTCCTCTTGAGATCCTTCTGCTCACACCCCAAAAAGATGATCATTGCAGTGAAGAGAACGACCGAACGGTCGGATACCGAACGGTAACATAGATAAAACAAAATCACACAACAGGGTAAGCTTATGAAGAATTCAATAATTCATTTACTATATTAAAACAATCACCAATACTACATAAGTTCTTTCCAAAGAAAAATCATCAAAGAAACATCAACAACATCAATTATTTAAAACCCTTGTCCAGACGTATGACCCTGTATGCTCGCCGCTCTCTGCACCCGGGTGGACCTGGCTGGGATACACTCAACAGACCGCCACCCGAGGTTAGTCCAATGGAACCACCTCGGTATCAAAATACCCTGAGGCTAGAGGACCTCCCGCCATTCCCACGCATGAATTACTCCCCTCTACTTGAGGTGATGTAATCACGGAATATCGGAATAGAGTCAGAACCTGAGCCTATGACCACGGTCATACTAAATCAATTTACTTCAAACATGAGACATTCCTCCTTGGAATTCTCTTACAATTCAATCCAACATAAACGACAACTTATTATAAATTTAACGTAGGAAACTCAACAGAATATAAGTAAGGAGTATTTGACTGATGAAAACCGGACGGAACGATCAATGATGGTTCATCAACAGAAATGAATGTAACTAATGAAAACCGGTCGGAATAATTAATTTAGAGTTTTAATCAACAAAAGAAAAACCCGACTATTTAAGGAGAATCGAATAAAGAATTTGATCAAGGAAAATCAACTGACTAAATTGAAGAAAACGGACGGTTTAAGGAAGACAGGTTCTCTTCAGAAAAGTGAATGTCCCTACTAAACTGGACACTCCGTGAGAAATCAAGAATCGGTAAAATACCGGACGCTTTATCAAATGGATACTATAATTATAAACCGGACGTTCTGTGTAAGACAGAAAATCCGAAATGACTGACTTAATAATATATCTTAGGTTCAGAAATAAGTAATCAATTCAAGGTGTAACGGGAAACCGGACGGTCATAATGACCATTCGATTATAAAATCAGTTATACTAAGTTCTTATACACTCTTTTGAATCTAAAAATCACAGAATTCAATTTAACGCAAGATTCAAACTTTCATTATACCATATACAATCAAACATACCATAAATCAAATATTCAACCATAGAAAATAAATCTTGAATTTTCATAAACTTCCCTTACCTCTTAACTCCAGCTAAACTTGGACAGTAGATTGATAACCACTAACTCTTCTAAAGTTTCAAAATCTAGAGTGAAATACAAAAATATATAGGTTCAGAGAAATGTTTTACAGGGACATGCAAGCTTTAAGGTGCATACATGTAGGAAATGAGAAAACTTTAAGTCAAAGAAGAAGGTTCTGAAAACTTACCGAACGAAATACAGAACTAGATGGTTCAAGTGTAAGGAATGAGCTCCAAAAGTCTTTAAAAGTGATCTGAAGGATGATCGGAACAGTGTTTTGGTTAGAATTCTAGAGAGAGAAGGTAGATAGTTTTTAGAGAGAAGGAAGAGAACTTTGAGATTTCAGAAAACGAGATTTGATGAAGAAGAAGAAGATTGCATGCAGAGATAATTCGCATTGTTTTCTTCTTACCTTCAACACCAGCGGTCGGCCATTCATATGATGCCACCTGGTTTCCACTACAAACATCCAGTCTATCCTACTGACGCCACCTGGTTTCCACTCACAGGGATTTTCCCTGCTATGCCGTCGCTGCACGGATTACAAGAAAAGGGAATTAAATGCTTGCAGGATTTGGTCTCCCACTCACCAGAGGAGACCGGCCGGTCGCCACGTGGCCGAGCCTAATAAAAGTGAAATTTACGGGTTGTGACATTCCCCCCAACAAATAAAAATTTTCGTCCTCGAAAATTAAAATTTTACCTTCAAATAAGTGAGGAAAATTTTCTCTCATTTCATCCTCACGTTCCCAAGTGATGTCGCCAGCTTTATCATCCCAAATGACTTTAACATAAGTGGTACGCTTGTTGGACGGTCGCCTGATTGCTAACTCTTCAACTCTTACCGGTCGGACTTCGACTGAACAATCTGCATTGAGTTGAATGTTGTCGGCTTCAATCACATGCGAAGGATCGGCAATATATTTCTGAAGTTGCGAAACGTGAAACACTGGATGAAGATTGGACAACGAAGGAGGTAAAGCCAATTCGTAAGCTACCGGTCCGACACGCTTCAAAATTTGATAAGGACCAAGGAATCGAGGAGATAATTTCTTTGGTCGGAGGACTCTTCCAACACCCGTCTTTCGGTCCAACTTGAGAAACACATGGTCTCCTTCAGTAAATTCCAATGGCTTTCGTCTTTTATCGGCATATGATTTCTGTCGGCTCTGGGATGCCTTAAGCCTTTCCTGGATCAACTTCACTTTCTCAGTGGTTTGTTGCACTATCTCTGGTCCAGTTAACACCGATTCACCTTCCTGAAACCAGCAAAGAGGTGTTCGGCATTTTCTACCATAAAGAGCTTCAAAAGGCGCCATTCCAATACTGGAATGAAAGCTATTGTTGTACGTGAATTCAGCCAATGGCAAAATCTCATCCCAAACTCCCAAGTGATCCAGCACACTTGTTCTCAATAAATCTTCTAAAGTCTGGATAGTTCTCTCTGATTGACCGTCCGTTTGTGGATGATAGGCAGAACTCATCTGAAGTTTGCTTCCCATTTCTTGCTGAAGTGCCTGCCAAAACCGAGACGTAAATCTTGGGTCTCGATCCGACACGATACCGGACGGTACTCCATGAAGTCTTATGATTTCTTTAACGTATAGTTGAGCCAGTTTGGACATAGGCATTTTCAAGTTGATAGGAAGAAAGTGGGCACTCTTGGTCAGCCTATCAACTATCACCTAAATTGCGTCATGGTTTCTGACCGTTCGGGGTAAATGAGTCACGAAATCCATGGCAATGCTGTCCCATTTCCACTCGGGTATCTCCAAAGGTTGCAGTTGACCGCTCGGTTTCTGATATTCAATCTTAGCTCTTTGACAAGTTAAACAAGATTCCACAAAACGAGCTACATCTTGCTTCATTCCTGGCCACCAGAAACACATTCGTAAATCCTTATACATCTTCGTCATGCCCGGATGGATACTAAGTCTACTTTGATGAGCTTCTTTCAAAACAATCCTTTTCAATTCTTCATCATTAGGTACGCATGTCCGCCCCCTATATCGTAGAAGATCATCAGTTCCAGTACTGAAATCCTTGTGAAGTTGAATACCGTTTGGTTTGCTGATCTTCTGTAATTCCTCATCAAATGCTTGCCTTTCTCTGATTCGGTCAATGATGTTGCTCGACAACTGCATATGACTGCACCTAATACCGGTCGGTTCAATTTCACAATGGAACCTTAGATCTCTGAAGCTTTCCACCAGTTTGAATTCTTGAACCATCATGTTTGCCATATGTACGGTCTTTCGGCTCAAAGCATCAGCGACTACATTTGCTTTTCCCGGATGATATTGCAGTTCAAAATCGTAGTCCTTCAGAAATTCCATCCATCTTCTCTGCCTCATATTCAATTCCTTCTGATCAAACAAGTATTTGAGGCTCTTGTGATCACTGAATACTTGAAACCGGGCGCCGTATAAATAATGCCTCCAAATCTTCAATGCAAACACTACGGCAGCCAACTCAAGATCATGAGTTGGGTAATTTCTCTCGTGAACCTTCAACTGTCGTGAAGCATAAGCAACGACTTTCTCTTCTTGCATTAGAACACAACCCAACCCTTGATAAGATGCATCGCAAAATACTACATAGGGTAGGTTTACATCCGGAATCACTAAAACTGGAGCATTCGTCAATCGCTGCTTCAATTCTTGAAAACTAGACTCGCACCGGTCGGTCCAGACGAACGGTTGATCCTTTCGGGTCAACTGAGTTAAGGGCGCTACTATCTTAGAAAATCCTTCAATAAATCTTCGGTAGTAGCCAGCCAATCCCACAAAGCTTCTAATTTCTGAAACCGAACGGGGAGTTTCCCATTCCAGGACCGCTTGGACTTTGGCCGGATCCACAGCAATTCCGCCAGCCGAGATTACATGTCCAAGAAATTGCACTTGCTTCATCCAGAATTCACACTTAGACATTTTAGCATATAACTGTTTTTCCCTTAACACTCCAAGTACTATCCTCAAATGTTCTTCATGCTCTGTTTCGTTCTTAGAGTAGATGAGGATGTCATCAATAAAGACTACTACGAAATTATCCAAAAACGGCCGGAAGATCTGGTTCATATGATCCATAAATACGGCGGGTGCGTTGGTAACACCAAACGGCATTACCACATATTCGTAATGGCCGTATCTAGATCGAAACGCAGTTTTCGGAATATCGGCTTCCTTCACCAAAATCTGATGATACCCGGATCTTAAGTCTATCTTAGAAAATACTGTCGCGCCGGACAGTTGATCCAACAGGTCGTCTATTCTGGGTAGTGGATACTTGTTCTTAATCGTCAACTTGTTCAATTGGCGATAATCCACACAAAGTCGAGAGCTTCCATCTTTCTTCTTGACTAATAGAACAGGCGTTCCCCAAGGCGATACACTTGGCCGAATGAACTTCTTTTCCAGGAGATCTGCAATTTGCTTTTTCAATTCAACCAACTCTGCTGGGGCCATTCTGTATGGTCTCGCTGCGACTGGGCCGACTTGAGCAATTAATTCAATGGAGAATTCAACTTCTCGGATCGGAGGTAAGCCTGGTACTTCATCCGGAAAAACATCCATGAATTCTTCAATAACCGCTCGGTTTTCGGCCGGACGGTCTTCTTCTCTTCCGTCTTCACGTGTTAAGATCAGAAAACACATTGCTCCTTCTATAAGATCCTCTCGGAGTTGACCGAGAGTCAGTGATAACTTTTCTTCATCGCTTGGGAAAATCAACTTTTTCTTCCCGCAATCAATGAGAATGCGATTGGTAGTCAACCAATCCATCCCTAATATTACTTCTATGTCTTGAAGAGGTAAACATATAAGATTTACCTTAAACTTGTACCCTTCTACCTCAATAGGACATCTAATGCATACAGTAGACGTCCTAATCTCTCCAGCCGCTGGGGTAGACACCACCAAATCAAGCTGCATCTCACTCTTGCCTAAACCCAACTTTTCAACACATGCCTTCGAGATGAAAGAATGTGTTACCCCCGAGTCATACAATACACAGCAAGAAACTCCATACAGCAAGCAAGTACTGATGATAAGGTTACCTGAACTTGCTGCTTCTACTCCTGTCAAAGCATAAACCCGGCCGGTTGCTTGAGCCCTTCCTCCATTTCTCTGCCCACTTCTGCCAGCGATTGGAGGTCTCATAGCCCCTCGACCTCCCATGTTGCACTCAGAATCAGTATGACCATTTCTTCCACACTTAGAACAATGTTTGAATCCCACCAGTTGAGGGCAAGACGACCGATAATGTGGCCCTCCACAATTGAAACAAGAAATGGAGCCTTGCTGTCTTGAAGAATCAGCATAAACTGGAGTTTGCGAGGAAACACCAGAACCGGTCGGCATAGGTCGAGAATAAGGCGTCCTCCTTACAACTTGACCGGTTCGAGCCGGAACAGATACCCTACCGGTCGGCTGTTGCTGCTTCTTTTGCTGTTCCACTTCTGCCATATTCCTTTCCAGTACTTTGGCTCTTTCTACAAGAGTAGGAAAAGAGGTAATGCATCGACTGGAGATCATTACCTTCAAGTCTGGCCTCAGTCCATTTTCATATTTCCTGCACTGCCATTCTTCATTCACACCCATTGTATAAAATCTTACTAGGTGCTTGAAACGGTCGGTGTACTCGGATACCGACATTCCACCTTGAACTAGCTGTAGAAACTCTACTTCCTTTGCAAACCTTACACTGTTGGGGAAATATTCTCCATAGAACTTTTCTTTAAATAATTCCCAAGTAATTGGAAGTCGTTGTTGTTCCAGTAACATCTTCATAGCGTTCCACCAATGACTTGCCTCGCCGGTAAGCTGGTACTCAGTATACAACAGCCTATTTTCATTCGGACATCTTTTGGCCTGATAAATCTTCTCTATGTCCCTTATCCAACGGTCTGCCTCATCAGCACTACATTTCCCATCGAACTTTGCCGGGCGGTGTTGGAGAAAACTCTCCAAACTCCATTCCGCCGTATTGTTTACCGAAGACCCGAACGGTCCACCTATCTGTGATCCAGTTCGTAATAACTCCATTATTTGTCCCTGAGTCGACTCTGCAGCTACTCTAGCTGCTTCTGCATTCTGTAATGCAAGTGCGTTCTGCTGTGCAAGATTAGTGTTTTGCTGAATCAAATTCGTATTTTGTTGTTGGAGTGCAGCTAGGACGGACTCCAACAAGTTGTTGTTGTTGTTGTCGGATGCATCACGATCGGCCGGTTGTGGAGGTGGTCTTGGAGCCATTGTTCTGTTTTCAACAGAAGGAAAATTCATGAATTTCCATAAGAAGTTAGAAAAATCTAACTGATCATGCGAGTACACAGCACAAGCAAAGTATACTCATAACCTACAGGCTTTCTAAGGAATAAAACTGCTTTGATACCATTAATGTAACATCCCAATAAATATATAGAACAAAACTATATTTTATTCTAGGAGTTATCATAACAATACTAAAGAACAGTAGAGAAACAATAATTAAGAGATAAAGAAGGAAAGCTGGTATATACATATATAACATAATCCTTCAAAAATATACAGATTGGTAGTCTGAGAGTAAACTCTAGGACGGACGGCTTTACAAAACAACATAACCGGCCGCAATCTACAAAATTTACAATAAGAAAACTAGAATTAAGGACCAGTCGGTCCGGCAAATTGCTCAGGTAGCACCTCCAAAGGTTGCTCTTCTAGCAGTACATCCTCCAAAGACTCCTCTTGAGATCCTTCTGCTCACACCCCAAAAAGATGATCATTGCAGTGAAGAGAACGACCGAACGGTCGGATACCGAACGGTAACATAGACAAAACAAAATCACACAACAGGGTAAGCTTATGAAGAATTCAATAATTCATTTACTATATTAAAACAATCACCAATACTACATAAGTTCTTTCCAAAGAAAAATCATCAAAGAAACATCAACAACATCAATTATTTAAAACCCTTGTCCGGACGTATGACCCTGTATGCTCGCCGCTCTCTGCACCCGGGTGGACCTGGCTGGGATACACTCAACAGACCGCCACCCGAGGTTAGTCCAATGGAACCACCTCGGTATCAAAATACCCTGAGGCTAGAGGACCTCCCGCCATTCCCACGCATGAATTACTCCCCTCTACTTGAGGTGATGTAATCACGGAATATCGGAATAGAGTCAGAACCTGAGCCTATGACCACGGTCATACTAAATCAATTTACTTCAAACATGAGACATTCCTCCTTGGAATTCTCTTACAATTCAATCCAACATAAACGACAACTTATTATAAATTTAACGTAGGAAACTCAACAGAATATAAGTAAGGAGTATTTGACTGATGAAAACCGGACGGAACGATCAATGATGGTTCATCAACAGAAATGAATGTAACTAATGAAAACCGGTCGGAATAATTAATTTAGAGTTTTAATCAACAAAAGAGAAACCCGACTATTTAAGGAGAATCGAATAAAGAATTTGATCAAGGAAAATCAACTGACTAAATTGAAGAAAACGGACGGTTTAAGGAAGACAGGTTCTCTTCATAAAAGTGAATGTCCCTACTAAACTGGACACTCCGTGAGAAATCAAGAATCGGTAAAATACCGGACGCTTTATCAAATGGATACTATAATTATAAACCGGACGTTCTGTGTAAGACAGAAAATCCGAAATGACTGACTTAATAATATATCTTAGGTTCAGAAATAAGTAATCAATTCAAGGTGTAACGGGAAACCGGACGGTCATAATGACCATTCGATTATAAAATCAGTTATATTAAGTTCTTATACACTCTTTTGAATCTAAAAATCACAGAATTCAATTTAACGCAAGATTCAAACTTTCATTATACCATATACAATCAAACATACCATAAATCAGATATTCAACCATAGAAAATAAATCTTGAATTTTCATAAACTTCCCTTACCTCTTAACTCCAGCTAAAATTGGACAGTAGATTGATAACCACTAACTCTTCTAAAGTTTCAAAATCTAGAGTGAAATACAAAAATATATAGGTTCAGAGAAATGTTTTACAGGGACATGCAAGCTTTAAGGTGCATGCATGTAGGAAATGAGAAAACTTTAAGTCAAAGAAGAAGGTTCTGAAAACTTACCGAACGAAATACAGAACCAGATGGTTCAAGTGTAAGGAATGAGCTCCAAAAGTCTTTAAAAGTGATCTGAAGGATGATCGGAACAGTGTTTTGGTTAGAATTCTAGAGAGAGAAGGTAGATAGTTTTTAGAGAGAAGGAAGAGAACTTTGAGATTTCAGAAAACGAGATTTGATGAAGAAGAAGAAGATTGCATGCAGAGATAATTCGCATTGTTTTCTTCTTACCTTCAACACCAGCGGTCGGCCATTCATATGATGCCACCTGGTTTCCACTACAAACATCCAGTCTATCCTACTGACGCCACCTGGTTTCCACTCACAGGGATTTTCCCTGCTATGCCGTCGCTGCACGGATTATAAGAAAAGGGAATTAAATGCTTGCAGGATTTGGTCTCCCACTCACCAGAGGAGACCGGCCGGTCGCCACGTGGTCGAGCCTAATAAAAGTGAAATTTACGGGTTGTGACAACTTTCATACATTTTTATTTTTCAAATTTAAAAAATAAATAGATATAATCTTTTTAATCTAACGACATCATTTTTTTAATGATAAATAATGTTCTAGAATAACATTTCAATTGAAATATGTCAAATGATGTAAAGAACTCAAATGTCAGTCTCATTTAACATGTCAAACTATATATAATTTGGAATATGGATGGATTCCAAATTTACCGAATAAAAACATATTTAACCCTAAATCTATTATATGCAATGACAACATTCAAGACAAATATTTATATGTTAATGAAAATAGATTTCTACATATACATTTTTATTTATGGCATTATACACTAGTGCAAGAAAACATTTTTATACAGTTAAAAAAAGGATTTTTATATCAATTGCATAACTATTATAAATATGCGGCATAGAAAGTGTCACTTTTTATACGGGTTAAAGTCACAATCGTTATAAAAAGTCACTTCCCCTTGAAATTGCTATGAACCCACAAAGGGTCCCTTGCGTTCCAAATTCTGCCTTTGAAAACTTATGAGTATTGATGTAATTGTTGACAAAGATACAATGTTGGGGAAGCTTAAGTGCGAATTAGAGAATGGTAAGGAACAAGCCTCCACACAAGGGAAAGGTTCGCCAACGGTACAAATCCATGGTTGCAAGTATTGTAGGTATCCATGGTTGCAAGCATTGTAGATCTATGGTTGCAAGTTTATCGACAATCTGGTTACAGGCGATGTGGTGGTGATGGTGCTCAGAGGTATGCAAATGTGAAGTGTTGGGAGTGTGAATAAAGTAAAAAGGTATTCACACGTACTTGAAGTGTGAAGGAAGGAAGAGAGTTCTCACGTGAGTATTGCCGTTAGGATATGAAAAGTTTAGGGTTTCAGTGTATCCTAATTTGAAACAAAAAAAACTACTTTTATATTGATTATAACTAGAATCATTATAGAAAGTTTTATTCTTCAGTTACAAAAATGTCATTAGTATAAAAAGTTTTATTTGTTTATTACATAAATTTTACTGTACAACTTTTTATATGTTATAATTAGAATCCCACCTTACTTATTATATTGAATGAATTTCAACTTATATAAAAATTTATTATAAAAAATAATTTTGTACTAATGATAAATTACGATAGATATCCTTCTAATTTTGTCTTACAATACTTCCTTTTTTCTTATATCATTTCTAATAAAGATATTGTTTGTAATTGTCATTATAAAAAACAATGTAAATGTGTATGTAACCTTAAATCCTTTTAATCTTTTATGTATGGACACATTCATTTCTTTTTTTTTTTTCATGACGCCATATTTATTAACTACATTATTGTAATAGGTGCGGGGATTGTCTCGATGAAAGTAAATTCGAAACTAGGCTATGAACAACGAATTTGATTAGTTTGATCTCAAATCAATATTTTATCAAAAGTTAAAGATCATTATAATTGATAATGACATTGAATATCATATACCTTTTTATTCTTCTTCTTTTAGCATTCTATATTAAACCTCATGTCTTCAAATGCTTTAATGAAACTCTAAAGTTGAAATGAAACGTAGATACTTATTGAATGTTTCTTCGTTCCTTATTGATAAGTATTTTCATCTCCCACATATATTATTAATAAAGGGACGGATCTTTAATACATATGTCAGGATAATAAAAAGTTTATATAAATATAAAAAAATCCATACAAAATATATAAAACATATTAACAATAAATTAAAATTTTAAAAGAATATCTTAAATTATATATTAATTTATATAAATATAAAAAGATGAATTTAGGAGACAAAATACATCCTATACCGTTAAAGTCTGCCACTACTAAATAGACTTCATATTCCTTTTACACAGAAAGTTTTCATATGAAATGTTACGTCTTACTTCATACTTTTTCTTTATATATATATAAAGGTTTTTTTTTTCTTTTTTATTATATATTACTATATCAATCCATCATAGACAAATAAGAAAAAAAGTTATTTCTAGGAATTTGTTTTCCTTATTTTTCAAGCAACTATGTTCATAATATTGCTTACATTCCTTTGTTTATTCCTTCTTACTCTCATCTTTTTATTTGATTTCGCTACTATGATTCAACCAAGTACTACTGCATAATACACCAATAAGGATAAAACTATATATTTTTAAATATAATTTTTATAATAATTTAAATATAAAAAATATTTAAATCAATAAAAAAACATTATTTTTTGAAAAGATTTAATTTTGTATAAAAAAATTGCAATGGGTTTCCCTGTAATAGAAGAGAAGGTGTTTTAATTGATGGTGTTGAATCCGTACACTGAGTGGCATTAATTGGAGCTTCATTGATGCTTCTTTTCGGCTCAGTCTATCCTTTGAAATATCTGAACATGTCACTGTGCATGTTCATTGCTCAATCTTTATTATTTTCTTTTTCTTTTTCATTCTCTAACTAATGCAATCACCATCGTCTTCATTGCTTCCCATTTTCTCTGTCATTCCATTTATGTGCAAAACAAAAAACCTCTCTTCACCACAACACACCCTTTTCCTCCTTTATCATGCATCTCTTATTTTTCCTATTTTATGTCTCACTCTGTATTTAATATTGTCAATTTTTTAACTCAAAAATACACATTTCAATTTTAAACTTTTTCAGATAATATATTATGTCAAATATTTATATAGATATAATTGCAGGTTCTTTAGGTGAATCCTATTACTTAGACACCAATTATTTGTATATATTATTCAAGTTAAACTTAATTTTGTATCAAGAGAGATAAAGATGATCTTGCAACTTTATAGGTTATGCAATACATTGTTGATTAAGTATGTTATGGATTCATTCACTCACAATAAAATATTCTTCTTTTCAATCACAACAAAACATTTGAAAAAGCAAGAAAATAAATAAATAACACAATGTGTGTGCAATAAATATATATGAATATGAGCAGACTATGATTCAAGTTCTGAATTACTGAGCACATTTATTGCATAAAGCCAGCTTGAAAGTCGCCTATAGTCCTTGCAAGCCCAATCAATAAATACTGTCTCCTCAAATAGCCATAATGATCATACAAATTTTCTTTATACTTTAAAATCCTTCCAAATTTATGTCATAGCCACTTCCAGGCTTAAAGTGTGTATGTAGTACAGGGATCTCACTCACTCACTTGAAGGTGTTTGTGTGTTTGTGTGTGTGAGAAATTAAAAAGAAAACATATGCTGTTGTTTTTGTCTGGTTTATTATGAATGTTGGTTTGGTTTTTATTGTGATGATTTTCACTTTGTTGGTGTGTTGTGGTAAGGATGGGAAGGAAACCCTGTTGTGACAAGATGGGTATGAAGAAGGGTCCTTGGACTGCTGAGGAGGATGAGATTCTTGTCAATTATATCAACAAGAATGGTGGCCATGGAAGTTGGCGTTCTCTTCCCAAGTTAGCAGGTTTTCATGCCCTTTTTCTTTCTACTTTACTTGCTTCAGGGAACTGGTTTTTGCTCGTTTTGTTTTGAAACTCTACTTCAACAATCACTTTTCTTTCTTTGAATCAGAAGTTTGCCTCATTTTGTTGCACTAAGAAAAAAATGCTACTTTTCTTTTTATATGAAGCATATCTTTCTTGCATTAATTTAGCTTCTTTTTAAAAAAATCTGCAGCTTTACTTGTAGTTGTTTTTCTTTGAAATCTGCTGTAACAGGTCTTTTTATTTACCCTCTAACTTGTTGTTTGAACAAGTTTGTTGAACGGAAGGGGAAAGTTTTCCCTTTGTGATAAATTTGTGTTGTAGTTTGTGAGCATTGCATAACTTCAAATGTCTTATTATATCTATTGGTTTTCTGTTTTTTTTTTTCCTTCTACCATGTCATATTGTTTACAATCTTAATTTTTTTACTTTCCTCTTTAATAGCTATGCTTTTAAGCATTGAATATATCTGAAATATGTACTCAAGTCAAGTTTAATTAGTTGTAGAATGTACGTTAATGGCCATTTTGTTTCCTAATATCTTTCTGTTGATTTTCTCTTGTTCTTTTTGTGTTCTTAACCGAAAACTTAGCCTTCACTCATGCATTTGGAGGCTTTTCTTTACATGAAAGTTTGTTTTGTATTGGCCACATAACTTGCCTTCTAACTCTCACTTCTTCAGGTCTTCTTCGTTGTGGCAAGAGTTGTAGGCTAAGATGGACCAACTACCTCAGACCAGATATTAAACGTGGTTCCTTCACTTTTGAGGAAGAAAAACTAATCATACAGCTTCATGGTATCCTTGGAAATAGGTACTTAATGCTGACTAAATGAGACACAGAATTACGTTCTGAACAATGTTTGCTTTCAAGTTACACTTGCCTCCTAAAAGAAGTGTATATTTAGGCTAAAACTCAATTAATGGCAGATTTCTTGGAATTGAAAGTTTTGACATGCTGTGTTTAAAATACCATGTTCTCTTTGCACTGTGAAATGAGGAATGAAAGACACAAGGTTTAGTTTAAGTCACAGATTGATGTTACTGAATCTTAATGTCTTTCTCTTCCACCAAACAGTTCTAAAAGAATATCCAAACTTCATGCTGCTATGTTCACATAAAAATAAAATGATAAATTCTTGTGTAATTATTAAGCTTGTTTGCAACCAGAAAACTTGTCCTATAAATGAAATATGCAGTCTTGTTAGAATTAAAGACTAAATTATTTTTACTCCTGAGACGTCAATCAAATTAGTTCTTGAATGTACATTTGATTAGTCAAATGAATCCATAAAACTAAATTTGAATGACAAAATACATGTTAAAACAGAGATCAATATAAACAAAAGCAGTAACTAAATTGTTTACTTACTAGTTGTCCTTTATTAAGACTATTTTACATGCTTTTATTTCTTCAACCAAATGAAAGACATCTTGGACAATCTGCATATGAGCAGCAATAAAACATAATTAGAGGCTATTATTGTAGTTAGTAACAAATAATTTACTTATTTCAGAGAAATTATTAGATAATATAAGATTATCACATATCTATAGTTATACATTCTCTTTTGGAAATTATTATAGATAACTGTTGCAAACCATTTATACAAATTTCATTGGTACAATTTTCAACAAATGAACCAATTCACAGGTGGGCTGCTATAGCCTCTCAGCTACCAGGAAGAACAGACAATGAGATCAAGAACTTATGGAACACCCATTTGAAGAAACGTCTCATTTGCATGGGCCTAGACCCTCAAACCCACCAGCCACTATCGTCTTCATGCAACCCTGATGGCATGGCCCATGCAGCATCCACCTCAACCCGCCACATGGCCCAGTGGGAGAGTGCAAGGCTTGAAGCAGAGGCCAGGCTCTCAAGAGAGCCCTATTTGTTCAACAACAACTCCAACAAAACTGACTCTGACTACTTCCTCAGAATGTGGAACTCTGAAGTTGGACAATCTTTTCGTGGTGTGCACAAATCAGACAACAAAGGTAGCTGCCAAAGTCCCATTTCTCTAGGGTCATTGTCTGCTACCACCACCATAGATTTGGCTTCCAACCCTACATGCATTGTGAAAGAGGATTTGGTGTGGGGTGGTAGCAAGAAAATTGCCTCTGATTCATCAAGCTCTAGTGAACTAGAAGAAGACTCATGTGACACTTCATTGCAGCTCTTGTTAGATTTCCCTATAAACAATGACATGAGCTTCTTAGAATGAGACACCAACCCTTAAGTGCATGTATCATGTTGATATGCTGACATGTAGGTTTTTATTCGCTATTTTGTAGACTTGGTATATCAGAAGACGAACTAGTAACTAATGACATTGCGTAGAGTTTAATGGATATGCTGTGTAAGCTAGTTCTTTGCTCAATATGTTTTCTATAAATTTCTGAGATACATGTTGAAACAGACAACAATGTTTTCGTTAACATTGTTGATTCATTGGTGGTTTATGATTTGATGGTGTAATAATGTTTACACTATATAACGACTTCATGGAACAAATGAATAAAGTGCATGTAACACTTCATCTTAGCAGAAGATCTGTTGCACAAACTTTCATAATGTTACCTTTTTCCATTTCTTACACACAAACGACATTTGAAAGCAAACAAGAAAAATTATAGACAAAATTTAATAATTGCTAGGACATGATCAGACCAAAAAAACAACAACAAAAAAATGAAAATTAAAAGCATCCAAAGGCCTTCTTTGGAGTGGTTCCAGTTGCACGATATTTTGCAGCTGTTTCCTCAGCATTCAGAATTTCTTCCCCACGCTTGGCTTCAACCAGTGCTCTCTTCTCCTCTGCTTGCTTGTGAACTAAGGCAATCTTGTTTTTCATTTTTTCAGCATATTCTGCTTTCTTTTTCTCTAATTGTTCCTGCTTATACATAATAAGAGTGTTAAAAAGTTTAATGTGATAATATTCCTGAATGCTTCTATGTTTTTGTAAACCTACTTTATTTACCATGTTTGATTAAGATTTTAAAAAGAAAACCTTTCGAAAACTGATGGTTTTTTTTTTCTAAGAATGGTTTGGTTGTTAGTCATGTTTCTTACAAAATCACTTTTATGCATAAAAATGAGAATCTGCATTTCTTAGATTAAAATAAAAGTTTTACTTTGTAAAAAAAATATTATATTATTCTTATCAAATAATTTGTGATAAAAATAATAAATTACTCTTCAATTCTTAGAAAGTTCATTCAAATATTTTGAAAAATATATTTGACCAATCAAACCAATTTTAGTCATTTATAAGAATTACAATTCTTAGAATTTATCACCTCAAAAGTTTTTAGTCTACCCCATCATAATTTATCAGATATAGTTAACTTGTAGACTTTTGAAATGATTTATTCAGTGATATTTGGAGAAAATTTTAATTAATTACCTTGTCTCAAAATTAAACTCGTAAAATAATTGTGTTGAAAAATGTTTCTGCTTTCAGTTTGATCATTTGAATGGAAGGAAGCATGGGGTCCCCTTCGAGGAGAAACCATGTTTAACTTGTGCTGTCAAATTTGGACTTTAGTGAGACACTTTGTATTCTTATGATTGAAAAAGATAGGACACCTATGACATGGATATGGCCAAATTCTATCTATAAAAAAAGTATTAACTTTTATACATTCCAGACTGTAGTTGCTCATTTCATTGAAAAAAGCATGATTATTTATGTAGAAGGATTCGATTAGGGACGCCATTGGTATTTGATACCATTTTGACAAAAGCAAGAGAGCAATTGGATAAAGATTCCACATGTCTAGTGAGAATGTGACAAGGGTGAGGAAAAGAGAATTTGTTGAATAAAAATCTATTTAGATATGTTTTCTTTATGTAAAAAAAAAGTTTGAATAAGTCTAAGTCTCAGTATGGAGTAAAAACGACAAAGTTAAACATGCAAAAAAAAGACTCATAGACTCAGTTAAAATTCTAGGTCATAGGTAGTATTGGTATCAAACAACATTCATTTTCATGTTACATAAGACAGCATAAATTCTTACATTATGTTCTCCTTTTTATCTTGATTATGTTTTTTAAAATTATAGATTTAAAAAAATAAGTTATTCTGTGTGCAGTGCCAACATGCATCATAGTAGAAAAATCAAAGTCATTGTGTTAACCAATAGCTGAACAACAAGTATTACCTCAATTTTTCTCAGCTGAGCTTCAAGAGCTGCTTTCTTGCTGTTTTCCCAAGCAGCAACAGCAGAGAGCTGCTTTTGGGCTCTGTTAACATATCAGAAAAATTTCTCTTAGTTCAGGAAAAACTGAACATAAGAACACAAGCCATAAAAAAGATCCTCAAATTAACACTTTAAATTTGTAGAAGTATTCCTCCTATGACATATTGGCCTACAGCTCACAATCATCTTAAATATAAGCCTCGTCATTAATCTTGAATCATATGAACTTATGAAGGGTTAGTGTGCCATGCCAACCTTTTCAACACTGAAATTATTTAGATGTTCTCAATTTTTCTTTTCTTTTTGCAATGTAACTTGGTTTTACTTTTATGCTTGTAATGGTAAAGTGCAAAAATGAAATTAAAATAAAGGCTCACTTATTCTCTGCTTTGGATTTTTCACTTTCTTCCCATGCCTTCACATTAGACAACCTTTTCTCTTTCTCTATTTCTGCAAGAGCAATATCTGTTCACCATCGAATTGAATCAGTCATTTGTTAATGAAGATACATGCCATCCAGAAAAATTAATAAGTCAACAATCATCTCTAAGAAGCATTTTTGGAAAGAGATTTCTTAACATAAGTTGGTATCAGCACACACTCATGTTACATAAATAGATAGCGAAGTATCAGCTAGAAATCAATTCATGTCAATTTGCCATGAGTCTAGAAATTGGATGGTTCATCTCAAATTGACTAATTCAAGCAGTTATAAAACAAAAAGTACCATATATTATGTGTAAATTACCATATAATCATGATAAAAAATAAACAAGAGAATGTAAATTGGAATATGAGAGAAGTCTAACACTAACCTCTATCAAGGGATCCACCTGAGGCCTTCTTTTTTACAGGTTCTGGTGGGGTCTCTGTAGAGCAAAAGAAAAATGGTAAAGAAAGGCAATGATCTCAAAGGTAAAATTGAATCAATGTTAAAGATTGCAGGTTGGACTTTATTATCAGATTCTAATTAAGATGAGCACTTTCTCATTATGTTCTTTAAATTAAAGAAAGCCAGCTGGAAAAAGAAAAAAATTTGGAATAACTTTTCCTGTTAATCAAAGCATCATTAGCCAAAGTGGAAAAAGACCTTTCTCCTCACAACATTGGAGACAGTGTTTTATGATATAACTTGGAGGACCTGATTTACTGGGCAGTGTAAATATTGAACATTAAGGTATAGAACAAGAAATTACTGACATGCTTTTTTGTTGAAAGAGAATTGCTTTAGTAACAGTGGATCCTAGTTAGAACTGTATAAATTATTAGAAGAGAAGAGAAGAGAATATGCCATGAAAACAGTTCAGTTAGCTTGATGCAGAAACTATTACAGCTAAGTAGATAAACAATTATGCTTCTAAACTAAGCATAAAAAATGGGTGGAGCCAACTTTGAAAGCCAAAAGGAAAGTGAGGTTACCCGAAAAAGAAGACACATGAAAAAAAAAAGCATACCCACATCTAATCATTGAAAGGAAACCCTAGAAGATAACTAATGGGGAGAGCCATGAACAGAGAGTAATCAAATAAGTGAACAAAATTATTCTTATAATTTACATACAAAATGAAAACATTTCCCTGAATTTTTCCTATCCACACTCTTAAATGCTCTCAAAGGATAAATCAAATTAACTCCATACTAAAGAATCCCTAATGAAAGAGAAAACAAGATCACAACATCACAAAATAACACAGATAAGAAACATTTCAATACTAAAATGCAGCAACACCAACTTAGTAGCCCTTGTAAGTAAGAATTAGCACAAACCAAGAGCCATATCTCTTTAATTCTATTTCCTTTCATTTCCCATTTACCAACGTTTTCTCATAAACCAAGGAAAAATCAAGAACAATCACAAACACCACATTCAACTCCACAGTAGTACTGACCAAAACCAGACAAGTCAATCGCCAAAAGCTGCAAATTTCATGACAACCGACAATCATTCCCATGGAAGCCAATCATCACCAAAACGAAGCACAGAGCAGTACGGCAGAGAAACTTGAACATGAATGAATAGAAACTGAGCCAACAGTGCAAATCAATTCCAAAAACTTATTGATGAAAAAGAAAAACTATATCCATATAACCAAAAAGAGAAATTCAAGCAGCAATACCAATTAAACCATCTAACAGATCATGTCATACAGTTAAAAAACACTATTCACGTTCCTTCATCTTTCCATCTTTTTCTCATCATGTAGCTGTAAAAGTTGGATTTTGACTACAACCCATGATTCAGAGAAAGCAAAAGTATGAAACTTTGATCAACCCAAAAACAAAAACTCACTCTCACTGTCCTTCTCCTTCTCCACAACAACAAGAGCTTTGGTTTCCACTGGCGGAGCCGGCGTCTCCGCCGCCACCGCTTTCTTGTCAGCAGCGTCAAGTGTCGGCGCCTCAGCCAGCGGAGGCTGGGGTTCCACCGCAGCCGGAGCCGGAGCCGGAACCGAAGCTGGTTCAACCTTGGTTTGGAGCTCTGCCATAGGTAGGAAGTTTGGTTATGTTGAAGTTCTGAGAGATGGAACGATAGATAGTCACGTGTTTGTCTGGAAACAACAACGACGACGACGCCGTTTGTATGTAGCAACGTTCCGATAAACAAGTGTGCCTCTTCAACTCCAAGTACCTTTCAATTTAAAGCAACACAAAACTCTTCATTCATGTAACATCATCGTTCATATTAGTTTAAGATAGTACACAATTAAATTACTAAGTGAAACTTAAACTGTATTAGCTTGTTGTGATAGTACCTAATTAAATTATATCTTTATACATATTCATTACTTGAAATTTAACAATTTTTTGTTATTTTGAGTTAAGCTAGTTTAAAATAATTAATTGAAAAATATTAATTATATATGTCTTTTTCACTCAACGTTGACTAATTTTACCGTTACTCCAGCTTGAACGGAAAGCGTGGAACCCGCGTGAGGCAATGGGCGTGGATGTAGGAGATTTTGGACCGTTAATCGCAGGCCTGGTTTGATCGTGCGGTAGATCTGAGTGCCGACAGGTAATACAGGTAAAAAGTAGCCCACGTATGCATGGATGAAAATGAATGGAGTTTATCTGTTTATGCATTTAATGAATGGGATGGGGGCATGTGTCATGTGTAATGTATGTATTATTTTAGAATCCTATTCTTCTTCGGGTGGTGGGTCCCACCTTGGATTTTCATTGACGTGGCACCATCTTTCAAAAGAGATTTGGTAGATAAGTGGTAAGTGATATCAGCACATTTTGTTTATACGATTTTTTTTTTCTAGTAGTGGTGATCATAAATTGAATGTTTCGTAGTCTAGACTAAATATAATTCAGTAGAACTTAAATCCATCTTAAATAAATTAAAATTATTTGGATTTTTTAACTTAATTTAAATTAATTTAAATTTAAATTAAATTTGGCCTATTAATTAGATTAAATGTAAAATACTTTTTAAATTATACCTAAATATAGATTTAAATTGACTTGACTTCAACACTTACTTAAATGTGACTCAATTTTGATAAACTTAACATATTGCAAATTTGATTAGTCAAAAATTAGTTTATCTTAAACTAATTTAATTTGATATGAGTCTAGTTTCATCCTATTGAGTTGAACATAGACTTGACCAATGTTTATCTAAGCTCAACGAGACTCAATTTAGGTTTAATTTGGACTCTACTCTAACCTAAATTGTGTGGGTTTAACTTGGCCTATTTTGACTTGAGCTTAACTCAACCTAACTTTACCTTGCATGACTTGGTTTTAACTGACCTTCTTTGACTTGATCTTAACTTGATCTAGACTCAACCTGACTTAGCTTGAGTTGGGCCTCACCCAACTCAACCTTACTTGAGTGCAAATCTACTTAATATAGGTTTGACCCAACTTAAACTAACATCACTTCTGGCTTGACTTATACTAACATATGCCTAGTGTAAGTTGACTTTGTCAATAATCGAACTTTAAGTTTAACTTATCTTTATAAAACTAGCTTGTAAGGTAGGATTTTACACCCACCTGTATATTGTAAATTGACTTTATTTCTAATTGACGTGGGACTACCGACACCCCCTCACATTTAGATAAATGCATTTATACCGTGAGACTAGACATTAATGAGCGGTCTAATAGCAATCCGATAGTAGATGAAATAATAAACCTAAGAAAAAATAAACTTTGTTGGACATACTTTAACTTGATTTTGAAACCATGTTAAGAATTAAATTTTAAGTCTAACTCAACCTTACAAAACTGACTTATAAGTTGGGAGTCATTAATATACTATAAATTGACATTATTTCTAATTGATGTGATACTTCTAATAAACTTGATCCAACTTGACTAGTGCTCTTGATTTCAAATTCCCATTGATTTGTTACAATATTGACTATATTTGGTTTAGTTTGACCTAGGTCTAACTTGATTTATTTTGACTTGACCCAATGTGGGATCAACCAACTTAACTTTACATCAATATGACTCAGGGTAGTCTCAACTTGACTTGACCTACCTAGCCCGACTTGTTTTAGCCTCATACAGGCCTAACTTGACTAAACTCGACTTAGGCTTAACCCAACTCAGCCTATCTTGGTCCAACCTTACTTAGGCTTAACCTAATTGACTTCATGTGAGATTGATCCAACTGAGTATGACATGGGCTTACCCTTATATTAATATGGATCCAATTTGACTTAGCTTAAGCTAGATCAAGGTTGATTCAACCTAACATAAACTCATGCTTATTTAGCCTGACCTTAACCCAACTCGACTCAACAAATGTGGATTGGAGCCCACTTCACCCTACATGGACACTCACTAATTTACCCAACTTAATTAACACAAGATGGGTTTAATTCGTTTCACCTCAACCTAAATCTCGTCTAATTATATTAATTGATTTGACTCAATGTAGACTTTGCTTAATTTAGTCTATATTCAAGACAACTTAGTCGTAAATAAATTTAAACTAATTTAGTTTGAAGATTATCTATATCGATTTTTCTTTAAATAGATTCAAAATGACTTAATCAATTTAAATTTAAATTTATTCAGTCCATGTAAAAGTGGTTCAACTCGTACTCGTTTCAATTAAATTTAATAGAATCTTACATTTTGAATTTTCGAAATCAAAATTTATATTAAATTCAAATTTAACTAAATTGATTGAACTTAAAATAAATATAAAAAAGTATAGATTTGAATATAAAATAAATTTATTGGAATGATTCTAAAATAATATAAACTTAAATAATTATATATTAATTTAAATATTAATCCAGTTGTATTTTTAGTGAATAAAAACAAAATCGCTAAAACTTTGAATAAATATCTCCGTCAAATAAAATAAAGTAGCCTATCCACGTGATAAAATTAAGGTTTAATGTTTCAATAGGTTCCTATTTTCATTTAGAATTTCAAATAGGTCCCTTGTTTTTTTGGCGTCTCAATTGGATCCTTATTTTTGTCAAATAAATACTTTCCATCAATTTCACTGGACTCGAATAATCCTCCTACAGCTCCTTCACCGTCTTCAAGCTTCTAGCGAACGCCTTCTTCAACACTTTCTTCGTTGTCTCCCTCGACGACAAATCCCTCAGTATCTTCCCTACAAATGCCTTCACGAATGTCGTGTTACCGTAACTGTTTATCATCGACGAAACCAGGCCCTCGAGCATCGATTCGCACAAGTCCTCTCTCGACGGCAAAACCCTAGCCATGAGCTCCTTCGACTCTTCCTCGCTCAGGAACGGGATTAATCTCACCACTCGCTTCTCTTCCTCCTCCGTCCATGGCACCACCTCCAGGAAATCCACGCACCAATGCACACACTCCTTGAACAGAAGCTCCAGCGGCACTAGCAACAGATCTAGCGCCGTTGCAGCGCTATCCACCACGGAGGCGAAGTCGTTAGTGTAGAGAAGCTCCAGGACGGTGAGATGAGACTGGATCGAGCCGGTAGCGGGCGAAACACCGAGGTTGAGGAGGAAGCGGTCGCCGTCGCTTGAGGTTACGTGATCCGACGCTTGGACGTCGGAGTTGAGGTATACGTGGAAGTCGGAATTGGAAACATAATTAGAGGTGGCAGTGGTAGTGGCGGTGGGCAAGGACTGAAGTGGAGAGGGAGAATCCATGAAGAGGCGGAGGACGACGTCAGCACTGACAACGTCGTTGAAATGGAGACCTTCATCTGTGGAGGAAGTGGAACGATCGTCCGTCATGGGCGAGGGACGATCATCCGCCATGGGTGAGGGACGGTCATCCGCCATGGAAGAGGGACGATGGTGTTGTTGGGAGATTTCGGTTAGGATTACGTCTGAGACGGAGGAGATGGTGCTGACAGTGGAGGAGGATCGGTGGGTGGCGGTTCGTTCCCGCTTTTTAGGAATTCCAACACTCAGAATCATCGGCGGTTCTAGATGAGACAAGAGCCTTATTTCAAAAAATTCCCCCAATTTTGATTTTGCTTTCCCAATTCCAAAGACAATGAATGTTTCAGCAAAAAGAACAATATAATTTTCCATCTTTGCCCTTTTAAACTTAATTTCAACAAAAATTATAATATATTTACTTAATTTTTTAATTCTAAAATTTAAAAAATTCAATTCACACACGTTTTTTTGACACGTGTATTAAAAATGCAATGTCACCAGGCCACATCACACACTGATTTTGATGAAATTGATGGAAAGGATTTATTTGCAACAAATTAACAAAAATAAGAAGAGACGCCAAAAAAGTAAGAGACCTGTTTGAAATTCTGAACGAAAATAATGACCTATTAAAACATTAAATCTAAAATTAACCTGTTTATAAATTAAAATAGAAAAAATTAAATAATTATATCTCGTAAATCAGTTTACATACAAAATATATATCTTTTTCATATAAAAGGATAATTTCAAGATTTTCTCGTATTTTTTACTTTTCTAAGTAAAAACTCGTAAACTAATATGGTTTTATGTTTTCAATAAAAATAAGTTTGCCGTAAACCTTTGTACTTTTTTATCCAACACAAAAAGGAAAAAAAAAAAGTTGCATCAATTCAAAATTCATTATGGTTATGTATCTATAATAATTTCTTCAATGTTTTACAAAAAAAAAATCACGTTAATTGCCACTTTAATGTTGTTATATGAGATTGACGGTATTATCTCTTTCCGAAAACTGGACCATACCGATTTTACGTTTACTAGTCAAATTAGCATTAATAAAACAATACAAACCGTATATAAAGTTAGAAAAATATAGCATTATTGGTTATAGGTTTAATCATTTTAAAGGTTTTTATTTGTGGAGATTCGTCTCAAATTTTTATTTGTTTCAGTTTTTTTTTATATAAAATTGAGTCAATTATGACCTTGCCGGATGGTGGACGGCGTTAAATTTATTGTCTGGTGATATGCTGAGCTAACAATTAATAAGCACGTGGTATAGTGATGTGTGGATTTTTTTTAAGTAGGAATGGAAAACAATTTAGACGTGGTCGGCTTGGTGGTTGACTTGGTGGTCGGTTAGCCTGGTGGGTGGTCAGCCTCATGGTGCCAAGATACTGTAGATTCTTTAAAGCTTAAATAATGAGAACTAGTTTAATGTTTCGGTAGGCTTTTGAAGAATCCTTTATATACCGTACGGTCCCTTAGCACCACCAAGCCGATTATCCACCAGGTTGGCCGATCATCAGGATGAGCTGTTGATTTCTGTAAACGTGGCGTTTCTGTGTTGAAACGTGGCAAGGATTACACATGAAACGTGGAATTATTTAAAATTTAATAATTTAAAATAAGGTAATTCTGAAACATGATTTAGGAATTTAAGGTTAAATGAAATTGAATTTGGGATTCAATTTCGAGTAAAAATCTGAGAGGAGAGTGCATCAGAAGCTTGCGCGAAGTCATTAGCAGAGAGGATACGAACTCCATTAGGGCTTTTGAGCTTTGTCATTGGAGTTTGGACTTCAATCGCGAAGTCGTTCTACGTCTGCGTCAAGTGCTTCGAGTTGTTTGAGTGGAAGTTGGTGGAAGGTTAGTATGAATTTAATATTATGTTGTTTTTCTTGTTATCTGGGGATGCTTTTTACATTGTGGGGTTGGGGTTGTCTGAAGATATGTTGTTTTCATAATGCGGTTGTGGTCCCCCATGTCCCCTATAGTTACAGTTCTTTTGTTGTGTCATTATCATTTTTATAAGCAGTGTTTTTTTGTCGTTTTAGGCTTATTTGTAGGTGTAAAATATTCTTGTGTGTGATGGGAGATATAAAGGTTGTTATTCATCATGGGGGTAAGTTCGTCAATGACGGGTGCCTGAAGTATGAAGGGGAAAGTGATACAATGCTTTTTGATCCTGACGTGTGGTCATATTTTGTTGTAGTCAGTGTAGTAAAAAGTCTTGGGTACGATGGTTTTAAGGAATTGTGGTTTTTTGTTGGATGTGGTCCTGTATTGGATGATAGGCTAGAACCGTTGTCCGGTGACGTAGGTGTCATGCATATGTTCAATTTAGCTCAGTTAAATGGACAAGTTCATTTATATGTTATGCACACTGTGTCTGAAGCTGAAGTGATTCACATGATTGAATACAACGTTGATAAAGGAGGTGACAAAGTTGCACCTCAGGTGAATGAGTGTGGTGACGGTGCACAAGTTGTTGAGGGTATGGACGATGGTGTGAGGCAACATTTGGATGAGGGGGTAGGTGCTCATGGTCAGAGGGTAGAAGTTGTTGTTGGTGAGGATGAGATGACAGAAGCATTTGAAAATGAGGGTGAGAGGATAGAAGCACAAGAAGGTGAAGTTGACAGTGATAGGATAGATGTTGAGGGAGGTCATGCTGAAAGGACAACAGCAGATGAAGTGCAGGTTGAGGAAGTTGATGCTGAGGAAGCTGTGGTTGAGGAAGCAGATGAAGTGCAGGTTGAGGAAGCTGAGGTTGAAGAAGTTGTTGTTGAGGAAGCAGATGAAGTGCATGAAGAGGGTAAGGGTAAGAGGATAGATGTTTAGGAAGGTCCTGTTGAGGCTGAGAGGATAGAGGGTAATAGGTTAGATGGTGAGGGTGATAGGTTAGATGGTGAGGCTTACACAATAGAAGTAGAAGACTTAGAAGTAGAAGACTTGGAGGATATAGAAGTAGAAGTCCGTGATTGGAGTACATCACGTGATGGTGATGATGGTGAGATGAATAGTGATGATGGGCTAGTAGACATAAATGTGCAATGTGATGTACATGAAAGTTGTACTGAGATAAAGGTTGAGGTTGAACCTTTTTTACCGGGGTCTGAGTCAGATAGTGAAGAAGATGAGATTAATGATTCGAGTTGGTTCAATGATGAATGAGAATCTGAGGACTTAACTTCGCCTGACATAAGTGATGAAGAAAGTGAAGATGAAGAGGGGTATGGGCATTTTTCTACCTTTACTGTGCCAAAAAAGATGGTTGATTTCAACTGGGAAGTGGGAACGTATTTCGTGGATAAACAAGACATTCTTGATGCCATCAAAACTTATGCAGTAGAGAATGGGAAAATTTTAAAACTTGTTAAAAATGATAAAAAAAGAATAAGGGTTAAATGTTTGGGATCAAAAGGAGAATGTCCGTGGGTGGCATATTTTGGTTTCATGGATGCAGTGAAGTCATGGCAACTGAGGACTATGGTTGACAGGCATACATGCAGTAGGGAACACAAGTTGCAGCTATTCAATACAAAATGGCTTAGTAGAAAACTGGAAAAAACAATAAGAGAGAATCCTAATGTTAAAGGAAGTTGATATTAGAGATAAATTTACTAGGAAATGGAACATAGCAATATCTAAGAATATGACTTACAGGGTCAAAGCCCATGCATCAGATGAAGTGGAAGGGTCCTTCATTAAGCAATATAGTAGAATTTATGATTATGCTCATGAATTATTAGGAAGAAACCCTAGGTCCACAATCAAGGTCAAAGTTGATCCATATGATGGGAAACCAATCTTCAAGAGGTTTTATGCATGCCTAAAGGCATGTAAAGATAGTTTTGTCTCATGCAGGCCAATCATTGGCCTTGATGGAGCCTTTTTGAAAGGCAAACATCGTGGTGAGCTATTAACTGTTGTGGCTCAAGATGCAAACGACCAAATGTTGCCACTAGCATATGCAATAGTAGAAGTTGAGAACAAGGAGACTTGAACAGGGTTTCTTGAGCTATTGATTGAAGACCTAGGTGGTCCATATGTGTGTTCTTCACTTACAATCATGTCAGATCAACAGAAGGTAATTTCCATTATAGTTTTTGTCTTTTTTGTTATAGAAATGACTTCATCATCTAACTTTTTTATGACTGATTCACAGGGTCTAAGACAAGCTGTACAAGATGTTGTTCCTGGAGTTGCACAAAGATTTTGTGTAAGGCATTTATATGCCAACTTCAGGAAGAAATTTCCTGGAAAGAATCTGAAAAAGCTTATGTGGAGGGCAACTTTAGCAGTTCACCCACAACAATGGGAGAATGTCATGAGAAGTATCAAAGAGGTGAACGAAGATGTTTTTTGACACCTGATAGCTCTTCCTCCAAGGTAAATGCTTTTCAACCCTTGCTTCCCTTTATTCCACTTTTTATTAACTTATGTAGTGCATGTAGATGATGTCACAGTGCAACAATACTGAGTTGTTGCTTCTTGCAGGTTTTGGTCTAGATCAAGGTTCACAAGCACAACTAAATGTCATACTTTGGTAAATAACATGTCAGAAGCATTTAATAGTGTTCTGGTCAATACAAGGACAAAACCAATTATTATAATGTTGGAGGAAATCAGACTATACATGATGAAGAGATGGGCGACTAATAGGTCAAGGGCAACGTCATTTAATGACGGTATCGGAGGGGGTAAATTTTTAAAGAGTTTAACGCAGCGGATTGAAAAACACAGAGAGCGTAAAGCGTATTAAGTCACAGTTGAAACGATTTTCTCTTTTTTAAAGAAAATAATTTTCTTTTAGAAAATTAACCAAGTATCTTATGTACGTTAAAGTAGAATGAGTAAACGGTATAAGAAAAGCACACAAGGATTTTTATACTGGTTCGATTCAACAGAATCTACGTCCAGTCGTTAATCACTACAAAGAGTGATTAACAGTTCCACTAAAAATGGTTTAACAGTTTACAATGAATTGAACAAGAACAGAATGAAAAGAACTACTCTACCAACTTGAAGAGACCAGCTCCAGCAATCGACAAACGATTCACTAGCTTCTCCTTTCACAAGAACAGGTAGAGAACCTTGCCAACTTGAAGAAAGTCCACTTCGACTTATCGACACACGATACGTAAGCCTCTCCTTTCACAAGATCAAGCAAGGGAACAAAGAAAACCAAAGCTCTCAAGAACGTTCCTCTGACAACTCAGTGTTCTAAGCTTTCTAAGTTTTCACAAAGTTGTTTTCTGAAGCTCTCAAACACCCATTATATAGCCAAGCACACTGAATGCCAAAGGACAACTCCCAACTGCCATGAATAATCGATTATTGTAAGTGATAATCGATTATTCAAGTCTGTTATAGAAATTTCAAAAAGTGATAATCGATTATTTGAAGTGATAATCGATTATTCAAGTGTGACTTGTGATAATCGATTATTGCTTCATGATAATCGATTATTTTAGTTCAAAAACATATGATAATCGATTATACCTTAAACATAATCGATTATACAAGTAGAAATTACAATATTTATCAATTTCCTACTACATTTAAAAACTACAAGTTGCTTTTTACGTATTCTCCTATTACAATCAAGAAATACAATTTACAGCATCATCAAAACTTGTCTTCAGGTTTTACCAATTACTCCCTTATTGGTAACAATCTCCCCCTTTTTGATGATGATCAAAAAATCTTCTATTAAAAGCAACTCAGTTTTACCTGCAATACATTCTCACTAAAAAGATCACAGAGCTAGTAGTACCTGTATACTTTGAAGAATATTATTTCTTCTCCCCTATAATATAGATATTAATCTCCCCCTTTTTGATCATAAGCAAAAAGTAAAAATCTCCCCCTTAATATGAGCTCCCCCTCAAAAAGATAACAGATGCATAAAGGCTCATTTTATTAAGAATAACTGGAAAATTTATAAAGATTTAAAATGCCACACAGAAAACAAACAAACTTAAAATCCTAAAAAACTAAAATTCAGGACTAGGAGATCTTTCAGTGGGAGGGATATTGAGATGATTCTCAATGTTATGTAGTCGAACATCAAACTCAAGAAACTGATCGACTAAGTACTCATCAAGAGATTGCTGCCACTCATGTACTTGATCAAAATGTGTCTTCTGTGCGAGACTCATATCCTCCAATTGTTTGGATAATCTTGCAAAGTGTTCTTCCATAGAATTTGAGGAAGAGAAGGGTATGTTGGAAGGTCCAGCTTCTGATGGAGCTGCAGTACTCACTGGGTCAGCCATATGAGTGTCCATATCGTCATCATCATCAGAATGATCATCATCTTTGTGAATAAGGACCCTTCCTCTAGTAATGAATCCCATCTGACGAAAGGTAGTATCTCCGATTTCTGATCCCACAGTCTCAATATTTTGAACAAGTTCTCCTTCAACAGGTATTCCTTTATATTCTAAAATCCTAGAAACAAGAAGAGCATAGGGAAACTGATAAGAGTGGGATTTCTTGGCTTTTACCATGGTGTCAGCAATGAGAGCAGGCCAGTCGATGTGTATGTGATTTAAAATCCCATACAAGAGAAGTAAGTCCTGCTCAGAGCATTGAGCATGGTTGGTTGCTCTAGGACAGAGAATCCAAACAATCAAGTAGTGGATCATCCTCTCTTCAACTTTGAATCCTCCAACCAATAGTTGCCTTCTATTTACTTGCTTCTCAGGATGTCGCAGAAAAGATTGGAAAGTTAGCATCCTGTTGAAGTCTTCAAGTCCTAAATGGACTTTGACAGCATCATCCCAAATAGTAAGTTGAGCAACATTTGTCCAAACGTCATCATCTAAAATGATGCGTACGCCTTTGACCTTGGTAGAAATTATTCCATCTCGATAGCGCAAGATGAAGTAGAAAACTCTTATGAGATCTGGATAAATATTTCCTTTTTGTTCTACCAGATGTGTTAACCCCTGCTTAGCAAAAGTATTTGGAAATTGAAATCCATAAAAGCGAAAAAAATCAAGACGGATGTACTTTACCGCCATGATTTTCCTTTCTTGCCAGGAGTTTACGAAATCTGCATGTTTCTCTTGATCTGAGATCCATCCATCTATGTTGGCTAGTCGTGGTTGAGAAGAGGAAGGGGCTCCAGCTGTTTTGCGACGATACCTTCTTGATTCAGCCATGGATGAAGATGGAGGAGATGAAGGTTTACGAAATGAAAGAGAAATGAGGAGATTTGGAGCTCTGGATTTGATTTTAGCAGTATTTGGTTGCAAAAGAATGTCTAACAATCGATTATGGGAGGCTATTTATAAGAAAAATGAAGAAACTAGCTGTTTATGGCCGTTTATAGCCGTTATGGGACGCTCCAACGGCTCTATTTTTGAACCTGTTAACGTGATAATCGATTATGGCTCGTGATAATCGATTATCAGTTCATTAATTTCTGCCCAGAATTGCATGATAATCGATTATGCCTGATGATAATCGATTATCTGCTCAAAGTTTTCCAGATTTATTTTTATGACTAGATAATCGATTATGGCTCAGTGACAATCGATTATGGCTCGCTAAAGTCACGAAAAATGCAATATTTTGCATAGATTTTGATTCTAGGACATGTTTAATACTCCTAATTCTCTCCTAAGCTCAATGAATCTATCTTTAGGTAGAGCTTTGGTAAAAATATCAGCTAACTGATGCAAGGTATCAACATATTCAATTTGACAGTCAATATGATCTCTTAGAAAATGGTGCCTAATTTCTATATGCTTAGTTCTTGAATGCATTATAGGGTTCTTGGTCAAGTTTATAGCACTAGTGTTATCACATTTTAGAGGAATATTTTCAAGAAAGATATCAAAATCTTCCAATTGTTGTTTCATCCACAAAATTTGAGCACAACAGTTTCCAGCTGCAATATATTCAGCTTCAGTGGTAGGCAAAGCTACACATGCTTGTTTCTTTGAGTGCCATGACACTAAAGAACATCCCAAGAAATGACAGGTTCCACTAGTACTTTTTCTATCAATTTTACAACCACCATAATCTGCATCAGAGTATCCTATTAAACTAGGTGAAGCATCAGAGGGATACCAAAGTCCAAATGAAGTAGTTCCTTTAAGATATTTTAAAATTCTCTTAACTGCAGTCAGATGTGACTCTTTAGGATTGGCTTGGTATCTAGCACATACACAAACACTCTGCATAATATCTGGTCTACTAGCAATTAAGTATAGCAAAGATCCTATCATGCCTCTAAACATGGTTTCATTCACTCCCTTTCCAGTTTCATCCTTATCTAAATAACAAGAGGTACCCATGGGTGTACTAGCTTCCTTGCAGCTATTCATTCCAAATTTCCTAAGAATTTCTCTACAGTATTTAGTTTGGGATATGAATGTTCCATCATTCATTTGTTTTATTTGTAGTCCTAAGAAAAAATTTAACTCACCCATCATAGACATTTCAAATTCTCCTTGCATTATTTTTGCAAACTCTTCACATAAAGAGTCATCAGTTGAACCAAAAATAATATCATCTACATAAACTTGCACAACCAAAATGTGTTTTCCTACTTTCTTAATGAATAAGGTTGAATCAACCTTTCCTCTAGAAAATTTATTTTCAATCAAAAAAGTACTAAGTCTTTCATACCAAGACCTAGGTGCCTGTTTAAGACCATAAAGAGCCTTTTTCAACTTGTAAACATGATCAGGAAATTTAAAATCTTCAAAACCAGGAGGTTGACTAACATAAACTTCTTCTTTTATAAAACCATTTAAAAATGCACTTTTAACATTCATTTGATATAGTTTAAATTTCATCAAAGATGCATATGCAAGTAATAATCTAATTGCTTCTAACCTGGCTACTGGTGCATAAGTTTCATCGTAATCAATACCTTCTTCTTGACAGTAACCCTTAGCAACTAGTCTTGCTTTATTCTTTGTGATGTTTCCGTCCTCATCAAGCTTGTTCCTGAAAACCCATTTGGTTCCTATAACTTGAAATTCTTCTTGTTTTGGGATAAGTTCCCAAACTTCATTCCTTTCAAATTGATTTAGCTCTTCTTGCATAGCAATGCACCACTTGTCATCTTGAAGAGCTTCCTTTATATTTTTAGGTTCTATCTGAGACACAAAAGCAACAGTTAGGCAAAAATTATTTAAATTATGTCTAGTGGTTACCCCTTTTGATATATCTCCTATGATGTTGTCCAATGATAGTCCTCTCGGTTGTTGATAGTTTTTGAAGTCAACAACTTGAGGTGTTTCTTGAAGCTCCGGAGGATAATTTTCATTTAGATACATTTCTTCTAGAGCTTCTCTTAAGTAATCCTCATCACCTGCAATGGGTTTATTTGACTCAAGAGGATTTTCCTCAAGGTCTACAATCTCATCAAAGACAACATGCATAGATTCTTCAATACTTAGTGTTCTTCTATTGAATACCCTATAAGCTTTGCTAGTTAATGAATATCCTAGAAAGATTGCTTCATCAGATTTTGCATCAAACTTTCCAAGATTATCTTTTCCATTATTTAATACAAAGCATTTGCATCCAAAAATTTTCAAATGAGATATATTTGGTTTTCTACCATTCAACAATTCATAAGGAGTTAATTTCAAAATTGGCCTTATAAGCATTCTATTTAACACATAACAAGCAGTGCTTACTGCATCAGCCCAAAAGTATTTTGGCACATTAGATTCACTCATAAGTGTTATAGCTAATTCTTCTAGTGATCTATTTTTCCTTTCAACAACACCATTTTGTTGGGGAGTTCTAGGTGCAGAAAAATTATGTGCAATTCCAAATTCTTCACAAAATTTTCCAAATGATTCATTTTCAAATTCACCACCATGATCACTTCTCAAAGTTTTGATTTTCAAATCTTTTTCATTTTGAATACGTTTAGCAAAAGTTTTAAAAGCTTTGAAAGCTTCACTTTTCAAAGTTAAAAAGAAGGTCCAAGTAAATCTAGAGTAATCATCAACAATTACAAGAGCATAGTAATTTCCACCAAAACTTTTAATTCTAGATGGACCAAACAAGTCCATATGCAACAATTCTAAAGGTTTTGATGTAGAAATTATATTTTTAGATGAAAAAGAAGATTTGGTTTGTTTACCCTTTTGACATGCAGAACAAAGTTTATTTTTCTCAAATTTTAGTTTAGGCAATCCAATCACAAGATCCTTAGAGATTAATTTGTTTAAGTGTTGCATGTGAATATGTGCAGCTCTTTTATGCCATAGTCATGGATTTTCTTCTTTAGCAACTAAGCATGTTATACTATGACTAGATGCACTCTCAATATCAATCAAGTATATATTATTGTGCCTAACACCTTGCAAAGCAATTTCAGCAGAATTTTTAAAATAAACAGTACATTTATCACTCTCAAAAGTTACCTTGAACCCTTTGTCGCATAGTTGGCTTATGCTTAGAAGATTATGTTTGAGGCCTTCAACATATAAGACATCTTTTATTGTCAAGGTGTTTCCTCCGCCAATATCTCCGGTTCCAATTATTCTGCCTTTGTTGTTATCCCCATAAGTTACAAATCCTTGCTTTTTCTTCTTAAAAGAGGTGAATCTATTCTTGTCACCAGTCATGTGTCTTGAACAACCACTATCAAGATACCACAATGACTTCTTTGATTTCGATTGTTCCTACAAAACAATTTAGCAAGAATTTTTAGGTCCCCAATCTCAACATGGGTCCTTGGGGTTAGTTTATACAAGAATACATCATTTCACAGCTTTAACCCAAGCATATTTGCCATTTGGAACACCAACATGTTTGATATTGCATTTGTTTGATGTGTGACCATGTTTCATACAGTAAAAGCAACATACATCGCTAACTTTATTTTTAACAAAAGTTCCTTTAACAACCCAGATTTTTCGAGTTCTTTTTACCTTGGATTTATAATTTTGGTGCATGTTTCTATTTATAATTTTGCTTTTATTAAAATTTGTTTTAGCATGTGAATTAGTTTTAGTTGCCTTAGCAAGCAAATTTTCAAGTATATCAATATCAAACATATAGCTCTTGCATGATAAGCATTCAACAGGTTCAACAATAGCATTTGAGTCAGACAATTTTATTTCTAAAGTACTGACTTTGTTTCTTAATACAACTTCATCATCAAGCAGTTTATCATATTTCAATTTTAAATCACTGTGCTCCTTTTTAAGTTTTTTATGTGCAGCATCAAGTTTTTCAGATTCATTCATTAATTCAAAGAAAGCCTTTTGTAAATCTAATTCACTAGATTCAAAACTAGAATCACTTACTTGGCTTCCTGTTTCTTCAGAATCTGCCATAAGACATAGGTTAGCTTCTTCTTCTGTGTCACTAGAACTTGTTGAGCTAGAGGCATTATCTTCCCAAGCTATGTATGCTTTCTTTTTCCTTTGAAATTTTCTTTCCTTCTTGTCTTCACTTTTCTTGCTCTTTGGACACTCAGATTTCACGTGCCCTCTTTCTCCACAACCGAAGCACTTGACGTTTGATGGAGAATCTTGATTTTCCTTCTTTTCCTTTTGAAATTTGTCCTTTCCCTTTGCTTTCATGAATTTAGCAAATTTCTTTATCATCAAGCTCATGTTTTCTTCATCATCAGAATCATCTTCTTCGATCCTCTTGGAGCTTTTTCCTTTAGAAATTTCTGACTTGAAAGCTAGAGTTTTCCTCTTGCCTTAATCCTCTTCAGCAGTTAATCTTCTCAAATCAAGTTCATGCTCCCGGAGCTTTCCAAACAAGATTGGCATTGTCATTTGTGCAAGATTTTGAGACTCTGATATGGCAGTTACCTTTGGTTGCCAAGACCGGTCCAGAGATTTCAAAATTTTCACATTAAGTTCATCAGTATCAAAAGTTTTACCCAAACCTGTTAAGTGATTCACAATATGAGTGAATCGTTTTTGAACGTCAGAGATAGTTTCTCCAGGTTGCATTCTGAACATCTCATATTCCTGAATGAGAGTGTTCTTCCTAGCTCGTTTCACGTCCTCCGTTCCTTCATGAGTGACTCTGAGGACTTCCCACATTTCCTGTGCTGTCTTACACACTGAAATTCTATAAAATTCATCAAGCACAACAGCAGATGAAATAATATTACGAGCTTTAATATCAAACTGAGCTCGTCTATTTTCCTCAGCAGTCCAATTAAAATAAGGTTTTTCTGTTTCTACACCATCTACTGTACTCATAGGAATATAAGGACCATTCTGTACAGCTTCCCAAATGCCTCTATCAACAGACCCCATAAAGATTTCCATTCTCACTTTCCAAAAAGCATAATTATCTCCAGTAAACAATGGAGGTCTGTTAATAGACGCACCTTCAGCATAAACAGCGTTTTGACTGTGACCGGCCATTTTCGCAAATATTTTGAAAAACTATCAAAGCAAGCTCTGATACCAATTGACGGTATCGGAGGGGGTAAATTTTTAAAGAGTTTAACGCAGCGGATTGAAAAACACAGAGAGCGTAAAGCGTATTAAGTCACAGTTGAAACGATTTTCTCTTTTTTAAAGAAAATAATTTTCTTTTAGAAAATTAACCAAGTATCTTATGTACGTTAAAGTAGAATGAGTAAACGGTATAAGAAAAGCACACAAGGATTTTTATACTGGTTCGATTCAACAGAATCTACGTCCAGTCGTTAATCACTACAAAGAGTGATTAACAGTTCCACTAAAAATGGTTTAACAGTTTACAATGAATTGAACAAGAACAGAATGAAAAGAACTACTCTACCAACTTGAAGAGACCAGCTCCAGCAATCGACAAACGATTCACTAGCTTCTCCTTTCACAAGAACAGGTAGAGAACCTTGCCAACTTGAAGAGAGTCCACTTCGACTTATCGACACACGATACGTAAGCCTCTCCTTTCACAAGATCAAGCAAGGGAAAAAAGAAAACCAAAGCTCTCAAGAACGTTCCTCTGACAACTCAGTGTTCTAAGCTTTCTAAGTTTTCACAAAGTTGTTTTCTGAAGCTCTCAAACACCCATTATATAGCCAAGCACACTGAATGCCAAAGGACAGCTCCCAACTGCCATGAATAATCGATTATTGTAAGTGATAATCGATTATTCAAGTCCGTTATAGAAATTTCAAAAAGTGATAATCGATTATTTGAAGTGATAATCGATTATTCAAGTGTGACTTGTGATAATCGATTATTGCTTCATGATAATCGATTATTTTAGTTCAAAAACATATGATAATCGATTATACCTTAAACATAATCGATTATACAAGTAGAAATTACAATATTTATCAATTTCCTACTACATTTAAAAACTACAAGTTGCTTTTTACGTATTCTCTTATTACAATCAAGAAATACAATTTACAGCATCATCAAAACTTGTCTTCAGGTTTTACCAATTACTCCCTTATTGGTAACATTTAAGTCATCAATTTGCCCAAAAATACTGAGTAGACTATAAAAGGAGTCACTACTAACAAAGAATTGGATTCTCAGGTATCCAAGAATTAAGTGTATATATTTTTTATGTCATACCACCTATTATATAACTAATGTTAGCTTATCTTCACAACTGGTCTGCACATAGGCTGTTTGAAGTCCGACATGTGTCCCAAACTGGGGACAAGTTTGTGATGGATATAGATCAATATTCATGCTCCTGCAGGAAATGGAGCATCACAGGAATACCTTGTGTACATGCATTGGCTGCAATGAGGTTACTCAACATAGATGCACAACAATACATACCTGCATGCTTTATAAAGTCAGCGTATGAAGAAATTTATTCCTCCGTTATATATCCCATTAATGGAAACAATCTCTGGGAGGTAACCCAATATCCAGATGTCATGCCTCCATCAAAAAGACAGATGCCTGGTCGTCCAAAGAAGAAAAAGAGGTTAGAGCAATGGGAGTTACAGAAAAATAGCACCAGAATGTCAAAAGGAGGATTACTCAAGAGATGTGGCGTGTGTAGGGAAGCTGGTCACAACAAGAAAAACTGTCCCCAGAGAAACCAAGTGCAGGAAGATGGACAACAACCCAATTCATTGCCTGAGGATCAACCAGATGGAGAACAACCAGTTCAGAGTTGAAGAATATTATGTTTTAGTTGTAGCAAATGTAACAGGGCAAAGATTGATGTTTATCATGTTACAGACATGTGTTTTAATTATCACTTTATGTTTCAGTATGTAATAGACCAAAGTATCCTATATAATGGTAGTTATGTGAACAATGGATCAATACTTTTTGGTATTAATATACAAATGTTGATTTCGACATTCGCAGTTTCTTTATTGGAGTTGTTTTTGTATTAATATACATAGGGGAATTGAGTTGTTTATTCAGGTCCCAAGATAGGGGAATTATTTTACTCTTGCATTGTGTATGTTATTCAGTTCTTTATTGTAGTTATGTCTTGTGTCTTTTGAACTGTTGATGGAGCCTTTATTCAGAATTGTTTTACAGGTTCTATGCACATATGTTATGCTATAAATAGGGAAACTGCTGACATGAAAATGAAACCAAAGAAGTTGAACTCATTTTTTCCAAATAATCATTAACAGAGACAATAATTAAACTCATTTCTTCCAAACTATCATTTCATTAAACATCTGATACATCTTCAAACCAAACTGATACATTGCAAACTGAAACTTATACAAACTGATACATGTCATACAACTAATACATCTTCATTAAACATCTGAAACTTATACAACTAAAACCAAAATACACCTAAAATATCAAGCCTTACCCATCAACATTGCAATTATAAGGATGTTCAGTACACATAGAACACTAACAACCCCAACCAAAAATTTCATCCAACTTTGAACACACATCACAACTTTCTGCACACTAACTATCTTCTTATCACTTTCATTTTCAAAACTCTTCACTAACCTCTCATCATTTGCTTCCAACACCTCACAGCTAACACTTTCTTCAATTCCCTAATCAGTGCACCATTTGAAGTAGTTGCATCCACCATTTTCACTTCCAACCTTATACCTAGGGCAACCCCAGAATTTTTTGCCTCGATTCTTAATAGTTTTGGTAGTCCTCAAGACACAGTTTTCTCTACAATGGCAGATCAGCGAACCATCATTCATGTTCCAGCCTTCATCTCCACGAGAGCTCACAGATCGCAAATGCTTTCTTCCACACTTGTTGCAAGTGGAAGAGGAACACGATTGACCCATGGACATTTTTGCTTCTTCAGCTTTCGCACTTCCCTGTTTCGAAACTTTACGAGCTTCCCAATCTTCAACAACAACGAACCTTAAACACTTCGCGCAAGATTCAAACCCCAGTTCCTCTCAACCACATTCCACTCACATTTTTAATGAACAACCCAATCTGAATCCCATATTTAACTTCATTTTAAGCTAAATGGTATATTTCATAAACCAATATTATTTAAATTGCCAAATGCCACGTTTCATGTGTAATCCTTGCCACGTTTCAACACTAAAAACGCCACGTTTACAGAAACGAACAGCTCATCCTCCCTACTGTACAAAAACTTCACGTTGTTAACAAAATTTAACGAAAAGGGCTAAATTGATTGAAATTAGCTCTTATGAGGACCCAATTAGGGATTTTAATAAGAAGGGGATCAAATTGGGAAAGCACCCCAAAAATAGAGACGATTAAAGGGTTTAAACCTAAAAAAATTCCACCTAAAACGACCAAACTCTGCCACGTAATTAAAAGTTGCTTAGTCAGCAAGTCACGACACAATTTTTAACGTCATCCAGCCCACTTAACGGCAAAGTCCAAAATAAGTCAATTTTTCACAAAAAAGACTTAATGAAAATCAATTAAAATACGATAACCTATTTAATATGTGGAAACGATTCAACCTAGATTATAATATTAAGAACAAAAACATAGTATATTAATAAATATTGGTATTTTTTTAAAATCAAAACAAATATTTTACTTTTCATTGAAAAGGTTGTTGATCCACTTTGAACCAATAATTTTTTTTAAGAACTACAGAGAAAGTTAAAAAAACCTGATTTTCGAAAAAAAAAAAATACATGAATTAATTTAAAAACGAATTAAAACGCACAGGAAGAAGGGATAAACATACGTGGTTTTCTATTTTGATGTGAATGAAACAGTGATGATTATATTAATTAAATGCAAAGAAATTTAAGTAAACAAATATTTGTGAGGATTGGTTAATTAACTAGTATCTTGGATAATGTTTATTAACTTAAAATGCTAAAATAATTTAGGTTAAATGCCTTTTTTTTTTCCAGTTTTGGTTGGGAAAATTCAAAATTGTCTCCATGTTTTTTTGTGTGTTCAATTTGGTCTTAAAGAACGTAATTGGTGTTCAATTTAGTCCTTTTTACAAATGTCGTTTAAATCGTTAACGGTCAACTGTCCAACTGTCTGTGCAGTCAGAGGATGAAATATCATTTATTGACTGATGTGGATATAATGAGGTGGATTTATTATTTTTGAAATTCTTTTTTTGATATTATGCTTATTATTTTCAAAATTAAATTAAGGGTATTGATGTCTAAAGGGTTGATCGTGGTTTGGAAGGGAGATCTGCAAGATTGGGAAGAACATCAGTGAATGGCCCAGTAGCACCCCATAGTCCAACGTTGCCGGAGATATCGCCGCTGGCCGTACCCATCAGCTCCTCCATTGTCGCAAACTTGTGCCACCACCATCAATTAAAATCCAAAAACGCAAGAACTAGGACCCCTAACTCCAAATTAAAAAAAAAATACAGAACACAAGTACAGGAAATCCCCAAAATCCAATTTGAAAACAAAGATTCCAACTACTCCAATCGCAACATCAGGAAAACCAAGAACAAAAACCCCAAAAAATTCCTAAATTCAGAAACCCTAAAACCAAACCCCCAAATTACAAGATCAAAACCCTCAACCTATAGTTGTCAACCTGTAGAGAAGAAATAGAAACACAAGAACAACCCTAAATCACAAGCCAAGAATGAGCATAGAAAGCCTCAAAACTACGACGCATCCTCCCCGTGAGCCCTGGTGCTGCGAAAAAGGAGTTTGTGCCCTAGCCACCTAAACTCGCATCCCCAACGTGCAAAAACCCCCAATTAGAACCAAGAAAGATAAGAGAAAGGAAGCCTTCACTCCTTGTGACGCGAACCAAAACTAGAACAAAAACGAAAAGAAATCATCGTCTCCCTCCTACGAAACGAAGCAGAAACGAGTGAAGAGAAGATGAAGGTGAGTGCTTGTGCTCCCTTAATCTGGGTTTGGCCGTGAAGGAAGACAACCCAAAATTGGGAAAAAAAGGTTTTGATTAGGGTCATCTGAATCTTCCAAGGGGATTAACTAAAACTTAGATAAGATAAGTCTGATTTAGAATTTAATTAGGGTTCCACTTATTATAAATTTAATTTTTAATAATAGGATCTTAACTCTAATTAATTCTTAATTATAATTAAAAGAGAATCCTAAATTTCTAATTAGTCATATTTAAAAGGAAACCCTAATTCTTTTCAATCTCACTTTCAACTTTACTAGGAGTACACATAAGTAAATAAATGACATTTTATTATTTGACTGCACAGTTGGACAGTTGACCGTTAACGATTTAAACGACGTTTGTAAAAATGACTAAATTAAACAACAATTATGTTCTTTAAGAGCAAATTGAACACACAAAAAACATGAGACCATTTCGAATTTTCCCAACCAAAAGTGGGAGAAGAAAGACATTTAACCAATAATTTATTATAAAGAAGAGAAATATATTTTACTCGGCGATTATATGATGATAAAGACGTAAAGTGAATTAGTCTTGATAACTTGTCTTTAATTATTAATAATTAATCACTGTTATTAGCACTTGATAAGGACAAATGACAATGATTCATCTCACCCTTTTAAAAATTTAACGTTGCCAAAACCTTTCAATTCATTCAAAAAAAAAAAAAAGTGACACAAAGAAAGAAAAATGTTGCCATTCTCTTTTAGGTACAATTACAACAATAAATAATGGATTATTTAATTCATTCTTTTAAAGGGTAAAGTTGTTTTTAAGGACTAACATAAATAATCATAATTATTGATAAAAAAAAAGGTTCAACATATAAGATTTGAAAAATTACATGGTCAAATTATAAATGTGCAACCAATATATTAGCCGTAAAATAGAAATTGGAAACTTTCAAGAATGTTTTAGGATCCAACTTTATGTGTAAATAAAATGTAATAGTAACAATAAAGTTTTTCAGAGGAAATGAATCATGATATTGTGAAATATACGAGTGTGCAATTTAATTGCAAATTTAACTAAATATCAATTAATAATATTGTCTCTCTCAAATATATATAATTTTTTTGGCTCTATTTTTTTTATCGATAGTACAAAATCATATTTTATCAAGAGATTAATCACTTTCAATATATTTTTATCTATTTCTATAATTTTGACAAATAACGCTATTACTATTTTGATTAAATAAGTTATAAAAGATTTTTTTTATTAAAAGTTGATATAAATTTAAATTTTAAATTTAACTCAATTTAATACAATAAGGTTAATTTGCACTTATTTACACTATAATTTAATATTGTATCTGATACAAAATCTCCAGTATCAAATTAAATATGTTTTATTGTGGCTTTTAAATGCGTTTTAATGTTATTTTAGAAAAAAATAAAATTATTTAACTAATATCACAAAATATATTATTAAACAATATTGTAATAATCAACTATTAAAACAATATTATTAATCTTAACTCCATATATATTAAAACAATATCCAACTATTTAGATCTCACTTTTACAGCAATTGTTAATAATCTATGAAACCTGACAAGAAAAAGAAAAAAAAAAAGAGATATAAAACGGGTTTGCCGTGTGTGGTTTACCATTGTTGTGTCGGTAATTACACAACAGCGTAAGAACAGCGTAAGAAATGATGAGTCACATCACTTGTGTCTTTTTCTCAATATTTGTGGATGGTAGGTAACTCATCGGTCTCGGATCGACGGATTGCAATCAAATCAAATCTATATGAATACTTAAAATAGTGAAGAAAGCTTATGGTGCCATTCGGATATATTCCCACAAAGACTCATTAGATAATGCAATGATTGGTAAGGTACATAGCTGGTATGGTTAAAAAAACTTACAAATATTAGAACAAATCAGGCTGATAATTGTAATTTTGGAGTAATTGGAATATAATTAAGTAGATTGAAAGTAAAACCTCGTTATAATTTGTATAAGTAAGGACGTTGATGGTTTCATTTAATATTTGAGTTTTTATATTCTTTCTGACTTAAATATCATAGTACTTTTTATAGGTATCATCTGAATGGTTTCAGACAAACAATAAATTGAAATTACCGAACGAACTAAAGATACTAGAGAACGGACAAGAAAGAAGGAAGTAAATAATCGAATTACCTTGTGAATACTTAATCGGTCCAATAGAAACATTTTGGTGCTCACCGTGGCTAGAACAAGCAATTTTAAACTCACAAGGTAACCACAAAGAACATGACGAGATACGTTTTGGAAGAGACTTCAAACGACTAGTTGAATCTTAGAGAAATGATGAAGAACCTGAAGAAGTGGATGGATGAGATGCATAAGAGATAGGAGGAAGAGTTGAAAATCCTACGTGTTGAGAACGTAGCCATTCGATAAGGACGAGGCACAAAGGTCTTGTGCCTTCCACCCCAACCCAACCAGGATCAACTAAACAACCATGCGACAAACCAGACTACACGATTCAAGAGAGCAACTTCAGAGCAAGCAAAGATCATAACCTATTCATGCCAACAATAAACACGATCAGGATGCTCTCGTTCACCACAAGAATTGTAAAGACCTCTCTAACCGACAATTGGAGGATGCCTGTATTAGAGAAATATGATGGATCCATTAACCCTAACTAGCACATAAGGATGTTCATGAACCAAATGTGTTGTATATGACGAGTGACGCCATCTGGTGTATAGCAAATAAGGAAGTAGGCTCTTTGAAGGTTGGTGTTACCCTAAAGTCGTTGGGTGTTAGATGCTTCTCTAACATCTTCTTATAAAAGTCCACCTTTTTTGGATTGGTGTGGGCCATAATATTTGTAACACAAACAGGAATTTAGCCAAGTTAAAAGTCGGACAATGAAATATTTTGCAAGTATTGCGAGATTTATAAAACTTCAAGAGTGCCTTGGTTAATAGTCGTGTGAGGGAGTTCCTCCAACAATTTAAGTGCAGATTACTCCTCGGGCATCATAAGGGTATCCACTAGGAGGTCATTTGCTTGGGATTCCTAGTCCAGCAAAGAGGGACTTTTGGCTAATCATTCTCATAAAAAAAGTACTTATGACTTTTGGCCTAAATGGCCACTTTGAAGTACCCATCCTTGAAGTTTTTATACGAAGCGACGAAAAGTTGGAAGAACCACTTATCGGACTCACTTATTAAAGACAACCACCACACCTTCTGGCTTAGTTAAGTGTGAAAGTGGTGAAGAAATAAGGTAGAAGTAGGGGCTAAGCTGCCTTATATACTATTCTGAAAGCTTGAATGACTGCTTAGGCATTTGGATAAAGTTGGGTAGGAGCAATGTTCAATTTCTGTATTACCCCCACCTGAAAGTCATCGAACAAAATTCGCACAAACAAGTTGGTAAAGAAACAAGCATGCACAAAAAAGAAGTCTAGCTTTGAGTCTCCTCGAACTTGACATACTCGTTCATTTCCTTTGCAAACTTGGAAATTAATGTCATAATAATCAATGTTATCCTCAAGTATATACACTTGCTCAACTAAGTATACCATATTGTTGCCCTATCGATATTGAGTGCAATATTCATGAACATCATGAAATACCTAATCATAACCCGAAATTTCTGGCAAGCCTCTTTGGTGTCTGTTCCTAATTTTCAACTTCATTATTTACATCCGTAGTGTTGATGTTGACCAACAGAACACTCTGCTTAGTTGATCATTGGTTCCCTGAAAACGACTCGAGTAGTGACGACAACGACTCGAGTAGTAACGACAACGACTCGAGTAGTGACGAAGACAACACATCATCGATATACTCACCATCCCGACTAGAGGACTCCCTCGAAGAAGAAATGCATACTACAGACAAAAGGTGAAAAGTGAAAATGACAAGCCAACGTCAGGCTTATTTATAGAAACAGAAGCCAAAAATCGCATCTTTTAGAGCGTCAGATCGAGACACATCCAACGATTGATGAGATCTGACGTTTCACATTCGATGTTAGAACTTATCGTGCGCGATACGAGGCATTTGCAACTCCTCGAGCTCTAACGATCACTTTTTCAAACTTACTTGGTCAAACATCAACCCTGAGCAATACTACCAAATCACTTCCAATCAATATTAACTCTTTGGCAATAAGTCCTCCACCCGCTTGAGCTTAGGAGACCTGTGTACAGTAAGTACTCGACCGGTCCAACATAAATCGGTCAGGTCAACTATAGCTTCGGGAGCCAAACTCAATCTATCTGAACACTTAGGACAATGTAGAAAGTCCATGGTGCCTCCTGGACAAATTCCTATAAATGTTGATGGGTCGATAGAATGATTGATCAGACACACAACTAGCATGGTTAAAAAGGCTTGTAAAGATTAATGTAAATCAACCTAACAATTGTAATTACGGGGTGATTGAGTTGTAAATTAGACTTAATGATAAGTAAAAATTCATTACAATTTGTATAAATAAAAAGTCCAAATAAGATAGTTAGACACATTGATTATTACATTTAATATGTGAACACTTATATACCCTTTCTAACTTAGACATCACAGTACATTTGACAAGTCTCATCTAAATTATTTTAGACAAATATAAAACTCAAATTACCGAATAAACTAAAAATATTAACTAAAAAGAAAACAAATAATCAAATTAACAAGATATGGATATTCGACAAGTCAAACATAAACAATATCAAATTTAATTATATAAGTAAACGTTTTCTACTTTTAAAATCCAAAGTTTTAAATAGGATGTAAGTTTCAGATTTAAGATTTTTATTATATCATACCAACTTGATTTAATAAATCTAAATCTTGCTTAAGATGCTTATCAGAGATGCTTCACGACTCAACTTGAGTTTATTTTAGGTCCAAACAGTGTTATTTGCCTTTCAAATGGCAACAAAATCATTACTTATTTACTCTAATTACAAAACGCAAGCAAACACTTTAGCTAATTTGTCTGAACTTTTTATCTTTTGGATCTTTTGTAAAGTTTTATCGGTCCAATCACATAATCAATCCCCGTATTAAAGTTATGGAAAATGTTTTACTCCAAAAAATAATTTTTTTAACAGTATATGTGAAGGCTGAATGTAAATAACAAATACTTTATAATTGCAAGATTACTTTTAAATTAAGCAAAATATACTCTATCATGTTCAAGTTTATAGATATCGTTACAATATTGCCCACTTTATTCAATAATTTCATTAGAATTTATTCCAAATTGATGTTTTGATGAGTTAAAAAAGAAAATTGCCTTTTTTCTCTCTTAATTGTTTTTACATGTTTCTTAAAAATAAAACTTTGACGAAAACATTAAACTCTGAACGAATCATACTTCATAATGGCTTTAATTTTGTGATCTTTAACATAATTGATTTAAAAACATTTATTCATTTGATAATAAGAAAAATACCTATAATTTTTCTATCTTAGTCTTTCGATGTAAACTTATTTTAATAATACTAAAATTTTTCTAAAAACTTGACAGGTAATAGTTAATTCAGTACAATAAATATTGATATATTTTGTTTTTAACAATGAAAAAATATAATTATAATAATAAATTTTATCACATTAATTTTGATTGAATTTATTTTGACGTAATTAAACAGATATTTAATGTTTAGTAATTGTCGTATTTAGTTACATACAAAGTTTAATTGTTTTTAATAAATAGTACATAATAATTACTTAATATCAAAGAATTGTCTTAATTATTAAATTCAACCAAAATTAATAAAATTATTTTTCGTTACTAATAATATAATTTTTTTTTCTTATTATTATACTAAAGGTATATTTATTTATGTTTGTTGAAGTAAATTGATTATCTATTCAAAACCAACATTATCACTCTTATTTCTTAACTACTAAGCCATCTTTAAAAAAAAAAAGTGTGACTAAAATATTAAACTTCAAAACAAATAATAGTTAAGATATTATACTGGAATGAAATTAAAAAAAAAAATTACAAGAGAATCCATTATTAAAGATTTAGTTTAATTAGAAAGTCAAGATTTGGTTGTGCCAACTAGTTTAGTGAAGTTAGACAGCTATGTTATGTTTGATTCCTACGACTTCTTTCCTTTTAGCTAGAAAAACCATGTTATTAAGCTGTAATAATAGTGCCATTTTCTTTTTCTTTTCTGCCATTATTCCCATGCTGGGTGCTTTCTTTCTCCCAAGTTACGTGCAAGCACTTATTAATAATAGATGTTGACCACTTCAAAAGAAAAAGAAAAAGAAAAGTAACAGTAATGTGGTTGGAGACAGAAAAATTGCGTTGGAAAAATGTGGAATTATTAGATTCGAAGAGTGTTTTGTTTTAGTTGCCACTTGTTTCGCCGTTTGTTGTTGGCTTTATTATAAACTATCAATACAACTTTCCCTACGTGCCCTGCATCATCATCAAATCTTAGTTTTCGTTTCAAGAAAAATAATAATAAACGAAGTGCTCTTGCGATTGAGAATCCAAAAAACTGAGTTTAAATTTTACATTAAATAAAAATAAAAAAATAAGACATTATATAAAGATGAACGATTTATTAATTTATTACTTCAAGGTTTTGAATAAAAAGTGATATCAATTTCTTATATGATTCAACTCAAATCTCATTAGTATTTGTGTCTCTTCAATGAACCTCTCCCTAATAGACTCAACATTTACTAAGTTCAGTAAGATAGTTTAAATATATTTTTCTCTTCTAATATTCAAAAACGTTTTTTAAAAATAATATTATGATGAAGTTTCAAATTTTAAAACTAACTATCTAAAAATTATGATAACTAATATTAATAATATCATTTAACAAATTTGACATAAAAAAACTTAATATCTGTAACATCCCATTTTAGTAGTATAAAATTAATAAAATATGATGTACATGAATGAGAACTTACAAGTAATTTGATGCTACTAGAACAAGAGATCATATCCTTGACGAACCAAAGATTATTTATTCTGTTGCTTTTCTCTCTCAACCAAACGTTGAATCCCCTGAAAGATGTCCTCCCTAAGCTCACGCCGATTAAGTGATCATTGCAAAAGAGAAAACAACACAAAAGCAAGGGTAAGCTAGATATCAAAGAAATCATATCACATTTATAACATAACATACATAAATCATTTATCTCACATACATCATTCCAAACATCTTAATATGTAAAGACCTTAGACTGACTATCCAGATTAATATGAATATGTAGCTATGGTAGTTCGTGGACTTGTTGTGGTGAAATAGTTGGCTCACCCCAAGCTATCACACAAGGTTAGTCCGTTATCACTCCCCTTAGGCCAAGGAAAAACCCCTAGGCTAGGACCTCCTGCTATTTTCACGAGATGTCTCACCCTTCTCTACTTGAGAATGGGTGACCATTAGAATGTCAGGATGGACTCCAAGATTGAACTTCCCATATTCATACTTAAACTTTGACAACCACCATTGAGAAATTCCTCTTTGGAATTCTCTAACACACCATTTGAAACAATGAATCTTACCTTGATACTCACATAATACTCATACATCATCCACATATAAATCAAATTCATTACTCCAACCAATAAAGAACAAAGGAGAAAATAATGCGTGGTAACTTGGAACAATCACTCAACGCACACACTCGCAGAGCGACCATAGACTATTCGCACATCAAGTTGGGTCGCTGTGCGAATCCACTAATAGTGCTCCCAACCCTTAAACCATTTGCACAATGACCCCTCTCGCTGTGTGAATAAACTTCCAATGGTACCAGACCTCAACCCCTCACATAACACCCCCAATTCGCTATGCGAAAGCCCAGACAATGGTCTAGACCCCCTAAACACTTGCAGAGCGAACCTCTTCGCTATTCGAATAAATCTGGCAGTGATCCCAGACCACAACCAGGCGCTCAGCGCACTGTTTCGTTGTGCGAATCATCAGACAGAGAGCCAACCCTCACAATCATATTCATAGCGCACATTCTCGTTGTGTGAATGCTCATACAGAGAGCACTCGCCACAACTACTCGCTGTGCGAATCTATTCGCTCAGTGAGTCTGCATAATTCTGCAACACAAATTTTGTAGAATTATGCAACCCAAACCCCATTTACCAATTCTAACTATTTTTCCTAACTTCTAACTATCCTAATTTGTTTTACATACCCAATTAGACTTAACTAAGTGTTCCTAAACCTTACTAATATCAATCTAAAGTGTTTATGAACCAATTCCCTCTTCAAAACTCTAAATTTCTCAACCTAGGGACCCAAATCTCATTATACTACTTTTGACATGTTTTTGATCAACTCGAAGGCTCAACCCAGTCCTATTTTACTTACAAAAACCGTCCCCATAGACCAATTGCACACCAAACCCCAAATGCTCAATTTCACTACTCCACTTCCTCAAAATTCACTATAATCATAACTATATAGATCAATTCATAATCAAATCAACATAATCACAACTTCATAACATTTTATAAATAACATATCAAACATCATCCAATCAAGTTTAATTTCACAGTTCATCAATTTGCATATCACAACATCACCTATACCTTAAAAACAGAAATTTAGTTCAAACAGCTCATTATTCACATACTCATCATACATACACAACAAAATTCTAAATCAAAGTAACTTTAGCTTCCCTTACCTCGACTTAACAGCTCCAAAACCTCTAAACACTCCATAAATTTCTTGTTGCACAAGAAAATTCTAGAAAACCTACAAACCACCGATTGGTGATTGGAGGCCAACCTTAGAACCACAAACGAACCAAGAATTTAAGAAAAAGAGTGCTTGATCCATTAAAAAACATAAATGCTTTACCAAATCAAGAACCCTAAAATACTAAAGAAAGGGGTTTCTAACTTACTTGCTGTAAACAACAAATTGATCGGTCAGATGGGTAGTCCTTGACACAAGGATTGTCTAGACATCTCTTGATCGTTGAACAAATGATCCAAGAGTGAGAAAGGTTAGAGAGATGATAGAAAGCTCTAGAAAAGTTATTTCTAGAGAGATGATACATTTTAAAATAATGAAACTCGTTTATAACAATATTATTTATAATAAAACCATTTAATATTAAAATAATCGAAGTTCACTATTTCTATACTACCACCACTTCTAAAAATACCATTTTCTGGAGTTTCACAATATCTTTTAACAAAATCTCCATGAAACAAGTTGAAGAAACATATTTTATATGAAGAGTTGACAAACAACAAAGAAAAAGAAAAGAATGAGAAACTATTTTTCAGATTTTTATTTTTTTGGCTTTTAGAATATCCTTTTTGTATAATTTTAAAATTTTATATTAATTATCAATCGGAACAATTTTCAAAGTATATTTTTGTTTTCTACCGAAAATAAAGTTTCAAAGTTTGCTTATTTTTTAAAGCTAAAAGTTTTCCACGAAACTTTGTAATTAAAAGTTGTGATTTGTGATTTTGCTAATATGATTTGAGAAGTATTATATAAACCTCCAATTATTCAACTTAATTGGATGACAGTTTTTACTCTATGCATCCACAAGGGTTAAATATGTTTTTAGTCTCTATACTATCAAGCGATTTTGGTTTTAGTCCCTCTTTAAAAGTAAGGTACATTTTAGTCCTCATTCTTAAGGAAACTTTAATTTTAGTCCTCCAAAACTAAAACCGTTAAAAACCAGTTGATGTGGCTAACGGTGTAATGACACAGCATTTTTTTTTTCTGACACTAGTTAATCTCCTTCATTCGAAACCCATAGACCACCACCAAGCCGCCATCTGCACATGGTGTTGTTTCTCTGATTGTAGGTGGCTTTTCACGACGGCAATTTAGGGCATTTGGAGGTCGCAAATTTTAGGTGTATTTTCTGTATTTCAGGTTGCAAAGATGGTGTCGCTGGTCATTGGAGATACTCGTTGATGAAGACCGCGAGTGAAGGTGACACTGCTTCACGATGGTGCTTATTGGCGGAGGCATGATGGTGCTGCTCAATCGCAATGAAGAAGTTGCGGTTGCGGTTTAAGCGAACTTGGATTTGAGTTTTGCTGCAGGTGATGGTGGCACATGGAGCTCTTTGTTGAGTTGCGATTTGCGACTTCTGTATTGAAATCTCTGTGCGAAGAAGATGGAGGTCGAGGGTGACGAACCCATTGTGCTCCGGTGACAGCGGCGCATGGTAAGGATGCAATTCTGGGTTCCCTCTGATTATGGGCTTCTGTGTTTTCTCTGGCAGGTGCGAGATCGATGGTGACGTGAAGGCGACAAGCTTCCTGGTGGCTGAGGAAACCCATAATGTCGCATCCAGTTTTCCTATGAGTGGTAGTGAGGGAGATAAAGCTTGAAATCAAAGCCTCTATTGCAGCAGAGCTAAATAATCTCATGGTTTTGTTGGACCAAGAGTTCAATAAGTTGTCCCTCTGGTGGCGGTGGAATAAATCGGAGCAAGGCTATAATGTAGAAAATGTTGCTATTCGGAAGCACTACCAAGTATCGAGTATCCCACCTGATTAACACAAAAGAAAACAAAAGTAGAAAGAATTAATGAATTGAAGCATGTTATTGATGATGGATTGCGCATGACTTGAAGCAGTTGTAGATGGGGAAGGTGGGGTGAGGGAGGGGACCCTTTAAAGCAACCAAATTGTAATCCCCAGAAAAGGAGCACCACAACACAATCACTCCCTGTGTGTGTGGAACCATTACAGGTTTTTGTTTTCTCTGTCAGAAATCAAAACGAGTTTCTTTAGAGTCCATACAAACATCGGTGATGGGTTTCTTTGATTGGAGGATTTAGTGAAGATGATGGAGGGAGTGGAAGATGGAAGGGAGGAGGAGGGAGAGTGAGGAAGAGGGAGGAAGAAAAGCTGGGTGTCAGAAAAAAAAAATGACCTGGCTCTACACTGTTAGCCAGCTCAGCGTTTTTTAACGCCGTTGGGTTTGGGGGACGAAAAATTATGATTTCTTAAGGACAAGGATAAAAATGTAGCTTACTTTGAAAGAGGGACTAAAAACAAAATTACTTAACAGTTTAGGGACTAAAAACATATTTAACCCGCACCCACAATTTTTGGGTTCACCTCCTAAATTTTCAAAATGACATTTTTATCTTTTGAAAATAAAATTGTATGTTTCAAAAACTTTCTTAAACAAGTTTTTTTAAATTTCTGAAATAAAACTTTTGAAGTGAGATTTTCATAAAATAATTATTGAAATGTGTGAAATACATTTTGGAATAAACTTTCCAAAATAGGATTTCCAAAATATATACAATGCATTTTGGAATGAGTTTTCGAAAACATGTTTATATGAAATATATTCTAGAACACAGAAAATTCATTACTGGAAGAGCTTTTTGAATAGGTTTTTTTCTTCTTCTTTTGGAGTGTTCTCTATCTCTTCTTCCTGTAGAGAATGATTGAATATTTTCCTATTATTGTTAGGTTGCAGTTAGTAATTTTGGGAGTGTAAGAAAGAAACAATTGCTTTGGGTTACTTTTGCATTCAGCCCAGAGAGGAAGAAGAGGGTATTTTTCTTGGGTTTGAATAAAAAACATGCTATCTTATTTCTATTTCTACTAAAGAAGCAACAGAAGATTTTGACTAAATTGTCCCTCCATTAATTTATAATGAGATAAAAAGAACTAATTAGAATTTTCCGGTTAATTACAATCAATATAGCTTGTTTTTTAAAGTAAAATATTTTGAAGGTTTAAGTCAAATACACTTAAAAATCTAAGTAAAATTTTTAGAAACAATGACTAAGACATTTTTTTTATCTGAGTTTCAAATTAAAAGATATATTTTGACATACATACATTATTTTTACTTATTTTTAAAAGAGATATACAAATTTATTTTTTTATAACTATTTATTTTTATATAAGTTAAATGTGTCACATCCCATTTAATACCCTCCTTAGTGGAGTACAGATGTCAGCCGTCCGCCCTCACACGTGCCGGTCGTCCGTTCTCTCATGGTGAGTGGGAGACAAAGCTGTCAGCTCTAATTAAATCTCTTCATTGAGAACCGTGTGGTAGCAGAAGAGTGTGGGAGTGCAGAAAGTGGAAAACACGTGGCAACTCAAGGGTTATAAAGCCCGGATAGTGGAAGACAGGTGGCCGGCAGAGATTGGATCGTCCGGTTTTGTTGAGAGGCAGTATTTAAAAGAAAATTTTAGAAGTTAACACCATTTTTCTTTTAGATACAAACTCTTCATCTTCCATCTCCAGAAAACCACCATTTTCTCCTCCTTCTCTCTAAACCCTAAATCTTCTCTCTAGAACTCCGACCACCATTTCCCTCCGATCATCAACCTTCTTTCAGATAAATTATTCCTGCTGCTAAGTTCTTTCATTTGCACCGATCACATTCTTGGACGGACGTCCTTGGAACTCTTGGGAGTCCTAGAAGTTGCTTAAAGATCTAGAAGTATTAGCTGGAGTTTGAGGTAAGGGAAGCTTATGAGTATTTAATTTTGATGTTCTGTATGATTTAAATGTGATGGATTTAGTGTATATTTAATATGAAAAGTATGCAGTTTCTATTGTATGAACTGAATGTGGAATGTGTTATATGAGTTGCAATAAATGGTTAAGTATGAAAAACTTAGAAAATATGAGTTTGAGATTGAAGATCATTAGGATCATTCAGTCTTCCCTTAGTTTCCGTCCGGTCTAATCGGACTGTTCGGTCTAGTATGTTGTTGAACTTAAATTGTTCCATTAATAATTTCATTACAAAGTACTTAATAAACGCTGGTCATAAACTAAGCATTTAGTCTTGAAAGTGTTCGGCTTTAGGCTGACACTTAAAAATACGTAAAACTTATAAATCTGATATCCTTCTTTGTAAATAGCCGTCCGGTCTCTTAGTGACTGCATGGTCTAGTAAAATTGATTTGTTGGACCGACCGGTTTGTTTGCCTAAATCATCCTTTGTGAGTAGTGTTCGGTCATAGACCATACTTCGAATATGAGTATTACTTGTTTTATTCCTTACCAAAATCGGTCGGGTGACTAATAGTAATAGTTAACCTTGTGGTTAAGACTTTATTCATTGTCGGGCTAGTATTCAACAAATCACTTTTTTTTTTCCCAGTCTCATCTCTGATTCTACCGCCCGGTTATTATTGTTGTTGAAGTCTTGATGATTATTTGTTAATCGTTGCCGGAAAGGCCTGTCAGAATCTATAAACGTCTTTTATCGTCTTCTTAAATACTTCAGTTATATTTCGGTCTCATGTTATTTTGTGATTCTATCGTTGATAATACGGTCATTGACCCGATAACTTTGTTTATGAGAGTGATAATAAATAAGAAATTTGACTAAGTAAGAGAATTCCTCGGGTGGAATGTCTCACGAATTGGAAAATTGATTGGTAAAGTATGAATGTGGGAATGACTCCGGTGTCGTCCTTGTTCCTGATATTCCGTGAGGACGTTTTCTCAAGTAGAGAGAAGTCGGTCATGTGTGGGAATGGCAGGAGGTCCGCGGTTATAAGTGAATATAACCGTTTGAGGGCTAACCTCGGGCGGCAGCTGAGGGAACAGTTACTACACCGCCCGGGTGCTAGGGACGACCGAGCTACACGTTCATACCGTCCGGACAGTGTCTTGTCGGTTAATTTTGTGTATGAGAATGATATGTTGTTTTGATTGATTATTTGTAAAGTATGTTTGTTTGTATAATGAATGGATAAGTTAAATGTACATAAGCTTACCCTTATATTTCCTGTCTTGTTCATGTGCCGTTCGGTATCCGACCGTTCGGCTGTTCTCTTCACTGCAATGATCATCCAATGGATGTGAGCAGAGGGTGATCTCAGAGCAGTCTTGGAGCACTCCTCTCCGGCCGTCCGACTCGTAGGAAAAGCAGGACCGTCCGGTCCTTATTCCAGGCATCTCTTTATCTTTGTAATTTTATGGGCTTAGCTTTCGACTCTTGTAATTTTGATTTTTCAGTTAAGTGTTGGCATCTTAGACCGTTCGGTCTATTATTTAAACATCTTGTAACTTTTCTGTCTTTCGGTCTTATTCTTAATATTTTCGTTTGGTTATTCCTTAATCATCACTGTTCTCATTTATTATTTTTGTTAACTCCTAAAATAAATTATGGCTTTGGTTGTATTTATTGGGATGTTACATTAATGGTATCAGAGCAGTTTGTTCTTAGGATAACCTACGGGTTATGAGTTTGTCACGTCTTTCTTATGAAAAGATGAATCTAAATGGTATGTTATACCATTCTCTCCTATTCTCGATATTCAACCTTAAGCTTTTACCAAATATAGCATCTTTTCTCAATTCAAATAGTAATTTAAAAATCTTCTATTTATCTTATGTATCGTACCGTTCGGTCTCACACGAGCTTCTTGGAACCGAAAGTCCTCTAATAACTACTGTTCAGCCTAGTAAGTTCTACACTTTTCTCTTTGAACCTGTAAACTCAATTTCACTACATTTGGCTTGTGTTTGGAAAACTCTGATCTGTTTATTGTTTTGTGACCGAACGTTCTTTTATTTGTTTCCGCTCGGTCATGACCTTTAAATTATCATTTATCTAATCACACTGATTCGGCCTTTGGCTATACTCAACGATTGGTTCTATCCTTGTTATTCAAAGATGGACTAATGGTTTTGTCTTTACGAATAGAGAGGGAAGATGACGTCAAGGTCTCCTCCTCCTTCACCCTCAAGTATGGATGCACCAAGATCTACAAGACGGACGGAATCAATAATCATGGCCATGCAACAACAAAATGCCTTGTCCCTCCAACAGTTAGAAGCCGCTCGGTTTTCAGCAGAAAAGGCTCAGGAGCAGTGTGTGGAATTGATATCAAAAGATGTGACTGAGACAAGGTCGTCCAATATTTTGAATAATTATCAACAAGAATGGAGCATAGAGAGTTTTCTGCAACACCATCCGACTAAGTTCAGTGGAAATTGTAGTCCAGACGAGGCTGAACAATGGTTTGAAGATATAGAGCGCTTATTTAATGCTAAAAAGTGTTCGGAGGAAAACCGACTATTATATTCAGAATATTTGCTAACTGGAGAAGCAGATCATTGGTGGGATCATACGAAAATGCTTTTGAAGGAAGGTAATACCCCCATTTCGTGGGTAGTGTTTAAGCAAAAGTTTTATGCTGAATATTTCCCTGACATCGTTCGGTTTGCTAAGGAAGTTGAGTTTTTGGAAGTTGACTCAAGGTAACGCGTCCGTGTCAGACTATGCCGCTCGGTTTAAGCATCTTCAAAGGTTCTATACAATGGAAACAAACGAAGAATGGCTATGCAGAAAGTTTGAAAATGGATTGAGGGGTGATATCAAGTTGTTGGTCGTTGGATTATGTATTAGGAATTTTCCAGTGCTAGTGGAGAGAGCTAGAATATTAGAAAGGACAAAGAAGGAAGTGGAATGTCAACAGAATCAACAACCCAGAGTAAGAGAACGAAGAACATCTAAGGAGAATGTTAGTTCCAGAAGAACTCAGCACGTTCGGTTTTCTCCTTCAGAACCGAACGGTCATCCTTCCAGACCTCCTGTACCGTTCGGCCAATCGGGACAACAAGGTTCAGTAAGGTGTTTCAATTGTGGAAGAACTCATCTGAGATCGGTGTGCCCTAAACTGGCAAAATACAGGAAATATAAATGGTGTAGAAAGAAAGGTCATTATGAGCAGGATTGTTCGACAGGCAGGAAAACTAGTTCTTGATAAAGTTATACTGAGAAGTTCAACAAAAGAGAAGATGATGAATCTTAAGCTATGGATCGGGTAGATATTGAGTTTAGACCATAAGTCGATGGTGTTAGAATCAAAAGGAGAAATTGTTTGCTCAAACTTTCTTAGTAATTTGAATTTTGAATTGTAAAATTTTATACTAGTAATGGATTTAAAATCAGTAAGAATATAAAAGTTCTATCTCTGTCATACTCTGAAACCGTTCGGCGTGTAGTGTTCGATTGTTCAGTTATATTTTTGCCTCTCAAATCAATCGGTCAGGCGCTCGGTCTGAAACTCTCGTTTTTATTTCGTCCCAACCGATCAAATCATCTTATCTACCGTTCGGTATTGTAGAATCCAACAATATAAATTCCGCTGAGCTCGGTTATGTTTGATGTATTCTATAAAATGTTTTAATTCGTTTGTTAGCTCTTTATGACGAACGTCCTCTTATGAAATTGTTCGGTTATTTATGTCAAATTTCTATTATAATTTAGTTATGATTATTCAACCTTTAGCTGAAATCATCGCTATGATTATGTAACCCTCTGGCTCTCAAAAACATTCTTTCTTTCTTCCTACCATGAGATGGCAACTAGATCTTCTATTTTCCTCGCCTATAAATAAGATGGTACCTAACTCAATAACATTAGGGAGTTAGAAATCACAACCTTGTTCTCAAGGTTCTAACAAAGAGACTTAATACAATTCCGATGTGGTCGTGTCATATGGGGAATTAGGATGTAGAAAATTCTCCTGTGTTATTTTTCTCTCGTCCTTTTCCCTCCAGTAAATTAATGTCGTTCGGTTTAATTTATAATAGTCAATATCGTTCGGTTATTTTTCTTCAAAAGAATAATGTTATTTATTTTCTTTTATCACGAGCACTTGATCTTTTCAAACTTTGCTCTTATACCGTACGGTTGGCATTGTAATGTCTTCATCCAAATTGCTTACCGTTCGGTCCTTTGATTAATCTTTGGACTATGTCTATCCTTTTCTTATACAACCATTCGGCCAGATGTATAGTTACATATTCACTCCCAAGAAATGTTAGGATTATTTCCTTCTCAGTTTTCTCATTTCTCGATTTCCGAATCTAAATCAACAAATGATTTAGCCTTTTAACTTAAACCGTTAGCCAAATTTTCACCATTTTCTTAATCTCCTAAACAGACTCGTAATCAACAATAACTTTCTACCGTTCGGTATTCACTTTGTCGAACGGTTTCTCCTTGTTGAGCATTTTCTATTCAAGTTTTTGAATTCTAAATTTTGAAATTTAAGAGTCTTCGGTTGTCTTTATTCTTTGGTAATTCATTTCAGAAATTTTAGTTGTGCATCTCATTCGTTTAAATATCGTTCGGTATTTGCCCCAACCTCACCGTTCGGTATAAGTATTTCTGACCAACATTTGTAAAAGGCTACCTCTTCAATATATTTTAGCTTCCTTATTCAAGTGTTCTCAATTCAGACTTTAACTTCAAAATCCTCATTCAAATCTTCATCTTTCCGTTCTCATTTTGTGATGTTTTCTTCAGCAACTTTTAATTTTCGAGGACGAAAATTTTTATTTGTTGGGGGGAATGTCACATCCCATTTAATACCCTCCTTAGTGGAGTACAGATGTCAGCCGTCCGCCCTCACACGTGTCGGTCGTCCGTTCTCTCATGGTGAGTGGGAGACAAAGCTGTCAGCTCTAATTAAATCTCTTCATTGAGAACCGTGTGGTAGCAGAAGAGTGTGGGAGTGCAGAAAGTGGAAAACACGTGGCAACTCAAGGGTTATAAAGCCCGGATAGTGGAAGACAGGTGGCCGGCAGAGATTGGATCGTCCGGTTTTGTTGAGAGGCAGTATTTAAAAGAAAATTTTAGAAGTTAACACCATTTTTCTTTTAGATACAAACTCTTCATCTTCCATCTCCAGAAAACCACCATTTTCTCCTCCTTCTCTCTAAACCCTAAATCTTCTCTCTAGAACTCCGACCACCATTTCCCTCCGATCATCAACCTTCTTTCAGATAAATTATTCCTGCTGCTAAGTTCTTTCATTTGCACCGATCACATTCTTGGACGGACGTCCTTGGAACTCTTGGGAGTCCTAGAAGTTGCTTAAAGATCTAGAAGTATTAGCTGGAGTTTGAGGTAAGGGAAGCTTATGAGTATTTAATTTTGATGTTCTGTATGATTTAAATGTGATGGATTTAGTGTATATTTAATATGAAAAGTATGCAGTTTCTATTGTATGAACTGAATGTGGAATGTGTTATATGAGTTGCAATAAATGGTTAAGTATGAAAAACTTAGAAAATATGAGTTTGAGATTGAAGATCATTAGGATCATTCAGTCTTCCCTTAGTTTCCGTCCGGTCTAATCGGACTGTTCGGTCTAATATGTTGTTGAACTTAAATTGTTCCATTAATAATTTCATTACAAAGTACTTAATAAACGCTGGTCATAAACTAAGCATTTAGTCTTGAAAGTGTTCGGCTTTAGGCTGACACTTAAAAATACGTAAAACTTATAAATCTGATATCCTTCTTTGTAAATAGCCGTCCGGTCTCTTAGTGACTGCATGGTCTAGTAAAATTGATTTGTTAGACCGACCGGTTTGTTTGCCTAAATCATCCTTTGTGAGTAGTGTTCGGTCATAGACCATACTTCGAATATGAGTATTACTTGTTTTATTCCTTACCAAAATCGGCCGGGTGACTAATAGTAATAGTTAACCTTGTGGTTAAGACTTTATTCATTGTCGGGCTAGTATTCAACAAATCACTTTTTTTTTTCCCAGTCTCATCTCTGATTCTACCGCCCGGTTATTATTGTTGTTGAAGTCTTGATGATTATTTGTTAATCGTTGCCGGAAAGGCCTGTCAGAATCTATAAACGTCTTTTATCGTCTTCTTAAATACTTCAGTTATATTTCGGTCTCATGTTATTTTGTGATTCTATCGTTGATAATACGGTCATTGACCCGATAACTTTGTTTATGAGAGTGATAATAAATAAGAAATTTGACTAAGTAAGAGAATTCCTCGGGTGGAATGTCTCACGAATTGGAAAATTGATTGGTAAAGTATGAATGTGGGAATGACTCCGGTGTCGTCCTTGTTCCTGATATTCCGTGAGGACGTTTTCTCAAGTAGAGAGAAGTCGGTCATGTGTGGGAATGGCAGGAGGTCCGCGGTTATAAGTGAATATAACCGTTTGAGGGCTAACCTCGGGCGGCAGCTGAGGGAACAGTTACTACACCGCCCGGGTGCTAGGGACGACCGAGCTACACGTTCATACCGTCCGGACAGTGTCTTGTCGGTTAATTTTGTGTATGAGAATGATATGTTGTTTTGATTGATTATTTGTAAAGTATGTTTGTTTGTATAATGAATGGATAAGTTAAATGTACATAAGCTTACCCTTATATTTCCTGTCTTGTTCATGTGCCGTTCGGTATCCGACCGTTCGGCTGTTCTCTTCACTGCAATGATCATCCAATGGATGTGAGCAGAGGGTGATCTCAGAGCAGTCTTGGAGCACTCCTCTCCGGCCGTCCGACTCGTAGGAAAAGCAGGACCGTCCGGTCCTTATTCCAGGCATCTCTTTATTTTTGTAATTTTATGGGCTTAGCTTTCGACTCTTGTAATTTTGATTTTTCAGTTAAGTGTTGGCATCTTAGACCGTTCGGTCTATTATTTAAACATCTTGTAACTTTTCTGTTCGGTCTTATTCTTAATATTTTCGTTTGGTTATTCCTTAATCATCACTGTTCTCATTTATTATTTTTGTTAACTCCTAAAATAAATTATGGCTTTGGTTGTATTTATTGGGATGTTACAAAATGAATGTAAAACATATCATTACTCTTTCAAATGAGGTCATTTTAGTAGAAGCCCAAAATTCTGTACATATCACAATAGTTAATTAAACTAAAAGGATTAGTCTTAAACATTTTCGAAGCAAAAGTTTTACTAGAAAAAAAGATTAAAATAAATAATTCATTTACAAGAGGTTAGATTTTAGAGTTCAATTGTGATTTTTTACACTAGCTATTTTAAAAATTACACTAATAATATTTGATAAAAATGTCCAACGAATAAGTTTTATATATATTTTCTTTGAAAAGGATACTAATTAATTAACATTAACATTTCATTTAATAATTAATTAAAAAAAAAAAGTAGAGGTTTAACCCAATGCTGTTGGGGTTTTCTTCCCCCTGTTTTGTCATTACAGAGTACAGTCGCACTGCACTGGTTTGGTGAACCTCAACCATGTCTATGGCGGTTTCAGTTTCATGTTCCGAGGAAAGTGATTGGGGCAAAAGGGTATCGGAAAAGGTTCTTTCTTTCTACGCTTCTCTTCCCAAAAAGGGCAAACCTCAAGGCCGTGAAGTCACTGTTTTTGCTGCTTTCCTTCTTTCTTCTCCTTCTAATGGTTCTCTTCTTCCTCTTTCCATCATAACAATCACCCACTAACCAAGTTTCACCTTTTTTTATAATTTTTTTATTTCTCAATAATAGAAGAAAAAAAAGAGCCTTCTTTCGAGTTAAGGAGTTCACTAGTTCATGTTTTTTTCTCCCAAGACTTGAAGGTTGTTGCAATTGGAACGGGAACAAAATGCATTGGGCGTTCTCTCTTGCGAACATATGGTGATGTTGTTCATGATTCGCATGCTGAAGTCATTGCTAGAAGAGCTTTGATGAGGTTTCATTGCTATCCTTTTGAAACTGCTTTGCCTTTTTTTTTAAGAACTTTTTTTTTCTTCTTTTTGTATCTTAAGTGTGCAGCACTTTATATCCATTGACGTGTCAGTTTTGAATACCGATACTGAAGGTTTGTTTTCGTGTCATGTTTGCAGTACATTTTACTTAAGTTTTTGTAAAATTGTAATGCAGGGTACTACTACTCTTTGTGATGAATTATATGGTCAAAACTTCTATACGATTCCTTAGGTTGTTTATAATGTTCTCTAATTAGAATGGAAGTTTTATCTCGAATGTTTCCGTGATAAAGGTGTGCAGAATTATGTGGATTATTGTGGTGAAACTTCAATTGTTATTGGAGAAGATTATGCAAACAATACAATGAAATTGTATATAACTTTTTTCCTTAATATAATGTCTTGCTATGTGAGGAGATGTTATTTCATTTGTTTCTATTCACACCAGGTTCCTCTATACACAGATTCAACATCTTACTGAAACCAGTGGTAACCACGGACCTACCAATGGAGGCAAACGGTTTAAATTTGATGATGGTAACCTGCCATTTGAGTTGGATACAGGGTGTCTTAATAAAGGGAAATATACATTGAGGAAGGATTGGAAATTACATATGTACATATCACAGTTACCATGTAATTTATCTTTCTCTCCCTTTCACTCTATCTGATCATCAATGTTCCTCCTTTATTTATGACTGTATGTTGGTTAGGTTCAAGGGTAATTGGCAGTTGTGTTTCATTTTGTAGGTGGAGATGCTTCACTCAGTTCGGTTGCCTCTCCTTTGGAAACTGTTCCTTTAGGAGAAAGAGATTCAACTTCACCTTTGGGTAAGCTAGTCGATTCCATGGTTAAGTTTTACAACATTTAACATTTTATGTGAAAATCATGAAGTGTCTAAGGACTAGAGGAGCCTTAAAGACAGATGAGACTAAGAAAAGTTTAAAACATCTAAGAGCTTTTTAATCGAAAATATATTTGCTGAACTCTCTTTCCTTCTATACTTCAATTATTGATTTATGATAATTTTTATCAAATTGTGATGTATGGTGATTTTTTATATTTCATGGATAATTGGAATATTGCTGCTGTTTATTTTGGTCTGACTGTCTGAAGAGAAATACTTTACTCATCAACTCCAGACAACGGTTTAAGCCAACAGGGGATGGTCCAGAGGAAGCCGGGTCGTGGTGATACAACACTGTCAGTTAGTTGCTCGGACAAGATAGCTCGTTGGAATGTTGTTGGTGTTCAAGGTTTGATATGCTTAAACCATGGATGTTTACATGTTGGTAGTTCTTGCTTGAAAATTAGTTGTGATGTGATGTTGGTAGTTCTTGCTTGAAAATACATCAAACGAAACATCATGGAGATTGGCATTTTTATTGTTTGTATACTTGTAAATATTCTGCATCAACTATACTTGGGTGTATGATTTTGACACTTGTTTTATATTAATTGTTTGTTTTCTCATGAATCTTGTAATTATATTGCTAGTGCCCAGGAATTTGATTGTCATCACAATACTGAGGTTTCATGTATATCAACTTAGTCAATTTTGCAAACATAAAAGTTAGAGTTTCTGGTTAGTGTGATAGTGTTAGATATGTGGATATGGCATGAATTATGTTGGAGTCAAGTGCGAGTTGGAGTCTCACGTTGGGTAAAAATATGCATGAACAACAACATATAAGGAGAAAAGACTTACAAACTTGTTGTCTTAAGATTTTTGGTTGAAGGTGGTGTCATGATTCCTTATATGGGTTTGCTCATGAACTGATGATATGTCTCAAATTTCACGAGCCCAACAAATTAGAATAGTGTGGTTTGATTGTATTTCAATCAAGTTAGTTATGTGTTGTGACATTGTTACTCTTAGTGCAGGAGCATTGCTTTCCTACTTTCTTCAACCTGTATATCTTTCTTCAATCACTGCTGGTGTTCCCATTAACAGTCCTGGGAATTTTCATTTGGAGGATAACATGAAAAGAGCTTTGTATGAAAGAATCCTGCCCTTATCGAGTGAACTGACGTCTCCATTTCTGGTGAACAAGGTCTGTGGAAAATTTGGTATCTTAGTGAGAAAGAAAAGTGCTTTGTTGGATGCTGACTTTTATGTCTTCTTTCATGTCATAGCCGATATTTCACGCTGCACCAATACCACCAAAGGACTTTCAGCAATCTGAGAGTGCTGCCAACACTTTAACATGCGGGTACTATCCAAATGTTGGAGAATTGTAAAGTTAATGCAGCTTTATGGAAAAATGTTGCGTTTAGTTGAATGATTAACTTTGCAGATATTCTATATGCTGGAATGCATGTGGGTTGCACGAAGTCATCCTGGGAACCACTGGAAGAAAGCAAGGCACCTCTGCAAAAGGGGCACTCTACCCATCCACGCAGTCATCTTTGTGCAAGTGAGTGCCACTGACATACATGTCTGTGGTAGAAATCTTTGTGAAGCACTGATAATATTACAGTTACTGCTACCTCCAAACCTATATAAACAAGTAACTAATTCATCAAGATCACTGAAAATAGTTAAGTTAATTAATTTTAACGAAAGATCAGAGGTGGTAATAAATTTATTATTTTCCAGACAGAGGCTGCTAGAGGTTTTCTTGCCACTGAGAAGGGAAAAATTGAGCAGTTCTCTGGTCAATGGGATTACCTACCGAGAACTTAAGGTATTCTTGATGTTCTTCACATTCTCTTTTTCATTTTGATGGTGTAAATTGTCTTGTTTGATCGGCATTATGAAGTTTATGTGAGAAAAATAAGAAGCAGATTTGGATTCACTTGGCCTGAATTATTGCTATTTTTAGTACAGTAACCGTGTCTTGTTTTGCATGGTAGGGCGACACATTTTTACATTCATTTTGACACATAGTATAAGGATAAAATGTTCATAAAGAAATAAACTTTTGTATGTGTTAAGAAAAGATAATGTGAAATAAATATAAAAAAATTTGAATGTGTCAAAGTATCATTTTTCTTAATCATTTGCAGGATGGAGCTGAAGAATATAATCTGGCTTCCAAAATTTTCAAAGCGAAGCCACCTTTTAACAGGTGGTTCTTGAAACCCTTAGATTGTGAGGCATTCCTCATTTCAGAATAATAGTCCTTCTTTGGTTTCTTCATCCAACTTCTGTAATCTGAGAATGTAGCTCAATTGGAGATGGTTGCACATTCTAAGAGACAGAGGGGTAGAATAGAAGCTTCATAAATCAAAAATAGGGGTGGGAAGATGAAAAGTGGAGGGGTGTTTAGAAAATCATTGTCCAATGTAGGAGACTGATATCTCACTATGGGCTTGCTGTGAAGCCTGTATTTTTGGGCCAAGAAGGACTTGATTACATATTTCTTTCATTATTGCTAAATGAATCCGTATCACTACTACAGGAAACTCTTGGGAGTATTTCTTTTATAGCACTTCCATACCTTTTCTCTGCATCTTCATTGGTGTAGAAAAAAGTTTAAATTATTCATGGACTGTAAACATTTTTTAATGCATAATTTGGAAATTTATTTTGAATTGTGTAATTCTAAACTCATAAATGTGTTTTAGATTGTATAATCCAGAAATGTATTATGGATTGAATAAATCAGAATATAGTTTTGAATTTGAAAATATATCTGGATTATATAATTTGAGATGGTTTTGGATTGTGAAACTGAACATGCTTTTTAAAGTGTGCAATATGAAATATATTTTTGGTTTGTGCGATTTGAAAATGTATTTTAGATTATGTAATATGAAAATCTAGTTTTGTATTTTGTTAGGAATGACAAACGAACTGTTCTTCTGGGTATGTTTAAATTTGGTTCGATTTTGATGAGAAATTTTTGTTCTTGTTGTTGGAAGTCCTACATTGACTAGAGATAAGACCAATTTATAATACATAAGTGAGGTGTAAATCTCACCTTATAAGCTGATTTTGTAAGATTGAGTTAAGTCTAAAATCCACTTTTTTTAATTATTGTATTCATTTTGTCTCTATTTTCATATTCTTCTCTATCTTAAATTTACTAAAATATTTTTAATTTATTAGATTACTTAATATGTTTATATTAATTTTTATTTGATCTTTAGTTTTATAACTTATTTCTAAAATATATAATTGATTATTTTTACTTTTTTTAATACTTGTTTGACTTTTATGTAATTATTACTTGATATTTATGTAATGTATTTGGCATTGGTGAATGAAATATGGATTTTTTTATATTGAATATTATTATGTTTTTCTTTTGTTGACGTTCTTGTAAAAAAAGTTTGCATTCTTATATTCTAAATTATATAACGTGAAACTATATTATATCACTTACTTGAAACTGTATACATAGCCTCTAAATGCGTATTAGATTATGCAATTTTGAAATATGAAAATGTATTTTGAATTGTGTAATTTTAAATATATTTTTTGTTTGCATAATCTCAAAGGTATATAAATACATTTTAGATTGTGTATTCCAAGATATTTTCTTAAGACTTAATTAACCTTGATATGTTTAGTTGAGCTCCTATTAGATTTTTTATTGTTAATTGAGTATTAAAAAAATCATATATTTTCAATTGAATTTTTATAGTTTAATTTTTCTATTAATTGGTTAAAAGACATGGATGATTAACATGGCGAAGGACCACCTTGAATGAAAACCTGGGAAATTGGCACATGGAGTCCTCAATGACGTCGATGTCCAAAATTTAAAGTCTATTTGTCGTTTGCATAATTTTCTTTTTAGTTTGGTGCACGTTACTGTCTACTGACTCTGCATTTCAAGTCAATCAATAAATTAAAAAAAATAAAAATAAAATCCCAAACATCATGTCATCTCCCCTATCCCCAATTTCACGAGACACTCTATGTTTGCATTAAAATTTCTAAACTCAAAAGTTAACGTGTAAACGTATTTTTGAAGGCAATAAGTTTTGTTACAAAATTAAGTTTACCTTAAAGGAAAAATAAACAAAATTCTGGTATTAAAGAAGTCAATGGTATTAGAAATCTCACATCGACTAAAGATAAAGTTAATTTATAGTTTATAAGTCACTAGTAAAAAAATATTGTGTAACGTTGATGTTTTTGGCCTTTCAGTTGAATTTGAGATTGATGTCATACCGCTGAATTAAGATAAAGTGAACTTTTATTGATTTCGCTAACATTTTTTTTTCTAACTACAGGGCATTCGACGTTTTATAACCATTAAAGGACATTCGACATTTTATAACATTTTGACGTCTATATTCAATATTATACGTAAGTAAATTTTCACCTTTGCGTCAAACATTTTTTCAAAATTTACTCAATAGGACATCAAACTTCTCACTATTCAACATCTTATACAAAATTAACGTCGAATTATAATTCTAAACGATATTTAATAATTGTATTTTTTTTATAAAAATGTCACCGATATTTTTTAAGTGGTTGAAAGTTGAAAGTGTTAAATTATACGTTGTTATTGTAGGAGTGAATCGGTGTAAACCTTTACATTTATAATTATAATGTTTTTTAGCCTGATTATATAGTGGTCCTCGACTGATTCTTGCAACTTCTGCACAGTCTCTGCTTTTAAATTGATAGTGTTCCCCAGTTAGGTTAAAACAATCTAAATATAGGTTGTATTATTCAATAACTTTGGTGAAATGCATAATTAAGCAACCTAACTATTGAATGAATATCCTGATTAACTTTCTTTCATGTGCATAAAATTAACATTGAAACTTGAATAGAATGTGATGTGAGCACGTGGTTGCCGAACTATAGAGGAGGCCATAGGCAGAGAGTTTGTAGTTCATAAACTAATAATGCTCTATTATGTTACATTATTCGCCCCACTTTCTAAGTAATTGACCACTTACAACTAATTAACAATTCTTGAATTTGCTACCTAGTTTGGTATTCTTCCTCTTACATTATTATATTAATCAAATTAACATTCCATGCTGACTTTTCATTCTTCCCTCTCCCTTTTCTTCCAACCCACTCTAATGTATGTGTGTCATTCTATTTCACGGAGAAAAAAGTGGGTCAAAACAAAACAATCTTTCATTATTTAACTTTTTCTTTTATGTAATCGTACCATAACATATTTTTACATTCATTTAAGACAGAATACAAGGATAAAATAGTTATTAAAATGTTAACTTTTTATTTTTTTAAGAAAAAAATAATAAAAAGTAAGAAATAATAGTATAAATATAAAAATTTTAAGTGTGTCAAATAATATTTTTTTTCCCTTTCTTTTCAATATATATTGATAGTTGAAATATTATAATAAGAGAAATCCTACTGCTAAATAAAAGACAAGTTTACCGTATATATAGATTAATATAAATTTTATTTTATAAAAATCAATTTTATAAGATTAAACTAAACTTAAAATTTAATTTTAACACTTTTTTAAAGAAAATTAAAATATAAATATATAAGTAACATTATCTTACAAGATTGAATTCATTTAAAAGGGATTGTAAAAAAATATTACGGTTCATCTCGCATAAAAAAAATTGATTCACTTACAAATTTAAAATTTTAAAACAAAATATTTGATTTTTTTTTCTTTATTTTTTTTATTTATTTAATATGAAATTTTAGACTTGACATTAAATTTTTATAAACAAATTTAGATATGTATTATTATAAAAATAGTGAGATTGTGAATTTCTATGTACTAGACTTGTTTAAGTCTTCTACGTCCCTTTGAAACGATGGAAGATTACCAGATTAAGTTGAAGAGCAAATCACGGGCATGAATGTGGAATTGCCTTTACGAACAAGTTATATCATAATACCATCACCACATCTTATTTCTTTCTACGAAAAAGTGGTTTTAATAATTTTTTTTTATAATTTTTTGACAATACATACGTGGTAAATTGTGATTGGTCTGTTTCAAATATTTTTTCAAAACTAAATTTAAACATACCAATAAAATTGTGACACGTGTTCTGTTGTCAAAAAATTGTTAAAAAGTGTTGTTAAAATATATCATTGTTTCTATTACTAAATTCAAACTATAAACAACTCTTTCTTACTACTCTATTCATTCTTTTTACTTCCTATTTAAGATAAATTTGCAAAGAAAATTTCTTAATCCTAATAGTAAATAATATAATAACCTTGAGAATATATATAATTTTGGATTGAAGGATGGTAAGATAAGATGCTATTTATTATACACCACATTTTAAAAAAAAAAAAAACTACTTTGAGTAGTGATCATCATATTTGAATCAAGAATTTTCTTCGATGGAAAGTTTTTATGATTTATACCAAACACAACTGTAATAATAATAGCAACAAAAAACATTGCACTTTTATTACATTCAATAAATATATATAATATATTTCATTAATATATCATTTATCAATATTGGTAAAATTAATTATTGTTTTGTTCTCATAAGTATGTTTTTTTTTATCAGTTTATCATTTGAAATATAAATAATTGCATACATTTATGTATGTTGTAAACAAAATTGAAACTATTATTTTGATCTGTAATGGAAATAAATTTTTATTAATTATAGACGCGTATTTATTAAAGTTTATAAGTACTTGTGTTGAATACAAGCAGAAAGACGTATAATACTCGTGTCTTTGAGGAAAAATATAAGTTATTTATTTATGATAAATATAAAATATAAAATATGAAGACATATATATTTATCATATTTTTAATTATATAAGATGAATATTATCTGTAAAGGCTAAGAATATTAATGTTTAACATAATTCATGAATCGAATATTAATTTTTTTTCATATAAGACTTTAAAAGGGTTTAAATGTCTTAATATTAATTATAGCATTTATTTAATCATAAATATTCAAAGATTGACTAGTTGAAGGAAGTGTTTCAATTTCAATATACATCCAATGGTTCTTGTTTCCTCTTTGACACACCATCTCTCTCTGTGGAGCATGGCTACAGAAACCAACAAACACAGTTTGTGAGAAGAAACAGCATTCAAACTCCATGATCAAAGATCATCAATGGTTACTATTTTTCTGAGGTGTGTTATATGCCAAATGAAATGATACAGTGTTACGAAACAGAGAAAAAAATGCATCAGATAATCAGTATATTCTAGTATTATTTCTCACCGTGAGTTCAAATGGAATCACAGTATATAAAACAAGAAGAAAAAAGCTGCAACACTCAAGTTATCAGCAATGGAAGAAATACTCTAGAGAAAGAGAGAAGAATTTCCAATCATTGTCTGCTGTCCTCCTTAAAAGTCTAACTAATTCCCCTTTTTTAACCATCTTTTTCCCCACACAAAATCTTTCAACCGTGTATTTTCTTTTCTCTCCCTCGCGTGTCTGTGTCTGCTACTCTCTTCTGGAGATGGTGCCATGTGGCCATGTGACTCATCTTTGTTCTTTATTTTCTTTTCCCATTCTGTCCTTGCAGTGACCCATTTATTTCCGCTCGTTACAAGGTGAACTTCAAAAGCTTCTTGAATTGAAGGGTTTCTGAAAGTGATTGAAGATGGACAAGGACAACGAGACATATCTGAAACTGTTCTTGGGGCGTTCGAATCATCATCACAGACAGAGTTTGTTGTCGAAGAAGGGAAAATCCAGAGCAATGGCGTTCGTCATGGTTTGCTTTGCAGCCACTTTCCTTGCTTTCACTGTCTGGAACATTAACGTGAGTCATGCAAATTATGCAAATTGAAAAACTCTTTCTTTCTGCTTTTTGTTTCTTCTCACATGCATGGAGATATTGAACACGGAAAATTAACTCTAAAATGGTGATTTTTGTTTATTGAAGTCGACGTTTTCTGGAGGTGCTTCCATTCTAATGAAGAAGAAAGTCTCCCCCGTGCCAATACCGGAAGCCCAAGAAGAGTTCCCACTTAGGTGCACTCAACCACACGTGCGAGAAAAGTGCCCTAGAGACTACCCTACTTCACATAAGCCCACGGGCCCGGCCCGGACGTGCCCCTCGTACTTCAAATGGATCCATGAGGACCTGAAGGCATGGAAAGAGAGAGGGATAACGAGGGAGATGGTGGAAGGGGCAAGGAGAACAGCACATTTCAGGGTAGTGATCGTGGACGGGAGGGTGTACGTGGAGAAGTATAAGAAGTCGATCCAGACCAGAGATGTGTTCACTTTGTGGGGCATCATGCAACTGCTGAGGATGTATCCTGGTAAAGTTCCTGATTTGGAGCTGTTATTTGATTGTGATGATAGGCCCGTTATACCCAAGGGAAGGTTTCAAGGCCCAAATGCTGCTACTCCACCGTTGTTTCGCTATTGCTCTGACCAGTGGAGCTTTGATATTGTCTTCCCTGATTGGTCCTTTTGGGGATGGTAAGTGCTAAAACCCAATTTCTCTTCCTCTTTTTAATTCAAAATTATATATTTTTTCCTTCTTAAATTTACATTATTTTAGTTTTAGTAAATCATACAAATTTTTATTTTAATTAGAAACGATGATTAAAAAAAATTATTTAAGTCTAACTTAATTGCATAAAATAAAACGTAAAATAAATTTATATCTATTTATATATTTTAGATTGATTTTAGGGTTAAATATGTTTTTAGTCTCTATATTTTGGAACGATTCTGGTTTTAGTCCATTTTCAAATTAAGGTACAGTTTAGTTCTTCAACTTTAGAAAATTCTGGTTTTATTCTTTTTTACCAAATTTTGTTAGTTTCAAGCATGTTAGTATTTGGACTGTTTACACTTTTTGAAACATTTTTGCTTTAATGTTAGTTGAGAAACTCGTTTGAAAGAGCAAATAAAGTTAAAAAAATTTGGTAAAAAAAATTAAAACTAAAATTTTTAATAAATAAAATTAAAAAAATTTGGTAAAAAAAACTAAAACTAGAGTTTTCTAAAAATTGAAGGACTAAATTGTACTTTAATTTGAAAATAGACTAAAACCAAAATCACCCAAAGCATAAGGATTAAAAATATATTTAACCCCTGATTTTATATATAAGAGAAATAAATACATTTGTTATTTTCTAACGGAACAAATACATTTATTATTTAATTAATGACCATGTGATGCGAATACATTTTTAATTATAATTAAAATTAGAAAAAAAAAGTTTGTTTAAATACAATATATATATATATATATATATATATATATATATATATATATATATATATATATATATATATATATATATATATATAATTCAAGTACAAACTCACTCTACATTACATTCATCTTGAACAACATAATCTTTATATAACTACTATTACCAATTTTATTTTCTTTGAAATAGTTCTTTTGTGTGAAGTTAAATTTATATAACCACACCACATCTTTTTATTATATGTTTTTTTAATATATATTAAACTATATGTTATAAATTCTTAAAAATTACAAAAATTAAGAGATTTATTAAATAAATAGTGAAATTCACAAAAAATAAATTTTCAATAAATTTTGGTTATCAGTAAAAAAAAATGTGATAGAAGTTGCTTTTATTAAATATATACTGCATGTATCTTAAATTTTTTTATACTAGTGAAATATTGATTTCAACACAGTAAGTAAGAAGTTTTTATTTGTTTACCCTGTAAATAAATAAATAAATAAAAAGGGAAATGAAGTTCATTATAAAGGTGAATAAGAATTAAAATTAATTAAACTAATTAAAACAATATAACAAAAGTGCTTTGATCCTAATTACATTTTGGCACTTTCTTGTTGTAATTTCATAATTTTGTTCCTCTATTATCATATAAAATGAATTTTCATTTTGCTCTAGATTACATAATTTAGATTTCTTTTTACTTTCAAATTTTAAAACTAAAATAATTTTTAGGGTGTGTGTAATTAAAACATCTTTCTCTCTCTCTTAAGAAAATATTGTTGGATTCCAAAGCCACTTTTCAACTAAAAAAAAAATCTCTAAATAATAAATTTTAAAGACAAATATAATTAGTTATTAAATATATTTTTTAAACTAAAAATTATTATATCTAAAATAATTTTTATTATAAATAAAAATATATAATTAATTTGTAAATTAGATTCTAAATTAATAAAATTTTAACTTAACAACTAAATAATTTCTAATTTAAAATCAACAATTTATAAATGTCTAACTTAGTTAATATAATAATTAATTATTTTTATTTATAAAATTGAATTCTATTTAATGATAATATTATAATATTACTTTTGAATTACATAATTCAAAAACATTTTTTTGAATAAATTTTAAATTGTATAATTAAAAAAATTAACTTTTAAATTACATAATTCAATTTTTATTTTTGAATTATACACTCTAAAAAACATTTTTTAAATTTTGGACTGCACAAAGGACAAAATAGGAAGTTTAATTTTTTATATGGAATCAGGAAGAAAGTGCCTGACATTTTTTCACATGGTTGAAATTGATTGTACACATAACTTAACCCAATATCTTCTTCCATCAACTATACAAGAACTGTAATCTGGATTTTCTTATAACAGGGCTGAGATAAACATAAAGCCATGGAAATATGTGCTGGAAGATATTAAAAATGGGAACAAGAAGACAAAGTGGAAAGAAAGAGTGCCATATGCCTATTGGAAGGGTAACCCTCATGTGACTCCAACCAGGAAAAACCTTATGAAATGCAATCTCACAGAGAAAGATGACTGGAACACTCGTCTATACATACAGGTTTTCTTCACTTTTTTACCATTTTTTTTCTCTGTAATTCACTTCAAAAGGGAAAACTTGTATTTTGATTACATGTTTTGTTTTGGTCACAGGACTGGGAACAAGAATCCCATCAAGGGTTCAAGCAATCCAACTTAGGGGACCAATGCACACATAGGTAATAAGATTCAAACACAAAAAGTTTATTGTATTTATATATATCTGTGACATTCTGATAAAATCGTTGTGTGAAATCTATGTTAATGATGTCTGTAATGACGCTGACACAGGTACAAAATATATGTAGAAGGTTGGGCTTGGTCTGTGAGTGAAAAGTACATTTTGGCATGCGATTCTACAAACTTATATGTTAGGTCTAGGTTCCATGATTTTTTTATCCGAGGCATGGTGCCATTGGAACACTATTGGCCCATTAGAGACAATAGCAAATGCACTTCTCTTAAGTTTGCTGTGGAATGGGGCAACAACCACACTGACAAGGTACTCTCTGACTCACTCGTTACAATACAAACAAAGTTTCACGTTCGATAAAATAAGAAACATATACACATAAAGATACTCTCATTGTTAAGAGACTCTATTGTGTATTGAAGTGGTACTAAAAAGAAATCCGGAGAAACCTCTCTCAAAACAAACAATATTTTACTATTTTGGAGAAAATGAAGAATATCTTATTATTATGGAGATCTGTGTTGAATCTGGCTGCAAATCTTACATATGGAATGATGATTTTCTTGTTGTATTGTACAGAAAACCGTGTCTTAACATCATTCAAATTTGCAGGCAGAAGCAATAGGAGAGGCTGCAAGCAGATTCATTCATGAGGACATGGACATGGACCATGTGTATGATTACATGTTTCACCTACTAAATGAATATGCAAAGCTCCTTAGGTTCAAACCAGTTATACCTCCAAAAGCTGTGGAGTATTGTCCTGAAACAATGGCATGTGCTTTAAATGGTACAGAGAGAAGGTTCATGGAAGATTCAATTGTGAAGTTTCCTAGTGATTCAAATCCATGCACTATTCCTCCTCCATATGATGCCACAAGCTTACAACAATTTCTAGACAGAAAAGCTAATTCAATAAGACAGGTAGAAATTTGGGAAGATGAATATTGGGAGAGTAAAAAGAAGGTACAATAGTAAACACATTCTGCAGATAGCAAGATTTTGCTGTGTTTTCTTTTATTTCTTGTCTTGTGACAAATCATATCTTTACTGAGTCTAGATTCTATCCTAAATTTCTGCTACACTTTCAAAATACATTGATATTAATATATTAAAAAGGGTTTTAATATATTTTATAATATCAAAATCAATGTTTATCAAATATATATTTTGAAGTTACAGTAGAAAACAGAGAGAATGATTAGAAACTCAGCAAAGAATTCAAATATACTTACCTCCAAATACAGAGAGTTGATGTTGTCTCTTACCACATTCATATTTATTCTCATTCTTCTTTGATTTTCTTCTGAATAAAGCTTGATGATTAATGTAATTATAATTGCCTCCAGTTTGTAAGAGACTTGTTTGATTTAAAGCACTACTAAATGAAATAACTTACTGTTCTTTTTGCTCTTATGTATCTTATTGTGTTTTGGCATGCTGAAGAAGTTGAACAAGAGTACAGCTTGAAATTTGAATAGAAGTGAAAAGGCTAAAGTGAAATAAAACTTACAAATTTTGTTTAAATAGTGGTTGCACGATTTGTAACAACAATTCCACTATTTTTTTTTTACAGTGATATTTTAACAAAACACTTTTTGGATAAAATTTTTTTACAATAGAATACATGTCACAATTTCATTCGTCTGTTTAAATTTATTTTAAAAAAATATTTGAAATGAACCAATCATAATAACATGTACGTTGTCAAAAAATTGTTAAAAAAGAGTTGTTAAAGAGACTTTTTCCTTTTTTTTTTCCATTTTCTCCATTCAATTACGACACTTATTTTATTTTATCATTCTTTTTGGTTCATTTTATTCATCTAATTTTTTCACTCATTTTTCATTTCTTTCCATTTATTTTCTTCATTTAATTACCACATTCATCTTTTTAAATCAATTTTCTTCGTCTAATTTCTTCATTTATTCTTTTAATTATTTTTTTTCATTTACTTTCTCCATATAATTTTTCCACCCACTTTCTATATCCATCATTTTATATAAATATCCATCCACTGTTTTCTAATTAGTATCATCCTATTTCAACACACACTCACCATTCTATAATCCTCGTAACTCCATTAGCTGTATTAAATCTTAACCACTACATTTTCAATATCCAACCCTTTCGTTACAAGACTTAATTTCTGTTTTCATATTCATCTTCTCCATCATCCCTTATATCTTCTATAATTTCTAATGTAAAGAAAACAAACATTTATCCTTTTACACATATACATAAATATTAGTTTTTTTTATTTACATTTACATTCATATTTATTTTATTTAATGAAGTGTTTTTAACCTCATTTTTATTTATTTATCTTTATCATTCAAATTTATTTCATTCAATGAGTGTCCATAACCTCATTTTCATTTATATTCATATTTATATTTATTTTATTAAATGAGGTATTTTTAAGTTCATATTTATTTATTTATCTTATTATTCAAATTTATTTTATGGGTACCTATAACCTTATTTTCAGTTATATTTATACTCATATTTATTTTATTTAATGAGGTATCCATAACTTTATTTTTATTATTTATATTCATATTTATTTTAGTCAGTGAAGTGTTTTTAGTCTATTTTTTATTTATTTAGATTTATTTTATTCAGTGAGGTTTATAATTTTATTTTTGTTTAATTATATATATATATATTATTTAATAAGGTGTTCTTAACCTCATTTTTATTTAATTATATTTATTATTCAGATTTATTTTATTAATCTTCTTAATCTCATATTTATATGTTCTTCTATGCACCGATCCTAATTACATATGATAGTTCTTGGTTTCTATATTTATATCTTAATTACATATCTATAGTACTTAGTTTCTATATTTATTAGGACATGTGCATAGCAAGAGATATTAAAATGAGGTCACAAACATCTCACTAAATAAAATAAATATAACTAAATAAAAAAGAAGTTAACGACATATTACTGAATAACATAAATATAAATGTAAATAAATAAAAATAAGATTATAAACACTTAACATACTAAATAAAATGAATATGAATATAATAAAATAAAATTAAAATTATGGACACCTTAATAAATAAAATAAATAAAAATAAAAAAGATGCTACAAATACCTCCCTCAATAACATAAATATGAATAATAAAGAAAAATAAATAAATATGAAGTTAATAAAAATAAGTTAAATAAAGTAAATCTAAATTATAAAGATAAATAAAAAAATGGGAAAAATGAATAATATATATATATATAATAATAATAATAATAAATAAATAAATAAATAAATAAATAAATTGGGTGTTCACATTATAAATACAACATTATTGAATTCTCAGATGTTACACACTGTAAAGACGTAGGTGTTACAATTCTCTCCTACTCACCGAAATATATTAATATACATTTAATTTAATTTATTCGAAATATATTTTGTGAATACTACAATTAAAAATAAAAACTATTGTATATAATAAACTCACTTGTATATCTGTTTTATTAAAATTATTTTCTCCCAAATTCAATCTTATCCAAACATGATGGCGAAGTCTTGTACTAAAATATGATTCATGTCAATTGATGCACGGAACCATTGTACAAACGTTACCTAGACTAGTTAAGCCTGCGTTAGGTGAGTCCTTAAATGGAAGAACAAACTCCACCATCTTATTCTGATAGTCACTTTTCACTTAAGGATTTTAATTTCGTTGGGTTTCCTTTCTCACACCCACCAATCCTTTTCTTCATATTTTTACATTGTTGAGTGGATTTTGTACAATCATTATCAATTTTTCCTTCATTTGTAAGTGGGCATGTCATTGTGAACTTATGTATATGCTGAATCTGAGCTACATGAAAAGTCTCTTTTTTCTGCATGTTGTGATATAATTATTTCTTCCCACATTTTCTCTCATTGAATTGGAAATAGTATGCTAAGTTGCTTGTAGCTCTGTGTCATCTCTCCGTGGGGTTATGGTTTGTACACGTTTTGATTTCGATCAATGGTTCAAGTGCAAGTTTGATTTGATTCTTCATGCTATCCTTGTAGTTGGATGCGCGTATAGAGCTCTGGTGAAGCTTGACAAAAAAATCTTAATTTGATGTATGGTGTATCGATATGGTAGCCTACTCTTGATTATATTTTGGTTTGAATTTGATGTTATTGTTCAATCATTCAAAATAGACAAAAACGAGAAGAAGATGGTGAAACTGGTTTGAATTTAAGGTGTTTGATGAATAGTTCACACACTTCTTTTTCAAGTTCAAACGTGCCAATGTCTCATATTTGAATAGAACACATTGATTAAAAAAAATTATATTGAATTCCTTTCTTATGAATGGAAATGTCTCTTGGTACTTTTTTGTATTGCATTTTAGTTGGATTCTTTCTCTTGATGTAAAAGGGCTCTTGGTTTCTTTTCTTTTTCATTTGGTTAGTCGTTTTAGCTTGCAGAATCAAAGGTGCAAGAGGAACTTGAACTGATGGCACCCCAGGATGAAGAAGAGATCCATAACTGTTTAATCAAACTGGTTGTCTTATTACTCCTTACCTTTGCTTATCTTTGAGGCTACTGTCTCAAGTGCAGCATCATAGCTAGTGAGGTGATTAACTGTGTTGATTTTGCATTACAGAGAAGTAATCCCCGAAGGCGAAGGGATAAGGTTTACATTGGCTGTGGAGCAGGGTTTGGTGGTGACAGGCCTTTGGCTGCTCTTAAGCTGCTTCAAAGAGTTCAAGAACTAAATTATCTGGTTCTGGAATGCCTGGCTGAGCGGACTCTCGTTGATCGTTATCAAATCATGATGTCTGGTGGTGATGGTTACGATTCTCAGAGTATGCGATTCCTGTTCAAATAAATTGTTTAGTTTCATTATTTGGTCTATGTCTACTAAGTCTCAAATTGTACTATCTAGGGTGCCACATTCCAATTCTTAACTTCTTTTAAGATCTGTAATGCACCTGTAGGTTTAATTTCTCAGTAATGTTTTAGACAGGAAACTGAAATTTATATTTATAAGAAAGCATGCTAACCATTTAATAATTTTTCAGTTTATGAAATTTAAGCCATTAGTAGTGATCCGGTGGTTTGTGTCCTGGTCTTGTGTTTTTTCCAATCTTATTATAAGTTTAACATCTGTAAATTTTTTCTGCAGTTTCTAACTGGATGCGTATGCTGCTGCCTCTGGCTTTGGAAAGAGGAACTTGCATAATTACCAATATGGGTGCAAGTAAGTATTTTCTGATGCCGCATCTGATGTAATGAATGACAATAACTATTGATTGTCCAAAGATAGTATGTTCAACATTGTTTTTAGTACTGATATATATGACTTCCCGTTTTCTTTTCTAACTTCGCTTACTCTTTGTTTTTAACAGTGGATCCTCTGGGTGCTCAACACAAGGTCTTAGAAATTGCTGATAGCTTGGGTCTCAATGTTTCTGTTGCTGTGGCTCATGAGGTGTCTGTCACTAATATAGGTATTTGAATTTTCCTGTAAACTTTCCTTTAGCCTATGTTGTAGTCAAAATTTAAATGAATGTTTGAATTTCATCTGTTCAATTTATTTGTCTCATACATTTTGTTTTTACCCTCTATACAATTTCTTCTCATTTTGTTTGTATGTTGGGAGATCTCACCTTTGGTAAAGGTTCTTCGCCTAGAAAGATTGATTTGCTGTAATTGGATGACATCAGAGAGTGCTACTTCTATCTAATGTATAAACAAACAATGCGAGTGTTCTAATAAGAAGATTTTGGCTAACAGAATGATAGCTATTAACATTATGAGCTTTATATTTATTTACTCCTTAATTAAGATTAAAAAGGCATATGTTTTTACTTTCCAATGTTTTTCCTAGTCTTAGCTCTTTGCAAGGTGCTGTACTGTTCTTCCACCTTTTAATATATTTATATATTAAAAAATAAATTAAATTCTGGGATTTTTAATTTAATTAGTCTCTGTACTTAGTTTCACAACTTATACATACACAATCTTTCAGGTTCAGGATTTTCACCAGCAAAATCATATTCCATGGATGGAGTAAGAATATTTTCTCACGAGGCTGTTTGTGATATATAAAGTCATTCTCTAATTAACTCTGTTTTTATTTACTTTTGTGATACGTTCCCCACCAATTTGTGAGAAATTCATTCACCAACCAACCACATGCCTGCACCAAATGTGGCAAGTTTAGTTTTTAGTCCTTTTTTGACTACCTATTTGGGGTGTGTTTGGATTCCTATTCAAACAACCCAAACAAACTATTGAAAGGATTATTTGTAATTGTGTGTTGTGTACACATTAATATTCTTATTTATAACAAAGAAGAGATATAACAACAAGGAACAAAATCAGTAATTAATAATGAGCAATATTTGCTAAGACATTTCCTTATTTAATATAATAAAGTCATATCTTGAACACTCTCCTTCAAGCCAAACATATGTGTTACGAGTTAAACTTGTTACAAATGTCATCAAGAGGAGGCCATTTGAGAAACTTTGCGAACATGTTAGTGAGTTGGTTGTTGGAGCTAATAAAGCTTCACATTAATCTGGTGAAGGTATGTCAAGATGACATGCCAGGAAGCTTGTGGCACATGATAATGTTGCCCATGAGTCAGGCAGCATAGTGGTTGCCAAAAAAAGGCACATCCAATTCAAGGGTTGAGTTAGAGATCAAACGACATATTGGATATTAGAGAGCAAAAATCTTGGAAGGCATAATGGCTACCGGGGAGAAAAATATGCCAGGGAAAGCTTTCCAAGCAAGGAATCTATAAACCTAGGATTTCATCTCCTACTCATAACATACTCATCCAAGCTGGTCACCAAGACTAATTTAACTCTTTATACCGCTTGTGGGTTCTTTGAGAAGAAACATCGGAGAGATTTGATACAAATGAGTCATGAACAAATCCATATAAAGGATCAAGATACCATTTTCAATTCAAAATCTTAAGACAATAAGTTTGTACATCTTTCTCCTTGTATATATTGCTTATGTTGCTTGTTTCTATCCAATGTGAGATTTTCTTTGAATTCCTAATACCGTGATAAAGCAGGCAATATCATAGGAGACTAGGACAAAAACTGTACAAAACTTTGCATCTTCTATTTTAAATAATTTCTGGCTACTTGTCTTCTATTACTCTTTTGTATGTAATACATCCTCAATTACAGTTGTTACTGACAATTTAGTATAGTACACAATTTGTATAAGCTAAAAAATGGGAATATAATAACATACAATTATTAGGCAGATTCTATTAGTCAAATAAAAGGAGATAATAGTAATATTAAGGAATTTTGATCAGATCCCTAACAAACACTCTGGAGTTTGATTCTTGCCCCGTGCATCATTTTAAATAAGAGAAAGTTCAATTTCATAAGAAGGTAGGATGGGGCGTTTCCATGCCTTAAATCAAAAGTGGCTTGCATGGAAGGGCGATCAAGATAAAATCTCTCATGTATCACTTTACAATATAAGCTTTTTGGAGAGTTGGTTTTTGATATTACTGATTCCTTCTGTAATTTCTCTTCAGTTCTAGACTTAAAAGGCTGCATTCTGATTCAAACTAAGGGACCAATATATTTCACTTTGTCTGTATTTTTAATATTTTAATGAGCATAATCTGATCAAATTTAGTTATCCACGCATGTTTTATTCACTTTACCCCACTTCTGTTAATCTGGATGTTAATTTTGGCTGTAATTTGCGAAGGGTATCAGCACATACTTGGGAGCTGCTCCCATTGTTCGTTGCCTTGAAAAGTACCAACCAAATGTAATAATTACTTCGAGAATTGCAGATGCTGCTTTATTTCTAGCGCCTATGGTATGATCTGTTCTTTCCTTCATATTTCCCATCTTAATCAATACTTGCTTTTTAGTACTTAATTCATTCTTCATATCTTCAATATAGTTTTTCATAAGTTATAGGGAAATTTATAGAGTTCAATTTGATACTTGATTCTTTATTTAACGAAGTCAGTACAGTTAGAATTAACTTCTGTATGCTTAGGATAATTCTTCAAAAAGTACTTCGCTCTCGTTCTCTTAGAAGAGTGAGATGCTAATGATGAATCACAGCACATGGAGTCCTCTCCTTATCTTTCTTTCAATACTAAGATAGCATGATGTAGATGGAAGTGGCTTGAACACTGTTTTTTCTTTTCATTTTTATTCTTTTGAAGGGAACCAAAATGTACCTCCTTTTAATATCATGTACTGTTCTCTTTTTTTCAAAAATATATACCAATCATAAAGTAAAACTCATGTTATGATCTGTTCTGTTATAATATGTCTTTGAAACATCTCCCACAATTTTTTTCTTGAAAGATAAGGAGATAAATTTGTTGATAATGTTTCATATGTAGAACTATATTTAAGTCATTCAAGAACTATTCATGGAATGTGATTTTCATCAATTCAGCACTGATTCAATAGTAATACTCATTCGACTTTCTGAGTTAACATACATTGCTGACTAAAACTTTTTATGCTCAATAACTGAAGCTATTGATAGAGTTAACAATTCGCACGGTATGAAATCCTATATGACGTAGTGGTTTTTAGAGATCAACCTTTGCCACTCCCATTCTTCCATATAAAAGTTGAACTTTAGCGCATAGCAGGATTGATTATCCATGATTGATTCCCTAAACATCCTTGTGACAGGTGACATGCTAGACCTTAGAACTATTCATACTTCTTCCCCGCTGATAAAAAAAAAATCATATTTCATCCCCTGACAGCTTAAGGCATTTTGAAAATTTGGTATATGACAGGTAGACTTTGTTGAAGTAGCTAAAGACACTGATAAAAAAAGTAACATTGTGAGAACAGAAAAATAACTCATTATCCCGTTATTAAAATTTTTCACATTAACTAATATTTTATTTCAGAAAAGTTCTAGACTTTTCTTACAGAACATATTACATTTTTTTATAATGTGACAAATATTCTATGCTAGCAAACAAAGACAGAATCATAAGTATTCTATAATTAAAGATATTGTATTAGCTATTTTTGAATTATATTATTCAGTCATTTGTAACTTAGCATGGAACATAATTCTGAAGGATTAACCTGGTGAATAAGTAGGTTTATGAACTAGGATGGAACTGGGATGAATTAGATCATCTAGCTCAAGGTTCTCTGGCTGGCCATCTTCTAGAATGTGGTTGCCAACTCACAGGAGGATATTTCATGCATCCAGGTCTGCTAATATAGCTTTTCTCTACCCTTCGTTTGATATAAAATATGTGTGGATAAGTTGTGTCAATGAGATGATACTCTTTAAGCTCTATCTTGTTTGGCTTAGGAGACCAGTACCGAGATATGTCCTTCCTGCAACTACTGGATTTATCACTTCCATTTGCTGAAATCTGTTTTGATGGCCAAGTGTGTGTAGCAAAGGCCGAAGGTAGTGGGGGAGTTTTAAATTTCAGTACATGTGCTGAACAATTATTATATGAGGTTGGAGACCCAGAGGCTTATGTAACCCCTGATGTGGTAAGCTAAATGTTAGTTGTGAAGTCCTGGACATTTATATCACTAGATGGTAGAATATACAACAAAAAAGGAAGAAAAAAAAAAACTCACTGTGTTCTTCCACAGGTGATTAATTTTCAGGATGTTTCTTTCAGTCCACTATCAAGCTGTAGAGTTCTCTGTCTTGGGGCGAAACCATCTACTGTATCAGTTCCAGATAAACTTTTGCAGCTGGTTCCGTTGGTAGATATCTGAATCATTCCCTGTTGATTCACTGAATTTACCTTTACATTTATGCCTTAAATACTTTTTGCAGGATTGTGGATGGAAAGGATGGGGAGAGATTTCTTATGGGGGTTATGAATGTGTTAAACGTGCTAAAGCAGCAGAATATCTGGTAACGTTTAAAAGCTTACAAGGAACACTTAGATCAGCGATCTAGCTTTATTTTTTTTATAATTTATGTTGACTCTACTGTTTGATAAGACTTATAGGTACATCTATTACTATCAATTAATATTGGTCAATTCATATGCTTAATTAGGTTAGATCATGGATGGAAGAAATATTTCCTGGTCTTAATCACCGTATACTTTCTTATATAATTGGGTTTGATAGTCTTAAAGCTGCCAGCAGCAATGGAAATGAGCAGTCACAAATAACTAGCGAAGATATCAGGCTACGCATGGATGGCCTTTTTGAGCAGAAGGAACAAGCCCTCCAATTTACCAGAGAATTTATAGCATTGTATACAAATGGACCAGCTGGTGGTGGTGGTATCAGGTTGATGTTACTGAAAATTTTCCTCTGCATTCATTTCGTTAAAATTATCAATGGCCAATTTTTGAAGTGTAGGATTATAATAACCCTGTTGAATTAACAACCAATGTTATTCTAATTTGATGATTGCTGGTGAAATTGTAATTTTATCAAAAAATTTCTTCACATTGCTTTGGTTATCATAGTCTGCACTTTGTATTAGAATTGCAATGTTATAAAACAAACTTAATATTCAAGACTTGGAAAACACTCATTGTGAATGGAGTTGGAACAAAAATTTGAAACTAGGTTGTTAAACTTTGAAGAGCTAGCTATGATGTACTAGTCATCTGCATATTGGTTCTTCATTTTGTTTTGAATGCTGTTATGTTGAGACACAGTTTTACTTCTGCAGTAGATCTTTAGTGACGTTGACATATCTTTTATTTAAGTGCAGTACTGGATATAAGAAGGAGAATCTTCTAGAGAAACATTTGGTATACTCTCCTCCCCCTTCCTCTCTCATGGATTTACTCACAATGGTGTATATGCATGTACTTGAACAATACTGAAACACATGGATCCGGCAGACTCCAGTGGGCTATATCAAACGCCAAAATTTCAGTAAAATAATTTGTATAGAAGTCCTTTTCAATGAAATAAGGCTTAGTTGTTCAATCAACATTATACCTTAAGGAATAAGAACTAGGAAATTAATAGTCAAAATGGTGATGAGAAATGTAGCATTTCATTTTACTGAACTGTTCCTTCTGAACTGCTGAAGTCAGATAATAAACTTGAACGTTCAATAAAACTTGCTATGTCTTGAAGACGTTTATTTTAGTTGCAGTGCTAGTGATTTAGTCTTACTGCAAAACTCATTAACCATTATGCTAGAAGTATTCATCATAGCTTGATTTATTTTCAGGTTAACCGCGAAGAAGTTTTCTGGCGAACTGGGGTAAAGAGGAACACAGTGAGTGAGCTAAATAAAGTAGTTAATCCTGAACACAATCTGAGGCACACATTGACAGTGGCAGCAAAACTACAAACTGAAATTGACAAATCCTCTTCAGAATTTGATTTCCTTGGTAGTAGTTACTCACATTCACCTGCTCTATCTGACCAGAAGATTCCACTTTACAAGGTAGCACACAGCAGAGCTGGAGATAAAGGAAATGACATAAATTTTTCCCTCATCCCTCATTTTGCTCCTGATTATAAGAGGTTGAAACTAATTATTACATCTCAGTGGGTAAAATCAGTGGTCTCCCATCTTCTGGATATGTCTCTTTCTTCTGATCTAGATGCAAAAAATCAAACAGACAAAAGGGTCAATGAAAATGTTACAGTGGAGATATATGAAGTCAAAGGAATCCAGTCGTTGAACATTGTTGTCAGGAACATCCTGGATGGTGGTGTCAACTGTTCTCGAAGAATTGATAGGCATGGAAAGACCATTTCAGATCTCATTCTGTGTCAACAAGTTGTGCTACCTCCTTGATTCTGTGATTCACTATGCTAATGGTCTCGTGATTGGAATGGAATTGAACATTGTAAAACAAGAATGATAAAATTTATTGAAGCTTGGAACTGCTTTAATTGAAGTAGGACTCTAATTTTTGCTTAATTTTGTGTTCTTTAATCTCTACACAGACTTCTGATTTATCTAGTAGAATAAGACTTTGTTGTGGTTGGATACTTTATATCGTCACCATAACCTATGAATCAATGTGTACAAGAAATTATAACAATTTTTTGTTAAAAATTTTAAGATGATAAGTATGTGAGTCTTTTTTTCTTAGTTTAATTTCTTTCTACTTAATGTGAAATTCAAAATTTACATTTAGATTCCTAATAATATGAAATTTTTATATAGATTTAATGATATGTTTGATTTAGGATAACAAGTCCAAAGAAACCACAGGAGTAAAAAATTAAATAACTTTTTAAGTTTGTTAGTAGAAGAAAAAAAATAAAAGAGAAGAAAATATTTTTTTTCTCGTGTTTGTTTGTAAAGAAAGTAAACGAAAAGAAACGAAGATAGTATTGCATTTTTATTAGCATGAATATCCTTATCGTTAAAGTAAGGCTTTTTTTTAGCAACGGTAACAAAATCTCGTTAATACTAGTGTTGTCAAAACGAGTCACATTCCGGCCAACCACAAGTTAATCATTTAGTGATCCAACCTAACACGGTTCAAATATTAATGATCCAGAAAAATTTAAATTCGACTCGACTCAGCATGGGTTGGTGGATTAAACAGGCTCACTGACTCGCTTAATTACAATTTTTTTAAAATAAAAAAAATTGCAAACATTTTATAATTCAAATATAAATAAGTTTCACTCCCAAAATGATGTTAAACTTAAAGACAATTCAAAATAAGAAATAATACAATCAATGTATAATGAGTCGGGTGATATTTTTTAGGATTTTATAAGATAATAAATTAATAAAAATAAAATTAGATGGGTTGGTGAGCCAACCCAGATAAGTCGGGTTTAAATGAGTCGAGTTAAAAATTTTCCCGCATAAAAGAAATATATATTTTTTCCAATCCATCCGACCTAACCCGACCTGAACCCATGGTGAACCAAGTTGACCCGTGAGTTGTAATCCATTTTCACAGCTTTAATTAATACCCATATTCAAATACATATCCAGGCAATCCTTTCAATACCTACTTAAATATAATTGTTGATAAGGTATTGCTATCATTAATACGTACTGAATTTGAAAATACAATAATTCATGTAAGGAGATAAAACACTCAAGAAAAAAACAGAAACTTAAAAAATTAGAAAAGAAGTTGGCGAAAGGGTACAAAGAAGTACTGAGAAGAGCACACAGGTAGAAGTTTGATTAAGAAACAAATTACACTTGAACTAATAAGATGAATTTAAGTGAGTTTCAAACCAAATAGATAGAGTTGAATAATATATAGATGAGAACGAAGATCTGTAAAGTTGAGTTTAAATAATAATATAATCTCATGAATTCTTTAAAGCATGAACATAATATAATTGTAAAAAAAAAATATGAATGATTGCCATTTTATTTTTATTATCTAAGGATCTATGGAACAATTTTACTTCTAAGAATTTATTATTTGTACAATTTTACTACATTCTCAGTCTATAATTTTCTTTAATGGATATAATTCACACATTATCTCCAAAAGCTGATGATCAAAAACTAATTTAAAGAAGTGGAACATGACTTTTGCAAATCAAAAGTTATTTCAACCTAGATCTATATTTAATTCACAGATTCTATAATTATTTCTTTAATAAATAAATACTAGTTTAAATTACTGTTTACAATACCAGGAACTTTTCTTTCTAGATTCAAGATTGGAGGAGAAGAGAAGTAGGAGCCTGATGACTATAGATTTGACCAAAATTAAAACATGCTAAAGATAAAAAAAAAAAAAAAGTCTCTTAATTTACAAAGATCAGTGAGTTTAACATCTTTTATTAACCTCTTAATTATGAAATCCACATCTTAATCACCAGAATAGTAAACCAAAGAAAAGTTGGTAATAACTATTTTTGTTCCATCCAATAATCTCTTCTAATTAAAGTGGTCAAACCAACCAGCCTCTTTTCTCTCCATTCAGTTAGATCATATCCACAAATAACACATAACTTTTCCATTTTTGTTTCACAATTTTAGGCTCTATAATTTTAAGGTCTATAATCACTTGTTAACCAATTAAAGTGTTGATATAAGTCACTTTCTGCTGAGACATATCCAAGACTTTGTTCAGTTCCCTTTTGTCTGAGGCGAGCATTCTTGTTCATCCTCTCTTTGTTCCTCAGACATCCCCAAAGGGAATAAAAAACACAAAAAAAAAAAACACAAGCAATAAAGGAAGGGGAGGAAAAAAAAAACATGTCTTTCACTGGAACTCTAGACAAATGCAATGCATGCGACAAGACTGTCTATGTGGTTGACTTGTTAACTCTTGAAGGCACTCCTTACCATAAGAACTGCTTCAAATGCAGCCACTGCAAGGGATGTCTCACGGTATAACACCCTTCATTCTCTTCATTTTTTCCTTCATGATTTTGCTATTATCTATTTGTAACTCCAATGTGGAATCAGAGACATCATAGTTAAGAGGGTCAAAGAAAATTTACCTTAAATCATTCTACAAAGATGGTAATTTGTTCTGATATGAGGAGGTTTAGGAATGCCACTTTTATTCAAAAGAATTATAACCAAGATTTTGCTTTGCGGGATATTTCTTCTCACACATTATATTAAAAAAAGTTGTCCTTTAAACATTGTTCACAACTCAATGTTGATCAGATGTCCACATACTCCTCAATGGATGGAGTTCTTTACTGCAAGACACATTTTGAACAACTCTTCAAGGAATCTGGCAATTTCAGCAAGAACTTCGGTAAGAGGAAGAGCATCTTTTGGCTAAACTTTTTGTGTCATGAATTTTCATAATAACCTCTCATCTAACCTTGCATTGAATTATAAGTACGTATAATCATGTCACTTTTTGTTATTTACACTGATGAAGCTGTGTTGTTTTCTTGATTCTAAATGTTGCAGCAAAGTCTGCTGAGAAACAAAATGAAATAGTATGTTCCCTATCCTTTCTTGACACACACTTTACCAATTAATTATACTACCATACACTTTCCTATGTATGATTATGTATTCTTGTATTCTCCATCTAACATACAAGTTATATCATGATGAATAGCAGAACAGAACTCCCAGCAAGCTATCTTCCATGTTCAGTGGAACCCTGGACAAATGTGCAGTATGCGCAAAAACGGTCTATCCTCTTGAAAAGGTCTGTGATCTCTCATATCTTCACCATGAAACATGAGAAAGTGAGAACAAGTTTGTACTGTCATATTTCTCAAAAATACTAGTATTATTCATAAAACCAGATACTTCACACATTGATGGGTCTTTTGAGTGAGGATTCATCATGGAGAGATTTTATAAATGAAATTTGAACTCAACACACATAAAAAGATTGACACCCCTTTTAAACAAACACCTTTAAGACAATTCAATTTTCTCATTTTATATAGAACTTAGACTTAATTTTTTAGAAAAACATATAAAAAGTAATAAGACCATTGAATGTAGAATGATTTGAAATAACTTTAAATAGGATTTTGTCTGACATGAGTAAACTAACGATGCATGGAAATTTGGTTTTGTTGATGAAATAGGTGACACTGGAAGGGGAATGCTACCACAAGACTTGTTTCAGGTGTGCTCATGGAGGGTGCCCTCTGACACATTCAAGCTATGCTGCCCTTGATGGTGTCCTCTACTGCAGAGTCCACTTTCAACAACTGTTCATGGAGAAAGGGAACTACAGCCATGTACTCCAAGCTGCTGCACACAGGAGGACTGGTTCTTCTACACCTCCTGAGCCTCTATTTGAGGAGCCATCACATCCACCAGCAGCATCTGAGGAACCTAAAGTAGTGGAAGATGAAGATAAAAATGAAGAACAAAGTGAAGAAAAAAGTGAAGAAAAAGAAGAAGAAGAAGAAGAAGAAAGCTCTTGAAGGAATTCCATTCCCCTCCCTCACCTTCTTTCAGTTTGAGCAGCGTCTTTTGTTTCAAGTTCTTTACTCTCAAAATTTCCTACAAATTATTTTTTGGTTTCCTAGTAAACTAACTTGAGAGTTTTGTTAATGTATTTGAAATAAAACAAAAGTTTGAGTAACCCATGTTTTCTTTAATTTCTTCTGTCATAAATTATCCATTCCATAATCAATATATATATATTTTAGAGAATAATGGTATTTTATAACATTTTTCTAACAACATTTTAACATTATTTATGTGTTATTATGTGTGATTAGTTAATAGTTATTATTATTATTATTGATTGTGAAATAATTTAGACACAGAATGACATATAATTTAATTGATGTTGAAATGTCGTCAAAAAAATGTTATCCTATTTTAAATTATGTAACTAATATATATTCCACTTAACATAAAAATAAGCACACAAAATTCCACAAACCTCACAATCCAGGTTGAATAATGTAAGTTTGATATTTGATTTATCCAAAGTTTATCTTAACAAAAAATTATTATTAAATTTATTGTGTTATCGATTGTTGGATTACGATATATAAATTGTGCGATGAAATTAAACTAAAAATTATCACTTTTTAAGATTGATTTTTCTTATAAATAGAAAATATAGTTCCTTTCACATTTTTTTTAAAGTGAGATATTATTTATAACTAGTAAAAAGTTTATTGTCAAAGCAATTTTAAGTAAAGTTATAACTTAATATATATTTCTAACTAAAATAACTAATATGTTTGTTGTTTAAACCGTTTTTGTTAAAAGATGGTTTAAACTCTTATATATTTTCGTATTTGTTCTACAATCTGGAATTGGTTATAAGATTTTAAGTAATCTTAATTAGATTCTTATTTTAAAAAATGTATAATAATAGATCGAAATAGTTAATCTTAAATCGTAAATGATAATATGGATTACTTTATTATGTGGAATTTAATTGTGTTTATTTAGAAGGTTGTGTCAATAGAGGAATTAGGAATTTGAATAAGAACAAAGTTAAGACTTTCGAGAGAGTAGGGAATTAAACAAGAACAATGTTAATTAAAATAAATTCACAAAAATCAAATGGCACTAGGCCTAATAGGCTCAAAATTTGTTCTTTCAATTTTTTTACAAAAGAAAAGGAAAATTAATTTCAAATAATTTTATAAAATAATGTGATGTGAAAATTATGAAAGTGTTAAAAGAATTTTTTTTTTATTGTTTTTTTTTAAGAAATGGGCTCCAAGGGAGACCATATATGAAAAGTGAGCTTAATAAGCTTAAGAATTGCAACATAAAGAAATTTTTTGGAAAATATGATCTTTAATATTTTTCCATAATTTTTTTTAAATTTATTTATTTGATTTTAATTTTTTTTTTTTTTTGAAATTTTTAGAGAAATTAGAACAGAGGAAAACTATGGGTTTGATGGACTGGACAACTATTCCCAATGTTATCGTAGTGAGAAAACTTAGAAAAGTATGATTTTAGTTTTTTAATTGATTTTTTATTTATATTTTTTGTAATATTATTATTATGAATCAGTTTGAAAATATGAAAATATAAATTTATTTACATGTTGTGAAACCCTTTTTTAAATATTTACAATGTAGAAAATTGTATAGAAAAAATCATTAGACGAAAAAAATGATTAATTATGCATTTGATCATTATTTTTTACTTTGAATTAATTAAAATAAGGTTTAAATCCTTAATTGGTCCCCATGTTATGAGGGAATTTTCAGTTAAGTACCCATTTTTAAAAGTGTATACATTGGATCCCCATGTTTTGCAATTTGTGTCAACTTAATACCTTTCAACCATCAATTTGGCTTGAAAATTGCAAGTGGACAAGTCATTTTGAACTGCAACATGTTTTTTAACTGTTTGAACCTTTGCACACCTTCGGATTGCTGTTACAAACTTGTTTGAAGTGTCATAATTAACTAAATTGACACAAATTGCAAAACATAGGGACCTAATGTATACACTTTTAAAAACGGGTACCACACTGAAAATTCCCTCTTAACATGGGGACTAATTAAGGATTTAAGCCTTAAAATAACTTAAAAGAAAAAAACTTTTTATATATTTTTTTTAATTTTTTTTGTTTCTTTCTATTTAAAAAAAAAATTGGGTTTAAAGTAGCCCAACATGGAAATCGAGCCCAATTTACATGAATTTAGTATTTTTATTGATTTTCATTTTTCGTCATCATTTTTTTTAATTCAAGAAAAATAATTTTATATCAACAATTAATTAATTTTATTTACAAATAAGAATATTGTATGTTTAAAGCACATTTTTATTCCACAAAATAAAGAAAAAAAGAGGAAAATGTTTTTATCAATTTTCATATTTTCTAATTTTTTTTCTTTCAAAAACCAGTACTATTGAAGCCTCCGATATCAACGATCGAGACTATTGACACAGTGGAATATTTTGGCTATTAAAAGAGGAGCGGACTACGTTGAGCGACACTTTGCTTTGTGAGATCTGAGTGTGTGAACTTTAAGAGTCTGTGAGAGCTTCTAAGTGAGGGAGCCTCTGAGTGTTCTTGAGGTCTACTAAGTGTTGTGCCAGAGAAATTGTAAGCCTTCTAGTGAGTGTTCTTGAGAGTTTCTGAGTGAACTATCCTTTGAGTGCACATCCTTCTCTACTTCTGCATTTTGTAAGCCTCTCCTTCTCTCAACTTTCCTTCTCTTTATGTCCATTCTTTACTCTTGCTCTCTCTGTTTTGCTATTTTTTCCTTACGCTTTATGTTCTCTCTTTCTATTATTTGTTCTATTTTTTGTTATTATTTTATCTTTTTGTTCTCATTTTGCTTTATGTTTTATGTTATTTCACTCTCATGTTCTTTGTTCGCTCTTGCTCTTTTTGTTTTTGTTATTTTCTCTTATCTCATCCTCTATTTTTTGTTTATGTTACTTTCTTTTCTTTTTGTTTTTTTTAAATAGAAGAAGAATAAAAAAGAATTGGAAAAATTGGAGATCAAAGCTAAGACAAGCTATAAATGTTGGCTGTAAGAGTCTGAAAAACTAAAAATGGGCTATTGGGCCTAAGTTAGGGGACAGTCAGGCCCATAAGGTTGAGGATACCCTGACTTTGGTAAGGGCTCTTCCAAAAGTCTGATTTCATAAGTCAGACTTCCACTCTCTCTCTAAAACCCTTTTCCCCAAATATTGCTCTACCTTCTCTCTAAAATACCAATCTACCGAACCGTTCAATCTTTGGTTTGAAGGTGCCTAAGCGTTTGTGGCGTCAAGGGCTTCACTTTGAACCAATTAGTTTTTCCGTTTCATTCCGGTAAGTAGTTTTTCCGTTTCCTCTACTATTTTTGGCACCTAAGGCTTGGGGTTCTACTAATTTCCTACAGCTAGAATTGTCTTTTTTTTTCTAATTTATGTTAAGTCCTTGCTCTAAGAGTTATTTTCTACCGCCGCTATGGTGATTTATAGGTGTTGTTGTTTTTTTATCTAGGTGAGATTTCCGTTAGGGCGTCTTCAATTAGCTTGTTTGAGAAAGCCAGGTAAGGGGAGCTAGTTATGTTTCTTTGAATTGTTTATATGCTTTGCATATATGGTGAATTTTATTTTGGTGTGCTATTTTGGAATTACATGTTATGTTAAGTTTTATGAATATTGGAGGATATGTGATGAGTTATGAAACTGATGAAAAATGAGTATGTTTAATTTATGATGGCTTGTCTGTATATGATTTTATTGAATTTAATGGTTATAGATTGAACTGTTATAAGTTGTTTGGAAGTGAAAAAGTTTGTGTTAGCACCCTTAAAAAGGGAATCAATTTTGGGGTAGTGTTTTATGGGTCTCGGTTTGTGGAAGAAAAAGGAAAGAAGGGGGGGAGTGACTTGTGAAGGGGCCTTGGAAAAAACGTAGAGTTACATAAGTAATATGAGTAAGGGACAGTGGTGTTTTGTTATTATAAAATAAATTTAGGTGTTCAATAAAGATGAGGAAGAGAGCTACTCAATAGTTGCATGGGAAGGCTTTTGTCATGGAACGTTGAGGTGCAATGGAGAAATTGGTTTATTTATTAACTGTGGGAAGTATATGGGAGGGTTTGTTTTTGACTTTGGAGTGCATAGGTGTGAGATCCGTGAGTCCCACCTAAAAGGAAATAGAGGTGAAGATTTAAAAAGAGAAGGACAATTGTAACAGAGGGGAAATAGGCAGTGTAGGAAGAAAAAAAATGGGGTTCTTTAAGTTGAATTGTTTTGTTAAATAAGTGGGTAGGTGAGAATGGGTCCTACGTTAGTTATAAAAAAACAGAGAGGAATTAAGAAAGGATTAAAAGTCTTGATTGATGTGATATTTTAACAGGAAATAATTAATTAGGGATTGTGGTGTTAATTTAGGATTTGGAAAGTTTAGTTCCGTAATTTTGTTTAATAGATTTATGTTATGGAAAGAAACGGAAGTGAGTGAGTAGAACGGAGCCATGCTGCACTGGTTAGTTTATGGAAGAAGGGTTGGAGTTAGGAAATATAAAGTATGATAATAATATCATTAATTATTTTATATATATATATATATATATATATATTAATAATTATTAATATCATATTATATATATTAATTAGTAACAGAAAGTACGTATTCTATTAATATAATATAATTATATAAAAGAAAAAATAATAGGTACGTATGATATGTATAAAAGAAAATAGTGATAGTCGGTGATGTTCATAATAATTTGTAATATTATAATAGAATTAAAGGAAACATGTTTTCAGTGTATATGAGGGTAGGCATTGAAAATAAATTATAAAGATTCTGGTATTGATAGATTATGGAACTGTTGCTTTTATAATTTGTGGTGAATGAGTTAATGTATATGGTTGAGATTGTGTATATGTTAATTGTGGCAAAAAGTATATGATTATAAAGTGATAAAAGTACGATCCAAGTGGTAAACTAAGTTTCATGTGTATAGAATCTCTTGGTGAGATTCTTAGTGTTTAGAATGAAAGTATGGGAAACTCAGTCTTGGGGGTCATCCTGACGCTCCAATGGTCAATCAAGCTCATCTAGAGAGATTGAACCATGTGGTGAGGAGTAGCAGGAGGTCTTAGTCTTGGGGGCTCCCAGTATGCCTCAAGGCGCGGAACAGAAACCTCGTGAGTGTGACAGGGTGGGGAACCCAAGCTTCATAAGTCACCACGGGTGCAAGGCTCGCCATAGCTCGACTTTCATTCTAAGTCTAGACGAGTCAAGTCTAGAATATAACATGTATAGGACGAGTGTTTTCTTTGCTTAATATGATGCATGTTTTTATATACAAATTAGCTCACCCTTGCAATTGTTTGTTTGCTATGTTGTGCCATGTTGTGTGTGTTGCCGTGTTGCGATGATCATCCATTTTGGATGTGAGCAGAGGAAGGAGAAACCTCCCTAGAGCATGTATTGGAGGAGAATGAGGATGCTGCATAGATTCTCTAGGACCTTCTCAGTTCTTTATGTTCTATTGAAACACTTTTTGTTCAATTTATTTTGAGATACTTCAGTTCTCTAAGTTTTAAATTTCCAACACTATTTCAAAGATGACTGTAATCCTTTATATTTTAAATTACTCTTGACTGTTTTCCCTTATTATAATTGATGACGTCTAGACTATATATGCATGCCATATATTATTGGGATGTCGCATTGGCGGCCTACTAAAGAGCAAGTTGATATAATAGTGACTATCTTCAACCATGGGATAGTAAATCCTATCGCAACACGATTTAGGGATTATGGAGAAATTGAGGATTACAACGGCTAAAAAACTACGGACATTGAGTGAAACAATGACGCCTGTAGGATGTCACTGCCTATTCCTATTCATTTTTTATGCAAGCTTCCTCTAGGTTTTTCCTCCTTTCTTTTTTGTTTTATTTTTGTATTTTTTTTTCTAACTCTTATTTCTCTTTATTATATAACTGGAGATCTTACATGGGTAACTCCATCAACTCCAAGACTCTTAGACCTCTTTCTGATCCCCTTGTACACGAAGAGAGGTATCTCTCGCATGCCCTTTCACATCAAAGCTCTTTCAAATGAGTTTTTCCTAAGACCTTCGTCATCCTATCAAAAGTCACTTTCAGGAGATAATTTTTTTTTTATTTATGTGTTTTATGAAATTTTTTTATTTGTTTATATTTTATCAACCACTTGTTGTCAAATTTGGACGATGTTTGTAAATTATGTACACTTAAATATTTTTTATATTTTTATTTTTATTATTATTTTTATTTTGTAACGTATAAATTATGTGGACATTATATTTTTTTTCTTATTAAATTTGTGATTTACCATTATTAATGTCTTTGATTGTTAACTCACCAATTCTTACAGGTGTCTACAGAGAACAAGAATATTGACGATCTTTTACTTTTACTTTTTTTCTTTTTATGGTTTTGTTTTTTTTTTTTTTGTATTTCTTTTTGTCACCCACTTGAAGGCCTTATTATATTACAAGGCCTTGTTATCTTTGTAATAATTCAAAGTATCATTGTAAAGGTGAATGTATTTTTTTTTCTATTATTATTTTTTATGTACGTACCGTATTGTGAAAATAAATGTATATTTTTATTTTATTTACATGTTTAAAAATCATTTTACATTTTGTTGTCATCTTAGTTTATGGAATCATTCTCGTTTGTCTCTTTCGTTTTTTTAATTACTTGATTCAAACATTTCTTTTGAAAAAGAAAATATTGAGTTTAATGATATGTATGAAACTATTCAAGATCTTTGAAAAAGTTCAATACTGGATACTCAATTATCTAAATATATGAATAATTTAGAAAGATACTCAATTATTTGTAAGCAAATCTCAACACAATTTTATTCAAAATTTTTATTTTTTATTTTTTAAATTTAGAGCACACTTGTACGCGTTTTTTTTAATTTTTTTTTAAAGATAACAATAATAAATCTTTGATCGGTATGAACCTTCTTGAACTTGCAAAACATTCAAAGACGAAAAAAGATGGTTATTCCAAACAAGGATCTATGTTTTCCCTTCATTCTTTTTTTTTTTCATTTAAAACATTTTCAATCTTTCCTTTTTTTTTCAAATTTTTTAATCATTTGTCAGATAAATTAGAAGTAAACATTATATCAATTTTCAAGATAAAGGTGATCTTGTTCAAGGTAATTTAAATATATATATATATATATAAAGACCCAATCAAAATTATTTAAAATTTGATATTCAAATTCAGATTTCCAAAACAAATATAAAGATTATTCGATGGTTGAATTCTTAAAATATTATATGTTTAATTGCTTTTTTTTTCCCCAGTTTGGTTGAAGTGTGTCAAATTTGTTCCTCTTTTAGAAAAATGTCAATTTCGTCCCCATATAGAAAAAATTTGTGTCAATCAAATCATTTCCGTTAAATACAAACTAATAGTGTTAAAAACTTAAAGTGAGTTTTGAATAATAACCACTTCATAGGTCTGATCCCTGATATTGTAATGGATAAAGTGAGTTTTGAAAGCAATGATTTTTAACAGAAATGACTTGATTGACACAAACTTTATTTATATAGGGACGAAATTGACATTTTTCTAAAAGGGGAACGAATTTGACACACTTCAACCAAACTGGGGACAAAAGAAGCAATTAAACCAATATTATAATTATATAACTATATACTCACTTAAATATTTCTTTTATCAAAATTATATTTTCCAAAATAAAGCCTCACAATAGCTTAATATTAACATATAACTTTTTTTTATATATTTTAAATTGAAAAAGTGTTACAAATGTACACTACATCTTGTGAATATTTTATTTATTTAAAAAAGCTATTAACTTCTTTTGTAAACAAAAAATACTATTTAACCTAATTTGTAATTTACTCATATACGGTGAATTAGAATTATATAGATATTTTAAAATAATAAAACTAAATATTTTAAAGTTAAAATAATTCAATAAAATAAATAAAATTTTTTAAATTCGTTTAATTACTCAACACAAATAATTTTTTTAAAAATCTTTCTCTTAACTTCCTCTTGCTTCTCTTTAAAATTTCTAATTCCTCGATCATCTATTTGACGATCAGAAAGTTTTTAGAAGATCACGATAGAGTAATTTTCACTTTTACCCGATCAATTTCTAGTATAGAGCAAGTAAGTTTTGATCATTTTTCTTTTTCATTCTTAGTTTGAGATCATGTAAATGATCTCTTATCGCATGTGTTTTAGGATCTCTCTTTCTAGTTCATTGTATAATTGTGGTCCTAAAGACTCTTTTCTATCACAATTTGGTGATTCATAAGTGTTTCTAGAAGTTCCTTGCACGATAAGTAAAATGGGTGTATTCTTAGAGTTGTATAACTTTGGTGTAAGGTAAGGGGAACTAGATGTCTACTTTTAATTGATGTTTGTTAAGTAAGTTTGGCGGTTGTATGTTTGTTAAATTGATTAAGTTAACTTCAAGATTTTTGCTATGTTCATTTATGTAAGTAAGTATGTTTAGTTAATTGATGATCTGTTCTAAATGTGGTTAAATTTGAGGTGTCATTGTTGTTATGAATTGAATGTTATATAGTTATTTTGATGTTATATTTGACTACAAGGTGGTTGGAGTGGTGAGTGATCAAATATTTGAGTTTTAAGGCTACAAAGGGAGGTTTTAATAGGTGAGTTATTGAGATAGGTATTGGTGTGAGAAAACAGTTATTCCAAGTCTGTTGTGAGATCATTTGAGACTTGTTAGAAGGGTGATTTGGGGGAAAACTGATCTAGAACCAAAGGCTAGTCCATGGTTGGTGTTTTGGAGGGTTTTAAGTGTGTATTTATAGTTTTGAGTAGTGGAATTCTGAAGCAAGGAGTTGGGACATAATTGGGGAGTTTGAGGTTTTTGTTTGAGGCATATACGACTGGTTTAAGCTATTGAATTGCTGAAATTGGTGTTATAAGTAGCAGATTGGAGTTTGAAGGATTTTAAGTAGTCAAATTGGGTTTAAGGTAGCTAATTGGAGTTAGAGATGTGTTTTCGGATGTCTCTCAGTGTCTAGAGGGTATTATGAGTCAGTTAAACTTATATAGAGGTTAACAAAGATCATATTAGAGGTGTATTAAGTTTTGGTGCGACGCTGAGCGCCCCTTGGGAGCCCCTTGAGTGCCCTTTTTGCGCAAGCCTTGGGCTTGAGCGCCTCTTGGACACCCTTTTTGCGAGAAGAATTTGCTTGAGCACCCCTGAGCGCCCCCATGTACGCCATTCTAGTGAGTTTGGCACTTAAGCGCTTCTTTTTGGGGCTGAGTGCCCCTTAGCTAGTTTTTTGGGTTTTTCAGTCTTGGTTTGTTCTGTGTTTTCTGATGCACCATGTTAGATTCTTTGATGTATGTTAAATGGTTTATTATGAGTTCTATAGTGATATATGAAGTGGTATGTTGACTTGTATATTGAATGAAAAAGTTATGGAAATGAGTTTCAAGGAGGAACTTTTGTTTGGAGTTTCAAATATTGTTAGTATGAATGCAGTGAACTCAGTTTTGAGGGTTATCCCGACATTCTACTCATTCGTTCTCAAGTAGAGAAGATTGACACATATGGTTGGTGTAGCAGGAGGTCTTAATCTAGGTGCTTCCATTATGACCTAAGATGTGGTACAAAATAACCTTGTGAGTGTGGTAGGGTGAAACCCATTGGCAATGACTTTGCAAAGTAGTAGAGGCCACCATAAGTGCACAACCTGTCATAGCTCGACATTCATACTAAATCTGGATAAGTCTAGTTTAGGTCCTTGCATGTTAGGATGTTTGATTTCTGTGTTATGTAACATTTGATTAAATTGTGAAATGTTTATTATATATTATTAATGATTTTTACATCACTAGCTTACCCTTTGTTTGTATTTTGTTATTTGCTTCTTGTGCTTGGTATATCTGGGCTATGATCATCCGGTGGGTGTGAGTAGAGGGCGATGAGACGTTTATGGAGTAAGTTTTGGGTGGAGATGTCCTTGATGCTTGGATAGCTTAGTAGTTTCATCTGTAGTAGCCTTGTCTTCTTTTGGTAGTTGAGACAATCAATCTTGTTTATAGTTTTGACCATCTATCTTGTATATAAAGCTTGTTTTATAGTTATTCTGGATAAGTGCAAAATTTTACTTTATAATCCCGTCTTTGGCTGATGTATTTTATTAAATGTGTGATAGTTCCATTTATATTTTTAATACTATATTTTGAGATGTTACAATCAACTTATATTGAACTAGAGTTTTCACTATTATCAATATTTCTTACTTTTCTTTTTAAGCTAGAGGTGTATTTTAATTTTAATTTATGTACTTGATTTTCTTAACTATCTATATTATTTTCAATTTAAAAATAATTCTATATAATTTGAATTATTTATTATAGATATAAAGTGTAATTTATATATTTTAAAATATTGTTGATTACGAATTTTAATCATCATATGATTTATATATTTAAAATGTTTATCTATTATTTAATTATATAGAAACAAAAAATCGTATACAAATTAAAACACTAGTTTAAATAGATATGAACATACCTAAATTAAGCACGTTTTTAAAACATAAACTTAACTAACAACACAATCCAAAACTAAACTTTAAAAGCTTTATTATTGGTTATTAACTACACTATCTCACTTAAACTCAGTAAAAAAAAAATGATAGTGTTTTTCATAAACAGTATTGCTAAAGGGAAAAAAAATCTATTTTGTTTTATCATTAATCTAATGGATGTATGTAGGAGAGAAATCACAAGTCTTATCATAAATTGTTAATATAAATAATTTTAAATTATTTAATATTATTTTATCAAAATAAAAAATATTAATAAATTTTTTCGGATATGAGAATGAAGTGAACGAATATGCTTTAGATATTTCTTTGAAATTGCAGTGTCCATTCATCACATACACTTTATTTTTTGCATATATATCCCCGAGTGATCATAAAATAAATACAAAAAATATATCCCGAATGTTTGACCACAATTTCTTCACACGCTACCGTATATTTCACTAATTTCTTTATTTTAAACTGAAATACACAATTTTATTTTTTTTCTAACTCTTTATTAATTAAACACATCTTTAATTTAAACTCACCTATTCATAATAGTTTCATTAAAAGTATAAAACACATTTTTATCCAAAAAATATTATCTTTCCACCTAAATAGTTTCCAAAGTAGTAAAACTACTTTTTGAATTTTTAAATCTTTAAAATAAGGTATTTGAAAAAGGTTTTACGATAAGATTTTTTTAATATTTATAGATTATATTATTTTTAATATTCTTAAATTAGTTAAAAATTATTTTGTTTTAGGGAGTACTTGAGAGTATAATACATTACATATGAAATTGATAGCTTATTTTACATAAAAAAGTTATATAAGGTTTAATTTAAACAAAGAAATATTATAAAGATATTTTATATTATTTATTCAATAAAAATCATAATTAATAAGGTTTATGAGTTATTGACAATGCAATTTTTTATTACCACTTAAATTACGTCACTACTTCGAACAGTAAAAAAACATGATAAATCTAGTTAAATAAAAAAAAAAGACCGAAAATTTTCTGATTTGTAATAAATTTAGAAATTTAGAATAATATTAATTTTAGAGTGCTACAATAAAGACCACGCGCGTTAACCGGAGGTGAAGACAAAGCTTGGTTTTGTGAATAAATATCTTCTCCCTCCCTTCGGTGTGTATCTGCTTACTCACTTCGCTGACCGTTTTAACAGAACACGCAAGCAACGCACTCATTCATTTTCCTCCGTCTTCAAATCGACGCAAATTTGTAAATTCCATTTCCATTTCTCTGCTCGAAGCTTTCTGTTCATTTCTCTACGTTTCGGTAGTTTCATCTACGTTTAGCCTCGCGATAATGCTTCTCTTCGTTTTTTTTTTTTTAATTTCTAAATATCTTTCTGTTGAATTGAATGAATGCGAGAAAACGAAAATGCTACTGGTTATAGCATGCACTCTCTGAAAAAAGAATGATATTCAGTGATAGTATAATGTGTTTGAACGTGATTTTGAGTTGTGTTGAATGTTGTGGAGCTTTCTAATTCTTTTTTGGACTGTTTCGTTTCAGTTTTTTCGAGGAATTGGTGGTGGAGTGCATTGAAGAGAAGTGGTTCCGTGAGAGTGTTTTGTTTGGGGAGAGAACATGGATGTAGCTTTTAGGTTACCGCAGTCAAATGTGGTATTAGATGGTTTGGATTCTTGCACTGTATTTGGCGGGAGAGGTTTTTGTTGCGCTTTTCTCGGCAAGTCGAGGACTATTTCGAAGGCTCGTTTTAGTGGAACGAACAAGATAGGTAGTTGGAGTTGTTCGAGAGTAGACTGTTTCGGAGAGTTGAAAGTTTCGAGTGGGAAGAGAAATAAACTTTTTAGGGGGAGTAGAAAAATTTGGACAAAGTGTCAGGGTAACGATTCTTTATCATATGTCAATGGCAATGGGCGGAATGTTGATAGGGTGGAAAGTGCGGATGAGAACTCTGGTTCCAGTGCTGAATCTTGTGAATCTTTGGGTGAAGAAGGGCAAGAAGGGAGGAAAGAAGCTGGGGGTGAAGTAGCGGAGGAGCAAAATGTGGATGAATTGAAAGAACTGCTGCTAAAGGCCAAGAAAGAATTAGAAGCCGCTCGAGAAAACAGCGTTGCATTTGAGGAAAAGGTTAAGAAGATATCAGAGACTGCGATTTTCTTGCAAGACGAAGCAGCAAGTGCTTGGAACAATGTTACTTCTACCCTTGATATCATCCAAGATATTGTGGGTCAAGAATTTGTTGCCAAAGAAGCTGTTCAGAAAGCAACTATGGCCCTTTCTCTGGCTGAGGCAAGGCTTCAAGTAGCCATAGAGTCTTACGAGGCTACAAAAGAAGCTTACGATTTCTCACAAGGTTCTAACAACATTAATGATGATAAAGATATAATGCAGGAAGCGAAGGAACTTTTGGATGCTCAGGAAGATATCAAGGAAGGCCAGACAAATTTATCAAATTGCGAGGATGAGCTGAGAGGCTTGCAATGTAGAAAGGAGGAGTTGCAGAATGAAGTGAACAATTTGCATGAAGTTGCAGAACAGGCGCAGCTGAAAGCAGCAAAAGCAGATGAAGATGTTGCAAGCATAATGCTTTTAGCGGAAAAAGCTGTTGCTGCCGAAATTGATGCTGCACAACAGGTGAATGATGCAGAGATTGCATTACAGAAAGCAGAAAAAATTGCCTCTAGTTTTAAAGCTGATACCAAAGACAGTCTACAAGTACAAGAGATTGTAGCTATTCCCGAGGACGAGGAAGTGGGTCAAGGCTTTTCTGGTGATGATGTCGTTAAAAGGGAGGCTGATCTTTCAAATGATGATGAGCTTTTGCTAACCGAAACAAAATCTGACAACAGTAGGCAAAGTTTGGAAGACATGGCACAGTCTGATTATCTGAGTGATCATGAGAACGGACAATTAAGCTTAGACTCTTCTAAAGAAGCTGAAGTTGAAACAGAGAAGTCAAAGAATGTAGTTCAAACAAAAAAGCAGGAAACACAAAAAGATTTGACTAGAGATAATTCATCATTTTTTCCAAAGGCATTATTGAAGAAATCTTCCCGATTTTTTCCCGCATCATTCTTCTCTTTTACTGCCGATGAGACTGATTACACACCTGCATCAGTTTTCCATGGTCTTATGGAGTCTGCACAGAAGCAACTAGCCAAGCTAATTGTTGGGTTATTGTTAATTGGAGCAGGGTGTGTATGGCCTTTGTTTATCCTGATCCTGTTTTTGCTGTTAGTTTTATTTCAACCTGTTTGGAAACAATCTTGAAGTATATAGATCATATGACTGGCATAAATATTTATGGTATAAGAGTAAAACATGTTAAAAGTTAGTATGACAATTTTTGGCTTTTGTGTGAGATAATAGAAAGCTATCAAGTCTAAAATATTCACTGGCCTGTTTTAAAACTGTTTGGGAAATTAAATTTCTAGATGTGCAGATCAACATGAGGTTTCACTATGTTTTTTCAAGATGAGGTGGAATTTTATTTCAGGCTTGTACTCTATAGCAATAGAGCCGAGAGGGGTGCTCAGCTGCTTCAGCAACCAGAAGTCATTGTAACCACTGTTGAAGAAGTTTCTTCAACTGCAAAGCCTCTGGTTAGAAGGCTTCAGGATCTTCCCAGGAGAATTAAGAAAATTATTGCATCATTACCTGATCAAGAGGTATGTTTTACTTATTGGTATTCTTTACCATTAAGTTTTATCTAACTCTGGAATGTATTAATCGTAGGTGGATGAGGAGGAAGCCTCCCTCTTTGACATGCTCTGGTTACTCCTTGCAAGTGTTGTATTTGTACCAATTTTTCAAAAGATTCCTGGAGGTAACTAGGTTGCCATCTTAATGTTGGATTGAAAGAATAAAGAAGTTGTTTATCTAAATGTTATACTTAAGCTTGAATTCCATCAGGCACCAAACTTTATATATTCCTTATGTGAAAATTTTGATATGTAGTTTATAGCTGCTTCCTTTTGTTAGCTAACGCTTCTTTTCCTGTGTCACTATTTGTTGGTTTGATTATGATAATTGATTCCCTTTGTTTATTGAGTTATGATAATAAATGAAGTTGCTATGCTTGAAAAAAATTTGGTTGCTTGAATTGAATAAAAAATGCGTTGTTCTTTGTCATAGGCTTCCAATCATGATCTGAATTAGTTTTGGGATAAGGAATTCTTTTTAAGTCATAACTTGATAAAATTGATTGTCTAACAATCATCTCTATCTGCAACAATGTTTAGGCAGTCCTGTTCTTGGCTACTTGGCTGCTGGTATCTTGATTGGGCCGTATGGTCTTTCCATTATTCGTCATGTACATGGGACAAAAGCAATAGCCGAGTTTGGAGTTGTTTTCCTGTTATTCAATATTGGCCTGGAGGTGGAGTTTCCTATAAGATCTTCTTTTTCCTTAGCTTGGATAATCTCTGTAATTATAAAAAACTGAAGTTCCGAACTCTATTTTTATAGCTTTCTGTTGAAAGGCTTAGTTCAATGAAGAAGTATGTCTTTGGATTGGGATCTGCTCAGGTGATGGGAAAACTTCGTCTTCCATCCTTATTATTGTTGTTTATGTTAGGCTAAACAAACTAACAGTTCTTAGAATGTATGGAAAAATGTAGGTTTTGGTGACTGCTGTAGTTGTTGGCTTGGTAGCTCATTATATTTGTGGTCAAGCTGGCCCTGCTGCTATTGTCATTGGGAATGGTCTAGCATTATCATCAACTGCTGTTGTTTTGCAAGTAAGTAACTTTAGATCTCGTTTTTAAAAGTTTTGCTCTGTACAAAACATTAACATGCTACCACTTCAACTTTTAATGCAAATTCAATAAGGTGACAGCTACCAATCTGAAGATATTAACTGTGACTAGATTTTCATTTGTAGTTTGCACGTATTAAGAATGTCATTACTTAATAAGCTTGATACCTATAGCTTTGACAGATGTATAACTCTGAAAGATTTTGAGACTATTCTTTCTTGCTGTATAATCTGCCAAGTCTTTCATGTGGCTATAATTCAAGTGAACTTGTTTTGCAGGTGTTACAGGAGAGAGGTGAAAGCACATCACGGCATGGAAGGGCTACGTTCTCGGTTTTACTTTTTCAGGTCAACTTATAATCTTAATCATCTATCTAGAAACTGCAAAATTTTCATTTCAGATTCAGTAATTTTTTTTATGAAATTGGCATACTTACACTAGGGTGTAAGCATGTTAGAAGTAGATATAATACTTATAAAAATGAAATGAAATGTGTAGAGTCACTCCAAAGTAACTAATGTATCAGAGATCATGAGGTTCTTTATGAGGCATATATTGTGATGTGTTACCCATAGTAGAAACTGCAGAAGCAATTAGAAATAGATATGGACTTGCTGAAAAGAAAGATCTAGATCTTTCAAAACAGAGTTTTTAAGCATATCCCAAATATCCCAACCAACATGGATAACGACTAAAGAATCCATATTTTTGACCTGATCCTTACATTTGACTTGAAGGATCTCAGTAATGGATTTTGAAGAGATGGGACATTGTGATAATCAAATGAAAACTGTGCCCAGTTCCAATTTTTGTTGAAGTCAAAAACTAGAAAAAAGATGTGTTGTAGTTTCCTTGACTAAATTACAAGTCTACAACACAATACCATCCATAACCCCTCCTATGCAGGTGGTCACCTATTGTCATGTGATAATGCATGAGGCTCCATGTGATAAAAGGTTTGGCTGGGGACACGCAGGTGTTCCATATTAATTTGGACCATGCAACTTGGTGCGATGGTTTTGGGGCTGCTTTAGTTAGGTTTTTGTGCTTCATGTTATATTTAATTGGTTTGAGTACTCCTAAAATCTAGCAAACACAGATAAAATACATACCTATTGTAATTTGAAATAAGTAGTTCTTATCCTTTGACAGATACTAAACAGGCATTCTCCTAGTGAAGGAGGATGAAATTGTGAATTTTAAATCTGCTGCCATGGGTTGGGGTAGTTTGCTGTGCATACACGTATATATTTGGAATTTTTTTAATATACTGGTATAGATTCTCATTGTCTCTATCTTGTTGTCAATTACTATGTCTGTTGTTTATGACATTGATTGTTTTTTTCTTTTTTATCTTAAGCAAGTTTGATATTGCAATATTTTCACCAAAACTGACTGACTTCGTTTCTATTCAGGATTTGGCAGTGGTTGTCCTGCTAATACTCATACCTCTAATTTCACCTAATTCTTCCAAAGGAGGGGTAATATTGTCTAATATTCTCTCTTAAACTCTTATTAGATAATAGACAATGTCATGGTCATGAGATTTAGAACATGGCTACTTAAATTTGCATGAATTCTTGTGTAGCGGGAGATACTTTATGACAACAGTGTTTGGCTATGATCAACCCCATCAATACACAACATGGGAGTTCTTTATTGTTTAGAAGACATGCATGCAACTTGATTATTTCATTTTTATAATTTTATGATATATGCATTAAGAGGACTTAAGCACAGTTTGATCTTTCTAATTAAAGGTGGTCCATGTTAAACACTTAATTTTAAGCCAATGAATTTTCCTTACTTCTGTAATTGGAATCGTGATTGTTGCCCTTGTATACAACTGTCATTACCTATGTTGTCTTTATTGTGAAACATCATTCTTTGTCTTCAGGTTGGCTTTCAAGCCATTGCTGAAGCACTTGGTCTGGCCGCTGTTAAGGCATTGGTTGCCATTGCCGCCATAATTGCAGGTGGACGATTGGTAAGTATCAGAATTAAGATGTAGACCTGTCATTTCTATTAATTAAAATAGACTCCTAAATTGTAGAACTGATGGTTAATTTTTTCTGATTGATTGAGATATTTGCATATTCCTACTTGTTCATCTATTTTGGTTACTTATTCTCAGAATTTAGAAAGAATAATATATTTCTTCTATATTACAATAATGAGGTCATTGGAGTTATAAATATGAGTCTGCTGTTTATTTTAGAAAATATAGAGAGCTAATTCTAAAGAAACAAATCATTGTAATTATGGGGTTGTTTTTAAATACATAGTCCTAGTTTTAATAGCAAGATACACATGTAATAAAGATTAAAAATATAACAAGGATAAAATAAAAAACTTCCTAAAAAATGAGCAGCACTGTTTCAACAATTATTTTAAAAAGTACATTCTTAAATCATCATATAAGACATGAAGGGTAACAATAAACCACTGGTTCTATTATTCAGGGTAGATATGCTGACATCTAAAGGTTGATATGGGTTAGAGTTTTGGTACAAATTACTGACCATGTACCACAGATTGTATATTATACAAAGAAATTTGATTTATAATCTGGTATTGTGCACATTTAGATATTCTACTTAACATTTATTCATTGAGGTCTTGGGTGAACTCTCTTGGGCTGCAGGGATTAAATGGAGCTGGAATTTAACATAGTTATTGTCAAATGTATCCAAATCCTATATATGATAAAGTTTTTTTTTTTAACAGTCCTTAGCGATATATTTGGATCCTTGGGAAGGCATGTTATGACATTTCTTTATCTGACTCTAACTTTTTCTATGTAATTTTGCTCACCCCTCTTTGCAAGCTCCTGCGACCCATATATAAGCAGATTGCAGAGAATCAAAATGCAGAAATATTTTCTGCCAATACACTCTTCGTTATTCTTGGGACTAGCCTTCTCACAGCCAGGGTAGGTGTTTTCTGTCAATTTTTTTTCTATTTCTATTTTTCCCCTTTGTTTTTGGTTTTGAGTCAAGCTAAGGTTTGGTAGTTTTCTTGAAGTTATTCTTCTGCCCGTTGAAGTGAACCTTTTTGTTGTTGTGTTAGCCATACTTTTTTACCTTTGTTAATATGGTTTTTCTTACTCAAAACAGGCTGGACTTTCTATGGCATTGGGGGCATTTTTGGCAGGTTTACTATTGGCAGAAACAGAGTTTTCCTTACAGGTTGAATCTGATATTGCCCCGTACCGTGGCCTTCTTCTGGGTCTCTTCTTTATGACGGTTTGTGCTTAATACTCCAATTTAATAGTTAGCTAGTTGTTTTGTTTATTTTTCAACATAATCTATTTTATATTTTTTTTATCTGCTTTTAATTGCTTATATTCAAGTAATTCTTAGTGGGTTTTGTCTTTGATTTTTGTAGAGATCTCCCATATTATAGATTTTCTTAACGGGTTTTGGTTTGGCTGCCCCGTTTCTGTATTTCTTTTTGCTTTTAATTGTATTAAGAATGCTGCATATGGTAGAGGTAGAGGTTGAAGTGTTAAACTGGTTAGGATTGTAAACAATATAGGGATGCAATAACGTTCTTCTTTTTTATGTAAAAAAATGTTAGAATAATCCTTTTGTAAGTCTTCTACAACAAGGAATATCTGTCTTTACATTTATCACTTTCTGAGCAAGCCAACTTCAATCCTTGTAATTAATGGAAATTAATTTGTGGATTTTCAGGTTGGAATGTCAATTGATCCAAAACTTCTTGTTTCAAACTTTTCAGTCGTTACTGGGACCTTGGGACTTTTGATATTGGGCAAGACTTTGTTGGTTTCTTTAATTGGTAGAATATTTGGTATTTCTCTCATTTCTGCTATTAGAGTTGGCCTTCTTCTTGCTCCTGGGGGAGAATTTGCATTTGTGGCTTTTGGTGAAGCTGTTAATCAGGTTTTTATCCCTGAAAACTTTTTTGCTTTCGTAGGGTTTATGTTATAGAAAATTATTCTGTTTATTTCAAATATATCATTCTGCTTGCCGTGGCTTTTAACTAATGCATCTTTATGTTTGTAACTTCAACTTATATTTTTTTATCTTTTAAAAAGATGAAATTTGAAAATACTAATTGATTAATTTACTGATAGTTAAGAATTTTTCGCTCATTGAATTTTAACATGTTATAGAAACTAAAATATTCTTGGCATTTGATACTTACGCAGGGCATAATGTCTTCCCAGATGTCCTCCTTACTGTTTCTTGTTGTGGGGATTTCAATGGCCCTCACTCCTTGGTTAGCTGCAGGAGGGCAGTTCCTTGCTTCCCGTTTCGAGGTGCATGATGTGCGAAGATTATTACCTGTAGAAAGTGAGGTAAGACATTGAAATTTATAGCTATAGCACCAACTTTATAATTTATATCTTTATAATTGTAATAATGATTGAGTGGCCAAAATTACTGAATTGATCTGAAACTCTCATTAGCTAAATTAAACCTTATTTCTTCCATTGGAAATATTATCTTCTCCGCGCTCTTTTAATCACATGATTAAACTTTTCCAATTAATTATCCTTATTTATTATCTCAAATTTAGAATGGTTTAATTTAGTAAATTCCACAGTAACTCATCTATGCCTTCGTTTGTAGACAATGCAGGCAGTTAAACCAAATTGATTGAGCATTTGTGTTTTTATTTAGTTTTGAATTGTACAATTAGTTGTTGACTTCCTTTTGGAGGACATCTTTTACAGACAGACGATTTGCAAAATCACATCATTATTTGTGGATTTGGGCGAGTTGGGCAAGTGAGTTCTTTCTGTTTTGGTTTAATGAGTTAATTTTAATAATTTTCTCATTTTGTTATTCAAATATAACAGTTTACAATTTTGTTATTTCAAGATCATCGCACAACTTCTTTCTGAGCAACTTATTCCCTTTGTTGCACTAGACGTGAGAAGGTAAGTCAATACTATCTGAAAATATTGTTTTTCTTGTAACCATATTTTTTGACCAACAACTGCAATTGTATTTATTGGGTAAATGCTACTATAAGATAATCTTTAAGATTCTATCATATAATTTATCGAAAGATGTGTGAACTAACATGTATGATGTACATAATTGTGTATAAGAATAGCATATGCTAACCTAATCTGTCTTCATGTTTGGCAATGTCTCCAGTGATAGAGTGGCAATTGGACGTGCCCTGGATCTCCCTGTGTACTTTGGAGATGCTGGTAGTCGAGAGGTAGTATATATGACTTGAGTACTTGAGCTTGCATGCATCTTCATTACCTGACATGCTTTCGACTCTATGATAAGGTCCTACATAAGGTTGGAGCTGAAAGGGCAAGTGCCGCTGCAATAACTCTAGATTCACCTGGAGCTAATTATAGAACAGTTTGGGCTTTGAGCAAATACTTCCCAAACGTCAAAACTTTTGTTCGCGCTCACGATGTTGATCATGGATTGAATTTAGAAAAGGCTGGAGCTACCGCTGTAATATTCTATTAACTCTTGTACTATTAATCTTATGACAGCCTTTCTTTTCTATTATTTATGTCTGTTCTACCTGTTTTTCAGGTTGTCCCAGAGACCTTGGAACCAAGTCTTCAACTAGCTGCTGCGGTTCTTGCTCAGGTAACTATCATATTGTTTGAGCAGACATATTTACCCACTGAATGAACTTTTTACGTTCTAATACCTATCTGAGAGTACAAACACCGTATTGAGGTAAAAGATCGTGTTTGTTCTTCTATTGATTGAATCTGTGCTACAATATTTGAACCACTGATTATTTTTTCAACATCGTATAATTGATTTACTTCGTTTTTGTTCAATCTTTCTGACATGGTAAAATTGGTAATACATTTCATTGAAGACTCCAGAGTCTGGATGTTTTTGCAATTGAAAAGTGGGGGAAACTGAAAATAAAATAACCAGGTGTCTAATTTAAAGCTTAAATGAGAATAGGAACACACAAAAGGTTCTCATTATACTATTTTTCTAATTGATGAAGCCTTTTAATCAATGCTATAACATGGTCCATGGAGATGACACTAAGCATTACTCTCTTCAGGCTAAACTTCCTACATCAGAGATTGCAGCAACCATAAACGAATTCAGATCCCGCCATCTGTCTGAGCTAACTGAAGTACGTGTTTCTTTCCGTGAATATCTATCGACTTTGCATTATCACAGGAGAATAAACTTAAATTTTAAGAGTTTATTAATAATTTTTTTTTGAGTCTTATTTTATTAGTTTGGGTCTAGTACTATTTAGTTTGATTTTCTGATAAAATAGGGATTGGTAGTTTTGATTTTCCATTTAATTAGGTGTAATATTATTTTATTTTGTTGCTATAAGATAAAGATAAATTAAGTAGTTGTTTTTATTGAGTCAGTTGATATTTTGTTTTTATTTTTTATTATTTTTACTTGGTTCAAGATAATATTTACATCTATTTAAAGGTTGTTAAGATTTAATAAAATTATACAGTAATTTAGAGTCAAATACTTATTTGTTCGTCTGTTTTTAACATAATTTACTCTAGAATATCATTAATGTTTGTAACTTATATGGCTTGTTTTATTCAGCTAACGGAAACAAACGGAAGTTCTTTTGCATATGGATACAATAAATTTGCAACCAAACCCAATTCGTCAGACGATACTCAGTTTTCTGAAGGGAAACCGGCGACATGAAGACTACTGTATATTTGTGAAAATTTGTATAGCAACAGGTATACACTGTACAGAAATATATCCGCATTCAAATTTTGATTAATCATTCTTTAATTTGTGTTGATTTTCTTTGATATTCTTGCCATTCCAAAAACACTTGTATTATTGGCATGAATAAATGTGGAGAAAACTCATTTACTTCCAATAGGTTTGATCGTGGGAGGACAAGACACAATGTTTCATGTGTGATTTTCTTGGAGTACTCGGAGTTCTTTTTGCATTGCCTTTTTCCAACCTTCACGTTCCATAGGTTAGGCATAATAGAAGGAATAAAAATAGAAAACAAGGTAGTTAATAAAGAAACAAGTGTAAAAGTACCATACCAATCAGGGGTTTTGATGATTGAGTGGACCAACGAAGAGGTAAAACAGACAAAACATGATCTAGTGTAGGAGGTAGGTCAAGATCAAGTGTTGGAGCATCATCATGAAGGATGCTAGAAGGCTGAGGACGACGTCTTTCATACATGATACTAGGCTTGAACCATTCCATAATTTGAGAGGATTCTAAAAAATGTGGCATAAGAGATGAATATGAAGACGAAGGTGCAACATATGAGAGAAAGAAATACTGAATTTTTAAAGAAAACCACATTCACGCACACTCTAATGCAATGAAGTTGAGCATCATAGCAAATATAACCATTTTAATTAAGAGCATAACCTAGAAAAGCACATTTAAGATATTGATTAGTGAGTTTATGACTTTCATGAACCAAATGATGCACAAATCAAATACAACCAAAAGTACAAATATCAAAAGGAGAATACCAAATCAAATTATAGAAAGGAGAAACATTATTTAGATTAGAAGAAGATAACCTATTTATTAAATGAATAACAGTAAAAAAAAACCTTCACACGAAAGCCTAGGAGGAATATTATTTAATAAATTTAAATTAAAAAAATATATTGTATTTTTATTATTTAAAAGAACATTATTTCAATATATATATATATATATATATATATATATATATATATATATATATATATATATATATATATATATATATATATATATATATATATATATAGTTATATACTCAGTACAAATTGTTTGACACTTTTATATATAAAAAAAGTCATATAACAATTTTATCTTACAAAAACCTATTAATAAAAAACTACATTTATCATTTTTAGGGTAAATAATATTACAAAAAAATTGCTTTTTAACATTTTACATTATTAATTTACTCTTTTACTCTTATTTATTTTGCTAATGTTACTTGAGAGTTAATTTTCTCTTTTACTCATTTATTTTTTTATATATAAAATTAAATATATTTTTATTCTCTAAATTTATTTATAAAAGTAAAATTTATCTTTTTCAAAAAATTTATATAAAACTCATAACTCAACTTTATTAAAGCATAAAATAGATTCTTCTTATTCAACAACGTTAAACTTTCTTTTATATGTATGAAGATAATATTGAGTGTATTAAAACGTCCGAACATTGACACATAATTAATACATGTAATTTTAAAAAATCTAGTTTTTTTTTTTTTATACTTGTTTTCTTTTTTTTTTCTTTCCCTCTTTCATCCTAATACCTGTATCAAACTTTTTTAATTGTATTTAATATTTTTCTGGCCTAAACAATAATAATAATAATAATAATAAAGAATATTTCTTATTTCATGTATACGTTTCATATTTTTATTTTATTTTTTCTATATTTTAAAATTAAAAAAGAAAAGAAAAGAAGTATAACTATTTTAGATATTAAAATTAATACACATATATTTCTACACTTTTTGGCTATTTAAACTGTAATTCAGGTTAACATGAACCTTCTGGTTGATCTCGGTTAGATTATAAGGATGAAATTTGACTCGTTTTATGTCAAAAACTGATTGGGTTGCCAAAATTCGTAACCCCCACCATAGGACACGCGGCAAGGCCTCCTTTTTTTTTTTTCTACTTTTTAAAAAATTGTTTATATATGTATATAAATAAATTAAAAACATATTTAATTAAATAAATATTTTTAAATTTTTAATTAAAATATATTGTTTTTAATTAGATAAATGAAAATAATTACTAGTATACTAGTAATTAAAATCTAATAATTTAAGAATAATCTTACATATTTACCTATTAAAAGTAATATAATATAAAAAAGTTAATTTTTTAAATTATTTTTTATTTTAATTTATAATTAAAATAAGTGAGTCAATCCGTCTCACTATTTCTATGTGTATTAATTTGACGGATTAAACATATCAATATCAAAATCGTTTCACAAAAAATGATTAACAGATTGAAAATATTAACTAATTATCTCATTTTGAAATGAAATTGAGTGCTTCATACCATCACATGGAAAGTACAAATGAAAAAAAAAATTTGAACAAATATGTGAGAGCTAGAATTGGAAATGAAGTTATTCCAAGCACAAAAAAATAAGTATTTTATGTTAAACAGAAAAAGAAGGAATAGGTTTTCAATCTCTTGCTTACAAAAACTAATTAACGTATTAATAATAAAAAATATTAAAAAAAATAATTAAATGGTTTATACAATTAAGCGTTTTCTAAAAAAACTCGGTTCATTGAATGCATAAAACAATATTCAAGCACATGGTAGAGCAAACTATTTTAATAAAAATTCAATTAAAAATACATATGCATTTGGAAAGGTTATAAGCACTACTTTACGAGTTTTAGTTTTTTTTTGTCGGGTTTTAAAAATATCAAATTTGGGAATCTGGTATCGGTTTTAGATGTTCTTTAGGTCGTTTTGGCAGTTTTGGTATCTTTTAGAGCGGTTGGTGAAAGTTTCAAAGTTGTTTTCCTTGCCTAGTGTGAATATTAAGTTGCTATGAAGAAAATTGTGTTATTGTGTAATTTCAGTGACTTATTTGAATATTTATGATCTTTAAAAGTATGATTAATATTTCTATATAGTGTTATACTATGTGAAAAAGTGAAGGAATATATGTATATGGTTTCAAATGGCTTCAAGGTTTGGATGGTTTGTTCCAAGGTGGAACTTCTTGGTTTGGTTCAAGGGTGGTTAAAATGAATGCATGTAGTTCAGTCTTGGGGTTTTCTTGACACTCTAATGGTCTTTCATTCTCAAATAGTGAGGATTGACACATGTGGTGAGAGTAGCACATGAGGTTTTAGTCTAGGTGTTTCCCGTATGACCTACAAAGAGGTAACAGACTAACCTTGTGTGCGTGGTATGGTGAAATCCATTGGCAATGATTTTGCAAAGAAGTAGAGGCCACCACAAGTGTATAACCCGTCACAACTCGACATTCATTTTAAGTTCGAACAATTGGTATAGGTCATTGCATGCTAAGATGTTTGGGTTGTATTAAACTATATATAATTTTTGTATGAAATGCTTTAAACTTATGATGTATTGCTTGTGTATTTAGCTTACCCTTTTCTTTGTGATTCTTTGTATGTTGTTTTAAGTCTTTCTTTGTTATGATCATCCAGAGTGAGTGTGAGCAAAGGAGACGAGGTACCTTTGGAACAAACATTAAACAGAAGTGCTACCTATACTTAGTTTACTTTAGATTAATTCTTATAAATAGTTTTGTTTATTTTCTTTGTATATAAAATTTAAAATTTATGGTTATTTTGGATGGCTGTAAATTATACTTATTATCATTTCTTTACTGATCTATTATATTAAATCTGTGATAACTCTTATATAGTATAATGTTATATTTTGGGATGTTACAGTAGCAAACTATTTTAATAAAAATTCAATTAAAAATACTTATAATGCATTTGGAAAGGTTATTTTTAAGAAAATAATTATTTTTTAAAACAATTTAAAATGTTTTATGACAAAATATATTATTTTGGTAAGAAATTTAAAAAGAAGTTAAAATTCTAAAATTATATTAGAGTAATTGGATTACCTAAAATTATAAATTCTACTCCAATTTGTTTTTCCTTCAAACATATAGAATTTTAATTAGTTAATTAAGAATTAAAAACATGTAATCTTACCACATTTATATAAATTCATAAGGAAATTGAATTCCTTTTGTTCAATTCTTCCAATGAGACTATGAAGAAACACATTACACCGAGTCCCTCATATCATATTAATCCCTCCCACTTTATTGATTAAGTGCCATTGAAAAAGAAGAAAATTCATTATTTCAACAAATGGTGAGTGGTGTTAGATTTTCAATGACAGTTACACATATGCATTGAGTTAAAAGTATAGAACTGATGTAAATATTGCATTATAGAATGTGTATCCAAAATATATTTTGTATTTTTTATTTTAAAATATAGTTATTAACTTGACAGAAATGTACAAAAATATTCAATCTGAAATGTATTTTATACCTTAATTTTAACATTACTCGTTTGCTTGATAGAAACTAAAACAAGTGTAAACATGATAAATAGCATTATTGGATGGACATATTATTTATTTTTACTGCAAGAACTAAGTTAAAGCATGTCTATCAAGAAGGTTTCAAGTTTTTGAAAGTGTAATAACAAACATGGCTTCATGTATTACTCATAATTTATTCTGGTTTTGGAATAACAATTCATGATCAAAATGGTTTCTCTTCACTTCTAAAGAAAAAAAGGCCAGAAGGGCTACCATCTGGTAGCAGTGCCAATCTCACTGCAGCTTCAGCACCTTCATCTGGTGTAAGAAAACCTGTATTGTAGTTTATATCTGTTTTCACATAGCCTGGACAAACAGCATTGATGCAGAATGAGGGATACTTCTTAGCCAGAATCCTTGTGTAGGCATTAAGAGCAGCTTTTGAGACACTATATGCAGACATTGCATGAGGCCAACCTTTGCTTTCTAGTGAACCCTCTTTAAAGGCCTTCACAAATTCATCCAAAATCTCATCAATCTTTTCTTCTGTAAGGTTTTCAGCATCACTGAGTACTTCTTTAGGCCTTCCATCCTTCATATTCTGCAAAAAAATTATTACATGAGAACAAGCACCATTTTCAACTGCACTAATGAACAGTAAATCTATTGATTGAATCAAGTAATTGTTTATCTGATTCCAAACACAATCAGAACAAATATCATTGATGTGTTCAGAAGTTCAGTATCCAATTCAAAGTTAATTGCTGGTATCAGTGCATCTCACTCACATACCTCAAGCCTTCCCATGGATGAGGAAACATTCACAATTCTTGGAGAGCTTGAAAACTGAAGAAGAGGAATAAGTGTTTTGGTTAATTCCTTGACTGCATAGTAGTTTGTTTTAAGACCTGCTTCAGCTAATTCATATGTTTCAGTTACTATTTTACTCCAATCAACACGACCAGCATTTTCCTGCACCATACAACTCAACAATAAACTTGATTTCTTTGATGAATTGATTAAGGAAACATCTACAAGTGCATGCCATGATGTGATGATTTAAATTCTTGATTCAGGTTATGAACACTTCATCAATCTCTTCCTTTACATATATATGGGGAAAATAATTCACAAAAAATAACATGATTATCGGCTACAGTTGTGAACACTAGAACATAATGCCGCTATAATGCTCTTTTGAACAAACAAATACACTAATTCCAACACTACAAATTTTGCTCAGAAAACTGTAAAAACTGGGGAAATACAATCATACCATAATGCCAGCAGCAGACAAAGCCTCACGGTCCACATGTGCTCCAGGAATTCCAGCATTGTTTACCTACACAATTCCCATGTTTCCAATATGTTTATGTTTATGTTTATGTTACTCTATCAACTTATTTATAAAAAAAAGGTTGATGGCAAGATTACAACCAACAAAAACCAGAAGTTTCTTCTTACCAAGATATCCAGTTTCCCATACTGGTTTTTGATGAAATCTGCCAGGGATGTTATACTTTTTGGATCAGTAACATCAAGTTGATGAAAAACCACATGGCCAGGGAGACCAAGTTCTTTGAGTTTCTCAACAGCTTCAACACCCCTCTTCTCATCTCTGGCTGTGAGCACCACAGTGAACCCATTTGAAGCCAATTGCTTGCATATTGCAAATCCAATTCCCTTATTTGCTCCTGTCACAACAGCATACCTACAAAACAGTTTCTCAAGTTAAGCTAACATGGATACGATTCACTGAAGTTATATTCATATGAAAGTTGTGGCTAAATTCAGAGTATGTTGAAGAAAAAGAAGATTTTTCTTTTACCCTTTTGTTGTTTCTGCCATTACACTTGAAGGAGGAAAGTAGAGGATGAAAAAGAGTGGTCAAAAACAAGCTGCTGATAACTGGTTTGGGAACAACTGTGCTAATGGCCAAATGATTTAAATGCTTTTGAACTTTGTGTTGAACGAAAAATTCACGATAGGTTCTATGAGGTTCAGTGTTATATGGCCCACATTTTTGGTTGGTTTTCAGCACAAAAAGAAGTCTCCTCTCATATCTTATTTTGTGTTTGCACTTCCAACCTTTTGTTCATGAATCGGCATAAACCATAACAACAGACTTGTGGTTTTATTTGGTAGATGAACAAATATCCTACTACCATACATAATAGCATCACATATTTTTACATTTATTTCATACACGTTATAAGAATAAAATGTATTTGTTTTAAAAAATAAAAGTAAAAAATATGAAAAAATAATATTAAATAAATATAAAAAATTTATATATGTCATTTTTCATTACATAAGTAGGCAAATTACAGTTTCACACCATTTTATAAGAAGAAGTCAGTATATTTTCTAAATGATTTTAGTTTTTGTCATTTAAAGAGTTGAATTCGTATTTCAATATTCAACATTTTAAGCATAATAGAACTTCCGTGTGAGATATATGATTTTTTCATGTAGGACTGCATGACATATTTATTTGAGTAATTTTTTTAAAATATGTTCCAATAATATATATGACAGATTTGATCATACGTAAAAAAAAAAAAAAACACCAAATTGTGTTATGCTTACAGTCTAGTACATGCATAATTTTATAAAAGAATATTATATAATCAAATGAGAAGTGATAAAACTGCACTTTGTAACGCTCTTTATAATTTTTTTTATTGGTTAAAATTTACTAAAACCTGCAAATTAAGATGAGAGAGTTATTAAATAAATTGGAAACCTATCAAATTTTGTATTTGTAATAAAGTTAAATCTATACAAGAAAGTAAGTTCAAAGGAATAAGTAAAAGAATGTGTTTCAAATATTATTCGTTTTACGATTATACGTTTTGTGATACAAGTTTTAAGATTCACATTATATAATGACACATTCAAATTAAGGAAAAATCTTGATAAAATATTTATTAAATAATATAAAAATGAAACATTTTAGAAGTTGTTGGCTAAAATTATTTCAATAGAAATATATATAGCAATTTGAGAGGAATAATTTAAAATTGTCTGTAATGTAATGCAATTTCCGTTTATGTCAAATTGAAATGTATTTACATTCATTTATTAGTTTTTGTTAAATGAATTAGGCTTGTATTGTATATTAAGTATAAACATAATTTTTAATATTTAGATTAACATATTTGATAAAATTAAATAAATTTTCTTTACTTTGAAAAAGTCAATATCATTGCCATCTTTCAAAATTTTAGTGATTAACAAATAATTCTTTTTAAATTGGTCACAAAAACTCCTCCATCACCAATTTAATAGAAAGCTCTTAAATCTTGATTATGTGCATAATTAATCTCAAAACAAATGCTATTTTAGTATTTCAAAAATGGAAAAAGATTTTTTAACACTAATTACTACTATTAACTACTGTTGGATAATTTATTATTAAGGTAAATGTTTCTAATAAAATTATTTTAGTATTTCAAAAAGATAATAATATTTCACAGATTAAAATTAACACGTAATCAATGTTCAAATATTGTAAAAAAATGTTGTCTAAATATCATTATCCTTTCAAAAATAACACTAATAACTACTATTAACTACTATTTGATAATTTATTATTAAGGTAAATGTTTCTAATAAAAGTATTTTACTTTTCAAAAAGGGAAAAAGATTCTTTAACATTAATAACTACTATTAACTACTATTTGATAATTTATTATTAAGGAAAATGTTTCTGATAAAAGTAAACTTTTGCATTTGTAAATAAAAAACAAAACAAAATAATAAAGAATAATATTAAATAGAAGTAAAAAATTTTTAAGTGTGAAAGTATGAATGCATTTAAAGAAAATAGAAAACTTGGTTGTAGAAAGATGGTGTGAAAGCTTTTGTAGAAAGTATTGTGTGAAAGCTTTTGGACGGTGTCAAATATCCCTATTTGGGGAACAAAATGTTCCTTTTTCAATATAAGTAAAAGTGACTTTCTATATATGTCAGCTAAAGAGGAAAAAAAAGCACTAAGTAGAAAAAGAAGGTAAAAAAATAAACATATAAAATAAAAATAAAAGATATAGCTAAATATCTCATTCATAAATTGTTTATTTTTAATTGCATTTTTATTCTATTGAGTATTAATTTAAAGTTTTAATAGGTTCGGAGATCCCTATTTATGTGGATTTGCATCAATTGGGTCTTTCTATTATGAAAGTTTTCAATTGGGTCTGTTTTGGTAAAATTTGAGTCAATAAGTCCTTGCCGTTAAATGCTATGAACGACGTTAATTTTTTAGCAATGTGACAAGCTGAAGTGTCCTTTAATTATGGCACAATATCAGAAGAGTGTTGTTGACCAGCTTTGACTAATTCATAACGTGACTAATGAAGACCTGCCACCTGTCAACTACTTTCCCACCCAAAATTAGGGTCTCAGATTGGAGAAAGGAGGAAAACTCGTGCCTCGCGTGGCTCTCATGGTGGCTCTTTGTGTACTAAAATGCGTGAGACTCCATTGTACAAAGGAGTTTGCGTTTTGGTTTTGTTGAAGATGCAAGGCTGGTTTCACGTAGTTACATATTCAAATTGGGTTTCCTTGTTGTGGCACGTGTTTTGAAGGTGTGTGATGGAGAAGAGTATTCACAATGTAGTCTCACGATGAAGATGCGATGAAAATGGCCATGGTTGCGCAAGGTGTTGTGCCTTGATTATGGTTTGTGTAGGTTAGATTTCGCGAAGAGGAGATTGGCGATGAAGAAGACATCGCAATTTGGGAATTTATGGTTCATCCCGAAGATAGAAATTGGGGCTTTGGGTTTCTCTTTTGTGATTCATAGATTCCATGGACTTTGATTGGAAGTTCGCGACTTTGGGGGTTTAAACGAAATTTGGATTAGCTCACGATGGTTCGAATTGATTTGAGATGGCGCTGGATTCTGGTTTTTCATTTTGCAGGTTGGGGTTTGATTGTGTGATGAAGATGAATGCAGGGAGATTGTCGTAGAGGAGATTGCGGTGGAGAATGGAGGTGAAGATGAAATTTCTCGGGTTCTTTCTATTGTGGTTGCGGTGGACGGTTTCAGTGGTGCGAGGATGATGAAGAATCTTCATGGCGGCACGAACTGGGTAGGATGAAGAGGATGACATGCGATTCGGCTTCACAGTGGCTTGATGGAAGTTTGCAAAAACTATGGCGAAGGTTGCTCGCGATTGGGTGTTGATGGAGAAGATGACGGCGATGGAGAACTGCCATGGTTGAGACACTGTGGTTGCCAGATTTGGGGTTTTGTTCTTCTCTTCTTTTGGGCGTTGGTGGCGGTGAAGAATGGTGGCACGATTGCGGCTTCTGAGGAGCTGCAAAGACGACAATGGTGGTCGGTGAGAATCGAGTTGGTGGTGATGGTGCGGCGATGGTTGATGACACGGTGGTTGAAGAGAATTATTGAAGAAGAACGATGATACCTCGACATTTATTTTAAATATTTTTTAAACTTGAAATCAAATAAATCCACATCATTATGCCACATGATTTTTAAATGACACTTTAGCATGCCACATTACAAGAAAATTAACGCCGTCCAGAGCAATTAACGGCAATGACTTTCTTAACTCAAATTTTACCAAAACAAGGACTCAATTGAAAACTTTCATAATACGAGGACCCAATTGATGCAAATCCGCAGAAATAGGGACCTTCGAACCTATTAAACCTAATTTAAAACATTTTTTTCTTGTTGGTTAAATATCTTATAGTTAACTATGTCTTTATTCTTAACGATGATTTTGATTTTTGCTTCTGTATTTACAATTTTGATCTTATGAGGTTTTTATATCTGAAAAATACATGAATCTATTTTTTTTTCAACGAAGTTAAATGTTTTTGGTTTAAACCCTTAGATGGTCTTCATATTTGCAATTGTCTCAATTGAATCCTAATATTTGTAAAATTGAGTCAATTGGGTCTAAATATTTGAAAAATTGAGCCAATTAAGCCCTGTCCGTTAAATCTTCACAGATGGCGTTACGTGTTGCACGCGGATGTCAAAGTGTTTGATTATGTGGAATTTTTATTTAATTTGAGACATTATAACATGGCAAAGGGTTTTACTTATCTTTAGATTAGGGTCCATCATCCCCAATCGAAACTGAGAGCCTCGTACTATGATACGCTAGAGGACGAAAACCCTCGTCACCATAGAGACATTGCCACTGAGACGCCCACTGGCCCAAAAATCATCGCGGTCCACCGCTCCATCTCCTTCTCCGCCCTCATCCTTCGCGCATGGGTTTTTGAGCATTTCCTTCATCTGTAAACCCTCTCATATATATCAACCTTGATCTTCTGGTTTTTAAACTTTTGGATCCAACATCACTGTTGTTGTTTAATCTGGTTGAGATTTTCTATTTTTCACAGATAATGAGGGAATTAACGTTCATGACTGTACACTTATGGAATGTTAGTAGTATGCTAATAACATAGAAACCTTCATGAATGTACAATTACAAAATTTAAAAAGAAAATAAAGAACAGAACCCAAATTTTGGTAAAATTGAGTAGAAACCTTTTCGCAGTACCATCTCTCCATCAAAATCACCTACGATGAAACCTGACCTTTGAAAGAAAGAAAATAAAATAGTACTATGATAGTTTGTTGAAACAGTAAAACAGACCCTAATTCAAAAGTTTGTTTTGATTAATCAAGTTAACCCGGAAAAAATTTCTCCATAATTACTTTCTTCTTGTCATACAGACTACTTATCCATAATTTTGTTGACTGAAATCGGTCACAGTAAAATATTTCATCAACTTGTAAAATTTATTTTTCCCCAAGATAATTCTTCTATTTTCCTCTCTATAAGAGATAAGTTATCCACATTCCCTCATCCTCCATAAACTACTATATTTTTTGGGTTAAGAAAAAAGTCAATATTGTCCGCACAAACATCTACCCTTTTGAAGTTTTCTTAGCAGAACAAAACAACAACAAAAAAGTACCGAACCCCACATTTGCAGAGGGACGTTTGCAAAAGGGCGTTTGCAGAGGAGAAAATGCTTCTAGGGGAAATTGCAGATAATGATTTCACTAGCAAAGAGGGAAATGGTTGGGCACAAGATACAAAAATGGATCACGAAAATTCCCTCGATCCACTACGCCACTGCTATCTCAAGGTAAAAACTTTAATGCATGAGAATCCGAGGATTCCAAGTGGGGCACCAAACAACATGACTCTAATGCGTCTTTAGGTGCGTTGTCCAATGCATGGTCCAAGTTGGCTTCGAATTCTGCAAGCACCACTGAAACAATGTTGCTTGGGGTGTACTAAACGATGGGGTTTGAAGAATCATGAGCCACATGAGTTGCCAATGAGAGGGAAAAAGTTTTGAATATTTTGTGTTTCGTTGGACGGTGGTGGTTGTTGGTGGTGGCACCGGTGGAGCATTGATGGAGGAGGACGCGGAGGGGGGGGGGGGGGGAGGAGAAGACACACTTCTTTAAATGTTAGGTGGATTTGAGATGGTAAAACACGTCACTCAGTAAATTTAATTACAATGACACATCCTCTTAAAAATATTTACAGCTCAACATTTATTAACACCGTTTGAGAACATTTAATGAATAAGACAAAATTAGCTCAATTTTACAAATATTATAACCCAATTGAGACAACTGAAAATATAAGGACCCACTTGAGATTCTGATACAAATATGAGGACCATCCGAGGATTTAAACCAATGTTTTTTCATGTGACAAAATAACAAATCATGTTGAATGTAATTTATAAGTTTTTCTCTTATCAGTGTCTTAAAATGTCAAGTAATTCGTTACTTTTCACGTCAAACAAAATTAACATTGTTAGACAAAAAAGGATTGTATTCATACTTTTTTAAGTATATGAATCTAACAAGATCAAAGTTTAGAATCTTGAATTTGAATCAACTTATCTTGATTTTGAATATGAATCAGTTTATCTTAATTTTGACTTAAGTTAATTTATTTTTACTTTTAATTTGAACTAACTAAAAATTTAGATTAAAAATTTAAATTAAAAATATAAACTTTTCATATTTAAAGATAGATACTAAAAAATAGATATCCAATAAAAAATTATTAAATATAAATCAGATTAAAATCTATATTTAATTAAATGAATTGGATCTTTAGGAAAATGGATTTTAAATAAATTGGATCAGAAATAAGGTTAACATAAATGGATTTTTTTCCCGCACTTTTACTTGAATTCGAAATGAGTAAATGAGTATAGGACTGTCCAATGTAAATCAATTATAACTATATAAGTAGGTGGTGTCTTGCAATTTCAGTATAGGCTTAATAACTTATTTTGTTTCCACTCTTGTTTTTTTTTTGGTCAAAAAGGTCCCTCATTTGAAAAGTGTGTCAACTTAGTCTTCACTTAAAAATTGTGTCAACGTCGTCCTTTCCATGAAATAGAAACAGACGAAGTTAATGGATTGATGATCTACCAACAGTTAGTGGTAACGTGTCATTATTTAGTTTTGTGCGTGTTGACGTGTTATTTAATTAGAGGTTGAGGTGGATATTAAGAAATTGGGTGTTTGAAAATGGGGAGAAATTGAGTTATGACATAGATAGAAACAAAGTTAGGGCATTTTGATTTGTGCGAGAGAAGAGAGAATCGTTATTGCATAGTGTTATTTCCCTACATTACGAACAGAGACTGAGACAAATTTAGGGATTTCGTTGACTGAACGTAGGGGAGTTGGACACACATTTGCAGAGGTTCGAAAAACGTCATTTGAAGGTGTGTATGGTAGCTTTTATTGTGTGTTTCATTGCTTTTGTTGTGGTCCTCCCATAATATTTGAGTTGTTTGATTTCGTTGCTTTTATTGTCCCCCATTATCTGTACTTTTCCTTTGTCTGTGGTGTCCCAGTGTGGTTGCGGTCCCCCATGATGGTGTGTGAAAATATTTCTTTATGTTGTCTTTATGGTCCCCGTACAAAGTTGTTTTACTTCTTTATTGTCTATTATTGGTGTGTTTATGTTTTCCCATAGTAGTATTTTGTTTGTAGTGTAGATAACATTTCTGTTAAGCATGTGTATAACTGTAAAAACAATTTGTTGTTCTTTTTAATGTTAGTAAAAACATTAGTTTTATGTAAGTTGGTTAAAGTAAATGTAGTCTGACAACAATTTTGATATTAGTTGAGATGGCCAACTCAAACATTGAAGTCGTCTTTCACCATGGGGGTAAATTTGAGAATAATGGGACATTTAGATACCATTATGGTGAAACCACAACTTTAAAAATTGACCCAGATCGATGGAGCTATTTTGTAATTTTGTCCATTCTCAAGGGGATAGGTTATATGAATGTAAAGGAACATGATGGGGTAGGGGCTGACGTAGAGGTTGAGGCAGTGCCTGAGGTAGAGGATGAGGTAGAGAGGCTAAGGTAGAGGCTGAGGTACAAGATGAGGTAGAGGCTAAGGTAGATGGTGATGGTTGGAGGCACAAGATCAGGGACAGGTTAAGGCAAATGGGGAGGGAGACATTGATGTTGGTGTGGATGTACAGGGGCAGGGAGAGCATGTTGAGCCACAAGCTGAGGTAGAGGTTGAGGGACATGATGAGTATGATGTCAGAAGTTGGAATGGGTCCGAAGAGGATGTATTGAATGAGCATGGAGATGAAGTGGAACATGATATATTTGAAGGTACTGACCAAGTAGAACTTGGTGGACCTAGGGGTTTATCTGAAAGTGATTAGGAATTTGTAAGGACAACTTCGTTTCATGTAGGCCTATTATAGGTTTGGATGGGTGTTTCTTGAAATGAAAATATGGAGGTGAGTTGTTGACTGCAGTTGGAAGATATGGTAGCAAATGTTACCTTTGGCATATGATGTTGTGGAAGTGGAGAATAAGGATAGTTGAGCTTGGTTTTAACGATTGTTGATTGATGATCTTGGTGGTGTGGAGCTTTGTCCAACAATTATATTTATTTCAGATCAACAAAAAATGAGTAATGTAGCCCTTTGTTGTTTTTTACTGTTCCAACTTCATGTGTTTTATTTTAACTTGTATACTGTTTTTACAATTACTTTGATACAGACTTGTACAACAATACAAGAACTTCTACTTGGTGTGGATCAAAGGTTTTGTGTGCCCCACATATATGTAAATTTTAGGAAGAAATGGCTTGGGCAAATTCTAAAACGTTTATTATTGAAGGCAGAATCATCAACACACCCTCAAGCATGAGAGACAATGATGAGAGAAATTAAAGATGTGAATGTAGATGCATTTAAATACTTGCTAGCCATTCCACCAAGGTATGTCAACCAGCATGCATTTAAATCCATTTTTGATATTTACTTTTCTTTGCTTTCCTAGCCCGTATGTTTGACTTGTTTTTGTTTAACTAGATTTTGGTCAAGGTCAAGGTTTACAGGTAAAGCTGCTTGTGACACCTTAATGAAGAATATGTCTGAAGCTTTTAACAGTGTCATATTAAATGCAAGGGGTAAGCCCATAATCACAGTGATGGAAGACATTCGTATGTAACTCATGAAGAGATGGGCAACAAATAGAGAGAAAATAACTACATGTGAATGTTCTCTTTGCCCAAAGATTAAAAAAAAGATTCCAAAGGAATTGCACATGACTAAATATTGGATACCTAGGTATGCACACATGAATACAACAGAATATGGACTTCTTTTTATTTTAATTTGTTTACTTTAAATACCGAATTACATTGGTTATCATTGCAGTTGGTTAGGAATGAAAATTTTTTAGGTCAAACACACTTCAACCTTTGGTGAAAAGTTTGTGGTTGACATAGATAAAATGGAATGTAGTTACAGAAAGTGGACTGTATCAAGAATTCCATGTTATCATGCATTAGCTAACATGAAACTTTTCAGCATCAATGGAGAAACTACATCCCACATTGGTTTAGAAGGTCAACATATCAAGAAACATACATTCCAATGATATACCCTGTCAACGGTCTTGACCTATGGGAAATGACTTCTCATCCTGATGTTTTGCCTCCACCTAAAAGGTTGTTACCTGGTAGACCAAAAAAGAAAAGAAGACTAAAGCCTTGGGAGCTAAAGAAGGATGACACACAACTAAAGCAAAGTGGAACTCGTAAGAGATGTGCCATATGTAGACAGCTTGGTCATAAAATAAATACTTGTCCACAAGCTCCTCCAACAAACCAAAGTGAATCTCAATCAAGTCAACTTACTCAATGCCAAGTTCAACAAAATCAATCAAGTACAACAGGAGTTTAGAAGTTATTTAGAAGTCACAAAATGTTTAGCTTAAGTATGTTACAACCTAGTATTGGCTATTTTGTAAACTTTGATATGTATTTTGAACTTCATTTTGAATCCTGGTATTTTGTAAACTTTGATATGTATTTTGATATGTTACAACCCAGTATTGGCTATCAAGAACAATGTACTACTTTTGAATGATTTTAATATGAATTTCAATGGCAGTTTCTGTTTTCAATGTGCATTTGAAGTCTAATTTCTGATTATAATGTCATGCTTTAATGATGGATATTCGATGTGCATGTCAAGTACAATATAAATCAATTGTAATGTATATTCTGATGACATGGAAATGGATGTTTGTTCTCAAAGACTTACTCATGCCCATACTACTATACTGCACATTGATGTCACTATTTAATCAACTTATGAACTATTTACAAATCTGACAGTCACAAAGGTTGTTTTTGTTTGAGGCGTGATAACACATGAAAGGCATTTTGATTTGATTTCAATGGTGCAATGCAAGGTAGATAGATGAATAGATATAGATAGGCAAACATGTTGTGTTGAGTGGTGACAGTGATGACATGGCCACCACAACACAAAACTTTACAGTGTTACAACTAGTGATCTTTCTCAATCCAGTCTAGTAGCCATCACACCATGGGACAATGATCTCAAAATCTAACTTAGCTTAGCCTCTGTATTGAGTATTGAATCATGTTGGATTTCTTCTTCATCTCACACGTGATCCTTTTTCTCCTTCATTGGTTATTTGTTAATTTTCTCTGTCCATCTTCATGCAGATGCTATTTAACGAGTTACATCATTACATGCATCTTACATGGTCAAAATCTATAAATGCATTTCTTCTTACATTGTTTATTGTTCAAACTTTAAAGTTTTAGTCATGTTAATGTAAAATTTAAACAAATTCAAGTCATGCTTTAAAGTGTTTGATTTGGTGTTGCTTTCGTCCAATGAACATTTAGAAGCGACAATTTTACTGCACATTTAGTTTTGGAAGTTGGATGATCACTCCTGTAATGGACTACTTCCATGTGCTTCCATGCTACGAAATAATATCAAATATAGATATCCATAGTAGTTTACTGAAACTCAATTTCTTAGTAAACCATACATCATCCACTTCACATTGATATTTAGTCTTATGCTTTTATTGAAGTCCACTTTCTGATTTTATTGTTATTTACAATGATGTATATTCATTGTGCATTTCAAGTTCAATATAAATGACTTGTAATCATGATGAATTCTGTCATGAGTTCTGTGCTGAGTTTGTGATTTCAATCTAAACTTCAATTATAAGATATTGAAAGCATAAATTCAGATGCACAAATTGACATTTCTCATTCATTTCAAAACATTAGATTACAATATGGCCAATGTGCTCTTGAGATTACATCATGGACTTTTAAACAAAATACAAACAAGGATGATGTTAATCAACCATATAAAACATAACATCCATATTAACATCTCCCTTTTTTGACAACCCATAACAGATTTCTCTAGGCTATTAATCTTTCTCCTTTGCCTAGCAATGGTACTACCAGCATCATCTACATTATCTTCATTACGCCATTTAAAGAAGTTACATCCTTGAAGTTCTTCATTTCTTGTCCGCTGTTCAAAGTATCCAACCATAAACATTTCATTAATCACCAAAATAATTTATCACAAAAATTAAACTACAAACCTTGTAATTAGGGCAACCGCAAAATTGCTTCCCCTCATTCTTAATTGTTTTTGCCACTCTCAACACCATAACCTCCCCACAATGGCATATTTGGCTTCCAACGAATCCTCTGGATGAACCACCATGAGAGCTCCCCAATGAGCAAGATGAACAACCTTGATTCAAAGACATTGCCACTTCAAAGCCAAGGCCAAAGCGAGACAACCACAAACCACTTCGCCAAGCAACTGCGAAAGAGGGAACACCAATTCGCCAAGCACGAACCACCACCCTACTGCCAACAGACAACACTAAATCCCAAACCCTAAACAACAACAACAGAAAGGAGAGGAAGACAAACAAGAAGAACAATACCCACCACTGTACCGTGTTCGCAATGTAGGTGAAGAACTCGAACTGCCCTAACTTTGTCTTTATCTATGCCTTACCTCAAATTTTCCCCAGTTTCAAACACTTAATTTGTTAATATTCACCTCAACCTCTAATTAAATAACACCTCAACACGCACAGAACAAAATAATTGCTGCCAAATCATCAGCTCATTAACTTCATTTGTTTCTATTTAACGGAAGGGACGACGTTTACACAATTTTTATTAAGTGAGGACTAAGTTGACACATTTTTCAAATGAGGATCTTTTTGACATAAAAACAATAAAAGTAAGGATGAAATAAACTATTAAGCCTTTCAATATAAGTTTGTTCTATTAAGTGAGAATTTTCTAAGAGAAAAACCACTAAATTATAATATCTAATATAATATAATAAATTATAGATTAAATTTTGTTAATATTTCAAACGAACCACAATAAATATTATGCGTTTACCGTTATTCTTCAGTGTTTTTTTTCTTCTATTTACCTTCATCTTTGTTTTTTTTTTCTCTTTTGTGTAGTAATAAATTCTTGACTTAATTTGTGAGCTATTCCATTACAAAATCAAATTAAATACATCCTTTTAACACATTATGAAATGACCATAGCACGTTTATACACATAAAGGGAGTTTAATTTCATGCACTGCTAGTTTAAAATAATCGAAATTAATTAGAATATTTTATAACATGTTCTTTTAAGTATTTATTAGGAGAGAAATGATATTTTAACACAATTTTTTTTTTATATTTTAACACTACTTTTTTTTTCTTAAAAATATAAAAAATTATTTATTTTATGATTATTTTAATTTTGTATTATATATAAAATAAATGTAATTATGTTATTGTACTACTCTTATTATAAATTATTGTTTTGAAACATTTCATATAGATCTCATTTGTTAGTAATATCTTTATGAGTAATTTACATATATTTGGCATACAGTTTAAGAATAAAATTAGTATAAAAAAGTAAATTTTTATATATTTTTTTAAAAAAGTAAAAAATAATAAAAAATAGGGTTAAATATGTTTTTAGTCTGTGAAGTATTAGGCGTTTTTGGATTTCGTCCTTTTACCAAAGTATACTACACTTTGATCCTTTACCAAAGTATAGTTTCTTAGAGGTAAAGGATCAAAATGTACTATATTTTAAGAGAGAGATGAAATCTAAAAACGCCTCGTACTTGAGGGATTAAAAACATATTTAATCTTAAAAAAATATTGTCATGAATGTAAAATTGATGTGTGTGAAATATCGAGATTGCATCTCTAACTTGTATGTTAAACATATAATTAAAATAAAAGAAGGTGTTAGGATTTAATATTTGATTTAATATTTGATATCTTTTTAGGTTTTAAGATTTTATTTGTTATTATTTCTGTTTGTTATTATTCTGTGTATATAGCTTATAGATTAGATAGAGTTATAATTAATTCTGTTATAATCTTGATGTATAAATATTTGTATCTGCATTATGCAAAATTAAGATAATACACATATTATTCTTTGCTTCCTTGTTTTCCTCTCAGCATGATTCTCATTATTTAAGATGGTATCAGAGCTCTTCAATTGAAGAGTTCTGTTATGCCTCTGATCTTCATTCGATGCTTTCCTTTTCTTGATTTCTTTGTGTTTTTACCAAACCAACTCATGGCTGTCATTGATCATTACCACACGGCTGAAAATTGTTACAAAAGGAATGGTTATCCATCAAGATCTTCAGGATTATCCTACAACAAAGGGATAAGAGGAGGTCGAGGTTATTCATCAAATAAAGGAGGCTTTGGCAGAAGATCAAATTCAAGTTCATACAACTCAAAGGTTTGCACTTTTTGCAATATCACTGGACACACGGTTAATGAATACTTTAAGAAGCATGGTTACCCTCCTGGGCATAAACTGCACAAACCTGTTATCACTCTTCAGCAATATCAACATTTGATAGCCCTCCTGCAACAGCAAACACAATTGGGATCCTCTATAACTATTTCCCACATCAATCAAAGTGATACAACTTTCTCTCCAAATACTTCTTTTATAGGCAATGTGCTACCAATTTCTCATGCTACAGACCATGCCATGTGGATTATAGATTCAGGAGCCAGTGATCATGTAACTTCTTCCTTACATCTATATTCATCCTATAAGGCTATTGATCCCATCACAGTAAAACTACCAAATGGACAACAAACCATAGCCTCATATTCTGGAACAGTAAAGATTAATGACTCTTTGTCTATTTCTAATGTCCTATATCTTCCATAATTTAATTTCAATCTTATATCTGTTTCCAAGCTTACCACAACCCATAATTGTCAACTAATATTTCTTGACAATCAATGTTTTATATAGGACAAACACACCAAGAGGAGGACAGACACACCAAGAGGATGATTGGTATAGTTGATGCTCAAGATGGGTTATATACACTCAAGACCTCTTTTAGCTCCATCAACACTACAATTTGTAATAAGGAAGCCATTGATATTTGGCATTACAGACTAGGCCACCCCTCCCATGAGAGATTATGTGTAATGCAACAGTTATATCCTGTGATTAATTTTGATCACTATTTTATTTGTACCCCTTGTCGTATGGCTAAACAAAGAAAACCCTCTTTTCCTCATGGTACTTCTCAAGCTTCTTCTATTTTTTCTTTATTACATGTTGATATTTGGGGCCCTTGTGCTGCTACTTCCATTCATGGTCATAAATATTTTTTAACCATTGTTGATGATTTTTCTAGATATGTATGGGTGTTTCCTTTAATCTCAAAAGTTGAAACTCAGTCACATTTACAATCTTTCATTACCTATTCTGAAAGACAGTTTAAAACTAAGGTCCCAAGCATTAGATCTGACAATGGAACTGAGTTTATTATGGCTGAATTTTATAAAAATACTGGAATTGTTCATCAAACAACTTGTGTGGAAACCCCCCAGCAAAATGGCTTAGTTGAGAGAAAACACCAGCATTAAATGTTACCCGCTCCCACCTTTTTCAAGCACACTTACCAAACATTTTCTGGTCTTATGCTCTCATTCATGCCTCTACCCTCATAAATTGCCTTCCCACTCCTCTCCTAAATAACCTTTCTCCACACCAAAAATTATACGGTTCTCCTTTTGATATTACCACTCTTAAAGTTTTTTGTTGTCTTTGCTTTGTCAACACCTTGTCAAACAATAGACATAAACTTGATCCAAGAGCCTTACCCGCTATTTTCCTTGGCTATAAACCGCACAAAAAAGGCTTCATCACCTTCAACCTCAAAACCAGGGCCATTGAGATTTCTAGAAATGTTGTCTTTCATGAAAGTTGTTTTCCCTACCACAATGAGTCATACACCACTCCTAATTCCCACCTTGTCACCCACCCACCTTTGCTCTATATTGACCAATGTATGCCCACATCTCATACAGATACTTCGCATCCTTCTCCACCCAATTCACCTCCCACCCTACCTACTCCTAATATTAGAAGATCCACCCGACAGAGAAACAGATCTTCAAGACTATCTGAATTTGAAATGTCTTATGCATCAACTATTACCTCTCATTCTTCAGGTATCAAGCATCCTCTTGCTTCTGTCATTTCATATAAGAAACTTGCAGCACCTTATTACTGTTTTATTATGAATATCTCTACTAACATTGAGCCTAGATCTTATTCTGAGGCATCCAAATATCCTCACTGGGTTAGAGCCATGGATGATGAGCTTGCTGCATTGGCCAGAAATGATACTTGGGAAATCACAGATTTACCTGTTGATAAAATTGCTGTAGGCTACAAGTGGGTTTTCAAAAGCAAACACAAGGCTGATGGTAGCATTGAAAGATATAAAGCCAGACTAGTAGCCAAGGGCTACACTCAAATTGAAGGTCAAGATTACCTAGATACTTTTTCTCCAGTGGTCAAAATCACAATGGTTAGACTGGTTATAGCTCTTGCAGCATCACATAATTGGCATCTTAAGCAACTAGATGTTAATAATGCTTTTCTTCATGGAACATTAAATGAAGAAGTTTATATGCTACCTCCTCCAAGGCTCCATGGCATCAAACCAAATCAAGTATGCAAGTTACAAAAATCACTTTATGGTCTTAAACAAGCAGGCAAACAGTGGTATGCTCGTTTATATGATTTTCTCTTGTCCAATGGCTTTCTCCAATCTGCATCTGATCATTCCTTATTCACAAAACATACTAATTCCAATGTCACTATTTTAGTGATTTATGTTGATGATATAGTACTCACAGGCAATGATCTAACAGAAATCACTCATATTACTCATCTTCTTGACGCAACATTTAAGATTAAGGATCTTGGCAATCTTAAATTCTTTCTTGGTCTTGAGGTGGCTAGAAACAAAGAAGGTATTTGTATTTCCCAGAGACAATATACTTTTGACATTCTCAAAGATGAAGGCTAATTAAACTCTAAGCCTGTTCCCACTCCTTGTGATTATCGTACAAAACTCAGCACAAATTCTGGCCAACCTCTAAATGATGCACCTTCATCTTCTTATAGACGATTGGTTGGTAGATTATTATATCTCACCAACACCAGACCATATATTTCATTTGCAGTACAACAACTAAGTCAATTTCTCTCAAATCCCAGCACAGATCATCAACAAGCAGCTTCCAGGATTCTCAGATACCTTAAAGGTGCCCCTAGAAAAGGGATTTTCTTTCCCAGCAATAACATCATACAGTTGAAAGGCTTCAGCGATTCTGATTGGGCAGGCTGCATTGATACCAGATGAAGTATCACTGGTTACTCTATCTATTTTGGTTCTTCGCTTATTTCATGGAAATCGAAGAAACAAGCCATTGTATCCAAAAGTTCCTCAGAAGCTGAATATACAGCTCTTGCCACAGCTACTTGTGAAATTCAATGGTTAACTTTTCTTCTAAAGGATCTTAACGTAACCTTTCAACAACCAACAATCTTGTTCTGTGATAACAAATCTGCCCTTCATATTGCTGCAAATCCAATTTTTCATGAACGCACGAAACACATTGAAATAGATTGTCATATTGTAAGGGAAAAACTTTCTTCTGGTTTACTTAAACTACTGCCGATTCCTTCTGCATGCCAGTTAGCTGATATCTACACCAAAGGACTTTCTCCAGCAACATTCAAATTTCTGGTTTCCAAGTTGGGAATGATTGATATTCATTCTCCAGCTTGAGGAGCTGTTAGGATTTAATATTTGATTTAATATTTGATATCTTTTTAGGTTTTAAGATTTTATTTGTTATTATTTTTGTTTGTTATTATTCTGTGTATATAGCTTATAGATTAGATAGAATTATAATTAATTCTGTTATAATCTTGATGTATAAATATTTGTATCTGCATTATGCAGAATTAAGATAATACACATATTATTCTTTGCTTCCTTGTTTTTCTCTCAACATGATTCTCATTTTTTAAGAGAAGGAAAGAGATAGTTTGATATGCCTAATAATATTGATTCAGAGAATATAACAGACAGAAAGTTTGATCGAACCAGAAATACATCCAAATGTGAAAATAAAATGTGGTTTAGAAAAAAGAAAGTACTTGGTTCTTTAAGAAAAAGAGACCAGAAGGACCATCATCTGGTAACAGAGCTAATCTGACAGGGCACTCAGCACCTTCATCAATGGTTAAAAACCCTACATTCTGGTTTAGATCAGTCTTGACAAAGTCAGGGCACAAGCAGTTTATGCGAAAACGAGGAAACTTCTTAGCCAACATTCTTGTATACGAATTTAAGGCTGTTTTCGACATGGTGTAGCCAGAAAGAACAGCTGGCCACTTCTTCGATTCCAATGATCCTTCTTTGTAATCTTTCAGAAACTCCCTTAACACCACATGAAGCTTTTTGTTTGTAAGATTATCAATGTCACTCAGCACTCCTCTTGCCCACTCATTTGGTATATTCTGAAACAACAAACAACCAAAAATAATGTAACTTTATATTGATAAATAAAAAGTGTAATAATTATTTGATGTATTTCAATTTTAGAATAATAAAACAAAAAAAAATAATACTTTTTGTGTAAAATTTGTAATTACATTAATTTTATTTGAATTTTGTTAATAATTAAAGTAATTAAATACACATTTAGTTTTTAATAATTATCTTATCTATTTATTTTAAATAAAAATAATAGTTAATAACATATTAGATTTTGAATAAAGGTTTGCGATAATTATTAGACATTAAACATGTACCGAATTACTTTAATTATTAATAAAATTTAAATGATAAAACTAATAAAATTAAAAATTTTACATTAAGATATTTTTATTGCATTAAAAATAAATACATAAATATTTATTATATTAAATCAAATATTTACTTTGAAAATTTGTAACATATTAAATATGATTTTAGTATCTTAATTTTGACATAAAATTAAAATTTATTTATATTTAAAATTTTAATATATTTTGATCATCAAACTTAAAAAATAATGAATATAATTTTTTTAATTATATTATGTTAAATTTTTTTGATATGTTTATGTTTTTCAAATTATATTGAAACAAAAATATATTAAATTGGATAAACAATTCAAATAATAACATAAAAGTTTAAAAATTAAAATAGATCAAAGTGATAAAAACAAATTCCAATTTTACATGAAAATTTAAACACTAAAAACATAATTAACTCTAAAAATTAACCTTAAATAGTATTTAATACTTGTGCTTTTAAATTTATCATTAGTAAACACTTCCCAATAGTTTGTCCATCTTTTCTCTTTTATCAAACTCATGATTTGATAGGCAATAATCATAAAAGAAATATATTAAGATGGAATTTAACTAAATGATGAAATCATTTTACCTTCAATACACCTCTTCTAGAGGAGACATTGACAATCCTAGGAGAAGTAGATCGTTGAAGGAGTGGAAGAAGAGCTTCTGTTACTCTTTCTGCACCAAAAAAGTTTATTTCAACACATTCTTCTGCTAACTCATAATTTTGTGGAACTATTATATTCCAATCTGATATTTCGCCCCTTTTCTGCAATAACACACACCATTAAACCATATAATTAATTCATATATATAGGATTAATCAATAATTTAAACAAACTATACTCTTGAGAGTTATTAAAGTATTTAATTTTAGAATTTGAATTTGGTTTCATCATGATCTTATTTTTGGAGAAAGATTTGATATATTTAAGTTTTATTTTGTTCTAGAAAGAACTTTTCTTTCCTATATTTACTTTAAACACAATTTGAGTTAAACGTATCTTCCAAAGATATTGTAGGGAGTTTTTACTATTAAAATATACTAATCAAATATGTATTTAATCATGACCAAATACCATTGACCAGTACCTATATATTATTCATAGTTATTTTATCAACTATTTAAACATGCATCCTATAAAAGTATACCTTGGACTTCATCTCTTTTGTAACCTTCTAGCAACCTCAATCTCGAGGCATGCACATGCAAAATATACAATTGTTATGCAGTTATTGCAAATAGTTCATTCACATGCAGTGTTTCAAATCATGGACTATACCATGTGATAATCCTGTACTTAACATTGCAACAGTCAACTCAGCTTCTAAAAAATGTTTCATAATTGCAATTAATTGTATCTGACACTAACATCAAGGTTTTCAAAATTTCTATGCTTTCATTATTGTTGTATACATCTTTATTAGAAATCCCTCAACATGTCTAACCAACAATTGATATTGCTAAGATAAACTCTAATCATGGCTATTATAAGATAAGAGTAATAGACTTTAAACTTAATTCAACTCTAAAAATCAATTTGTAAAACAAGATTTACATCCATTTATATATACTGCATTAGTCTTATCTCTAATCGATGTGAGACTTTCAACAATTGTATACTTTCTCGCCTAACCAATGTAATGGGTTATCATGTTATTGTAAAGACATGGAAGGAATTAACCTTACCTTTCTAAGAACATTCTCTCCATTTACTAGTCCTCCAGGAACACCTGCATTGTTCACCTGCACCCAAAACAAATACAAATACTGTAGTTTTATTTATAAGATACGATATTTTTAACGTATAATTCTGTAATTAATCTGAACAAAAGTTGAAAAAGGAGTGAAATAGTGAGAAATATATATAAACTGGTACCAAGATGTCAAGTCTTCCAAATCTGGTTTTGATGAACTGTGCCAAAGCAGCAACACTAGGAGGGTCAGTGACATCAAGTTGATGAAAAACCAGAAGGTCTGAGAGACCAAACTCTTTCAATCTTTCCATTGCATCCAAACCCCTTTTCTCATTTCTAGCTGTTAGCACCACCACTATTCCATTCAAAGCCAGTTTCTTGCATATTCCATAACCAATTCCCTTGTTAGCTCCTGTCACCACTGCATACCTGTATATCCAACTCAATAAATAGATCTGCAGTTTATTTCTGTGATAAACACTATTTTCTTGTGAAAAAAATGCATACAATCTTTATTAAGTTCATAATATTTAGGTACATGATGTTTTTCTCCACATTTTATAATCTGATTAAGCTTTTATTCTGTGAATCTCTAGATTTTGAGATTCATATGTGCAACCATTTTCATTTGCTTTTACAGGTCCAAACTCACATATATAATAACAAATTCAAGGTTACATACACATACAAACACAAAAACTTTATGAGTATCATTTAATTTCTTCTTACCTTTTTGCTTCTTCTCCCATGTTGATAATGTTCCTGCTATGTAGTAGAGCTTGTGTTTATCTTGCAGAGCGTCTGGTATATGAAATGCTTCACCTGTTCATCTTGTGTATCCTTCTTTAAATTATATAGTCCTACACTGCGAATTCTCAACACCTGTCCACGTATGATAATGTTAATTTAGTTTCATTAGTAATTAAATGGAAGTAGATATGATATTATTATTACAAATATATAATTTATAATTTACTCCTTGTATTGATTGTTACATAAGTATCACACCTGTCACGAGATCTTTAATAATGGGTTTAATCTCACAATAAATTTCTATTTTTGTCCAAAATCTTAAATAGGTCGCTTTTATTTTTGGCGTATCAATTGGGTCCCTATTATTGTAACTTTGATTCAGTTATAGGCTTGTCGTCGAATTCACCTAACCGGCCGTTTAATATTTGATTACATTATATTTTATTTTCTTATATGTGCATTTATGCTCATATATTTTTATACTTATATTCCTTCTTTATATTGCTCTGAACAATTATATATATATATATATATATATATATATATATATATATATATATATATATATATATATATATATATATATATATATATATATATATATATATATATCAATTGTACTCTATCTTTATCATTCAATAAGAAATACAATATTTCATTCTTTCTTCTTTTGTAACATGGTATTAGAGCTTGTCTGATCTGCTTCCGCTGTCTTTGTTGTCTGTCGGCGGTCGGCCGCCATGGCCGTCGGCAGCCCCTAAAAGTTTCTTTTCAACCTGTGCATTTATGCTTCAATGGGCAATCTTTAGTTTCTGTCTCGCATCTGTCCGGTGTTGCTGTCCGCCGCCGCTCACCATCTCCGGCCACCGTCTCCGGCCGTCATCTCCGGCCACCATCTCCGGTCGTCATCTCCAACCACCGTCTCCGCCACTTGTACCACTGATGCACCGAACCTTCACCCCTCGGTTCACCAGTGTCTTGACTTCAGCCCCTAAAAATCTCTTCTTTTTTCTTGAATTTTTTATTGGATCGTTTTCTTCTTGAATTCTTCTTCCTTGTTATTGAATCTTCTTATTCTTGAATTTTCTTCTTCTACTTGAATCTTCTCTTGTTTAATCTAGTGTTCTTGAATTCTTCTTTCTTGTTATTGAATCTTCTTATTCTCGAATTTTCTTCTTCTTCTTGAATCTTCTCTTCTTAGTCTAGTGTTCTTGAATTCTTCTTTCTTTTTATTGAATCCTCTTATTCTTGAATTTTCTTCTTCTTCTTGAATCTTCTCTTGCTTAATATAGTCTTCTTGAATTCTTCTTTCTTGTTATTGAATCTTCTTATTCTTGAATTTTCTTCTTCTTCTTGAATCTTCTCTTGCTTAATCTAGTGTTCTTGAATTCTTCTTTTTATTCTTGAATTTTCTTCTTATTCTTGAATTTTCTTCTTCTTCTTGAATCTTCTCTTGCTTAATCTAGTGTTCTTGAATTCTTCTTTCTTGTTATCGAATCCTCTTATTCTTGAATTTTCTTTTTCTTCTTGAATCTTCTCTTGCTTAATCTAGTGTTCTTGAATTCTTTTTTCTTGTTAGTGAATCTTCTTATTCTTGAATTTTCTTCTTCTTCTTGAATCTTCTCTTGCTTAATCTTGTGTTCTTGAATTCTTCTTTTTTCTTTGACTTGTTGTTTCCTTATCAAGACACTGGTGAATTTGGTGCCTGGTCGTTGTGCCATTGGCATTCCTACTAAAGCTTTGCATCCAGTACAATTTCAATCTTTGTTGTCCAAGCTGCGCATTATGGATATATATGCTGCAGCTTGAGGGGGATATTGGAATTATTTTATTCTCTATTCATATCTGTGCATTTATGCTCATATATTTTTATACTTATATTCCTTCTTTATATTGCTCTGAACAATTATATATATCAATTGTACTCTCTCTTTATCATTCACTAAGAAATACAATATTTCATTCTTTCTTCTTTTGTAACATACGTGGCATTCACAGTTGAATTACTAATGGCATGTGGCATTTTTATTGAGTTATTTTTAAAGAGCAAAGGTGATATCAGATTGAGGGAAGGGCAAAGGTGGAAACAATAATAAATTTAAGGGCGGTCATCTTTAATATTGAGATATGCAACTGAAACACAAAAAAAATAAATATATTGAGGATTCTTATGATTAGGGGGGAAATCGCATTCTTCGTTCAATTTGAAGAGATGGATAATGAATTGCAGAAGTCACATTTTTGTTCTTCTTGTATTCAATAAACTGCTCCTCCGGCATGAGATTAAACTGAATTGCACAGGCAAAAAAACTGGAACCTCAATTTTAGCTGCTGCATATTTCTTATCTCACCCAAGTGTGCAAACAACCCCACACCCGCCCCAGCAAAAGAGGAGTATATCGAATACCAAATATGTATATCCATAAGATAATCAACACAAATGGAAGCCACAACAATCCCACAGCCAACCTGTTGCTGTTATGAAAAAACTCATGCCATTCATAGCGAACATTTTTCAGGTCCAACACTGCCTTTAATGGAGCAATCATGGGTTTCACCTGCAAAAAGTAACTGAAGCAAAATTTCGTGGCCAGCACCACAACCCAGAAAACTGAATACTTCACATTGTCCACAAGACCTTCCCTCAAACCACGTCCCACAAAGCTCCTGGTCTGAAACCACCATGACAACATGTAGAAAATCTTCCAACTTGTTTTCTCCATAAAATTCCTAATCCAAGGAAGCACAAAAAGAGCCACAGCTCACGTCGAAGGTCGTCCCTTGCGCCACCACGCCGATTGTCGGAGATCCAGGTGTTAGACTTCTTCCCGACTTAGAAGCACCATGCCTCGTAGTTTTTCAATAACTTCTTGCGGAATCGCCAGAGCACGCCGGCGTCGAGCCTGTCGATGTTGTTCAGCGGCGGCGTGAGGCGCATTTAAGCGTTCCCGAGATGGAGAACCAAATGCTCACGCTGGTTCCTAACGTTGTCACGCTGGAATCCAAAAAAGAGCGCAAGCCAGTCGAGGAGGTCCATGTTCTGCCGCCATTGCCCGAACGGAGGTCGTCGGAGGTCCTCGACTACCCGCAGCGCCGCCACCGCTGCGCAGACCTCGGGGAAGCGGAGCAACGGGCGGTCCATGAGGAGGTTGTGCAAGGGAATAATGTTGAAAGGCTCATAGTCGCGGCCCGGAGCGCTGGTAGCCGGCGACGGAGGGTGACGGTGGCAGAGACTCATAGCATGGGAATCGAAACCCTAGGAGAAGGATGCAACTATAACAACAGTAGCAGTAGAGCTAGACAGTAACGGGTTTTGATGTTGAAGAAGGAGACAACCCTTAAATTTATTATTGTTTCCACCTTTTCCCTTACCTCAATCTGATATCATGTTTGCTCTTTAAAAATAACTCAATAAAAATGCCACATGCCATTAGTAATTCAACTATGCATGCCACGTAACCAACTATTAAACGACCGTTAGGTGAATTTGTCGGCAAGTCTCTAATTAAATCAAATTTAGAATAATAGGGATCCAATTGATATGTCAAAAAGAAAAGAGACCTATTTAAGATTTTAGACAAAAATAGAAACTTCGGGTGAGATTAAATCTTAATAATGATATGACTGTTAGTTGTATGCTTACACTAATATATTATTTTTGAAGTTTTAAAATCCAAGAAAAATGCCATAAAATAAAAAGTATAACTTCTTTTAGTTTCTAATTACTAAAATATTGGTTTCTTATTGAAAATGAGATAAATCATTTATGCTTGGAAATTGATTTTATTCATATAATAATAAAAATTGATACAATTCATGTATGCGCATACATCCCACATTCTCTAAGTAATTTCTTAGATATTATTGATAAGGTTGATGAATTGGTCTCGATGATGGATACTTAATATGAAGATTGTTCATGTGTATTTATTCATATCAAATTCACTAAGTTCATGCCTATCATTCTTATAATATAAACCTTTAAAGTCAAAAGTTACATATAGATATTTCATTTAGAGGTGACAAAGAACTGTCCAATAGCAGATGGGTTGTCAGATGACTTAGCAATTTTGATTTTTTTACTGATGAGGTCCAGTTTGAGTTTCTGTTTTTTCTATAACTATATATAGGCCTATTTTGGCCTAGTTTGCCATCTGGTAGCTATTTATAAATTGAAACCAAACAAATAGATGGCAAAGACTTACCTTGAACAACGATTTGAAGAAACTAATGGACCAAGTAAATCAGCACAAACACCATTAGAAACCAAAGAGAGACTGAAAAAGAATCCAAATCGTAATGAGTAATACAATTAATTTAAATTACACAATTGACTCATCATACAAAATAACATAACACAATACACAATTATAACAATCCCTAATAAAAATCGCATTCAGTAAATTGACTCATCATACGTAATAGCAATTGAAAGCATTGAGTAAAGCAAACCTAATAAAAAATGACCAAAAACAACGCAACATAATCACTAATATGGAATTGGATTAACACAAAATCACATGTTGAATATATATAGTGAAAATTATATATGACATTAATCTTCCTTACCTTGAATATACAAATAAAGTCCTTTATTTATAATAGAAAAAATATGAGACAAGTTCAAAATATTAATAAGGAATAATAACAAATTAACTAAAGATAACATATAGAGATAAGATAAAGATAACATGTTTAACGGTATCCCTAAAGCAAGTGAATACAAATTGTATATACCAAACTTGTTACTAATATAATCAATAAAGACTTAGTGAAAATATTTACTTCTGCTGTTGAGTGACATCAAATTGTTAATGATTTGCAAGACAATATAGAAGATGAAATACCAACCCAGACGTCTGTTATTTTGGGCTTTTAACGTCATATCTCGACCCGATGTCTTTATGGGTGATGTTAATGGGACATTGGACTCTGTAGGTTTGACGTATTTATAGACGTCAGTTAATGTCATGTCAGACATCTATAAAGACGTCGACCATAGAATTAACCGACGTCTAAGGGCACTATAGACGTCGGTCATGTCATTAACCGATGTCTACTAAGTTTTCATTGTGTTTTAGTGTAGTTTTGCTTGTGTCTTTGGGTAGCGTAGTAGCACCTCCTTCCTTTGCTAGTTTCTTCGTAAGAAAAAATTGCGTCTTTTTTATCTCTTATGGCATTTCAATCCAAAATCGAACCTGGATCTTTGCTTAGTTGCATTTTAACCGCCAAAGAAAAAGAATATGGTGACATGAAAACTAGGCAAGGACCCAGGTTCGGCTTTGGGTTGAAAGGCCATAAGAGATCCAAAAGACGCAAGCTTTTCCTACGAGGAAACTAGCAAAGGGAGAAGGTGCACTACGCTACCCAAAGACACGAGAAAAACTGCACCAAAACACAACGAAAACTCATTTCAATCGGTTCAAATGAAAGATAATACATCAAAGAATACTTTAATAAGAGTAAAAGTAAGTTTAAACGGTTCAAAAGAGATAAAATGCACCTGGAAATGCAATGCCGCGAAGAGAAAAGGCAAAGGAAGACGATGAAGTACGCGTAACTGCTGGTTCGCGATGTCCGATTTAACAGGAACTAAGACATCAGTGGCCCCAGCGCCCGACGTCTATTCTCGAATATATGTCGGGGACTTCACTAATTTGAAGTCCATTCAATTTAAAAGTTAATATTCGTGGTATATATAGACGTCAGATATAGGGGAGCTGATGTCTATAATCGCATATAGACATCAGATGTGTAGATGGCGGAAAAAAATGACTTTTAACCTACCTGTCAGACATATAGACGTCGATTAGGAGGGGCACCGATGTCTATAATATTATAGACATCGGGGCTCCTCCAAACCGACGTCTATATACCCAACTTATTTACGAAAATGTCACCGGTTAATAATTTATGTTGGGTGTTTTCTGGTCTGACGTCTACGGGGTGACGTTAAAGCCCAATTATGCACTAGTGTAATAATAACTGTGGAGAATAATATTGGACAACAGTGAACTACCGCAAAACTTCAACTATGATGACTTTGATAAAGGATAAAATTTATAGTAGACGATGGGCAATAGTTGCAGAGAATGACAAACTGCAAGGACTAAATTACCTTTAGTAACTTATGAAGATCTACAATGGTGGATGACAACAAACTATAGGAATTAGATTGTCATCAATAAGATAGGGTGGCTGAGAATGATAAATTGCAAGGACTAGATTGGATCACATAGAAACATACTCCCCTCACGGTGAACGGTAGAAATGAGAGAAAGTGAAGATGGAAGATCTGGTTATTCAAAAGAATGATTCCCTTTATTCATCAAAGCACCTAGAAACAAAATTTTCCGTAGGAAAAGTTTGCTAAAACAGAGGCAGTGAATTGTGGAAAACAGAGAAAAAAACACTGTATAAACTAAAATTAGGAGAACAGGACTAAGGCGCCGCTCAAACATAGATGTTGAAATACAAAATTATTAGGACAGTAAGTCAAGACGAGTCTTTATTCTTGTACATTAATCAAATTTCTTATGTTTATTTGTATACGGGTAGGAACATTCCAAATGTTTATATATATATATATATTTTGTTGATGAAAACAAATTTCATTTTTACGTGAGACTTATACGAGTTAGACTGATTTAAATTCTTAACACTCATTACTTTTAAGCAACAACCATAATGTATTTACACACTATTACGTAAACAAATTATTATCTGAGATTATCAGTGTTAAAAACATTGTAGATCAAAACGGAATGACTTCATCCATTGAGAAAAAGAGGCCAGAAGGACCATCTTCAGGCAACAATGCTAGCCTAACAGGATTTTCAACACCTTCATCAATGCTTAACAAGCCTTGATTGTGGTTTATATCAGTCTTGACAGAGCCCGGGCATATACAATTTATGCAAAAATGAGGGAACTTCTTAGCTAGCATCCTTGTGTAGGCATTTATACCTGCTTTTGCCATGGTCACACCAGAAACCACAGCTGGCCAATTTTTCGATTCTAATGATCCTTCTTTGTAATCTTTCAGAAACTCTCTAAGCACTTCGTAAAGTTTTTCATTTGTCAGATTCTCAATGTCACTCAAAACTCCTCTTGCCCACTCATTTGGTATGTGCTGAAACCAGAGAAAGAGCAGCAATAAGAACTTATCTTGTTTCATTGCTTCCTTCATTCTCAAAGAAAGAATGTGAACAAAACCATACTCATTTATGTTTTGAATTTAACTTTACCTTTAATAGTCCTATTTGACCAGAGATATTGACAATCCTTGGTGAAGTGGAGAGTTGGAGCAGAGGAAGAAGAGCTTCAGTTACTCTCTCTGCCCCAAAGAAATCTGTTTCAACACATTCTTTGGCTAACTCATAATTTTGATAAACTATCAGATTCCAATCGAATATTTCACCCCTTTTCTACAAGGACAAACAAAGATATATACCATTATACATAAAAAAAACCAGAAATGTATAGATACATATAACATGGAACCTTACCCTTCTAAGGTAATTCTCTGCATTAACTATTCCCCCAGGAACACCGGCATTATTCACCAATATATCAAGTTTTCCAAATCTGGTTTTGATGAAATGTGATAAGGAAGTAACACTGGAAGGTTCTGTCACATCAAGTTGATGAAAAACCACAAAGTCTGATAGTCCAAACTCTTTCAATCTTTCCACTGCTTCCAAACCCCTTTTTTCATTTCTTGCTGTTAGCACCACCACAATTCCATTCAAAGCCAGTTTCTTGCATATTCCATAACCAATCCCCTTGTTAGCTCCTGTCACTACTGCATACCTATATATCCAAGTCAATACATGCATCCTTTGCACAATTGTGTTGATGACTGTCTTATCAAAATTTAAATAAATTTTCTTTTCACTAATTTCATATTTGTTTTGTGCATGGATCCAATCAAATTTTATCACTAGATATAAGACCAAATTATAATATATAAGTAAGTATAAATTTCACCTTACAAGCCAGTTTTATGAGATTGAGTTAGACTTAAAACTTACTTTTTACTATGGTATTAGAACGAGGTTTTCATAACACAAAATCAAGGACTAATGATTTTCTTAAAATGTTTTCTGAGTTTTATACCTATAGATTTTAGCTGTGATTTTCTATTCATGTTCTGCTACCTGTTTCATGACAGTGCTTCTTTACAAATTCAAGCTCCATAACTTCTTTAGCTACCTTAATAGATATGTAACGGAATAACTTTAAAAGCATTCAGAAACACAACAAAATTTGAGTATAATTTATTTTCTCTGTACCTCTTTGCTGTTTCTCCCATGATGATGATTCCTGGTGTCTGTGTGAACTGGTTTTGGTCCGTTTTATCATCAGATCATTATAGCCTCTGAATTATTCTTTGGAGAAACTATGATACAGTTTTGTTCTTAATATTGTAAAAGGAAGATACATACAGTAATAGTGAAATAAAATATGTATATTCTGTGCATAAAAAACAATTGCGTCGTTAGAAAGTCACATATTTGAAATAGCCAAATGCAATAAATTAAACTGAAAATTGGGAATTGTTTTTAGTACTTAGTTGTAAATAAAAATTAATAATTAGTCACACCTCACTGCTTAAATAAAAAATGAAAAAGTTTTTGGAACTAAGTAATAATTAACAAGAGTGACATATCTCATTTTGTATTTTCAGTGCTGCCAATAAGGAAAAGTCCAGTAAGGACCACTATCCACTGTTGCCAAATTTGTATGAATTTGCTGTGTTTTTTAGGGCCGTGTTGAATAATTTCTTCTAATTTATATTTTGAAATCAATGATGTAATTTTATTTATTTTTATTTGTCTTTCAATATATTATTTCGTCTACATACTTGACTCACCTACACATGACGTAACATTAACATTTACTTCTCAAAAATCAGTTCTTTTATTCTAAAATAGTTTGCAAAATTTATGTTTGGTTAGAAACTAGCAGAATTTTGTTAATTCTTTTGTTGTGATTAGTTAAAAGAATCCATCATGTCTTTTGATATAAAAAATATTTATTAAATATCACTCTTATGTACGACCTTTACTTCAGGAAATGTCAGTACCGAACACATTACGAGAGACCGAGTTCACTTTATTCTATGTTAAAATTTTGTTTGAGCGACATATTATCGTCGAAGAAAAAATTATGATTTTTGTTTTGTTGGGTAAGTTGAAACTTTCACAGCTGATCTTAGATATATCTTTATTTATTCTGACCAATTGGATCTTGAATTGAAAGTTTGTAATTATAAAAGTTTTTTACTTAAGTTTTCAGTAGTTATAGATTGTTAATAACTTTGATATTTGTTATTTGTTTAATACATGATTTTTTTTCTATAATTATTTGTAGTGGAGAGGGGTCGGTCGGGCCAGCCGGACCAAATGCAGTGGAGGGAGTTCGGTCGGGCCGACTGGCAAAGTTTTGGGGAATGAGGGCAACTGAGGGCCGAACGGTGTGGGGCAGGTAGAAGTGAGGTTGTAGGAGCATTGATGGGCCTTGATGGAGATGTAACGGAAGGTGTAGCAAATCAATGAAATTAATGGTCAGTTACGAATGTGCAGCCTATAAATAAGAATAGTAGGACAGGTAAAGCAATCTTGAATCTAATCTAAATTGGCCTAGCTAATTGATCTATTATCTGACTTGGGCGTCGGAGTGTTCTCTTTGCAGGACCTCCCGGTTGATTCCCAAAGGACATCGACAAGACGAACGGGTCGGACGGTCGGAAGCTGGTCCAAGGGGTCGGTTCGGTCTCGGGTTCTAACACCGAAACATTTGGCGCCCACGTGGGGCCCGAAATTGTGATTTACCCAGAAACGAACACAATGGCTGAGCAGTTACAGTTGCAGGTTCTACAGGAGATGCAGAGACAGATGCAAGAGATGAGGGCGAAGATAGCGGCTCTACGAGCGGAGCGAGAGAATGGGGTAGGTGGACCCTCGGTACAATCAGTGAATGTGCAGACAATCCAGTCTGGGGATGGGGAGGCAAGTCGGCGACCATCGGTGGAGGAGGTGGGGGAAGCCGATGGAGGGAGAATTGTAGGGAGGGGTCGAGGAAGAGGGATTGACTGGGGGGAGGGGCCAGCAGGAAGAGGGATTGGTCGGGGGGATGGGCAGAACGGAAGAGGGATCGGCAGAGGAGAGGGGTTGAACGGGAGAGGGAGAGGGAGAGACGTTCGGGGAAGGGGAAGGGGAAGGGGGGAGGAAAATATAGGGCGTGACCAGGAAAACCCGGAGGGGCATAGGGAGTTTGTAGGGCAGAATCAACAATTCGAAGAAGTTCTAGAGGGTGAGGACCAGTTTGATCAGGCTGAAGGGTTGCACCCATTTACTAATAATGTTATGGGGGCAGTAATGCCGGAGAATAAGGTTTTCCCATGGGTTGAGAAGTATGGGGGTACGTCGGATCCGGTGAAACACCTACGATCGTTCGTGGATGCTATGACAGTCTATTCATCCGACGAGCTGGTTTGGTGCAGGGTGTTCTCCTTATCCTTAAAGGATGAAGCTTTGGATTGGTTTCATTCACTGCCACCACGGAGCATTGATGGATTTGTTACTTTGAGGCAATTGTTTAGCCAGCAATATGCTTCAAACCGTTCGCGAGGGTTGACTTATACAGCCCTTGTCAGGATGAAGCAAGGGCGTGAAGAGTCATTGAAAGGGTTCATGGAATGCTTCAATCGAACCGCTCGGCAAGTGAGGAATGTAGACCAATGGCTGATAGTAAGTGCGCTCACGACGGCGCTGAGACCAGGACCCTTTGTGGATTATCTGTACGAGGAGGAGCCCCAGTCTATGGGTGAACTGCAGCATAAGTTGCCGGGTTTATACGAATAGAAGAGGGGAGGTCGTATCGCAGTGACCAGGGGGAAGAGGGGGTGGCGAGAGAGAAATCAGGGCGGGACAGAAGAGGAGAGAAACGGCCGGTCGGAGGGGAACATAGGATGACAGTGAAACGAGGGGCAAAAATGCAAAGAGCGCAACAATACTTCCATCACACTCCATTGAGTGCCCCGAGGGTGAGAGTCCTGGAGGAAGCCTTAAGGGCTAATCTGCTGACGGTGGCACGGTCCCCGACCCCACGGGGAGCGGATGAAAGTAAACATTGCCGATATCATCAGAACATGGGGCATTCTACGGAGGATTGTGTCGCGTTGAGAGATAAGTTGGAGAGCCTGGTACAGGCAGGGCACCTGCGGGAGTTTGTTCGAAGGGAGAATCCTAACCCGAGGGAGACCCCGGGAAAACACGGAGGTCGACTGCCGGTCGGGCAGAGGGTTCAGCCGACTGCTGAACAAAAGGAGGGCGGCGGAAGTGGAGAAAGGCCTCTGAGAAGGGTGATAAATACCATATCGGGCGGTTTTGCTGGAGGAGGGGCGTCCTCAGCCGCCCGAAAGCGGCATTTGAGAAATTTGCATAGTGTGAATAAGGTGGGGATTGCTAGAAGAACCATGCCTACCATAACGTTTTCAGACGAGGATTTCCATGCACCGGATCCGGACCAAGACGACCCCATGGTCATAATTGCTATCATCGCTCGGTACAGCGTTTTGACCAGGGAAGTTCGGCCAACATCCTATACTGGAAAACTTTTCAGCAGATGGACATACCGGACGAGTCAATAATGCCTTTTAATGAACAAATCTTGGGGTTCGCAGGAGAACGGGTAGATACAAGGGGATATGTGGACTTAAAGGTGTCCTTAGGGGCAGAGGTTGGAGCGAAGGAGTTGAGGGTGTGTTTCCTGTTGGTAGAGGCAGAAACTTCGTACAACGTGTTGTTGGGACGACCTTGTCTTAATGCGTTTGGAGCAATAGTGTTCACCCCTCACTTGACGATGAAGTATCCCGCAGACGATGGCACGATCTGGACGGTTAGGGTCGATCAGAGGGTGGCAAGAGAGTGTTACGCGGCGGGACTGAAGGTGCAACCCCCGAGGCATAGGGTATGTGAAACCCGCCCGGCAGTGTCGGCTGCAGAGTTGGACCCAAGAGAAGACACCACCGACCGGGTGGAACCAATGGGGGAAATCCAGCCATGTCTCCTAGGAGGCGAAGACCGGGTGACAATGGTCGGCAAGGATCTTCAGGATGGCGAAAGGCAAAGGTTGGAGGGTATGCTGGTGGAGAATAAGGATTTGTTCGCCTGGACTGCATCGGACATGCCAGGTATCCATCCTGACGTTATTTCGCATAGGTTGTCTGCATTTCGAGATGCTCGACCGGTATCTCAGAAAAAGAGGAGGCTAGGTATGGAGAAGAGAAGGGCGATAGGTCAAGAGGTGGGGAAGTTGATCAAGGTCGGGTTCATAAGAGAAGTCAAGTACACTACTTGGCTGGCCAACGTAGTCATGGTAAAAAAGTCCAGTGGTAAGTGAAGGATGTGCATTGACTTCACGGATCTAAACAAAGCATGCCCGAAGGGTACGTACCCCCTACCGAACATTGACACATTGGTAGACGGGGTGTCCGGGTATGAGGTAATGAGTTTTCTGGACGCCTATTCAGGGTATAATCAGATACCTATGTACCGTCCGGACAGCGACAAAACCGCTTTCATTACCGAGCAAGGAACTTTTTGCTACGAGGTCATGCCGTTCGGTTTGAAGAACGCAGGGGCTACATACCAAAGACTAATGGACAAGGTCTTCCAAGGGCAAATAGGAAGATGCATGGAGGTATATGTCGATGATATGGTGGTGAGGAGTCGGTCGGTTGAGGAACATCTGGCGGATTTAAAGGAGGTTATGGGGCAGCTTCGAAAGTTTGACATGCGTCTCAATCCCGCTAAGTGTACCTTTGGGGTAAGGGCGGGGAAATTTCTGGGTTTCATGTTGACCGCGCGAGGAATTGAGGCAAACCCCGACAAGTGTAAGGCGGTGTTGGAAATGAGAAGCCCCCAAACGGTGAAGGAGGTTCAGAGGCTGGTAGGGCGGCTAACGTCGTTGTCACGGTTCATCCCCCATCTGGCCGGACGGGCGAAACCGATCGTCAAGGCCATGAAGAAGACCGCGCAGGAATGTTGGGATGAAGAGAGTGAGGAGGCCTTCAAACGGATAAAGGGGGTTCTTACCCAGCCTCCAGTGATGGGTCGGCCGGAACATGGGCATGAATTGCAGATCTACTTGGCAGCTTCGGAGGGGGCCATTAGCGCGGCCCTGATACAGGAGGTTCCTCAGTTCAAACTAGTGTATTTCGTCAGTAGAAGCTTGAAGGAGGCAGAGTTAAGGTACCAACAGTTGGAGAAGGTGGCCCTGTCGCTAATTTATGCCGCTCGGCGGTTACAGCCATATTTCCAAGGGTTTCAAGTCGTGGTACGAACAGACTACCCGATAGCTAAGATCTTACGAAAACCAGATTTGACAGGACGGATGATAGGGTGGTCGGTAGAACTATCAGAGTTTGGGTTGAGGTACGAGCCGAGGGGGTCTGTACGGGGTCAACATCTGGTGGATTTTGCGGTTGATCTACCCCCTGAAGAGGGGGAATTCTGTTGGAAACTTTCGGTTGATGGGTCGTCTAGCCGAAGGGGAGGAGGAACGGGGGTGGTCTTAGAGGGACCGAACGGGATACTGATTGAGCAGTCGTTGGTGTTCCAGTTCAAGGTTAGCAACAACCAAGCCGAATATGAGGCTTTGCTGGCCGGGATGGAGTTGGCAAGGGACCTAGCAGTAGGTCGGCTGGAGTGTCAAACGGATTCCCAGCTGGTCGAGGGGCAGATAAATGGGAGCTTCCAGGTGAAGGACGATCTCCTGTTGCAATATTTTCACAAGGCCAAGCAATTGGCCACAAGCTTCAAAAAGTTCACATTGTGACATGTTCCCCGATCGGAGAACAGCCGTGCCGATACGCTGTCGAAACTGGCCGGCGGAGCCACGAAAGGGGGGTTGTCTTCGGTGATCAAACAATTGGTAACCAAGCCGACGGTGGAATGTTGCGCCATTAGTACCAGGGGAATACAAAGTACCTGGAAGGACGAGATAATACAATTGATTCGGAGGCAGGATGACGGGGGGGCCTTAAGTACCGAGGAGGCCAAGAAGATTACTCAGTATTGCTTGATAGGCGATGAGCTGTACCGGAGGGGTTACGTCACTCCGCTATTGAAGTGTTTGCTGGAGAACGAAGCGGAGTACGTAATGAGGGAGTTACATGAGGGGGTGTACGGGAGACATACAGGGGGACGAACTCTACGAGCAAGAGTGCTAAGAGCAGGGTTCTTCTGGCCGACGTTAGAGAAGGATTGCATGACATTCGTCCAGAAATGTGGAGCCTGCCAAAAGCATGGGAACGTTTTCCATGGTCCAGCGGTGGAGTTGCAAGGAATAATGTCCCCTTGGCCGTTCGCCCAATGGGGAATGGACATTGTCGGACCACTGCCAACCGGGCGGTCTCAAATGAGGTTTTTGCTGGTGGCAGTGGATTACTTTACAAAATAGGTAGAGGCTGAACCTTTGTCAAAAATCTCTGCCGCCCAAGTTCAGAAATTTGTATGGAAGATCATTTGCCGATTCGGGTTACCCAAAACACTCATTACAGATAACGGTCGGCAGTTTATAAATAAGAAATTGGAAGTTTTTTATCGGGAGTGGGGCATAGCTCATGTCACTAGTTCGGTCGAGCACCCCCAAACGAACGGGCAGGCGGAGGCAACGAATAAAATAATCATACAAGAGTTGAAGAGGAGGTTAGGCGAGGCAAAGGGTGCTTGGGTTGATGAATTACCATCGGTCCTGTGGGGGTATCGATGTTCTCCCCACGGGGCAACAGGAGAGTCCCCATTTAACCTGACCTACGGGACGGACGCGATGATGCCGGTCGAGGTGGGCGAGGAGACACTGAGAAGGCAGGTGAATGACCCAGTTGTGAATGAAGAAGGTCTAAGGGGAAACCTGGATGTGTTGCAAGAGAGAAGGGAAACTGCAGCAGTCCGGACGGAGGCACTAAAGATGTTAGTCGCGCGGAGGTACAACACTAGGGTGAGGCCGAGACATTTGGTCGAGGGTGATCTCGTTTGGAGGAAGGTCGGGGAAGCCTGGAGGGAGAAGGCTCACGGAAAATTGGCAACCAGCTGGGAGGGGCCATTCAGAATAAGGGAAGGTTTGAATAACGGGGCTTACCGACTGGAGCATCTGGACGGGAAGCCAATTCCAAATACATGGAATATATCTCATTTAAAGTTGTACTTTAGTTAAAATCCTTTTTCTTTTTGAACTGCAATAAAGCTTGTACTTATGAAGTCATACGAAGCATTTCATTGTTACTTAATTCTAATTTTCCCGTTCGGGGGAGAAAGAAAGAAGGAGGAGGAACGTTTCGGCGTTCTTCCCGTTCGGTGGTGAAAGGAAGGGGAACGCTCCGACGTGCCAACGAAGAAAATGACTTCCTCTAACTTAGAAGAATGAGGGAAGGTCAAGAAAATGACTTCCCGTTCGGTGGAGAAAGAAGGAAGGAGGAGGAACGTTCCAGCGTTCTTCCCGTTCGGGGGTGAAAGGAAGGGGAACGCTCCGGCGTGCCAACGAAGTCAGGAAAATGACTTCCTCTAACTTAGAAGAATGAGGGAAGGTCTGGAAAATGACTTCCCGTTCGGTAGAGAAAGAAGGAAGGAGGAGGAACGTTCCAGCGTTCTTCCCGTTCGGTGGTGAAAGGAAGGGGAACGCTCCGGCTTGCCAACGAAGTCAGGAAAATGACTTCCTGTTCGGTGAAGAAAGAAAGAAGGGGGAGGAACGTTCTGGTGTTTTTCCCGTTCGATGGTGATAGCATCTTCCCTGGACTGGGAAGAACTAGGGGGATCATGAAACTAATTCCCCGTTCGGTGGAACTTAAACCTTGAAGACAAAATTAGGAAAACGCTTCCTTATTCTGGCGTATTGACCGTCAAACATAAATACGAGGACGTTCGAGAATAAATGAATAAGTCGGTCGGCATAGCGCAAATTGCAGACATATGGTAATCGTAAATTGCAGACATGTGATAATTGCGAAGTAAAGACAAAAGTACGCAACAAGTTCAGTACAAACGATGTGCAAGTATTAATCACAAAGCGGCAAAAGAAAAACAAGAAGCTAGCAACTAATCCTGGGTGGCTTTGTCAGATGGGGGAGCAAGTTGGGAAGCCTGGAGAGCATCGGTCGGGACCGCCTAATCGGGTGCGCTAACGGGTTCGGCAGGAAGCTGGGAGGAAATATCAACAAGTTGCTTGTCCACCAAAATCTTCGTAATGGCGAAACCTTCATGTTTTAGGGGCGACTGGAAGAAGTAGTGGCATTGAGCGATTCCCTGCTCAAACCCGCGCTGACGCTCTTCACAAAATTCATCCTCCAGAGCAGTGAAGTCGGCCAGCGATTTATCCCGGTCGGCAATAGCGGCGTCCCTCTCAGAGGTTAGCTGTTTGAGATGGTTGGAGGATTGCTGAAGGCTGAGAGTCAAGGCATCCACCGATTCTTGGAGGCGCTTCGCTTCCTTTTGAGATTCCAAAAGGGACGCGGCGGCCTTAGACCGTTCGTCCTCCACTAATTTGTTGGCCTTCTCAAGACGCTCGATGAGTGAGGAAAACTCCTTTTTCGCTTTGGTCAGTTGGTTGTTGGAGATTTTGAGTTCGGACACCAAGAGGGGCTTCGTGGTTCCAGCAACATAGTTCATACAAATGCTAGCTCGGGAGAGAAATTCATAGGCCATGTCGGAGGCTTCAGAGGGAGTCAGTTTCTTGAAGGGTTCTCTCTCTTCGGGAGAAAGGTTGAACTCTAGGCGATCAGACACATGGATATTGGGGTCAAGGAGACTGGTGAGAAGACGGCTGAAGAGTTTTTTCTTTTTGGGTGGTGAGGGTGTCTTTTCTTGGGAAGGACGCTTTCTGCTTTTGGCCTTCGGTACAGAGGAGATCACGACCGGCTTGGACTCATCGGTCTTCGGAACGTTGAGGGGGGCGGGTGAAGCAGAACTGGAGGGGGCAGCGGTGGAGGAGGAGGGAACATTAACATGCCCGCTACGTTGGTTCTTGCGGGCCAGAGCTCGGGCAAAAGCTTGGTGTTTCTCCATGCCACCAAAGAAATCTGCAAGGAAAGCGCAAATTTAGCAAGTTAATAATGACCGGTCGATAATTCCAAAATGTAAAGAAACATACCGAACACTCTAGTTCGTAGAGTGTCAGAATCAGATCCGATGAGTTCGATGAGTTTGCGATAGGAGGTCTTGCGGGGCAGCTGATCGATTTGGCGTATCACCTCCAACTCGTCGTCAGTCATTTCGGACTTCTTCCAGGAAATGACTTGTTTGGGATGCTCGGTCCAGTAGAGGGGGAATTTAGGCCGGCCCTCGGAAAAGTATTTGGACCGGCCGGGTTCGCGTATGGCAACCTTGAAGAAGTTTGATTTGAAATCCTTGTAAGAAGAGTTGAAGGGGGCGAATAGCTGCTTGTCCTTTACAGGGATCAGAGAGATCCAACTTTTGTTGGGATGGGGTAGAGCCCGGAAGAAGAAGAGGAAGGATGCTGGAGTTGGGGTTAACAGTAAACCGGTACATAGGACGGAAAAGGCTTGCATACATGCCCAGCCGTTCGGATGGAGCTGAGCGGGGCAAATATTCAGCTCGCGAAGCATGCCGCACTGAAAGTCAGAGAAGGGAAGCCTCACCCCCAGGTCACGAAAAAGGGTTAGGTAGGCATAAAAGAAGTCCGAGGCATACCCTTCCCGATCGTGGCACACCCACTCGTTAGAACGACATACCACCAAGGATATGTCGGCCACATCCTGACGGAGATTGGACATGAGATCCATCGATTCGAGCAAACGAATGATGGAGGAGGTAGAAATGAAGTAGGAAGGATGACCCCGGGCTTCATGGGGACCCAGTCGTAACTTGAGATGGCGGGAGGAGGGGCCACGCCGGTCCACTCCAAGGAGTTGTCAACGTTGAATTCGACATCATCGGCGGGAGCCTCCTCCCGGGCGGGGCGACCAGACGAGGTAGACGACGAAGAGGGAGAAGAGGTCGACGCAACCGCATCATCAGCGTACCCCCGACCTTCATCTTCGAACTCATCGGAAGACCACGACGACGAAGACATTTACCTGAGCAACTGAAGGAAGGAAAAAGAAGAACGGGAAGAGAGCAGAGTGAGAACGGGAGTCGGAGAATAGAGGGAGGAGAGTGCGAGAATGAGGGAGGGGCCCTCCACCTTTTATAGCCGAAAAAGAGGGCTTCAAGAAAGCATCTCAGCCGTCCATCGATGGCAGATCCAACGGAGGAAAACTTGTGACTCTTCGGTGAACATATGTGATTGATGGAGGAGAGGATCATGGTCGTTGTTGAAGGCAGGATCGAATGGCTATAATAGCGAGACGTTTTGTTGCCCAGAACCATTTTGAGAGTTTAAACCCCTTCGCTAGTCAAAGACACTCGGGGCTTGGGGGGCTTGTGTAGTGGAGAGGGGTCAGTCGGGCCGGTCGGACCAAGTGCAGTGGAGGGAGTTCGGTCGGGCCGACTGGCAAAGTTTTGGGGAATGAGGGCAACTGAGGGCCGAACGGTGTGGGGCAGGTAGAAGTGAGGTTGTAGGAGCATTGATGGGCCTTGATGGAGATGTAACGGAAGGTGTAGCAAATCAATGAAATTAATGGTCAGTTACGAATGTGCAGCCTATAAATAAGAATAGCAGGACAGGTAAAGCAATCTTGAATCTAATCTAAATTGGCCTAGCTAATTGATCTATTATCTGACTTGGGCGTCGGAGTGTTCTCTTTGCAGGACCTCCCGGTTGATTCCCAAAGGACATCGACAAGACGAACGGGTCGGACGGTCGGAAGCTGGTCCAAGGGGTCGGTTCGGTCTCGGGCTCTAACACCGAAACATTATTCAATTTAGTTTATTTTTTCATTTGCGTTTTTCGTTCAATTATCTTTAATTTTAATAAAAGAATAATTTTTTGAATTATTTTGAAGTTCTAGTTTTTGTTTTTCTAAAATGCTAAATAGTTCATATTTATGCTCTAAGTTGTTGTGCAATTTTACTTGAGGAAGTGATATGATAATTTTTTATGAATGTGCTTTATTGTAGGGGTCTCGTGTAGGTTATTTGGTGGCGTATATGTTTAGTGTAATTTCAAAGGTTTTATGTGTAGATTATCTTGTAGTGTATGTTTTAGTGTAATTTTAAGGGTTTTATGTTTAGAGTTTTTGGTGATGTAAGTATTTGGTATAACTTTTTTATTCTCTACTGTTGTATATGTTTGGCGTAATTCCAGGGAGCTCATGTGCAGATTCTCTGGTAGCGTATGTGTTTGACGTAATTCCACGAGACTCATGCGTATAGATTTTTTGGTGACGTATGTCTTTGACATAATTTCAGGGTTTTTTGTGTAGATTCTCTAGTGGCGTACGTGTTTGGTGTGATTCCAAGGGTCTCGTCTGTAGTTCCTTAAGTGAATCTGGCTATCAAGTCTAGTACTAATTTGCTTAGGTGTCTATGAATGGTGTGATTACTATATCATTAAATCCTATGTTTTGAATTGGTTTAGATATTAAGTTATAAATTGTGTATGTATCTTCATGTTAGCATTAACTTTCCCTCTTTTGTTAGTGGTTGTGTGTTTTCAATTCTTTTACGATGATCATCATTTTGGCGTGAACAAGAAATGTTTCAAGAGCTAGTGGAGATAGCTAGTAAAAGTGGATTTTCTTGAGGTATCATATATTTCCTTGGTTTTGATGGATGTAAATATAAAATTTTTAGTATAATTCATTGTTTGATGGTTCTTTTTATAAAAAGAGAAGATATTTATATAAGGCTTTGTTGGAACTTAATTTTGAAAAACCATGACTATTATTATGATATTATATTTATGTATGTTTAAATGTCATCTTTATGACCAAGTTTGTTCTATACTCAATCATGTAATGACCTCAAATAGTAGTAACTGTTATTTCCTCAAGATGTTACATATATAATTTTCGTAGCTAAATGATATTTTACCAACAAATATAAATATGTAGCTAATTATTTGCATATAAATGCAAAATTTCTTGAAGCGTGTAGAGTTTTCTTCTTTGGATTAATTAGTTGTTCAGTTTGTGAAGTCTCTTTGTAGTCTTTTATTGAAAGCGATTAAATTACTTGTCATTATTGCGCTTATCTGGATATTTTGGAGAATGAGAAACCATAGTAGTTTTCAACATTTAATTACTTTTACTTTTGTTATTTTTCAAATTTTGTATGTATGCTAAATTTTTCCAATATTCAAGTGAGGGAGAATAGAATGGTTTCACTTAAGGATGTAATATGGCAAGTTCCATATGTTGATTGGCTTAAGATGAATATTCATGGTCCAGTTAGGGGTTGTGCATGTAACACCCCTCTCAAGGTATCACAATGATTTATAAAAGGTCTATTTACTTCACGAAAATATAAATTTTAATATTATACGAGGTACTTTATATCAAATCAAAATAAGTACCATTTGTAATATAAAGATTTTAAATTTTATATAACAGTGCTCCAAATACAATTCAATAAAATTCCAAGAATTTTTCTAGTAAGCCTATCCACTCTATACATATTCAGTTCTATCTGTTGCATTATTTGTTCCCATGTAACTGTTGGAAAACAGGTAGGCTTCTTTTTACACCATGAGGGGGGAGGGGGTGAATTGGTGGATTTTCAAAACCAGAGTTTTAGCAATCTTTAAATCAAAGTAGAAAACTTTACAAACTTTATTGAATTGCAAGTAATGAAAATTCGTATGCAGCGGAAAAACGTAGTTGCCTACGCAGATAATAAAGTCGACTGTAAGTAAAAGTTCAGGGAAAAAGAAATACAAACACTGGTTTTTATACTGGTTCGGCCTCAATGCCTACATCCAGTGTCCTTCCTGTACCCGGAAGTAAATGCACTATAATGGTCAAGGTTTTTACAACAAGGCTTTTATAGAAGACCTCCACGTCAAAAATATAAAACACCTCTCTAACCCTCTAAGGAAAATATAGGTAAACCACACAACAAGAATTGCACCAAGATTTCCCCTCTCCTGCAATTTGGAAAACCACTTTGAACAGTTCTCAAAGTGAACCAGACTCCACGAGTCTATCCCCTGTAATCACAACAGGTAACCACAACAATCACCACAGATGCTAATACGAATCTTGATCAACTAGAAGACACCTCAATGTGCAGATATGTGATCAAACAATGAGTGCGCAGTCAGTCTCCCTTTGAATCTCCTTCAAGCAAGATCACCACCGTCTTCTTGAAGAGTTCTTGGAGCTCTATAATTCCAGAGAAACAATCTGAAACAGAATCTGAAAGTGTTAGTTCAAAATATGTCCAAAAGTCTTAGAACAACTTCATGTTCTATCTATTTATAGAATTCTGTTAATTAGACGCTCCCTTAGTCGAATATGCTACTAATCCAGTCGACTATGCTAAAACAGTTATAACATATAAGTCAGACCAGTAGCATTCAGTCAAACAAAATAAATTCTCATTCAATATAGTTGACTCTCAATGCTCGCTTAACTAACTTTTGAAAATATAGTTGTTACTGTTCATGAGCATCACAGAATTTCAAAGCAAACAACTAATACAGTCGAATGTGTGGCGCACACAGTCGACTTCGACATGTCAAAGCATTTTGAAATTCTTTCCTTCACAAAATCTCACATAGCACTGTTTCTCAAAATCTGTACAAAGACTTTAGCATAGTCAATTCAATTAGTAAGGAGTCGACTTTACTACAACTTTGTCACACAATTATAAGTTCACAAAAGTGCATGTGGTTTTCATCCTTTCACACGTGTAATGCAACCAGTCATGATGTAACATGTACAAGCTCAATAAGTATGCATTCACATAGCAATAAAACACAGAAACATGTTCAACAATATATCAACAATTAGCATAAGAACATGTAACACAACAACGACATATATGTGTTATTAAGAATGTGTTGTCATCATCAAAAACCAGAGTGATATAGATATTGTGTTGTCAACAATCTCAACAATCTCTCCCTTTTTTGATGATGCACAACCATGATTAATAATCAACAATGTTTGCACAATCAGATGCAAAACAAAGTAAGCAAATGATATGAAACAGTTCAAATACTCTGAATGTAACTCAACCAAACAGCAATATATCAAGCAGATACCTATCAGATATGAAACAGAAGAAATTCTCCCCCTTTCATAAAGCTTTCAAAAACCTTCTCCCCCTTTGTGCATTAACAAAAAAGGAGTGCTCTTGATATAATATGCTGATCAACAAAACAAAGATGCATCAGTAAAAATGAGCAATTTATAAAATGCATTGACGCTCCCCTATCACATTTATTCACATGAAAATGATAACCCCCCCTTGAAATATAGACATGTGAAAAAGTATGTGTAAGAATGTAATACTCCCCCTGCCATCATGCATAAATTTCTAAACAAGATCCGATGCATAATGCAGCACAAACAGTCAGAGTATACAAACAATATAGCACAGAATTGTATACAACTCATGATACAATTTTCAACAATCTCACAATATTATCTCAACCAAGATATGCATAATCAATTTAGATCAGAGATAAATTGCAGATAATTAGGATAATATAATCAATCAACAAAAGATAACCAAATTCCAGAAATGGAATTTATAACCCTGTTACAATCCAGTCGATTGAATTTATTCCTTAGTCGAATACATTGCTTGCCAATCATGTTGCATTTCACCTGCAGTTTCCAGAGCAATGTTTTTTCCCGCAAAACCTTTTAAAGATCTTCTACAGATCAAGCATTTTAGTTACACAAGAAAGATAATCCATAAGAAGTCAATTGCAAAGATGTGTAATAGTTTAAAACACAAGCAAAGTCGACTTCACACAGTACACAGTCGAATCAATCATTCAATACAACAGATTTCAATCAAACAGATTTAAGCAGTTGAAAATTATTCAAACTTTAATTTCATTTCCTTGTTAAAAAGATATTACAATGGTGGGAACAAAACAAGGTACAAAATATATGATGGCATGCAAAGCCATTACAAACAACAAAAAGAACAAAAAGACACAAGAACAACCTATGACCTGAACAGTATGGAAGGCAAAAACAAAATGTCCAATACGCCCTAGTCTGAGTTAGGAGGACCCTGATGATTCTTCCTTAGCCAAATTGTTTCCATAAACCCCTGAAGCATTCTTGAGATCTTTTCCAAGTTTGTCAAACTTCTCATGCAGTATCCTGATTTGTTGAGCAATATATTTATCAAATTTTGATTCAGGAAAGAAGTTTTTGTTATCCAATATCCTAGTATCACAATGTTTTGAGCAATGACCAACACAATTTTCTCCCATGAAGTTCCATCCATTTATGGTCTTTACCAGCCCCAGTGACATTAAGGAATCTCTGTTGAAGACATTCGAGGACCCCCAGAATCTTTTCTGTTAATTTCTTATCTCTACACCGTGAAGAACAAGAATCCTCCTTATTAGACAGGCCTATGGTAGATACAGTGATCTCTTCAATGCTGAGTTCTTCATGTGATCTTTTATCACTCGCAGCCAATTAACAAATGTGTCGTTCCTCATCGCATGAAGAAGATAGATGTCCTCCGAAGTCATTCGATCCTTTAAAACTCTTCCTGGTAGAATCACTTCTGCCAGCAAATGAGCCATAATCTTTTCTTCTTTTTGTAGTCCCTCATGTGCGAAGACATTTTCAGTATCATACATTCTAGGGAATCTAAGCTAATCCCTATAAACTTGTTTCTTGCTCAGTAAGGTATTGATTCCAGTAGTTGGAAGATGTGATAATGCTCCTTCCGATGGTGAATTTGTAACAATGTTCCAGATGAGATCATCAATGTAGATATCAATACCTTTCACTCTTGAGTATATAATATCATCTTCTAACCTCAGATTGTGATAAAAGACCTTGACTAGATCGGGATACCAATAGCCTTTCATCTCAACGAAAGTCGAAAGTCCTTGTCTTTCCAACCAGTATGGGAATGTGAATCCTTCATTATTGAATAGAGTCAGGTTAACATTCATAGGGTCAGCGACAATCTTTGGAGTAGCATTGAGGAACCTTCTTCAACTATTTTCGTCACTTATCCAACCCATAACAGACCCTGATTTTGCTCTCTTAAATCCTGCACTTAGAGCTTTTCCTCATCACAATATGGATAGAACATACCAAATATGACACCAATAACAATCCTTTGGTAGCATCAAATGGAACCCAGCTCAACAACAAAATTTTCAATTCTAAATTTGAAAACCATTTATATATATGATGAGAAACGACACACTTTTATATATATATATATATATATATATATATATATATATATATATATATATATATATATATATATATATATATATATATATATTATACATATACTGTAAACTCATTCTTAATTTCCTGTTTTGTTTTAACTGAGTTTGGCAATTACTAAAATCAAAACAGCTAGAAACATCTTGATATACTCATTCAAAAATAATAATCAAATAATAATAGAAGTGCCTAAAATCTGTGACTTAAATTACAAGATCACAAAAAATATACAGAGGAAACATCAACAATCTAGCATCATCGTTTTCTTTTTGACAGAAATCTAGCATCAGTTATTTACAGCAATATAAAATATGGCCAGATTCATAGATCTTATGGAACTATTCATCCATTGTACACTCCAATCGCTTCATGAACTCACCTAATCAATGCTTCACAGATTATCATAATAACCCCCAACACTTATATGAGCTCTGCTCATAGGAACACCTCTTGCTGCAGAAATTACATCATTTAATTTTGTTGCATGCTGTACCACTTGCTTAATCCTCTGAAATCACAACCAAACCAATCACTACTTCAAAATCCAACAACCAATTAAAACAATATTGGACCAAAACCAGTAAACTATTTAATATTCCAAATTGCAATCACCAAAAGATTCCAAAAATCTTGCCAGAGGTAAACAGACTTTTTCTTTCCTTGACATTTCTCAAACAAACAAACAACAGAACCCAATACTAAATCACTCTTAGAATTTTACTCAATATCTATGTTGTCAAAAATTGTGACCAAACACAGTTGACACTTTAAAAAGTCACAAATGTACTGAATATTTAAAAAAGATAAGTTTATACAGTTCTTAAGATGATAAACGAAAGCAGAGTTCTACTTCAATGTTTCATGTTATAAAAAGGTTTTCATTACATGTCAGCATCAATCACAGAATTGAATCTTGATTCTAATAGAAAACCAACATTGAATACAGTAATGAAATTCCAAAATCTTGATATTGCAGTTTCAGTTTTACAAGGAACAAACTTAGTGAAAATAAAAAAACTGAGATTAGCTTACCTTGTCATCAGTATAGATCTGGAACCGGATCTTCTGATCCTGCTTTAGTTTGTTCTTTTGTTGGCTTCCAAAGAAGAACATATGGCTCCAACACCAGTCAAACTCCATTTCCACAAGTTGAAACCACTTTTATTTTCTTCATCCCAAGTGAAGTTCTCTTCTTTCTCACACACTTCCTTCTCCACAACCCTTCTTCTGGGAGAGGTGATTATCTCTATGGTTTCACCTTTGTCCTCAAATTTGAAGCCTCCTGCATCAATTAGAGGCTAGAAAATAGAATAAAAGAAGCATAAATAAATTAAAGAAAACAATGGTATAAATAAGATACCAGCCTCTGGTTACACTTCCCTTTTCCCATGGCATTAAACTCCTCAACTTTATGCTCTTATACATGTCTTTTAACAACTCATTCCAGCAATGTGTTCTCGCCGAACTGTTCACATTATCTAATGCTCTTTTTTGGGCGGCAGCCTCTTCTGTTGCAGCTTCAGCCTCGTCAACATACTCAAAATTTGCAACCTAAATTGTGGATTCCACTCAGTTAATCAAAAGCACAAAAACCCAACAGAAAACTGAATGAAATGAAAAACGGTAAATAAATTTCATGTAGCAATTCTTGTAATAAAGGCAAGATTGATGTTGACATAGTAGGAAAATGTAATGGAGGCAAAGTGCTCCATCATCTACCAAGAACTGCAAGTACATCTGTCAAAAAATTTCCTAAATATCAAAGAACCCATACTTCAAGAAACCATTACAATAGCATCACATGAATGGCGCAAATCCTGAATCAGGCCATAAAATGCTTTCACAACAAAAAAATAATAATGAGAAATTTTCGGAGGCAGCAGTATACAGGTAAGAAGTAGTTTCAGTTCATACCTTAATCGGATTGCTCCAAATGCATTTGGAAAGTATATAAGATCATCAATGCTTTCAATTTCAAATCCAACAACTAGACCACCAGAATAAACCATTGCTTGCTCCTTCTAGAGTAGTGCTATTTGAGATTCCAGAAGAGAAAATCTTGTCATAATAGAAATCGGAAATCCTTTAAAAAAAAATTACATTTCATCAATGGAAATAAATTAAATTTCATCAATAGCTTACTGGCAACGTCGTTGGCGGCTCTTCCGACATCGGACTGCACTGTCGCGGGTGGTTTCGTGTACGATGTAGAGTTGTGCTTTTTGTGCCTATCAATTAAGTTCAAACAAAATACAAACCAAGGTGTTTTTCATTTGAGTGGATTTGAGGTAGAGTAATTGAGTGGATTTGAAGATAATTTTTATTGTTGTTTATTTGAGTGAATTTGAAGACGAGAGTGGATTTGGAAGTAAAGTTTGTGACAATTAGTGTAAGATTTAATTTATATGGCAGATTAAAAAAATTTACTTCCAAATCCAGACTCGTTTACCTCCAAATTCACTCAAATAAACAACACAAAAAATTACCTTCAAATCCACTCAATTACTCTTCCTCAAATCTATTCAAGTGAACAAGACCTAAGAGATAAAAATAAAAGGAAAGAAAGAGTAATATGACCTAAAAAGTAACAAAGGAATGTAGTGAGTGATAACCGACATATTGGTTGTGAAGAAGGATTGAAAGAATGTAGGAGATGGTGATACTTAGGGACGGTTGATTTTTATAAGACCGCAGGAAATTAGTGGCAGTTTTAAAACCGCGAAAAAAAAAACCTACTATAATAAAGTGTTTTTGTAGTGTTAATCACTTAAAAATTTTCTATATAAAAATTATATTCTATTTTGAAACATTTTAAAATTTTATTATCATGAAAGAATTCTCCATTAAAACGCACTCTAAGTTACTAAAATGTTCAAGAAATTACAATATTCAGTAATACAATTCATTAGATAAAATTATATATGATACATTTTATCATTCAAATGTCACCATTTTACTTTCCTTTTAGACATATTATCATACTTTTTAAATTTTAATGTACTTTTTATTTGTTAAATTCTACAGAATTTGATAAAAAAAACAACTTTATTTTTAGTTTTATTTTTTAACTATACTGGAAATTTAACAAACAAGTGAAAGACTAGAAAATTGAAAAGAAGGATTATAAGGTTGATTTAATGGTAAGTTATATGTTCAATTTTTTTTTTCATTAACAAAATATTAACTTTTAACACTAGTCGGTTGTCTCATAATTTTACAATATCAAATTATCATAAAATAATCTTTTTAAAGTTTCATAATCACTAAACAAATTTATGAATTATATGTAGTTTAAACAATTGCCATCACTCTTTTCTTGAATTACTTTCATATATTAAAGATAATGGTTAAATGTTTTTTATTTCTAAAATTATTAAGCGACATTGATTTTAGTCTTCTTTGAAAGTTTAATCTAATCAGGTCTTCATCCTTTTAAAAATTATTGAATCGATCTTCAATGACTAATATGATTAGTATTTTCTTTGGAGTGTCAAACGGTAATTCACGTCAGCACTTCGTTTGTGACGTGAACAACTATTTAATTTAAAAAATACTTTTTAATTTTTCATTTCATCTTCTTATTCTTTTTTAAGCTAGGGCAACCATCTCATCTCTTCACTTTCTCTAACAGCACCACCCTCCATGACCGTACATAGCCAACCCCATTGTTGCTCCCTACCATTTGTCGTTGTCACGTCGTGCCAAGTGTCTGGCATCGTTGTCGACATCACCAGCTTCACTCTTTCTCATCTTCCTTCTTTATTTCAGACTAGGAAACATCATAATGATCAGTCGTCATATCTCCATCTTTGTCGAGCTCACTTCATTGTCGTCACTGATACATCCATGGTAATGGATGACATCGACATCATCACTTCTACGATTGTCCTCCCAACATGATCCAAAAATAGTCATTGTGCCTCTCTTTGGTTTTTGGTCTCTCTGGGTTTTTAATTGTGCACAAAATGTTGGAAAACGGAGGTAGAGAAGGGTCACTTAGATGTGAGTACAAATTTGAAGAATCTCATATCTTCATTTTCAATTATTTTTTTCAAATTGGGTGTAAAGGATTTGGAATGATGGTGTGGTCGGTGTTTATTTGCATGGGTGGAGGATGAAGAAAATGATCTTGGGTGATAAATTTTTTATTCTGATATTTAGGGAGAAACCCAAGCTTTAGAAAGAAGAAGATGAAGTGGAAAGTAACTCAATATTTTTTGAATTGAATAATTATTCACGTGTCCTAAACAAAATGCTGATGTGGATTGTCGTTTGTCACATCAAAGAAAAAACTAAACATTTTAGTATTTGAGAACTGATTCTGCAAATTTTGAAAGGATTAGGGCCTAATTAGACCAAACTTTGAAAATTGGATGTAAAGGATTTGGAAGGATGGTGTGGTGGGTGTTTATTTGCATGGGTGGAGGATGAAGAAAATGATCTTGGGTGATAAATTTTTTATTCTGATATTTAGGGAGAAACCCAAGCTTTAGAAAGAAGAAGATGAAGTGGAAAGTAACTCAATATTTTTTGAATTGAATAATTATTCACGTGTCCTAAACAAAATGTTGACGTGGATTGTCGTTTGTCACATCAAAGAAACAACTAAACATTTTAGTATTTGAGAACTGATTCTGCAAATTTTGAAAGGATTAGGACCTAATTAGACCAAATTTTGAACAAGAGACTAAAATCAAAATGGCTTAATAGTTTAGGGATAAAAAATATATTTTACTCTTAAGATAAATATAAAATAATAGTTTGACAAAATCAAATATTATGTTCAATATTCTATCATTTATGACTCTTAATTTTAGCTATTCACAATATCAATTTTTATTTATTGTGTAATATTAAAGTTACTATTTTAATTATTCATCAACATCAGGACAATATTTGTCTTTATTAGCACAATTATCCTTTACTTGTATGTTATTTTTTGTACTTATTATTTTTTATGTCACTTTTTTATTTAAACATATACATGATCTATGCAAATCACGATATTCAATCTCTTTTTCTATCTTAGTATCCAAGTTTTTGATCCATAATCACAAATCTCATGTCATATGCTGCCAACAAGTGAAAGGACATCACATCTAAATAGCTTTGGAATGAAGCTCAAAAGCCTTGTTGGTGCGCACACTAGATCTAGAATCGTCTATCTTGAATTTCACAACACACATAAAGAAGGAGCAATTTCTTAACAAAATGAGAAAACTTGCTAATAAGTTAAAGTTGTCAGGTTCACCAAATTCTAACTCTGATTTAGTGATTCATACACTAAATCTTTTGGATTATGATTACAATGGTTATCAAATGGTTATTAAAGTTGAATTGAATTGCAAACCCAATTGTTAATTTTTTGAAAGCCGATTAGGTCAACTCAATAATTTTAGCAACTTAATCTGAATGCCTCTACAAAACTTTGCTACCAAGAATGAGTCTAAAAGGCAACAGATTTAGATCCTAAAGTGATTGGAGAAGTTCTAATTTCAAAACCACGAAAGGCGACAAAAGAAGAGGTCTAAACCAATAAGCTATATAAAGGTGTTATCAATTTATAAGTCCTATATATTAGAGCTGTCAAAACGGGTAACCCGGCTCGACCCGGCCCGGTCCACCACGGGTTGGTCACTTAGTGAGTCAACCCAACCCGACTCATTTATTAGCGAGCCAGAAAAACTTGAACCCGGCCCGACCCACCACGGGTTGGTGGGTAAACGGGTTGGCTCATTAGCCCATTTAATTTTTTTTTAAAATAAAAAAAAAATACAAACTTTCTGTAATTTAAATTTAAACAAACTTTCTGGCATTATCTTTGTTTGTTTGCTACAGAACAATCTTCAATCTCAACCGTACAAAGCACAATAATACTATATTATATGCAAAAGTAGGAAATGTCAAACCAACCTGAATGTAGTTTATCACATCAATTGTTGTAACCCTTGATCCTTGTTCTTGTTGTCTCCAAATTCACTAATAAATATTTTCCTAATATTAGAACAATTCCGACAATCAATAAAAAAAAATATTAGTAAAAAAAAAGAGAACCAGTTTTCAACAACATCAACAAAAATTTAATAGTTTAATCTGTAACATAATTTCCCAAATTCAAAGATATCAAAAAGAGCTTGTTCAAATAATGTATATTCAAATTGTTTAAATAAAATTAAAAAAAATCTGATAGAAGCATGTTAGAACATGAAAAAATCATTCCATGTCTTCAAATCCCCCAGAACAAAAAACAAATTCGCAAACCCCTATTTTTGTCATTATAGGGTTTTTGGAAAAAAAAAAGAAAGAGAAATGAGAAAACAAAAATGTGGAGAAAAGAGAAGAAAAAATGAAGGGTGTTTTACCTGCTCCTTGAAGAATTTCAGTGAAGTGAGGGTGAGAGCACCGTCAAATGAGAGCAAGCACTTTGTGAGAACAGATGTTACTTTTTTGGTATACACAGTGAGTGAAGAGAGTATTTTACTTTTTAGGGTTTTATAAATAAAATAATAAATTAAAAAAACAAAATTAGGTAGGTGGGTTGGTGGGCCAACCCGGCTCACCACGGGTTCAACCCGCATGAGCCGGGTCTAAATGAGCCGGGTTGAAATCTGACCCGCATATAAGTGGGTTGTATTTTTCCAACCCAACCCGGCCCGAACCCGTGACGGGCCGGGTTGACCCGCGGGTTGTGACCCATTTTGACGGCTCTACTATATATAAAAAAAAAAAACATTTGTAATAAGTCTCTTAGAGATATCAATGGTTGTTATCTTTGTTGTAAACTTATAACCACTTGTAAAAAACAGAGTTTTTACCGCGCACATTATCCATTGGTTCACCAGAAACCGCAGCATAATATTGCACGGTGGCATTTCTGAAAATAAATCGAACGTATAGGTCGTGGTTCATAGGGGAACCGCGACCTATTCCCCCTACAAATTTCTGACATTGATGCCACATCAGTACGATAATAAATTGCAGGGGGGAATAGGTCGCGGTTGCTCTGAGAACCGCGACCTATTTCCCCTGCAACTTTTGACATTCCCCTCAAGTCAGTCCCTTTAATAAATTCGCAGGGGAATAGGCCGCGATTGTTCACAGAACCGCAACCTATTCCCCTGCAAATTTATTACAGGGACTGACATGGTGGGAATATCAGAAATTTGCAGGGGGAATAAGTCGCGGTTTCTCTGGGAACCGTGGCCTATTCCCCGTGCAAATTTCTGACATTCTCCACAAAGACAGTTGGGAGGATTCAAAACATCAAGGAATAGGCCGCGGTTGTGGGGGAAACCGCGACCTATTCCCTGATCTGAATAAATTTTAAATATTTAAGGGAATAGGCCGCGGTTGGGCGCTGAACGCGGCATAAAGGTTTCAAAAAAATTTCAAAAATGTCATTTTGATTTTTTTTTCAGGGGAATAGGCCGCGGTTGTGAGGGGAACCACAGCCTATTCACCTCTATTACCACGATTAAGTTGTGAACCGCAGTCGATTCTCCTGTAGGTTAAAAAAATAAAATACATATGATGAATAGTATCGTCTCCTTCGCGGAAATAGTTTCAGAGCGAGCTGCTTCCATATCTCCGTCGCGACCCAAACTTTTGCTTTCATTTTCAATCATTTTACACCGTTTAAGCTCATTTTTGTTCGGTGTCGTTGCCATTTTCAACGTTGGGGAAGAGTTTTAACTGATCAAAATCGTTGGAAATGTCTTTATATTGGGTTTGTCTGATTCTTCCCTTTAGTCGTAAATTGCGTTTTGATGTTTGTCTTTATTTCTTAAACTAATATTTGTTTGTATATTTTTGTAGGTTTGAATATTTTAGAGTTGATTTTTCTAGCATTTTGATCGCAGGTTGTTCATCGTTTTTGGCTTTTCACACTACCAGGTTCTTATATTAATGTTTAAATTTTACTTTTATTAGATTGTATAATTTTGTATGATTGAATATGTGATTGAATGATCATATAATTTTGTATGTTTGAATAAATTTATATGATTGTATAATTTTGTATGATGGTATGATTTTAAAGTTTAATTTTTTTATTATACAATGTTATTTTTATGTTGAATATATGTTATTATTTCAATGTTTTTGATTAAATGATTGTATGATTGAATTGAACTAACCTAAATTTGTCGTTAGATGATGAATATTTTTTTGTATTGTAATTTTTTAGAATTTATAAGTCAGAATATTTATGTATGGATCGAAATTGGATTACTTTACCACGCATTAGTGCTGAGTATGGGAGAGGGGTAGAAGAATTTATACAATTTGCGCAACATAATGAGGGAAGAAGTGATGATGAAGTGAAGTTTAGATGTCCTTCTGTTAACTATTTGAATGCGAGAAAGTTGAACGCAACCCAAATTAGAGAACATCTTATCTGTGATGGTTTCCTAAGATTTTATACAACATGGATATGGGACAGCGAAGAAATGTACTTTCCGACAACTCCCAGACTAAAAATGTTATTGATTCCACCATGGAAGAAGATCAACCGGATGCCCCCACACATCACCACGAGGCTTTCCAATGTGTTTTGTCATCACTCGCACACTTTCCGGGAAAACTTCCCGGAAGGTCACCCATCCCAAAATTACTCCCATCCCAAAATTACTTCAGGCTAAGCACGCTTAACCATGGAGTTCTTATGGGTTAGGCTACTGAAAAGCAAATGCATTTTGGTGATATGAGTAGCCAAATCAATTCCTTTAAGTTATCCTTCAACTGTATAGTCCCATACCTATATAGTCTCCAGATCCCTCTCATTCCGGTGGATGTTCGATTCGTCCATGTGCCCATTCCACTGGAAGCCTGCCAGGAGCCGCTCCTTGTCTGTGCCCCCTGCACCATGCCTCTTGCACCGGCGATCACTCCCCGCCCTCGTCAGTGCCCGGGTGTCACATTAAGGCTCATAAATTTGAAGGCGACCAATGGATGGACTGATAAGAGTTTCACAGAATTGTTGACGTTGTTGAATGAAATGCTACCAGATGGAAATAAACTACCCACTCGTAATTATGATGTGAAGAAAATTCTTTGTCCAATGGGTATGGAGTATAAAAGGATACATGCTTGTCCCAATTATTGCATTTTATATAGGAAAGAGTTTGAATATTTGACAAAGTGTCCAAAATGTGGGTTATCACGATACAAGTCAAAAAACAATAGTGAAGATAATGGTCAGATAGAAAAAAATGTGCTTTGAAAGTAGTTTGGTACCTTCCAATAGTGCCCAGACTTAAGCGTTTGTTTGTGAATCTCAAAGATGCTAAAAACCTTATATGGCATGCAGATGAGAGAAAAATTGATGGACTGCTTCGTCATCCAGTTGATTCAAAGCAATGGAAAAATATTGATCAACAATTCCCCCAATTTGGTAAAAAGTATAGAAATCTTAGGCTTGGTTTAGCCACTGATGGAATGAACCCATTTGGTAATCTGAGTACCAATCACAGTTGTTGGCTTGTTATATTGATAATTTACAACTTATCTCCTGCATTATGCATGAAGAGGAAGTACATGATGTTGTCTATGATGATATTTGGTCTAAAGCAGCCTGGAAATGACATAAATGTTTATATAAGTCAACTAGTTGAAGACTTGAAGTTTTTGTGGGTTGATGGAGTTGAAATATTTGATGCATTCGCTTCTGAAACTTTTGTGATGCGTGCAATCTTATTTTGCACCATTAATGACTTTCCAGCTAATGGTAATTTGTCAGGATATAGTGTCAAGGGTCATAAAGCATGTCATATTTGTGAAGAAAGCACTACAACTCATCAATTCAAACACGGAAGAAAGACGATGCATTTACGTCATCGGAGATTTCTAAAATGTAATCATCCATATCGAAGGTTAAACAAAGCATTCAATGGATATCAAGAGAGGGACGAAGCACCAAATCCACTTACTGGCCGTCAAATTCTTGAAAAAGTTAATAAGATACATCATGTATTTGGGAAAACATCCAAGAAGTCATTTGTAACGACCCCTTGGAAGAAGAAATCAATATTCTTTGATCTATTATACTGGTCAAAGTTAGATGTTAGACATTGCATAGATGTGATGCATGTAGAGAAGAATGCGTGTGATAGCTGGATTGGTACACTACTCAACATTCAGGGAAAGACAAAAGATGGAGTGAATGCTCGTTTGGATTTGGTTGACATGAATATCGAGAAGAGTTGGCACCAAGGGAGATTGGTAAATGTACTTATTTGCCTCCTGCATGTTACACAATGTCTAGACAAGAGAAGATAAGTTTTTGCCTTTATTTAAAGAGTATCAAAGTACCACAAGGATATTCTTCAAATATGAAGAGTTTAGTGTCGATGCAGGACTTAAAGCTTGTTGGCATGAAGTCTCACGATTCCCACGTCTTAATGCAACAATTGTTATCGGTGGCTATTCATAGAATTTTGCCCAAAAATGTTAGGCAAACCATAAACAGGTTGTGTTCGTTTTTCTCATCAATATGTAGTAAAGCCATTGATCCTACAAAGTTAGATGAACTTCCATGAGAGATTGTTATCATCTTGTGTCAACTACAGATGTTTTTCCCTCCATCTTTTTTTGACATCATGGTACATTTACTTGTTCATTTGGTTAGAGAAATCAAGTTGTGCGGACCGGTATACTGAAGATAGATGTATCCTATTGAGCGTTATATGAAGATTTTGAAAGGGTACGTTAAAAATCCATATCGTCCCGAAGGTTCAATGATTGAAAGGTATATTGCTGAAGAAAGTATCGAGTTTTGTTCAGATTACATGACATCAACGAATTCAGTAGGAGTTCCTTGCACATCATGGTTGAATAAATGTTCTACAAGTAAAAGCATCCGAGGTGTGAATGTGGTGATAAAAGATCGCGAAGAATTGTTGCAAGCGCATCTTTATATATTGAACAACACAGATGAGGTGATCCCTTTTTTGGAAGCACACAAAGCCATTGTTAAGAATAAAAATCCAAGACAATAAGAGAAATGACAGTTGATGGAGCATAACAAAACATTTATGTCTTGGTTCAAATATGAAATTGACAAAGACCCACATTCTTCTCAAACTTTCTTGTGGCTTGCAAATGGTTTAAAGTTTGATGTCGTATGTTGTACAGGTTATGAAGTCAATAATTGTACAATCTATACGAAGACTTTGGATGATAAAAGCATAGTACAAATTAGTGGAGTCAGTTTAGAAGCTGAGTCTCTTCAATTTTCCACATTAAAAGATCAATCTCATGTACTTGGATCAATGAGATATTATGGTATAATAGAAGAGATATGGCAGGTTGATTACACCAAGTTTTTTGTTCCATTGTTCAAATGTAAGTGGTTTGACAATAAGAGTGGTGTGAAAATAGATGAATCGGGTATGACACTAGTTGATTTTCGAAAGGTGGGTTATCGAGATGAACCGTTTATCACGGTACATCAAGCATCTCAGGTTTTTTATGTCAAAGATCCTGTGTCTGACCATTGGTATGTCGCTCTTCAAGGCAAAAAACAAATTGAAGTTAACGAAGACAATCTGATTAATATTCATATTGCTGACAACCATTCATTTCAAACTACAAAAAATTTGGATGACCAACCTCTAGTTGATGATGTACATGCAATTCGGTCAGATCATGATGAGGGAATATACATATGATGAATCCATATCTTTATGGATGAATTTCAAATTTCTGTATAAGTATTTTATTAATATCACATAAGTTTTTTATTAATATTTCCTATGATTACTATTACATGTTTTGTTAAATTATATGATATTACATAAGTCTTTTATTAATATTTCATGTTGTTATTTATTTTGACACATATATGGCTGACCATCCACATTCTTCAGGGAATGAGGCTTCCCCTTCCAGATCCACTAGAGGACCCACCAGGATGAAACAACTTTTGATCAGAAAAAATAGTGGTGAAAGAACATCAGTGAATGTTAACGTGATCACGGGTGTGGCAACTGGCCCCAATGCAGATGACTTCCGATCATACCTTTGAGTAGTGGCACGTGACAACATTAGTATTCTGACTCCATCTTTTGACCATGTGTCCGAGGTTTATCGGAACATTATATGGAACGATATATTGGTAAGTTAGTTAATATCATTTGAATTACAATTTGTTTATATTGATAATTTTGTACTGATACAACTTTATTATGTTTATTTCAGCTGACATTTGACATTCAAAATGTCGCAACACTTAGAAATAAGTGTTTATCAACTGTTGTTGAAAACTTCTGAAATTTTAAAAGTAAGTTGACCTCGAGATATATTTATTAAAGCAAAAAAAATAAGTCTCCATGTAATACATATAAGGCCATTGATGAGGAGACTTGGCAGCTCTTTGTACAGAGTCGAACAACAGAGGAATGATAGGTTATATAGTTGATATTATTCAATTCCTCATTATCAAATATATATCATATGAACTAATTAATTAAACATATGTGACAGGCAAAAAGAAGCAAAGCACAAGAAACAAGTGCTCAAAATAAAAACCTTCACATATTATCTCGTGGTGGGTATAGGAAGCTTGAGGAGAAAATCCTTAAGCAAAAGGCAAAAGCTAGACCACCATCTGAGGGTGGTAGCCCCCAGCCTCCTTCTCCGCCTTCTCGGCATGAGAAATGGAAGTTGGCTCGTATAAAACCATCAGACACCTACTATTCTGACACTGCACGGGAAATATCTGAAAGAATTGTAAGTTATCACTGTTCCTAAAATAATAATAATTTCATTATACATACTACATTGAACTTTTTAAAGAATAATGGTGTTTTGTAATGTTACAGGACTCCTTGGTTGAGCAGAGCTCCCAAGGTCAATTCACTCCAGGGTCGCCAGGATATTCTTACCAATTGGACGACCTGAGCACTCTGGATGTGTACGTGCTGCTGGAACTGGAATAGGCATTTGAGATTATTTTTGGAGCTCTTCTCGTCAAACTTCATATGCATACAACGAAGCACAAGAACAAAGGCTGACACAAGAGATCACAAAAAAGCTTCGAGCAGACCTTAGGGAGGAGCTTAGGACAGAGCTCAGGACAGAGGTTAGGGATGAATTGTGTAATGAGGTATGCATCATGTTCTAGCAGCAGTTTGAGAGCTATGGCATGCTCCTGATACCATCTCCTGTACAGGAGCATGAACATGTTGTGCCTCCCACAGGTAAAATTAATAAACATTTATGTGCAATTATTTCTATCTTTTGTATAATCTAACATTTACTCTGATAGGGAGAAGCGGGAAAGGAAGTTGTTCAGCACCAGTCGTCCCAAGGGATGACATGGACGATGCTAGTCCATGTCTGCTATAAATTTTAAACGGTACCAAGACGATGTTGGTAGCTCGTGGAACAGTGTTTAAGGCAGCGACTGTTGTTCATGGTATGGAGCTATCAGAGGATGAGGTGAAGGTCTTAGTAGACAACATTATCATACCAGACGCCTCAGTGCCTCTGCCCACAGATGAGATTTTCACTCTGGCACATGCATTCCAGTCTTTTATCGCTTGGCCTAAACAATTGGTTGGTTCAGTTTCTAATCCCTCGGTATGGAATTCTACTTTACACTTCTCAATTTTAAAGTTTACATGTTATTGATGTCAAAACTTATCTTATTTTTCCATGTAACAACAGACGCAGGCATAGGAGAAGATTCCTCTATTTGAGGACGATCCTCTTAGTTCATTGCAGCTACTTGCTGACACCATTGCAGATAAGCATTTGGAGGTTGAATATGATGCTAATGTATTTGGGAGAGGCTTTGAGGTCCCATCATACCTGCATAGCCAAGATGTCAAAGAGCTTGCATCGGGAACATAAGAGTTGAATATTACATTAGTTTAGTTATGGATGATGTAAGTCTATGAGCAATTATTTATATAAAATTGATTTGTATATCAAGTATACTTATATCAAAGTTAATTTTTTATTTCAGGTATATGTTTGGGATCAATAACAACTTGGGGTACAATGATGATTATGGGTTCATTGATCCCCAAGTCATTCACGAAACAAATGATTTTGATCAGATCACAACACATCTCACAAGAAGATTTGAAGCGGCAAGAAAATATATTTTATGCCTTATATATCTGGGTAAATGAACTTTGTTAACATAATAAAGTTTCATATGTGATTTTAATATATAATAATTAAGTTATTATGAATTTCAGGCGCCACTGGCAGCTTCTTGTTATTTCTATACAGGAGAGTCATGTTTTGTGGTTCTGCTCATTGCACAAGTCTCCTCCCATACATCTCAGACAAGCAGTTGATCGGTAAGAACCTCAATGTTTGGACTTTCTTTGTTATATAAATGAATGCTACAACCTTTTTTTTTTATATATAGTTCTATTCCAACAAGTATGATGATGGTTGGGAGATCAATTGCTAACAGTAGAAAGCTTGCATGGATTTCTCTCAAGGTTTGACATATGCTAAAGTCATACTTTTTTACAGTTGTTTTGTTTTAATGATTTTCACTAACTATTTACAACTGTGATGATATATTGTAGTGTAACAGACAGAAGGGGTCATATGAGTGCGGATACTATGTAATGTATTGGATGACCCACATTATTCGTTCCCATATCACAAGAGGATGTGAAAAGGTAATATTTAAATTTAACAAATTTAGATTTTCTCCAACATTTGGAATTCATATACACTAATTAATATCAATTGTCTTGTTCAGAGATTCAAGACTACTACAGTAATTCCTAAGAAGCCACTTTCATTCCTGAGGAAAGCTGTTGCCAAATATTTAGTTAGATTATATAATAGTTCATAGTTATTAGATTTGAAATACATTTGAACATGTCGATTAAAAGTTATTAGACTTTGTACATTATGTGATGAAAACATTATTTATTGTGTTGGATCTGTTAAATCTGTGTACATTATATGATTGTTTGATATGCAAGTCTATTTTTATGATAGAGGAAATCACAAAAACAGACCTGCTATTAAAAAAATTCAAGGAGAATAGGTTGCGACTGTGACCACAACCGCGGTAGAAAGTTGAACAATTTTATTTTATTTTTTTAAAAAAAATGGGTTTTGGCCGCGGTTGTAGCACGAACCGCAGTCTATTCCACGCTTTTTACCGCGGTTTGAACCGCAGCCTAATGTTAAACGATTTTTTTTTCTTTTAAAAAAAGTGGGGGTTTTGGCTGCAGTTCATAGGGGAACCGTGGTCATATCTCCAGCTTTTTACCATGGTTGCAACTACGACCTAAAGTCTCAGACTTTTTAGTGTGCCCGTATATGCCGCAGTTCGAAAACCACGACATATACTAAAAAAAACCGCAGTCGTTTCCCTGCACTGCAGTAGTGAGCTAGACTCTGGACCTTCCTGCATGTATTATTCTGTTTTGTCAAATAATGATATGAAGATTATCCTGTGTAATAATATTTTATGCTGTTAATACAACATACAATAAATATTAGTTTTTTGGTGGATTTAATTTCTAAATACTCTTTTATTTCTGTGTCTAGGAAAAACTATTCTGTTTAATCCGTCTCACAGGATTAATTAAAACCCATGATTCGAAATGGGAAAACAAAAATAAAATTCCAATTTAAAAACCCTAATCCCATTACATAATTTCCAATAATTATAAAATTTCCGACATGTATTATTCTGTTTTGTCAAATAATGATATGAAGATTAGGTTGTATAATAATGTCTTTTGCTTACTCTGTTAATACAACATACAATAAAATATTAGGTTTTTTTATGAATTTAATTTCTAATTACTCTTCTATTTCTGTGTTAGGATCAATTAAAACCCATAGTTCGAAATGCGAAAACAGAAATAAAATTCCAATTTAAAGACTCTAATCCAATTACAAAATTTCCAATTCCAAAAATCCTAATCACAAAATCAACCAACACCAATCCAATTCGAAATACAAATCCAATTTGAAACCCTAAAAGGTGATAACAATAGGAGAAAAAAACTTGTTATTTTATTCAAAATTTATTACAGTATATACAATAAAGACTTATATTAAAGTAGAGGCGGAGGAGACAGCTGCAATTCTATCAAGATACTTTCAAGATCGACTATACTTATTAATAACGAAATCAAATTTTTTTTTCTAAGGAGATAACTTATGCAGGACCATCCAAGTTCAATATAAGAGTCATAACAAGAGTTATGTCAAAAAAATACAAAAAAAAAATGGAGTATTCACAACTTTATTCTTATTTTGAGTATTAGATATTAAAAATCTTTCTTTTTCTAAAAACTAATTTATAGGTCATTAATAAAGCTTAATAAACACTATAAATAATAATAATAAACTTCTCTACTGCCCAACCAGTCATCTCAATTTCAAAATTATTTGTTTCGCACTAATGCTGTGGAGGTTAGTTGGAAAATTCATAGTGAAATATTTGATTTTCCACGGTTGGAACTTTGTTATAGAGGAAAATATATTTTTTATACTGAGTTACCAACAGTGATTTGAATATTATATTTTAATAATTACTTTCTTAATTTTTAATTAAATTAATAATTTATTTTTTAGATTTGATTTTTTTTAAATATATATACTTAGAATTTATTTTTTTTAAATGATAAAAATAAAATTATATATAAAGATGAAAATAATACAAATTTAATTTCTTCAATTATTTTGAAGCATAATAATAATTATATAATTATTTATTTTTATTACATCATAATGATCATAACTAAATATATAAATTTTGAATATATACTAATGTTTGAAAATTTTGTATGGATTAAAAATAAAATTAATGTAAAGTGATGAATTAAACCTTAAATTATAAATTAATTTTATAAAATTTAATTAAATTTAATTTTTTTAAAACAAATAAATATAAATAGTTTAGCAAGGTTGAAAAACAAAATCAGTAATTTATTGGGCAAACCTCCGTGACTGAGCGTGTTCTTGATTATTGTTTGGTAGATTAGACCGAGGTGGTGAATTTTTTTTTTTGGAGAAGTTGGAAGTGTAAAATAAAATATCGAAGGCAGATGGTGAAACACTTTTATAGTTGGTTTAGGAATGCAACTCTCTGCCTTATTTTTTAATTCAATATTCATGTGAAACACATGTTATGGTTGCCTTGAGACTCATTCTTTCCTAATGATAAGTTTGGTGGCAAGGATATACATGCTGATTATAATGTCTCTGCCCTTATTTTTTAATTCAATATTCATTTGAAATACATGTCATGGTTGCATCATTGGATTTGGTTAGAGATGAGAACGGGGTTGGGTAAGGATATTCCACTAAAAATCTGTTTACCAGCCGTTTTAAATATGTGGATATGGATTTTGGCAGTTTCAATTTTTGATTTTAACACATTGATTATTAAAACTGAATTGATTTTATCACTTCATATTGTTTAATTTAATTAAGTGGAGTTATTGGGATTTTGATTCCTTTTGTTGAAATTAATGAAGTGAACTATCTGCCATGGTCTATTATTGTTGCGGATAATGTTGGCATTTTTGTTATGTGCATTGCTCTACTCCTTTTTCGAGTAGTTTTTCTTGGATGAGTTTAAGATTCATGTATGGATATCTCCTGACTATTTAGAATACTTGCAGTGGTGAAGAGGTAGCTATTGCAGCTGAGACACTGCTTCCGTTCCTGGTTTACTCTGGCTTACGGTTGTCTTGCAAGAGGTTTCCATGAAAGTGCCAAGATCATTCAGAAGCATGCTACACAGCTATGTGTTCTAGCAGATGACCAACCCGATTGTAACACCAAGTGTAACGCTTCAAATTCTGAATGTTACGGGTTTACAAATTTATTATTTTGTGAAAATGTGTTTTTCAAAATACTTTAACGTTTCAAGGTACATAATTTATTCAAATCATAATAGTTCTAAAGTCTTGTTCAATTATATTATTCCAAAAGGTAATTAAAATGACTAAGAGAATAAAACAACTATTTTTTTTCAAAAGTCTATATCAAAAGAACTTTATAAAGAAACCCAAATCTTCCCTCGTCATCTCACGAATCTATCATACTTTTGGAAGATTTGCAATATTATCATCTGTTCACGTATAACACATCATACGATCATCGTTAATAATTTCATTCACAAATACACAAATACAAACATGTATGGAGTAAGCTACTGATAAAACAATCATAACAACAACATACATACATACATACTGATTATATCAACCATAATCATACCTTCTAATTATATCAACCATAATCAAACACACAACAAGATACATAGCTTCTAGTTATATCAACCATAAACAAACACCTCATATATAAAAGTAATAAATACAGGATTCCTAATCCTATAACATAAACAATTCAATCATAATGAATTACTCGATCATCGGTCCCCGATCCTCAAACTTCCATCCTTGATCCTTGATCCCTAATCCTTGATGTCATCACTAACATCTCACACATAGACCTTTGGTCTGTCCACTCATTAGCACCTGTGCTAACTACTACTATAACCATTATGGTAACATCACTATCAACAAAGGTGTGGTTCGAGGACGAACCAAGCGGAAGCTGGTGGGCATGTGACGCCCGGGCACTGACGAGGGCGGGGAGTGATCGCCGGTGCAAAAGGCACGGACAAGGAGCGGCTCCTGGCAGGCTTCGAGTGGAAGGGGCACATGGACGAATCGAACATACACCGGAATGAGAGGGATCTGGAGACTGTATAGGTATGGGACTATACAGTTGAAAGATAGCTTAAAGGAATTGATTTGGCTACCCATATCACCAAAATGCATTTACTTTTCGGTAGCCTAACCCATAAGAACTCCATGGTTAAGCGTGCTTAGCCTGGAGTAATTCTGGGATGGGTGACCTTCCGGGAAGTTTTCCCGGAAAGTGTGCGAGTGATGACAAAGCACACTAGAAAGTCTCGTGGTGATTTGTGGAGGCAGTCAACAGTCCCTGTAAGTTGCCGGGACGTTACATACCTCACCGACGGTAGCCGTTCATACACTCCAATCTGTAGATTCCTCATACAGATACACTTGAGTCATCCATCTTTTGGCTTCGGACCTGTTCTCCTATCACACAAGGCAAAACATTCATCCTTCTCACCAAAGAAGATTCACCACTCGAATACTGTTCTCTTTTCTACAACCATTTGCCAAAGAGAACATCACTCTCTTTTCAACGAAAAATGCCAAAGAGAGTCATCCCCTTTCCAACCACTAATGCCAAAGGGAATATCCCTCCCTTTTCAACAACCATTGCCAGAGGGAGTCGCCACTCTCTTTTCAACAACCAATGCTAAGAGAGCACTTATCCTCAGATAAAACCAGGATTTACTTGGTACAACAAGTTGACTAATCTCTCATGCCTCATGCTCATTATCCACACACACTCTTGTGCATTCCATCTTCCAATCATGCTCCAATCTCAACCACAAGTCAATCCTCACCCTAAACAGAACCCTAAAGTCATTCTCTGATTCTCATCATGTTCTACAACTTCTCCAAAATAGAGTTGTTGAAGCGAGGATATTTTCTCTCACACTAGACCTCCGATTAATGATCCGAATGGTGAGAATCAAGAACCATGTTTGGAACCTACTGTTTAAAAATCCGCCCGATCCAACGGTGAACGACTTCACAACGATGAAAACACCACTGTAGATTTTATGAAATTCTCCAAACCAGAGGTTCTGATGCGAGGCTATTTTCTCCCAAACTAGACATCCGATTGACGATCCGAACGGTCGAAATGAAGAACCATACGTATAGACCTCACTATCCAAAAATCAGCCCGATCCAACGGTGAACAACTTCAAAACGACGAAAACACTAATGCAGGTTTTATGTTATGCGAGAATGACTTCTTTTCTTCCTTTCTCTTTCACTTGGTTTTTCCCTTTCTTCAAATGACTCTAATGTGCCCAACTAATCTGACCCACCTCCACTAAAACAAAGTGAGACATAATGGTCTACATTGTTTGACCTATTCTTCACATAGAAAGGGATCTCAATAACCCAACACTTACAACATATATTTGCACTAAAACATCATCAATCTTCCTTTGCACTAAAAGTTTATGTTGCTTTCTCTCTTCTTCTCCTAAAATGCCAATCTCCTCTCTTCCTTTATTTTATCTCTTTGATTTAAAGTTTTCTAGGGTTTCTAAACACACCAGAAACTACTCCTCTCTCCATATGTTATTATTTACAAATAACCCAACTTTATCTCTAATATTTCTCACTTATAATAATATATTTTATTCTAATTATAATGAGTTTATCAATAATATATTATTATTAATATTATCATTATTATTATCTAATAATAATATCTAATTACATCCAATAATATCTTAAGATATCTTTTAATTAGCAATATCTCCAAATATCTTTTAAATCATCTAACAATACCTAATAATGATTTTCTCTAATAATAATATCTTTTTTAATATTTAAATGTACTAAGATTATATCTCCTATTTTTATTTAACTAGTTTTAAAATAACAACAATTAAATCTTCTAAAAGATTTACATAATACCTTTTTATTAATTCATATTATTTAATTTACATATTTTTCCTTTCTACATCCCTATTTTAATTTTTTGCACCTCATTAATAAAAGGTAAAAGACCATTTTGCTCCTAGACAAAAATATAAATAAAATAAAATAAATATAACAATTATGTTATAACATAAATGTACACCTAAAAACACTAATTTCTAAAGAAAAACGGAGTCTCAAAACTACTTTATTTCTAAGATTTTCATTTTTCGGTTGTCTCATATTTTACAATATCAAATTATCATAAAATAATCTTTTTAAAATATCATAAAAAATTATCTTTAATCAAAATTAAAATATATTTTACATTTTTAGAATCACTAAACAAATTTTTGAATTATATGTAGTTTAAAAAATTGTCATCACTCTTTTCTTTAATTGCTTTCATATAAGATAATGGTTAAATATTTTTTATTTCTAAACTATTAAGGGATATTGATTTTAGTCTTCTTTAAAAGTTTGATCTAATTATGTCTTCATCCTTTTAAAAATGATTGAATCGGTCTTCAATGACTAATATTATTAGTGTTTTCTTTGGAGTGTCAGCACTTCGTTTGTGACGTGAAAAATTATTTAATTTAAAAATTATTTTTTATTTTTCATTTCATCTTCTTATTCTTTTTTAAGCTAGGGCATCCATCTCATATTTTCACTTTCTCTAGCAGCACCACCCTCCATGACCCCACATAGCCAACCCCATTGTTGTTCCTTACCATTTGTCGTTGTCATGTCGTGCCAAGTGTTAGGCATCGTTGTCGACGTCACCAGCGTCACTCTTTCTCATCTTCCTTCTCTATTTCAGATTGGAAAACATCATAGTGACCAATCGTTATGTCTCCATCTTTGTCGAGCTCACTTCATTGTCGTCATTGATACATCCATGGTAATGGACGACATCAGCACCATCACTTCTACGATTGTCATTTCGACATTATCCAAAAACAGTCATTGTGCCTCTCTTTGGTTTTTGGTCTCTCTGATTTTTTAATTGTGCACAAAATGTTGTACAATGGAGGTAGAGAAGGATCACTTAGATGTAAGTACAAATTTGGAGAACCTCATATCTTCATTTTCAATTTATTTTTTTTTCAAATTGGGTGTAAAGGATTTGGAATTATGGTGTGGGTGTTTATTTGCGTGGGTGGAGGATGAAGAAAATGATGTTGGGTGATAAATTTTTTATTTTGATATTTGGGGAGAAACCTAAGCTTTAGAAAGAAGAAGATGAAGTGAAAAATAACAAAATATTTTTTGAATTAAATAATTTTTCACGTGTCCTAAACAAAATGTTGATGTGGATTGTCGTTTTTCATATCAAAGAAAAAACTAAACCTTCTAGTAATTGAGAACTAATTCCACAAATTTTAAAGGATTAGCACCTAATTAGGCCAAACTTTGAAAAAAACGACTAAAATTAAAACGGCTTAACAGTTTAGGGATAAAAAAACATATTTAACTCTTAAGATAAATATAAAATAATAGTATGACAAAATCAAATATTATGTTCAATATTCTATCATTTATGACTTTTAATTTTAGTTAGTCACATTATCAATTTTTATTTATTGTGTAATATTAAAGTAACTATTGTAATTATTCATCAACATCATGAGTTTAGGACAATATTTGTCTTTATGAGCACAATTATCCGTTACTTGTATGTTTACAAGTAACTTTTTGTACTTATTTTTTTACTTCACTTTTGTATTTAAACATATACATGATCTATGCAAATCACGAGATTCAACCTCTTTTTCTATTTTAGTATCCGAGGTTTTGATCCATAATCACAACAATCATGTCATCTGCTGCCAACAAGTGAAATGACATCCCATCTAAATAGCTTTGGAATGAAACTCAAAAGCCTTGCTGGAGCGCATACCAGATCTAGAATCGTCTATCTTGAATTTCACAACACACATAAAGGAGACATAAAGAAGGACCAATATCTTTACAAGATTAGAAAACTTGCTGATAAGTTAAAGTTGGCAGGTTCACCAAATTCTAACTTTGATTTAGTGATTCGTACACTAAATCTTTTGGATTATGATTACAATGGTTATCAAATTGTATTATCATATTAACATCAGTTGGATTGAATTGCAAACCCAATTGTTAATTTTTTGAAAGTCGATTAGATCAACTCAATAATTTTAGCAACTTAATCTGAATGTCTCTACAAACTTTGCTACCAAGAATGAATCTAAAAGGCAACAGATTTAGATCCTAAAGTGATTGGAGAAATTCTAATTTCAAAAGCACGAAAGATGACAAAAGAAGAGGTCTAAATCAATAAGCTATATAATGGTGTTATCAATTTATAAGTCCTATATATATTTTAAAAAAAACATCTTCTATGGACAATGAAAAATAATAAACACATCGTGCATTCATAGTTTCACCTTATGAAGGTCAACATCATGAATGGTATTTTTACAATAGAACCAATAATATGTGTCATTTTAAGTTCCTACAAATATGCCTTATTTTGCTTTAATATTTATCATTTTTATTATTTTAATTAATTATAATAATGACAAGAACATTTTGACTTGATTTTCTAACCCGTTTAAATAATTTTTTTTTTCAAAATTGTAGAGGGATTGGCTATAGAAAATGAAGCTACATAAACGAAAGTTTTATCATAATAAATAATTTTAATTTCACATAAAATAACCTTTAAACACTAATCCTTCACTTGAATGGATTTGAGAGAGAATAATTAAGAGAATTTAAAAAAAATTGAAGATAAATTTTTTCAACTTTTATTTGAGTAGATGTAGAAGTAAGTGAGACTGGATTTGGAAATAAAATTTATAAAAATTAGTGTAGGATTTAATTAATATAACAGATTAAAAAAATTTATTTCCAAATCCACACTTACTTACCTCCAAATCCATTCAAATAAAAAAAAATTATTTTCAAATCCCTTTAAATACTTTCTCTCAGATCCATTGAAAGTGAAAAAAATGTAAAAGAAAGTTTATCACTAAATATCTTATTTTGTTACTGACGAGACTAGAGAAAACACAAAGTAAAAAAAATGTTTTCAACCACAAGCATTACATTTAACCCTTTTAACCCTTCAATATTTTCAAAAACTAAACAAAAACAATTATTCAGACCATATATCTGTCAAGTCTTCTAAGGTGTCGAGATCTGCAAAAATAGCTTGGTCAACTTGGTAATCTGGAATATAGACATCGTCATTTTGCACATTAACTGGGTAATCTGGAACATAGACGTCGTTATTTTGCATATGAACTTGATCATTTTGCACATCAACTTGGTAATCTGAAACATTGACATCGTCATTTTGCATATGAACTTGATCATGAGAAAGAAAGACATCCTCGTTGTCTGATGTTTTTGCGTCGTAAAAACTTTTTCTTTTGCCTTTATTGGGTGCGGCCAAATGTTTGTAGTAATGCTGTGCATGGCTGGAAACTTGTGCTGGAGTCCTGGTTTTCACCACATACCTTGAAATATTGGTCCATTGTCCCTTTTTGTATATCTCGAGTCCTTTCAGGAACAACCTATTATAAACAAAATCGTAATTAAGACTTGATTAAGCATTTAAGTATAGAAAAACAATGTACTTACTTGTGTTCTTCTTCACTCCATCTCTTGTAACTATTAGTTTGAGTCGGAGGTGGTGCTATAGATGAAGATGAAGATGATGATGATGATGATGATGCTGATGATGCTGATGGAGGAAACTCATTGCTTTCAAACTGGTTGTTCATATCTTTCGACATTCTTTGCTTCTTTCTTCTCTGAATCGTGTGTGATTCTTTTCACTGTAATCCTTTATAAAGTACTTTGTAGATATATAGATATAATATCTATAGATAGATATATAATCTCCCAGTAAACAACAGCTATATCTTAAATAATCTATTTTAACTGTATACGTCTTCTGTAGATTTCACCTAAGATTTTTTTTTAATAGAATAATTTATCTTTTTAAGTGTAAAACAGTTGTGATAAGATATGCTATTTGATTATAAAAATAACACAAGCCTAAATTATAATAACTTATTAAAACATTTTGATCTTGGAATTTTAAAATTTTAATTTCTTGTTTGAAAAAAATTATGCTCCCAAAATATATAAATATATAATATATATATATATATATATATATATATATATATATATATATATATATGTATGTGTGTGTGTACGTTGCATATAATATATGGTAGATTGAATAATTTGTTTTCACTGCAAATCTCTCTCTTATAGCTGTAAATAATGATTATATTGATCTTGATTAGTGAAGATTCGTTTATAAATTTAACTATTATCTAAAAAAATACAAGTCAATTTTATAAAAATAACGACTGGTATTACGTCGATCCACACAAAAAAATTAGGGTTTAAATCAATGTTTTAGGTTTGATGATTACATTTATCGTAGACATTAATAAAACAACCAGTAATAATTAAGATCTTATATAATTTAGTGAGTATATTATAATATATAACCAATAGTTGAAAATATTATTAACAATAATAAAATTAATAAAATATTCAATAATAATAAAATAATAATTATGATATAATATATAAAATAAGATTGAAAAACATAGTTCACACTAAAAATTGAAAATGGTATGTATTTATATAAATTATGACATTTAAAAGTACATATATAAAAACAAAATTAAGTATATTATAATGTTACGGGTAAATTTTGAATAATGCATTTATTAACAAAAACAAGTTTAAATTTAAAATGAAAAGGAAAGTGATAAATCCTGCAAATTAAAAATGACATTGTATTAAGCATTTTTTATTATAATTTTAACAAAAACAAGTTTAAATATAAAATGAAAATGGAAGTGATAAATCCTCCAAATTAAAAATGACATTGTATTAAGCATTTTGTACTTTTATAATGAGTAATCAAATTTTTAAACCTGAAAATTACAATTTAAATTTACAATAAATAATAATATGACATTCTTAAAATAATAATAATAACTCTTAAAATCATTATACAAAAGAAAATCTTAAAAAGCATTCTTATAAAACTTACAATAACATAGACATTTTGACTTTCTTAATGATTTTTTTGGAATGCTTGCAACAGTAGAACAAACGGTTCCTAAAAAAACACATTTCAGATCAATTTTCTTTTGAATACGGTTTTAGAAAATATTTATAAATTTTATTATGAATAAAAATTTGCAAGAACTTATTATTTATGTTTTTGGCAAAATACTCTGCACAAAATATTTTTCATAAAATTTAAATATTATTTACAGAAAATTTTGCAAGAAGTACTTGTAAATTTTATAATTTTATAGGAAATAATTATTTAGTTAAATAAAATTCTTAGAAAAGATAAAAAATTCTTTATATACAAAATTTTATTAATAAATTTATAAGAAAAATTGTATAAAATATTAAAAATTGTAGAATCTCACTAGTGGAAAAACGATGTTTAACGTCACCCATAAGACGTCGGTTTCGTGAAAAAGCGACGTCTATTATTACACGGTGGCATTATCGTAAATATATTGGTAAAATAAACGTCAATTTCCATGCTAGGCGACGTCTATAGACGTCGCACCTACCTCAAACCGACGCCAGATTGCCTAAGGTATGTGATAAGACAGACAATTCGACGTCGCCTAGAAAAGGGCACCAACGTTCCAGTCTCTAACAGGAAATCAAACGTCAAACAGTTCAGCTTTAGAGGTGGCATAGATGTCGGATCCCCTGAACAAGCGACGTCGACGGGGCTGCAATTAATGTTGTTCACCAACTTCCCAGGCGCTTAGACGTCAGGTAGTCAAACGGCGACGTCTAAGGCCTATCTGGAAAGCGGGAAGACAAAAATCCTTCAATTTAGACGTCGGTTCTGAATGTAAACGACGTCTAAATTGAAGTAATTAATTATTTTCACCAAATTCGAGGGTTTTAGACGTCGGCTAGAAGGGGCACTGACGTGAACTACCCTGACAGGAAATCAAGATCATTCCTTTCAGCTTCTTTAAGAAGAATAGACGTCGGATCCCCTGAACAAGCGACGTCGACTGGGGCTGCAATTAATGTTGTTCATCAACTTCCCAGGCAATTTCGACGTCGGTTAGAAGGGGCACCGACGTCGGATCCCGATCAAACACCGACATCCAACTTCATTATAAATAAACCGCAGCCCTTCTAACCACTCAGTTTCTGATTGCGTCTTCATCTCTTCTCCTTTTTCTCTGCTTCTCCTCTTCTTGTACTCCCTTGCGCACCTCTACTTTTTATCTCTTCCGACATTGCATTGTATTTTCTCATAACGTCATTGTCTTCATCCTCTCCTTTTTCTCTCTTCATCCCAGGTGCGTGGTTTTTCTTATGCTTACCGTTTAAACTTTCTTTAGTTTTTTATCGATTATCTTGTCGTTCAACTGATTAAATTTTGCCTTTTTTGTGTTGTGTTTTAGTGCAGTTTGGTAACATAGTGCACCATTCTCCCTTTGCTAGTTTCCTCACTAAAAGAATGTGATCTTTTGAGTTTTCTAGTTCTTCCGACCCAAAATGGAACTTGGGTCCTTGTCTACTTCTCGACACCGTTATTTTTTTCTGTTGCGGTTGAATAATTGGAAGTAGCCATGGACCCAGGTTCGGTTTTGGGTTGAAAGGACTAGAAGATTCAAAAGACGCAAGCTTTTTTTAGTGAGAGGAGAGTGTTACGCAATGTTACCGAAAGCCTGGATCAAAACTGCACTAAAACACAAAGTCATTGTTAGACGTCGGTTAATACCATGTCCGACGTCTATAACAACATAGACGTCGGTTAGTGTCACTTTAAACCTCTTTATATATTCATCTTGACGTCGATTTTATGCATAAGTGGACGTCTATATAGAGAAATTAGACGTCGGTGTGGGTATAAGTAGACGTCTATATGAACGTCGGTGGTATCGTGAATCGACGTTTATATGGACGTCGGTTGAGAGGATTTCCGACGTCCCGTAAACGTCACTCGTTTAGACATCGGTTGTGAAAGTGACGTTAAAAGCCCAAATTAACCGACGTTAAACAACGTTTTTACACTAGTGTCTATAAGTGATCAAGGATTTTATTGGAAAAATGATATTTTTGACACATAATTTTTTTATATTTTTTTTTACTTTTTTTAAAAAATTTTAAAAATTATAAAATTTTATTTTTTTAAAACAATTTTATCTTTGTTAAGTATGTAAATAAATGTCAATGTGTTTTTTTTTATTTGCAAATGAAATGCTTCAAACCAAGTAGATACTTCATTATTTGTTATCTATTAATAGTGTATAATTTAAAAGAACAAAATAGTTGTAAAATAACCATCAACCGCTAAAAAAAATTAAATACTATTTTATTTGAGATTAAACATATTACACCCAAACATATTAGTACGTAAATGCTGAATTCAACTATGCAGAATATAAAATAATAAAGCAAAATATAAAAAATAAAAAATAAAAAAAATAAAAAAAAAGGTTTCTGCAATAGTAATCTTAGACTCTTAATCCAATTAACCTAAGCTACACATTGGTTTGAACAAGCTGGAACCACTGGCTTTGAGGATCATCAAGACATTCAGAATCATCATTTATGCAGATACACTTTGAAGTCACAATGGTGGATGAGTTAGAATCCTTCTGCAAGCAAAGTTGTTCCTCCTGTTCATTCATACTTGCCAAGTGAAGTTTAGAAAGAGATTCAGATTTCCATGAACTGTTCTTCGTTTCACAATCAGAAACTACAACTGGAAGCCCTTCACCAGTTGCTGTTAAGCACTTCTCAGTCCTATGTAAAAGCATTTTAGTCTCATCATCCTCTCCACGAACCCATCTGTGTTTGCTCTCACAGCTTCCAAGTTCAACTTCATTCCTGTCATTCACTTGAGCACATTGACCAGATAGTGGGTGGTACAAGATATTTACAATGGGGGCCTTGGAGTTAGGTTCTGCATCAAGAACAGGTAATGTCAACCTTTATAAACACATGCTTCAAAGAATAGTAACTGATATAAATCATATCTTATATTGGTGATCAATCTAAGAGTGCATGATAACTGAACTCAAAAAGCTTACCAAGATTCTTCCTTTGCAAAAGCTGGAATTTTTCGGTGAAATTTGGATATCTAAGGTTACGCCATGTTGCATCCATTACACCAAATGACTCCTCAACTTGGACCTGATCTTTCTTCAAATAGTAGGTACCTTGGAAAGCCCAAAATCCCCAGTCCATATCCTTTCCAAGAAGATAGGTTTGAAGGCATGTCAAAAACCTGTTGTCTTCTACTGAAGAACCTTCCTCGTTGAATCCAAACTCTGTAAAAATCAAAGGAGCTGCATTCTCGCCGGTGGTAAGGAATCCAGCTCTGTAGTCTATCGCTTTAACGTTGTTGGCACATATCCTATTCAATGGTTGCTTTGTCCATATATCTTTCAATTTGAGGGTTCCAATTCCAGACCATGAGTACAAATGTGTCTCAAACACCATTTTCTTACCCAAGTCTATCTTCAGTGGTCTTTTCCTTAAAAACTGCAACTCAGTGTCATAGTTCAAACCTGAGATAAGCACAAGCACATTTGGATTTGCCTTGTGAATAGCTACTGCTCCTTGGCTCATGTACCTGTACCAATCCTTCAAATTTTGGCGAGGGCCATGCAATTCATTCCTCAAACTCATTGCCACAACCTGTTAGAAAACCAGAAGTAATAACAAAGTCATCTTACTGTATTCAATCTTAGTCAAAGAGAGGATATATAAAAAAAGAGAAACTATTAACATAGCCTCCAAGAAAACTATGAACTTTAAGTCTACAAATATAAATGTTACGTAGATCATTTTGGCAACAGGTACAGAAACTTTCTAACCCTAACAAATCACGTTAAAGACTAAAATTTCTACTTCTTGTTGACAGGAGTTAGAACCAAAAAAATCTAAACAGGTTATGATCAAAGTTCATATATATATAATTGAGCCAAAAAGGAAAAAGGAAAAATACTTACAGCAGGGTTTCCATTGAAGTGTTCGGCAGCCAAAGTAAGGCCATTCACCCATTCCTGAGGATTGAAATGTCTGTCATGGAAGAAGCCATTCTCATCATCATCATTGCAGCACCACATTGGCTCACTCACATGGTTATCAAGCAACACTTTCACATTCTGAGCTCCAAGTTCTTGAACAACAGCATGGAACGTCTGAATGTGTGTCATGGACAACACAGAAGGGTTGTTCTTGGCAATGCCTTGGACCACTTCTGGTACATCCAAAGAGGCTAAATTGGCACTCACATTCTCATGAGCATAGCGTGTCCACATGTAGATTGCATAGGTGAGACGAACGCAGTTGAAGTTGTGCTTCACAAGCTCACCAACAATTTCTTTCAAGGGTCTTTTGTCAAGACCCTCAGGCATCATTGGTTGAAGGTGGCCAGCCCAATTGGCACACACCAACTTCACACGTTGTCCTGTGGCTTCATCTATGATCCATCTCTTCTGCGTTGATAAAGGGTATGCATTTGAATGTGATGCAGAGATGACTACAAGGAGGAGAAGAAAGACAAAACGTGAAGACATTTTCGCTTTCAATGGAAAATAATTTTGATGTTGGAGAAGAAAGCGTGAGAATAAATATATAGAGTTTTCTGTTTACTTTTAGCAACCACATTAACAAAAGTTTTGCTGTTAACATATATACCAATCTGTTTTCTGTTAAAGTTTCATTATAACTGATTAACTTTTTGTTTTCTATTATATTATCTTCATCTACTTATTATTCATGTTGAAAGATAGACTTTTATCTTTTGTTTATGTCTTTAACTATTTTTAACGTTATATTTTGCTTTCGTAGGTTTCAATTATGTAACCGAGTCTCTCAAAATATCAATGATATTGTCTGTTTGTTAGATTCCAGTGCCATCAGTTCAATCAGTTAAATGTTTATGGAATTTTATATTATAGGGCTAATTATCAAAATTGTAGATCATTTAATAAATATACAACTTTTAAATTTGTGTAAAATATTTATGATTATTTGTTTCTTTAATAATTTAAAATATATAATAAAAACATTTTTAATCAGTAATTAAATATATGGAAATATATGTATATAGTTATTCTGTTTAAAAGTGAGTAAAAACAATGTTAATAAATCTTAACCTTCATATATATATATATATATATATATATATATATATATATATATATATATATATATATATATATATATTTTCTAAGTCCTCACGCGCTTTCATTCATAATTATCTGTTAGTAAATGTAGTTTGACTCAACTAGTAATAGAGACATATTATTCAATTATTCAATAAGTATGCATTTATTAAGTTTTATAAATATTTATGATTATGTGTTTTCATAATTATCTGTTTGTTAATGTAGTTTGACTCAATTAGGAATAGAGACATATTATTCAATTATTCAATAAGTATACATTTATTAATTTTTATAAAATATTTATGATTATGTGTTTTTTTGGTAGTAACTTAAGTATATATAGTAAAAACAAGTTTTACAAAAAATAATTAAATCTTTTAAAAAGAATCAAAATGATCCCAGTTTATATCAATTATAACATCTTTAATAACTTTATTTTTTTTACAAATTTGACTCTTTGCATTAAAAGTTCCTAATTAAATAAAAAAAATTATATATATATATATATATATATATATATATATATATATATATATATATATATTGTCTGCTATCTTATGTTACCATAGTACTATAAATTTTAATTGACAAATAATTTCATATATTATGGATTCTAAATTTAAGGTTAAACATATTTAAATAATTTCTGATTTTTTTTATTTTTTAATTTGAAAATAAAAATTATTAAAATATATATGTGTTTAAAGTAATTTTTTTTATGAATAAAGATTTTTTTGTCAATTTAGTATAAGGTTAGATAAATTAACAAACCCTTATATTATATTATGTATAATATGTGTTGGTCATTTTTTCTATCCTTTTATATATGTGTTTTCACTTCTTTTCATGATAATAAAAAATAATTTTTATAATTATATTATAAATAGTTTTTATTTACTGTGTACATGGTTTTATAATTAAAAAGTAGTCAAGTTTAAAAAGTGGTTAAATTTTAAAAGTAAAAAATATTTTAAATAGACTTTTATTTAAAAAATAAAATAAAAAAAATGTGAACACCAAAGAAAAAAAATCCTTTATGTACATTTATTAAATTTTCATTGTTTCTTTTAGATTTAACTATACATTTGGTGAGACAGGGTGTGGATAGAAGTGAAAAGGTGTAGGGTTTCTTTATTTGATTTGGACATATGAAAAGAAAAGCCAAAATTTCAAGGAGAAAAAGAAGGAAGAAATTTTCTTTATTAAGAAAAAGAGAAAAAGTGTGAAAAGTTACCATAATTTTGTTATATAAATAATTGTTTATACATAATTATATTATAAATATTTTTTAATGTTAATATATAAGTACAAAAATTAATATTTTAGTTTTATCTGATATTTTTATAGTAACAATTTTTAATAGTGATTAATGATATAAATTGGTAGATTTATATTACTACAAATATAAGAAATAAGTTGAGGAAGTAAAATATGATATATTATGGATAAAGTCAAATTACAAAATTCCTTATTAACAGAAAAAAAAAACGAACCAATTCAGTTTATTCGTTTTTAACATATTTTATAATAAGTCAATATGATATATTTGAGTAACAAACATTTATTAAATCAATATAATTAATAAAAACTGTGGAAGAAGAAGCAATTAGGTAACACATAAATATATTATAACCACATTATATCACTAATTAATTTTTATATTTTTTTTCTTTCAAAATATTTATTTTAATTCTTATCATTGATGATAGGTACTATAAAATATTAAAATTAATTAAAATAATTTTTCTTATCCATAGACTAAATTTAAATAAATAAACTAAAATACAATAAATGAATAATAATTTGAGAAATACGTTTTATTTGTCTTTTAACTTCTTTTTAATTACAATTTTTTCGACTGACATTTATTTTCTAAGTCTTTTGACTGATTTAGATAATAAAGAGATAAGTGAAGAAAGAGATCAAATAAAGAAAAATAGAAGATATGGAATATGACAAAAATATATTTAATTGGCAATTTGACTTATATTTAGGTGTTTAATTTTTATATTTATTTTTACTCAATTAACTTTCTCTTTTTGTAAAGAAAAAATTAAAATGTTTTATTAAATTAAACTGACATTAATATTATTTAAAAATATCACGTATTAAAATCTAATATTTTTTATCTTATAATTTTATTTTATTTTTTATTTTAAAGCATGACATGATCTAGATTCTAATGGTAACACTTCAGATTAAGAGTTTTATTAAGTCTGTTTTTAAAAAACAAAAACTCAAATATTTTTAAAATAGCAAAAGCTCAACAATTGAGTTAAAAAAATATACTAATCAAAACAAATAAAAATCTAAATTTAAAGACTAAATTATTAATTAAACTAAAAAAATAAGATTAAATATCTTGATGTGAGTACGAAGGGATAAGACATAACTATAATTTTTTTCGCATAGAATATTATTTATAAATAAAAAATCTTTTAATATAATAATTAATTTTTACATTATTTATTCATTACTATATTACTTCTAAAATAAACTTCTTATAAACATATTTTACATTAAAGGGTGATTATAAATTAAAAGATTTTTTCTATATTGTTTTGACAGTGTCCTAGTAGCCTCACTTAATCAGTGATCTGCAAGATCATAAAATCAGAAATTTTAAGCAAAAATATATTTTAATTATATTTTCTTTGTGATTTTTTCTTGACGGATCGAAATTTGTTGCATAAGATATGTAACATCCAATCTTAGTAGACTAAAATTATCAAAATAAAACATTAGATATATGATAACTTACTAGAACTACAAATTACAGTTGAAGAAGATTTTATACTTAGGAACAAAACTCTATGTATGTTGATTCTTCACTCTTAACCACATGCTGAAATGACTGAAAAGACGTCCTCCCTAGACTCACACCATTTTAAGGTGATCATTACAGAAGAGAAAACACACACAAACAACAAACACAAAAGCAAGGGTAAACTGGTGATACAAATCATTTTCATAATACATAAAAGCATATTAAACATTTTACTTAAAGATACACATCTCACACCAAATCAACCAATAATTTATGCATGACAACCACCCTTTGACTTGACTATCTGAATTAGTATGAATATCGAGTTATGGTAGTTCGTGCACTTGTTGTGGTGAAACAGCTGGCCCACCCCAAGCTACCACACAAGGTTAGTCTATTATCACTCGCCTTAGGCTAAGGTAAAGCCCCTAAACTAGAACCTCCTATTATTCTCACGACATGTCTCACCCTTCTCTACTTGAGAATAGGCGACCATTAGAATGTCAGAATGAACTCTAAAATTGAGCTTCCTATATTCATACTTACAACACTTGAAACCAGCATTGAGAAATTCCTCCTTGGAACTCTCTTCCACAACTTTGAAACCATTGATATCAATTCACCTTTACATTGAATCCATTTGAAACCATATGCATATAACCTTTCATCATTTACAAATCAATTCATATTTCACAATAAATATTATAAACCAATCATTCAAACATTCACACACATTGAACACACTTTCAGAAAATATATAAAAACTTAGTTGAAAATCTGATATTTTCGCTCAACCACCAAGTTTGTTCGCTCAACTAAAGCCCACTCGCTCAACGCACCAAGTTTGTTCGTTGTGTGAAAACATAAATAGTGAGCTGAGTTTGATTATGTTAACTAAAATTTCTATGCTTAAGCAATCTATTTCATAATTTGATCATTGGAAGTGTATGACTTATCTCATAATTGGATTAGTTGATCATTAAATGGTTATTTCTTATCATTTGATGTAACTAGAACATCTTACTGAATTTACAACATCTATTCGTTGCTTGCATCATTGATTCCATAACCATTTGCTTGCATATCTGGTTCTATTGGAATTAAGAACAAGCATAATCATGTTAATTATGAGATTTAAACATGTTTTGCTATTTTTTTTTCATGTATAGCTAATCTATATGATATAAAAATCAATTGGTGAATCTATGATTTTTTGCACATTGTTGAATTCATCATACTTAGTTGTTTTGTTATTTTTTACTAATGCCCAAACGGAGAGAATTAATGGAGTATTATTGGTCATCATAAAAAAAAGGGAGATATTATTAATAAAGGGAGCATTAGACTCCAAATAAATTAGTTTTTGATGATGAATAGGTGATAATGAGTAGAAAACGTTCAAATCATTGTTGCACAACACAAATTGGTAAACAAATGTTTAAAACAATAACAAGGTTGTGTTAGATGTGTAGATCATGAATTATTGAATGAAATAGGCTTACACAATTCAAGATTTTATAGTTCGAGTAGTATTAATCGATTACATAAGTAATATAATCTATTAAAAGAAGCTAGAACTCATAGAAAGCAAAAACAGGACAAAATTGTATGTTATAATCGATTACATAAGTAACATAATCGATTAAAACAGAAACTTAGTCATAATCCATTAAGCAAACAGTCTAATATGTTAGATAATGTGAAAAAATGTAAAACAAGACATAGTGTGATTTTAATCGATTACATGTGATATAATCGATTGAAACAGAAACTTAGGCATAATGCATTTTCTCTCTCACCCTCTGCAACTCTATTTTGAGCGGTTTTGCATTACTTTGTTTTCACGTCAATAACGTCTATAAGTACATCTCATGAACTTCTTCATATGGATTTGTTTGGTCCCTCAAGAGCCACAAGTCTTGGAGGAAATGTGTATGGATTGGTAATTGTTGATTATTACTCTAGATACACCTAGACATTTTTTATTGTTTTCAAAAGTAATACTTTCAGGGTATTGAAGAAGTTTGCAGCCATGATTCAGAATGAAAAGGAACTCAAAATTAAGTCAATTAGGAATAATCATGGCAATGAGTAGGGCTGGACATAGTTCAATGAACTGTACTAAAACTACAATTAACCATACTATATTGCACGTAAAAAAACTAAGCTTATTTTAATTACAAACTAATTAAACTATTTTATAGTTCAGTTAAAAGAAACTGAACTTTACATCCTTTCAGTACAATTGTGAACTTTCAAATTCTCCTTTACTATTCTCTCACTCTTGCAACACAAATGTCCATCGCCGCAAAACGCTGATTGTTTGTGGATTTCGTGAATGAAATGTTATATGAAGATTTCTACACATTATATATAGTCTTTGAAATTATAAATTTATCTGCATTTTTACGGCCACTCAATAGGTATTGTCTCATTTAATGTCATTTTGTTTCATCTAGTATCTGATGGAATATTATTGTAATTTTCTTATATGCAATGTATGAATTTTGGACTAAAAATAATAATAATAATAATAATAAGGAAGATGTAGTGTGAGGGATAGTTGAAGGAAGATGTAGTGCTTGAAACTCTGATTGCAGCAAAATTTTTCTTTTTTTCTCTTCTTATATATTCAGGTGTGGGACAGGGACATTCCAAATATGGTATTTGAATCATTTTTAAAATACCCATAACTTGCCGAATAAGATTAGGAAATTGAGAGAACCATCAGTAGTATTTGAAGGAATCAGTAATTTTGTTACTTGTTATTACATGTTTTTTCGGTTTTTGCATGTTGTTATTACTTGATTGGGATCCATCTCATAGGGATGTTGTTGAACTCTTGCCTTCCTATTGATGCATCAATTGTTTTTCAATACAGAAGCATGTATATTTATTGCATAATAAATAGTTAACTAAACTGTATATTTAATTATTTTTTACTTCAGTTCAATTTATTTAAACTATTTTATAATTAACTATATTTGGTTTATAGTACACAGTAATTGGTTTATAGTAATGAGTGGTTTGACAAATTAATTATTATAGATATTATAGTGTTATAAATATTATAGAATATAATAATTAATTATTACCTTTCTTATTCATTACATATTTATTATACTACTTTTATTTATTTCTTTAGATAATATTACAAAATAAAATTTTTATACACATATTTTACCTAGATTTTAGCTTATAGGCGGTTTATAAAATATGTTCCTCTTCTAAAAAATATATTTAATGTAAAGCTTTATATTTGGATGATGATTTATATTACATATTTTTGTAGTTTTTAATTATTTATTATGATTTATAAATTAGCTTAACATAAATATTAGTTTCTAAAAATTAAAAATTACAATAATAACTTAAATGGTCATATAAAACTATTTAAATATTAATAATTTTAATAAAAGTATTTAAATGTAATAACTTATAATATAAACCTACAGCAGATTAATATATGAGATGGTAGTAGAATGAGAAACCAAAAAAATAGTGAACCAGAAAGTCATTTTTATTCACAAGAGGATAATATATAAAAGAGTTATCTTTAGGTTCATCTATATATTACAACATCATACCATAACAATGTAAAAGAAATACACATACAAACAAAATGACATGTTCTAGTTACACTTTAAGAACACGAGTAAAGGTAGTTGGAATGGAATGCACGATTAATGTGAAGAAGAATTGTTTACGTGTCAATTTTGTATTGGGCTTGATTTTCCTAACTCTTCATTTTTTTATATTCATGTTGGTACACTAACATCTTTTCTAGAAACTCAAATTATATTTGAAAATTCTTTACAAAATTAACCCAAATAAAATTTGTAAATTCTGATTTGAGCATGGATTAACGTTTGATAAGATCCACTTATATATGACAGATAATAATATTATGTTACAGGAGATATGGACACGAATGATGGTATGTCGTGTTACAATAGTCGTCTTTTTCTGAAATCTTGATAAGATCCATTATTGCTGCTTTGCTATCAGCAGTGCTTTAGCATTGCACGTGTGTTGAAAGTTTGAAGTCGAACAGCACTGTGATTCACACCTAAGATGACAGGGACAGACATAATAATGACCATTTTTGATAATTTCCTCTGCCGAAAGTTTCATGTCCTGCCATATGATACAGTCCAAAAATCACTGCAACTTGAACTTTGACCATTTGAAGAGCCAACAATGTGAGAAGATAAAAGAACCAAGTAACTTAGATGCATTTCCCCACATGCTATTATGTCACAAAGAAGACTAGAAGGGTAAAACTTTCATCCAATCCAAGCCACATAACACCTCCTATCATATTTTTTTCTCATTCCATCTGCAATTTGTAAGCAATAGGTCCTGTTTGGATAAATTCTTTACCAATACTTTTTGCAAAAGAAGACAAGTAAAACAGTTAAGTTTCTTTCATAAAACAACTCATATATAATATGTGTAAGTTGATTTTACTTATGCAGAAACTTTTTTCACTTTTTCTTTACAAGTATTTATGAAAAAAATTATCCAATCATGACCTTAAAATGCTTTCAAAAGCTTGACACTTCTTGTCGAGTAAAGAAGTGGCCAGAAGGGGAACCATTAGGCAAGAGTGCTAATCTGACAACACTAGCAGCACCATTTTCAACAGATAAGATGCCAGTGTTTTTGTTAATGTCTGTCTTAACAAAACCAGGACAGACACAATTGATGCACAGTTTTGGGTGTTTATAGGCTAAAAGCCTTGTGTATGAATTCATGGCTGCTTTTGAGACCATATATGCAGACAAGTAGGTTGGCCACCCTTTGTTTTCTAGACAACCTTCTTTCAAGTCTTTCATGTACTCCCTCAGCACCTCATCTATTAGCTCTTCAGTCAGATTTTCTGTGTCATCAAGCACCCTCCTTGCCCATCCATTTGATATGTACTGAAACACATCATATTATGACATCAGATTTCAAATTTGTATGATTTCTTATTACTGTACTGTGTAAAAATCTTTTTTAAAGTCATTCAAAATTATGTTGTTTTTGTACCTTTAAAAGTCCTGCTTCAGATGAAACATTAACAATCATTGGTAAATTGGACAACTGAAGAAGGGGTAGAAATGCCTCAGTTGTTTCCTTAGCACCATAGTAGTTTGTTCTTAGGCATTTCTTAGCCATCTCACAAGTTTGAGGTAGCTCCTTCCAGTTAATTTTTGATGGCACCATGCCATCTGTGTTGAATCCATTGATTCCTGCATTGTTCACCTGCACATGAATTTCAAAATTGTTTAGTGATCCTTCATCTAAAGAGAAACAAACACAGGTTATTGCTATGGTGAAGTCATTCAGATTTTTCAACATCATCAATATAAATCATGGAATGTCTTTTATACTATGTCTAATAAACTCTGAATCAGGTTTGTGTCAGCCAGATCAGGCATTTTTCACCAATACAAACTCATTGATTTTGCAGATCAAAAATCAAAATATGTTGCAAGCATGTAGAATTGTAAGCATCATTATAGGAAAACTTATAAGGGGAAAAGATGGAGAACTGGACCACTAAGAAGATGTTAAAATGAAAAATATTAGATAAACACTGTTCATCACTAGTGTTCTGCATCAGAATCACCAGACAAAATGGTATTTGTGAATCATATTATTCAATTGAAAGAACTAAGTGGGGGCACAATGCAAGATTCCATTCACTGTCATATATATAAAAAGTTTGACAAGCTCCCTTTAGACACAAAAAAGGAGAAAGTAGTAAAAAGAAGGAAAAGCATAGCTCAGAACATTAAACATAACATCAAAATCTTACCAATATATCAAGTCTCCCAAACTGGTTCTTCACAAACTCAACCAAAGATGCAATACTAGCAGGATCAGTGACATCAAGCTGGTGAAACAGCACAAGGCCAGAAAAGCCAAATTCTTTCTGCAATTCCTCAACAGCTCGATAACCCCTCTTCACATCCCTGGCTGTGAGCACCACCTTGATTCCATTTGAGGCCAACCCTTTCACAGTCTCCAATCCTATCCCTTTGTTTGCACCTGTCACCACAGCATATCTGTAGAAACAAACACAAACACAAACAAATTTTAAATCATTAAAATGTTAATCACCAAATACAAATTACACACACTAGAAGCAAAAGGGTATGTGAATATCATGTTGGATCCATAACTTCACGAAGAGAGAAAGTGCTACCTTTCTTTTGCATCTGCCATACCCATAGTTGTTGTTGAATCTGAATGAATTGGATGCAGAAAGCAGAGAAAGCAGAGGATAATATTTAAAGTGAAAAACGGGTATAAAATAATGTAAGCTCAATTGTCAGAATATGAAATATAAAAGTTAGTGCCGTATTATATAGTCATGTGGGTTGAAACATATTTTAGAAGCTGTGTTAAAATATTACTTTGACCTTTTGTCAGTGATGTGATATTGTCTATATCATAAATGATGATCGATTTCTTCTGGATGTTTGCGACAAAGTAAAAAGAAAATAATGGTTATTTATATCTTCTGGATTCTTTTAAAGTATCATACCACAATTCGGTCATCTAGAAAAAAGTTGAAAAACTGAGTATTACAGAAGAGGAAGTGGTGGAGATAATAGACACATACGAAATCTGCAAAATGGCTTGAAAGGTTTACCTAACATAACAGTGATTGCACACCGCAAAAGACTTTTGTTCTAGATTGACTTTGAGTCCTCTGTTAATTATTATTTACTTTTTGTTTGTTAGTACAGAAACACAGCACAGAGAAAGAAGAACTACAAAAACTACAAAAAGGTAAGATTTTGAAATTATTACAATGTTGTTTACAGTTTTCTAAAGAACAAAAATAATAGAAGTTGTTATTTTGGTATTTACTTCCCATATTCTATTCCTGTTACTTTTAGTTTACGTTAGTAGAAGTTTATGAAAAACGGAACATTTAATTGAAGGTCAAATCACCCGTTTATGATTTGCAGGGTGGAACAGTGGTTGCTAAATTATGATTCAGTTTGTGTTAATAAAATAATACTGATAGATATATACAAGCGTTAAATATGTTTTTACTCACTATATTTTGGGGCGATTTTGGTTTTAGCTTCTCTTTCAAATTAAGTAATAATTTAGTCCTTCAATTTTAGAAAACTCTGATTTTAGTTTTTTTTATCAAATTTTGTTAACTTTATTTATTGTCTCAATTTTATTTATTAACTGAAAAACGTGATTAAAACAACAAATAAAGTTAAAAAAAAATTTGTAAAAAAGATTAAAACCAAACTTTTCTAGAGTTGAAGAACTAATTTGTACCTTAGTTTGAAAGAGACACTAAAACCAAAATCGTCTCAAATTATAGAGACTAAAAACATATTTAATCCTATATATAATAATGTCATAAAAAATATAATATTGTAATTTAATAATATTAAAAACTTCAAATAACATATTTGATAAAAAAAAATCACATTTAAAATACACATGAAAAATCAAATATTTCGTAACATTTAAGTTTAAGATTTTAACTATACATAATAATATCATTTATAGATAACATGTTTCTTAGAAAGAAAGTGATAAATATTATATATTTTAAATATGAAAGGTTTTCAAGATTTGATTTAATTTTGTTTTATTTTTTAGCATAATTTCGATTCCAAATTGATCAAATGACTTTAGAATTAATTATTGTATATTTGATGCATTATTTATTTTAAAGTTTTGTCTATCATGATCTTATTTTAAAAAATACATCAAAAATAAATAAGAGAAGAAAATATTTAAACTAAGCTTGACTTTAACTTATGAAACTATTAAAAATGATAAAAATAAATTAGAAGCTAAAGATTCATAATAGTGATTTATTATGATAGAAAAATAATTATGTAGTCATATTATCAGAACTAAGAATTTTAATTTATTATGTTATATCTGATCATTATATTTACTAAATTTAACTTTTCAGACTTTGAAATAGGATACATAGTATTGGCAAAATGTCTTCTCTCAAAACATGTTTTAAACTTTTTTGAAAATAAATCATTATTTTGAAATTAAAATTTAGCATACACTATTAAATAAAGGTACCCTAATTAATTTTACTGAATTTGAAAACCTTTTTTCCCCACCAACAGGTAAACAAATACATGCATCCAATTACCTTAATGTATATGCACCAAATCAACTTAAAAGTTGGTGTTTTTCTAACTACAATACATCAGGTCAAAGAAAAACACAATAACAACTTTGGAATTATGGCACAATTGAAAGGTTCAAATATCTTTAAAATGTTAAATCGCTATGCAATTGATGGCTAAAACCCTATATACTACATAATAATCTTAATAATTTTGTTATAAAAGTGGTCAAAACATAAAAAAAAAAAAAAAATAAAAAAAAAAAAAGAAAACTTCCTTAATCAGTACCACACTAGTGCATTAATTATGTGCAACACATTCAAGGTTGTTCCAACTAATAAAATCTGCATGCAATTTCATAACCCACTTGAGAAAGTTGGTCAAAAAGATAGGATATAAATGCCTTGCTTCGTTGAATAAACTGCCTTGCCTTCTCTTGTCTTATTAAAGTTTACCTTTTTATTTATTTAATTATAAAGTGTGGTTGATTTAATGTTTAAATACATTTTTTCTTTATTTTAAATAAATTTACAGTAAAATCCATAATCAAAGTTTTCTATTACTGTACATATTTTCATGATTATCTATGCATTTATATTTTATTCAGTCAAATGACATCTGGAAAATTTCAATGTTTATAATTTTTTATGTTTTTTTCTGCCTTTTAATGAGCCGTTCCATTTAAACTTGATTTAATGTTCATATCTCAAATTTAATAGATTGGCTAAGGGAATTTGAGAACATAAAAGATTAATGTGTGTAGGTCGATTTAAAATTTCATCCTCATATAGTTTTTAAAATAATTATTAATATTATGTGTAATATTTCATATATCAATGTCTCTTAACACTTTGTGTGATTGTTAGTTTGGTCATAGAGGTTAGTTATACAAAACAAGTTGATGTAAAAGTTAGTAAGAATTCAAATTAATTAATATATATATTAAATATTATCGTCTATTTTTTATATATTAAATTTATATTTATAGATTTTAAGATAAATTTTAAATTAATAATTATTTAATTATATATTTTGTCTTATTCTTCCGAATCGAACATTCGACCCATTAGTTATAATCATTAGGTCTCTCCTATTGATATTGGAGAAGAATAATTGGATCACTAATTCATATAGTAAAAAATGAAAATAATTTTTTTTTGGTTTAATATCTATTTTAGTCTCTGTTTTTTGGGTTTGTTTAAAGTGGTCCTCCTTTTTCTTAATAAGTTCAATAAGGTCTTACTTTTTATAAAAATTGTGCAAGTTAGTCATTTTTGCTAACGGCAGAACTGCCAGCTGGCAAATATTTAATGACTTGTACAAATAAAATTCGTTTTAGTTCTCATATTGGTTTAAAAATGTTTAATGTGGTCCTCATATTGGTTTAAAAATGTTTATTATGGTCCCCTTTTACTAAAAAAGAAAATCATCCTTAGAGACAGTAAGCAGCTTCACAAATTTGTTAATGGATGCTCTTGTGCAAAGTTTTGTGGTTTTCTAAGAAAACAACAGCTAAAATTTCACGTGTTACAATCCAAAACTAATGCGTTCTTTTTTCACATCTCCATACTTACTAATATAACACGTGAAACTACACTGATAAGCTTCAAATCATTGTGATTATACTTTTCCAAAAGGTTAGCGCATGAATTACTAGATCACGTGTGAAATCATTAACATGTATTAAAACGGGACCACAATAAACATTTTTAAACAAATACGAGGACTACCATGAACATTTTTAAACCAATATGAGGACTAAGACGAATTTTATTTGTACAAGTCATCAAATATTTGCCAGCTGAAAGCTCTGCCGTTAGCAGAATTAACGCGTTAACAAAAAGGACTAACTTGTACAGTTTTTGTAAAGGTAGAACCTTATTGAACTTTTTAAAGAAAGAAGGACCACTATGAACAAACTCCCCAAAAAGAGGGATCAAAATAGATATTAAACTTTTTTTTACTAAAACCGAAAAATTATGAAGAATAAAACTTGTAAAAAATGAGGCAATTAAATAGAGCTAATTTAGGGCTTAACGTGGCACTTTCTTTCTTGTTGACTTGGAAGAGCGCATGGGAAACTGGTGGACCCGCCTACAGCAGAGTCCTATCGTCCAGAACTCAACACCGTCACCGCTCTCGGATTCCAATCCAAACAAATCTTAATTTCAATAAATTATTAATTAGTTTCCCATTCCATCTTCTTAATTTTTTTTTTCTGTTCTTCTAGACTTCCAGAAAAAAAAAAGTCCCAATTTTGACTTTTAGGTGCTTTTGAAATTTTCTGAATTACAATGCATGTTGGAGAGGTATTTGCCAAATGTCAAGTGGCGGTTGTAACCACAATATATTTAAATAAATTATTTTGTTAAAATTTTTAAATATATGTGTGATATTAAACCTTATACTTTTAATAAATATATTTACGTGATATCTTTTTGATTTTGAATTGAATATAATTTAATTCAAGGAATGGTTTATTTGAGAAAGAATGTTTTAAATTAGAATATAACTTTCACTTTATTTTTTAGTTTCTATACGGAATATTTTTTATTCATTAATGTTTTATTTTTCTTCTCTTACTCATAATTCTTTAATCAATTCCTCGTTTATTTTCACCTTTAATAACATATAAATAACTAAAACTCTACTTACCTAAACACACATCGTTTCACAAAAAAAAGAAAATACAATTGAAAAATCATGTTTTATTTTATATATTATTTCACATCATTAGTTAATTTTAATAAAAAAATATTGAATAAACTAGCTTAATTAGCAATTTTATTTCTATTATTTTCTTATTTTCTTATTTAATTTTGTAAAATATAGCTTAAGTTATTATGTCGAAAAATGAACGAGAAAATTACAAAATGTTAAAATAATATTGTCGATTAAAATTTCAAATGTTTCCATTCATGCTCACCAATATATTAGTTGAATTTGCATTAGGGTTTTGATGATTTCTTTATTAGTATTAGAAATTGTTCTAGATTGCCGTAGTCGCATGAAATTTTCATTGTTCTAGATAGAATGACAAAAGCAGAAAATTGTAATACGAAGGTCAAAAGCTAAAAATTCCAATTGTATTATATATAACATGCATGAAGCAAACGTGCAAAGTTAAAAATCAATTCATTGAAATAAAAAGATAATGGACCTAAATCATCTTAATTTCTTTATTGGAAAAAGAATGAAGAAAAGAAGATGGATGGCAATGAAAGAGAATGGTGGTTAGAATTTATGAAGCAAACTTTGCGTTGACTTTGGTGGCATTTATGTGGGAAACTGTTGACCACTCATGCTGTATAGAACCAAGTCTAGTTTCCAGAACATTTTCATGAGTTCATCAATCACTGTCACTTGCTGTAGTTTATAATCTCATAAGTAAAAACATTTTGTTCTTGCCCACGTTGTAACGCTATTTTTTGTTTACAAATCTTCTAGAAAGTCTCTCTTTTGACCTATATTTATATTCCAACAAAATTGTAGAGATAGAAAAGAGTATATTTTAAGGAATATAAAGAAATGCAAAAAAAAAAAGTGAAGACTTTTCTTTTATTTGAATGATTAAATTTTTTTTTTATTAATAGAAAAAATTCTCACATTTAAAATTCTTCATCTATATTTATTTGTCTAGATTGATTATGAAACGAATTTCTGTTTATATATTATCCATGAGCATTTTAAAAAAATTTATAAAAATATAAAAAATTTGATATCAATTAAATAAAAAATATTAATGTTTCGAGTATAGAATTGAGATCATAATCAAACATTTTTTACATTTTTGTCCAAGTCATCTTATGCTTTTTTAAGTATTCATAGTTTTTTTTTAATTTTTTATATCTGAGTTCCAAACCATGTCGACGAGAACAATTTTTGAGATAAATTTATGATTAACAAATCAGTAATCATAACCTAATGTCTAATAAATATAACTTATATAGGTTTTGCTTAAAAGTTTTCCTTACCATTCTCCTTGTACAATTAACATAATATCTTTATCAAACCTTTTTTCTTATAAATATTTAATTTTATCACCAAATTTTTTAAATTATTTTAGTTTCTTTTCTAGTAAGATAACTTATGCAAAATCTAATATTTTTCATTTCTTTATTTCATTTCTCAGTCATCAAATAATTTGAAAACACATTTTCTGATTGAGGTATTTCCTTTCCAATTAATGTTTTTAGTACCAAATAAGACATAACATACCAACCCATATAGCATAATACAATTCATAATGAGGAAGATATCATATTTCTTTACATAGAAGACTTCAAAAGAATATTATAATTAATATATAGAATAGGAAAATTGATAATGGGTCGTTGCAGAAAGTACTTATTTTCATCTATGAGAGTTTCTTATAAAAGAGTAATGATAATATCACATATATTGACATTCATATGATATACTTAATAAGAAAAAAATAGTTTTAAAAGAATGAATTTTTATATTTTTTCAAAAATGAAGAAAGAAAAAAGTATGAAAAGATAATATAAAATGAATGTAAAAAAATTAAGTGTCAAAGTATATTTTTCCTTGTAAAAATCTTTTTTTAGTACCCATGGTGGTCACAGCATTAATTACAAATGAATTCTACTTGAAAATTTGTTTAGATACACATAAAAATTCATGTTTTTACTCTAATGGAAATGTATCTTATTATACGACAAATTTTTCTTGAGTTGATTAAAGTGAGTCTACCTTTGAAGTGGTATATTTCTTAAAAATTTGATTTATTCAAGTCAAGGAAGTCTTAGAAAATCAGCATTGGATATACCTTTTAAACTTCAAAAAATAAATCATTTTGTCTAAGATATTTTATTTTTTGGGATTTATTAACAGATTCTTTTGAATTTTGAGTCCAAAGATTATGTCGATAGAGAATGATTTCTTGCTTTCTGTATTTGATAACATGATTTTCAGCGAATTTACATCTTCATTAATTTAAAAGGAAAATATTTGTGATATTTATACAAATGTTTGCAATTATACACTTATATATATAAGAAATCTTATATCATTTTGAACTAAAAATATTAAGAAAACTTCAAACTTATTCTTGTAATTTCTTTCTCGAATACGAGAAAGATCTGTCTGTGGCTTTTAGTGTATATTCATATTCCTTGATTATTTTATAGAGGTGAAAATGTATATTCATATTCCGTGATCTTCGGTGTATATGGAATCAGTTCACATGAACTTTGATTTTTTTTTTTTTAATTTGATTGTTGATCTACTAATCATAATCACGATTCTATTCTTTCCGTGCACTCGTTGTTTCTTTTAACAAAACATTCTTAATAATTAAAAACAAGTTATCATTAAAACAAATAAAATATCACAAAGCAATATTTAGTCTTCTCCTTCCGCAAAGTGCAGTTTCCAACGTGCTACCTAATTGCCCTTTAGTTGTTGTAATCATAATTAGTGGAAATAAATACATACATTATATATATATATATATATATATATATATATATATATATATATATATATATATATATATATAAGTTGTTGTATTTTATGAAGATACTATATTGGGGGTGAGATTGAAAAGAGATGAAGTATATATATATGGTGTCTTGAGTGGATAAGAAAAGTTTATGAGAAGTTGTGAGAATGAGATATTATGACTTCACTTATATTAAAAATTAAGCATATTGAGATAATAAAAAACTAAAATAAGTTGTGTTACTATTTGTGAAAAGAACAACCCTCCTCTTACTATAGAACAAAGGTTGGTACACCAAAAATGGTTTGGAATGATTCACATGTTTATCCTTAATAAGACATATTTTAATATAAATCTTTTAGAAGACATCAATTTGTATTAGGTTACCTAGATTTCATGGAACTCAGATTTATGTATCGACATTTCTTAGAGTAAGTTTGGTGTATGATTTAGTTGGAATGATGTGAACATACACATCCATATATTTATGTTATATCCAATATTATTTTTTGTTAGTTAATCATTTGAGTTTTTTTTTTTTGTTTATATTTAGTTCGAAAACAAACAGTGTTGTAAATGTGAATATTTTTAGGAAATTCTTTTGAAAATCCAATTGGAAGTCTTGTGAGTTTCGCAAAGAAATTAGTAGTGCATTTGAGTCAAGTTTCACATTTTCTTTAAATAATTAAAAATTTGTTTCTGGCAAAAAAATCTAAATGCAATGCATTATTTGCTAAGGAGCATAAAAAGTGTTATTTAGACTTAGCTTCTTTTATCTGTTGACCGGTCGGTCTGGTTGTTTGCTTTGTGTGGTTTACCGGTTGCGCGTTTTGGGCTTGTTTTGGTGGGCTTGTTTTGTTTGCCGGTTTTGCCTGTTGCGCATTTACGTTGGTTATAAATAGTAACCAACCCCGCTCCTCAATAATAACTTTTCATTCAATAATATTCAGTATTCATTCTCTCGCTCCGCTCTCTCTCTCTCTCTCTCTTATTTTTCTCTGGTTCTAGGGTTTTCTCGAAACGCTCCAAGAACCCAACAATTGGCGCCCACCGTGGGGCAAGGATTCAAGAATTCCCAAGGAGCAATGGCAACCAAGTTCGACGTAGAAAAGTTCAACGGCGCTAATGACTTCGGGTTGTGGAAGATCAAGATGGAGGCAATCTTGATACAGCAGGGATGTGATGAAGCGTTGAAGGGTGAGTCGAGGATGAGTGATGCCATGACTCAAGAAGAGAAGAAGAAGATGGGAGATAAGGCAAGGAGTGCAATCATCTTGTGCCTTGGTGATAAGGTACTGAGGGAGGTTGCGAAGGAGAAGACTGTCGCTGAAATCTGGGCAAAACTAGAGTCTCTGTACATGACGAGATCGTTGGCTCATAGGTTGTGCCTGAAGCAGCAACTCTTTTCGTTCAAGATGTCAGAATCAAGAACGATAGATGAGCAGATTGCAGAATTCAGCAAGATAGTCGATGATCTGGAGAATATTGAAGTGAAGTTGGAGGATGAAGATAAAGCTGTCATCCTGTTGAATGCGCTTCCAAGAACCTTCGAGCATTTCAGGGATGCGTTACTCTACGGGAAAGATCAAGTGATCACGTTAGAGGAGGTTTTGACGTCAATTCGAACCAAGGAGTTCCAAAAACTTCAAGATTCGAAGACAACCGAGGAAGGAGCGTCCGGATTGATCTCGGTGAAAGGGAAAGGGAAGAAGCAGTATGGAAAAGAGAAGAAGCTGAATCCGGACGGTACGAAGCAGGTGCGTTGCTTCAAGTGCCAAAAGATGGGTCATATCAAGAAGTTCTGCCCGGAGAAAGGAAAGGTCGGTCGGCCACAAGAAACCGCTGATGTGGCAGAGGCGTCTGAGGGATATGAGTCGGCCGGAGTGCTGGTGGCTTCGTCTGAAGATCCTCAAAGGAGCTGGGTCATGGATTCCGGCTGCTCCTATCACATGTGCCCGGTGAAGGAGTTTTTTTGAGAATCTTGATCAGAAAGAGCATGGAAATGTACTGCTCAGAAATAACAAAGCTTGCCGAGTGCAAGGTGTGGGGTCGGTGAGGCTAAAGATGTTTGACAATCGTGAGATGGTGTTGCAGGCTGTTAGGTATGTGCCCGAACTAAAGAGAAATTTGATTTCTATTAGTGCATTTGATCTTGGAGGTTACACCACTAAAGTTGAAGATGGAGTAATGAGGGTCTGTTCTGGAGATTCTGTGGTTGCCAAAGGCAGAAGGAGGAACGACTTGTACATTCTGGAGGGATCAACTGTCATTGGTCATGTCTCAGTAGCAAGTGGGACCGAGAATACCGCCCGGTTATGGCACTTGAGGATGGGACACATTAGTGAGAAGGGTCTTGAAGAATTGGAAAAGCAAGGCTTGCTTCTGGGAGACAAACTGCAGAAGCTGGATTTCTGTGACCATTGTGTCTTAGGGAAATCACACAGGATACCGTTCGGAAAAGGGAAACACTCAACTGAACGCCCCTTTGAATATGTCCATGTTGACTTATGGGGACCGGCAAGAACCTTAACTCATGGTGGAGGAGCGTATTTCTTAAGTATAATTGATGATTTCTCAAGGAGAGTGTGGATTTACGTTCTAAAAAATAAGTCTGAAACGTTTCAGAAGTTCAAAGAGTGGCACACACAGATTGAGAACCAATTGGGGTGTAGGCTGAAATGCCTAAGAACCGATAATGGGCTGGAGTTCGTTTCAGAGGAGTTTAATGGTTTTTGCAAAGAGAAAGGGATCAGGAGGCACAGAACGGTCATTGGAACTCCGCAACAGAATGGCTTGGCCGAACGGATGAATAGAACCATTCTGGAGAGGGTCCGGTGCATGTTGCTGGGATCAGGGTTGTCAAAGGCTTTCTGGGGAGAGGCTGCCAATACGGCCGTCTATCTGATTAACAGGAGTCCGTCTTCAGCTCTCAATTTTAAAACGCCAATGGAAGTGTGGAGTGGACGACCGGCTGATTACTCACACTTGAGAGTGTTTGGTTCTTTGGCGTTTGCTCATGTCAGGGGTGATAAGCTGGATTCCCGGGCGGCGAAATGTATCTTTCTTGGATACGCCGAAGGAGTTAAGGGATACAGGTTATGGAGGTTAGATTCACCTTCAAAACTAATCATTAGTAGGGATGTCATTTTTTATGAAACAAGGATGGCGATGCACCCTGAAAACTCTGGAAGTGAGAAGAAGATTCTCGTGGAGGTGGAGCATACTACTAATGGAGCTGGCACGCCCGGTGGGACTGAGGAAAACCAAACGGGTGAAGGGCAAGTTGAAAACGGTCGGACGATAGAGGAGAACCGATCGGATGAATTTCGAACAGACCTTGGTGATGATACAAATGGTATGTCTGGCGAGGGAAGTCATGGAAAAGCTGCTGGTGTTGATTTGAGAAACTATCAGCTTGTTCGTGACAGAGAAAGAAGGATCTCCAAGCCAACCAAACGGTTTGGAGAGGCGGATCTAATCTGCTACGCCCTGAATGCTGCTGAAGATCTTAACCGATCGGATGAACCGAGAAGTTATAAGGAGGCCCTTGACAGCAGCGACCGACATCTTTGGCAGGGTGTTATGGAAGAAGAGTTGGAGGCTTTGAAAAAGAATAGCACCTGGAGATTGGTGGATCTGCCGAAGGGTAAGAAGGTCATAGGTTCGAAATGGATTTTCAAGAAAAAGGAAGCTACACCGGGCGGTGAGAAAGCGAGGTACAAAGCTAGGCTTGTTGCCAAAGGCTTTACTCAGATTGAAGGCGTAGACTATCATGAGATCTTTGCTCTAGTGGTTAAGCATTGTTCGGTCAGAGTTCTGATGGCAATAGTTGCGCATTGCAATTTACATCTTGAACAGTTGGACGTTCGGACAGCTTTTCTGCACGGCGATTTGGCGGAAACCATCTATATGAAGCAACCAGACGGTTTCGCTGTGGATGATAGGGTGTGTCTGTTGCAGAAGTCACTTTATGGCTTGAAGCAAAGCCCAAGGCAGTGGTACAGGAAATTTGATGACTTTCTGATAAAGCTGAACTTCAAGCGGTGCAATTATGATGACTGTGTTTATACTCTGAATCATGACGGTGAAATGTTATATTTCCTGCTTTATGTGGATGATATCCTAATTGCTAGCAGTGACAGGGGCATGATCGGTGAGACGAAAGCAAGGTTGGCGGATGCTTTCGAAATGAAAGAGCTAGGGGAAGCAAGGCGGATTTTGGGCATAGACATTAAAAGGGATAGACCGGGCGGTAACCTTTTTCTGTCTCAGGAGTGTTATTTGCAGAAGGTAATTTCAAGGTATCGGATGACTGAATCTAAAATGGCCAGCACGCCGGTCGGTCAACACTTGAAACTTACCAAGGAACAATGCCCAAAGACCGAGGAGGAAAGAAAGAAGATGGAATCTGTTCCATTTTCAAATAGGATTGGGTGTCTACCGGTCGGTCACTAATTGTTTGACCGGCTGTGTCCGTGTTTTGTTTTTTTTTGTTTTTGAAGCAAGTCTAGGTGGAGAATTGTTATTTAGACTTAGCTTCTTTTGTCTGTTGACCGGTCGGTCCGGTCGGTCTGGTTGTTTGCTTTGTGTGGTTTACCGGTTGCGCGTTTTGGGCTTGTTTTGGTGGGCTTGTTTTGTTTGCCGGTTTTGCCTGTTGCGCGTTTACGTTGGTTATAAATAGTAACCAACCCCGCTCCTCAATAATAACTTTTCATTCAATAATATTCAGTATTCATTCTCTCGCTCCGCTCTCTCTCTCTTATTTTTCTCTGGTTCTAGGGTTTTCTCGAAACGCTCCAAGAACCCAACAGAAAGCATAGTTGGTTATCAATTCTTATTGTTCTGTAATTATTAGTAAAAGGTACCTTAATGCATCTATTAACAAAGGAAAAGGAGGGTTTATTCTTTGATTCACTAATGGAAAAACGTTGTTTAACGTCGGTTAATTTGGGCTTATAACATCACTTAAACAATCGACGTCTATAAGGATAACGTCATGGGACGTCGGAAATCCTCCCAACCGACGTAAATATAAACGTCAGTTCACGATATCCACCGACGTCCATATAGACGTCTACTTATACCCACATCGACGTCTAATTTTTCTATATAGACGTCGACTTACGTAAAAAACCAACGTTTACATGAATATATAGATGTTTAAAATGACACTGACCGACGTCTATGTTCCTTATAGATGTCGGACGTGGCACCAACCGACGTCTAACAAAGGCGTTGTGTTTTAGTGCAGTTTTGATCCAGACTTTTTGGTAGCATTGTGCAACATCCTCCTCTCGCTAGTTTCCCCACAAAAAAAGCTTGCGTCTTTTGAATCTCCTATGATATTTCAACCCAAAACCGAATCTGGGTCCATGACTACTTCACATTATTCAACCGCAAAAGAAAATAATTACGGTGACACGAGAACTAGACAAGGACCCAAGTTCCATTTTGGGTCGAGAAGCCATAGAAAACTCAAAAGTCGCCACTCTTCTTGTGAGGAAACTAGCAAAGGGAGAATGTTGTACTATATTACCCAAAGAAAGGATCACAATTGCACTAAAACACAACACAAAGAAAGCAAATTTTCATCAATTGAACGACAAAGATAATCTAGGAAAGACAAAACAAAGTTTAAACGGTGAGCATAAAAAAAACCACGCACTTGGGATGCAAGAGATGAAAAGGAGAGGAGGAAGACGGGAAACAACAATAGAATGCCGAAAAGAGAGGAAGAGAAGAGGTGTGGCAAGAGAAAAATGAGAAGAGAAAGACGATCGATATCAGAAACTGAATGCCGCGAAGAGTTGCGGTGTATTTAAAATGGAATTGGGCGTCGGTTATTCTGAAGTAGCCGATGTCTATAGACGTCGGTTACCCTACTAATGTGATGTCCACGTGAACACTTAAAACTGACTTTTTGAATTCCCATGAGACATCGGTTTCTGTCAGGGGGAACCGACGTCTATAGAACTGAACCGATTGACGTTTGATATCCTGTCAGGGATGTTTACGATAGTTGGTATGGGGCTCCGACGTCTATAATAACATATACGTCGGGGCCCTCAATAGCTGATGTCTGCGGCGCTTGAGATTTGTAGAAATAATTATTACATGTATAATAGACGTCGGGCCCCCAAAAAGCCGACGTTAACATTGAAGATTTTTGCCATTTCCCGCCTAAGAGACGATAGATTTGGTTTACCCCACGTCCAAGCGCCTGAGAATTAGGTGAAACGCATTAAATGCAGCTCAGTAGACGTCGGAGAGTTGCAGGTCTGACGTCTTGAAATTAATAGACGTCGGCTTGCGGATAAAACCGACGTCAATTTAACCAGCTATTTACGATAATGCCACCGTCCGCTCCTTTACGTCGGATTACACGCAAACCGACGTCTAATGGGTGACGTTAAACAACGTTTTTTCACTAGTGATTAATTTATTAGAAGAAAAAAGAAAAATAAATAATAGCGTAAAATGTTTTTTATGTTTTTTTAATTGGATATGCTTTTCTTTTTTACGAGATGTTTTCTGTCAACGTGTTAAACGATATAGACTTAAAAAAAATGTTGTTGTGTATGTTTTTATTTTGAGAAAACTTATACTAGTATTTGGACGTTTTGCATAACTTGTACAAAACTTTAGGTTTTTATTTGTCTTAAGAAAGTGCTTAGATGTTATAAGCTAAGTAAGCATTTCTCTTCCTGTGGATACTAGACGATCTAGTCGCTTTAGACGGTTTTATCTTAACATCATTGTCGTCTTCAACCTCACTCAAATGTTTGATCTCATTCTCTTTCACTTACATGTCCAATTCCTCTTTGACCTTCATCTCATGATCTACCGAGTTAACCTCATTCATCATCAGGCTCTTCATGTTCCTTTTTGAGCTATCCAAGATCTCCACACTTTATGCCCAACTTTCTATGTTATTATTTAGGCATCCCATCAAATTTAGCGGACTTGTCTCATGCTCCACCTACATTCTCCTTTGAGCTATGCAGAGGCACCACCAAGCTAACCAGGTTGGTCTCACGTTCTATTGAGTTACTTGGTCTAAACAAAGAGATATTTGAGCTTCCCAACCGTTCCTCTAAGATACTTGAGCTCCCCACCGAGTTATCAACATACTTTACTAAGCTTTCTACATGCTCCTCTGAGCTCTCTACACGTTCTTCTAAGCTTTGCATTGAGTAATCCAAAAAACTCTCCACTAAGCTTTGTACTGAGCTTTCTACATGCTCCTCTGAGCTCTCTACACGTTCTTCTAAGCTTTGCATTGAGTAATCCAAAAAACTCTCCACTAAGCTTTGCACTGAGCTCTTCACCAAATTCTCCATTAAGCTCTAGCTGATTTCTTCACCGAACACTCCATCAAGCTCTCTACATGTTGTTTTTAGTTCTGCATTGTGTAATCTAGAAAACTCTCCACTGAGGTTTGTGCCGAGCTCTTCACCAAGCTTTATGCCGATTTCTTCACCGAACTCTACACCGAGCTTTATGATCGATCTCTCCAAGCACCTTTCTAGGTTGTCTAAACTTTCCATCAGTTCCTCCGAGCTTCATTAGAACCTCTCTAGGCTACTCAGTTATCTGGTCGACCTTTCTATGATAATCGTTTGCCTGACCAAGTTCTCCTTTCTATTCGATTGTTTGTCCGATCGCTCTACACTACTTGGTTGTTTTCTCGAGTTCTTCTTTGCACTCAGCAAACTTACTGAGGTCTCCTTTCTACTTAGCATTATGGTCGAGCTCTCCATTTTACTCGACAATGTTGTCGAGCTTTCTTTTCTATTTGGAAAACGTGTCAAATTGTCCTTGTGCTCAAACTTGATCTTCTGTTCGAACACAATTTGGCCTTTAATCTCTTTGTCATCATATAGCTCAACATCCGGTCTCCTTGACATTACACAACTCAGACACAACTTAGCATTCTGTTTCCTCAAATTTACACAACTTGGATGTAGCTTGGCTTCTGGTCTCCAACTCGGTAGCTCGACGTCCAAGCTCTAGCTCTACAACTCAGTGTTCGGGCTCTAGCTCGATAGGTCAGCGTCCAGGCTTCTTGCGATCAACAACATTCTTGTTTCTTCATCAACTTTTTCAGTAAGGAAATTTTGTCTTCTCTTTTCTCTTATCCTAACAATATTTTGCTATGTGATCGACCTTACCATAGTTATAACATTTGCCCAACTTGTAGTCATTTGCATAGTGGTTGTGCTTGTCACACTTTTAAAACATTCAACATCAGAGTTATTCGACCAACCTCCACGACCTCTTCCTTCTCCATAACCATACCAGTTCTGCAGATCGGTTTGTTCCTTATTGTCTTCATAATCATCTTTGCTTCTTCCACTAGGACCTTGACCTCAAGTGTTTTAAGCTCCCCCTTAAGGTCAAGCTTTGTTTGAGGTGTTTGATCAGTGGCTCATAGGTCATCCTTCTCTACTACTCATGTGCCTCCAAGGACTTGGCAAGCTTTTGAACCAAGAGCATGGATAAGTCCTTGGACTCCTCGAAGATGCACACTATATTCTCAAAGTCCTTAGTCAACCACCCTAGGATCTTCTCCACAATTTGGCTAGCAGGTAACTCCTCTCCGTTTTTACTGAGTTGATTAACAATGACCTCCACCCGAGTTATATACTCAGCTACTTGTTCTCTCTCCTTCATTCTCAAGCTTTCAAACTTGCCTTTGAGAGTTTGAAGCCAGACCTGCCTAACACATTTGTTACCTTTGTATACCTTCTTCAGGATATTCCATACTTCTCTTGAAGTTTTAGCATTTACTATCTTCTCAAAATTAGATTCGTTCACAATTCATACAATATGTATAAAGTTGATTTGTCCTTCACTCTTGTTTCTCTAAACGTAGCAACCTGGGTAGTCGTCTACTCTTCATTTTCTATCGGCTTTTCGTATCCATTCTCAACTACATACCATACATCTTAGGATCCAATAAGAGTCTGTACACTTCAGTTATCAAATTGACCTTCTTTATCAACTGAGAGAAAGATACATTGTTTGCAAGATTGATCATCTCTTACTCTTTCTTTCTCAAACACTCTCTTTTTTACTTAAACACTCGAACTCTTTTAGCTTTGATGCCAATTTGTTAGAAAAATGACACTCACTTTTGTATGTGTGACTTCATTATATGTCAACAAAAGAACCCATTATCATTTCCCAAAGAAAATACAGATTCAATTTTATCTTGAAATCCAAACAGATTCAATCTTTCAATACATTTTAGTTTTGGTATTAATGTTTTCTTTATATTATTGTCTTTGCGCATTCTGCAGTGTCTTTTTGTTTGCAAACAAGACTTGCTTTGGTGGGTTTAAATTCTCAATTCTTTTGTTTAGGTTGTTGTTGGGCAACAACATAACCATTTTGTTTTTTTTTTTTTTTTTCAAATTCAAATTGAATTGTTATTACTTTTTTGGTGATAAGAGTGTTAAAATGCCTTTGCCTCAGCTCATTCTGCATTTTCTTCATTTATGCCAACAATACTTGGTGAGAGATATATTGTACAATGTTCTTTCTTTTTGTGTTTGAAATTTAAAATTAAAATTCTGGTACAACATTCTCTTTGTTCCATTATTTATGAGTCCTGAATGATCATTATTTGAGGATAGTCTTTATCTCTATTCTTCTGTTATTTGTCTATATTCTCTTGAGAATAAATTTAGATATCAAAGAAAATGTTTATCAATTTATTTTTGGGTGTTGTTCCCTACACCTCTTCAAGTGAGACTTATACCTCCCCATTAATTTAATTTATTTCAAAAATATTTTACATCTCTCCACTATTTTTTTTTTATTCCAAAATTATCCTACACCTCCCACTCCTCACTGTCCTTAACGATCTTTCTCTTTCTCTCTCTACATTAATGGAGCAATTACATGACTATGGAGCATTTAAATGACTTAAATTTGAAGTTAGAAATATTTTCTTAGATAAGTTTGATTCAATCTTATTTTCGTGTTGTTGAATATATTTTTTTCTTTTCAAATTATTTAATAGATGGTAAAATTTTGTTCTAAATTTCTAAAAAAATGTTTATATACATGTATCTTTTTTTTTACATATAATATCTATAATTTTTAACATTATATTATGTTTTAACTCATCGACATGTTTGACTCAAATAACTTGAATAAAATATTTAATTTATTAGATAAATAATATAAAAATATTATTAAATACTTAAAATATAAAAAAAAAGTTATTTGTTAAAGATTTAGAATTTATTTAGTTCTTTCATCATTATAAAGTTAGTATATAATAATATATCATTATTTACTATTAATATTATTATGTTTATTATTTTGTATTTGCATCTAACTTTTAATTTTATAAAATGGAAATGGGTAGAGGTACTAATATTGAACTTTCCTCTGAATTTTATATTTTGTAGTATGTTACAAATTCAAATCTGAACCACTTGAATGCTCAATTAATGTAGAGAGAGAAAGAGAAAGATTGTTAAGGATAATGGGGAGGTGTAGGGTATTTTTGGAATAAAAAAAAAATAGTGAGAATGTGTAAAATATTTTTGAAATAAATTAAATTAATGGGGAGGTACAGGTCCCACTTGGGAAGGTGTAGGGAACAACACCCTTTATTTTTTCCATGCCTTTCTTAATTTTTTGGGCCTCCAAAAGTTTACGGTGCTTAGTGATCGTGAAATTGGAATGGGAGCTTTTTCATTGTATTTCATGATTTATCCTTGCACCTCCAAACTTTATCTTAATATTTAAATTACTTGGTAAATCTTTCTCTCTCTTCTAATTATTTCACTTACTTACCATCCACTTTTTTTAACCTAAACCTGGCATCACACATCCTTTACTTAATAGAATTTTAAAATTCAATTCAGAAAATGATCACATTTCAAAATTCAATTTAAGAACTTATCAAATTTTGAAATTCATTTTAAATATTTATCAAATTTTAAAATCTAATTTAATATTTCAAAATTTGTGATAAAAGAATTTACGAATTTTAAAATTTGATTAAGGATGTTGTTAAATATTAAAATCTGCTTCAGAATCTTGAAATCTACCAAATTTTGAAATTTGATTAAAAAATTCATTAAGTTTCAAAATCTAGTAAATAAACTTGCAAGATTTCAAAATCTAAAACTGATCAGATTTTAAAATATACTTAAGAAACTCTTCAAATTTTGAAACTCAATTAAAAAACTCACTAAATTTTGAAAGTATTTTTTAAATTTTGAAATACAATAAACATTTCATCTGAATTTCTGGATCTGATGTTGATATCCCTATTCAATTCGTATTGCATCCCCAAATTTCAGCAATAATAATAAATTATACTACTTAAAATTATACTAATTAAGATATATTAAATAATAAATAATAATAATAATAATAATAGTAATAATAATAATAATAATAATAATAATAATAATATATGGTTGTTCAAAACTTCACCAAAGTCTATCTGTATGTCTCACTGCACAAATAATTAATCGGATTTTATATTAACTGGATTTCATTTTTAATATATGTTTACGTATCATTTAGAAGAAGTGTTTTATTGGATTTCAAAGTTTGAAAAACATTAATATCATATTTTAAAATTTGGGAGAAGTATTTTGAAATTTTGTGAGCTTTTTAATCGAATTTTGAAATTGGATTTCAAAATCTAGTAATTTTTTAATCGAATTTCAAAATTTGGCTAGTTTCAAAATTCAGGGTAAATGTTAGAGCTGTTAAAATAGGTCACAATCCGTGGTACAGTGGGTCAATCCGACTTATCACGGATTCAAGTCGGATTGAGTTTGAAAAAATTATATTTTTTTTATGTGGGTCAGATTTCAACCCAACTCATTTAAATTCGGCTCATGCGGGTTGAACTTGTGATGGGCCGAGTTGTCCCACCAACCCACCTACCTAATTTTATTTTATTAAAATTTAATTTTAATTTTATAAAAAGATATATATTATTCTTTTTGCTTGAAAAAGTTATTTAAGTTTCTTATTTTCAAAATTAATTAAGCAACCCATGTTGGAAGTGAAATTTGAGAGTGAAAATTACCAGTGAGCCAACCAGTAGTGGGTCCGGTCGGGTTTGAATTTTTCTGGCTTACTAATAAATGAGCCGGGTTGGATTGGTTCACTAAATGACCAATCGTTGGTAGGCCAGATCGGATCGAATCAGTTTATCCATTTTAGCAACTCTAATAAATGTTAACTAATTTTAAGATTTGATTAGTTCCTAATTTGGATTTTAAAATCTCAAATTCTTTTACAAGTTTCAAAATTTGATAGATTCCTAAATCAAATTTTAAAATTCAATAATTTTCTTAAACGAATTTTAAAATCCAATAATTTTCTTAAACGAATTTCAAAATCTGATTAATATTTTAATTGAATTTTAAAATTCTGATAATTTCTTATACTAGATTTTAAAATCGAATAACTTTCTAAACTAAATTTCAAAATCCAATTACTTTCGAAACTTATTTCAAAATCTAGGGCATGACAAATGAATGAGATGAAATAAATAAGAAGATAAAGTTGAACGGAGTGGAAAGGTCGAGAGGTTTTGCTATTGACAACTATCAAAAAAGCAAAAATTAGAAAGAAAAAGCAAAACGCGTGAAGACTCGAGGATAAATGATAATAAATATAGATGACACACTAAATCCAAATTTTACTAAAAGAGAAATGTGAGTTTGGAGGTAGAAAGAAAAACCTTGAAGATGCAAGGAGAAGGCTCGTTGGAATGTTACTAACTTCTCAAACTGTTCATAAAATTAGTGTTGTAAGAATGTTTTTCTATCACCTATAATCCTCTACTTTTTCTTTCCTATGCCTAATACAACACAATGCTATTCTTAATGTAAAGTAGGAATTGAATGAGAAAAGAAAATTCTTCAAAGATGGATTAAAGGATAAATTGGCAGAATTGGAGAAAATTGGAAAATTGGAAAAAGTCTTGGAAGCGACAAAAGAGAAAGAAAGAGTGCTGAAAAAAAGTCAAAGCTTTAAAGTATAATTTTTAAACCTTATATATCTAGTTAAAATAATTTCTTAGAGTTTATATATCAAATCACTCTACTTAAATATTGAAATTAATTTTATTTTTAATTTAAAATTAAACAAAATACTTAATTTAAAATTATATTTTTTTCAAAATTTGATCAAAAGGTGCCATGTCTATCTTATCCGATTTGACATTATTGCATAAACAGTTTAGACTTTAAGATACAAACAACACAAGTTTAACACAGCATGATGTAATGTTTTTGAAACAGGTTCAACAATTGAGAAGCAAAAGCACTGGTTTTATCCTCAAAGCAGAAAATTGCATAACTGGAAATCAAAAGGAAGCGACATCAGTTCTGTAATAGAAGAGACCAGATGGAGAACCATTGGGAAGAAGTGCAAGGTTGACAGGACTAGCAGCACCTTCTTCAACTGTTAGAAAACCAGTGTTTGATGTTATATCTGTCTTCACATAACCAGGGCAAACACTGTTTATGCAGAATGATGGATGTTTCTTAGCAAGGATTCTCGTGTACCCATTCATAGCAGCTTTCGATACAATATATGCACCCAGATACTTTGGCCACCCTTTACTCTCTAATGAACCTTCTTTGAAATCACTTAGAAATTTCTTCACTATTTCATCCACTTTCTCTTCTGTTAGGTTATCACCATCACTCAACACTCCTCTTGCCCATGATTCTTTAGGGAAACTCTGAATTTTACATGAACAAGCAGCAAGACCTTAAGAAAATTAAAGGAAACAAGATGCAATGATAAACTAATATCTGTTATAGGAAAGTTTTGAAAAACTCAAGGTTACATTGCATAACATACGATTGGCTATTCATTAACTATTAATAAGAGATGAAGTTATTTAAGGAATAAATTTAAATTAAGAATTATCAAATAATTATCTAAGAGTGGTAGTGTTTATTGCATAAGGATTACTCGGTTATGTTTTATAGTCATTATAATAAGTTATTTGTAATAATTGAGAATACTATGATTTGTGAATGAAAGACATAATGTTAGTCCTATATACTGGCAGAAGAAGTTGTTGCCTACCTCTAACTGCCCTCCACTGGATGATACATTCACAATTCTTGGCGATTCAGATAATTGCAGGAGGGGCATAAGGGATTCAATAGTTATTTTAGTGCCATAGTAATTTATTTGCAAGCATTCTTCTGCTAACTCATATGTTTGAGTCATTGCCCTTGTTCCTTCCTCATCTGATATCACCTGAAAACAGTGGCAGCTCAATGATTGTTTGCAAATCCTACAATTACACAGACCTATTTTAAGTCTATTGTGCATTTAAGAAATCTATTGAGTTGTAGTAACAATTTGCAAAAGAAGAGCCAATTCCAAAAACCTTAACTATTGTTAAAATGCTTTCATAGTTCATTGACTCTGTTGGATTTAACAACAAATGCAAGTTCATGAGATGAGAATTTTGCAAGCCTTTATAAGCTCTACTTTTACCATTTCAATAGTTGACATGGGATGGGATCTACAATTTCAAATGGTCTACAAAACTTGCAGATTTTATGTCCCTTTAAGACACTGCAACTTTCCATGTCTATTAATTAGATTTCAGAACACGCTTAAATTCTTACCCCACGATTCACGAGGACTTTAGTAAATAAGTCTCTGTCTTCAATTACAATTCCATTGATTCCCGCATTGTTAACCTGCACAGAACAACATTTCATATTGAAACATGCTAACACAAAAAATTGATTCCCTTCAAGCCATTAAAAAAATTTATCCTAATCAAATGACTAGATGTAAAAGGAATCTGTCGAATTGATTCAATGAAATCTCTTTTTAACTTATCTCTTGTTTAAGTCTAACAAAAGAAGTATGCTTTCATACTCATATTAACTAACATTCTAAAAATGGGTAAATGACAGCAGTAGCAGGATGAACACACCAAAACACAAACTTTCACTTTTAACTGAAGCTCAAGAACAGAAGATTTCTGAGACAAACTTTAACATAGAACAAACAAAAGAGAGAAGCATGAAAGTCTGATTTTACCAGAATATCAAGTTTACCAAATTTGGATTTGATAAAGTCTGCAAAAGAAGCTACACTTGTAGCATGAGCGACATCTAGCTGATGAAAGAAGAGTAGATGAGAAAGAGGAGAGGCTTTGAGTGTTTCGAATGCTTGAAGACCCCTCTCTTCATTCCTTGCAGTGAGTACAACCTTTATTCCTTCTGAAGCTAACTGCCTAACTATCTCTAATCCAATCCCTTTATTTGCTCCTGTCACAACTGCATACCTGATCATCCCAAAGCTCAAAGGGACTCACAAAATCAATATTTTCAGTACAGCAATATAATTGGTATTTCAAACTTGTGAGAAACAAAGCAAGAATACCTCTCTGTAGCTTCCCCCATCTTCAGTTTCAACTCTGAACTGTGATATGCAGCTTATTACAAACCTGTTATGGTTACCAAGTTGTTATTTATCCATTTCTTTGAGCTCTGAATATGAATTCCACAAATTATGGTTTCCTATACATTACTAAGAATACCAATGCTCAAGCCGGCATGTCTGTAACTACAATCTTTTACTGTGCTTGTCGTTTATGTCTTGCTTCATTCCATGCCAAATGAAAAGGACAGAAAAGTTGAAAATAGATTTCATAGAAAAAGCATAAAATATTTACTATTTGCTATAAAATATATAAATTAAAAGAAATATTTAATAATTATAATGTTTTTAAAGTAAAAAATAATTACTGATAATGTTATAGTGCATAGGTTTGGAAAAAGTCACTATCCAACTTAAAATATATTTGAACGAGTCAAGTTAAATTTCTTGTTATCCAATTTAATCTATTTTTTAGCGAATTGGATTAGATTAGACAAATATATATATATATATATATATATATATATATATATATATATATATATATATATATATATATATATATATATATATATATATATATATATAAAAGAATCCTATCATTTTTTATTTATTAAAGGAATGACAGAAGTATAAATTTGTACAAGCACTCCCACTCAAGTTGTGCATGGATATCACACATTCCCAATTTGAATAGAAATTCATTAAACAATCTGCCAACTGCAGTTCTGATATTACAAAAGAAAATGAAATTATTTCAGCTTCAAGTTTCTCTTTGATGAAATGTCTATGAATCTCCACATGTTTTGTTCTATCATGTTGCACAGGATTGTGAACAATTGCTATAGCTGAAGTATTGACACAGTAAAAACTCAGCTTCATTTGGTTTAAAGCTCAAATTTGATAGCACATTTTTAATCCACAAAAGTTCACATAAACCTAGTGCCATGCTTCTGAATTCTGCTTTAGCACTAGATCTTGCTACTACAAGCTGTTTTTTACTCCTCTAAGTTAAAAGATTCCCTCCTACAAAAGTAAAGTATCTAGAGTAGATCTTCTCTCATCTTTTAAACCTGCCCAATCTACATTAGTGTACCCTTCTACCTTTAAGTTTCCATGATTTGAGAACAAAATTCATTTTCCAAGCAGAGTTCAAATATCTCAAAATCCTTTCAACAACATCCATACGAAGCTTTCGTGGGTCATGCATAAATTGACTAACAACATTCACTGTATAGGTGATATCTGGACGTGTATGATACAAATAAATTAATTTTCCCACCAGCCTTTGGTATCTTCCTCTCTCTATGCTTTCTAAATTTGAGCATTGAAAGAGTTTATGATTTTGTTCAATTGGCGTATCAGCTGGTTTACTCCCAAGCAACCCAGTTTCCGATAGTAAGTCAATAATATATTTTCTTTGACATAAGAAAATACCATGTTTTGATCTAGCTACTTCAATACCCAAAAAATATTTGAGGTTTCCAAGTTGTTTCATCTAAAATTCAGATGTAAGATATTGTTGTAAACTAGAAATCTCATCTTGGTCATTTCCTGTGACAATCATGTCATCTACATATATAATCAAAGCTGTAATTTTTCCTTTTCCTTTCTTCAAAAATGTGTGATCTAAATTACTTGCTCTATAGCCAAAAGCCTTCATAGACTTGGTAAACCTTCCAGACCATGCTCTTGAGGATTGTTTTAATCCATATAGAGCCTTCTTTAATTTGCAAACCTTCATTCCAATTGAATTTGTCATGCCTGGTGGAGAATCCATATAAATTTCTTCTGAAATTTCTCCATGTAGGAAAGCATTTTTCACATCAAATTGTAGAAGAGGCCAATCTTGGTTTGAAGCTAGCGACAGGAGTATTCTCATAGTGTTGAGCTTGGCTATTGATGCGAACGTCTCTTGGTAATCTACACCGTAAGACTGAGTGTAACCTTTAGCCACAAGTCGTGCTTTATACCTCTCAATAGTTCCATCAACTTTATGCTTAATTGTAAAGACCCATTTGCAGCCCACATTTTTCTTCCCTTTTGGTAAGGACACAAGATCCCAAGTGTTGTTTTTTTTCTATAGTTGCCATCTCCTCAACCATTGCTTTGGTCCATCTAGGATCTGCCAAAGCTTCCTGTATATTACTAGGAATAGAAATCGAAGATAATTGAGATACAAATGATGCATATGATTGGGATAACCTGTGAGATGACACATATTTACTAATGGGATATTTAACTTTGGCTTGGAGGTCTGGTTCATATTTAGCTGGAGGTTGACCATGGTTAGAACGAGGTGGAAGAATATATTGAACAGTAGTAGACTCGGTGTTTGGTGTGTTGGTGGTCTCACGCAGACAAGAATCATTTTCATGATCAATTTCATCTAAATTAGTATTATCAGAGATAGGATAAGAAGGTACTTCTGAAGAGTTAAGCTGAACCTATGAAGAAGATTGAGATAATTGGTTATGATCAGAAGACACTGTATTATCCAGAAAAGAAGTGACCATATTTAGGATTGGCTCACTTCCTGCAGAATGATCCTCACATGATAATTTATCTTCACAATATAATTTTATATCTGAGATATCAAACATATTAACATCATGAAGCACTTCACTTTCATTGTCTTCCTAAAGTGGAGAATCAACATAAAAGAATTCATGCTTATTCAATGTCACATCCATAGAAATATAAAATTTCTTTGATGGTGCACATTTGATCGCTCAAATAAAAAATATAACATTTAAGAAAATAATTAAATTTTCTCACACTTAATTTAAGTTTATAAACTTGCCCACACAAAATCCATTTTTATTACATACTCATATTTATACAATCACGTTTAATAGAATATTTAAGAATAATTTCATGTTGGTCTCCAACTCATTTTCTAATTTACCCAATATTATTTTTAATAATAATATTAGTTACAAAATTACAATAATTTATCCATCAAACATTCTTCTTTTCATTGTAATATTCGTGTTTATTATTTTTTTCATGAAAATATTATCACATCATGAGACCAAATAAAAATATTTTATTTTCTTGGTAACTTTCTCAGATTAGTGCATTTTTATGTTAATTTAACAGAAAAGAAATTGACATGCATTCCTCTTTATTAAGTAGTAGACTGGACTTGAAGTCCTAATTTATTTTTATAAAATTAGTCTGTAAAAAGAGGTTTGTAACCATTTATATCTAGTTAAGGTAGGATCTTGGTCTCTCCTTTAATTTCTTCAAATCTTATAACACTGCTAAGAACTTTTGCAACTTTTCATCTGTGAAATATGAAATACAGAAATAGGCTCAATAAACATACTTGTAACCCAATATAGTAATTGACAACATGAAAATGACATTATGCAAATACAACATGATATAATGTGCTTGAAACAGGTTCAACAATTGAGAAGCAAAAACACTGGTTTTATCATCAAACCAGAAAATTGCATTACTGGAAATCAAAAGGAAGCGACATCAGTTCTGAAATAGAAGAGACCAGATGGAGAGCCATTGGGAAGAAGTGCAAGGTTGACAGGACTAGCAGCACCTTCTTCAACAGTTAGAAAACCAGTGTTTGATGTTATATCTGTCTTCACATAACCAGGGCAAACACTGTTTATGCAGAATGATGGATGTTTCTTAGCAAGGATTCTCGTGTACCCATTCATAGCAGCTTTCGATACAATATATGCACCTAGATACCTTGGCCACCCTTTACTCTCTAATGAACCTTCTTTGAAATCACTTAGAAATTTCTTCACTATTTCATCCATTTTCTCTTCTGTCAGGTTATCAACATCGCTGAACACTCCTCTTGCCCATGATTCTTTAGGGAAACTCTGAATTTTACATCATTAAGCAACAACACCTTAAGAAAATTAATGGAAACAAGATGCAATGATAAACTAATATCTGTTATAGGAAAGTTTGTATAATGTTTTTGTTTAAACTCATGGATAGCATATTTTATGCAAAACCATTAAGAATTTATTGGCACAAGAAGCTATTGCCTACCTCTAATTGCCCCAAAGAGGAGGAAACATTCACAATTCTTGGTGAATCAGATAATTGAAGGAGGGGCATGAGTGATTCTACAGTTATTTTAGTGCCATAGTAATTTATTTGCAAGCATTCTTCAGCTAGCTCGTATGTTTCAGTTATTGCCTTTGTTCCATCTTCTTCTGATACAGCCTGCAGAATATTGACAACACTCTATCAAGAAAGTTTTTCAAACCTCTAATAATGTCCCCTGATCCAATATAAAACAATCACAACCTTTCTAAGAGCTACATTTCTAATGTTCTATCACTTCAACATTGCAAAAAGGGGAAACTTCATCATTCTGAATACTACTATCAAGATAAGCATGATAATCTAAATTGAGAAATTAATCATTGCTGAAATGCCTAAGCTCCAGCCACAATTGATAGAAGTTTTCACAATGTTATCAAGTTAAGAATAAGCTTGAACAGTATAAAGTCTTCCATTAACTAGCATTTGGAAAAGGTCTAGATACTCACCCCACGGCTAAGGATAACTGTAGGCAATAAACCAACATCCTTGGTTACTGTTCCACCAATCCCTGCATTGTTAACCTGCATTGTACAATTTTCCTTAATGAAATATGCAAACATCTAAAATCACAGATTATGAGATTCCCTTTGAAGCAATCAAGAAAATTTATCACTACTCAATAACTGTATATGAAAGAAATCTTTCAAGTTGGTAAATCGAAACTAAATCATACTTAATACATAATGGAAGATGGAAAAGAGCATAACCTGATACATAATGAAGACGGTTTACATCAAACAAAGAGCAAAATAAAACAATGTCTCACACATTCTTAACATGCAGAACCTCAACTAACATTCTAACAACGAATAACAGCCGTAGCAACATGATTACACCCACATGCAAATGGAAAGGGAACTGAGAAAAAAAGTAAATCTAATGTTCAGAATGATACAGACAGAAAAACTAATTGCATACATTTCTTTGAGAGAGTTTCATTTACAACCAAAGTAAAAGGGGAGAGGAGAATGAAAGTTGAATTTTACCAGAATATCAAGTTTTCCAAACTTAGATTTGATAAAATCAGCCAGAGAAGCTACACTGGTTGCATCAGCCACATCCAGCTGATGAAACATTACAAGGTGAGATAGAGCTGAGGCTTTTAGTGTTTCCATTGCATGCAGACCCCTCTCTTCATTTCTTGCTGTGAGCACCACCTTGATCCCTGCTGAGGCTAACTGCTTAACTATCTCCAATCCGATTCCTTTGTTTGCACCTGTCACAACTGCATACCTGATAAACTCAAACACCACAAAGCTCAAAAGGAATTCACAAAAATGTAAGATTTCAGTTCAACAACAAAATTGAAAGTTGAATAACAAAACTAAAAAACAACAAAGAATGCCAATGTTCTACCTTTCTGTTGCCTCTCCCATCTTCAGTTTCAACTTTCAAGTCTGTTGCTGCAAACCTGTTGAGCCTGTTAATGTCATATTCTTTTTATAATGAGAAAATTTTGACAGTAATAATGCCTCATCAGTATGTCTGCAACTCTTGTTAAATATGAAAATGACAATTGCTGCATTTCCTTGTAATTTGTGTATCCTTGTATTAATGATTCTCTTTTTGTGTAAAGATGAAAATACAGAAAAGAAGGTTGTGAAAAAGAAAAATTCCAAATTCAGAACAGAGGACGTGGTCTTCTTCAGCATAGTTATATTCTTATTTTATTTTGTTACTATAAATGAATGAATGAGTAATGAACACACAAAATAGATCCAAGAACAATTAATACCAATTTTAGTTAAGAAAAAAATAAATAGAAAGAGATAATCTATGATTTATTTTGAGATAGAAAAGGGCACTAAACAGAAAAGAAATGCAACAAAAGATTAAGAAAAACTACCAAAGTTTGATTCCTGACTTTGTACTCTTGTAAATTGATTGCCAGTTTTTATAGTGTTTCTTAGTGCAAATTTGGCATGCCAATTTTCAAATTAAGGGAGCAGAATCTTATGATAATAATTGTTGAACTCAATTTTCAAAGTTAAGGTGGAATATTGGACAAAAATTACTATGTAGATATTCTTTTTGACTTTTTCACTCATGATGCATGAGTTAGATAGGATAAAATCATATCAAAATCCTTATTTATACTAAATGCTCGTCATTTCAACTCATGTGATAATTCTCTTCAACTTTTCAACTTATGTCGACAGTGCACACAGTAAGAAACTCCTGCTAATCATAATTATAATTATAAATAGGTTAAAATTTATAATAAATTATAATATTTTTGGTAGAGTTTTTACTAATTTTTTTTTGTTTATTAATTATTTAATTTTTTTAATAGTTTTTAATTAAGTTTCTACTGTTTGATTTATTTTGTTAATTGAATGATGTGGTGATTATGCCATATTATGTGATTAATGTAAAAATGAGATGATAAATAACTTTTATTGTTATTATTAAAAATGCATTGAATAAGGAGACCTTCATGTTTTTAGTGATTTTCATGTTATCATTAGGAAAATGATCCATAGATAAACTCTGTCACTGGATGGATGCAATCATTCGATTAAAAACAATATTAAAAGAATTAAGTTTAAAAATATAAAATTTTAACTACTCAATGAACTTAATTCTCTTTTTAATAAACCCAATTAAAAATATTATAGTTTATGAAAATTTTGAAATTTAATTATGTAAGACCCAATAAAATATATATATATATATATATATATATATATATATATATATATATATATATATATATATATATATATATATATATATATGAATTGGTGTAGTGTTGAAAATTTATAGAAAGGGATTTGTGGTCATGAGTTCAAGTTTTACCTTAGGTTCCTTAACTCCTTGTTATCATTTTTTTTGTTGTGAATGGAAGACATGTATGAACACTATTACGAATTTGGACAAAATATGATGGGAGGGGGGGGCTGCATTTCTTCTAGTGGGAATTATTTTGGGACCCTTCCAGACAACACTTATGTGTTTTGGGGCTGGAAAGGAGTATGTGATGCTTTTTTTTTTTGTGAATTATCATTGCTAAATAACAAGACCATGGGTCCTTAGGTGTCTAGGAATCATCCTTTTTTTTTTATTCTAAGCCAAAGTTTGGTGTTCTAGAGAGAAGAGAGAGACTCTTGGTGAGAGTATCACGAAATTTTCTAAGGGGTGCTAAGTGAGGAGGCTACTTTGTCTTGCTTAAGAGGAGAGGAATTTCAAGAAAGCTAGAAGTACTACCAAGTGTTGAAGAGAGCAAGTTTAGTTGTTCAAGACTAGAGGTAAGGGGAGTTACTTAGAATTGTCATGATTTATTGAGTTTTGTTGAATGATGGGAAGGGATATATGTTTGTAGGGGAAGCTAAGCCTTATATAAAATATGATAATTGTATATTTCATTATCATATATCTGAATATGAGTATATTGGAATTTAGTATTGGTAGCTACTTACCTAATTTTGTGGGATTTAGTTTCCATATCCATGATTTTATTGTTTCTATATTTTCGAGTTACCTCGGTAAAATGTCCATATTTCCTTAATTCACCATTAGATTAAGCTCAAATTTTGATACATGACTTCTAAGATATGTTATTTCGATTTGACCGTTCAGATTTGGGATTAGAATTATGTAACGAGAGGAGTTAATTTCGTAATTGTGAATAGATACATCACCACTTTAATTCTGCTACTAAGTTCCCTTGGTAAAACATAAATTTCTCCCTAGTGAACCGTTAGATTGATCTGCAATTTTGATATATGGACCATACGGGATATTGAATTCTTTTAACCGTTCAGATTACAATTTGGAGAACTGTAATTAGAGGAATAAATTTCACATGTTGGATTAATTTACTGACCACCTGATTTTCTACTACTAAGCCCCCTCGGTAAAACATAAATTATAGTCAAGTTAACCGTTGGATTGATCTAGAATTTTGATATATGGTTTCTAAGGCATATGGTTTGAATTTGACCGTTAGGATTATCAATCTAATGTCCCAAGTAAGAGATAGGGATTTCGTAGTTTGATCTGATGTTCAACTTAGTTCTACCTCTAAACTATCTAAGGAAAATTTTTACTGCAGTTAGTATAGTTGTCCAAAAATTATGATTATGGTGCCCCAAGAAATATTTTTAATTCTAGAATCCAATAAAACAAGAATTAACTAATTCGGAGTTCTGTGGAGAGAGTTATGAATAAAACACTGATCAAAGGTCAAAGCTGAAAATACCAGAACGTGAGTAAATTTACGAGTTTTAACAATTTTACTGCAGTTAGTATAGTTGTCCAAAAAATTATGATTCTGGTGCCCCAATAAAGATTTTTAATTCTAGAATCCAATAAAACAAGAATTAACTAATTCGGAGTTCTGTGGAGAGAGTTATGAATAAAACACTGATCAAAGGTCAAAGCTGAAAATACCAGAACTTGAGTAAATTTACGAGTTTTAACAATTTTACTGTAGTTAGTATAGTTGTCCAAAAATTATGATTATTGTGCCCCAAGAAATATTTTTAATTCTAGAATCCAATAAAACAAGAATTAACTAATTCGGAGTTCTGTGGAGAGAGTTATGAATAAAACACTGATCAAAGGTCAAAGCTGAAAATACCAGAACGTGAGTAAATTTACGAGTTTTAACAATTTTACTGCAGTTAGTATAGTTGTCCAAAAAATTATGATTCTGGTGCCCCAAGAAAGATTTTTAATTCTAGAATCCAATAAAAACAAGAATTAACTAATTCGGAGTTCTGTGGAGAGAGTTATGAATAAAACACTGATCAAAGGTCAAAGCTGAAAATACCAGAACTTGAGTAAATTTACGAGTTTTAACAATTTTACTGTAGTTAGTATAGTTGTCCAAAAATTATGATTCTGGTGCCCCAAGAAAGATGTTTAAGGCTATAATCCAATAAAACAAGAATTAACTAATTCGGAGTTCTGTAGAGAGAGTTATGAATAAAACAATAAGCAAAGGTCAAAGCTGAAAATACCAAAAGTAACTAAGAGATAATTGTTGATTTCTTTTGTTTGGTGTTATGTTAAACAATTATTGAGAATTGTTTTTTTTTTATATATTGCTTAATTTGTTATTGGTTTATTTATACATATTATTGAGAATGTGTATGAATTCGTGATTGAGCACGGTTATTTGTTCGTGTCGTGTACGTTAACTATGTTAGTTACTAGTAACTTCGTCAGACGTGTCAGCATTTAAATGCTATTTTAAAATTTGAGTCTCGCATGAGACTGAGATTCGAGTGTCACCTCCCTCTGTGTGGGGAGGTGGATGTCTCGCCCAATGACTTCGGCTCGTGTTGAGTATAGTGCACTGTTGCGCGTATTATTAGTGTTTTTACTCGTTAGTCCTTGAGGAGTCGGGGAGATAGGTCGGAAGTCGCGATGGAAGACGGCTCGAATCGTCTGTTATTGAGAACAGGTTACGATGACGAAATACAAGGAACCGACATTAGTTTATGAAATGTTTGTCGTCGATGACATGTTTCACATTTGTTACATCATGTATCTCATTTTAGTCGGTGTATAAAGTGTGTATGATGCATTGTTTTTGTGATAATACTGGTTACTCACCCTTGCATGTTGTGGTTGTGGTTTCCACCTACGATGATCGTACTTGTACGGGAGTAGATGATATTGCACATAAAACTGGCATGGAATAGGTCGACGAGAGAGAGATGGGAAATAAAATTTGCTGGGATTTTTATAATGGATTCGTATTTAAGTATGTTTGATTTGTGTTAATTTGAAGAACATATAAGATTTGGTTTGTTGTAATGTATGAACTTATGATGTGTGTATGGTTTGCTTCTCTATCATAATGTATAAAAAAAAGTTATTTCATAAAATCGTATCCCATGATTAAAATTTTCATATATATACAACCCTATTTTATTAAGGGTGTTACAAATTAAATCTTATAAATATTATATTCTTAGTTTTGAATTCCACACATGCACCTCAAAGTAAACGAAGAAATATGTTATTTATGATTCAAATTATAAGAGCTATATTATATATATATATATATATATATATATATATATATATATATATATATATATATATATATATATATATATATAATATAAGTGTAAACTTATACATCAATCTACATCAAACTTGTACAAATCATGAAACAAAAGAATTTGTTGCTCAAAATTTATCTCTCACAAAAAAAAGAAAGAAATATCTTAGAAAAATGGGGAAAATAATGGTCCTCGCATAACCATAATTGAAAGTCATCATCTTATCTTGAAAGCAACATGAGAAGAAATAAGAAGCATATAAGCAAGTAATTATAAAACTTTGTATGAAACTAAAAAGATTCGGCCATAGATATGAATATGTGCATCAATAAGAAGAAGAAGAACTGATGAAATGTACCTTCTTTCCAATCTTAGAACCTCTTCTCTTCTCTTTCCTTTCAACATCTTCTTTGTCCCTTCGTTTCTTTTATACCACAAAATCAAACGAACATTCCTGCTTTTACTTCTGAAAGGTATAGCCTACCCTACCATTACCATATACTAGTCAGAATGGTGTACAAAACAAATTCACATTTAAATCAAATGAATTGCATACCATTCTAAACCACTACTTTTAATAACTTTCAATTATATATATATATATATATATATATATATATATTGTAAAATTTATTTTTTTATACGGAAATTTGTGGAATTGAGTTAAATTTTAATTTTACACATTAATAATATAAATTATATAATTTTATTTATGGTAGAAATATCTAATATGAAAGTTTATATATATATATATATATATATATATATATATATATATATATATATTAATTTGACCTATATATAATTTAGGTTTAAACCATTTAGTTGTTCCTATTTTTGGGAGGTTTTCCCATTTTGATCCCTGTCTTATTAGAATTCCCAATTGAGTCCTTATAAGTGCTAATTTCAATCAATTAAGCCCCTGCCGTTAAATTTAGTTAACGAGATTAACTTTTTTGCACAGCTGGGAGGATGACCTGTTAATTTCTATAAATGTGTCCTATTTAGAATTGAAACGTGACATGAATTGAGTCCCATAAGTGACACAAATTGCAAAATATGGGGACCCAATGTATACACTTTTAAAAACAGATACTAAACTGAAAATTCTCTCTTAACATGGGGACCAATTAAGGATTTAAGCCTTTACTTATCTATGATTTTATTGATTTCTATTTTTCGGGTCATCTTAGTAAATCGCCAATTTTAACTTTGTGTACCGTTAGATGTAGCCCAATTTTTGATATATGACATACAAGGCATATTACTTTGTTTTGACCGTTCGGATTATTGTTGTGTGGTCTATACTTAGAGAATTAAATTTCACAAGTTGTATAAGTTAATTATAACTTTATTTTCTGTTACTAAGTTATCATCATTAAAACGTACATTCTAGACAAGTTAACCGTTAGATTGATTCGAAATTTTGATAAAGGGTTCCTGAGATATAAATGTTAAATTTGACCGTTCCGATTATTAGAAATATATATAAATTTAGAGATATAGGTTTCTCATTTTAAGTATAGGATTTTTCAGCTTAATTCTGTCCCAAAAACCACCTAAGGAAAAATCTAGAGTTTTACTTCACCAACCGTTAGATCGGACTGAAAATTTTATTACAAGTTTTAGGCATACATTGGATCACATTGACCGATCGGATTTTCGAATAAGAGTCAGGAGTGGAATGAATGTGCATGTAGTATTCCAACAATATTAAGTAACCTAAACTTTTGTTGATCATTACTTTTGAAATTTTACTGCAATTAGTATAGTGGTCTAAAAATTTCAAATCTAGTGTTTAAAGAAAGATAATTGAGTCTAGGTTTCAACAAAATAAGAACCATCTCATTTGGAGTTATGTAGAGAGAATTATTATTAAATTAGTCATCAAAGGTCATAGCTGGATAGGCAGAAAAACGTGACTAAAACATTTATCTTAATATTTTTACTATGACTAACTCTGTAATTTAAAAGAAAAAAAAATTACAATACTAATGTTCAATTTAAGATTTTAGAGTCTAGAATCCAATAAAACAAGAATCAATTCATTCGGAGTTATCTAGGAAGAGTTATAAGGAAAACACTGAGCAAAGGTCAAAAATTTGATTGTAAATTGCTTTGAATGTGATGTTTGGAGCGGTGAGAGGATTGATAAAATAGTCTTGATGATACTCTAGATTATTCATGCATCTTATGGAAGGTTTGTGTTGTGTCTCGGTAGTTAAAAGGATAATTCCTTTTGCCTTTGGAAGGCGATTGGTGGATTCGAGTCTTGTTAGTTTCCTCTTTTGAGGGTATACAAATATCTCGCCTAAAGTTTTGGTCTGGTGTTAAGTATGGTGCATGGAAAATGGAGGTTACTCACCAGTGTGTTACTCATAAGACCTGGAAGAAGTGAGGGAGATATGTCCAAAACTGCGCATGGAGGACGACTCTTATCCGTAGTCCATATGAGGGACCGGTTTGGTATATGTTTATCATATGTATGAGAAGAATAAAACCGAGACAAGTCCATCAACTGTGATAAATTTAATATATAAATGAGAGGGATTGAAACAAAGAGGGACTCAAATTCATTTGTATGGTTTAAGCTGAGGTTATATAAGTCGATAAATAGAAAGTGTTATTAATGAATGTATGAATAGTATAAGTAATTTTAATGTGTTTTGTTTCTTCCTTGTACTTGGTTAGCTCACCCTACTTGTATGACTACGATGATCGTATAACTCGTGTTGTTATACGAGAGTAGATAATGTTTCAGGTAATACTCGAGAAGTGTAGAGAAAGGAGGCATTGGGAAAAACTCTATGGGATTTTTATATATGTAATTTTAAGTTGTGAAATGATTGGTTTGTAATTTTGAACAACTTTTAATATTCAATCTCTATTATAATTATAACTCTTGAAAATCGTGATGGTATTATTATGATATATAATTAAATGTTGTGGTTTTAAATGTGAAGTATAAAAAAAAATTATTAGAATTTTCTGTAACTAAGAATTGGGGTGTTACACAAACAACACAAATTTAATATCACATGATATAATGTGCCTGAAACAGGTTCAACAATTGATAAGCAAAATCACTGGATTTATCCTCAAACCAGAAAATTGCATAAATGGAAATCAAAAGGAAGCGACATCAGTTCTGAAATAGAAGAGACCAGATGGAGAGCCATTGGGAAGAAGTGCAAGCTTGACAGGACTAGCAGCACCTTCTTCAACTGTTAGAAAACCAGTGCTTGATGTTATATCTGTCTTCACATAACCAGGGCAAACACTGTTTATGCAGAATGATGGATGTTTCCTAGCAAGGATTCTCGTGTACCCATTCATAGCAGCTTTCGATACAATATATGCACCTAGATACTTTGGCCACCCTTTACTCTCTAATGTACCTTCTTTGAAATCACTTAGAAATTTCTTCACTATTTCATCCATTTTCTCTTCTGTCAGGTTATCAACATCGCTGAACACTCCTCTTGCCCATGATTCTTTAGGGAAACTCTGAATTTTACATCATTAAGCAACAACACCTTAAGAAAATTAAAGGAAAAAAGATGCAATGATAAACTAATACTGTTATAGGAAAGTTTTGAATAAACTCAAGGTTATATTGCATAACATATGATTGGCTATTCATTAACTATTTAGAAAGAGAAGAAGTTATTCTAGAAATAAACTTAAATTAGGAGTTATCAAATAATTATTTAGAATGGTAGTGTTTATTGCATAAGGAGAGAAAGAGTTAGAAAATTACTCTGTTTAGGAAATTATTCTGTTGTGTTTTATAGTCATTATACTAAGTTATTTGTAATAATTGAGAGAGAAAGACCTAATGTTAGTTCTATTGTAAGATTCAAGTGATATAAAAATACATGAGAAACATATTTAGAAATATATGATTCTCATTTTTCTAACAGGTTATTGACAGAAGAAGTTGTTGCCTACCTCTAACTGCCCTAGAGTGGATGATACATTCACAATTCTTGGCGAGTCAGATAATTGCAGGAGTGGCATAAGGGATTCAATAGTTATTTTAGCGCCATAGTAATTTATTTGCAAGCATTCTTCTGCTAACTCATATGTTTGAGTCATTGCCCTTGTTCCTTCCTCATCAGATGTCACCTGAAAATAGTGGCAGCAGCTCAATGACTGTTTGCAAATCCTACAATTACAAATAACTATAACTATTTAAGCCTCTTGTACATTCAAGAAATCTATTGAATTGTAGTAACAATTTGCAAGACAACCCAATCATTAACATTGCAAAAGAAGAGCCAATTCCAAAAACCTTAACTATTGTTAAAATGCTTTCATAATTCATTGACTCTGTGTTGGGCTTAATAACAAATTCAAGTTCATGAGATTAGAATTTTGCAAGCCTTTATAAGCTCTACTTTTACCATTTCAATAGTTGACATGGGATGGGATCTATAATTTCAAATGGTCTACAAAAGTTGCAAAATTTAGGTCCTTTTACACACTGCAACTTTCCATCTCAATTAATTAGATTTCAGAAGACGCTTATATTCTTACCCCACGATTCACGAGGACTGTAGTGATTAAGTCTCTGTCTTCAATTACAACTCCACTGATTCCCGCATTATTAACCTGCATAGAACAACATTTCACATTGAAATATGCTAACACGAAAAATTACTGTGTAAAGAATTGATTCCCTTCATCCCATTACAAAAATTTATCCTAATCAAATGACATCAAATTGATTCAATGAAATCTCTTTTCAAACGTGGTGCCTCTACTATCTTAAAAGTATCATTAAAAGTAATGTTTAATGCACATACCAACAGGTTTGAACAAACCCAATGAATTCGATTAACAAATGAGAAAAACAGCAGACTTTGGTTGGAGATAGATCATCATGAAAAGTTAGCTAGAATGAGAAATAATAAGAAATATTCAAAAGTCTTAATGAAATAAACTTGGTAAAAAGAGATTTGTTTTCATTTATATATAATAAATATAAGATCTCCAGCATACTTCTTGATATTAGTGAGTAATAGCAGGAGATAAAGAGAGACACATCAAAAGAAGTTTTAGATTATTTTAATACCATCTTAAAAAAGTAAACTATAATAAAATAATTTTGTCCTATAAAAGTTTTCACTCACATATATTTGCAAATTTAACTTATATGTAGTTTAAGTCTAACAAAAGAAGTATGCTTTCATACTCATATTAACTAACATTCTAAAAATGGGTAAATGACAGCAGTAGCAGGATGAACACACCAAAACACAAACTTTCACTTTTAACTGAAGCTTAAGAACAGAAGATTTCTGAGACAAACTTTAACATAGAACAAACGAAAGAGAGAAGCATCAAAGTCTGATTTTACCAGAATATCAAGTTTACCAAATTTGGATTTGATAAAATCTGCAAAAGAAGCTACACTTGTAGCATGAGCGACATCTAGCTGATGAAAGAAGAGTAGATGAGAAAGAGGAGAGGCTTTGAGTGTTTCGAATGCTTGAAGACCCCTCTCTTCATTCCTTGCAGTGAGTACAACCTTTATTCCTTCTGAAGCTAACTGCCTAACTATCTCTAATCCAATCCCTTTATTTGCTCCTGTCACAACTGCATACCTGATCATCCCAAAGCTCAAAGGGACTCACAAAATCAATATTTTCAGTACAGCAATATAATTGGTATTTCAAACTTGTGAGAAACAAAGCAAAAATACCTCTCTGTCGCTTCCCCCATCTTCAGTTTCAACTCTGAACTGTGATATGCAGCTTATTACAAACCTGTTATGGTTACCAAGTTGTTATTTATCCATTTCTTTGAGCTCTGAATATGAATTCCACAAATTATGGTTTCCTATACATTACTAAGAATACCAATGCTTTAGCCGGCATGTCTGTAACTATAATCTTTTACTGTGCTTGTCGTTTATGTCTTGCTTCATTCCATGCCAAATGAAAAGGACAGAAAAGTTGAAAATATATTTCATAGAAAAAGCATAAAATATTTACTATTTGCTATAAAATATATAAATTAAAAGAAATATTTAATAATTATAATGTTTTTAAAGTAAAAAATAATTACTGATAAAGTTGTAGTGCATCATAGGTTTGGAAAAAGTCACTGTCCAACTTAAAATATATTTGATCTAAGTTAAATATCAGATTTCAACAAGTTAAACCAAGTCTTAAATGACACCAACTTAAACTCTTAACTCCAACCTTATTCTAGAAACAACTCCCATAAGATCTCACTGTTAAACCCACCAATACTAGACCAGCTTTTAACCAATTACCCTAACCTTTTACCTATTTAAATACCCAACAGCAAAACCACCATTTATGCCTTAATCTCATCAAGTCAGACCATCAAAACAAGTAAAATTTAACAAGCAACTTCATCAAAATTTTCTCATATCAAACAATAAGATTTCAAACCCAAAAACTCAAATAATTGTAACATAACACAACAAAAATTCAGCAACAATTATAGTTAACTAAACAAAAATTCCTAACTCTCATAGTTCATTCAAAACTAGTACATTAAGCAAGTAGTCATAATAGTATTTCATCATACCAAAATACCAATTTCACACAATTTCAAACATATAATACAAATTATGAACATCATAATAACTTAAAATGTGATAGTTAACTTTTCTTATATAGATTATCAAAACGTTCTAAGAAGTTTAAAACAGTTCTAGACAGATAAGAAGCTCTATCTGTTCCTGCGAAACACGATTAAGATACACTATTAGAATAACTTATCAGCAAAGATATAAATGGATAACTCAAAAAACACATACAAGCTTAACCGTTGAAACAGATACGAAAAAAGACCAAAAAAAAGAAACTGAAACTAAACTTACTCAAAAAAAAAAATGGTCCAAATTAAAGAACTCGTCACAAAGATTAATCCTACAATCTTTGTTCTTTGATAAGAAGAACATAAAACGAGAACTCTTGAAAAGAAATAAAAAAGTAATTCTTTTGAGAAATGATCAGTTTTAAGATTTTAAAATTGATTTATAACAAAATTATTTATGTTAAAACTTTTTAATATTAATTTAGGAAAATTTCACTAATTTTAAAGTCCTACCTAACACTTTTAAAATTTCATTTTCTAAATCTTTAAATCACTCTTTTACATAAATTAATAAGTTAAATTGTAATAAATTTATCCAAATTAATTTAAAATATAATAAAAATAACATAAGTATAGAATAGATTTGTGCCTATTAAAACATAAATTTCGCCTGATTATTTTTATAAAATTAATTTATAAGATAATTATAGTTATATATTATAATTTCATTTTTATAAAATCAATTTATAAGATAATTATAATTTGATATTATATTTATAATTAGTCATAGTCATTGTACAATGAATCCAACAGATCTGATTAAGATAAACACGATAACATACAAAATAATTTGAAAAACTAAATATTCACCTACCTTGATATGGGTCCAGTGGATTTTAGCTTAAAGTGACATGTGAATATATCTCTTTAACATTTAGTGTTGAAAAGACAAAACCCTATCTTCCTTCCTCCATGTGGTACACCACAATTAAGATTTTATTTTATAATTTTCACATTACAGAATTTTGAAGCATAAAACACAATACTTTTTCTGAAAGAAATTTAAAAAACATAATTTTTGTTGTAGTTATCGTAATTTACCTAGAAAATATTTGAAGTAGGAACAAAATCGTCTACAAATAATAAAAAAAAAATAGTGAGAAGCAGCGACAACGTGTGTAGGGTGGCACGAGGAGAGGTTTCATAAAGAAAATTATTGATATAATTGCTATCATTTAAGAGAAATTTAGGTGAATCTCTTGATAAAATATGTCTTTGGAAAACTGATTTTGGAAATAGTGGAAATTAGATCTCGATGTATTTTTTATTTTGTTAAAAAAAATATCACTTTTAATTATTTATATAAAATTTAAAATATTATTTTAGTTTTATATTTGCAACATAATAATGAAATGGTAAATATTATTACTTTTAATAGAAAAGAAAAAATATGTATGTAAAACTTATTATTTTCTTTTATTTAAAAGGGATTATGTTTGATTTAAATCAAAATTTTATTATGTCTCACATAAAAAATGCTAAAACTAAAATTAATCACAAATATAATTAAAAACAGATAAAACAAATAAGTGAAGTTTATATTGTTTTGAAATAAATAAAAGAATCCCACTTTATTTATAAATTAATTTTTTTTAGTATAACATTTATTTTTCATATTAATAATAAATAAGAATTGTGTTAATTTCAGATCTTATAAACTTTTACATTTATTTGATATTTAGTATTTTATCTTTTGATTTTTTTTATAAATATAAAAAAATTTGTTTTTTAATAATTATTTTACTCCCAAAATTATATTGTCAAGCGACTCTTTAAATAATTTGTACTTTTTGTTTGATTTTTCTGTGTTGTTACCTTCAAAATATATTTATAAACAGTGATTTTAGTATTTTAAAATATATTAAAAAAATTCAATATATTAACATCATTATATTTTAAATAGAAAAAAAAAACTAAAATATCATTTCTGATTGTTCATATTCTCACTACAGTTATGTTCATTGTCGGTATTATGTTATATTGGCAGTTGCAGACCTTCCAGCATGGATGAAGGATGACCACTCTAATCAAAGGTGAATTTGTCATCATCAAGTTTTTGACAAAAGCAGCCTTGTCGCTAAGTTTGACAATAACGATGATAAAATGTTGGAAAAGGCTTTAAAATCCCTGGACGTAGGGTTTACACGTTTGGAAGGTTTCGAGTAAACTTAAAAATAATATTTTTATTTTTAAATTTATTTTGAAATTCTTTCATATAAAATTATTTATTATACCTTCATAATTAATTTTATTTACTTTTTATATTGTTTTCCAATTTTAGTTTATATTTATTATTTATTTTATTAAAGATTTCATTTTCATTATCGATCAAAAGATTGAATTATAATTTAGGTAATAGTTATGTAATTTAATCTAAACAAAAATATCAATATTTAGTAAAATTATGTACAAAAAAGTTCTGTAACTTCATAAATTGAAAAGTTCTAAAAAATAAAACCAGACATCGTGAGCCCTAGTGATATTGGTGTTGTAATGAGACCGTTGTGCACCATCTTGATTAGTAGCATCACGGCTCTTTGTCACTTTGCTTTGCGCTTGGGACTACCAATGGGAATTGTTTGGGATTTTTGTAGACGGTCTTCTCTAGAGTTAGTTGTTTGTCCAAAGACAATCAATTTCTAGTAAATATATCGGGTAGTTTGTAATACAAAATATGTTGTATTTATCATGTCTCGGTTGAAAGGGTATGAGGTTAGTTGACCTTCTTTTTTTTACTCTACTTCGTTCGTCACTCTTTCACTCTATTCTGATCATTTATCTTCTGTTCTGTTTCATTTTTGAATGACTTAACTTCTCGGAATTATTTGTTGTCAGAAGGCGGATGATCTGAAAAATATTTAGACTCTCAAGTCAAATATGTTTCTCAAGAAGATTTCGGTATGATTATCAAAAAGTGTATTTATTTGGACATTAATCATCTATAAATAGGCCTCGTAGCAATCAAGCTCATTAATTATCCATTAACAAAGTATATTTTTAGGTAATAAAACTCATTAATTACTCATTAATGTTGTACATTTTATGCTTAATACGATTAATTAAACCTATTAATTAACCTTTAATGCCTTCCAACGTCTGCTGGCCCATGTCGCTCGGTCGGTTGACCATCTTGATTGATCGGTGCTTGTTGGTGATTACTATTGGATGCTTGTCAACGATCCCGACCGGTATACTATGTATAGTACATAAGCCCCCAAAGTCCCGAGCAACTCATAACAATTGCAAAGTATGGTCGTAGTGGGCAGTTGCGGAATAACTGTTGATCGTAAGACACATGGAATTGTGGGATCTATGTCTGTTGAATTTGAAAGGTCGAGCCTCCCTAGCCGTTCGATTATATGACGATGAACGGTTGAGATTAGAATTTGGGAACCACTTTTTAAGGCTATAAATAGGGGATGGGACCATTATAATTGTCACACCTTCGTCTTCTTTCTTCCTCCACCGAACTATAAACCTTTTCTTAGGTAACCATGTCTTCTTCCACGCGATTGACCGATGAAGCTGCCGGTGAAGGTCAGGGGTACGCTGATGTTGCGGCTGAGTCGTCTTCATCAGTAGGGTCTTCTATTTTGGGCTCTGCAGGTGAGGAAAATCAACAAGAAAGGGCTTCCGAAGAGGGAGGGGTAGAAATAGAAATTGATGACGCGAGAGAATGAACTGACACCCTTACCCCGCCCCTCTTGCTATCATTGGGTATGGCTGGGCTCCCCACAAGGTAGGCTTATATTCCCCCTTCTTCATTACGACTGACTCGTTAGAATACTTGGTCATTCGAGTGAGTATAGTGGCTAGTATAAGAGATGCTGAAAGTATCAAATTTGTAGTCTGTAGACTGAACGAGCGGGCATGCCATGGGCGGGAAGGCTACGACAAGGATTTCTTTTACGCATACACCACCCTGTTTCATGATCTGGGTGTCCAGCTTCCCTTTATGGAATTTCAAATGGGCATTCTTCGCGCTTTGAACGTGGCCCCGATTCAGCTTCACCCGAACGGGTGGACTTACATGCAGGTGTTTTCTGTGGTTCGTACCGCTCTCGCCTTGACGCCCACACCCACCTCATTCCTTTATTTTTTTCGGGCCTTGCCTCATTCAAATAAATCATGGATATCCCTTTCCCCTGTAAAGGATAAACAACCATTCACTTTGTTCAATAATTCTTACAAAGATTTCAAGACAAATTTCTTTAAGATAGCCATAAAAGCCCCTGGTCAGTCTAGCTTTTTTCTGGAGAACGATCAACCCAAGTTTCCTTTTTATTGGATTGAGCATCCAAAGAAATTCGTTTCATGGGCCAAGTCTGCTATGACCCCCGATGAACTGGAAGCCATCAGCCAACTGGATCAACTACCCCGGAAGACCTCCTCCCGAAGGCTCATCGGTCTCTTAGGTTCCAACACTCTATGCAATAGAGTGTTTGGTAAGATCTTTAACCCTATTTTTGTCGAGTCACCATATGTAACTTATCAAAAAAAAATTCTTATTTCAGATATCATTGGCGAAATGGAAAAGAGCATGGTCTTTCTATTGATGATTTCTCGGCAAAAAGAGGAGCTCAAAAAGACTGGAGAAGGAACTTCTTCATCTCCTACTCAGCTTCCTACATCGAAGGTCCTTCCTTTCCGAACGGTAAACCCGGCTTTGAAAATTGCCACAGAATCGCATCCCTCTTCTACCAACCCCATTGTCACCCCCTGACCCCGAGAGTGCTCCTCCCAAAGGTGGGGTGAAAAGGAAATCTTCCCAAGAAAAATATGTCTCCTCAAGCAAGAAGAGTAGGAGAAAGATTCTTGAGGTTCCTTTAATCACTGGCCCCCTTGATTCGAATGTGCGCATTGCTGAATGCCTCGAATAAAACCTTAATTTGGAGGAGAAGAAACCTTTCAAAGGAATGTCTATTGCTAAGACTTTGGATATGGCCTATGAGCTTAATGTTCGGGCCAACATATGCATGACTTATAAGTTCTACAAAGTCTTTGATGGCCGAGGAGTTGGAAGCTGCGTGACAGGACTTGAAGGCTGCCCAAAAAGAAAATGAGGATTTATCCCTCCGCCTGGCATAGGTTTTGAAGGTCGCCGAAGACGATCGAGAGAAAGCTACTACTACTCTGACTCAGGCTCAGAACAACAATCATCAACTTAATTTATCTAATGATGATTTAAAGTTAGATCTTCAGAAAGCAACCACATAGAATAAAGATTTACTTAAGGAGAGAGACTCGCTTAATGTCGATCGTGAGAAACTGGTTGTTGAAAACAAATACTTGGGTGAGGAGATTTGCAACGAGCACCTTCATGGGTTTGAACAAGGGATTTCTCAATGCCACCATTTCTTTGGAATCCCTTTGGATCATCCTGGGTTTGATATTATGAATTTCGTGGTAGACGAGCAACTGGTGACCCTGACTCTTCCTGATACTGCCGAAACTCATGCTCCAACCGATCCTCTTGCTAACGATGAGCCTCAGGCAATTGAAGTTGTTGGTGAAGATGAAGAAATTGCTAAGGATAACGCCTGGTTACTTAGAGATTGTAATAGGCTATACTGTTAATGTTGTTTTTGCTTAGTTTACCAACACATCTTTCTTTTGGCACGTATAAGCCCTTTTTTGTGTATAAATCTTCATTGTGAATGATCAAACTACTACTTTTATCTTACTTTTGCTATGCCAGTAATAACGCTACTTAGATATCTTCCACGATCCTTCCCAAGGAGTTGCTTAAAATGCCCGAGCGGCAGACTAGAGTTTTTTGGAACTTTTTCTTAGGTTGAGCAGCGAATAATAAGAGTTCGTTTTAGAACTTTTTCCTATATTGGGTGGAGGTACTAAAATTTCTATTAGGAACTTTTTCTAGGTCGAGCGGCGAATGATAGGAGTTCTCTTTGGAACCTTTTCCTATGTTGAGCGGAGGCACTAAAAGTTCCCTTTGGAACTGTTTTTAGGCTGAGCAACTAGGACTTCTCTTTGGAACTTTTTCCTATGTTGAGCAGAGACACTAGAAGTTCTCTTTGGAACTTTTCCTATGTTGAGCAGAGGCACTAGAAGTTCTCTTTGGCTGCAAACTTTCCATGGGCTCAGTTTCTCCGGGCGTCTGCCCTTTTATGCCAGACCAAATCACCCTCCATGTACTGTCGTGATGGAACCTTTTTGTTATATCGACGTGCTACTAACCTTTTTTGGGCCTCAGCACGAACAAAAACTACCTCTCTCCTTTCTTGTAAGGTATCTAACTCCACTCGTAATTGTTCTTCATTTCTTACCCTTTCTTCCAGTCTCCTCTTAACTGTTGGCTCACCTCCTTCAACCAATGGCATTGCATCTGTGCCGTAAGTCAAGTTAAAGGGTGACTCTCATGTGGTGCCATGCGGGGTACAACGATAGCTCCATAATACTTCTGAAAGCTCATCTACCCATGCATCCTTCCCTTCTCCTAGTCACTTCTTTAATTCTTAGACAATGTCTTTTTTTATTGCCTCCGCCTACCCATTTGTTTGCGGATGCTCTACCGAGCTTGTGACATGCTTAACCCCTAAATTTTCATAAAAGGCTGCCAACTTTTTATCCATAAACTGCCTACCATTGTCAGTGACTATCATTTGTAGCAAACCAAAACTACATGAGTTTCCAAACAAACTTCTTAAGTTACGCGACAGAGATAGTGGTAAGGGGTTCAGCCTCAACCCACTTGGTGAAGTAACCAATTGTAACGTCCCGGCAACTTACAGGGACTGTTGACTGCCCCCACAGATCACCACGACGCTTTCCCGGAAAGTGTGTGAGTGAGGACAAAGCACACTGGAAAGCGTTGTGGTGATCTGTGGGGGCAGTCAACAGTCCCTGTAAGTTGCCGGGACGTTACACCAATCACCACCAAAAGGAACTTCTTTAGATCTTTGCCGATTGGGAAAGGCCCTAAGATATCCATCCCCCACTAGCCAAAAGGCCACAAGGAGACTAAGTTATGTAGCTCCGTAGTTGGCACGTTAAACACATTCTCGTGCTTCTGACAACTTAAGCACTTTTGTACGCAAACACCGCAATCCTTGTCCAACGTCGGCCAGAAATATCCCGCTCTTAAGACTCATGTCCAAAGTGCTCGCCGACAAGTGTGTCTGCCACAGATTCCTTCATGCAGCTCTTTCAACACATATTCCGCTTCGTCTTGTGACAAACATTTCATTAAAGGTGTAGTAAAACCCCTTTTATACAGTTCCCCTCCAATGAGAAGATACCTAGCAATCCTCTTCACATTCCTTATCTAGAGGGATTGGCCTTCTTTTTTTCTCCTTGATTAATTGAATAACCTCATTTCTCCAATCGGGCTGCCCGGTCGTACTGGACGTAACTAGACACTCAATAGTCGGTTTCATCAAAACTTGTCTAACTATCGAGGATAGTTGGCCTTTTTCCTTCCCGCTAGCCAGCTTAGATAAAACATCCATCCGAGCGTTCTCCTCCTAAGGTATATGCTTCACTTCCACTGTTCTAAACTGATTTTCTAACTGCTTTGCCTTGTGAAAATACTCCAATAATTGATCATCCTTAACTTGGAAGCTCTCATTCATATGTCCCACGACCAACTGGGAATCTGTCCGACACTCCAAAGATTTAGCTCCCAAGTCCCGAGCGAGCTCCATTCCGGCTATCAAGTCCTCATACTTAACTTGGTTATTACTAATCTTAAATCGAAATATGAGCGATTTTTCAACCACTAGCCCGTTCGGTCCTTCAAGGACCACTCCTAACTCTCTCTCCTCGCTTGTCGGCTGACCCATCGACAAAGAGCCTCCAGGGATACGACTCACCTTTCTCCTCGGTGGGTAAATCAACTGCAAACTCTGCTAGGTGTTGGTCATGTATTGACCCACGCGGTTCATATCGCAACACAAATTCCTACAGTTCAACCGACCATCTTACTATCCCCCTAGCCAAGTCTGGTTTTGATAGGATCTTCGTCACATGATTATCAGTTCTGACCACCACCTGGTGCCCTTGAAAATAGGGCCTTAGACGATAAGCTGTTGTAAGCAATGTCAATGCTATTTTTTCTAGCTGTTGATACCTTATTTCAGAATCTTTGAGGATTCTACTAATAAAGTAGATCGGTCTAAACTCGGGAGTTTCCTATACCAACACTGCACTGATCGTAGCATTTGTTGCCGATAGGAAAAGCTACAAATTGTGTCCTGTCATCGATCATCCCAAGACAGGCAGATTAACAAGTATTTTTTTCACTTCATTGAAAGTTGCCTCACATTGATCATTCCACCGCCCTAGGCATCCTTCTTCACCATTTTGATAGTCGGCCTTACTCACTCGGCCAACCTCGGGATAAACCGAGACAAAGAAGTCAAACATCCTACCAACATTTGTACCTCCTTAAGATTCATAGGACTCCTCATCTCCAACACCAGTTTGCACTTATTTGGGTTGGCCTAAATTCCCTGGGCAGTTAACATGAAGACCAAGAATTTCCCTGCCGGAACTCCGAATGTGCACTTCACTAGATTCAAACGCATGTCGTGCTTGCGTTCCTGACCAAATACTTTCGTCAGGTCTTTCACATGCTCTTCCACCGATCGCAGCCTTACCACCATATCATCTACATACACCTCTATGCACTTTCCAACCTGTTGCCTGAATACCTTATCTATCAAACGTTAATACGTGGCTCTAGCGTTTTTAAGACCGAACGACATTACCTCGTAACAATAGTTCGATCGTTTGGTGATGAAAGTCGTCTTCTCACAGTCTGGATGGTAGATAGGGGTTTCATTATACCTAGAGTAAGCGTCGAGGATACTAAGGACTTGATACCATGAAACCCTATTTACCAAGCCATCAATACTAGGGAGATGATATGCATCTTTTGGACATGTCTTATTCAAGTCAGTAAAGTCCGAGCAAATCCTCTACTGCCCGTTTGACTTTTTCACCATTACTACATTGGCCAACCAAGTAGTATATTTTACATCCCAGATAAAGTTGGCTTCCAACAACTTCTTCACCTCCTCATCTACCGCCTGTCGCTTTTTTGCACCTAGCTTTCTATTTTTCGGCGAGACAGGGCGTGTTTCCCTAAAAGAGACAACTTATGCAACATTACACTAGGATGAATTCCTAGCATGTCAGCTGTCATCCTTGCAAATAGGTCCCCGTTCATCCTTAACGTTTGGCCAATGGCTTGAGCTTGGTCCTTAGTGAGATCTCTTCCAATGGAGGTGTTTTGTTCTACAGTCCTTCCCAAACCAAACGGTTGCACCTCGCCCAATGATTCCATCCAATCCTTAGTATTAGTTCGTGGATCTAGGTTTGCCATGGCTACCTCTGAGCGTCTCATTCTCTGCCTTAGGACCCATGGCTTCACCTTTAATCTTGTCGCATAAGACTCTTGACCCACCTTTTGGTCGACCTGAACTGTGCAAATCTTAACATCATCCGACAGGTACTTCATTGTTAAATGAGGTGTCGAGACTATTGTTCCGAAGGCATTAAAACAAGGTCTACCCAACATGACATTATACGAGGTATTAGCCTCTCTACCAACAGGAACCTGACCTTCAGCTCCTTTGCACCTCTCTAAGTTCCAAGGCACGTCCTCAAGTCAACATAAAACCCTAGTGTCAACCCTCTTCCCTACAAGTCCTAGTATTTGCTCATTATAGGGTACAATTAGGTCCTCGGACAAGTCCATTCGTTGAAAAGTTTTCCAATAGAGGATATTAGCCAAACTTCCTTAGTCAATGAGAACTTTGCCTACGCTGTAACGAGTTATCACTGTTGTTATAACCATTGGATCGTCCTAATTAGGATTAGGAGCATGAAAGTCCTCATTGGAAAATCTGATCTTAGGCATGGATCTCCTCATGACATCCACCCTGTTAACACTTCTTAATCCCCTTAAGTGTCTCTTTCGTGCTGACGAAGTCGAACCACCTCCAGCGAAACCACTTGAGATTGTATTAATATGACCCTTTAAGGGTCATTCACCACCCCTACTCCGACTGCGTTGATCTTCACAACGTCGGTCATCCATCCTCAACTGGCGGCTATTTCTCAAGGGGCAGCTATTTCTTCTCGGGGGATTCCTCCGTTGCTCCTCTTGCACGTACTTCTTAAGGTGTCCTGCTCTTATCAACCCCTTTAATTTATCCCTGAGTGTTGCACAATCTTCTGTAGTGTACCCCAGGTTCTGGTGATATTGACAATGCTTTTATCCATCATCATTCTTCAGGGTTGTTGACTGCATCAAAGTTAGTAGGTCATCCCTCAGTGCTTCCTCCACCACTCTTGCCCTAGGCGCGTTCAATGGTGTGTATTGCATATACTTGGGCCCTTTAGGGAAATTCCTACACTTTGGACCGCTTCCCTTATCGTTTTGACCGAGTGATTTTTTCCATTCCTTCCGCTCACGACTAAGGTTGATCGTTTACGCAACTTCTTCCTTTTGTCCTTTCAGAAAAGCACATATTTCTTCAATGCGTATGAACTTTGTGCCCTATTGTGAAATTCCTCTAATGTTTGCAGTGGTTCGACATACAGGCTATCAACAAAGGGTCCTGGTCTCAATGCATTAGTCAGGCTACTTAGTATGAACTTCCTTTCCACATCCTTCACCCGACAAACGATTCTATTAAACCAATGCATAAAATCCTTCAACATCTCTTTCTTTATTTGTCGTATTTTTACCAGCGCAAGATATGTTAGACCTTGTGTTCTGCTGGACACATACTACTGACCGAATAAGTTATGCAAAGTCCCAAATCCATCAATTGTGCCAGGCTCTAAAGAATGAAACTAGGCCAAGGCTTCTCCTTTCAATGATAAAGAAAAAACCCTGCACAACTAAATCATTCAATTAATAAACCACCATTGCATCAACAAAAGATCTAAGGTGGTCATCATAATCAGTCGACCCATTATATTTTTCAATAGTCAGGAGCCTTCAGTTATCTGACATTGGTGCCCCTATAATCGTGACTGTAAAAGGATGAAGTCCTTCTGCCTGATCCGGACGCATCGCCGGTCAGGTACGGCTACCTGATGAAGACGGATCACAGGGGTGAGTTGAACCTCCATCCTTGCAACGACAATATTTGCCTTCTGGCCATTGTCCTCTACCTGGATTGTCTGAGCATTTTCGGCTCCAAGGGCTTGTGTCGACATCACCGACTATTGAACTGACTGCTCCCTTTGACCATCACCTTGCTCTGCCCTCAAAGCTTTTATTTCTGCACTCAACTCCAGCATTTGCCTTTGCATCTCCTTAAGCACACCCAACTGATCAATCTGCTCCGCCATTGTGGTCACAACTAGGCTTCCTCTACCGTCCTCGGGCCCCAGGTGGGTGCCAAATGTTTTAATTGAAAGGGTTCGAGGTCAATCGACCTTCTTTCTCTACTCTGCTTCGTTTGCTCACTCCTTGCTCCAATATGATCGTCTACCTTCTTGTTCCGCTTCGTCCCTTGAATGACTTAACTTCTCTGAGTTATTTGCTACCAGATGGTGTGTGACTTGCAGAAAACACTCCGACGCTCAAGTCAGATATGTTTCTCAAGAAGGTCTCAATATGATTATCGAAAAGTGTCTTTACCTGGATATTAATCATGTATAAATAGGCCTCATAGCAATCAAGCCCATTCACTACCCATTAACACAGTATATTTTTAGGTAATAAAACTCGTTAATTACTCATTAATGTCGTATATTTTATGCTTGATATGATTAATTAAACCTATTAATTAACCTTTAATGCCTTCCAAGGTCTGCTGGCCAATGTTGCTCGATCGATTGACCATCTTGACCGATCGGTGCTTGTTGTTGATTACTATTGGATGCTTCTCAACGATCCCGACCGGTATACTATGTATAGTACACACTGGAATTTGGTAGAATACAAAATGTTTAAACTGATTTGATTTGGATAAAATAGTGTTTGGGTTATGTGACAAGCTTGTAAAACACATTTGTTATAATAAGGAATTGAATAAAAACATATTGAAACATATTTCATTAAAAAAGGTTGGTTTCAATATGATGAGGATATATTTCCTCACTTTCTTCATCTCTTGTACCAATCCAATTATTATTTATAAAGTTGCAATTGTTCATGTTTTAGGAGTACTCTTAAAGGTAGCTTTAGGTCCGTTCCTAACACCTCAAGCCTAAGATCGTCAAACTTCAGGATAATTTCTCAATGAATGCTTGAATGAATCATTTGTCTTCATATTAAGACTTTATAACCAGTTAAAACCTTAGATCCATTTCGAGCATGTAAAAGTAGGAGGAGACAGAAAACATCTCTCAAAAGTATCTAACAAATATCTTCCAAAAGCCTTAGATTTGTTATTATTATTAGGTTCATTGTTATTTTATATTAAGATTTATTATAATTTTAGTTAAACATTGAGTGAACCTAGTTCCCATTTGAGATTTACTATAAATGATTAAACTTTTAAATATTTGTATAATTCGGTTGAAATCATTTTGTGTTCTTCTTCGAATACATACTTGATTGTCATCATGAGTGATCACTTTCATTTAGTATACTTCGGAGACTAATGTGAAATGCTATAAATTCATTTTAAAATTTATAATGTTAGACTTCTTCATATAATGTTAACAAATTATAAAAAAACATTTTTTCCATATTATAAGAGCCTAAATTTGTAAGAGTTAAAAGTTTGAGATTGATAGAATTTGTTATGGATGTAATATGTATCGAAATTAAATAAATGAACATCACATCAATGAGAAGTTTAAAAAATATTTATAAATTCTTACAAACAATATTTTCAACAACACAAAATAAAAAAACTCACAATCACACAGTGTATACTTAGTACATACAAGTTATATATATATATATATATATATATATATATATATATATATATATATATATATATATATATATATATATATATATATATATATATATATATGTTGGGTTCCTGGGGCGTTTCGAGAAAACCCTAGAACCAGAGAATAATAAAAGAGAGAGAGCGGAGCGAGAGAATGAATACTGAATATTATTGAATGAAAAGTTGTAATTGAAAGAGCGGGGTTGGTTACTATTTATAACCAACGTAAACACGCAACAGGCAAAGCCCGCAAACAAAACAAGCCCGAAACAAAACAAGCCCAAAACAAAACAAGCCCAAAGTAAACAACCAGACCGACCGGACTGACCGGTCAACAGTCAAAGGAAGCCAAGTCTAAATAACAATTCTCCACCTAGACTTGCTTCAAAAACAAAAACAAAAGTAAAACACGGACACAGCCGGTCAAACAATTAGTGACCGACCGGTAGACACCCAATCCTGGACAACAACAAGAGAAACCTCTCCTTAGCGAGCGGCTTTGTTAACATATCTGCAGGATTCTCTTCGGATGCAATTTTGCAGATTTGAACGTCACCGGATTCAACAATGCTTCTGACAAAGTGCAGCTTGACGTCAATATGCTTGGATCTGGAATGATAAATCTGATGATTGGCCAGATGAATAGCACTCTGGCTGTCGCAATGAACACATACAGACTTCTGATCAAAACCAAGTTCCCGAACCAAACCTTTCAACCACAGTGCCTCCTTAACTCCTTCAGCAAGAGCATAGTACTCAGCTTCCGTAGTTGACAAAGCCACAACCGACTGTAGTGTAGACCTCCAGCTAACAGCAGTCCCAAACAGTGTAAACACATATCCCGACCGGGATTTTCTAGTATCCATGCATCCGGCAAAGTCAGAATCAACAAAACCTTCAATATAACCTCCACCTTGAAAGTTATTCTGGAAAGACAATCCAGTACCGAGAGACCCCCGTATATATCTGAGCATCCACTTCAACGCTTCCCAGTGTGTTGGTCCAGGATTAACCATGAACTGACTGAGAACACTAACACCGTGCGCCACGTCCGGTCTTGTGCAGACCATGCCGTACATAATGCTCCCAATCCCATTTGAAAATGGAACAGATTCCATCTTCTTTCTTTCTTCCTCGGTCTTTGGGCATTGCTCCTTGGTAAGTTTCAAGTGTTGACCGACCGGCGTGCTGGCCATTTTAGATTCAACCATCCGATACCTTGAAATTACCTTCTGCAAATAGCACTCCTGAGACAGAAAAAGGTTACCGCCCGGTCTATCCCTTTTAATGTCTATGCCCAAAATCTGCCTTGCTTCCCCTAGCTCTTTCATTTCGAAAGCATCCGCCAACCTTGCTTTTGTCTCACCGATCATGCCCCTGTCACTGCTAGCAATTAGGATATCATCCACATAAAGCAGGAGATATAACATTTCACCGTCATGATTCAGAGTGTAAACACAGTCATCATAATTGCATCGCTTGAAGTTCAACTTTATCAGAAAGTCATCAAATTTCCTGTACCACTGCCTTGGGCTTTGCTTCAAGCCATAAAGTGACTTCTGCAACAGACACACCCTATCATCCACAGCGAAACCGTCCAGTTGCTTCATATAGATGGTTTCCTCCAAATCGCCGTGCAGAAAAGCTGTCCGAACGTCCAACTGTTCAAGATGCAAATTGCAATGCGCAACTATTGCCATCAGAACTCTGACCGAACAATGCTTAACCACTGGAGCAAAGATCTCATGATAGTCTACGCCTTCAATCTGAGTAAAGCCTTTGGCAACAAGCCTAGCTTTGTACCTCGCTTTCTCACCGCCCGGTGTAGCTTCCTTTTTCTTGAAAATCCATTTCGAACCTATGACCTTCTTACCCTTCGGCAGATCCACCAATCTCCAGGTGCTATTCTTTTTCAGAGCCTCCAACTCTTCTTCCATAGCACCCTGCCAAAGATGCCGGTCGCTGCTGTCAAGGGCCTCCTTATAACTTCTCGGTTCATCCGATCGGTTAAGATCTTCAGCAGCATTCAGGGCGTAGCAGATTAGATCCGCCTCTTCAAGCCGTTTGGTTGGCTTGGAGATCCTTCTTTCTCTGTCACGAACAAGCTGATAGTTTCTCAAATCAACACCAGCAGCTTTTCCATGACTTCCCTCGCCAGACATACCATCTGTATCATCACCAAGGTCTGTTCGAAATTCATCTGATCGGTTCTCCTCTATCGTCCGACCGTTTTCAACTTGCCCTTCACCCGTTTGGTTTTCCTCAGTCCCACCGGGCGTGCCAGCTCCATTAGTAGTATGCTTCACCTCCACGAGAATCTTCTTCTCACTTCCAGAGTTTTCAGGGTGCATCGCCATCCTTGTTTCATCAAAAATGACATCCCTACTAATGATTAGTTTTGAAGGTGAATCTAACCTCCATAACCTGTATCCCTTAACTCCGTCGGCGTATCCAAGAAAGATACATTTCGCCGCCCGGGAATCCAGCTTATCACCCCTGACATGAGCAAATGCCAAAGAACCAAACACTCTCAAGTGTGAGTAATCAGCCGGTCGTCCACTCCACACTTCCATTGGCGTTTTAAAATTGAGAGCTGAAGACGGACTCCTGTTAATCAGATAGACGGCCGTATTGGCAGCCTCTCCCTAGAAAGCCTTTGACAACCCTGATCCCAGCAACATGCACCGGACCCTCTCCAGAATGGTTCTATTCATCCGTTCGGCCAAACCATTCTGTTGCGGAGTTCCAACGACCGTTCTGTGCCTCCTGATCCCTTTCTCTTTGCAAAAACCATTAAACTCCTCTGAAACGAACTCCAGCCCATTATCGGTTCTTAGGCATTTCAGCCTACACCCCAATTGGTTCTCAATCTGTGTGTGCCACTCTTTGAACTTCTGAAACGTTTCAGACTTATTTTTTAGAACGTAAATCCACACTCTCCTTGAGAAATCATCAATTATACTTAAGAAATACGCTCCTCCACCATGAGTTAAGGTTCTTGCCGGTCCCCATAAGTCAGCATGGACATATTCAAAGGGGCGTTCGGTTGAGTGTTTCCCTTTTCCGAACGGTATCCTGTGTGATTTCCCTAAGACACAATGGTCACAGAAATCCAACTTCTGCAGTTTGTCTCCCAGAAGCAAGTCTTGCTTTTCCAATTCTTCAAGACCCTTCTCACTGATGTGTCCCATCCGCAAGTGCCATAACCGGGCGGTATTCTCGGTCCCACTTGCTACTGAGACATGACCAATGACAGTTGATCCCTCCAGAATGTACAAGCCGTTCCTCCTTCTGCCTTTGGCAACCACAGAATCTCCAGAACAAACCCTCATTACTCCATCTTCAACTTTAGTGGTGTAACCTCCAAGATCAAATGCACTAATAGAAATCAAATTTCTCTTTAGTTCGGGCACATACCTAACAGCCTGCAACACCATCTCACGATTGTCAAACATCTTCAGCCTCACCGACCCCACACCTTGCACTCGGCAAGCTTTGTTATTTCCGAGCAGTACATTACCATGCTCTTTCTGATCAAGATTCTCAAAAAACTCCTTCACCGGGCACATGTGATAGGAGCAGCCGGAATCCATGACCCAGCTCCTTTGAGGATCTTCAGACGAAGCCACCAGCACTCCAGCCGACTCATATCCCTCAGACGCCTCTGCCACATCAGCGGTTTCTTGTGGCCGACCGGCCTTTCCTTTCTCCGGGCAGAACTTCTTGATATGACCCATCTTCTGGCACTTGAAGCAACGCACCTGCTTCGTACCGTCCGGATTCAGCTTCTTCTCTTTTCCAGACTGCTTCTTCCCTTTCCCTTTTACCGAGATCAATCCGGACGCTCCTTCCTCGGTTGTCTTCGAATCTTGAAGTTTTTGGAACTCCTTGGTTCGAATTGACGTCAAAACCTCCTCTAACGTGATCACTTGATCTTTCCCGTAGAGTAACGCATCCCTGAAATGCTCGAAGGTTTTTGGAAGCGCATTCAACAGGATGACAGCTTTATCTTCATCCTCCAACTTCACTTCAATATTCTCCAGATCATCAACTATCTTGCTGAATTCTGCAATCTGCTCCTCTATCGTTCTTAATTCTGACATTTTGAACGAAAAGAGTTGCTGCTTCAGGCACAACCTATGAGCCAACGATCTCGTCATGTACAGAGATTCTAGTTTTGCCCAGATTTCAGCGGCAGTCTTCTCCTTCGCAACCTCCCTCAGTACCTTATCACCAAGGCACAAGATGATTGCACTCCTTGCCTTATCTCCCATCTTCTTCTTCTCTTCTTGAGTCATGGCACCACTCATCCTCGACTCACCCTTCAACGCTTCATCACATCCCTGCTGTATCAAGATTGCCTCCATCTTGATCTTCCACAGCCCGAAGTCATTAGCGCCGTTGAACTTTTCTACGTCGAACTTGGTTGCCATCGCTCCTTGGGAATTCTTGAATCCTTGCCCCACGGTGGGCGCCAATTGTTGGGTTCCTGGGGCGTTTCGAGAAAACCCTAGAACCAGAGAATAATAAAAGAGAGAGAGCGGAGCGAGAGAATGAATACTGAATATTATTGAATGAAAAGTTGTAATTGAAAGAGCGGGGTTGGTTACTATTTATAACCAACGTAAACACGCAACAGGCAAAGCCCGCAAACAAAACAAGCCCGAAACAAAACAAGCCCAAAACAAAAGAAGCCCAAAGTAAACAACCAGACCGACCGGACTGACCGGTCAACCGTCAAAGGAAGCCAAGTCTAAATAACAATATATATATATATATATATATATATATATATGTATATATATAAAATTGGGTTTTACTCTTTAAGTAATTAACCATTCTTTTAATTAAAATAATTATCTTATCACTTTTACTCTTTTTAAGTGACTCTTCATTCGAATTTAACCGCTTTATAAACTAAAATAATTATCTTACTATTTCATCCCTTTAAGTTATTGTTTATTTAAATTTAAATCTTTTTAAACTAAATTACTTACATATCATAAAAAAAAGAGACACGCATACGTAGTACATGTATTTTATTAGTGTATTATATTTTTATTTTTATTTTTATTTTTAATCCGTTTAAGATATATTTTATTGTATTATTAAGTTAGTTCAAATTTATCTCTCTTGTTTAACTTATAATAAATAGGTATATAAATATATAAATTCTATATTACATTTATAGTATAATAATTCAAATTACGTATATTTTATAATTATAATAATTTTGATATAGCTTCATTCTGAAGTACAGGTAAATACATGCAAATGTTTTACTATTTGTCTGATGCTCAAATATAATATGATACGAGTATTAGATACGACACGTATCTCATACGCCAATATGTTAATTTTATAAATAATAGGATATATGTCTTGAAAATTATATAATAATTCTTAATAACATGATAAATATATGATTGTTATCGTATATAACGTTTTATTTTTAATAATAAAATAATACTAAAATGAGATATTACATATATGAAAATTGAATCTTTATAAAAAAACAAACCTACCAATGATAAGATTTAAACATGTAGAATCATTTGACTTTTCAATTGTTTCATTCTCACCACTTACAGAAACAACTAAAAAGATTGTATCCCTAACCTCACACCATTAAGGTGATCATCGCAAAGAGAAAACAACATATAACAGACAACACAAAAGTAAGGGTAAGCTAGAATACAAATAATTAAGATATATTAATAAATGTTAAACATTCACCTAAGATACACACAACATATCAAACCAAGAAAACAATTTATGTATGACCACACTTTGACTTGACATCCGGATTAGTATGAATATTGAGCTATGATAGTTCATGCGCTTGTTATGGTGAAACAACTGGCTCATTCCAAGCTACCACACAGAGTTAGTCCGTTATCACTCGCCTTAGGCCAAGGTAAAGCCCCTAGACTAGGACCCCCTGCTATTCTCAGGACATGCCTCACCCTTCTCTACTTGAGAATGGGTGACCATTAGAATGTTAGGATGAACTCCAAGGTTGAGCTTCCCATATTCATACTTATAATACTTGAAACCACCACTCAGAAGTTCCTCCTTGGAACTCTCTTCCATACCTTTGAAACCATTGAGATCACTTCATACTCACATAGTACACCAATACATGAGACTACTGATCATACATTAAAGAAATAAGAACACCCATACAAGTCATCAAAATCACACAATAACACAATTTCTTCATGGCATCTTGATACTCATATTTAGGTAAGGAAAAGAGCTTTGAAACCATTACCAACAGCTCCAAAAGGGTCCAAAACCCCCAAAACGACCTAAAGAACGTCAAAAACCGATATCCAAAACCTTGTAAACTCCCTAACATTGTTGTAGTGTCGTCTAGTGGCGCTCAGCGCTGACGCCACTGGAAACAGACGCTCAGGCACTATCAGTAGATACCAAACTTAATTTTCTCACTTTGAACACTTTACTCTCAACTTCTAAAGGCCTCTAGGACCCTCCAAACCCTAAGAAAACTTTGAAAACACTGTTATAACTAAAAATAACCCATTAAAACCCAATTTCACTTCTATAAGCAACCCAAACTCAATTCTACACTTTCTAACCTCCATACCAGTTTACAACCTATATAAACAAGTCTAAATACACTTGCTAGCACACTCTAATACCTTAGTTTCATCCCAACTCTCCTACTTTCCATTCCCAACTCTTAAAACCTCTAAAATGGACAAACAACTCAACTTATGAAGCCATGAACACTTCCATAACAGATTTTACTGGTTTTAGCTCCTAAATAAGTCCTAATAGGTATAATATTAGATCTTTAACCTTCCAAAACAGTTTATACTCATTACTCCAAAATCTCACTACTCAAAACACCCCTTTTTACACTAAAAACACTTGAAATCTTCAACTACAAACCCTCCCTTTGCTACATAACAGTTTTCAACCATCTAGCCCTCCAAAAAAGTCCCACTTTACCTCATGACAGTACCAAATTAGTTACCATAACACCTCCATACCTATTTCTCAATGTCACTAACCAAAACCCCCTCTTAATAAGCTTGAAACCTAAGTGACTTAACCAATACTTTCAACAACCCTTTGAATTCAGTTTTAAACAATGAAACATCATTATCATACACAATTATAACAGTATCCAACATCACCATTTCATCACACCAATTGTACACAACACCATATTATATCATCAATTTAACATACATAACATTTACCCAATCACACCAATTTCACTAAAACGTCTATAAATCATAGAAATACCAAATTTATACTACAAACACAACTAAGACAAGGTCTAGCTTCCCTTACCTCACAAGAAACAAACCAACTCAAATAACGTTTCGTCGATTACTTAAATCGCAAGGAATACCTAGACGAACTTGCTCTATTCTTGAAACTAATCGAATAGGAATGTAGACCTCGTCACAGTGGTCGATCAGGCACTTCCTAATTGTCAAAGAGATGACTCAGTAGTTAGAACTCTTAAAGAGAAGATAGAATGTCATACCCCACTTTAAAAATATTCAGTGACATTTTTGTAAATCATATAAAAATTGATATCCAGTCCGATTGTATCTGACGTAAAATTCAATTTGGACTTCGACCCACCTTAGCACCAACGTCAAGTAACATTGAATCTTCTCTCCAATGTCGAATGCCTTTGTAATGTTAGCCACTCTCCCCATCTGACGTCAAACATGTTTTAAAAAATGAAAGAAATATCACAAGACTCATTTGGCTCTTCATTGTTCTTTCGCACGAGCTTCTAAGGTGCTCTTCATTGTTCTTTTGCGCAAGCTTCCAAGGTGATTTAGTGACAGTGACGAGTCTATAAGATGAGTTTGACTTCCTTTAATTCATATTGAAATTGTTTGTGTGCCCTAATTTAGCTTCCTTTCATTCACTTAAGAGAAAAAAACAACATTTAACGTTTGTTATAGCATTAACAGACGTTAAATGTTATCCAATTCTTGTTTGAAGTTACTCTAACTTGACGTTAATGTGACATATGTTTGACGTGAAGTGACATTGGCCTTCAATGTAACCAATCTTAAGACATGTCAATTTTTAGGTTCGATGCAAATTTAACTTCATCTATTGTAATATCAAACTTTCCGTGATGTTATAAGTCAAAATCATCATAAATTAAAAATTATTTTGTGTTAGTACAATGATAATATCAAACAAATATAAAAAAAATAAATGTCAAAATATCATTATTTATAAATAAAATAATTCATTTATTTTATCGATGGTACCCAATAAATCATTCATTTTCTTTTTGTTATATTCATGTATAACGTTATTTTAGCTTATGATAATTTATTTAAAATATTACAATTTTAATTTGAACACGAAAATAAAATAAAAGATAATAAAATTAATCAATTAAGTTGAGTTGGTGGTAGAAAAAAAGTCATATGTGGATGTAACCTTATTGATTAGATGATTAAATCTTGACGCAACTCCTTACTTTTTCTTAAAAGATTAATAAGCTTATTATGAATTATGTTCCAATCTATTTACTAAGCACAAGTAAATGGTTCAAACACTTCACTGTCTGAATTTGTATAAACAAATATGGATGTATTTCTTTTTATAATTAATAATTACTATTTTAGATATTTCATGTGAACTAATATTTTTCACAAAATTTGATGTATATTTATGGTGAAATGATATCTTGCTTTTATAACTAAAAATAAATCTAGTTTTATTCCTCAAATGATCAAAAAATATTTTGATGTCTCAAACTTAAAGCAAATGCCTGTAGTACTTAAATATTAACTTTATTGCATAAACAGTTTAGACTTTAAGATACAAACAACACAAGTTTAATATATAATGTGCTTGAAACAGGTTCATGAGAAGCAAAATCACTGGTTTTATCCTCAAACCAGAAAATTGCATAACTGGAAATCAAAAAGAAGCGACATCAGTTCTGTGATAGAAGAGACCAGATGGAGAGCCATTGGGAAGAAGTGCAAGGTTGACAGGACTAGCAGCACCTTCTTCAACTGTTAGAAAACCAGTGTTTGATGTTATATCTGTCTTCACATAACCAGGGCAAACACTGTTTATGCAGAATGATGGATGTTTCTTAGCAAGGATTCTCGTATACCCATTCATAGCAGCTTTTGATACAATATATGCACCTAGATACCTTGGCCACCCTTTACTCTCTAATGAACCTTCTTTGAAATCACTTAGAAATTTCTTCACTATTTCATCCATTTTCTCTTCTGTCAGGTTATCAACATCGCTCAACACTCCTCTTGCCCATGATTCTTTAGGAAAACTCTGAATTTTACATGAACAAGCAACAAGACCTTAAGAAAATTAAAGGAAACAAGATGCAATAATAAACTAATAACTATTATAGGAAAGTTTTGAATAAACTGATCAAGGTTATATTGCATAACATGATCGGCTATTCATTAACTATTCAGAAGAGGTGAAGTTATTAGCAAAAGTTGTTGCCTACCTTTAACTGGCCCTTAGTGGATGATACATTCACAATTCTCGGAGAGTCAGATAAAATCAGGAGGGGCATAAGGGATTCAATAGTTATTTTAGTGCCATAGTAATTTATTTGCAAGCATTCTTCTGCTAACTCATATGTTTGAGTCACTGCCCTTGTTCCTTCCTCATCTGATATCACCTGAAAACAGTGGCAGCTCAATGACTGCTTTCAAATTCTACAATTTCACACACCTATTTTAAGTCTCTTGTGCATTCAAGAAATCTATTGACTTGTACTAACAATTTGCAGGATAAAAATCATTAACATTGCAAAAGAAGAGCCAATTTCAAAAATTCTTGACTTTGTGTTGGGCTTATCAACAAATGCAAGTTCATGAAATGAGAATTTTCCAAACCTTTATAAGCTCTACTTTTACCATTTCAATAGTTGACATGAGATGGGATCTAGAATTTCAGATGATCTAAGAAAAGTTGCAAACTTTAGGTGCCTTTTACACATTGCAACTTTCCATGTCTATTAATTAGATTTCAGAACACGCTTATATTCTTACCCCATTATTCACGATTAATGTAGTGAATAAGTCTCTGTCTTCAATTACAATTCCACTGATTCCCGCATTGTTAACCTGCACACAACAACACTTCATATTGAAACATGCTAACACAAAAACTTACTATATGTAAAGAATTGATTCCCTTCAAGCCATTAAAAAAATTTATCCTAATCAAATGACTAGTTGTAAAAGGAATTTGTCAAATTGAACTTAGAACAAACAAAAGAGAGAAGCATGAAAGTCTCATTTTACCAGAATATCAAGTTTACCAAATTTGGATTTGATAAAATCTGCAAAAGCAGCTACACTTGCAGGATGAGCGACATCTAGCTGATGAAAGAAGAGTAGATGAGAAAGAGGAGAGGCTTTGAGTATTTCCAATGCTTGAAGACCCCTCTCTTCATTCCTTGCAGTGAGTACAACCTTTATTCCTTCTGAAGCTAACTGCCTAACTATCTCTAATCCAATCCCTTTATTTGCTCCTGTCACAACTGCATACCTGATCATCCCAAAGCTCAAAGGGACTCACAAAATCAATATTTTCAGTACAGCAATATAATTGGTATTTCAAACTTGTGAGAAACAAAGCAAAAATACCTCTCTGTAGCTTCCCCCATCTTCAGTTTCAACTCTGAACTGTGATATGCAGCTTATTACAAACCTGTTATGGTTACCAAGTTGTTATTTATGCATTTCTTTGAGCTCTGAATATGAATTCCACAAATTATGGTTTCCTATACATTACTAAGAACACCAATGCTCAAGCCGGCATGTCTGTACCTACAATCTTTTACAGTGCTTGTCGATTATGTCTTGCTTCTTTCCATGCCAAACGAAAAGGACAGAAAAGTTTGAAAATAGATTTCATAGAAAAAGCATCGTGACTCTTTATACAAAAAATATATAAATTAAAAGAAATATTTAATAATTATAATGTTTTTAAAGTAAAAAATAATTACTGATAAAGTTGTAGTGCATCATAGGTTGGGAAAAAGCCACTACCAACTTAAAATATATTTGAAGAGTCAAGTTAAATTTCTTTGTTTTTTTTTAATGTTAACATCAATCCAATTTAATCTATTTTTGAGCGAATTGGATTAGATCAGACAAATTGAACTAAGATTTTGGAATTTTTATTTTTCTGAAAATTACAATTTTCAAGTATCAATTTAATTAAAAAATAATAGTTTTTTTTATCAAAGTATATCACTTGTAATATCCCATTTTAATAGCATTCAACAATTAAAGGAATCGTATGATCTATTATGACAGTTATCAACTATAATTCCATAATCTTAGGTTTACAAGGTACATCCTACTTTACGTTTTAACACCATCACTAACCAGCACTTGGTCAACAGAGACATCTTCCTTTGCTCAGACAATTAAGGTGATAATCACAAATAAGAAGTGTTAGATATATTATCTTTATTTTATATTTATCTTTTATCTTTAGCTTTTATCTTTAGTTAGGTTGTTATTATTTTTTATTTGTATTTTGGGCTTAGCCCATACTTCTTCTATTATAAATAGAGAACCCTATGTGTATATTTAATACAAGGGAGATTAATCCCAAATATAGTTTTTCAGTATATTTAACATGGTATCTAGAGTCTAAGGTTTCTTTGAGGAAAAAGTTTTTGGTGCCTCTACCACTACATTCGCCGCTACCAGCGGCGGCGCCATCTACCGCTGTCGGTGGCGCCGTCGTCTACTGTTGTTGTCTACCGTTGCCATTATTGAAGTTTCAGTTTCGACCGACACTCACACGGTTTTGATCGTCTCGGCCATGCAATCACCATGCCATCAACGACGCCTTCATTGGAGCTCTAACGCGCTCTCAGTGCCTTTTGAAGTTATGGATTTGCTCCCTTTTTCGTCATGCATGGTGAAATGTCTAGTAGTAATTTAGAGCGTCGTTTTTTTTTCGTTTTCAGGTTCATTGTGTGTTGTTGCATGTCCCGTCTCCTCTTAGGCCGCTATTCAGAGCATCAATGTTGCTCTTTTTCCTTTTTCAGGTGCCTTGATTGGAGAATTTTTTATTTTTATAGTTTCTCTCTCTTGTTCATCCATGACTTCTTCCGCTGTTGTCTCTTCTGACCTCTCTTTTGTCACCATTGCGTTTGACCCGTCCATATATGCTTTTTTTCCCATAGAAAAGATGGTTTTGTTAGTTTATTTATAGTCGTGGTGGCTCTCCAACAATTGTCTCTTTATCCACTGGTGGCATTCCTCAAGGGCGATTTGCAAGAAGAGATTTACATGGAGCAACCTCCCAAATTTGTTGCTCAGGGCGAGTCTTTTGGGTTGATATTTCGTCTTCCATATCGTCTTGCAAATCATTAGCAATCTGGTGTCACTCGAATGCAGAAGCAAATATTTTCACTAAGTCTTGATGATTTATATTAGTAACAAGCTTGATACATATGTATATACCAGCTTGAGGGGGAGTGTTGGATATATTATCTTTATTTTATATTTATCTTTTATCTTTACCTTTTATCTTTAGTTAGTTTGTTATTATTTCTTATTTGTACTTTGGGCTTAGCCCATATTTCTTCTATTATAAATAGAGAACCCTATGTATGTCTTTAACACAAGGGAGATTAATCCCAAATATAGTTTTTCAGTATATTTAACAAGAAGAAACAAACAGACAAACAAATAGAGAAGAAATTCTAAGCTAATGTTCCAAAAAAACTTTCATAACATTTATATAGATTTTAATACACATAAACATCCATATCAATGAATTCTAATACATGTACACATAAATACTAGACTTGACCATCTGGATACATGTATTAATGTCATACTCTAGCGAGTTCTAGATCTACACTTGATGGTGAAACAACTTGTCCACCCAAGCTACCACACAAGGTTAATCAGTCTTCCACCTATGGCCAAGAAATCAAACCATAGACTTGAACCTCTAGTTACTCCTCACGACATAACCCCCCTTCTCTACTTGAGATAAGATGGTTAGTGGAGTGTTAGGATAACCCCCAAAATGGAATTCCTACATCAATACATTACACTACTAAACGCCATCATAGAATCTCTCCAAGAGATCAATGGAATTACGCTAAACACATATATCATGCACATAACCAATATCATACTCATCATAATCACCATATCATGTATGAAATATATACCCAACATACTCACATTCGAATTGGAGTCCATCAAACATCATCAGTCTAATAATGCATAGGATACCAAATGACGTAATTTAAACAAAGAATCAGAAAGAAACATACAGAGGCTTGGAAACAGGGCGCACTTAGCGCCTATTTTTGGCGTTCAGCGCCAAGCTCAAGCAAACATGCTCGCATAGTGAGCCTATCCTCTCGCCCAACAAATTTCGAGAAAATAGGTTCAGACCTACAACAAAGAAGTAGCCCTCAACGCCACTCAATACCACTCAGCACCCAACAAACAAAGAGTCCATTGTTTTTGTAGCGCACAACGACCCAGTGTGTCCCTCGACGCCACACCATAAACCAACAGCTTTGATTCTTGATCTATGTGTACTCTAGCCTTATCCAATTGACCAAATTGGTATCCTTATCCTTGTGATTGTTTGGAAAACATGTTTAAACCTTAGATTAGATATCAATTTGCTCAATTGGTCAATAACTCGGTCAATTAGATCAAACCAACGACTCACCATAGTCCAACTACAACTTAGCATACTTAAATATCATATTTCAACAAAACTAGAAGTTAACCAAGTCTTAGATGACACAAACTTGAACTCTTAAACACAAACTAACTCTAGGAACAACTCCCATAGGATTTCACTGTCAAACCCCCACTACAAAACCCATTTTTAACCAATTACCTAAACCTTTTACCCATTTAAATATCCAACAACATAACCACCATTTATGCCTTAACCTCATCAAGTCAGACCATCAAAACAAGTGAAATTCAACAAGAAACTTCATTAGAATTTTCTCATACCAAATAATAAGATTTCGAATCCAAAAACTCAAATAATTGTACCATAACACAGTACATCCTAGGTAACTAAACAAAAGTTCTTAACTCTCATAGTTCATCCAAAACTAGTACATTCAGCAAGCAATCATAATAGTATTTCATTATACCAAACTATCAATTTCACATCAGTTCAAACATATAACACAAATTATGAACATCAAAATGTGGTAGTTAGTTTTCCTCACCTGATAGTAATGCTCCTGCGAACAACAGAAACACAATCAAGATACACCGTTAAACCATTGATCAGCAAATACTCAAATTGATGACTCAAAAGACATATTCAAGTTGAACGGGCCCAAATGCAACATATATGAGAAAAGACTAAAAAAAAGGGGTTGAAACTCGACTTACTCAAACAGAGAAACTGATATGTCCAAATTGAAGAATTCATCGTAAGGATCAATCTTACAGCTTCAGTTCTTCAATCAAATGAACAAAGGACGGAAACTCAGAGATAATATGTTTTAAAATTATGAAATTCATTAATAACAAAACTATTTATATTAAAACATTTTAATATTCACTAATTTTAAATCACTAACAGTTCTAAAATATCATTTTTTTAAGTCTTTACATCACTATTTTAAGTAAATTAATAAATCAAATTATAATAAATTTATCCAAATTAATTTAAAAATTAATAAAAATAAGACAAGTATAAAATAGATTTGTGACTATTAAAACATAAATCTCGCCTAATTATTTTTACAAAATTAATTTATAAGATAATTATAATTTGATATTATATTTATATTTAATCATTGTACAATAAACCCAATATACCTTATTAAAATAAACACGATAACATATAAAATAAATTGAAAAACTAAATATTCATCTAACTTGATATGGGTCGAGGAGTTTAGCTTAAAGTAAATCGATATGTGAATATATCTTTTTAATATTTAGTATTGAAAAGACAAAACCCATTTCTCCTTCCTGCATAACATTACAATTAGTCGACATGAATTCTAAAATTTTTGGTGTAGTTGTTGAACTACGTTCAATTACTTTTATTCCTGTTTTGGAAAAAAGAAAGAGGTTATATTTATAAAAGAAATAAAAGTATACAGAGAAGCAGAATGTTGAAGCATAAAAGACAATACTTTTTTCTGAAAGAAATTTAAAAAACATAATTTTTGTTATAGTTATGTAATTTACCTAGAAAATATTTGAAGAAGTGAGCAAAATAGTCTACAAATAATAAAAAAAAAATAGTGAGAAGCTGCGACAACGTGTGTAGGGTGGCACGAGGAGAGGTTTCATAAAGAAAATGATTCATATATATATGAATCATTTAAATGTAGTTCAATCTTGATAAAAATATGTCTTTAAAAAATTATTTTGGTTTTAGGAAATAGTGGAAATTAGATCTCGATTTAATTTTAATTTTGTTAAAAACAACTATTTCTTTTAATTAGTTACATAAACTTTAAATATTATTTTAGTTTTATATTTGCAACATAATAATGAAATGGTAAATATTATTACTTTTAAAAGAAAAGAAAAAAAAAATGTATATGTAGAACTTATTATTTTCTTTTATTTGAAAGGGGTTCTGTTTGATTTAAATCAAAATTCTATTATGTCTCACGTACAAAAAAACGCTAAAATTAAAATTAATCACAAATATAATTATAAATAAATAAAAAAATAAGCGAAGTTTCTATTTTTTTGAAATAAATAAAAGAATCCCACTTTATTTATAAATTATTTTTTGTACATTATAATATTTATTTTTCATATTAATAATAAGGATTGCGTTAATTTTTCATATTTATAAACAGTGATTTTAATATTTTAGAATATATTAAAAAATTCAATATATTAACATCATTATATTTTAAAATATATTAAAAATTCAATATATTAACACCATTATATTTAAATAGACAAAAAAACTAAAATAATATCATTTCTGATTGTTGATATTCTCCCTACAGTTATGGTCAATGTAACAGTTGCAGCCATGTTGCAGTGACCTTTCACCGTGGATGGAGGTACCACTCTAATCAAGTTTAAATTCATCATCAAGTTTTCTAATAAAAGCGTTTGACAACGAGATAATAAAGTGTTGCTAAAACACGTTTGGAAGCTTTTAAGTAAACCTAAAAATAATATTTTCATTCTTAAATTTATTTTTGAAATTCTTTATATAAAATTATTTATTAAACTGTAGTAATTAATTTTATTTAATTTTTATATTGTTTTTTAATTTTAATTTATATTTATTATTTATTTTATTAGAGATTTTATTTCTGTTAAATCTTAATCTAGTTAATAGTTTTATAATTTAATTTAAATAAAAATTTTAATTCTTTGTAAAAATATGTAAAAAGAAACTTTTGAAATTCATAAATTGAAAATTTTTTAAAATTTAAACTAAATAATAGAAATACATTTCTAATCATAATACAAATTTAATAAATAAAATAAAAATAACAAAACAAAATTTAGTAAAAATATTGGTACATGAAAGTAACGTGATATTGAAGGAATGAAATCTGTTAAATTCTTCTAAAAAAATAAAACTTTAGAATAAAAGGAAAAAAAAAAGATAAAGAGTAAAAGTAATAGAAGAAAAATCACATAAATGAAAAGAAAAAATCAAAATCAAAATTGAATGAAATCTATAACATTCAAATTTTTCATAGTGTTCAACCACTATAGGATATAGCACATTTTTAATATTACATAACAATTAACTTGGAAGAAAACATATAAACTATTGTTACAATTATTCATAAATAATTTATAATTGTAATGCATTACAAGAATATATACTACACTGAACTAAAAGTATAATATAAAACATTCCAAAATAAAAAGGAAAAGTTGGAATGTCCTACTTGAAGCTTCTGCTCCGTTAACAAATAGTTACTGCTCACCAGAGACATACCCTCTAAGCTCATACCATTAAGGTGATCATCGCAAAAGATAAGATATCATACAACACACAAAACAAAAGCAAGAGTAAGCTAAAGTACCAAAATAATATACATACATTTTAAAACAATAACATAACATTCATAATATAAAACAAGCAGTACAAAATAATCCCATCAACCTTAAACTCCAACTATCCGGATATATGTATTGATGTCGGACTCATGGGGAACTTGTACCCGTGTATGGTGGAGCAACTTGCTTAGAAATAAAAATCATAACATTAACCATAACCACAATGCCATACACCAAGGTTAATCTATCAAACATCCTAAAAGAACCTAAAATCGCTTCCTCAACCTAAAGAACTCTATCATTATCTACAAACCTAAAGAACAACTAATTAACAGAAAATCTAAAGGAACGCTTAGATGACACATCCGGTATAAGACTTTTCACATGCATCTAAAAATGTGAAAACTAGAGAAAAGAATAACAACTAACTTACTCTTTTGTGAGAGTTGAGAGTTGATAGGATAGATAAGAACACATTGTCGTAGTGATCACTTTGACACATTTTGATCTTCAAACAGATAACCCAACAAGTAGAATACCTAGAAAAAAAGAAGCCCTATGAAAAAAATTGTTTTTAAATAATAATGTAACTTAAAATAATAAAACTCCTCTTATAAAACTTTTATTTCAACGGTGAACTTTAGAATATAAAGAAAAAAAAAAGACAAAGAGTAAAATTGATAGAAAAAAAAACACATAAAAATAAAAGAAAAAAATCAAAATCAAAATTAATTATAAAAAATAAAAATAAATATTTTTTTATTTTTTTCTTAAATAAAATTATATTTTATAGAAGAAAAAAATTTAACTCTTGAAATTTCATTTTTAATATTAATAAAGATTAACCGACACTCAAAATAATTTAACTAAATTTTATTAATTAATTTAATAGGACTATATTAATATTTAAAAATTTAGAATTTTTTTCTTAAACATAATTTTATAACTAATAAAGATATATTAGTAAAAGTCGAAAATTTTTTAACATAATTTTATAATTAATATAATAAAAAAATATTAACATTATAAAACATATTTTTTTTTTAATATTTAAAATGAGTCTTTTACTTTGCTTAAAGGCTTGAAACACCCCTGAGACTTGAAATATATTATAAAAAAGTATGGGGTGTATGTAGTAATTATGAGAGTGCAGGTAATAATTATAAAATTATAAAATTTTAATTTAAAAATATATTCTGAATATTATTTAAAAATATATAAAAAAAAATTCAGTTTAATAGAAATACATTTCAATTATGCAGTTGTAGAACGGAAAATACATTTTTAATTATGAATCCTGTAGCCAAAATAAATTTTTAAATTCTCATGGCATGGGATTCCCACGTGGCAGACGTCACCGTGGTTGTCTTGTCAAATTTATTACTGATGAGTGGTTTTATGTTGTGGTGTTTGCCAAAGTGAAGCGGCACCTTATATACAAAATCTTTTTATTTTTTTTATTATATAATTTCAAAATCAAAAAATAAAAAGAATCTATATTATATTAAGATATTATTATATATCACATTTCATGTAGAGTTAATCAAATATTTTAGTCATGTCATAAACTTAGACTTAACCATTTAGTATAAACGTCGAATCATGACAGGTTTTGTACTTATATAGTAGAACAATGAGTCCGTTTAAAGATGTCACATAAGGTTAGTCCGTTAAAATATGTTTTACCAAAAGAAGAAAGACTCCAAGACTAGGATCTCATGTTACTCTCAGGACATAATTCATCTCTCTTTACTTAAGCATGAATAGTCATTAGAATGTCAGGATAATCCTCATATATGAGTTTCTTACATTTATAACAATAACACTTGATACAACACTTAGAATTTCTTCTTAGAACCTCTTATCCATCACACTTTGAAACATACATCAGCCACATTCAAATCAATGATAATGTTCTATAAAACATACCAAATCATGCCATAAGGTACACATAAATTCTCATAAGAAAACCCAAAAGCCAAAGGAATAAAAACAAAACCAGAAAACCATGCAGACTAGCGTTGACGACACCTTTATGCCGCCGAGTGCCATTCTCCTCGCATTTTTGGCGCTTGAGCACCACCCCCTTGCAACTGGGATTCAGACCTCTCACATTTCTAGCGCTCAGGCCCCGCTAAGCGCCACATTAGGACCTAAAACACCTTTAATCTGACCTTGGTTACCCTCTACACATATTTAATTGATTCTTATGACCTCCTAGGCACTGCGAATGATTCAAAAACACGTTTCTAACTCAAAGTTGCTACCCCAAACCAACTTGACAAATCTAGACAATCTAATCTCACTTCTACTCTTTCTAATCTATAAATTAACAACCTAAGGGTCTAAACTAGTCAGAAATGTTCCAACTACAGACCCCAAAACCTTTACTTCAACCCAGACCTACTACATTGAAACTTCACTAGTCAAACCCCCTTAATTGAACCAACACTATACAATTACACACTCTAATTGCAACAATTCAATTCTACTTCAGATTTCTCCTGTTTCAAAGTCCAAATAAATTATAAGTGACCTTAGGACAGACCCAAAAACCCACTTCAATCCATTCAACCTTTACTTCAAACTCTCACCCATCAAAACCCTTTTTTAGACCAAAACAACTCATGACTCAACTTACTTCTTATTTCTCCCCACCACACCAAATGTATACCATAAGCATTCACACCAACAAACACTCATAAGACTAAATCCAATCCAAAATAGAATCATACTAGGAGGCATTCAAGCATAATACAACTAATTAAACTCATCAAACATAATGAAGAATTGAACAAATATCTCAATAACAATTAAACCATCCTATTATGCAAATAACCACAAATCATACTTGGGAATTAAAATTTAAGAATGAACATTAGCTTCCCTTACCTTTTAGAAGACCAACCGCTCTAGAGAACCAGATTCCGCTCACATAGCTTAAGGAGCTCTATATGTACCTACAGACAACAGAAACACTATCAGTACATATTGTTAGTACCATTGATCAACAAAGAGTCTTATAGAAGACTCCAACATTACATGCAAAATGAGTAAGGCCCACATGCAACAGAAGAAAGAAAGGACCAGGGAAAAGGGGTTGAAACTTAACTTACTCAGACGGAGAAACTAACCAGTCTGAAATGAAGAGCTCATTGCAAGGATCATTCCTACGGTCTGAGTTCTTAAATTAGATAAGCAGAGAAAAAAGAACTCCTAGAGATAAGTCAGAGAACTCTAGAAAAGTGGTTTATAGAGATATTGTGTGTTTTAAAATAATAAAACTCGTTTATAACAAATCTATTTATATTAAAACATTTTATTATTAAAATAATCGAGTCTCACTAATTTTAATCCACAACCACTTCTAAAATACCATTTTATAGGTCTTTACATTCTTCCCAACAAGAAAAAATTTTGTCCTCAAAAGTTCACTCACAGGTAGAAAGAAAAGCTTGCTCTCCACACTTTCTCTATCACAACCACTTGACTTGACTAAGATATTACTCCATAACAACCTTACTAATACGAAAACCTTGCCTCTTTGCGCTAAAATGCTTTAATGTTCAATAGTGTAGATTGATCTAGCCACTACTCTCAAAACAACTTCTTAACCTCTAAACCTCAGCTTTTGAAGATCCTTCTTTCGCATAACCAATCAAATTTGTATCAGTCAAATTGAAATCACCACTCATCTGTCTTTCACTACCTCTTGTAAATTCCTTCTAAAACTTTAGCTAGCCTTGACTTAAGATTGAGACTTGACTGATATCACTTCACATTCTCTTGTTTCCTCTATGAAACACCATACAATTGACTTGATCACTCACGGCTTCTGATTTACCACCAACTATAAACAATTTTAATCACCCTTAAACACAATCATTATGATAATTTCACATTTCTTTATTGATCTTCACCCTTGAGTAACATAGTTTCCAACTATGTTATTCCATTATCAAAGTAGAACTCTCGTTTGTTTCAGCGACAAAACCAATTTGAGCACTCCATCTTCACTTCTTTAACTCACTAACCTAAATCATCTGCACATTTCTTGACCCACTAGCCTGAAATCACACTTAGATTTGCATCCTTCTCAACTTGAAATCACTAGCTTGATCAATACCTAGTCATCTTATGATATATCTCAAATTAGGATTTGCCCAACCACCCTTTCTCGACCACTTTGAGAAACTCACTAGTTGTAGTATTACAACTATAGTAATGAAATCTTCTTACAACTTCGCTTTAGACAACCGATCTTTATACTTTTCAATTAACTCTCACTTTATCCTTATCAAACCAACAACCTGAACCTTCTTTCTGTCCCAACCACGGTTAATGCTTCCTCACCTCAACATTGACACTACAACTTGAAACTATAGCTTAGTTCATCTCCTTCGTCTATTGACCCACTTTCTCGGTTCAACGTCCATTAATAGCCTCTCACTTCAAGATTGACACTACAACTTGAAACCATAGACCCACTTCATCTTCTTTGTATTTTTATCTTTGTGAAATTCCCCACCTTAAGCTTTAAATGATCGCTAACCACATTTAACTCCTTCATAGAAACAACCTTAGTTGGTTTAAATGATCTTAAAATAATATTATTTAAAAATAATATATATCTATTAATAATAAAAATTATTTATATTAATTGTCATATAAAAAATTCTCTTATGAAATTTTTTTTCTTAATCAACTTAAATTATGATAGACATTTCTAAAAAATTATTTTACAAATTATTTAATTTATAAAATAAATAAATAATTACTTCTTTTAATTTGTGTCCTTAATATATTTTACCCATAATTAAAAGTTTTTATCTAATGTATTTTTAATATACTTATTGTTAAAAAAATAACTTATATTTAAAGCATTAATTATTTTCTATGTTATTTCTTTCATTCTTAATTATATCTTTTCATAATTTTTATTACTTGGTCATTTAAGAAGTTATTAATTATTAACTTATATTTAAAGTATTAATTCTCTTTTCATACTATTTTTTAATTTCTAATTTTATCCTTTATAATTTTTAATTACTTTGTCATATAATAAAATTAAATATACAAAAAATATATTTTAGTTTTGTGTTTTAAAATAATATTATTTAAAAAAATAATATAAATTTATTAATAATACAAATATTGTCATATAAAAAAATCTTCATTTTATCTTAAAAATATTATCAATAAAAAATAATATTTATTATTATTATATAAATACTCTTATTGTTGAATATTCTTTATATTATATAAAAATTAAATTTATATTATTTAATAAAAAAAATAGTATGAATTATGTATACATATAATTTCATAAAATGTTTATATAATGGTGAAGTATGGATTTAGTCCTAAAGCTGAACTGAAAATTGAAATTAGTTTTTGTTTGAAATTTTGATACATTTTAGTCTTCTGAATTTAAAAATGAATGGATATAGTCATTTCAATCCAAAGGCATTAAGTTGTTTTACATATTAAATTGTTTTCAGAAGAGACAATTGAAATAGAATGTGTGAAACGTTATAAAGAACTCAAACACCAACTTGAAAAACCACTTAGGGGTAAAAAAAATTAATGCAATTGAGTTAGAATGACTATATTTATTCATTTTAAAAGTTTGAGAATTAAATTGAATCAAAGTTTCATACAAGAACAAATTACAATTATTAGAGACTAAAAACATATTTAACTCTTAAAAAATTACATTTGTCATTAAATAAATTAAAAGATTGTACTTAATAGTTCATTTCAAAGGTTTAGTTAAAAAAAATCATACTTCTTAATATATAAACTTTGTTTTATATTCATTGAATTTACTTTTTACTTCAATTTTAAATTGTTAAAGCTTATAACTTTAATAAAACCAAAACAGAAAGTAAAATTTAATAAACTAATTATATTTAAGGCTTAAATCCTTAATTAGTACCCATGTTAAGAGGGAATTTTCAGTTTAGTACCCGCTTTTAAAAGTGTATACATTGCACATGTTTTGCAATTTGTGTCAATTTAGTCAATTATGACACCTCAAACAAGTTTGTAACAGCAATTGGAAGGTGTGCAAAGGTTCAAACAGTTAAGAAACATGCTGCAACTCAAAATGACTTGTCCATTTGATATTTTCAAGCCAAATTGATGGTTAAAAGGGACTAAGTTGACACAAATTGCAAAACATGGGGACCCAATGTATACACTTTTAAAAACGGGTACTAAACTGAAAATTCCCTCTTAACATGGGGACCAATTAAGGATTTAAGCCTATATTTAAATATATTACTAATATATTTATATTAGACTCACATTTGGATTTTCAACAATCTCTCCCTCAAGGATGAGTCCCTTCCACATTGGTATACCCTCCCTCCAGCGGAAGCATTCCCAACCAACCACAACCACTACCAAGGGGGTTCACTTGTGGGTTACACAAACACCAATAACATTTGAACTCAACCATATAAAGGATTGACATCACTCTTTACCCAAAACCTTAAGGCAATGGGTTAACGTGTCTTTCATCTTTATATAGTACTCTACTTTCTCATTTCTATGGGATTTAGAATCACTTGGATTCCCAACAATATTTCCATACATTGATCAGATGAGTCTTATAACACATATTACACAAGTTTTTTTATACATTAATTACACTTGTCTAACCATATACCTTAAAGTGTCTATTCATACATATATTAAATGAATCTTTTAATACACATTACATGACTTTATCCATACTACAATTAAAAGAGTCTTACAATATACATACACAAGTTTATCCATATACTAATTAGACGAATTTGGCAAAACAAATTAAATGAATGTGTCCATATACTGATTTGATGAGTTTAACAATACACATTAGATAAATGTGCCTATATACTAATTAGACAAGTCTAACAATACATATTGAACAAATTTATATTGATTAAATGAGTCTAACAATTTAAGTTACATCATTCTATTCATACACTAATTTATTTTTTTTACGAGTCAACTCTACATATTTTTGCATATCCTTTATACTTTTAGAGAATTTACTTTATTTTTGCACATGTTTTATCATTTACATTCTTACAAAGTCTATTATTTATAATTTTATAAATATTGACTTTTTAAATCTATAAATTATTTTTAAAATTGATTATATTCAAAACTTAATTATAAACTAAAAAATATCTATCTTTTTTTTCTCAATATCGAGACATAGAGAGACGAATTAAAACAATTATTGTACAAAAGATGTTACATTAGTGTCAAGAAAGAAACCATCCACTGAAGCAGTCATCAAAATTACACACACTAATATAACTATTAATACACGTCTCCAATATAAATCTATAACACATACTGCACTGTGTAAAGTTAAATTTCAATACTTGTACAACAATTCATGGCAGAAACTAATGAAGACATATTTCTTCTTTTCGCTACTTGCCATCCAATACTCAATGCTGCTAGTAATAAGCAGGAACTAAGAACATAGGATAACATTAAAAAGCCACAGATAGAAAAGGCTTGGCTGCAGCACTCTGAGACATGAATTGCTAAAGTCCTCCAAAAAATTACACATACTGATGGGAAATCATTTCTCGTGAACAAGAGGAGAATACACAGGATACCACATATTACTTCGGACGTACTCCACGGTCTCATCCTGCAACATTAACCACCAGTTAGCAATGCAGCCAATGCTTGTTAAAAAATTTCATTGTTCAGATCTCGATACATTCTAGGCTGGAGGATGTAAGACTTATAGGTATAATCCATTAGGATTTGTTTCCAAACAGTTGTTTTTCTTCAAAACAGCTGAAATTGAAGAAAAAAATAACTTTTCCAGACATGCTCTTGTATATCGTAAAGGATGAAACTTCATACTTTTGACATATGGGAAAGTTCTCTGGGCCCCACATCACCATGTCCTTCTGCCAGTTCTTCTTCAACTGCTGCTCGAAGGACAGCAGCCCCAACCTCTGCTGTAACATCTCGTATGCTGCATCAAGCAAGTTGCATTAATAGTGAGGGTCATCATATCAGTTCATGAGACTTTTTTAGCTTCAAAACAAACAACCCAATCAACTACATCATTTGTTCTTATAACAGAAAAAAGTGTATATCTTTTAAACATTGTTAATGTTAGAAGCTTTTATATTTAGGAAATGAGTGGGAAAACCTTTGACGAGAGAAGTGTGGATCAAAACTTATATATATTGCTAGATATTGGTGCCAAACTCGGCATCTGAATCCTATATAATAGTATTTACCAGATCACAGTTTAAGTTATAAAATTTTGGAATTTAATTTGTTTTGGTCATTACAAAAGGCAATAGGAAAAACAAAGCCAGAAGAAAATGAAATGCAAAAGATAGAAAATAAGGAATATCACCTGTCAACAGATGGGTATAAAACTCCGTTTGAGATATCTTCCTCAGCCATATATGAAGCAAGGCTGTGAGGATATCAGTATGTCAGTAATTTATTTAAAACAATCATCAACTGATATCTCTTCAGAGCTGGGAAAATTGAAAAGGATGCAATTTTATCAGATGGAAGTAGTGATATAATTTTCGTCATATTCTCATCATACAAATCAAAAAAGATATATAAGTCACAATACAAGAATTCATGAAGACAATGTAGGACTTTCCAAAAGAAACGCACTAAAGAAAAATAGCACTTCAAAACCAATGGTAACTACATGTAAACATGGTTATTTTTTTCTGGACAAGAACATAAAGAATGAATATCAAAAAAATAAAATGTAGAAAATAGGAAAAATGTTGAGCAACACATAAGACAAGGACAAACAGTTCAATGATTATAGCAACCTAGTGAATTCTATTATGCTATGACTACAAATGTCAAAAGACATGTTATTTTTGCCAAATTTCCACGGTTGCTAGCACCGATAGCTTTTGGTTAACAAAAAAAGAAACAATTCTCCAAATTAAAATCATACCATTCAGCAGCTGCCTGCAACATTCCATCAGTTATAAGGTGAGAACCTGACAAAAGAGTTCCCAATCCAATTCTGAAAGAAAATGGTTAAAATAGAAGTTACACCAGTAATTCAACTGACAGGTATAATGCACGAAAATATACAAGCCAAGTAGATCAACCCTACCCTGGGAATAGATACATGTTGTTTGCTTGATTTACATGGCCCACTTTTCCGTTACCTGCACAAGATTTAAATCAATAAATCATGCAACACTAGAGGAATATCGGAACTATACAAGTTACTTCTAAATCAAAGACAGTGAGAATTACCAAGATCTACATTTTCGAAAGGGCTTCCACTGGCAAACACTATATTTTCCCCAGCATGCTTGAATGCATCAATAGCAGTGCACTCAGCTGTCCACATAATACATAGAAAAAAAAAAAAGTCAATGAAAACACATAAACATTATTAAGGAATTATGAGTGCTATGAGCCTTGTACAAACAAACCATTCATGGTAGGGTTAGACATGGCAAAGATAGCAGGTTTTGTTGAAACAGATTCTCTCATTGCCTTAAGCACCTGAGTCGAATCTCAACCATTAATATTAAGAAATTCAATAGCAGAAAAGCTCATACAGTACTGAAGATGTCCACTATATATATTTATTTAATATTCCTTATCGAGGGATGTGAGATGATAGAAGTTAGATTTTAGAAGGTAATTACCTCATCATTGAAAATGCCACCAACACCAGATAAACCAAGGAGAACATGTGGCTTAATCTTCTTAACCTAAATATCAATAGGTTTAAGAATTAAAGGATGTACAAGAGAGTATTCATAATCTTTAAAATTAGCATTAATAAAGTGAAGAGGTTTAATCTTTCTATATCAAAATAACTCTTTTCAGTGTTGTAAAATAGATCCTTGAGCCAAACAAATTTTCCTACATGAACCCTGTAACATTTACCACTTCAATTATGCTAGCACCCTCAGTAAGCCCCTCTAACTCTCTTGGATTTTTAGCAAATGGAGCTGCAGCTGGATCTAGATTGTTCCTGTCTGTTGTGACTAGACCCTGCATACAAAAAATGGCAATGTTATCAGACTAAACCTAAGTTTTTATGAAATAAACTAAACCTCCTACATACTAATATGAAATAGTAGCATAACAATTATATATTGCACACTACTAGTAATTATTTTCTTATGCCATCAACATTGATTGCAAAGACAAATCAAGACATAGAATATGATAAAAAAAAATATGCTTAGATTGAATGAATTCATTCAGAGTCACATCTGAAAGGAAATGGATAAGTCAAAACAATTATGCGACTTGCAGGACTAACAATGCTTGTAAAGTTCATGAAAGCATACGTCTTTATCGATCAAATAGAATAGGCTTTTGGCAGCTAAATCACTGCACCCAGATATCTTTGCAACTGCCTTGATGGCCATTTTTAGAACCCCAAGCCCAGCACTGCAATCCAGGCAAAAAAAGATCTTGAGGCAGAAAGTAGCTATAATGAAGGAGTGTACTAGACAACAATCAACAAAAGAAAATGGAAAATATGATGTTCATCATAATCAATTTTGCTAGTGAATTACCTCCCAGCTCCAACCACAACTATCTTTTGGTTCACAAAGTCAGTCAATGGTCGACCTTGGGCTCTTACAGTTCCCAATAATCCAGCAAGTGCAACTCCAGCAGTACCCTATAGGACATGAAGTAAATTTGAACTTTCAGTAGATTCTTAAACATTGCACTGTTAGGTTATACGTTCAACATTTTCTACATTAACATTACTTTCTCACCTGTATATCATCATTAAACATGCAAAACCTTTTCTGATATCTTTCCAGGGTTTCAAAAGCCCACTTCATTTGGAAGTCCTCAAACTGACATAATTAACACAAAAATCTAATTACAAAATTGATAAAAGAATATGTGCTAGAATAAATACAGACAAACACATATCAGTGGGAAAGGAGAAAAATTTAACAGACCTACCTGCACAATAGCCTTGGGCCATCGAGCATGAACCGCTTCCATGAATTCATCTACAATTGATAGATACTCTTCACCTTCCAACCTTGGTTGACGTAGTCCTAAATCTGCCATGTGAAAATGTCAAAAAAAGCCAATTCCTTCTAATATCAACAATATGATATATTTGAATACTGATAAGAAAAAAATAAATAAATTAGAATGCTAGCTGTTAGCCCAAACCTTCCATTGTGAGAAAAAATTACAATTCAATGATAAAATATTCAAGAACACATCCCAAAGCTCAAAACATAAAAAGTTGTATCTAATTGATTGGTTCCTTTCCAGTGTTGAAGTTAGAGACAACTTAATGGCAGAAATGGCTATGTCCTATGGCAATTTATTCTTTTATAATTGTTTTAATTTTTGGATATGCTTTTGCATAATCAGAGTTTTAGTGGAGCCAAAACTCTAAATTTTCATAGCTAGCCTGGGTGAGATGAGCACATATGTGCAAGGTGAAGAGCAAGGTAGGTTAATTCTGAAGATTCTAAAGCTTCCAAAGTTTCTATTCTAGTTATTGTCGATGGAAGGTGATGATTGATGAGTCTGAATCTTTCACACTTGTTTGGCAATTTTAAAGCCTTGATGCCTATGATATGAAACCGTATTCCACGTATTAATCCTGATCTTGGATATGGAAGCTTAAGAAGTCATGGTTCTAAATGAAAAAAATATATATTTGGTCCTCCCATTATGATATTTCTGGCTCCATCTTTGTCCCCAAATAAATTAATGACAAAAGTAAAAGCCATATATAAGTAGTCAAAAGATTGAAAAGAACAGAGTTTACTCACAAAGGCGGTCTTCAAGTAGCTTTTGATTGTTGGTGCCAACGTCCAACATAACTGGAAGTATCTGCAGTTGGAAAAACATGTGAGTTAACAATAGAGAATTTATCAATTGTTATTAATGATCATACATTAAAAGAATCAAAAGACATATCATTTTACATTAATGATTGTAATGAAGTCAGAACATCATGTTGTCATGTAATTTATAGATGTCACATGTAACTACACATGATAAAATTACCCGCACTAACGAAATTGTATCTATCCTAGCATAATTATCGTGTTCACTGCTTAAATGTTAAGAAAGCTCTTAGCCCAAGCCTAGGCCACCAACATAAGATCCATGAGTGACAATCAGATGTATATCAGCTAACAATGAAACAAAAACAGCAAGAAATTGGAATGAAAGAAGTAGTTTGAGAGACAAAAGAAGAAACATACTCTTTGTGGGTTGATACCAGCGGCAGCAACATACACATCAAGTTTACCTATGGGAATTCCAATTCCCTGAACTCCAAGGTCGCCTAAGCCAAGAATTCGACTTCCATCTGTTAAGACAATCATGTCTACCTGCAACAGGAGCAAGAAAATGATGACCAAACATAATGACTGAACAATTGCAAGCCAACTTTGTCACTTAATGAACCAAAACACATCACACCAAAGTCGTGGCAAGGGTTTTGTTTGGCTAACAAATAGATAAGTTGGCTGATATCTTATATATTTGCTTAGGCTTTAGGAAAATGTTTGGTAAAACTAACCTTTGAACTGGCTGATAAGCATAAAATAATATTAAAAAAAAACATTAATTACTTGGCCATAAACTGAAATTTGATAACCATGAGTTTTCAAATAATTATCATTTTTCATATTTTAGTTCATTTCAAATAATTTAACATCTTAAAAGTTAATATAATGTTTTTTTAATGTTATTCTCATTTTTAAATATTTTCATTTAAGAAAATGAGATAATTAAATGGATTTATATTATAACTGAGATGATCTTATATTATAAAAAATTATATTCCATCATGATTAGTGAGAATGTTAAGGAATTTTGCACATAAGAAGGATAAAGTAGAATTTTAATAAGATAACGAACATAAAAATTAAAAGAAAAATAAAATAAATTAGGAAATTTAAGCTTAAATGCTACATAAAGTGGTGTTTAAAAAATGCTTCTAACTAATGCAATAAGCTCCTTTAGCAAACAACTCCACCTTATCCAAATAAGCTTATAATAAGGTCAAATAGATGGTTAGATATTTGTCTTGCCAAACACACGGTAACTGGTACCATAATTAGAGATATAAGACCAAAACTTTTGAAAATTCAATACAAACTTAGAAATCAGTATCAATTTTAATTATAAAAGAGTCTCCCTTTCAATAAAAGAAAAAAAAAAAAAGCCAAATACTCCAACCTCCCCTAACTTTTTCCAGATGTTTCACAAACATATCCAAGTTAGAACCTTCAAGTTAAGAGTATTAATTACACAATGAGTTTCTTCTGTGGAAGTCCCCTCTTGTTCTTTGAGATCTATGGTCTTTGGCCACATCAATTAAGTGTTAATTTGTTCTCACTTTTCTATTACTACACCAGCTTTTTCCATAAGAGGAAATATTTGTGAAAATTTTAAAAGAAAGTATGAGAACCTTTATGTTATAGAAAAAACAAAAATCATCAATGACAAACTAAACAAAAATACCTTTTGATAAATTAATCTGGATCCATACAAACTGTAAAAAGAAAACCATATTGCATTTTTGGATAAATTAATCTGATCAATACAAATTGAAACAAGAAACACATGTTGCATTATATAATTACCATTCCGTTCCCATGATTCCAAATTTTAACTTAAAACTTAGTTGATTGTTTTCTTATACTGAACTACAATAGAATAGAATATCAATTCCGAGCCAATTGAATATCTGTTTATCAGTCAAGGAATGGAGATTGACTTACTCAGCGTTAAGAGTAAGACAATTCAAGGAGATCTTTCATTTTCAAAATGTCACAATGTGATTAATTAGAAGGGAAGAATATAAGGTAAATGGCTATTTCCAATAATGAACAAAAGGAAAATGGTACTGAACTTCAAAAATCAATGCAATACCTCGTGAGCTGGCCAGTTATAAATCATAGACATCATCTCCCCTTTATCTTTGGCACTAAAGTACATCCCCCGTGGACGTCTAAATAACCCCGAATAATTTTGACACACTAATCCAACTGTTGGAGTATATATTATTGGAGCAAACTCTTTAATATTATCAATAAGCACCTGAAAAAAAAATGTAATATAACAACGCATGAATAACATAACAGAAATTTGATCATATTCTTTCATAAAAAAAAAGCTCAAAAACACAAAAAAGCAAACATCATGGTCTAACTCACTCTGTAGTACAAAGTCTCGTTCCTGTCATGCAGTCTATTTAAGATCCTCCATTTTGCCAAGGAAACAACTTTATCTGATTGCCCCTGAGTATTATTCTCCAAAGATCGGAATGAATTCACTGGAAAACAAATATAACAATCCAATATTACCAAACAATAAAATAACACAGGGTAAAAAGCCTGAGAACCCAAACACGCTACTCTAGCGAACTAAGTTTTCATAAGTTAGGCAAAGTGACTAGTCCTACAACTAAAACACCCCCATACCAATGGATAAATATAAGAAAAGTAGTTGTCAAACTTACTAAAGCGATCATATTGCTGCTCAAAGGATATAACACGTGGAGGAAGGAGGCCCCGAAGCCCCAATCTATCCCTTTCAGTCAAAGGAAACCCAGTATCCTGCATTCCCAGCATTGAAAAGGGGCAAAAACAAAAAAGGTTCACAGATTCAGGATCCAGAAGAAGACCGTGAAAGAAGGTTTCATAACCAAGTTGAAATCATCCAAAAGATTTTGTAAAAAAAGAAAAAGACCCGTGAGAAGCCCCATTTTTGTCAAGCGTTCAACTAAACCAAACTCCAGTGACATACCATGGAGAATATCAATGACACCAAACAGAATTAGCTTCCATCATTCTTCCCTCCTATTACTATTTTTTTCTCTTTTGCTTGGAAGAAAAACCCAAAAAAAAAAATCATATAACCATGACAAGCACATAAATCAACACTCTAACTTTTCGAATTATAGCAGCAAAAACAAAATTCCGGCTTTCAAGCACCAGTTTACAAACTGCGAGAAACATCTGAAACTAAAAAAAAAATTACAAACAAAAAAAAACGGAAGCTAAACACTTTCTGCTAAATTAAAGTGAATTAGAAACTCTCAAGATTGAGACACGGGTAGAAAAAGCGAAGTTAAAGTGTTGTGATGTGAATTATGAGAAACCTTGTTGAACCAAGGATCGTGGAGTATGTCAGCACCGCGTTTGTGGACAATGCACGGACCGGGAATCGCGGCGGAGAACCGCCGCGATCGGGCGATGTTGGAAGCGGCGGCGAATCGGGCGAGTTTCCACATCCTCCTTTGTTTTTGTCTGTATGTGGAAAATTGAGCACTGTGAGCGTGTCTTGAAAGTTGAGCTTAAATTTGTCGAGAAAAATCGAACACGTCTATATTAACTATGCTATGCTATTGACATTTTCTAAGGTAGAACAAATTAAACTGTGAGAAAGCGGTAATAAGTGTTGAAATGAAGAGTCCCTAGCATTTATAGTGGAACCAGGTTCTGTCTGCTGGCATCACTGGATGAATTCAACTTCCGCTTCAATCAGCTCAATTTTTCCTTTTTCGTGATGATAAAATAACTGTCACTTTATATTAGAAATAAAATCAATATTTAATTAACTTTTAATTAATCTATAAATATTTAAATATAGATCTAATAGTATAAATGAGATGAAATATAATATTTTATTATTTAAGGTTTAAATTTCAGAAAAAATGTTATTTCTGTAAAATAATTTTTTTTATTTTCTCTTTCTTCTCTTTGTCATTATTTCTCTTGTATTATGGGGGAAGCTTTACACGTATGGATTTAGGATGTTGCATGTGGGTATTTTAGACTAAATATCTCTCTTACGTTGTGTTTTTTTGGTAAGATTAGGAGATGATTTGGGGGAGATGATTTGAGTGGATTTGAGAGTAATTTTTTTGTTGTTTTTTTAAGTGGATTTGTAGGTAATGGAGAGTGAATTTGAGGGTAAAGTTTGTGAAAATTAGTGTAAAATTTGATTGATGTGATAAATTTAAAAAATTAGTTTAATTGATAAAAAATAAATATTACCAAAATGCCCCTAGTTATTAAAGTAATATAAAATGTTATTTTTTAATGTTATATATAAATATAAAAATATTTATAAAAAGAGAAAATTTATTAATAATTATTAAAATTAATTTTTAAATATTAAAAAAATTATAATGAAGTAAAAGGAGATTATTTTTAAATATAGTATTTATTGTACAAATTAATCCAGATTAAATTAAATTAACGTGCCTAGAAAAGAAAAGTTGAGATACAAAAATCACAAACAATATAATAAATAAATAAACAAAAATCAAAAGAAAAGTGCATGTCTCCTTCATAACTGAATATTGTGTTGGAATTTTTAATAATGACATAAGGCATATAAGTCTTTTCCACCTAAATCAGCACAAATCGTTTTAAATTGGCGAGATGCTTTGAACAGAAAAATCTCGAAAATCTTTGCTTTTCCATCCTTGCAAATCAGCTTATGGGAACACAAAATTATCGTAAATCCATATTCGACAATTCTCGTGAACAGGAAATTCCCTTCATGCGAACATAGGCTTAGTCTAGGATTATAAGACACACATTTAATTTATTTAAGTAATTTAGGAATCTTCTGTTAACTTTTTAATTTTCCAATTTATTTTAAGACACACAATTGGTTATTTATATTCTTTTTCTTACAATCATTTAATATTTATCTAATTGTTATTTTTTTTTATTTGGTATTTATATAATGATTTTTTTTAATTAAGAAAAATAAATATACGGTTTATTTCATTAAACATTTAATAATATTATATTTAATCTATCGTGTTTTTATTTTAATAAAAAATCTTTAATAAGGCCTTCTTTCATACAGCTAAAAATAAAACATTTTTTATATTAATTAAATATGAGATAAAAAAAACTGACCTATTCTTGTCGCTTGATATTTTATGCGCACTTGAAGTCAAATTGAGAATGAGAGTGAGCGTGGGGCACACACGCTTCTCACATGCCAACCAACCTCCCTGTAATATTTAATTATTTATATCAGACATGATGCTTTCATTTTATTTTTTTATTGATTCTCAAATTTCGTTAATTCTAATGATATTGATTCTGAAATTTTCAGTTGATATTATTAGAAACGTCATGTCATTGATCCAGACTAAAATTTTAAAAAATATATTTATAGAATTTAAAATAAAAAGTGTTTTATTTGTGAAGACTATATAGTAAAAACATTATATATTTGTTTGCACTAAGAAAAAATATTTCTAGAGATTAAAAAAAACTATAGTATATTTATAAAGGTTACAAAATAAAAATAATATTATATATATATATATATATGTTACACTAAAAGTAATTTATAATTATTAAATATTCTAAACATGTAATATAATACATCATTTTTTTTCTATTTTAGTTAATTGTAGTATATTATAATGAATATGATATAGGGATTGAGAATTTAAAGTTTGAGTATAAGTTCTACATCTTTGAGGAGAGAATGGTTGAAAATTTAATTATGAATTAAGGTCTTATATTGAATTGAAATGAAAAAGTAAAATCATATATAAAAATAAAAATTTATTAATTTATTATTTTAAAGTTTTGGATAGAAAATGATATTAATTTTTTATATAATTAGTTTCATATCTCATTAATATTCTTTTATGAACTTTTTGTTGGATTTGATACCACTTGTTGGAAAAAACGGTAAACTCATACAAATAATTTTACTCTTTAATTCATGTGGGTTATTTTTAATAAACTTTGGCAATCTTTAAATAGCTGCAAATTGGCCTTGGACCAATTACAAATAATAAAAACTGAGAATAAAATATCAACTTACATAACAATAAAATCTTTTATTCTATCACAAAATAATATTCTACCTGGATAAACCAAAATCATAACTGTTTATCCTATTTTATTTCAATCAAAATCAAACCAAATATTACTATACTCAAAACTAACAAAATAATAAATCTCTAAATTTAAGTTTATTCCAACACTTTTCTCCTTTATAAATCTAATAATATTATATATTATGGAAATTTAGATTTATATTTTGTATGTTTTAAGAAGATGCGTGATGTTCTTTATGGTAAAAAAAGAAAGTGGTGAGCCAATTTTTGACTTTGAAATATTTGGTTTTTATCCACTTTGTAGAGATATTCGATTTGGTAATTTCCAAAGGATGAAGTTAAGAATATGTCATTTCCACCTTACATGGCCCCCAACAAACTGAACTTGTTGGAATAGATGTCGCCCTTAAAATTCAACCATAATAATGCAACAAAATAACATATTTAAGTGACAGAGTAATAAGCAATTTTTTAGTTACATAATTAAGAGAATTCAAATCAAAGAATTTGATTCCATATATTATGAGAGCAGTGGTTGGAAATCAATTGATCCGTTGGAACAAAATCCACAACTTTGATTCTCTTGAAAGGGCATCGATTCCTCTTATTACACCGCGTAATCTTTTCTTTCTAACATAATACAAATAATATTCATATAATAACATCAAAGCAAGCTCAAGTATTAGAGTCTAAAATTGTTGTGTAATAAATAAGATATTCCCAGTGGCAGAAGGCATTTTCTGAATAAGAAAAAAAAAGCATTGTCATAAATGGAGTTAGCACCTTCGTTTTCCTCTCCAATATAACTGATTGGAAATCCAAGTGTAAGTCTAAGTTTTACATTGGATAGAAATAAAAAAGTAAAATATTATAAAAGACTCATCAACACATTACCTTAACGTTTTGAGTAGAGAATGATATCAATCTTTTATAAGATTGAGTTCAAATCTCATTGGTATTTGTATCTCTCATATGAGACCCAAGAGTATCATCTTGTTGAAAAAATCTCACCATACATACTCATAACGTGACCCACACAGATAATTTTATTCTCAAATCCATTGTGGATGTTTTTCATTAGAACGTTAACCACCTTTGGTGCAAATAGGGTCTTGAACCAAATACAAATAATGAAAACTGACAATAAAATATCAACTTATTCTATTATAAAATAATATTCTACCTAGAAACAAAAAATCATAACTACCATTTTTTATTTTATCTCTATCAAATCAAATATTACTATACTCAAAATTAATAAAATAAAAAATCTTTAAAATTTAAGTTTATCCCAATACATCTACCCTCGTATTATGGAAATCTATCTTTTATAGAGTTGATACGATAACTCCAACACTACCACACAACCTCTCGTTTTAAGGCATAATAAGGTCTCTTATATATAATATATAATTTTAACTTAATAGTCAAATAAGAACAGTTACGATTATAAATGTTTCAAAACACGTATGTGGAAGGGGTAGACATCCAACTAACCCGGTAGCACCGGCAATTCGGTTCCTACAGGTTAGTAATAAACATGTAGGTAAACTTTTCAATAAGGGAAAGAAAAAGAAAGTTTCTTTTAAAGTTACAATAAATTATTTTGTAAACCTTTTTATTACTTTACTTTTTGAATTTCAAAACTATTCAAACAGCATATTTTGAAAAAAAAAAATTTCAATGTAAGCATATGTTGACGATGAAAAAAATGGGGATAACTGAAACATATTTAAAAAAAAAAAAAACAGTATATCTTAAAATCAGTTGTTTCGTTTTAAAAATTGTTTTTTTATTGTGATAAATATAAATTAACTTTACTTTTAATTTTTTTTTTAAATCCCTTAATTATTTCATATTAAAATCAACAAAGTGAGAAGCTATAATGAATTGGACCACTGAACTAATTATCTAAATGAAATGTGTTACAAAATTAATGTATACACTATCTTAAATATTAAATTCATATTTCAATATATATGTTGTAAGATCCAAAACTAATGAAGGATTTCTAAGTATCTTTTGTTCGGGTGTGTAAAAGAAAAAATACCATTAACATTCATCTCCATCTGTGTTCTGTTATCGGTCCTACCTTGTTTTATTCAACCATGCATTTTGATGGAAGTTCTGCTCTTTGTAATAACTTTGTAATAATTTAATTTCTTTATACAAGTGAATTATAATATAAATTATGTAATTTATAAATTATTTTTTTCTATAAAATAGAAGGTCAAACCCATTTTCATAAAGAAATCTCCTTTGCTCTCGTGGTCCTGGTCATAATGAAAGTGGATTGAAAGTGTACTGAATATAATAATAGTTAAAATCATTATGCTTAGTCATATATGTGTAATATGAAATGTTTATAAAGAAAGGAATTTCCTTATCCTCCATTCAATCAAAATGCTGAAATTCGTCCACTGATCCCACCTCATCGTCATTTATTAATTTTGTCCTTACTTTTACCCTAAATTATCAAAGGGTAACTCAATTCCTTCTAAAAAGAAGGGTTTATTGAATACAACATTTTTTAATGCAAACAAGTAGCACCCTTTTGTCTAAAAGAATAGTATAGGTTAATTTTTACAACTTCCAAAATATAATTATGATTTAGATCATGTTGCATATTTTGTAAAACTTACATAATAAATAAGAGCACATAACATGAAGTAGCAATTGGTGCCCTGGAGGATTCAGTGGAAGAAGCAATTGGGAATCCTCTTTGGGCTCATGATGAAAAACTAGGGGAATGATTTGAGGGTTGGTAAAGCTATATTTTGCAGCTTTGTAGGGGTTTTTAATGCCTACCCTTTCTGATCAGAACTGCCAATGTAGTATCTTCAATGCTCTAAAGATGCCATTGCCTTATAATGATAGAGTACATTTTCAGGATGAAAGTGTTCGCCATGTTTCCTCTTTCAACCTACTTGAACCTAAAATAGATCATCAGGCTATAAATAAAAGGCTACTGGAGAGATTACTTATTTCAAGAACGAGACTTCGTGAGGGAAAAGGAATAAAATTTTGTCCATGTTCAAAAAAAGAAAAATGATATTTTAACACTGACACTGCACACGTGTCAAAATATGATTGGACGATTTCAAATTAAAAGAAAAACTTTGATTTTTCCCTTCCAAATATGCCCTTATCTTAGTTTTTTTAATTTGAAATCATCCAACCACATTTTGACATGTGTGCAATGTCAAAATAGTGTCAAAAATTGGTATTAAAATATCATTTTCCTTAAAAAAAAAAAAGGGTAAACATAACCTTTCTTGAAAAATACCTCTAAAAATATACCAGAGTAAACATTTGTTTTCAAAATAAACTATGCCTAAAAAGCAGAATTTTTAAATTAATATATTTTATTTTGCTATAAAAAGTAATATTTATTATTTAAATCTATGTCATGTTTCAGAGTTTATGATATGACACATTATTTTACAACTGATCTAAATATGGAATGAACACTATCATATTTGTAAGCTCCCTACAAATTTGACCTGTGCAATATCTTTCTTTTTCAGTAATCCAGTAATCTAAAAAAGTAAAGCAACTTTAACAAATAAAAGAAGCTTTCACTTGTACGTGCTGGTTTACATGAAATCCTAAAATAAGTTGAATTAAAAAAACTGTTGTAATATGAACATATAACTAATTATTTCAAAATTATATTGTCTTGATGTTTCAGCTGTCTTACAGTACATGCATCTTAATTTTAGTGTGAACATGACATAATTGTTTATTTGATTGACAAGGAAAGAGAAGCTAAATATGCACCTTGTTAGTCTTTCTCCCTAGTCAAAATTACTTACCTAGATTTGTTGTTCAAAATATTCAGCATTTGCTTAATAAAGAGTAAAAACATTAGGCCAAATTCCGAGCTGTGCTAAACCCCCGAAGGTCCCAAGAGTCTCTGCCAGCAATATAGTCTTAATATAGTCAAAGACGAAAATGGGTTTCCATTGAAATAATATAAACTCAATCACATCACAGGATCACATTCGCTACACGATACAGGATATTGTACTAAATATATTCCTCTTATGAAAATTTTGGTTAGTGCAAAATTTTACCTAATGGCTTAGTTATGTATACAATTCTATTCATCCCCGTATTTTAGCTTTTTCTTCTGCTTTCTACGCTGATCACGCAAACCTGAAACAACATGTCAGAATTTTTAGTTTTTTCACTACCGTGAAGCATTCATAACTAATTGGTTAAGGAAAAGACATTTAAGATTAAAACTCACGTTTTTTCTCCTCTTTTCGCTTTCTTTTTAAATTCTCCATATTTCTCTGTTTTCCGGCCAAATCCTTGATATCCATTCGCACCTGCGAGGAAAAAGGGTGATGAGTAAAATTTCAATCAAGTCACAAGATAGTTGGATTTGAAGATCTTTTTAGGCTTAGCAATTAGCTCTAGTCCATGTTTTTGTCAGTTACAAGTGGGTGTAATTGCCTTTAAATTTTAATGAAGTTACTATTTATGCTAAGAATCAGATGTGTGATTTTGTTTTAGGCAAGCTAATTACTAAAGAAAAGGTCGAAAGTTTGACCCAATGCTAAAAGAATAAAACTGGAAGCCAATGCATTGGAATTAAGTATGGATTACTCTTCGCCTATTTTGCACATGGCAACCAAATCGCAAGCCATGACACACAACGCGGATGCAAAATTTGTTTACTGACCAAGTACTATCTAGTGTCAGCATCCAAATGCGTGCCAGGGCAGTTACCTCCAAATTCACTATTGTGAAAGAGCAGGAAATAAATAAAAAATAAAAAAAGAGAATAATTAGTCTCCCAATGGTTTTTGCAGCCTCCAATACTGGAATACACATTTTAGAAACTGTAGTTTTGAAGTACCTTGAGCGTGAAGCAGGAAGTAGAATCGCTCATCATCACTTTCATAGTCACAAGGTTTCTTGTATTCATATCTAGTTTAAGCCCTCTTTACGAGGGGCATGAAGTTATTTGGTTATTGATATGTTTTAACCTTGATTGAATTATTCTATATACATTTTCCCTTGTTTTGGCTATCAATTGTTATGCTTCATGTTAAGCTAGGAATAGTGAGATATGAGTATGCTTGCATTTTGTGCCAGGCAGGAATGAAGTTAATCTAGGGATAGATAGCTGTGTGGTGTCAATTGGATTTATAAACTTGTGTTGTTAATTTGACAAAGGGAATTAGGCTTGTTAACATAGTTTTGGACTTCACAGGTAGTTTCACCAAAGGAAGCGGTTCATAGCATAGTCAAGCGTAATTTAAATAGTAATTTATCTATTATGAAGTCTTGGATCATAATCAACTAATCAAGTGAAATAGGACCCTATTGTTTTTACCCTTATTAACGCCTTCTTATTGTTTGCTTAAATTCCTAAATGAAAATTTCCAAAAAGATGTAATCTCTTAAAATTGCATTTTTATGATTTGAGCTTCCTTCATACCAAACATAAAAGTCTGTAGATAGTTGTTCAACTTAAGAAGTGGTACTTAAACATAATACTTAAGGAAAATACTTACTACTAATAATTTTACTATACACAACTTTATACAGTTACCAATTTCCACATATTAACAAGGGGCAAAAGGATAAACAAAACGAACAAAAACATTAGCTCAATCTTAAAGTAAGCTGAACATTATACTACTACTATACATAAATTCCAGACATTTCTGACCCAAGAAGCTAGAGTCCACTCTTTCAAATCATTAAACTATTTTAATGATTTGGGTACGAAGCAAATGTTTGAAGGTTTGGAAGGGAGAGTGGGAAAGGTTGTCGGTTCAACTCCTCCTACTAACAAAATCTTACAACTAGCATTTGCTATAAAAAAAATAGTCAAATCAAATTGTTTGTGCATCTACCATGCTTCCTGGAATTAACCACTTCAGTAAATAGCATTTCTTATATCCAAGAGTATGAAAAAAAGCCAAATGTAGACAAGGGAGAAGGGATAAAAAATACAATTTTCATAATAAAGACAAAAGAATCTTGAAATTTAGACATCAGGCAAGCAAATCTTATTTGACGTCAGAATTTCATCATCCACAACACAACTCAATGCAAAAAACAATTGTTAGAGTATGAAAATTGTTAAAATATTAGTCTACCTCTTCACCACCACTTCGAAGAGCTTGAAGTGCATCCATGCAATCTTGACCAATCACAACCAATTTTCCCTTTTTGCCTAGACTAGAACCCTGATGATCACTTAGTTTTTGCCTTGCTAACTGTTGCAATTGCTCCTGCATGAGGGGTGTGACACCAGACTGGGAAGAGAGTATTACATTAGAATCTTATCCTAAATCCTTCAAGGTAAAAGTTGAAAGGAAAAGAAACTATGGAAAAACATGTTCAAAATAATGTCTAAACAATTTTGAAATATTAAGGCATATATGACAATTATCAGTGAACACGCCAACCTTAGGCATTATTCGATTTTAAAGTGCCAACAATTCTTTTTCATTCTAAAGAAATATTAAACCTATACATGTTGTATACAGAGAGATAAGGTAACAAGTGGACTGGTATTTAGAATATAATTATGACTTTTTAAGACACTGGAACGTATATGGGCCACATCCTAGTAGCATGGTAGAAGTTTTTATTTAAATCCTTGGATACATTGCATCTTTCAACCAATTTGCAACTTCACCCATAATACCAGAAGCAGCCCAATCCAACTTTTAGGATAAGTTGAACTAAAACATATGATCAATAGTATATATAACTGCAATGCATTATAAAATTTTAAAATCAATATCCTCATGCTCACTACCTCCTGCCTTCCCGTTGCACCAGCCAGGCAATCACTATTACTCTAAAATAACATAAAAAAGCAAGTGCATAGTGAAATAAAAACAAAATAAGAATAATACCCCTGCTAAATACCGATGTGAAAATGATTTTGATTGTAATGGGCGAGAAATCAGCATTTTGAGCTCCTGAAATTTGTGAGATTTATAAAGCATTAAATAATTTGGAACACATGGGGATAACAAGTAGACATAATTTCAACTTTTTAGGTGAGTTTCAAACCTCCTGCAATTTCTTCAATTGTCTAGAGCTGGCCTTTATTTGCTTATGTTTGTTCGCTTGCTCCTCTTCACTGTCATAATTTTCAGTAACTAATTCAACTGAGCTAGCATTCCGATCAAACCAGTTTTTCTCAGCCTTTACCTAAAATAAGAAAAATATAGACAAGGATAACATCCCTAACAATGAAAAATAGACAAGGATACGATAACCTAATAAATCTACAACTATACTCATCATAAACTCAATATAGAGGGAAAGTAAAAATGGAGGTAACGAAGAAAAACATAAATTTAACTGTTTAGCCTGGAAAAGTAATGACATGTAGGAAAATATGCCAGAGGGTAATTGAATTCAAAATCAATTTCAATCATATACACAAAAACGAAAAATTCAAACGTGACTTGACTTAATTTGTTCAAGTAACTAACAGGAGTTGCATGAATAAAGTCCAAAAACTAATCAGCATGAATTTAGGTGAGAATCAGTATACCTGGGAATCCTTCCTTGTTATCTTGTCTATTTGTCGTGCAAGAGACAGTCTTTTTAGGACCTCTGGCATGTAAGAGTTCTCTAAAGGAAACCGCTGAAAGTTATCCTGTACATATATCACCAAGACCGTGAAACAGCATGAATTACTGACTTATTTCATGTAAAGGATATGTAAATTTATTTCATTTTCTTCAAAAACATATCTTATCTAATTTTCATGAACTGTTTAGTGCCTCTACTATAGATGCTTGAATTTAAACCAAAAGGCACCTTAGAAAATGATTTGCACAGTGAAGCAAACTTGGACGTATCTCTTGGTGATATTAAAGCAATGCTACAACCTTCAGCGGAAGCTCTGGCTGTTCTTCCACTTCTATGAACATAAACCTAAAAATAAGAAACACGTTTGAGATATCACATATATAAATATAAGAATCAAAGAAACAAGGTATTGCATACCTCTGCTGAATGTGGAAGCTGATAGTGGACAACAGTTCTAACACCAGGAATATCAAGACCCCTGGCAGCGACATCTGTAGCAACAAGTATGCCATTTTCATTTTCCCTAAAGCGATCAATGGCCTACATTAAACAAGCATGCATACAACAACAAAATGGTGAGGGAAATAAAATGCAATTCAATTAAACGGATAAATTACACAATAATAAGATAATTAATTTCATCACAATTTCAAGGATCTGAGTGTCATGCCCCATGAAAGGAGAGACAAATTAGACCCACACAATGCACATAAGGATGGATAATACACAGTCGAGATACAATAACTAGGCTCACTTTATTTGTAGAAAAAAAAAAGGAAAATAAGTCAAAGAGCATTAGTTGATTAAATCCTCAAAACAAGAGTTTGGACTTAGGATCTTATAGTTTATTTTCTTTAATTACTCACTATCAAATATTTCTTTCAAAATCATTTGAACATACAAAGCTCTGAAGCCAAGTCTTTTTATCAGAAACCTTGCTTTAAGGAGAATCACATCATGCAATTAATTGGAGCAATTGCAGTCGGATATTCTATTTTTGTTTCACTTCAGTATTTTTGGGATTCCTAAATAATTTTGAGAATACACTATAAATAATTCTTCATGCTCTCAGTTAATGGACGTACAACCCCAGAAAATATTGAACAGTCTGTCCTTCATAAGCCAAATAGGTACCCAATATCCATGACACTTGCTCTTACCTTTATTCCTGTACAATGATGTTTAATAGGAATAGGATTAACACAAACGAACTTCAGCAAGAGGCCTCACATTGATCATTATATTGATGTTTGTTATGTGTTGTACTACTTCAGAATCTATTGAAATTTGTAACACTTGTTTAAGATGGCTTATGAAATAATTGACATTAAAGGGATTTTGGGATAGAGGAAGAAAAGAGAAGAAATGAAAATAAAACACTAAACTGATTTTAACCTAGATGTATTTCACTATGATAAATGCAAATAAAATCAGAGGTGACCCCAGGCAAGTGACAAAGTTGTGCTTTGGCAACCGGTTGGTCATGGATTTAAATCCAGACATCCCCTTTGCTATATGCAAGAGTACCGCTGCATACAATGACCCTTCAACATAGTGAGGAGCCTTCTAGCTGAGGGGTACATTAGTTTTTCCCATACACCAATAAAATCCAGAGCACTAATCTTGTTTATGCTTCTTAGTTAAATTGTAATCTAAATTAATTATGCAAACAAATCTTGATAAGGAAACACATTAACCAATCCTAAAAAAAAAGAAAAGAGGAAATAGAACTAACCCTAGTGAATGATCTAACATATTATAAGACATTTTTATATATTCTACAGAATAATATTGAGGTTTTATCACCCCTTGGCATGTCATGTCCTACGTTAGAAGGGCTTTCAGTGGTACTAAAACCTTGCTATGAAGTAGGCCAAACTACGTGACAGCGAGAATAGTTTGCAGTCCTTCGGTACATTTAGTTGGAGCGGAATATGCACCTTTATTTGAAGATACCTTGCTGCTTCTCAACTTTAAAGGAGACCAGATGTGTTTCTGACCTCTTTACCGATGTGCAAATGGTTTTTATTGAAGGAAGTTTCAATTTCTGATGAGTATAACAATTCGCGAATGGTTTGACATCTGTGCATTAATTAAAAAAAAAAATACAACTCTATTGCAGATGCAACTTTCAACCAATGATAAAATAGAACATTGCATTCTATTGAGAAACAGAATTGTACCTGATAACTCAAAGATTATGTATGTTGTTAAGAATTCACGAGCACAACTCTATTGCAGATGCAACATTCAACGAAAAACAAAAAATAACTTTTCATTCTATCAAGAAATAGAATGCTACCTGATGACTTAAAGCTGGTCTATACTATCTAAACGACCTTGATGAACAGAAGTTAGGTAGAATGGCAGGGATATGGAAGAAGATAGCCCAATCTTACAAGGAATATTTTGGCCATATTCCTATGCAATGTGAGGAGGGTTGCCTAAGGCTTAAAAAGAGAAACTGTCACATTCCAACTCAATGTGGGACATCTAAACACAGCCCTCTTACCCAAGCCTAGACACTGGGTGCTCTAACATTAAGACTGGAATCATATTATGAACCAACCAAGCTTGAACTATTAGGTTAAGACACAGATAATTGTATATTATAATTCTATCATGTGCGCTAACGCAAGATCACTTTGAGTATGAAGTATCCATGATGTAGAACTTTGTTAGAAGAATGAACCACAATAAAGGATCAACTTCTAGACAACCACAAAGGTTCTAATACCATTTCAGAAACTAATAAAGACTAACTCAAGAACAAAAGCTAGATCTAGGAGGTAGGATTGCTCAAGTCTTTCAAGGAGTATTTTGGCTGTATGCCAAACCAATGTGGAGAAGATCATCAAATCTTATAACAAATATTTTGATTGCATTCTAAATCAATGAGGTTAATCTCAACACACCTCTTATTCCTAGAATTTGGACATGTATGACATGATATTAGCAAAAATGAGAATCTGCAAATGACCCCATATCAGAACCAGATAAGCTCTAATACCATATTATGGACCATCCCATAAACTACTTCGATGATGAGAATGGTTTAATATTACACTTAACAAGACACATACCTTCAATCGTGCTCGCTGCTGCATTTGAGCATGAAGAGTCCAAACATTGATTCCAAGAATGCGTAATATGGAAGAAATATGACGTAAGGCTGCAATTGACGTGCAGAAAACTATGGTGCGACCTTGTCCATGGACAGTCAAAATATAATACAAATATGCATCTTTATCTTCTTCTCTGCATCTGTAAGAATCAATTGATGCCGATCATCAAACAAAACTGACATTTCATGTCATAGTAAACTTTACTTGTTGACTTTATCATGAATAATAAGGTTTAGCAAAAATGCTCAACAAGAGACTTTGGAATTTAGAAAAAATGCTCAATGATAAAGTAAAACTTTATTTGCACAAGGAGGAAAAAATAGCATGTGGCCCACCAGGTTATGTAATCCAACACAAGAGTAGGCATAAAATAATAACAGCACCAAATTCAATAGCAAATTCAGGCCGATAAAAAAAATAGCAAATTCAATAAAAAAAATTATTTTATTATGTCACTAAAATAATATGTATTCTAAAAAACTCAAGTTCTAGTTCTAGAGTTTAGATGAGTCTACATACTCAATAAATGACTCCTCAAGCTTAGCTGCTAATATAGATGGATTAGTAAGATCAATAATTGCGGCATTGGATCTCATTCCTGCGCGCTCAGAAAGAGTTTCAATGGAATTCAATCCATCTGTTGATTGCTTTTTTTGACCTGAACCACGTTTTAGCTTCTTGCGAAAATCAGCAGACAGTGCAACAGTAGCTGAAAAAACAAGTGTTTGTCTTTTCTTTCTTTGATAACTAGAAACTGTAACACAACCTTTTTGTACATTTAGAGAATTATCTTCAGTAGATATGTTGGACATGGGAAGCATATCAATTATAGACTGCAACTCCTTAAAATGACCACTTTGTACCATCCGATCGGCCTCATCAAGCACAAAGAAAGAGAGTGAATGTAACTGCAAATAAACATGGTCAACATCACAAATGACTTTCAATCAATACAATATGAAGTACATTTTTAATACATTTTTTTTATCAGATTGCATCAATCCTGCAGCAGTCATGTATCAATAATGAAACAGGCATTTGTAAAAATGATATCAAACAACAACCAGAATGCAAAACTTGTCATCAAACAGTATAACTTTTAGCTAGGAATGAGCAACATATTACTCATGCAATGATCTAAGTAATACATACTGGCATGCTTAATCATGGCTTGTAAGGATAAAAAAATTGTGCAGAAGCCTATTACTTAGGGGCTCTTTGTATTCTTTTGATTTCATTGTTTTTCTATTTAATCGTGCAGATAAGTATTTTACAGTTTTCTAGAGTACTTTTCCGCTTGTCAAGTATATATTGCATTATTATTCATCAAAACACTTAATTGATTCACACAAATACAAATACAGTGATACTCTAACTTCTCAATGCATGGCATTGGCAGTTACCTCAACTAGATGTGTTTCTCCAGTTGACATAAGTTCCCATAACCTCCCTGGAGTTCCGACAACAATCTCAGGCTTTGCTTTTAAAAGTCTCTCCTGCTTTTCTGCTAAAATCCCCCCAACTATAGGGGTCACCCTAACATTAATATACTTCGCAACAGCTTTCAGATGATCAGTGACCTGAAAACGCAATTAAAAAATGAGCAAGTCATCATCAAAGGATCGGTATACTATATCTCCTTATCTTATCATGATTTGCTTCCCTATTTAATTGGGATTAGTGAACATATTGTAAGTAACTTGGGTTTTATGAACATAGTAAACACAACAATACATTGTAACTTAGTTTTGGTTACTATATTTCCTTATCTTTTCATCAGTGGCACTTAATTCAGCTTTTAAACATTTGAAATCCAAGATACCGGAACTTTTGGATGACCCACATTTCAATATAACTAAGAAAATCTCCCACCAGTTACTACCAGTGTTCTTAACGTCTACGTCGGTATTCTTTGATTGAATCCAAATTCCAGATTACACAAATACCAGTTGCCAGCGACCAGGATACTCCATTTTGTTATGCTCCACTAGATAACTATGACCCATCAACCCTAATAAAAGTTTTATAGTAAGGATTGCTATTAGTAAATCCCATCTGAGTTACTCCTTCTAACGGACATAGAAAATGTTAAGTTAAACCGTATCAGAGTGTTTGTAAGTTTGTAACTACTACAAAACTACAAACCCAACATAAAAGTTCTCACTTCTCCCCTTATTACTCGTATAAAACAAATATATAAACCTCACTGCAACAATCAAGTATTTTTTTGACAACTATGAAAAGTTGATAAAAGCCTTGCAAGTACCTGAAGTGCAAGTTCTCTAGTTGGAGCAATAATAAGAGCCCTCAAAACTCCTTTAGGAGAATACTTTCCAGGTTCTTCAACCATGTTTGCATCCTTTTCTCTCTCCTCCAAAATGCGTTGCAAAATGGGCAAACCAAACGCCAATGTTTTACCAGATCCGGTCTCTGCAGCCCCAACAACATCCTATCAAATGTACACAGAAGAATTTTAATTAATTTAATTGGATAGAAACCAAAACAGCAACCTGAAGAATAGCTTCAAACAACCTTCCCTTGATGAGCAGCAGCTGGAATGCAAGCCTTCTGTATTGGTGTTGGTTCCTTGAAGCCAAGCTTGCATATTGCTTTCATTAGGAGAGGGTGAAGCCTCAACTCACTCCATGCATAAAATTCAGCTTCATCATTGTCCTCTTCACCGTTACCATCTTCAACATTAGCATCTAAACCTAGAAGCAGATATAACCATTAGCAAAATGCATCTTTCTTGTCTTCAATTTATAACAATGCACAAGCATTTCCCATTTCAGTAATCTAAAAACACACAGTCAACCATTCTAACACATACGCGTACACACACATATACATAGAATTTCAAATTAATTGATTAATTTGAAATTAAACATGAAATTACCAGCATCTGGTTGCTCATCTTTCTGGCCATCCGTAGCATCCTTCTTTTTCGTCTTCTTCTTCTTCTTCTTCTTTTTCTTCTCTTTAGCCTTCACACTCTCGTCCAACTCAGCTTCGACCTCGTCACTACTAGCACCATCACCTCCATCTTGCTGTTGTTTCTTCACATCTTTATGCTGCATAGACTTCTTCTTCTTCGTCTTCCTCTTGCCATCTTCAGGCTCAGGAATATTCAAACCATACTCCGCCTCATCAATCTCCTCGAGCGAAAGAAAACCTGCCCAACGAAAAAACACGAACAAAATAAAACGAGCAGAAAATCGCAAACCAACAACAAACACTGTTCTTACAAGGACACCAATGCAAACCAACTAAACATTCCGCTGAATCAGCTAGAATGCAAATGCTTAAATCTCATGCTTATTTAATAAAATCCACACATTAAATTAAAAAGTAAAAAAAAACGATAATTTGAGAAGTGAATGGAAGGTGATTGATTATGAGAGCAAACCTCCTTCGAGTTCGTTGGTGCCAATGAACAAGGAGAAAGCTTCGTCGTCGTCGTTTTGAGGAAGAGAAGAGTTCCACGGAAGCGAGTTGAGTCGTTCGAGTTCAGGATCGCTTTTTGCCAGGGCGCGCTTCCGCTTCAGCTTCTTCAGAGAAGAGGTTGCTACCGTTGCTGCTTCCATGGCCAACGCCGCTTTTTCTCTGTTTTTCGAAAGTGTCTTTATTTCTCTTCGGTGAACAAAGCCACTGTGCATCAAGCAAAGTTGGGCCCTATATCTGGTTTTGGTCTTTATTGGGCTTTAGTTCGTCGACTACTATTTACACTTCCCTCCCAGAATGGGATGATGCATTGGAATAAAATGTGGGTGTAAATAGTAATACCCCTAACTGGTTAAGGTTTACTCTACTATCTCTACCTACCATTTCACTATTTTTTTTACCTCATTTTTGTTTCTGAAAGTTTTTCCCTCCATTTCCATAAATTTCTTCTTGCAATCCCACAAATTTTTATATCTCAAATTGTGTGTAATTCATAATATTGATTTTGTATTTTGAATTATATAATCTAAATTTTATTCTTTTATTTTATATTATGAAATATATAATCTAAAACATAACCTTTTATATTTCAGAATATATAATCTGAAATTAAATAACTATATTTTGGATTGTATAATTAAAAAATATATGGATTTAATAGTACATTTTGTCAATAATTCAAATCTTTTATATTTTTTTTATTAATTATGATTTCTATATTTTTAAAAGAATACTTGATATAATATTTTTCATTATATTAACATTAATGTCACTTAGAGAATAATGAGGTAATATTTTTGTTTCGTAAGGGTTCACATATGTTTAGAGTTGGTTTCCACAGCAAATATTTTGATTTTCTTTTTTTATATAGTAAATTGGAGATATATTATTTTACTCATGATGAAATTAGGAATGTGTTTTTTTTTTTAAAATACTCTGAAATTTTATAAATAGTATTATTCTTATTAATTTTAAAGATTTGTACTTGGTTGAATCTAGACACAAGACTGTTTAAAATTTTGCTAATTTATCTTCTTTAATCTTTTTATATGTCGAATCAATCTTTTCTAAGAATTCAATGTGATTGAAGTATATTATATTACTATGTAGCATCGAGATATTCACACTGATATGATTTCCTCTCAGATTGACTATATCAGTTTGGTCATATATCAGAATTTTCCAATATTCTAACAATTACTCTCCTTTACAAGTTTATTATCCAATGTCAAGTACAAAATGAAAAAAAAAATACAAAAAGATCACATTACCAAAAGTACATAAGACCACATTGAAAAAAAATATTAATATAAATATATAATAACTAAAAATGCTAAAAAAATATAAAAAAAGAAAAACTGTTGAAGACATATAAACCATGTACGTGGTTGTCTCTTGTAATCAAGCTTCACAAGTGCACGTGCAGCTCTTGTTTGTTGCTGATAAAGACAATTGCAAATAATGAGTTTTTCTTTCTCTGAAATAGAATAAAATTTAGAAAAGAAAGATTTTGTGTTGGCTGAAAATTGCAAATAATGATGATTGATGGATGAATAATTTAAAAGAAGAATGAAAGTGAGAGTGATATAATGTCCATACACATATGTCTGATATAATGAGTGTATGTACTAAAGAGCAACATGCAGATATATATTTATTCTCATTCATACCTTCTTCACACAGTGCTTGTCTGTGGTTAAGAAAATGTTCATTGCATATGTTTAATCAATACTCAATTAAAGGAATCAGATCATATTCATGCAGAAAACCAGAAAACAGATAAGTTGTTCTCCATGTCAGTTTCTCACTCTGCAACATATGCATGTTCATTTTCCTACCTTCTATTTCTCTAGCATGCCTCTTCTGACTGACATTACACTGTTCCTTTTCAGATAACACCAAGCATTCAACTCTTATATTAAAATGCACTTAAATGTACTTTTTCAACTTCTCATAAATTTCTGAGCAAAAGAAAATGTTAATGATGTTTCCAAAAAAACATTATATATTGGATGTTGCAATCTATTACCATCTTCACATAACATCATTACTAGGTTGTACTTGTACTTTCAATTAAAATAACAAGCAAAAGAAGTGTTTACCATATCTGATAATTGTTTCTGAAAAAAAAAGTATTACCTTTAAATTTCTGGTAATTGATGGTTTTTTTTTTAGCTTCATTATTAAAATTAATAATATAAGTATAATAATTGAGGTAACAATATTTTTGAAAATGATAATATATATGTTTTTAAGTATGTAATTCGATTAACTATGATTATATAAAGTTTTAACAAAATGTAATATAGTATATGAATCTTGATTTATTTTTTCTACCTCTGTTAAAGAATCACTTCCTTGTCGTTTACAAACTATTAGTGGAAGAATATAAATATATATTTTTTTTGTTTTATTTTATATAATAAAATGTGTTTTTAGTTCATGTGGAATGAGTTTTAATTTAGTTTCTATAATTCCTTTGAAATTCTAGAATTGAAAATTAGAACTTTTAATTCTTAGTATTATATGATGTTAATCAACTATTTAAACATTGATCAATAATCGTTTTTACCTTATAAATACTAATATTATAATATAACATTGGTATACAAAATAGATTAATAAGATTAATACTTTTCATATATATTAAAAGAATACTAATATGTAAAATAGTGATACAAAATTTTGAGAGGTACCAAATCAAAGAAAAATACTACAAAATCTAAAATGAAAATCCAAATATTTTTATAAAATAGTGACTTCAAATTTTATAAAGATAAAAAATACTGAGTCAAAATCAGATCTCGCTAATTTTATATATAAATATATTTAACTCTTATATATAATTATTATTATTGTTACATAATAAAAATATATGTATTTGTTTACTTTTAGACGAGTGAAAGATTTAAAATAAAATATACCATGAATATATTATTTTTTATATTACTTTTGAATATAAAGGATAGAAAAATAAAAGAAAGTTTTTTATATTACATTATATAGTTTTCAATATACTATTATCAGTATAATAATTTTATTAGTTTTTTTTCTTTGGAAACAAAACCATTTCTTGTGATATATCGAAAATTAAATTTTATTACAATGTTATAAAATTATTTAAATAAAATTTCAAAATAAATATAAAAATAATCCATTGAAATACTACAAATAATGAGAATCTAGATAATAGATATACTTTATTAAAAATATACAGTGTTAAAAAATTAAAATATTGAACAGAAAAGTAAAAATAAATTAAAATGGTAAACAATGATTGCTTATAATATATTGCAATTAAAAATATAAAATTAAACTATTTTTTAATTACATTCTGTATATGAAAAAACGTAAATAAATCATTTAAAATTGTGTGTGTGCGTGTGTGTAAATTAGTGCAATTTGTAATCTTTAAGTCTATATAATATTTTAAATTTGTGTTTCATCTAAATATATTTTCTATATATTATTTTGTTAAAGTATTTTTAAATATCTATTAGATGAACTTTCATCTTAATAATTAATGGTTTTCTATCAATACTTTGGCAATGATGAGTAAGAACTTAAAAAGATAAAAAGAAACTCCATTTAGCATAACACTACAAAACAAAAATTTCATAAATAGTTTCACTATAACTTTATAATCTTCAATCAAGATTATAAGAATTATTAATCATATAGAAAGCCTAAATTCTAACCTTAAAATCCAAGGAAATTCTGCTAAACTAACTGATATTGAACATAATTGAGAGATGATATGAAAAGCCTATTTCTTCTAACTTATAAATAATTTATTAGTCATTGAAAATGAAGAACAGCTATTGCACAATTCACATCAGAAATACACTGACAATAATTTAAGCTACAACTCTGATTATAAGTCTACCATAATCTACAACAAAAATCAAATTAACACTAATAATGGCAAAACAATTTCAGGATATCACAAATCACCTGAACATACAACAATTATACTATCACAAAGGAGAGACAGTACAAAAAATATATAAAGTTAAACTACTATATATATATATATATATATATATATATATATATATATATATATATATATATATATATATATATATATATATATATATATATATGTATGTATGTATGTGTGTACAAATCTATTTTATAGAATTTTATAAAATTGAATTAGTTTTAAAATTTATTTTTTAAGATATAATACTAAAATTATCTAAAATCTTTTTTAATCATATTTATTGTTGGTTAAATCCATTATGTCATCTTTTATTATTTAATATATATAAATGTGAAATGGTACCTTGAAAATTTTATATAAACTAAAAATAAAATAAAATTATAATATATAAATAAATACAAAATTTATTTTATAAATTAATTTGTAAATTTGAATTAAATTTAAAATTCTTCTTTAATAATAATGTCTTAATTTTTTGGAAAACAAAAAATTGTATGTGTATATCATAAAGTATACATGTGTATGAATGTTTTTGGATGTATATTTGTAAAAGATTATGTAAAACATCAGTAGGTATTGTAATCTCTTTCTTTATAAATTGATCTCTATAAATGACATTATGATTAGACTTTTCCTTTATTTTTTCAAAAATATCATAAATGTCTCTATAACACTGTAAAGCACAGTAGTCAAATGAATACAACCTAGAAGCTGCTACACTTGGTTAGAAAAATCACTTCTTAGGACCTATACATAGATTGATAAGTTTAACATTGTTCTAAGTTCTAACCCTGTCTACCACAAAAAAAAAAAAACAAGTACTGTCTTTCACATTACTGTTCTCTGCAGATGAAAACTTTTTTCACATCAAATTGGTAATAAAAACTTCTATCACATCATACCTATTTAAGAATTAAAAAGACAAAATTCTATCTTTTAAAATAAGAAAACCATAGTATTCAAACCTTAAAAAGTGTTAACTTTATTAAAATAAAGAATCAAACCTTAAAAGACACTAACTTTGTCTAGAAGAAACATGGATCTAATAAAAGAGTTAACAATCACCTGGTGTTCTCTGAGGACTGTTGAGAAAGGAAGGTATATTAGTTTTGTTAAGTTACTACAATGGTAGATTAACTTGGATCTACTGCAATTATTAGCTGACTCAGTATCGAGTAGACACAAGATATGAAAAATCAGAGGTTCAACACAGTGACAAACTAAACCTCTTAACAATTTTGTTCCTATTATGCAGTGTTTGCAAATGTCCCCCATCATCATTTCTTTTGTTCGTTAGCCAAAACATAGTTTGGTTATAAAAGACTTAAGAGACAACTATATATTCAACCACCTACTTAATTATGCACTTATATTGGCTATGATACATTGAAAAATGTAAAATTTCCTCTATTATTTGCTTCGCTTTGCATGTTGGAATCTCTTCTATGCCACTGACATAAATATTAACGTCAAGCGAACGTGAATTTGAAAAAGGACCACATTCGACAGTGATAACTTTCTTTGTTTCGTTAAAATTAAAAACACAAAGATGTTCTCTAGGTTTCGGGAAGAGCACCATATATTGTCACAGAAGAAAATATAAATGTTTTAACTCAATTTTTTACTATTCCAATTAATCATATCTAATGCTAAGGTTGGATATTAATCTCAAACAATTACCCTTTGTCAAAAAGTTGAGTTTTTCATTGTTAGAATGCTACTTTTACTTAAGAAAATAAAGCAATACGATTGATCTCTACTTGAATTAACCCTTATACTTGATAAAGAATGTGAGAAACAAATTACCCTTCTCTTTTTGTTTTTGTATTTGCATGTTGTGATACAGATTTCAGATCTAGCCAATAAAATCAGTGTCACATGCTACCTTTATGTGGGTTGGAATACTTTCTAGTAAAATGTATTTTTCATTTTCACCATGTTTAGCTAATAAATTACAGAGTTCAAACCAGTTGAAATTGCAGAACACTCTTATGTCAGAAGGAACAAAGGGAGATATTTGGAGACAAAGGGTTATGTGCACAACATTAAGGCATCGGTCACAAGACGAAACACCTAGTTAAGGTTCCATTCCTGTGGGACATAAACCCAATGACACATATATAGTGTCTCCTTTTCTATTTCTGATGAAAACTTCTAGATATTCATAGCAAAGAAATACGATATCTTTGTGAAGAAACACATTTTCATATACTTGTCAGAATAGTGGTTCTTTTTATCTTAAATGTTATCTTTTTCTATAATCATTTTATCGTTTAAGGCTAATATATAATCTATTTAAGCCAAAACTTGTTTGTAAATAATAGCATGTATAATCTTTAACAGCAGATAATTTTTTTCCTTTACAAACAATTTAGCTAATAAATAACCATGGTTGTTGACACTCCAAACAAGGACTAGGTTTAAGAATAGTGTGTAACCAACCTCAAAGAAAAATGCTGTCAAAGATCAGATGCACAGAGTGATGAAAAAGACCCTACAGCACAACTGTACACAGAACAAAATTTCTAAGATCTTACACGTAGTGGAATTCAGAATCTTTTAGTCCATTCTAATTCTACTTGCATGTGATATTGATAAGTTTAATACTCAGTTTTGTTGAAAATTTTATGCAGCAGTTTAATACATCATCATCATCAGTGCATTAAACACCTCTAGCATTCTCTACTTAATATTTTTATTAAAACAAATCAAAGTTCTTTCAAAGTCTATATAGAATGATCAGCAGCTCTTGCAAAACTTTTCTCTTTCTACCTAAGGTCCAGCTTTTGTTTTTGTAAGTTCTTCCTCTCTCGAAATAGGACATAAAAATGAGGAGTGGGGCCCAAGAAGCAAACAGATTCAGAGAAAAAATGGCTCTTGCTTCGATGCCTAACAAGTGATGACTGAAAACAATTTCAGTTATGTTTGTATGTTGTGCATGTAAGTTAAAGCTAGAACCTTTATTTTTATTAACTAATGATGGCTTGTTTGTGTCATTAAACTTGTTTGAATCCAAATTGAGCCCACACTTCTAGCACCCCAATTCAATAATTTTGCTCCTAGCTCTCTTTAAAAGCTCGACACAATTCATTTTTTACTCTATTCTAATTTTCTTCATCCATTGGTTTTCCACAACCAACCCTCTCTCAGCCCCTCTTCTTCCTTAAGACTTCCCTCAACCAAAACAAAATGAACAAACTCAATCTAATACTTAGTAAATGCAAGAGTTTGTCAAGGCATCTAGGAAGGTCTTCATCATATAGTAGCCTAAGGTCCAAGTTTGTTAAGGAAGATTCATGGAAAGTGCATGACATGCAAGAAGATGAACATTGTGAAACTGTACTTGTTGGCAGCACAAGAAAACAGTATGTGATCAGCTCTAAGTATCTGAATAACCCTCTTCTGAAAGCTCTAATCAACAAGTCAAATCAAGAGGGCACCGATAAGAGTACTTTGATTATCAACTGTGAGGTGGTTCTCTTTGATCATCTGTTATGGATGCTAGAAAATGCAGATCCTATGTTTGATTCTGACTCTTTGGAAGAATTGGCTGATCTCTATGTGTTTTAAAGGTTTTCATCCTCAAAGTTTTAGTTGCATGCAGAACTCTAATGTGTGTAAGTGTATGTTGTGTTTGTGCTTGCATTCTGCAAGATGCCTAGTTTTCTTGAGAGTCAATTTTGTTTCCTTTGGTTCATGACTTCTATCGTCCTTCAACTGTTCTGTAATTGCATGTTTGATTTCTGTTCTGACTTAGTGTTTTCAAGTGTCATGTGTTTGATCAATGTAATAAAACTGTTCTTTAGGTAAGTGATGTAGATGCATGACTCTAAGGGAGAGGGTACAATATCATAACACTGTAAGAACGAAATCACAGTTAGTTTTGTATGACAGCTAGGAAATTTTTATTGAAGGTCAAAACAAAAAGATTAAATCGAGTTAGAACTAATAATTGGAAGAGTTATAATGTTTTATTTTTTAAAATTCTTAATAGAAATTAGTTAAGACTGTAAATCCACTCACAATACATTTCGAATTTTTTCTTAATTATTTATTAGAATTAAAATAAAATGGAATTAAAATATCTGAAGAGCAGAAAAGGGGAACAGTTAACAAAAAAGTGAAAGATGGAGTTAGACTAGGAAGGATGCTATAAATAAATGATAATTTGTCATAAAATAAATCATTTATAAGAATGTATAATGTATTTATTGGTAATCAATTTTTTTTATGTTAAGACTTTGTAATATATATATATATATATATATATATATATATATATATATGTATATATATATATATATGTATATATATATATATATATATGTATATATATATATATATATATGTATATATATATATATATATATGTATATATATATATATATATATATATGTATATATATATATATATATGTATATATATATATATATATATGTATATGTATATATGTATATATGTATATATATATATGTATATATGTGTGTGTATAAATACTTTCCAAAGCTTACCATATCAACACACAACTAACACTTCCATAAAACACAGTATAGCAAACATAGATACCATAAAGATGACTCCATAAAAGTGCCATTTAAAGTTAGATTCATGTTTTCAAGATAAAAACCAAAAACCAGTTTCATATCATGTCACCAACTTTATGAGTAATAAATGACTGAATATGTTCACAACTATAGTTTCACTGTTTCATTTATCCTTTTCTGATATGTACATGTTTGTCCCACTACAAAAAAAATTAAAATTTTATGTTGTCCCTGATCATATTTTGTTGTGTCCTTTATATTTAACAAATCAAACAAGACTCAGAATTGAATTCAATTACTACCCTTTTTGTTGGATCATTCTATCATACAGAAAATATTATATAGGATAAATAAAACCTGAAGTCCAAGAAAGCATTATTTTTTATCATTCTAGCAGTTTTAAATGTAAACCTTTCACTACAATTTAACTTTACTGACAAAGGAAGTCATTCTCTAGTAAATTCCATATTTGTGCATCAGAATGAAGATTTTATATTTTAAAATTACATTTTTATAATAAAAATATAAATTGGTACTGCTGAAGGATGTGCCTGTTCAATTTGATAATATACGTTTTGTTACCAACTATATTTAGAATACTGCTGCTACTTGCTCGCATCAACACATAATATAGTTACTTTGTCCACTGGCTAGACAGGGACTTTGTATAACCACAGAAATCAATAATATCTCAAATTCCTGAGCAACTAATATTTCCATATACGCCTGTAAAAGTAAATATACTACAAGGGTAAATAAAGATCATCGCTTCAAAAGAAAATTTATTACAATCTCCACGCAATTACTGTAAAAATTAAAATGTACTTCTAATTCAAACAAATCAAGATGAGTTACTCCTTAATCCCACACAATTACAATATGAAACCTATCAGCTTACAAGGTTTTTGTTGTGGGTCTCCAAGTTGAAAGAAAAGCTAAGGTACTAATCTCTTAAAATACAAGAGGGCATGTGAATCAATACTACTTTATATCGATTCTGTATGATTTCATGTTGAAACAGACAGCTAGTACTAGCAAAAATTGAAATAAATATCACTAGGAAGTTGTTTATAATCAATCCATGGAAAAACATTTTTTTAGTAACAAAATTTGCCCAAAAATGGATTACACAAGTTGCATGACCACTCAGTTTATCCTCAAATTTCCATGGCTTCATCTGATTCCTTCATCTGCCCCATTAACACACTCACAGTCAGTTATATATGACTTCATCTTCTAAACTTCTTGAATGATTTTCCATCCTTGAGACCCAAGTACTTGTCGATATCTTCCCCGTCATTATATTCCTCACCTCTTCGTTTCTTCTTCCCTCCAGCCTCCTTCATTTTCTACACAACCACACATACAAACATTTAAGTATTTTCTACTATAGTATTTAAAATCACATAAACACTGGCTGATGACTAATCCTTCATCGTATTTAATTCCAGGAGTAATGTCTATGCAACCCCAACTCATACAAAACAAGCTGCTTTCGTTTGTTGTAAGATGAGATTAGAACCTATGACCCAATGCATTACTACCCAGACAGTTTTTTTTACCACAATCCATAGCCCTCAGAAACTAAATAATACCTGAAAATTGTAAACAATAAAAACTAGATTCATAATACCTGAAAACTGTAAACAATAAAAACTAGATTCAACTACAGCAACCTCCATCGTAATATCTCCCATTAATTTTGTGATGTTTCTTAGAAGAAATAGACAAAATAATTTAAATATAACAGCTTAATACAAAATTTTACCGTGGCAGCTAATCTTTTGGCTTCACTAACACGTTCTTCCAAAAGGAGAACTTCCTCTTCTTGTGCAGGGTACTCAGGTAGCTTTTTGCCTGAAGTATACACGTATTTCTCAAAGTGAGAAACTTTTTTCCCTTTAAAAAGTTAAAGCAAAGATCACTTAGCTATATACTCTACTCACCTATAAGCTTCTCTATTTGAATGTACCACTCCAGTTCATACTGATTTACAAGGGAAATGGCAACTCCAGAGCGTCCTGCTCGAGCAGTTCTTCCCACGCGATGTATATAATCCTGTAGCTAACAAGGTCAGGAATCCAGGGGATATAAAAGTGAAAAATTCAAAAATCGTTGATCTAGGCTCTAGGTCTTGTGTTAATTTAGATGTGTCATGTATTACCATGAAAACATTATAATTACAGGAAACTTGTGAACTTTTGATTTAGTATACATTTATAAATATAATAGAACATGTTAGAAAAGAACAAAGGAAAGACATAACACATCTTACTTTGGAATTTGTGGGAATATCATAGTTAATCACCATATCTACAGTGGGAATATCCAGTCCTCTGCTAGCCACATCAGTACAAAGGAGAATATTGCAATCCCCAGATTTGAACTTGTTCAAAGCTCCAAGTCTCTTCGGCTGTCAAAAGATTATTAGAATAAAAATTAATATGCTTGATTGGCTCCCAAATAAATAATGAAAATATATGACAGAGAGGGTCCTTTATTCCATCCTACCATCCCCTACCAATACCAAGGAAAGAATAGTTGACAACAAATTACAACTACAAACTATATCAGGAGATACGTAGTACAATTACCTGGCTCATATGACCATTAATAGGTACCGCTTTTAAACCAAGATTCCTAAGGATCAATGCTAGAAGTCGAGTTGAATCACAGGTACGAGTGAACACCATTGATGTACTTCCAGCCATTTCAGTGAGGATATATACTAGGTAGCAGTCCTACGAGAGAAACACAATTACTTAACAGAATCATCATATGCATAAAATTATAATAGACATGCTTCATGAAACCCAAAATATATGAATTTATAATAATTTCATTCCAAATAGCTAAATTATCATAAGTGTTCATACAAACATTGTACTCCTTAAAATAGTAGTATTATATGGTATTTGATTAAATAAAATACTTTCACTCAGCTAAATCAATAGAATGAGAAGAATTAATTTACAGTTGGAGTTCATCACAAGAAACAAACTTCTTTTGGAGGAAAATAATGACAATATCAAATTTGTAGTTAGCAGTCGTCCACTCATGAAATTTCTTTTCTAATATATCTTGTGTTAATAGCCTTTATCGTCTCCTTTGGACCAAGAAGATGTGAGTGCTAAGAAAATTGATGTACAATTGATGGTATTTCTTGCTTTTAAAATCCAAGATGTTGCTGAATAAGGGAGAATGGGAAGAATTAATTTACAGTTGGAGTTTGTCGCAAGCAACAGACTTTATTGAAGGAAAATAATGACAATATCATATTTGTACTTCGTGCTCATCCATCCATGAAGTTTCTTTTGTAATATATCTTTAGCTAGTGATCTTTACAGTTTCCATTGGACCAAGTGATGATTGTTAAGGAAATTTCTTTTGTAATATATCTTTAGTTAGTAACCTTTACAGTCTCCATTGGACCAAGTGATGATTGTTAAGGAAATTAATGTACAATTGATGGTCATTTCTTTTTTCCAAGATGTTGCTGAACAAGGGAGTGAGAAGAATTAATTTACAGTTGGAGTTTGTCGCAAGCAACAAACCTTTTTTAAGGAAAACAATGATAATGTTGGATTTGTAGTTAGTGGTCTTCTACTCATGAAATTTCTTTAATAATATATCTTTAGTTAGTAGCCTTTACAGTCTCCATTGGACAAAGAAGAGATGAGTGTTAAAAAAGTTAATGTTTGTTATTAAAATCCAAGATGTTGCTGAATAAGGGAGAAGAGAAACCTTGTGTTTGGCAGGCAAGAATCGATACTGCTGCTTCAATGTGTCAACAGTGGAATATTTAGACGCTGCTTCAATCTAAAATGAAATAAACAAATTGAGTAACATCAGAACAGAAGAATTTATATATACAAGTAAAATAAGTAATAAATAGTCCTCTCGTTTGAGAGATGATTAAATATATTGCCTTTACTTCTAATTTTTAAGTTACACACTGTCCCTTAAGAGAATAAATAAACTATGTTTGATAGTCATGTTTTAAAGTAAATGAACCTCTAAGCAATGGTGAGAAACTTTGGATGAGTCTCCCACCGAGCTAATTTTGAAAACCCTATTGTTGATTTTAAGAGCTTTAAAACATCAAAGAAGTTTCATTACTTTCGACTTTGGAAATTTGGAACTTCAACAAAAATCTTAGATGCATCTCTTGCAATTCAAAATTGAGGGATTAAACCTAGATATCGCTGGTACTGTAAATGGAAGAGGGAAACTTGAGCCTAGGTAGTTTGTTTATGTTAAAATGGATTAAGTGAAAGATACCATTGTCTAAACCGAAGGGTGCATTTGTTCAAAATAGATAACAGGGCAAGGTAATTTAAGCATCTCTCAAAATGTAGAATGTAATTTAGCCAATGGATAAACATATGAATTATGACAATTGTACCTTCACAGGATTCCTTAAACAAACTCTCTGGAGCTTCTGGACCTGCAACAGTGAGTGCAACTTGATCTTATTAGCTACGTAAATATATAGAACCACGTGAGAAGTCAGCAATCAAGTATCTACAGCATATAAGAAAGTAACAGAAACCAATTTTTTCATTCCATCTGCACCATAATATATTGAAGAACATGCATGAAAAATTATGTTCCGAACAAACTATAATAAATTAGTGATTTATCCTAAAATAACAAGAAAAATGCTTTTGATAATCTATAAAAAGATTCTATACCAACAATCAGAATTTATGTTAAATTCCAATAAACTGTCCCATGACCAGCCTCAAATAGGGTTCCATATCTCATAATATAAAGAAAAATACCTTCTTAGTCATTGTAGCAGAAAACAGAAATGTTCTACGCTCACGAGGAATCATTTGTAAAATCTCATTAAGTGATTCCTCAAAGTCCTCGTTCAACAACCTATCAGCCTCATCTAAGACCTGCTCAAAATATCGAGTAACCATGTTAGTCCAAGCACATGTATGGCATGGAAATGTAGACAAGAGTATCCTCATGAAAATAGAAGGTATGCCCCTCTTTCTCTTTGCTTGTTTTTTTGAACTATGACATAACCATAAAAAACATTCACCTATATTAATCAAGGTAAAAAAATGGAATCTAGGAAGGAAGCATATGAACACGTATGATGCAGAAAGTAACATCAATAACTGAGTATATACAAAAATGTAGAAACTGTACCAGGTATTTTAATCTACTAAGAGAAAATCCTTTTGTGTTTTTTAGGTGATCCAAAACTCGTCCAGGGGTCCCAACCTGCATGCATATCAAATTAAATATAAATAAATAACAAAAAATAAAACACTGCTAAACTGTGACGACCAAAAATTAACAGAAAACTAAAGACCACACTTAATTAAAAGCACACTATCAATCTTGTACAAGCAGAGTGTGCATAAATTCAGCTTTCTCTGGTTGAATGAATAATATTCTATCATTCAAAAGCAAAGTTTCAACCCATAAAGAGTATCACTCAGCCACTGTAATGCTTTTTAACAACGAATGCAATAATTAAATATGTTCTTCCTCATCATAAAGACCTAGTTGAATACCAAGATATTGACTGAAAAAACAAAATCAGTCCTAGTAAACATAGGACTTGTACAAGATACAAGAGTTAAGAGGAACACAAACTTCAAGTTAAGTCTTTGTGGAATGAAAATTGTTGAAAGTTTCATATCGATTAGAGATAAGTTCAACTTTCTCTAGTTAGATGAATAATATTCTATCATTCAAGAGCAAAGTTTCAACCCATAAAGAGTCTCACTTAGCCACTGTAATGCTTTTTAACAATGAATGCGATAATTAAATATGTTCTTCTTCATGATAAAGACCTAGTTGAATTCCAAGATATTGACTGCAAAAACAAAATCAGTCCTAGTAAACATAGGACTTGTACAAGATACAAGTGTTAAGAGGAACACAAACTTCAACTTAAGTCTTTGTAGGATGAAAATTGTTAGAAATCTCACATCGATTAGAGATAAGACCAATTTATAGTGTATATAAATGGGTGCAAACCTTACCTTACAAACCAGTTTTGTGAAATTGAATTAGACTTCAAGTCCACTTCTTAACAAAATGACCAAAGTTGTAACTAGTGTTCATTCATGCAATTAAATTGTGGAGGGGGGTAAATATAAAGTTACTGATCAATTTATCAATATAGGATGATGAAAAATCAAGTTATGAAGCAAAAAAGGAATGGATGTCATCAGTCAAAGAATTATAAAAGCATGATCCAAGAAAGATTTAGAACTGTTACAGGTGCCGATAGGTGCACTCCTTAGTTTCCCTTATGTTGTTTGAGTTGCCAATTGCAAGGGGGAAATCGTATTTAGAACTTTAAGGCATATACGGCCAGAAGTAAAAACACTCGGAAAAAATGAAAAAAGAAAGATAAATCATTACCAAGACACATTGAGCAAGAATTTGGAATTCCAAATCAGTTGGATCAATGTTCATTTTAAAATATTATAGTCCAATGAATCTCCTCATATATAGATGGTACACCTCTAGAGGTGAAATATAAATAATATTATCCTATTCGTCGTGAAGAGGCTTGTTCTTTTAAGTTAACCAACCATGACATTACAGACTGAGAAGGCTAACCACACCTTGGCTTTAGGGAAGACAATTAATGGATGAAGTAAAAAACTACACGATCAGCTTAACAAAGTTGGAGTCTAAAATAGTACAATCCTCTTAAAAATTTCCCAAGTAACTAAAAATATTTTTAAGTTTCCAAAACATCCAAAACATGGTATTTGATCAATCATTTCCCTTGCATGGACTAAGAGTTAAATTTCACCAAGGACCATAGCTAAATTAAAGTGAGTGTTAAAGGAACCATGTGAACAGCTTAACAATAATATTTGAAAGCAAACATGCTAAAAATAAATAAAGGAAAAACCAACAATCGGAATTCGTTCCAGCAATAAAATAAATCTTTTTAGGCCAATACTGTAACATAATTGGAATTTGATAGCCTACCAACTACAGACATTATACATATCTCTCCAGGTATATTTATATTGAAGGTAGTAGCTTAAGAAAGTAAGAACAAAACCAATCCTATCTCTGGCAAGAGAAATCATATAATTAACACAATGTTTATGAAATATTATGACCAATAATGAGTAAGATAAGTCAGTAATTGATTTAGAAACCGACAAACAATAGCATAGAAAAATGCATTTCTTTAGTGAAACATTACTGATATATTATTATTAAATTTCGGTTCTCATTCAACTATTACTTGACTCTCTTCAAGTACAACAAACAAATATAATCAAAGGATGCTTACAGGAATGGTGAAACTTACAATAATATGAGGTTGCTTTGCTATCTTGATGGATTGTTGCACCATGTCAATTCCTCCAACAAGCTAGAGAAAAAGGAAAAGATGTCCATCAAAAGGATTGTATAATATTCATGTACTGAATATAATATTAACACAGTGCCTAACCATCCTATAACACATGTATCAAGCTGATTCGGGTCAGACAGGACAAAATCAAAGTTATGCAGTAAAAAGGAAGCAATCAAACTCACAAATAACGAATCATTTTACAAAAATAGATAGAAACTCACCACAGCGCACTTGACACCAATTTCTGAACCTAGAGCTTCAAACTGCTCAGCAATTTGAATAGCAAGTTCTCTGAATTTATAAAATGATGAACAAAGAAAATAGACTTGCTAAATATCAGTCAGGACTATTACAATAAACAAAATTTGAATTATATGATGATGAAACCCATGATTAGGTATGAAGTTTCAGACCTGGTGGGAGACAGCACACAAGCAAAGAAATCTTTTGGACGAGGTGCGTCTAAGAGGGCATGCAATATAGGAAGAGCAAAAGCTCCTGTCTTCCCAGAACCAGTTTGGGCAAGCCCTATCACATCTTTACCTAAAAGAGACAACCCCGAAAAAGTAATAAGCAATTCCATTGGAGAATATATTGAAGTTAAAATGAGAAACTACTTAAAAGAATAATGCAATTAGTAAAAGTAATAATTTTTATATATTATATATTAAAAATTTCATGTTGAAAATCTAAATACTATCATTTTTTTTGTCTGTCCTATTTTACAATCAAAATAAAAAATGCAAATATCAGATTGAATTACAAAACTCAGTTAAATGACAACCTTCTAATGCAAGAGGAATAGCTTCTGTCTGTATCTTCAGTGGAGTTTTCCAACCCAATTTTTCACAAGCTTCAACCAGTGATTCAGATAAGCCCAAATCCTTAAATGTTTTTATTTCTTCATTTTCTTCCGCCATTGGTAGTTTCTCACCTGTTTATAATTTTGAACTTAAAACTTAAATAACACCATATGGTAAGAAATCATAAACATCAAAAGCAACCAAACAAATTGTGTACTATAAATATGATAAGGCTTGAATTGTTGATGAGAACAGATTATTTTGGTGTTAGCAAAGAAACCGCTGGACTCATTCTCATATTTTCATTCCGAATTACATAAAACTACTCTCATTTTGTAAGTCCCCCATTGACTCCGAAAGTGAGATTCTGGATAAGATACAACTCTGGCTACCATGTTTCAGTTGAGGCAGGCTTTATGCATGTTTCACAAGTGGTATATCAAAAATATGTATTAAAATTTTCCCATGAATGTAGAAAATCCAATTTACTAAGGCACAAATAAAGGATTAGATCATCAATCCTTCCTATACAACTGTTTTTTATGAACACCTTGGTTGTTACAAAGGAAAGCATTGAAGAGGAAGATAAATCCATATATCTCACATTAAGAACACTCGGTTTTCTTTGTCACACATTAATAGGATTCACGGTCCTCAAGCATCTTTTTATGGTTCTTAAATGAGTAAAAAAAATTAAATCATAAGAACTAACAAAACCAAATGGAAACTGGTGGTATTGAAAGGAAATAAATGATATTCTAGGAAAACAACTCATTTACAGCAGCAATATAACTCCAGCTTAGAAAAGAAGACAACAACTATAGTTGCAAGACGCAAACCTGTCCCCAAAGCAATTGCCTAGTCAATTCCTCACCCAATTTCCGCCCTCCCCTTTCTTACTCTCTCTCCCCTACCCTATATAAACACGTCCTTCATGGACAATAATCACAGGATATCTCCTTGTTGAGATACACATTAGCTGCTCTATATACCCACACGTATTTCGTAATTATTGGGTTTAAGTTTATCTCAATGAAAAAACCCTAAAAACGTTAACATGCCTAAAGTGGCACCAACTGAATCCAAAATCAAACGCCGTTTTCCATAACTGTTAGGAGTGGGGTTTCGATGAACATGTTCTACACTGAAACATTCTCTGGAAAGCTAAAACAGAAACAGAAAGAAAAGAGAAAAGGTTTACAGTAAAATTGATGCATAAGGACAAAGAAGAAAGCATACACCCTCAGAAGAAGTAAGATTGGAAACCTGAAATTGCACGGGTCGGTGACGACAAAGAGCAGGGAGCGGAGGACTGCACAAGATGGTGGCAGGGTGCAATTTCAACTTTGGCAACAACAGTAATATTTCTTATGAGAATAAATATAGAATAAATAAATATAGTAATATTTCTTATGAGAATAAATATTTCTTATGAAAATAAATAAATATAATTATCTAAAACCTAATGAAAACATATGTGCTGATGCAATTCTCTTTTTTCATTATAGGTAGTTAATTTAATTTAAAAGAATAAATCTGAAAGGAACTGAAAGGGGATTCAATGGAAAACATATATTTAGTTTTATAGTAATTTGCTTGTGTGTGGAACAATGGAAAATTTAGGGTTTTTGAGAAAGGAAGTAACAAAGTATGTGTCGGTGCAAAAGGGGAAGAATTTATATTAATATTTATTTCGTTATATTTCAATGTTGTTTTTTATTTGAATTTATATTTCAAATAATGATATATTTTTAAAATGTTTAAAATTTAATCATTTATATATATATATATATATATATAATTAGTTTAATTAAAAATAAATATTTTATAAATTCAAATATTATTTTAAAGAGACAAAAAGGATTAAACACTATGATGGGAGAAATCACACTGCGTGTTTAATCTTTTAAAATATTATTTTTTAATTATCACTATGTATATTTTTAATTGAATAGATATTTAAAATGAAATAAATGTCCAAAAAGAAATAAAAAAACAACTCAGGTGCAAAGGCAAAGTTTGAGCCCAAAACACAACAAAGAAAAAGAAAGAAAGATATGCGGGTGCTTAAATGAGAAATGGGATGCCTAATAAACAAAGTGAACTCAAAACCTAATTCCTGTGTGTTTATGTTTGCAGAATGGGCTTCACCCGAAACTCACCACTTTTTTAAGAGTGTTGTTCCCTCTATCTCTTGCTTCCTCTTTCTCTCCCATTTTTTTTTTTTTTTTTTAATTATAAAAATAACCTTTTTTACTTTTCTTTACTTTTAATCCTATTTAATTATTTTAATATAAAATCCTAAATTTCTATCAACTTTACTTTACTCTTTTTTCAAAACCTAATCCATTCTCTTTTTCATTCCATGCCGCGCCACATCCCCACCTCCCACTTTTCATTTTCTTAATTCTCTTTCTTCCTCTTCCTCCTCTCTCCCTTCTCTCTTCCTCTTTTTTTTACTTTTTAACTTTTTCTTGAAACCCTAATCCCTTCCCCTTTTCACTCCATGGCAGCACTACACCCCACTTTCACAGTCAGCTTTTGCCTTTAAACTACACCCCACTCTCACAACTTGATTTTGTCTTTAAAATGTATTGTTGGAGAGATTTGTCAACAACAAACATGAATTCAGGAAACAAAACTGCATGCATGGGTATTATTGGCAACACAAAGAAGCTTCTAAAGAGTCATCTATGATTCCTAGAATTTCAAGAGCAGAAGGAGCAAAGCGTTCTTTATTTTATGAGAAACGTCGAAACACTTTATCCTCTTCTCTAGCTACATTCTTGTTGTTCTGTGAATCTAGTTTCTGCTTCAAACAAAACTAGGTTTAAAAATTGGCATTCATCATTAAATCATGAATAAACCAACAGAATAAATGGTGGTTTAATCAATCATATATATTAAATTTATTGAATTTCATAATAATTACTTTAGACTTACAATTGACATAATTAGTATAAAAATCTTGAAACCATGAAAACTAGCCTCACGAAGAAAAAAAAATAATGAGTGTTTGTGCTTGGGGAGGGAAGTTTGAAAGACGGATACCAACATCCGTTTCTTCTACGAAGGAGGTTGATATTTGTGCACGGATGTTGATGTTTGTTTATTTACTTCAATTTATATATTGTTGAAGGGTAAAAAAGAATGAGGAGGTGCAGGAAAGAGTGTGTGGGGGTGTAGGGAGTAACTCCCCTTTTTTAATTCTAAAAAAAACAAAATTGGGCCACGCAGACTGGATTTCTGGGAAATGCCAGACGTGCAAAAAGGTGTTGCTCCCTCCACCTCCCCATTTTTTCTTTTATCCTTTAATCTATTTTTCTATTCCTATGTTATCTAAGGTTAAAATTTTATAAAGAAACCTGTCGACGAATGTTGACATCAGGTAAAAACAGGTGTTAACATTCGTTCAAGGCTTTCTCTTCCACTTGGAAAACCATGGAGTTTCCGAAAAGTGTGCTTTGTCATCCTAGAGTAATTCTGGGATGGGTGACCTTCCGGGAAGTTTTCCCGGAAAGTGTACGAGTGATGACAAAGCACACTGGAAAGCCTCGTGGTGATGTGTGGGGACAGTCAACAGTCCCTGTAAGTTGTCGGGGCGTTATAAATGGTATCAGAGCCTAGCCTCTCCCAGTACGGTGTGGTTCGAGGACGAACCAAGCGGAAGCTGGTGGGCATGTGACGCCCGGGCACTGACGAGGGCGGGGAGTGATCGCCGATGCAAGAGGCATGGTGTAGGGGGCACAGACAAGGAGCGGCTCCTGGCAGGCTTCCAGTGGAAGGGGCACATGGACGAATCGAACATGCACCAGAATGAGAGGGATCTGGAGACTTATAGGTATGAGACTATACAGTTGAAGGATAACTTAAAGGAATTTTGGCTACTCATATCACCAAAATGCATTTACTTTTCGGTAGCCTAACCCATAAGAACTCCATAGTTAAGCGTGCTTAACTTGGAGTAATTCTGGGATGGGTGACCTTCTGGGAAGTTTTCCCAGAAAGTGTGCGAGTGAGGACAAAGCACACTGGAAAGCCTCGTGGTGATGTGTGGGCTTTACCATGCTCTCACCTTTTTTTGCAAATAACATACATAGTAGGGTAAAAAGGTAAAGAAAAAGGTTATTTTTGTAATAAAAAAAAGTTGAAGAAAATTGGGGAGGTGGAGGGAACAATACCCCGTGCAAAAAGAGGTTGCTTGGCCAAAATCCTTTGGGTTTAGGCCCAAAAGTTTTTTTTCTAAGTTAGACCCAATTAGGCCCCTGCAATACTCCCATACCGAACGCCTCTTCCCCTTTCACTTGAATCCAAAAGAGAGCTGAGCTCTTCCAGGAAGCAGTTCCTCTACAAAATATTTATAATATAAAAATGGGATGATAAAAGTAGTAAGGAAATGAATTAAAAATTATTAATTTTTATTGTGTTAGTAATTTTTGAAAGTGTCTGAAATAAAGTTTATATATTGATGTATGTACTGTGATATCAATGAGTATGATTTTATTAAGTGGTGAATGTGTGTGCATGGAAGTGTTGGACGACCTTTTGTGCAACTGTGTTAGCAAAAAGCTTGTTTCCATGTTAGCACAAAATGTGAATCTATTTTGTACAGAGCGTGTATATTTTTGAGAGGGGAGAAAATTTGTTGAGTTAATATATTTTAAGTGTTTGTTTTTTTGGAAAGAGAAAGTTTGGTTATTAATTGAGACAGAGAAATATAATTGCTTTGCATGGTTTAAGGGCATTATAAAAACTTACCGTTTTATATTTTCAAACTTCAAGTTTTTTTTTAGACAAAAGATATAAACCTAGGAGGAGTTATTCATGAGCTATTTTTTTTTTTTTAAGACAAAAAGTGCATGGGCTTTAGGAAGTATCTAGGGTTAGAAATGAGATTTATAAAACCTGTTTTGGGAGAGATTAACTGACAGACCGCAAGAGAAAAACAAACCTTAGTTTCATTATTTTGGGAAGAACTGAGAGGGAGATCGAGAGAGGGGACATTGCCTTTTGAACTACCGCAAGCGTGAGTGTCAAAGTGAGGAGCACAAAGTTGAAGACCAACAAGGTAAGGGGAGTGACTAGCATTGTCTAGTGTATGTATATTTGAAGTTTTGAGATGATTGAATGAACTGTATATGATTTTTGTGAGCATTATGCGTGCACAAGTGAGTATTGTGGGTGAAGGGTGTTCCTTCACACAAGCCTTTGAATGTGATACTCTCCTAGTTTCTACTCGTTCTTAGTGTCGCTTAGAGTAAGAGTTTTAATGCATCTATGTATGAATGGTTGGGAGATATCCCTTTCATTTTGTATTTTCTCGATTGAACCGGAGAGGGTAGCAGTTGGGCATTCTTCGACTTGGTGGAAGTTGTGGCTTCTGGATTGTTGTGTAGGACCTTTAGGTCCTATTCCTTGGGTGGTTACATCCGCTAAGACCCCTGACCTCACTCTCTTGACCAAAGTTTCGCTTAAGGGTTTAAGTGTCGTGGGTTTACTTTCATCAATGTGGGGAAGATGGGTGATGAAGTCTATAGGAAGTGAGAGAAAGCGAATGAGGGTGCCTTAATCGTGTGGGCAGACAATTGGTAGGGTTTGCATGAGAAGGGGTTGTGTTAGTAATATATATGTATGAGAAGATGCATGGGTGAAGTTGTGGCGATGTGAGCTGAGAAGGAAGTCAGTGAAACAAAAAGTGTTTGGGGTTAGTGGTTCTGGAGGGAGAATGATTGGAAGTGAGGGTATTTCACTTCGAAAAAGAAGGAGGAGTTTTGTATAGAGAAAACAGATGCATGCCAAGTGAGGATGACTTACGTAGGTTTCGGAATGATAGAAGAATTGGTGAATTTAAGTGAAGTGAGGCAGCAACTTTTAACCTTTGTATGTTGGGTTGGTGTGAAATAGGTACAGGTTTTAGTGTTAAAGAAAGAAACTAGGGATGAAAGAAGAGATTTAGAGATGCTAAAAAGAAAAAGAAGATTGATGGGTTGTTGTCTAGTGAGTTAGAAATATGAGCAGGTAGAAACCATGAAAAGGAGAAGAAGGTTTGTGCTTGGGGGTTACGTGTGGGTGATGTTGTTTTGGGTACGTGAGAAGTAAGGTTCTGGGTTGATGGTTATTTAAATAGGAAAAGAAATAAGAAGAAGCAAGATGAAGAATTTTTATACTGTTACTTAGGAGAAAAAGAAAAAGGGAATGCATGGGAGGGGTGGTATGGATTTATAATGTAAGAAGACATTGTAGAAAAAAGGAGAGAAAAAGCTGGGTAGATTTTTCTTCCGTGAAAGACTTCCATGCAGGGGCTTCTTAGTTGAATATATATATATATATATATATATATATATATATATATATATATATATATATATATATATTGGGTGTATATTAATTGAAAAAGAATAAAGAAATAAGAGAGATGAAATAAGAATGGAATGAGAAAGGTGTTGGAATTTAGATTAGGTACTGAAATGAGAATTTAAATGAGGACAATGATATTTTCACAACTCCTTTTTTGACATTTTTCTTTTACAACAGGACACGTGTCATCATTTTATTGGTCTGTTTGAATTTATGTTTAAAAAAATATTTAAAACGGACCAATCATAGATTGCCACGTATGCGTTGTTAAAAAGTTGTCAAAAAAGAGTTGTTAAAGAGATTTTTTCCTTTAAATGAAAAGAGAATGGAATGTAGTGTTTGTTGTTATTGCAGAGAGAAGTTTTAGTAAATAATAGGAGTTAATTGTGAGTAATGGAAGAGGGAGAAATAGAGAAAAAGGGAGTACTGGGACAATGGGTTTGTAATGAAGGGAAATAGGAAAAGAAAATTTTAGTTTATCATAAGAAGAATATCGGTTTTAATGCATGGATTCTTTCCTGTTCTATAATTAAGTGGTTATGTGAAAAGTGGTAAAGGGGGTGTGTTTTAGTATTCAATAAGTATACTTTGACACGTCTTAAGTATTTCACATTCATTTGACATGCGGTGGGGTTCACTTTTTGGTAAAGTCAGCAAGGTTAATTGTGTCATTTTGATGTTGTGGAATGTAAGTAAATGAAACTGTACGTTTCGAAGCAAAGCAATTGCACAATTTGGTTTGTCTCTCATTTTGCTGATTTCAGTTTCGAAGCAAACGCGGGATCATTGTTGTTGCTAGGGCAAGGGTGGGTTGATAGAGTAGGCGAGAATTTGGGCGTGATCGGACAGTGGGCAATGCGACTTAATCGGTGGGCGTGATCGGACGGTGGGTGGTGCTTCTTCTTCATTTGTTGTTTTGTCTTGATTTGTGTATCTTTGTTTTCTTTATGCTTCATTTTCGAAAATCCTAGACTAAAAGGGGCAAGGTTTGATAAAGATGAGGTTGAAAGGATCCTTTGTTGCTGAAAGTTGTGACTGGAAATGAGATTAACATTGTGTTGTATGTCATATCTGAACTGTGTTTTGTACAACAATAAATGTGCTTTAATTCAATCCTAATGACCACATTTTTTTGGTGCAGTAAGTGGTTATCACTTGGAAAGGTGTTTTGTACAACAATAAAAGTTTAATTCGATCCCAATGACCACATTTCTTTGGTGCAGTAAGTGGTTATCTCCTAAGCCCTATGTGATTATTTTAGAAAGGCATTTTGTACAACAATAAAAGTGTTTTAATTCAATCCTAGTGACCACATTTTTTTGGTGTAGTAAGTGGTTATCTCCTAAGCCGTATGTGGTTATATCTGAACTATGTTTTGTACAAAAATAAAAGTGTTTAATTCAATCCAAATGACCACATTTTTTGGTGCAGTAAGTGGTTATCTCCTAAGCCGTACGTGGTTATATCTGAACTGTGTTTAGTACAACAATAAAAGTGTTTTAATTCAATCACAATGACCACATTTCTTTGGTGCAGTAAGTGGTTATCACCTTAGTCCGTGGTTATTTTGGAAACGGTGTTTTATACAACAATAAAAGTTTAATTCAATCCCAATGACCATTTCTTTGGTGCAGTAAGTGGTTATCTCCTAAGCCCTTTGTGGTTTTTTTAGAAAGGTGTTTTGTACAACAATAAAAGTGGTTTAATTCAATCCCAATTACCACAATTTTTTGGTGTAGTGGTTGTCCTAAGCCGTATGTGGTTATATCTCAACTGTGTTTTGTACAACAATAAAAGTGTTTAATTCAATCCTAATGACCACATTTTTTGGTGCAGTAAGTGGTTATCTCCTAAGCCGTATGTGGTTATATCTGAACTGTGTTTTGTACAACAATAAAAGTGCTTTAATTCAATCACAATGACTACATTTCTTTGGTGCAGTAAGTGGTTATCACCTTAGTCCGTGGTTATTTTGGAAAAGGTGTTTTATACAACAATAAAAGTTTAATTCAATCCCAATGACCATTTCTTTGGTGCAGTAAGTGGTTATCTCCTAAGCCCTTTGTGGTTATTTTAGAAAGGTGTTTTGTACAACAATAAAAGTGGTTTAATTCAATCCCAATGACCACAATTTTTTGGTGTAGTGGTTATGTCCTAAGCCGTATGTGGTTATATCTGAACTGTGTTTTGTACAACAATTAAAGTGTTTAATTCAATCCTAATGACCACATTTTTTGGTGCAGTAAGTGGTTATCTCCTAAGTCGTATGTGGTTATATATGAATTGTATTTTGTACAACAATAAAAGTGTTTTAATTCAATCTTAATGACCACATTTCTTTGGTGCAGTAAGTGGTTATCACCTAAGTCCCATGTGGTTATTTCTGAAAGGTGTTTTGTACAATAATAAAAGTGTTTAATTCAATCCCAATGACCAATTTCTTTGGTGCAGTAAGTGGTTATCTCTTAAGCCCTATGTGGTTATTTTGGAAAGGTGTTTTGTACAACAATAAAAGTGGTTTAATTCAATCCCAATGATCACATATCTCTTAGTGCATTATATGGTTATCTACTAAGTCTGAAGTGGTTATTCAAGAACATCTTTTTTGTACAAGAATAAAAGTGGTTTAATTCAATCCCAATGACCACATTTTTTTGGTGCAGTAAGTGGTTATCTCCTAAATACTAAGTGGTTATTTCAGAAAGTTGATTTGTACAACAATAAAAATGGTTGAATTCAATATTAATCTTATTTCTTCAAGTAATGCATTCATAGTAATCTTATTATCTACTCAGTCATATGTTAAACCAATTTATTAGTGTTCTTATACCAATTAATTAACATTTTAAGTAGCGCTAATCCAATCTCAGTGTTTGATTGAAAAGGTTAACCGTGTGTAACACGCTTAATTTGTATTTCATGAAAAGATGTAAAAATTTAAAATTTTCACAATAATAAGTAGGATTATTCTATTTTAATCGAGCAAAAAGGTATAAAAGAAATTACTTCCATATTCCACATCATGATTATTTGATGTTTATAACTCAGTGATTAAATATGAAAATATACTACTACAAAACAATTAAAGACCATACATTAAATATACATGCACTAAAATAAAATTTCCATTAAATTTCCCCTCTCTTGTTCATTAGCTCGTCCATTAGCTGTTTCAGTACTCCTGTTTGAGCTCTCCTATATCATACATTATATGATCAAAGACACACATATATAAACAAAACACATTAAAATATGAGAGATAAAGAAACAAGAAAATTAAATAAGTTATCGCTCATAAGCTAATTTATAACTTACAAATTAAAATTTCTAAAATAAACAACTTTAATATATACTCATCAACATTTGTTTTTGTAATTCATCAAATTAGTTTATAAACTAATCAAATAAGTTAATAATTTATTTATTTACATTATCACGGTCATTCTTTTTATACGTACTCTATATTAAGTCATATTTCAAACTTACTTTCTAAACCAAATTTTTAAATATAAACAAACTTTGTACCATTTTCTATTATTTTTCAAAGCACTTCAACTAAATTTACCCATTAACATACCTAATAACAATTAAAAATATCTTAAAGTGAAGCAAATAAAAGATACCCATATAATTCAATGCTGCAGAATGACTACAAAGAATCTTTATTAGTTACCACTCAAAACCTCAACGGATCTAACATATCTATTTATTCATACCATCGAATCCTGCCATTTACATTAATGTGCCACAATATTCAGACCAAACAAAAATAGTTTCCATTTAAACATATTACCTATTTATTCTAAGTTATAACACCATATATTATATATACTACTTCCAATGTTTCCAAACTTAATATATCATGCAATATGCTACCCCTAAAGGTTTTTCCAATTTGATAATTTGTAAAAGATTCCAATCAACCCGACTCATACGAACATTTCTCATCTAATATAATTCTCTTTAAATTAATTTATAGCCTAACAGAATAGCTTACGGTCAGAATATGAAATCACCAACTTCCACACATATTATATTATATTACAAGTCAGGAATCATTTACAACTTAGCACAATTCATGCAAACAACACACGCACACTTATATCTATAAAGAAACATATCAAAATATAGTCAGAATAGGATATTTCAGGTTTAACAAATAGAATCCTCCAATTATACCCTTCGGTTCTGTAAAATATATTCACTTTTAAAGAATTATCTTCCATAAGCTAATTCTTGCTGGAAGTTCACAATATTTACATCTTAACATTTATTCCTTACCATTCACATCTTAACGTAGCATGGCCTTAAACATTCCAAATTCTCATGCATAGAACACAACTCCATACTTTGCTAGATATCATCTAGTTCAACTTTAGACCTCTATCCTATTATTTCTCAATCATAATTGACATTTGTTACTTCTCGTTTACCATAAATCTATCTCTAACCACTTTTCTAAATTATAACAAAACAACTCAAATTAATAACTACTAAACCAAAATAATCCATACAATCCATGTTCGCTCTAATTAGCGTCATAACATTTCCATACCAACAAAATAATTTCCATTCAAATATGTAACCCAACAAAGCATACTCTAATGTTCCAGTTCATAATCATTTCAAATATTGATACCCAATACCATTCTACACAACCATATCACCAATTATTTCCTTATTCATAACCAAAAATAAAGTATTCATGTTTCCCATTTTATCAAATTTATAATAATCATATACCCAACTGAAATATAACACATATAACATTTGCAATATCTAGAATCACCTTGTAACCTTCCAAAACATATTCAGAGTGTTATATATATGGGGTCTCACACAGTGGACCATGTGATACATTTGGAAACATGTGTTTGGCTCCCACATCAGAATTTCAATTGAAGAACGTTGATGTAATGCTTACTTCTGAAGTTGATGTAATTAACTTATTATTTGTCTTTAGTACCATGATTACCAATGACTACTAAAGGGTTTGAGATATCAGGCAGTAGAATACAACAACAATATTGAGAGAAAGAATGAAGACATATCCTACTCTAGCACTATGTCTTAATTAAAGGTTTCCATTGTCAATCAAAAATCATTACTATGACCCATCAATCAGAAACAATTGTGCACTAAAATGCGAAGTTATGTTTCTTTTACATCAAAGGCAAACCAATCACCAAAGCTAATACAAATGGGTGATGAAGAACACAAAAAATAGCATTCCATTTGCAGTTCAAACCACCGATCACTACAAAAAATAGCATTCCATCTCGACCAATACAAAATCCTTACCTCAAAGTCACTTACGAGAGACGCGAAGATGCAAAAATCTTCAACTTCACAGCCACCGAAAACCTGCACAAGCGGCACAATGATGCTAAACCCTCACACCCAACAATAACCTCCACAACCACCGATTGGGAGCAACACAATATTGCTAAAACCTCACACCGAACAATAACCTCCATAACCACCGATTGAAGCACCTCAAAAGAAATGGAAATGCATGAAGAAAACTACCTATTGAAGCAGCTCAAGGATGCGAACGAGAAAACCTAAATGTAATTTTTGAACGAAGAGGGAAAGAAGAAAAGCGAAACCTAAATTTTCCTTTCTTCCCGTTTTACCCACATCCACTGTTCACTTTTTTTACTAAAAAGCTGACGTGGAGCGTGTCAAATGAATGTCACCTCCACGTCAGCATGTCAACGTATTGCTACTCTTTAGTATTTTAATTCATTGAAAAATGGTGGGTCCTACGAGTTTGAGAAAGGGAAAAATACTATTAAATGGTATAAAAAATGTTATAATGTGTTATTGGAACGGGAGAAAGAGGTTTTCTGCATTGAATAAAATGTTAAATTTAGTTCATGTGTTAGAGGAAAGTGTAGATATGGAAATGTAGGGTGGGCCATGACTTGGGATAGTGTGATTTTATAATGCTTTTAAAATATGTTGCATACAAATATAAAGTTACGTAAGTGAAATAGGAAAGGGTGGGGAGATGGGTATTAATTATAGTAAGAAAAGAATAAAAGTTTTAAAATCTTTATTGGTGAGTCCCGTGTGTTTTAATTGGTAAAATAAAGGAAGAGAGAAGGTGTGAATATTATATTAGGTGTAATGGTGTGTGAATTAGAAAGTGTGAGGTTGGTAACGTAGGAAAGAGAGAGGAGATGATTAATGATGAAAAGTGTATTAAAATGTTGATAGACTTTTGTGGGACCACTTGAAAAAGTGATATGTATAAAATAAAATAGTATATATGTATTAAAACTATTAGTTGGTAGAAGATTAAACTTTTTAGTTGGAATACTCGTGGGTTTGTTAATAAAATAAGTTAAGAGATGGTACGAATAATTTTTATAATTTAACATGAGAGATTACTAGGTATATAAAAATAAATAATAAAAGTTGAATATTTTTATGTGTTGTAATAGTATTTTATAAAAGTCTTACTGATTTTATATGTTTCTGTCATGATTTATTTGAAGTTGTATTATTTTTATAAGATCTTGTGATCTTGTGTTTGATGAGTAAATGTATAGTATTGAGAATATGAACGAAAAGTATTAAAGTTGTGATTGGTGAGCAATGATGAATATTGTTGAGACTATGTATATTTCGATAATGGCGAGATAAATCCTATGATTTGTGGAGGGATGTATGATAATGAGAATGTGTATGAAACTGTGATATGAACATGAAACTATTATTTTCCTCATACTATTGTCGTTTGTGTGAGCCTATCGTATTGCGATACGATAAGGATGTTGGGTCTCGTATAGAGACAGAGATTCAAGTGTCACTTCCTTTTGCATAAGGAGGTGAATGTCTCGCCCAAAGGGTTTTTCGAAAAGTCGGGGAGATAGGTCTGAATTTGCGATGGAGGACGACTCGAATCGCCCTGTTTTGCGTAACAGGTTGGGATGACAAAGTACAAGGAAAACAACATTAGTTTATAGATGGATTGGTGTGATATTGTTTAAACGTTGAGATATGAATTCATTACTTGGTATATCCTGTGTTTGATGTCGTTTTACTATATTATATTTTATGATGATGTTTTCGGTTGCTTACCCTTGCTTGTTGTGGTTGTGGTTTCCACCTACGATGATCGTACTTGTACGGGAGTAGATGGCGTTGCAGATAAGATCGGATTGAAGTAGCTGATGAGAGTTGGGGATATTGATTTCGGGGTTAATTGTTTGTTATTTAAAGAGTTTTCAGATTTGCTATATTTTTATGTAAAAGTGATATTCTGAACTTTTCAGACGATGTTGATATATATGTTTTGCTATCGCATTTCAATAGAGTAAAGTTTGATCATCTTTAATGAATATTTTCTGGAAAGGTTATGTTTTGAAAAAAACAAAAGAAGAAGAAAAATAATAAAAAAAATTCGCCGTGACATCTTGAAAATCACGGATGTTAGGGTGGCGCCGACGATGTAGACGTGAATGTGTTGAGTGTAATGAGTGCAACAGTGGATGAAACAACAATGAAGCCAGACATATCTATCTCAATTATTCATGTAGAGACACTTATCTACGATGAAAGAGCAGTCTTCTTCCCCTCCTGTGGACTTGTTTGCTTTTTTTCTCTTCCTCCCCAAACCCTTGCAATCCGACTGCAATATCTCTTCCTTCCTCCCTTCAGATGCGTTTCTCGTTTTTTGTTGTAAACCCCAAATGTTCCTCTGAATAATGATGGCCTTGGAGGTCAATATTGTGTTTTGATTGAGGTCCTAATGTGTGTAATGCGCTTCCCCTCTCTGCTCCTCTCTTTGATTCCTCTAACCGTTTCTCGATACCCAAAATCCCCTAAGCGCCAAACGTCATCCTCTTTTTTTTTCTCTTTTTATTTAATTATATTAAAACAAACTATTACACATGTTTCTAATCTAATACTTTAGAATTTTTCTTTTTCTATTTTTTTAAAAACAAATAAAAAAAGAAATCAGTGATAATTAAAATTAAAAAGGAAGTTCAAAAACAAAAATAAAACAAACATTATAAAATACAATAAAGCCAAAAAAACAAAAACAAAAAAAAAACGTAAACTTTTTTTTAAGTTCTTATTACTTCTTGTTGTCTGGTGTCTCTTTTCACTTAGATTTTATTAAATAATACGACAAAATGATACTTTTATATTATGAGATTAAAAGATAAGTAAATATTGAAATACTAAGGAGGCGAAGTGGGGGATGAGTACAAAACATAAGATTAACCAAATCCATGAAAAAGGTGAAATTACAACAAAAGAACTCGATCATTACCTAGTAGAGGATCAATATACCAAAACGAAAACTGGACTTAGAGTGCCAGACGAAATTGAGCTTAAAAGTGGTAGATAAAATTGGGTTTGTGGGCTAGGCGAGCTGGGCTTTGTGGGTCAGATGAACTGGGCTTTTGAAATTGTGAAATTTGTAGCTTTTTGAAATGTTTTTGTAATTTTCGATAGAAAATTGATTTTCAAAAAGGCATTGGTATTCATTCCCAAGGAGAGGTTTCGATCCGAAGGACCTTTGATGAACTGATGGCAACTTATGTTATGCACATATGAAAAACACTTGTTTTGTTTTGTTTAGCATTTCCTTTTTGCTTGAGTCAATTGTCTTACCTGCAATCATCAAACTAATCTTTATTTGCAATGTTTTGTGAAAGTAAGGAATGTCATATATCTGAGGTCTAAACTTTGAGATGATTACATTTTGACTTTCTCTTTCCCGACATCAGTGCAAGCATGATTGAATTCATAGGCAAGGGAAAAAACATAAGAGGTTTAGGAGGGTTTGGAAGGGAATTGGATAGTCATGTGGGCACTACAATCCTAAAAGGAGATGTAATATGTGACTATCAAGACAAAACACAAGATACCAAAAAGTTGCCCCAATTTGGTGTTTGGGAAAATGAGATGAGGTTTGGATCTATGAAAATCAGGATGAAAAATTCAAGTCCCCAGTCTTGGGATGAAAAACTCGTGTGAAACTCACAAAGCTGCCCCAATTTTTTTTCTGTTTATATGTGGTATGGGTTGATGAAACTCATGTGAGCTCACAAAGTTGCCCGAGTTTTCTTTTGCACGGGGTTCCATGGAAGAGGTAGTGGGTATGAAAATGATCGACTAAAAGGATGATCCCAATTGGTTTGGTTTTCTTTTGCATGCTTCCCTTAGTTGGGAGGGAGATCTCCTCTTCCCAAGATATTACTTTTTTTTTTCATTCATTCATTTTCATTTTTGTTACAACACATTGAAAGTCATTTCGCCTTATCGTAAAAATAAGCTTTATGAAAATTTGAGCAAACATTATTCAGTCTGTGTGGACTTTATTAAGTTTGTAACGAAATTCAGTATTGACATTATGTTATTCTTTATTTTTATATTTTTTATTAGGGTAAAAGAGTCTTTTACTTTTATTTAATTAGTGTATAAATTAATTAAGGAGGGTGTAGAAAGAAGAAATATGCAAATTAAATAATCTATATTTAATAAAACGATATTATGTAAATCTTTTAGAAGATTTAGTTGTTATTTTAAAAATTAATTAAATGAAAATATAGGATATAATCTTGGTGGATTAAAGATTAAAAGAGATATTATTATTAGAGAGAATCATTATTAAATATTGTTTGATATTTTAAAAGATTACATAGATTTTAAAAACATTTGGTGGTTGAAAATATTTTAAGAAATAATTAAGATAGAATAAAAGATAAAATTTTAGTAGTTTTAGAAATAAACTCAAATATTTTATTATAACTTAAAACATTTATAGATAGAATGGAAGAAGATAAAAATGAGAAGAGTAAAAAAGGGTTTATATTTTATTATCCTAAAGTAAAATACGAAAATTAGAAGGACAAGAGAGAAAATAGACATTTTAATTGAATTTATGACTAAAAATTTGTGTAATTAGGATTATTGGAATAAAAATATTTTAAAAAATATTTTTTAGTTACATTTTCTTTTGATATTATGATGTTATTTTAAATTATTTTTTATAAGTGTGAAAATAAATTTTTCCGAAACTACAAGTAAGAACATAATTGAAATAAGAAATAATACACACACCTTTAAAATTTTAGAACAAAAATAAGGCTAAAATATAATTTAGTAAAAATTTATAAGGAAAAGGTTAAAACTGTAAATATCTACAAAGATAATCAATTATTTATTTGTTGTATGATTAACTATTATTGATATTTATATTTCCATTATAATAAAATAATTTAAATACTAAATTACGTTAAATAATTGAGTGTTCTATAAAATATATTTTCTTAATATTATTATTTAAATATATTGTTTAATTTTTAAATATTTTATATTATTTTTATTTTAATATTATTATTTTAAAATATAAATTTTACTTTTTATTGCACCCAATGTAAATATGAAATAGATTAGGGTTAAGGTGACTGACCTATTTTTTTGTTTTCTCTCTTTATCAATCATTTATTTCTCTCTACTCCTTGTACCCCCTTTCAATCTCCTTTCTCTCCCTCAAAATATGACGCTTCACATTTTTTCAAGGTACCATTTTTATTCATGCCACTTATTATAATATAACTTATTATTATTATTATTATTATTAGAATCAGGTTTAATAAACTTTTTCAATCTCTTTGATTTTTACCTTTACATGAATTTGGCAAAACAAATAAATAAACAAAAGCCCTAGTTCATAATTTGAATCTTGGGCTCTGGTATTTTGTGCAGTGAAGGAATCTGAGCCCTCTCCATTTTCAATGGCTTTCCCTCCTTACCGAAGATCCCATTTGCGTAGCAACACTTACCATGCTCTTGTTCACCTACTCTCTCACTTTGCTGAGTACAACTCTTCGCATGAAACTCCAACCCAATCTTTCAACATTCCCGGTACGCGTTTCAATTTCTAAAGCTCATTTTTTTTTTCTTTTAATTTATAACAGTTTTTGTCATTATTATATGCCTCTATGAATTGTTGTTCGAGACTTTGAGCTTTGACTCCGTGGTTTAAACTAATTTTTTGTTTTTTCAATTTAATTCTCCATTTCTCAATTATGTGAATGCTGATAAAATAATCAGTTTATATGAGTTTTTGGTGAATTAATATCATAAGGGTATTTTTAGAAAAATGTTTTTCCTTTAGGATTTAAGTTCCTATTTGGTTTAGAAATTTAAATTTGAAGGTTTTTAAGGTTAGGCTGGGGTTGTGGATCAATCTGTTGGTAGTTTCAATGATACTGCGTTTTTCTGATATCTATTTCTTTTTTATGTTGTATCAATTCAATATTTTTAAAATTTTGGTAAATATAAATCGAAAGGGTGTTTTTTTTTTTTTTTTAAGTTTCCACTTGGGTTAAGAATTTGAGTTTAAGAAAGACTTTTGGCTATGGATGAAATTGCTGTTGGTTTCAATTTAATTTGTGCTCACATATTTTTTTACCACTCGCTGAAAAAAAGATTTCCCTTTTTAAAGATGATGGCATTGGTAGAATGGATAGAGTAAACCAAGAAAAGAGGCCCAAGTGCTCTGAAGTTGTTGAGTCTGATTTTTTGGGTCCTAAGGATCCTATTAGCCATAAAGATATAGTGGAGGTTCAGGAGATCTTTGAGGGGGTTGGAGACAAGGATACGGATTTTACTTCCAACAAGATTGCCCTAGATGATATAGAACATATGATGGAAATAGAGGACATGCCTACCCAAGTAAATGGTTTTGATAAGGAGCATGAGCTAATGAATGAGTTTGAACTGGTTATGAAAGGAACTGAAGATCTTATTTGTGATAGTGATTTAATTCCCACGATCACTGAATTTGATGAGAAACATAATGATGGCCGTGAAGTTGGGTTGATGGACTCTCAAGTAGACATGGAAGAGGGAGAAATTTCTGGAGACTTGGGAAAGGATGGCAATTCATGTGATGTTCGGTCTGCAGATGCTTTAATTTTACCGCAGAAGCAGGTAGATGACCTTCAGGAGCCTGTAAATGTAACTAGAAATATGATGTATCCTTCTACGATTGTGAACCAAGAAAAGGAGAAAGATTGTGAGCCTACTTCCTCTGTGGTAAATTCTCTTCAAGATGGCAATGATAATGGACAAGTGGAGCCTATACCTGGTGACAACAAAAGAATTGCATGCAGAGTTGAAGTAGCAATTTCTGAAAAAACTTTTGAATGTAAGAAGGAAGATAAAATGAAGGTATTCTATACTCCAGATTCTCTACTGATTGTTTTGAATTGTATCCCTGTTATTTTTCATATTTGAGCTTTTGGGCAAATTAACTAATTTAGAAATATGATGAGAATTAAATGTTCAACCATTCTTGTATTGACTGTCTAATGATTTTATGACTAGTTGCATGGAATTTCCTTTTGCTAATTTTTTATTGGATATTGCAGTTGATGAATGCCAGTAAAAGGAACAAGCGTGGTGGAAAGAAAGACAAAAAAAAGGTATTCTACTGATATTTTGTTATTCATTTTCTTTCTTGGTGCTATATAATTGTTAACTTCTTATATGAATTTGAAGCTCGTGAAGTTAATTAATATTCTATTATTTGTGAAGAATAAATCTGTATGTTTTCAGCAAGTCACTAATTTATTTATTTGATAAAACTTTATTTTGTAGAAGGCGTATAGAATGAAGAGAGCAGAAAAGAACAGAGAGCTAGGTGTTAAAAGTTTGCAGTTTCAGAAGTTTGTACAGAAACCAAAAGCTGTCTCACATTGTCGGCATTATATAATGGGAAGGTGCTATGAGGTATTTTTTACCCAAATTATATTAAACTATGAAATATGTTTTACTTCATACATATATGAAACATACCATCTTTATTCTTGTTGATTTTTATTGTTGTGATTAATTGCACAATACATACTACCGTTTGTTTTTCTGGTGTTGAAGCTTTATTTAACTTTGATTTAAGAGCTAATTGATATATTTAACTTCTTTTAACTTGCATGAAGTTCATTTATAATATATATGATGTCACGTAAGAGAATAATCTTCTCGAGTATTGTTCTCATGTATTTTTCTTTGTTTTCTCTTATATATCACTCACTGTATTTCTTTCTGTTGTCCATGCCACTTATACTGATTCTTTTGGTGATTGCTGAGAGTATATGTTGGGATTTAAGTCAGTGACTCAAATGACTTTTTTTACATTTTCATCAACTCCATTTAATATTTTCTCCTTCTATTAGGTAAAATGTAATATTTGTTAGTTACGAAAAAAAAATCCATTTTGAATATCAGATTAAAACTCTTGTGCAGGTTCTTCATTTTCAATCTTTATGTTATGTGATATTTGAATTGCCATGAGCCCTTGATAATTTGTTTGTTACGTTTATGTCAAAGTAGTTCATCCACGTCATTATTGTACTACTAGTGTGTTTTTGCAGTTTCTGCAATATAGTTGTATATATGATACCCGTGAGAAAAATATCAAATAATTTACTTCCTTTTCTCCCTCCCAATTCCCAAACAATTTGGCAGGGTGACAAGTGTCAGTTTTCACATGATGTGGTGCCTCGAACAAAATCCAAGGTATTGGCCATTTTTAAAATTTGCTAAAACTTTCATATATTTTCCCCAGAAGTTATGACAAGAACCAGGAGAAATTCACAAGATCTTGTGTTGATTTTGAATTTGCAGCCATGTGGTCACTTTGCTCATAACTCTTGCATGAAAGGGAATGATTGCCCATTTGATCACGAGCTCTCAAAGTATCCTTGTAACAATATTCTATCCCAAGGCTTTTGTAGAAGAGGTGAATCTTGCTTGTTTTCACACCAGGTACACCACATCCTATGTCACTTCATTTCACTTGTTGTAAATGACTGTGTCGATGGACTTGATATAAACTTGATATCAATCTTAATTTTTAAAGGCATGAGTGCATCTGAACTATAACTTTTCTCAGATTAAAAGTGGAACTTTATGATGCAGGTATCCAAAGAAGATATCTCTACCCCTTCAAATATGCGCAGACCAGTGTTGTCTACTCTTCAGTCAGGAAATGCAAATTCCAGTACACCAGTTAGCAATAATCATGCCTCTGGTTCTATGCAGCAAAATCTCTTAACTCATTCCTCTGGAATTCATTCTCGGGTCAATGTTGAACATAAGGCAACAAACACTGCACAAAAACAGCCTACACCACCTAAAGGAATCAGTTTCATCAATCTTGCAAAATTCACGCCGAGCCCTTCTGCACTAAAACAAGGCACAGTAACAATCAAGGAAAGTCCTTTACAAACAGGGACGCATGAAGAACAACGTACATTTAACAAAAGCCAAAACAAGGTTGAGATTGCAAAGAAACTGCCATCTGTGACACCTAAAGGAGTAAACTTTCTTTCTTTTGGCAAAGGCTCTGTCTCTGGCTCTAAAACTCATATTCATCCTAATGTGAGTACAGAAAATGGTTTCAATTTGCCTCGGTTACTCAATTTTGGTTTGCCTGAGCAGATAAAGAAGGATGTCCACGACAAACCTAGTGACAGGACAAAACAAAGTGTATCACTGTCTGACATATTCTTAAATGAGATTTTAGGAAAAAATCAATCTGTGTCAGAGGGAGTAAAATCCAAGTTTCCAGATAAAACCTCTGCTACACCAAGTCCTTTTGATTCAATCCAGTCTTCTGAACACCTAAAATCTGATTATCATAAGCATGCATCAAACTCAAGTCAAAAGGCACTCTTGTCAACTCTAGCATTTGCAGCAGAGCATGAATCTGACATTAAGATGAAATGCCCTTCCGTTGATTCATCAGCATGATCAGAGGACTCTGCAAAAAGTTCTGTTGAAGTTTCGAACCACGCAGCCCTTGGTGATTGGAACCAAGGCTATGATAGAAGGTATAATAACATTCATTTGCAGTTCATGGAGTATCAATGGCAAATTTACTCATGTACATGGGTTCTTTTTTCCCTTTGTGCTAATGGTCATCTTATGTAACATTTGCATCTTCCAAACTTATTCAAGCTGCACAAGTTGTTTTTTTATTTCTAGTGTTATATGACGATAATTAAGAATTTATATATTGAGAAAAAAGTTAAATGATTGTATTATAAATTATGAATATTAATGGGTTAATATAATGATGTTAAGTCCTATTTTGTCATATTTTTCGTTGTTAAAAACACTTCTTTTGGGCATTCTTTGGTTTTAATTGTTTGATTTTAATTCATTTTCAGTTTTTCTTGTAAAAATGTTAGTTTTTATGAAAATGCGTTAATATAGTGCTTTTAGATAGTTTTTCTTGTTGGTTATAATATTTTAGATTTTTATCTATGGTCAATAATAAAATACAGCTGTGAATTCCAGTGCACATTTCATTTCTTGATTTCTAGGTGCAAATTTGAAGAGCTGAGTTGAATCGCTCATTATTGGTGCTACCTGCTTGAACCTTACTGGACATGAGAAGCAACTTGGTGCTGGCTGTTTTGGAAGTTATAAATGCTGGATCAATGATCAGAGTAACCTGCACCTGCCTGTGGATTAAAGTTTGGACTGAAGCTGCCAATCTAGTAGCTCAACTGAACTTGGAGCAGGCTGGATATGTGATTTAAAACTTGCTGAACCAGTAAATGCAGCCTATTGCTACCAGTACTATTGCTCGAGGATTTCAAGAGCAGGAAGAGTCACTTAACTGTTTTCTGTCAGACTAGGTTTGTTGTAGTTAGTTTAGTTAGTTAATAGACAATGTAACCTGGAATAACCAGTTCTGTCCCTTCGGTTTCCAGTTTCACAGTCCTGTTCGTAGCCTATAAATAGAGTAGTTCAGCTTTATAGAAACTTGTTTACAATATTGACTTTCTTAGTTTAGGAGTCAGATGCACTTTTCTCTTTGCTTTCTCTGGACAACTCTGTTCTACGTTCAAGTTTTTCAAGTTTCAAGATGTGCAAATGCTTCAATACAGATTTGGATTATCTTCTGCCATCATCTTGTTCGTCATAGTTATTTCATTGTTTGATTCATTTTCTGCCCTGTATCTACTATTTCTATTCCAATTTAGTTTAGCATCCATGTTTCATATTCTTGAATGTAATTCTGAACCTAAAATGATATTACCGCAATCGTATGCTGGCTATTTTCAAACCTTGCAAGTTTTACTCACATTTTAAGATAGAAATTGTGTTTTAGTGGTCTGATTGATCTCCTATCTTCTAAGAACTCATGAAATGAGTTTTTAGTAGTCAACTTTGGGGAAAGAAAGGCAATGATTGAGTTTATTACACATCTTAATACACCACTCACATTCCGTTTCAGTTCTGTTAATTCTGTTTTTACTGTTAATGCTGTCAGTCATAGGTCTACAATGCAATTTTTCATTTCAGTTGTGATTTCTGAAATTTTAGTACAATTTCTTCATTGTTCTAGCTTTAGAAACTTGTTCGAGACATATTCTCTTCCTTTGATTCAAGTTTTGCATGTTTGAATCATATTTCCATTTTGACAGTTTATTTTCTTATTGCTTCCGTGCATTAGTTCTAACTTTGGGTTTTAACATTGATTTTTTTAATTCTGCTATCTTTTTCCAGTTTTAATTACTATTTCATGATTGTTTCCACCTTTGATTCAGGTTTGTGCATTCAATTTCAGTTTTAATTCTCTGTTTCCAGTTCCTACCACTTAGGTTTTGTAGTTGCTAATTTTAGGAATTTTGGTTTGTACTTGTTCTTTCTGTAAACTCAGTTTTAATGTCCATTTAGCATTGGTTTACACTTGTTTGCATATTCGTATCATGTTCACATTCATAGCATAGCATATAATCAATTCTACATAAATAGATTGCATACTAACCTTGCTGTCAAAGTCTGCCATCACGCTGAGCCGTTTTAGGTGCTGCCAAATCTGGTTTAAAGTGTGAATTCATGCATTTCATGTTTTACATTGTCTCTACATACTTCTCATGGATATATCTATTGATTCAAATAGGTTCTAGACATCTGCATTGGATATAATTCATTCTTGCATATCAAACCAAAATTGCACTTTTGTTGAAAAGCTGATCAACTTTCACTCGCTGATAAGTTTTGCTAAACTGGTTTCAAGAGTGATTTTTAGTATTTTGAGTGTTTTATTAGTTCTGCATGCATATCAGAAGTAGTTTTAGGTATCTAGGTTTGTTCTAGTATTCACATATGCAAAACTCACATTTTTTCAAACACCTAGCATACATACTATTTTCTCTTAGGCATTTTAACAAACAGTTTTTATTTTCACATCTCTGCATCAATTTAGCTAGTTTTAAAGTTTAGAATAGGTTTAATATCATTTGTTGACACATTCCATGCATTTATATCTCATTTCAATGCATTAGAACTCATTAGAAGATTAAACTATTGCATTTAGAATTGTAGAACCATGCATGATGTCCATGTCTTAGTTTAACTTTCATTCATCATTTCATTGTCATTTTAGTTTAGTTTAGAGAATTATATTGCATTCTCCCATTGTTCTGAACACATTTCATATGGTTGATCCCTACACTAAATTAGGGAAAAAACTGATATTTTTGCTTAATTTCTATCCTACTAGAGGATAACAATGGTATATAAAAAAATCTTAAGATTTTTAAATAAATATTATTCATCTATTTTCAAGTAAATATTATTAGTGATGAAAATATTTACTTTTATGTTTTTTCAACTCTTTACAAATGCGTAACAACTTTTTTCAAAATGAAAAATCTACGCTGAACATATCTAAAAGTATATTGATATTTAAAAAACATAATATGATTTTTTGATTTGTTTATAAATTTTTTATTGACATATATTTTTATTATTATATTTCAAGACTAACTTTATAATCAATATATTCATAACTCCTATTAGCATGTATATAAAAAATAATTTACTTTAGATTGTTAACTAATTTCATATTTTATGAATTATGAAAAATTGAAACTAGTTTTCATTTTATAAGATATTCTAAGAAAATATATATTGTTTTTATATTATTTTAGATTTAAAATTTATATTTATAAACTTTCAAACTATTTTATTTTCAAAAGTTTAATTCAATTATTTGGAGTTGTGTTTATAAAAATCCAAATTGATTTAAAAAAATAAAAGGTTAAATGTAATTTCAATTCAATTATGTGGATTTAGATTATATTTAGATTGAATTTAAAAAAATCAAATTCATGTTTATTTCTACTGACATTTAAACTTTAAACTGTCAATAAATATACTATTCACCCTTGTTCAGAAGTGATTCATGCACTTACACTAAAGAATCAAATATGTATAACAAACATTTTCTTTTTACATAAAATACGCACCAAATATTACAAAATGATCTTTTTAAATTATTAATTAATTACACACTTTATGAATATTTTCATTCTAAAATATATTATTCGAAAACATAAAATAATTTTAAATTATTTTTATTTGAAATTGATTTTGAGAAAAAAAAAATACTAATTTCAAAATTAGTATCATAGTTACTTATAAACAGTGAAGTTCTATCACATCAAACACCTGCAAAGGTACAAAACAAATAAAAAATATTAGAATAACTGATACAAAAAAAAATTAAAAAAAAATATTATATATTTAAAAAAACGAGAAAATAAAAAAAAATATATATTAAACCTTAAAATATGCTAATTCATTTAAAGAAATAAAAAAAAATAACCTTGCAAGCTTCAGCCAATTATTTCTTCATTCTATTTTATAGTTTCTAACCTGTGGATAATTTTCAACTTAAATTTAATTTACGTATGGTAAAAAAATCATAAAAATCAAAAGGTATAAAGCAAAGAAATCTTTTGAATGTGGTGCTTCTAAGAGTCTTATCACATCTTTTCCTGAAAAACACAAACCACAAAAAATAATAAACAATTTTCATTGGGATAATATTGAAAACATAATGCAATCAATAAAAACAATATCTATGCATAATATAGTTTCATTTTGAAAGTCATGATTAATCTTTTTTTCTGGAAATAGCAGTTCTACAGCTGATTCTTGAGAAGATAAGCCAAAGATCATTAAGCAAAAACAGAGAACACTAAAACTCACTAAATTATACAACTTTTTTTTTTCTTTTACATGAGTTTACACAAATATACATGTTCAGCATAAGGAGGTTCTTTTCTTCTTAGAATTTCAACAGAGAAAGAACATCTAAACAGTAGTTTCAATACTCAGCTGTGCTAGATTTGTCAGAAAGGCAGATACATACATATGTGACACAAAAGGGAACATCATTGGCAAGTTGAAACAAAGTGCTGAACTATGATTTCTTTCCTAGAAACGGTTCAAGCACAGCAGACTTAGGGTTCTTCATTGGAGGGCCTTTTTCTCTACGCTCTAGTTCTTCCAATCTGAAAGTGATCAACTTGTCCCAGTTTCCTCCTTCAAAGAGAACTCCTGCTTTCCCATCTGTGATTCTTTGTACAATCCCACAGTACATGTAAAAAGGGTTATTTGGGTTCTTCACAATGGCAATCATTCCTGGCAACAACAGAGGCAGTTCTGGTGGTTTTGGCTTCTCTGACAGTGCCACTTTCAGACTTTTGCTCCTTTGAACTGGTTTTGGAGGAGGGTTTTCCTGAATGAACTTTTTCAACCCCTTCTCACCCCCTGGAAATCCCCCAGTCAACCCCATCAGTTCCTTCTCAAAACCATCTTCCACTGCAACACTTGCCAAGGACTGTGTTGCCAAGTTCTCCTCTTGTTCCTTCTCACTTGCTGTTGATGATGGTTTCTTCTCATCAGCACCGACTTGCTTATTCAGCTCTTGCTTAAGGCCTTCTTCTCCATTGCACAGTCCTCTTCCTCCCAAGCTTTGCAGCAGGTCAAGTTTAGCACACGGTTGTGTTGTTACTGGTTTGGTGTGAATGTTGGAAGCCTTTCTGCGAGGGTAAAGATGAGTGAGGTTTTCTTGGCCTAGGAACTGTGATTTAAGAAGAGAGCCATGCAGGCCATGAAGAGCAATAAAAGAAGACATCGTTAACTGTTTTGTAAAGTTGTCACCTGCAGCATTAATGAGAGAAGAGGGACTGATTGATGTTTGGAAAAAACACAATCCTGGAATAATGCTGACCACAAAGGTTATTTTGGATAGCCCAATCTATTTTGTTTTTAATGAACAATAACCATCAGAAGAAGTGGCTTCCTGCCGTTTAATTCTGACCACAATTTATTTAGAAGGCCAAACTCGTGTGTTTAATCATTGAGCCAACTTCTGTGTACCTAGTCCAAACGTATGCTTTACCACTATTTAAGATTAGCATAAATTAAACCAGTCATAAAATTTTCAAGCCAAATGGATTAACACGGTGCTTTCATGTAAGTGTTTGTTTTTCCATTTCAAAACTTGAACATCACAACATTTTCTTTCTTTCACCTTCATTTGCAATAGAAAGTGGCATAACTGATACAAGCACAGAACTTGCAATCAGAAGGCAATTCCTATAGTAATACACGAGTATTTTTCCCATACTTGCATAAAAACGTTCAGTATGTTATTACACGAGTGTAAATGTGTATCTTGAAAATGATTGGGAGAATGACAGGGATGGAAAGTCAAAACCAACATGTTGGAGTCTAAGAAAAGGGATGAATGACAATTGGTGATTGTTTTTGTGACTTGGGTTGCAACTTGGGCTTTTTGAGATTTCTACTTATATTTATTTTACAACAATCCAAATATAGGAAGAGCTATTGAGAACACGTTTCAGTCTTAATGCTAAGAAAAAGAAGACTCAAATGCTAACAAGGAAGCCTTGTTTGATATCTTTGTTGCCTCATTGCCTAGCTTCGGTAGCAAATGTTGATCTCACGCCATCTTTAAATGAAACAGGATGGATATTTAGGGTTTGAACCAATCTAGAGATATCCATAGATATGTCAGCTGGGGACTTCACACCTCGATCAACCTGAAACAAAAGACAAAAGGACATTCCAATAAAACTGTTAGGTTCTTTTCTGCAGGGAACTACATACACTTTTATTCCCCTATCAAAAACACAATCTGGGAAAGAAGATAAATTATATCAGGCTAAGAAATGGCCATAAAAAAGGTGATAAAACAAAGAAAGACAGTTACTTAATTGAATGTCACAACACGTACCGAAGAGGCAGACACTGGTTTGATTAATGAGGTATCATACCCTCTAACTTGTGCAACGGCCTCAGCCATTTGAACACGGGAAACCCGATCAGCTCCACCAACATTAAGTAACAATTGCATTTCCTTGCCCTCTGTTACAAGAATCAAAAAGTTGAATTCATAATAGCAAATTTGGGATACTGCAGCTTAAAGTTATACAAGAAAGTATAATATGGGCATTACAATGAAAAGGTGTGGAACAGCCAAATGAAATTATAATTAATGAACAAGAGGGGACAATTTTTATATTCAGTTTTGGTATAGAAACAATTCCATAGACTTTTCTAATCTTATTTTGCAACCTTAAAACGAGTCTATGAAAATTAGCCTCATTAATATATAGAATTCTTTTTGCAGCTTACCACTATCTAACTTATACAGGAGCATGTGTAGTAAAAGTCCTATACCTGAAATCCATTGACTTGTTAAAGCTAGTATGATAGCTACAAGATCCTTAACATAAATTGGGCAGCGGAACTCATCATGAAAGAACTGAACTTCTTCTCCTTTAGCAAGGGCACCATCAATCCACTGAAACAATCAGATAGTATTTTAGTAATGAGAACAGAACACACATAGAAAATACTACTACAAGTGGACGGACTTAATAAACAAAAGATAGCACAGGGTATCTACAGACCCTGCACTCCCTTCATTGTTCCTTAATATCTAATTCTTACCTGCTCACTCTTCTCCTTATACCCCTTTTGCATAGTCTTACAACTATACAGGTAAACTTCCACCACCTAATTCCCTTGATTGACTCTCTCTAGGAATATCGCAAGCCTACTCAATTCCCACTAATTGCTTATCATGGAATCTATTACATTAGGCTTTCAATTCACCTTGACGGTCTCTGTGGGTGGTTTCTTAATATTAAGAAGTGGACTTTAAACCTAATTTAACTCTACAAAACCGGTTTGTAAGGTGAAATTTGCATCTATTATAAATTTTAAAATGATTTTATCATTAGTTAATGTGACTTTCAACACTTAACATGGTATGAATGAATAAAACAACAACCAAACTCCCCATAGACATATTTCCCATTAATGAACTCCTGTATTTAAGTGGACTCTAAGAGAATAGAAAAAGAACCTAACAAGTGACAAAGGAAAATTATAACCTTTGTAACAAAGTCAAAGCAAAAAAAAAAAATACAATCCGAAGTATTGTGAGGTTTCCACATTCAAAGAAGGGAAACAGGCACTAAAAGGAACGACACAAGAAATCAAGAATGATGGATTTTTTTTTTTTTTTAACACTACAGATTAAAAAAGGTTAGCATAGCACTACCAGCATCTTTTAAGAAAGAAATATCATGTACATCATGCGATAAGAAGCAAAATTCACAAAATTTTCACCTCTAGAGTTTGATCGACCTAAATGCTTAAGCATTGATTTTCCATTGAAGTCTATGATACAAATTACATACATTACACAAGCACCTGAATAGGGAGAGATTTGGGAACTGGAGAGATTGTTTGTGGTCCATAGATGATACTGCTTCTCAAAATTGCAAAGTTTGGACAATTTTCTGAAATGAACTGCTCTGCTGCCAGTTTCGTTTTTCCATAAACATTTACTGGCACAGCAATGTCTTCCTCCTTGTAAAAGGACTTCTCCCCTTCATAAACTGATGAGAAGAAACAAAAATTACAATTATACTAAAAGAAAGTGTATATGGATATGGACATGGACAGTAAACAAGATATATGGAGAATTTTTTTTACCCCAAACATGACTCATCCCTTGGTAGTGCTATAAACAAAATGTTCTAAAATTTAAACGATGATAATGTTAGAATTTACTTAAGAATGACAAACATTAAAAAGAGGGAAAGATTAAGAAGGAAGAAGTGAGTACGGGTTCAAGAAGGTTATGAAAATATTTTCCTTTTTCATAGTGCCCATTCATTTACCTTCATATATCATTGTACGATTGGGTTACCTTGATCTGTGGAAAGATGAATGAGAAGAGTAGTTCTCTTTTCAAAGCTTTGCAACCATTTTACAAGAGATGATGGCACGTTAATAGCATGTGCAGTAGCAGGATCAATTTCACATGCACGAGGAACTGAGATGGCAGCACAGTTAACAACCACATCAGGCTGCCATTAATAAACAAACAGAACTGTCAATAATGAAACAGATCACAGTATTGTTTTCTTCACTATGAAATGCTAACATGTGATCCTTTACCTCATGTTTTCTTCCATTAATTTTCTATTTGTATAAGGCTATACCCTTAAGATACACGAATGGATGAAAGACTCAAAATTTTGATGGACATTGGCATCTGTTGAACTTATAAATATTTAAAAAAACCATTAAATGAAACACGCAGGTACATGGTCATACTCATACCAGTGTATGACAAGACGAATGATTAATGAGTATTCATCAAGCTGAGAGAAAACATTGGCCAAAAACAAGTTGCCAAATTGCAATCTATATCCTTTTATGACAATCTTGAAGATTTGTTCATGAAAGATGCACTAATAACCACCTGTTAGCAGCTAAATCAGCAACATATTTCACTTCTTACAGCAATAAGTCTTTTACATCTTGTATGAAATCTTAGCAACCCGCATCATGCACATTATCCTATCTAAATCATCGTTATGAATAAGCAACAAATATGGAGTAGTTCAGCGTGTTAATAGAGAAAGAAAAGGGCATCCTCGAATGAAACTCAAAGCAAACAATATCCAGTTTTAGACTCCCCAAAATCACCACACCACGGCAATACAGAGTTTAACAATGAAGCAACAAGCCAAAAACATACAAAAAAAGGCCCAAACTTTATTCCAAAAAGGAAGTTCACAAAATGATCCATCAATCAAAATCATGTTTCTTTCCTCGCCCAATTGAAATTAAAAACAACAACATTAACATAACCAAGTTCAGCCAAGAGGGTGATAACAGAACCTGACCAAAAGTGTTGAAAATGGCTTCAAATCCAACTCCAGTTTTCAAATCTACTTGGAAATAAATGGAGGAAGGAATGGCATCGCCGAGAAGGTGGGGATGAGGAGAGGAGTGATGGGTGAAAGCGAGATCGTAAGCATAACCATTTCCATTGGAAATGAGAATGACATTATCGTAGGCTTGTAGCAAATGCTGACCCAAGTACCCCGTTCCTCCCACCACCAAAACCTTCACCTTCTCCATCTTTTCTGTGGCAAGCAATTGTAAAATCAACCACACTAAAACAATAAGAATCAGATGTTTACCAGTATTTTAGAATTCTAGCTAAGAAATTAAAAGATAAGATATGCAAATAAAGGCAATTTTATTATAATTTTTCAATGCTTTACAAATTCTCTCTTCTAAATTTATCATCTCAAAGAACATAGCAATTTCTTCAACCAATTTTTTATAACCATGAACAACACATAACTTTGATCAAATCTATCTCTTACATCTGTGGAATTTATTGAAGTGGTCTTTCACAAAATGAAACATAAAATTCTCATAGTGTCATGCTTGTATTATTTAGAACTTATTAATGTATTTGGATATAAAATTTAATGAGGGTAATTATATTTATAAAATAATTCAAATGGTTTATAATATAATAAAAATCTAGAAGATCAGATAGGGCCAGAAAGACTCCTGCATATCTAGAAGATTATGTTCATCAGGTTAATCAATCCTTATCTATGAAAAATGGTTTCAAAACTCCTTATCCCATTTCTAATCTATTATGCTGTGATAATTTGTCAGAGAAACACTCAAAATACATCATGGCTGTTACTGGTAATAAGGAACCCCAAACTTATAGTGAAGCCAGGGACATAAAAGAATGGGTAGAAGCTATGCAGAGGGAAATTAAAGCCCTACAAGACCATGATACTTGGATTTTAACACAACTGCCTCTAGGAAAAACCCCCATAGGCTGCAAATGGGTATATAAGACCAAATATAGAGCTGATGGTAGCATTGAACGGCACAAAGCCCGACTGGTAGCAAAAGGATACACCCAACAGGAGGGTATAGACTATCTTGACACATTTTCTCCAGTGGCAAGCTCACCACTGTCAGACTTCTAATAGCCCTTGCAGCTTCCAACAATTGGTTCTTACACCAGTTAGATGTTGACAATGCTTTTCTACATGGGGACCTTAATGAAGAGGTTTATATGCAACCACCTCCAGGTTTGGACATTCACAAAGAAGGGCAGGTTTGCAAGTTAACTAAATCCCTATATAGTTTGAAACAGGCCAGCAGGCAATGGTTTGAAAAATTGTCCTCTTATCTGACTTCTGTTAATTACAAACAATCCAAATCTGATCACTCTTTATTCATTAAAAGAACAAATACTTGTTTTACCGCTTTGCTTGTGTATGTAGATGACATTGTGTTGGCAGGTAATTCTATGGAAGAAATCAATTGCATCAAAGAACTCTTACACAAAAAATTTCGCATAAAGAACCTTGGAGAGCTCAAATACTTCCTTGGATCGGAAGTGGCCAGATCTAAAAAGGGAATACACCTATGTCAAAGGAAGTATGCTTTAGACATATTTGAGGAAACAGGAATGGAGGGGTGCAAGCCTTCTTCTACCCCTTTTCTTAGAGACACAAGCCCACCATACAGATTGGATAACTATCTTGATGATCCTCGACCTTCCAGACGATTGATAGGAAAGTTACTCTATCTTACCAATACTAGACCTGACCTATGTTTTAGAATCGATTTACTTAGCCAATTTATGCAATCACCTAATAATCATCATTATCACGCTGTTCAACATGTGCTTAGGTATATTAAATCAACACCAACTGAGGGACTGTTTTTCGCTACTGATTCTCCTATGCATTTAAAAGCTTTTAGTGACTCTGATTGGGCAATCTGTCCCAATACCAGAAGGTCTACAGGATTTTGCATCTTCCTTAGGACATCTCTCATTTCCTGGAAATCTAAGAAGCAGAGAACTCTTTCCAGATAACTCTTTCCAGATCCTCTACTGAAGCAGAATACAGGGCACTTGCAGCCACTGTATGTGAAATACAGTGGCTCCATTATCTACTACAAGATTTTCGAATTAAAGAAAAAGGAATTCCAGCCCTATATTGTGACAATAAATCTGCACGGCATATTGCACATAATCAGAGCTTTCACGAACCAAGCATATTGAGCTTGACTGTCACGTTGTTCGTGAAAAGATCCAGGAAGGCCTTCTACATTTCTTCCGGTTCGATCCGCCGAACAGTTGGCCGACGTCTTCACTAAATTCCCGCGTCAGTTTTAAGAATATTGTACCCAAGCTTGGACTGATTAATATACACCGTTAACCACCGTTCAGCTTGAAGGAGGCTGTTGAGAATCTGTCATGTTAGGACAGTGTTTCTTTTGGTTTAGATGGTTGGGTTGTTCGTTTTTACTGTTTTCCGTTTCCCGTTCGGAACTCTATTTATATAGAGTTCCCTTTCCCTTTTTTTCCAATAACACAAACAGATGTACGAAACACTCAGATTTGAATGTATACTAAAATAACAAAAGAAGTAGTTTTTCGTACCCGTCTCAACGTCGTCTTCACTTTTCTCTTCTACTCCGACAGCAACCGCCGCCGTATCGGACCGCTGCCGGCAGCCGCTTCCCGCTTCTCTCTCCATCGCCAGAGGAAGCCTGTCAACACAAGTAAGTAACAAATTGCATTTTCTCTGTTATTCAAAAAGAGGTGAAATTATCACCGTGCCACAAAAAAGAAAATAACTCTAAATTTTAGCTATCTCTTCCTAAAGACCCAGTCAAAAACTGACCCTTTTATTTAATCTGCATAATTGTATTAAAACAAATATTAAAATGCATAAATAACTGACAAAGCCTAGCGTCTGTTCTCTTTCTTACTTTAATATCGTGATTCTCATATCTGCTTTTCTTATTCTATGCTTATGGGCCAAAATGTGTTGCACAGTGTTGGATTAAAATCAATAAGATTAAATATAATTTTTATCTTTTAATTAATTAACAAATAATTATAACCAATTTTTATTTTAAACTTTGATTTGATTTCCTCTTCTTCTTTTTTCTAAAATAATGGATTTAGTCTTTTCTTTTATACGGCGTTAAATTTGGTTTTACATGAGAAATTGTATTTTACATAAACTTCTGCATAACCATATATATAATTAGTTAAGCAAAGAGTTTTAAAATAATTTATAAAATTATAAAGTTATATGAAAATCATTAAAATACTTAAATGTATATTTTAACTTTTTATTAAAAAAAAAATAGGAAAATATTTTTTTTATATTTATAATTTTAAATGTTTTTTTCTTTGTATTTTCTTCTTAGTTTGATTTTTGTTAACAGGTTCTCGATTTAACACTGTAATGTCTAGCTTTTGACCAAAAAGTAATTTTATTTAAATTGTTAGGAGTATTTATTTGATAAATTACTTTTAATTTCATTCGAAACTATTATTTTTTCACTTAATGCTAGAGAGGTTACTGTTTTCTTCAGATAATATAATTTTTTTAATTCTTTTTATGCCTGTAATATTTTTTAGATATGTTTTTATTCCATAACTTTTACTAAAAATTAAATTTAGTTTTTCTTTTCAAAATTTTAATCTAATTTAATTTTCTAGTTTTAGAAATAAGTAAACTTAATTATTTTAATTAAATTTTGTTAAATTTATTTCACATTTCAAATATATTTTATAATAATATTAAAATTAACATAATTTTCTTTTAATGTTAACTAAGAAACACATTTAGAATATCATATAAATTTAATAAAAATTGGTTAAAATAATTAAATTTATATATTTCTAAAATTAAAGAACTAAATTTGATAAAATTTAAAAAAAAAGATTAATTTTAATTTTTCATTTAAAGTTAAAAGAGAAAAATATATTTAATTCTATTTTTTTATATAATTGACACCAAATGTTATTTAGGATTTTTTTATTTGAAAATGTTTAAATTATTATTAATTTATTTATTTACAATGTCTAGTGGGAACATTTTCAACCCTATATTGACAAGAAAAACGGTAACCAATAATGTTGATTTTAGTTAAATAATTATGAATAACTTCAATAAAAAGAATTCCAATTAATATAAATTAACTGCATAAAAGAAAACATGTGAAGCAAAATGTATTTTTGTATGGCAAACAGCAAAACACTATTGGATTTTCACACCAGAAAGCACAATAATTAAAAATTCCAAAATGTGACCCAAAAATGCTTTGTTTTTCATTGTAAAAGTAATTATGGGCCAAAGAAGTATGTAAACATTTCTTTCACTCTAGAATTCCCCACTTGATTCTTTCCATCCACCATAGCTCTCTTCCCCTACACTGTATTCCTGCTCCTCGTTTCTCTGCAACCAGATTTCAAAGTATTATGTTACAATCTCATCAAATAAAAAATCACCATTTATTTATAAGTCTGATGAAATTTGCAATAAATAACAAATATCTTTGCAACAATTTATAATGTTTTACATTTCATGATTGTCGAGCTCTTAGCTATATGGTATATATTATTTGAATGGAGAGAAAAGAAAAATAATAGGAAAAAAGATTCCAGCATTACCTCAGGAGTGAAAGTGAGAGCCACCTTAATCTCTCCACAATATTCTTCGTCCTTCACAACCTTGTGAACAGTTTCTGGAAGGCTACCCACTTCAAACAGTGGACCTAAATCAATGCTGCAGAATGCAGATAAAAATTAATGCATTAGTATGAAAAAACTGAAAATGATCCTCCCATTTTCACCAGAGACAATTACTCATGCCATGAAAGTGAAAAAATAAAATATTGAATTGGAAAACACAAAAAAAAAAAATCACTGAAGACCGTGGCTAGGCAGAAAATTTGTAGCATCTGTTGATTCACCAGAAATGCAGAATTTAGACCAAAGTTATGCTAACAAAACTTTCTGTTGTTGGCTAAAGTTCATTAAAAATTACAAAATCATGAGTAACATGTCCACTAAGTTTTGTGGTGACCAATAAACTTCAATTAATAAAAGTGCTACTAACATTTCCCTTTACACCATACAACATTACATGCAACTATGATCAAGTTTCTAATATATCTTTACCTTCTAGTTCTTCTATCAGATGGTGTCATGTGAATCTCTTCTTAAATTCTACGGATAAGTGATGATAGATAGAGCTTATGTAATACTAGAAACAACATTTACTTTGTGCTGAAAGGTACAACATGTTTGGTCAAAGTTTGGTCTATTACTCTTTAGTCTCTATTGAATTCAGTGCTATCTTCAGTGAAGCTTCACTGACAAGGTAAGCAAAATGTAGAAGTTAAAGGAGAATATAACTCACTTTGCCTCGCCAAGAAAATCATCCTTAGTAAAGTTGTCTTTATCCATGATCTTGAGATTCAGTTCAGAAGTACTGTCAGAAACAGTGAAAAGAAAGCTCTCGTTCCATTGAGGTTTGGATCCAGAATCTGGTATTCATATAGCACACTAATCAATTCAAGCCACAGAACATAAAATGGTACATAAATTAGCATATATTGAGTTAAGTTGGCCAGAGATGCACCTTCTTGCACAGTGCTCTTGTGCTCCTGTGTCCTGTATGTGAGAATCACATAAGGATCTATGCTGGCTGCTCATTGAAGAACAAAATCAAGCAGTTAGAGAGTGTTATATCTTGACGAATATGAATTGTTAACACCCAAAAACCAGATCAAAGAAAAAGGTCGACCGATATGACTCCAATGTTCAATTTGAATACAAGAGAGACTAAATTAACATAGCTATATGAACCAAACAAATTAGATGAGAAAATCAATTGCTCATATTCAAACAAATGCATATATAGATGTGACACTGAACATTGATTTTCTCATCAACAGCTAAAATTACTTGCTTTACTCTCTAAAGCGATTTGTTGACTTTAGAGAAGCCGGATCCAAACAACATATCAAGATCAGACCAGAACATGCCCGTTTTGCAATTTAATCTCCAAATAAGAGAGATTTACAATAACAAAGATCTAAACCAAACCATCATAAAGTGAGAGAATTCTGATGCATCAAAAGTAAAAAAAACCAAACTTTCTGATCCACAGTTTCACAATTAATGAAATGTCTATGAAGAGGAAATCATTATCACAAACAGTTTATCAGCTGAGCTTAAACTTAGAGTTAGCTTACAGAGAAAATCATTGTCATCAAGGCCTTTGGCGCTGATCAAAATAACTTCAAGCGTTCCACGAGGCATCTTTGAAATTGAAACTTGGACACACAACACTTGACAGATTCTATTTGACTGAAGATGCTTCTTCTGAGAAGTCTTAATATAGTTGAAAAAATGGTGAAAATCACTGTACCAGAAAATGCCTGAACCAGAATAGTGCCAATTGGAGATGGATTTTTCCTGGATCCAACTTTCCTCAAAACGTTTCTCTCCTTTATTTCAAAAGGTTGCCGTTAAACAAACGGTTCCCCAAGAAATTATTACATGACTTGGACAAAACGCTTGCTTCCAGTTAATATTAATATAAATGTCATTAATTTTTTTTCTTAGATACTTAAATACATCTTAACAAAATAATAAAAGATATTGAATTCTGCTAAGTATTGTTGATTAATTTTGTCATGTTGTGGCAATATTGCAGGTACTTCTTTTTTGCCAATTAATCTATTTAAGATTAAATATGTTTTTATGTCTAAATTATTATAAAAATTGTGTTTTGTTTTTAAATTAAATTATAAACTTAAGTAATTTGGTCTCGTGATTAAGTTAATGATTCAATTTTTTTATATATTTATTTAAAAAATATAATTCTTTAAGGATAGACTTGAATTGATAACTTGAATTATGGAGGAATTTCTTTATTGTTCTTTTCTTCTTCTTTTTTGTTTCTTGTCTTATAATGTTACCCCATTCAATATTCAATCTTCTGATATCTCATTAAATTTTGCAAAAGCTAGAAATTCACATTTAATCACCTTCCAAATGATATTAACATCAATAAAAAAATGAATGATTTCCTATATAACAAACAAATTTGAGTGTGAATTATAATATTACATTCATATATCATTTTTTAAGAAATGTTTTATTAAATTTTCACTGTGTCATTTGTTGAAAAAAATAAGATTAAAATATTTTTAGTATCATAATTTAAGTGAAAATTTGAATTAATTTATCTTCGAAACTTTGGATCAATTTAGTTCCTCATTTTAGTTCTGCGTCAATTTAATCCTTTTAATATTTTTTTTTAAGTTTATTTGATGTTTCAAACGTTTTTCTTAACTAACATTGAAGCAAAAATATCTGAAACTATATAAACAAATCAAATGTTATTATGAAATACATTTGAAATGTCAAATAAATGTAATAAAATTTAGTTAAAAAGACTAAACTTATATATTTCTAAAGTTTGAAATTAAATTAGATCAAAATTTTGAAAAAAAACTATTTCTAATTTTCACTAAAAAATTAAACGACTAAAAGTATATTTATCCTAAAAAAAATATTTTATCTAAATTTTATATACTGCAAAGACAATACTTTATAATTTAAAATAGTTATGAAACATAATTAAGTGGCTCTTCTCACACTAATATACCCAAATGGGTGGTAAAAGTTTTTATCAGTATACAACTTTATAAACTAGAAAGTTTTTATATTTAAAATAGTTTATATGAATAACAAATTATAATTAGTTAATGAATTAGAGTCTAAATTAATTTCTAACATTATTTAACAATGTTTTAATTAAAAGAAAAATTTCTAAACTAATCTATTATACTTATGTGAACCCCGTCCCTCTCTGAACAAAAAAAACTTTTAATTACCAAAATCAATATAATAATGTTCATCAATTTAACTAAAATTCATTATATCAATAAAATAATATATTAAAATCGAAACATAAAATAATTTTGAAAAATCAATATCAATTCCAACAAATCATCACTTATCTATCTAACTTCGTAATCAAACTTTATTTTTTTAAAAAAAAAGTTGAATACCTTATTTTATATTAAATAACAAAATCATCAAAATTTGATTTTTTTTTTCAAATACAAGTCTAAAATCTCAAGACCTACATAAATCTTTAAATTAAAAGAAAAAAAACTAACTTTCCTTATGTTCAACTTCTGAAAAATAAAATTTCAATAAAATATTAAATTACAACAACATATATATAGGAGCTTATTGGTTAATTAAAAAAAATCAAACCATAATTCATAAAACACCAACTAAAAACTTCTCTACGACCCACCAAGATTGAAGAGAAAACATTGTAAGCCGAAGAAACTTAGTAAATGATTTCTTTCCTAGTGTTCCATATTAGGGCATGGAGAGGAGGAAAAATGAGAAGAAGTGAAAAAGAATTGGAGAAAAAGGGATTCTTTTGTTTTTTTTCTACAAAAATCAAATTATTTCATTGAATTGCTATATGCACCCTTACCCTCATAATCTCACCAATTTTTATTTTTATTGCAGCACAAACCTCGTGACCTAACTGTTTTGAATATATACACTTCAAAATCACTATCTCCACCCCTCAATTAATACCTAATTCGTAAATATTATATACATACTTTAAATACAAAAAAAAAAATTAAATAAAGTTTGAGCATACATTAATTGAGACACTAAGTGTAAAAAGAAAAAAAAAAGACAAGTAGAAATAATATAATGTATTATATATGATAACTAAAAACTGAGTATTCAATTTATTTATCTTATGAATAAAACTACGAAAAAAATGAATATATTTTTCGTTATTTAATTCTTTTTGACCATTTATCTTGTCTTATTTTCATTTTGTTATTTGTTTTCATCCTCCCTTCATATCCATTCCTAGGTTAAGTGACGAATTTTAGTAGAGTTTGATTTTTAAGAGGTGGAATTTATCATCTAATCCACAAGAGATGGGTTTATTAACTCCCTTTATTTCATATTAATTATTACTCATATTTAAATTCTATATTTAAATATGTAATCTTAAATAATTATAGAAATAATTAAATATTTTAAAAAGAATAATATTGTATGAATTATAGGATTTATGAGTATATATATATATATATATATATATATATATATATATATATATATATATATATATATATATATATTTGTTTTAATAGAAGTGTTATATGCGGACTGTGTTTTGGGGAATATGAGAGAAAGAGAAAGAATAACAGAGGAAGTAAGTGAAATTTTCATTCACTGAAACTGATGTATAAGCAACGTATATAAAGAGATATTACTCTCTGACAAAACAGAAAAGTAGTTAATAGTAGTTATAGTTTGACTTTACAAAATCCTTCAACACTCCCCTCTTAAAGTAAAACTATTACAAGATCTAATTCCTAGACCGTCTCTAAGCCTCATGAATCTGGGTTGACGAAGGGCTTTGGTAAAAATATCAGCAATCTGATCTTCCGTGCACTAATTCTAACTTTCCTTTATTAACCTGCTCTCTCAAATAATGGAACCTTGTCTTTATATGTTTGCTTCTTCCATGTGAGATGAGATTTTTAGACAAATTAATGGCAGACCTGTTATCAATTAGCAGACAAATTGGCTTGCAACAATCGACCATCAACTCATACAACACGGTTTCAACCCAGGCACATTGACATGTAGTTTATGATGACGCAATGTACTCAGCTTCGCATGAAGAGAGGGCTACAACACTTTCCTTCTTCGAGCACCAGTTGAATGGTGTTCCCATGTACTTGAGTATGTAACCGAACGTACTTTTCCTGTCAACCTGATCTCCACTCCAGTCCACATCGCTCCAAGCTTCTAATGTTCCTTTCATGCCTTCAAACTTCTTTGGGTAGAAAACACCATAATCTATTGCACCCTTTAGATATTGTAATATATGTTTTGCAGTTGTGAGATGTGATTTTCTGGGGTCTCCCATGAATCTGCTGACCAACCCAACACCATAACATATATTTGGCCTACTATTACACACATACCTGAGAGATCCTACAATCTGTTTGAATAAGGTGGCATCAACCTTCTCATCATCATCTTGGAAAGACAGTTGGGTGTTGGCAATCACCAGTATGTTTGCACTGTTACAATCTTCCATTCCAAATCACTTCAATATTTCACTGACATATATGCTATAATGAATAAGCATTCCATCAGATATGCGAAGAAACTCCAGCCCGAGGAAATACCCTAGACTGCCAAGATCTGTCATGTCAAAATCTCCTTTCATCTTTGTTTTAAGTTCTTCTATAGCTTCCATGGAGCTACCTGTAACGAGTAAGTCATCTACATAGAGGCAAACCATCAAAACACCTCTGATATCATCTTTTTTCACGTAGATTCCGAACTCAATAATACACTTGCGGAATCCATAAATGATAAGCCAAATCAATGTGCGTATTCCAGGCACGAGGTGCCTACCTCAACCCATACAAAGCTTTGTTTAGCTTATAAACTTTCCATTCTTCGCCAACTTTTTCAAACCCAGGTGGTTGAGTAACATAGACTTCTTCCTGAAGAGGTCCATTCAAGAACGCGAACTTCACATCCATTTGGCAAATATTCCATCCTTTCAGATTTGCAACAGCAACCACAAGGCTCACAGTCTCCAACCTTGCAACTGGTGTGAAAACTTCAGTGAAATCGACTCCTGGTCTTTGCAGAAACCCCTTTGCCACTAACCTTGCTTTCAATTTGGCTACACTCCCATCTGGCTTATATTTTGTCTTAAACACCCACTTAACTTCAATAGCTTGTTTCTATCGAGGCAACTCCATTATTTCCCATGTTCCATTCTTTTCAATAGCTCTCAGCTCTTCTTTCATAACTTTTCTCCAATCTTCCATTTTGATAGCTTGTTCCCATGTCAAGGTTTCTGCGTCAGCCAAATGTGCCTGATGAATCAAACCTCCTGTTTCATCAATCTCATTATCCATGAACACTTCGTGATTAGCCAGCCTTGTTGAGGGAAATCTGGCTCTACGTGATCTTCTTCTGTTAGCTTCCATATCAACCGCAACTTTAGTAGTTTTGTCAGATTCCTTGTCTTCAAGCAAGCTAGATACAACACCTACACTGATAGAACTTTCCTCTGCATCCTTCCAGTCGAAGGTGGCTGATTCGTCCACTAAGACATCTCTGCTGATCATTATCTCCTTTTTCTTCGGATTATATAACCTGTATGCACCAGTCGAATGAAAGCCAACCAAAATATACGTTTCACTCTTGTCTGCAAGCTTCTTTCTTTTCTCATCTAGAACGTGTTTAAAACACACAGATCCAAAAATTTTCAGATTTGCTACTGATGGTTTGATCCCTGTCCATGCCTCTTATGGAGTACAATCTACAAGAGCTTTCGTGGGACACCTGTTTAACAGATATACTGCCGTGCTTGCCGCCTCTCCCCACAGACTATGCGGCAGATTCTTTCCTTTGAGCAAACACCTCGTCATGTCAATGATAGTTATATTTCTTCGTTCAGCCAAGCTGTTATGTTGAGGCGTATACGGTGCTATAACCTCAGGTGTAATCCCCTTTTCATCGCAAAACTTGTTCATCTCCCCAGAGTTGAACTCTCCGTCTCCATCTATTCTAAAAATCTTCATCCGCATTCCAGATTGACACTCAACCAATGCACAAAATTTTACAAAGTATGAGAAAACTTGCTTTTTCTCTTTTAACAAATAAATCCAAGATTTTCTAGTCCATTCATCAACAAATAATAGAAAGTATCTATTACCTCCAAGTGTAGTGACATCAAATGGACCATAAACATCTGCATGCACGACCTCCAGAGACAGTTTGGCACGTTTGGGTGCAGAGTTTCTAAACCTCGTTCTGGTTTGTTTACCCAAAGCACATCCCTCACATATCTTTTTAGGAATTGTTATTACTGGCACACCTTTGACAAGCTCTTTGCTGTTTAAAAGACTCAAACTCTTGAAGTTTAAGTGTCCGAACCTATAGTGCCACTTCCAGCTTTCATCCTCGATATTCATAGACGACAAGCATTGTATGATAGATGCACTCAAATTTACCTTGAACGTTCTATTCTTGGCAAGAGGGGCTTTTATTACCAAGCGTTTCCTTCTGTCAAAGACTTCTATTGAATTCTCGTACATCGACATAGTATAGCCTTTTTCAAGAAGTTGTCCCAGGATTAACAGGTTGCTCTTCATTGTGGGAACAAACAACACTTCATCCATGTAAGCAGTCTCTCCATTCTTGCACGTGAGTAAAACTTTGCCAACGCCTTTTGCCATTACTGTGCTGTCGCCCGCAAACCTTATCTTGCTCTTCTTCCTTGGATCGAGCTCAACCAGCCAATCTCTTCTTCCAGTCATATGGTTTGAGCAACCGAAGTCTAAATACCAACATTGATCTGTGTCTGTGTGATCTTTGTGATTATCTAATAGCATAACTCGTTTGTCTTTTATGCCCTCCACTGCATGACGCTTTTCATTTGCATGTGACACGAACTCAACAAAGATTTTACATGTACCTTTTTGGTAACACCTGTCTTCCATCATCAACGTGTCTGTTTGACAAGTCGTAACATCACCGTTTCCACAACACCTGTCCTTCATCGATCCTTCACTGACACTTCTTCCATTCTTTTCGACAGCACCCATCGATACTACATGTTCTGATTCAGACTCGTAATCGTCCTGTGTCAAGTTTGCCGCATCATCATTCTTGTTTTTCTTGGCAGACTCATTATACCAGCATTCAGCAAAATAATGGCCATATTTCTTACACGTATAACATTGAATGTTCCGTTTAATAAAACCCTTTCTTCCTCTTCCTCTTGAATTTCCACCACCTCTGTTGCTTCCTTCTTTTAGTTCGTCTATATTTTCTTCATTATTTTGATCTGAAAAATTCGAGTTTCTTCCTCCATCACGACCACCTCTACCACGTGATCTTCCTCTTCCTCTACCACGATTCTTGAAACTCTGCTTCGATCTTGCTTGCAGTGCTTGATTTGTTGCCTGCGATGTTGTTTTCTCTGCGTTCTTCCTTTCCAATAATCGTTGCTCATGCACAACAAGCGAGTTCTACAGCTCCTCAATTTTAAGCATCTCCAAATCCTTACACTCCTCAATAGTGATCACAATATGATCATATTGTGGCGTCAGTGTGCGTATAATTTTTTCGATTATTTTTCTGTCTTTGACAACCTTTCCGCAAGCTCTCATATCATTGACGAGAGCTTGTATTCTTCCCATATACTCCGTCACTGTTTCGTCTTCACCCATAGCAAGAAGTTCATACTGCCATTGGAGAGACTGCAGACGTATCTTCTTCACTTTGCCCGTATTTCCATACCCTTCTTGAAGGATGTCCCATACTTCTTTCGCGGTTGCAGCTTTCGAGACCTTTTGAAACATAGCCGGAGAGATGCACTGGTGTAGTAGCATCCTCGCTTTGCAATCAAGGCGTCGGTTTTCTTTATACTTCTTCTTCACAACTTCTGTATCATCTTCCTTTAGTTCTTGGAGTCCTTGCTTTACCACGTCATCAACTTCTTCAAACCCTAGGATCGCTTCCATTTTCTCGCACCAATCATCATAGTCTTTACCGTCAAAGATCGGTAGGTTGTTGTGTATTATACCTGTCATGGTGTCGCTTTTACCGTCGCTTCTTTGTTTTCTCAATTCTTCGAAACCTAAATGCTCTTAATACTACTGTTATGTGCGAACTGTGTTTTGGGGGAATATGAGAGAAAGAGAAAGAATAACAGAGGAAGTAACTTAAATTCTCATTCACTGAAATTGATGTATAAGCAACGTATATAAAGATATGTTACTCTGACAAAACAGAAAAGTAATTAAGAGTAGTTATAGTTTGACTTTACAAAATACTTCAACAAGAAGACAATGTTGTTCATTTAGAATTATTTATCAAAGCCATCAAAACTGGGTGCGAACTTATTTTACTCCTTCCAGTTTTATCCTACTCAAAGAGCAGTATTTTTTAACGTAACAATATCTTCCCACAGAGAAACATTTCTATCAACTTAACTTGCAAGAAACGAATCTTCAACAACCCACTCATCATCTAATTATTCATCCACACTAATGATTGTCATATTATTATACTTCATGCACGACTTCATCTTTCGTCTTTTAGCCGAGCACAACCAAATAATTTCATATAATTTATGTTATAAGTATCGTGTTAATTAGAATAAGACTAATATAAAATATAATAATACAGTATATAATTAGATACAAATTTTATTTTATAAATCGATTTTATAAAATTGAATTAGATTTAAAATTTATAATCAATTTAGAATATATAAATAAATGAAAATATTATATTACAATTTATAGATTGTGATAAGCTTCATTATTCTAGAATTCAGGACGAGTCACGTGAATCTGTTAAGTATATGAGAATAGTGATTACGTACTTATTTGTTTAAAGGATGCGTGGTGAGTCACTCTTAATTTGTCGAAGAATGAAACTCCAACTCAATAACGTATTCGAGTGGACCCAATGAAATTTTTAGTTTTACACAAGTTATTATGTAAACGGGGTTTATTTATTTTTATAATATTTTAATATTGATTTTTATAAGTTATAAATATGAAATTGCTCTATAATATATAGGTTGGTAGAGTTAATTAACTGTTTTAAAGTAATATGATTATTTTATGATTAAACTTTTGAAATAATCGTGATAATGATAGGAGTAAAGGAAACTTGTATTAATTTTTATAAGTTCTAAACGTTAATATGATTTATGATTTGGTTGCATTGAATTAATTTTGTTGTTTTGTATTTTAATGGTGAATTGTTTTACATGTACTTGTTTGTGTGATATTTTTTTACTAAATAAGATGACCAAGATCAACCATATAATTTATATATGATTTATAATTTTAGTGTGTATGTCAAATTATTATCTAAGTGACAAATATTGTACCTTAAACGAGTAAATTATGGTTCAAGTGAATAAATTCTTATCCAAGGAATACCATTCTCGTTCAAACAAGAATGATACTATAATTTAATAAAGTTTCTGTCAAATTTTTGTTCAAGCAACAAATTTTCACCTAAGCAACAAATATTGTCATTCAAGGGAGTAAACCGACACTCCATTTTTTGTCTGAGTCTTCTCGAAAAAAATTAAGATTCTTTGTTTGTTAATCGTTGGATCAAGTTGACATTTTAACAATGAATCTTACACATATAGTTCTTTACTTTGACCGGTTTTTACATAGAGTAATTTTTTTCCGAAAAGTTTTCCTAAATTAGATTATTGATAACTTTGACCATTGTTGCATATTCATTATATAACTTTTTCTATTGTTACCTAATTATATTGATTTTTTTTCTCATTGTGTTTTTGACTCAATTATCATTAATTGGAATGTAAGAACATAATTTTTGAATTCTTTTTGTTCTAAGGAATCCCAAATCCCTTCAAGCTCACATGATGTCCTATCTATGCATAAGAACAACACAAAAACAATCAACGCATACCATTAAAAGCACTGATAAGTAGAGACTTGTATAGAAGACTCAAACACTACATGCAAACTAAGATGATTCACATGCAGAAGAAGAACATATAGACTAAGAAAATAATATGAATTCAACTTACTCTATTAGATAAACGAATCAAATAGAAATAATTAATATTTTATCACAAAGATCACTCTATCGGTTTTCGATTTTTAAACAGATGAATAAAATGTGAAAAAACTTAGAGAAAAGAAAAAAAAAACTCTAAAAAATAATTAGAATAAAAATATGTTTCTAAATAATAAAACTAATTTATAAAAACTTTATTTATATTTCAAACTTTTAATATTAAAATAATTAAATACCATTATTTTAAATATATTATTAGTTTTAAAATATGATTTTCTATATTCATACAATTTTAGTCTCAAAAACTTAATGAAAAGAATATTTTAATTCCATTAGTCAATCCGATTAATAAAGTTTTCATTTTATAATTATAAACTTTTCAAAAATAAAAAATCAATGGTAGATCAATTCAACCTCTTGACTCCATTAAATATTAAACTGAAACTTCTCTTCCAATGTATATAACTCTATTTTTGACAAAAACAAACCCTAAAAAAAACTTAAATAATTTTTATTAGAATAAAAATACTTAAACAATATTTTTTTTATGACATTTGAATATCATTATACGTGTCATTGTGTGATTGATCCATGATAGTGTCATTGTGTCATTTGGACCAATCACACAATGAAATGTATAATGATGTTCAAATGTTATAAAAAAATGTTTTCCATGTATGATTATCCTTTTATTATATACTTGATGAACCGAAGAAGTCCAAGGAATAAAAAATAATTGCATCATTCCACTCACTTTGATGAAGTAGTAATCACTTCAATCGACTGTGTGACGAGTAATTACTTATATGAATAAAAGAATTTATAAATAATACTAAAAAAATTAAATTTAATTAAAAAGTATTAAAAATGAATTAAATAATACAAATATGAATTTAGTAAAACAAGTAAATAATATAAATACACGATTAATAAAAAATAATTAATAAAGTAAATGACATAATTATTAATTAGTAAATAAAAATAATATGTACTTAGAATGATAAATTTACAAATTCTTTATAATTTATTTACCATATTTTTTAGTTTTTAAAATAATTTAATTTAATATTTTATTATTAAAAGGAAAAGAAAGCCATTTGAATACACGGTGTCCTCAAAGAAAAATGTGGTTGTAGGAAAAAAAGCTGAGAAATGGGAAGTGAGAAAGGAGAAAGCTCGTGCGCCTCGCCATGGCTGAAAATCTCGAAGGAAGTTGACCCTGCAGCTGCCTCCCAGACCTTGCACTTCGTTGATCGCATGGGAGCTTCCACCGCCGTCCCCCCTAAATGGGACGCGCGTGGCACCTACGACCACCTCTATCGGAACTTCATCAAAGTCCTTCACATCCAACCAGGACGAATTTCGATCTCCGTTCACGTCAAACCCCCCATCTGTGTATGTAAACCGTTATGTAATCAAAAAATTTAGATTCAAGATTGGATGTTGTTAGCACTGTTCTCCAATTACAACTTGGAACTCAGGTTGTACCTCGTAATTTGTTCGGTAGAAACTAACACATTAGTATGTGTTTTTTTTTTTTTTTTTTTTTGCTTTTTTTTTTCATTTTCTTTACTGAAATTTCAGAATGGCTATGGAACTCTGCATGGGGGTTCTGTTGGGACTTTGACTGAGATTCTGTCGACTGCTTGTGCTAGAACGGTAGTTCCTGAAGACAGGGAACTTTTTCTTGGGGAAATTAGCATTTCTTACTTGTCTGCCACTCCAGCAAATGTGAGTATATAATCAGTGCTTATGTTTTCCATGGTTTTCTATTGCGATACAACGTTTTTCCTTCAAACAATTAGATGCTGTATAAATGATAGAGTCCGGCCTGTAGAATGGTTCGGTGGTGTGCTGCATGAGGAAATGCGGTACTTTATCTTGAATTGTATTTTGAAACAACATAGCAAAGCTTGAGGACATTAGAAAAGAAAGCAAACCGCTTAAAACTTCAAGTAATTAGTTTGAGATGTTTGGACTCTTATAGTTATAAAGAATGTTGCTCAGCATCATTCAACTTCTGTTGCTCAGTTTCTTATCATTCGCTTAGGGGATTGCTTTGGATCAGTGTGATTAGCACCCCATTGACAATACTTCAAAGATAACTATGCCTGCAATAGGACAACAGAATTTTAATAAGACAACTACAGACAGCCATGAAAGCCTGATCCAAAATTCTGGAATTTCTTGTTATTATTGTCTTTCTTTGAACTCTTGAGAACTTGTAAAACTGACCTTAAAAGAACTGCTCCTACAATTTCGATTATTATCCCCATTCCCCAACAAGAAGCAGAAAGGCAATAAGTTTAAGACTTCTGGCACATCAGGAACAAGTTTCCTAGTCATTCAATGTGTTGTTAGAGGTGATCATCAATTGGATTTTTCAAAATTCAGATCCATTTTAACTTAATGGAATTGAATTGGACTTTTCCAATCCAATTTAAATTAGATTAATTCTAGTTTGTTTAGTTTTTCCAAATTAGATTTCAATTTAAATTTAAATTTCAATTGGCATGACTTGGACTCAACTAGGCCATACCTAACCTAACATGGACTCAGCTCCACTAGACCTAGCTTGATCGGACGAAGCCTAGCATGGGTCCAACCTAACCCAACTTGGCTAGACTTGACTTAAATTAATTTGGGTTCGACCTAACTAAGTCCCAACCTGATGTGGCCAAACCCAACCCATTTCAATTATACTTGGGGCCTACGCTTGACCCAACCTAACCTGCCTAGGCCTAGCTTGAGCCAACTTGACTTTGGCTCAATGTGACTCAACTTTTATTAACTTGGATCCAACCCAATGTGGGCCTAGGTCGACTATGCTTGACTAGGGCCTAAGTTGACTTGACTCAACATGGACTGAGGCCAATTGGATCCCAACTAGGCTCGGGGCTATCTTGGCTCAACAGGGGCCCCACTTTACTAGGCATGATGTGGGCTTGCATTGATATGGCTTGATGTGAACCTAGGCCAACCCGCAATTCGATTTGAGCCTGGGTTGAATCAGCCCGATGTGGGTTCAGGCTGATTCATTTTAACCTAGGTTCATATCGACTTGACTAAACATGAACCTAGCTTACTTAGCTTGATTTGGGCCGAAACTTAGACTTGGGCTTGTCTAAGCTCAACTTAGGCCAACTTGGCCTCAACTCGATTAAACATGAAGTGAACTTGCCTCAACTTGGCCTGATATGGACCCAACCTGTCTCAACCTTATCTATATAGACTAGGCACTTGAAGCGTTCAACCCGATCAACTTGACCTTGACCTAGCCTGATTTAGGTCTAACTCAATCCAACATGACATGGGCTGAATTCTACCAACTTGACATATATCTGGCTCGATATGACTTGGGCCCAACCTGATCCAATTTGAGACAAAGCTTGTCATGTCCCAGGATAGCTTGACTAAGGTTTGGCTTGGCCTAGCCTAACTTGGGTTTGGCTTGGCCTAACCTAACTTGGGTTTTACTTGTGCTAACTTGGGTTTGGTCTAGACTAGCTTAACTTTAGCGTGACCCACTTCGGCTGTCCTGGACTGAGTCCAACCCAACCTTGCATTACTTATGCTCAAGTCAATTCTACCTTGCATTAGTTGGAGCCAACTTGACCCACTCTTGCCTTACCTTATCTAACTTTTCATAACTTGAACTAACCTAGATTAACCTTGATTTTGGATTTTTAAAATTCAAAAAGTTATTTAATGTATAATATCTAATCCAGATCAAATTAAACGGATTCGACTTAAAATCCAATAATATGGATTTGGATTTGAGATAAATATATTAAAATAGACTAAAGTAATATGGATTGGGTTTGAAAATTTGAATTTTTTGCCCACACTATAATGTGTGATGTTGGTGAGTTGCATTAACACTTTTGGTGGATGACTATTACATTTCATATTAAGGTTTCCTGAATTTCCCTTGAGTTTGAGATATTATTTTTGGATGAAGATGCTATAAAGCGCACGGTTCAGCTTAGACGTGAACCAATTAAAAATCAAATTTAAATTTTGATTGAATAGACAAAAGTGCATGGATAACAAACTTTACATTTGTAATAAATCAATAAGCCCTTGGTTGCTTTCAATAGTAATTACTTCCTTCACTTTACTTTCTGAGTGCACTTTGCATTTTATAGCATCCAAATATTTTAATACTCATATTGCATGGTGCTTCTTTGGCCAACTTTGTCATCTATTTATACTGTGCCATTTTCATGTTCATAAGCCATCTTCATGCTTGAATCCTTTGATAAATGTATTTTGCACTTTACGTTTATCCAGGAAGAAGTGTTAGCAAATGCCTCCGTAGTGAAGTCCGGCAGAAATTTGACTGTAGTCGCAGTTGAGTTCAAATTGAAGAAATCTGGGAATATGGCATATAGCAGTCGTGCTACCTTCTATAACATGCCTCTTTCCAGTTTATGAATAATTTGGATTCAGTTTAAACCGATTAAAAGTATACTAAAGAATAATATATTATTTTACTTATAATATTATTTGTTTTACATTGAGAGCCAACAATTTTATAAGAATAATCTGCTTTTAGATTTTTAAAAAGTAGGGTAAAAATATTATGATCGCCTTGAAAGCAATTTATATCAAAGTTATTGTACATCTAATAGGATTGCTTCTCCAAAGTTTATATGGAACATATTTGAATTCACGCACACCAGCTACCACACTGAGTTAATCTATCAAACAAGATAGCTAATAAATGACCACTAGACTAAAAACCTCTTATTAATTTCCGCGATATAATCATCTTTCTCTACTTTAAGATTGAAAATTATTAAGAATGTCAAAATAACCTTTAATATAGAGCATCTATATTAATAAATACATTATACATAACCATCTTATGGATTTCTACTTGAAATCCTTATAATATCATATATAATTCACAGTCATAAACTCATCACATATCACTTGAAATCATATCCACGTGTATAATCCATTACACATATACAAAATTTTTAATATAAATAAGGGTGAAATTTTATACAACATATTTTAAACAAACATGAATAAAAAATTAGAGAAAACAATAACAATGTCGTCAGAACAGGGGTCGCTCAATGAGCGAGATCCCTCACCCAACAAATTACTGAAAAAAATAACATCCAGACCTGTTGGGAGAAATGACACTCAATGCTTTAAAGCATTGTGCATCAGACATAAGTCAAAGAACTCACTGACTTCGCAGCGCTCAACACCCAAAATAGTCGCTAAGCATCCTGAAGCTCAGTAGCTCTCTAGTTTGGCCGCGTTTAGTGCCATACAAGGCTGCACAGCGTTACATAAGACAATAACTTAAAAACTTGATTTGGATGCACTCAAGACCTATCCAAATGACCAAATTGGTATTCTTGGCACATTAATTAATTTGAAAACATGTTTATAACTCATATTGAATATCAATTTGCTTAATTGGCCAGGAAAATCTACTTGATCAAACCAACTATTGAAAATCACAAACAACATATTTCACATAATGCAAACCAAATTTTAGCAAACTTAGTGACTAACCAAGTCTTAATTGACATAATTACAGACTCCAAATGTCAGACTTACTCAAAGAACCATCCCTCTATAATTTCACCTATCAAACCCCAATTTTAGACCAAAAATAACTAACCATTACTCTAACCTATTATTAAACCAAAGTTAAGCAAAAGTGACCAATTAAAGCATAAATCAAACATTCACAGATCATCAAAAACCAAATACAATTCAACAACTTGTCTACAACGAGAATTCACCATACCAACTACCAATTTCAACATGTCACACAATACACTGTCATAGAATTCAAACAAGTTTCTATAAGGAATTCATACAATTCAAACATACTAACTCAACTCATCAAACTACTAAAACTTTAGAAACAATATTTAGCTTTCCTTATCTATTAGAAGCTTAAACATCTCAAAAGGGCCTAAATCGTTTTTCCAACTCAAAGGATTCTATTTGAACCTACATACCACGAAATCATGATTAGGATACATAGTTAGAATCAATGATCTACAAAGAACCTAATAGAAGACTCAAACTATACATGCGATAGAGTCATATCACATGCATTGGAAAAACAGAGAAAACAAAGGAAAAAAGTAGAAATTAATTTACTCTTTTACAAGAATTAATCGGTTAGAAAGGAAGATCTTGCTTTTGTGATCACGTAGACATTCCTTGATCTTTAAATATGTGATCCAACAATTAGAACTCTAAGAGAAAAAGAAAAGAGTACTCAGAAAATGAATTTTATATAAATGGAATGTGTTTTAAGTAATGAAAGTATTTAATAGAGTTTCTATTTATACCTTTAACTTTTTATATTAAACTAGCATGATTTTATATTGGTAAAGATAAATTCAATAACAAAATTTGTATATTAAAAATTAATTATAAAAACAATCATCTTTATTAATAGTTATAGGTACAAATTTGTACATTTTTATTTTAATAAAGAAGATATCTATTCTAAAACTAAAGTTTTTTTTTTTCCATACTCAAAGGAGTAATTGATGGTTTAAAAATTAGCATGAGAGATAAGAGATATTGAAGTTAAGTGTTTCACTTGCCAACTATTTTAATGTTCTATCGAACATGAAAAATGGTGAGGAAAAACAAAGTATAAGCAGATAGGTTTTAACTTAATGAACTTCACACATTAATGTAACTAAGGTTTAATCACACTTTTCATCAGCTAACTTGATCAAATCTATTACTTTTATTATCATAGTTTTTTTTAAATAAATTAAATAATTCCATTTGTTCCTAGGAAAATCTTAAATTGGTTTTCTTATTTTGTTTCATTTTAATTTAGTTCTTATTTTGAAAAACTTAATACAATTAGATTCTTTTCATTAATATTACACTAGAAATGTTACATGTCAAATTAATATATTATGAATAATGTGATGTAACCATAAAAGTGACATATGTTATTATTATCTTAATGTCCTTAACTTAGTTTTAATTTAGTCTTTCTATTTTTAATTTATTTTTAATTCAATTCTAACTATTTTAAAATGAATTAATTTCCTCACTCTCCAAATTAAAATGAAATTTAAGACATAAATGTTATACAAGTATTTTTTATTAAAATTGATATTTTTATTACATATTTTTAGTAGGATTAAATGTATTAATATTTATATTTTAGATTAAACTTTATTTAAGGTTTATTTAAAACTTTAATTTATTTGTTTTAAATTGTTATGAAAATGTTTAAAATTATTTTAAAATTTTATATTTGAATTTGTAAAACTATTATTTTTAAGCCAACTCAAACAATTCTATAAAATTATTGAAATTTATATATTTTAAAAATATACAATGATTTAAAAGAAATGAAAAAAATTTGATAAATTTATTTTATTTTGTGAAATACAACTGATACACGAGTTTAATATAATTGTAACTTGAAATTAATTTTGAATTTTTTCTATCATCATTATTTTCTATTAATAACTTTAAATCATTTTTACAAAAAAATTAATGTAAAATATAAATATAAATAAATTTAATCTTGTTAAAAATATTAATGTTAACAAAAATATTTATATAATATTTATATAAAAATTAAATTTTATTTTAGTTTAGAGAACATAAATCGAGATTGAATTAGGATAAAATAAAAATAAAAGAATTAAATGTAAACTAAAGATAACTGACATGATAATGACATATGTAATTTGTATTTTTTAAAAACTAAAAGTAATTAAAATAATATTTAGAAAAAAAAAACTCACGTGTGATACCAGATGCAATATTATTAGAAAAAAAATATGTTTGTATAAACATTTTTAAAATAGAAACCAAACTAATACGAATTAAAAAAAAAAGTCGATTTGAAATTTTCCTAAAAAGGAATAGTACCAAAATTTAATTATTTTAATACATTTTGCAAATGTATAAATTAAATGAATTTTACCAAAATTCGTCTATTCTCATCGCGGAAGTGATAGATAAAATATGATCCAAATAAAAAGATTATTATGTAAATAAATATAGATTAAATAATATACAAGTTTCATAAAAAGTTATTATTTAAATAGAGATAGATAAGATGACATAAATTTAAATTTAATAGAAAAATATTAAAAACAAATTAAATAATACAAATATAAATTTGATAAAAATCAAATAAATTAAATAATATAAATATACAATTAATAAACTAAATGACATAAATATTAGTTAGCAAATAAAAATAATGTGTAATTAGAATGATAAATTTACAATCATACGATTCTTTATAATTTATTTACCATATTTTTTAAAATAATTTAATTTATATTTTATTAAAGATATTAATTTAATATTTTATTATTAAAAGGAAATGAAAGCCATTTGAATACATGGTGTTGTGAAAGAAAAATTCGGTTGTAGGGAAAAAGCTCAGAAATGGGAAGTGAGAAAGCATAAAGTTCGTGCGCGTCGCCATGGCTGAAAATCTCGAAGGAAGTTGACCCTGTAGTTGCCTCTATTAGAAAGTAAATCTAAACCTGTATCTTAACCATTTTAACTGACGTTTTACTGTCATCTCGTGTATATATATATTGTTTGGCTAATAAAGAAATACAACTCGTATTTTTTACTTTATCTCAGTGCATTACTTTCTCTATTAGTTTAGGTGTTCTGTTTCTCTACCACCCACACTCTATCAGTGGTATCAAGAGCTGAAGGTCACGATCCAAGAAAACCCAACACAGATGAAGAATCAGGTTGATAAAGAACGACCCAAGTCTGACAAACGATGGCCAGGATACTCCAGAGTTCCATGCCAATGTTCGACGCGAAAGATTACGAAGATTGGTGTGTCAAATTGGACGCAATCCTGGGGTTTTAAGAGATCGATGATATTGCCAAGATTGGATTTAAAGAACCAACAAAGAGCGATTCAAAAGAAACAAAGAAGGCTTACAAAGACAATAAAAGGCTTGACTGCAAAGCACGCATGATCCTTCATCAGTGCGTTTCTGCAACTATTTTCCAGAAAATCTCAAAAGCAACGACAGCTAAGGAGGCCTGGGACATACTACAAGACGGGTATGGCAACTCAGGAAAGGTAAAGGTGAGACTTCAATTTTTACAGAGATAGTATGAGCTTCTAAGTATGGGGGAACAAGAAACCATAGAAGCGTATATTGGAAGAATCTAGGTGGTCGTGAATGCAATGCGGGCTTGTGATAAAGTGGTCAAAGACAAGAAGATTGTAGCGAAAATCCTGAGAACATTGCCACCTCAATTCGATCATATAGCTGTGGCGATTGAGGAAAGCAAACATACTGAAAAAATGAAGGTTGAAGAACTGCAAAATTCTCTTGAAGCGTATGAACAACGTCTTACAGAGAGGAAAATTGCAGAAATGAATACAACACAAAACACAACCCTATAAGCTAGAAGCAGTCAAAATTGCAAGACTCGTGGAACTGGCAGAGGTAGAGGAAAATTCCGAGGTGATCGCGGTGGTCAAAATGGAGGAAGATTCGCTAATAGTGCAGAACAAACCAAGACTGATAACAACAATGATAAGAAAGAAGGAAGTTATAGAGGAAGAGGAAACTCTAGAGGTAGAGGAACAAGAAAGAATGGTGACAAACGGAACGTGCAATGTTTCACGTGTAACAAGTATGATCATTACTCATCTGAGTGCTAGCACAACAAGAATGTTAAGAAAGAAACAAAGAATGAGGTGAATCTTGTTAAGGAAGAACTAGAATCGGATTCTGATCACGTTTTGTTGATGACAATTGCAAGAAATGATGGTGGCAGAGTAATCGCTCAAGACAGACACGGTAAAAGGTCGAACAATGCAATTGACAAGTGCACGAAGAAGATTGATGAGCCAGAGTACACTTCACTCGCTGGAAAAAAAAACCATGCAAAAGAGGAGGATACAACGTGGTACTTGGACACGGGTTGTTCCAACCACATGACAGGAAATAGAAAGTGGCTAATGGATTTAGATACCAGTGTAAAGGGCACAGTGCGTTTTGCGGATAATAGTGCTATTAAAGCCGAAGGCTCGGGCAAGGTTTTGATCACTCGCAAAGATGGAAGACCGGTGTTCTTACACAACGTTTTGTATGTGCCCACTCTGAAAAACAATCTTCTCAGTCTTGGTCAGCTTCATGAAAAGGGTTTCACGATGAAGATGCAGAAAGGACATATTGAAGTATTTGATGAAAGACAACGTTTGATACTCAAAGCTCCTATAGCATGAAATCAGACATTCAGAGTAAGTCTGAATACAAACGAAATACAATGTTTGGCTGCAACGAGAATTGAAGAAGAATAGTTGTGGCATTATTGCTACGAACACTTGAATTTTAGAAGTTTAACTCAGTTAAGTGACAAAGATCTTGTGAGAGGTGTCCTTACAATCATCACACCGAATAGAGTATGCAAAGGTTGTGCTTTTGGAAAACAAACCAGGAAAGCATTTAAAGATCATGCGCCCAAAAGAGCTGAACAGCTGTTAAGTGTTGTACATGCAGACATGTGTGGCCCATTCGACATGTCATCCTTGGGAGGTAACAAATACTTTCTTCTTTTTGTTGATGAATTATCAAGAAAGCTTTGGGTTTACTTGTTGAAAGAAAAGAGTGAAACTTACACAAACCTTGTTAAATTTTGTTCCATGGCTGAGAGACAATCTGGACAACAACTTAGAATCCTCATGACCGACGATGGAGGCAAATTCAACTCCAAAGAAATGAGTAAATTTTGCACTGACAAAGGGATCATCCATGAAGTTACAACACCCTACACGCCCCAACACAATGGTCTAGCAGAAAGGAGAAATCGTATGATCCTAGATATGACCAGATGTATGCTGAAAGGAAGACAACTGCCGCATCATCTATGGGGAGAAGCAGTGTCAACTGCAACCTATCTGCTCAATAGAAGTCCTACCAAAGCACTACTAAAGTGTACATGATAACGGTTGAAAAACTGTTATTTTCATATGTTATTTTGGACTAAATTACACCCTTTACTGCTTAGAATGATCATAGAATCAAGTAAAACTCAATAAATGAGTCAGTTGAGAGTCAAAAGCTGTTTTTTATCGATATTATGCTTGTTTTGCAGCAAATTTGATAGAAGTGAAGATTGGGGATGAAAATGAAGGTCCTAGACTCAAGGAAAAGGAAGAAAATTGAAGAAAAGAAGAGTCTAGGGACCGCCCGGCGGTAGACCCCCGGCGCTGGGCGGTCCGACAGGAGGAGAAGACACCAGCAGAGGACGCCGGGCGGCAGACCCCTGACGCTGGGCGGTTTTGCGGCACAAGGGAAACCGCCGGGCGGTGGCGCGATTTAGGGTACACCGCCGGACGCCAAAGTGTGACGTCGAGCGGTGGTCAGATGGGCTTGGGCCTGTTTTCTGTTGTGCTCCTCAGTTATAAATAGCCCTGTTACGATTTCCAATTCATTCTTTTGACAGAAGAGGGCGGCCAGACCTGCTTTTCACTCTCTGGGGAGGATCTCTTGGATGCTTAGACTCATTTTCATCTTTTCTAGGGTTTGTTTTTCATATCTTCCATTATTTTCATCTTGGTTCACCATGACAATGGTGAACTAAACCTTATTGTTGTTGGGGGAACAATGTAATCTTTTGATACTCTCTTTTATTGAAACTCTTGTTTAATTATATGAATTTCATATGTGTTTATTATCAATTGTTGGGTTCTCATCTGTGCTTAAAGCTTTTATCGTTTAACTCATTCGGTAACTATATTTGCCTTTATTGATATGGGGACGTACAATAATGACATGAACTGGTGAGAAATTCCTTGGTTAAGCAATACCACCTAGGGATAGGGGGTAGGACGACCAATTGTTTTTGCTTCTGTTTGTAACGCGTTGCTAGTTACTAGGGGAGGCTAGGGATAACAAGCCGGTAATTAGTAATAGGCCCTTTTCACCGAGGGATCGGGTTAAGGGGAGGCCAAGAAAGTTTGCATAACAATTAGATAATAAAGAAATTTAAACAAGAGGAGTAAATAAGAGAGAGAGGATTAGATGAAATTGTAAACCCCCAACAACTCCATTCATTCATACTCTTTTCTAGTCAATTGAATCAACACATTGCATGTTTATTTTCTGTCTTTGCATTCACCATCACTAATAATTTTTCTCTGCAAGTCTTACGATTTTGATTCACACGAACGAAAGGCCTTTCGAGTCTCATGGGAAGAACGATAATGAGTTTTACCATTTATATTACTTGAAACAATATGGTACACTTGTCATTCCGTTAACAAGTTTTTGGCGCCGCTGCCGGGGACTCGAGGTTTAACGTTTTCAAGTAGTGTGAATTGGCTGAATTTGACTTGTTTGTAATTATTTGTTTATATTTATATTTTGTTTGTTTTATTTTATTTTTCTGTGAAAGTGCTTTTAGGGGTATTTTTTCTTGTGTATGCAGGAAGGGATACACACTAGGAGCAAAAAAGATCAGCAACCTCTTCTCGAGGGGCTACCAGACAGGAGAAGGAGGAGAGTTAGTCATTCTGCACGTGAGAACTTTCCTTCTCCTGAATCACTTTTGCAATCTTCTCCACAAGACATAGAGGAGATGACGGATCAACCTCCTCCGAGACGCACACTGGGGGACTCAGCAAACACTGTGGGTCCCTTGAATTTCAACAGCATAGTCATTCCTGCGGACAATGCAACAAATTTGGTGATGAGCCCTGCACTCATCCAGCTGGTCCAGAGCAACCAGTTTCACAGATTGTCGAGTGAGAATCCCTACAAACATTTGACTATCTTTGGTGAAATTTGCAATACTGTTAAGATGGGCGGAGTCTCGAATGACAGGGTCAGACTTATTCTGTTTCCATTTTCTCTGAGAGGAAATGCCAAAGATTGGTTGCACTCATTCGCTAAAGGGACGTTCAGAAACTGGGATGCTTTAGCAAGAAGGTTTGTGTCTAAATTCTTTCCTCAATCGAAGATCAATCAAGGAAAGCTGGAAATCTCGTCTTTTAGACAAGAATATGAAGAAACTCTTGGGCATGCATGGGGCAGATTTAAGGGCTTGTTGAGAAAAACCCCAGTCCATGGGTTTGATAAGACGACTTACTTACTCACATTTATTGGAGGTTTGAACATACACTCAAAGATGATGTTGAATGCTGCTGCTCAAGGAGACATTAGAAGAAAGACAGAGGATGAAGCTTATGATTTGATAGAACTTATGGCAGACAATGAGGAGATGTACGATGCCCGTGCTGATGATGTTAAAGATGTTTCGATGTTGCAAACTAACATTGAGACAAGGGAGCAAAACAATGCAGTCTCTCAGCAGTTGGAGATTGTGGCAAAAACATTATTTGATTTGTCACAAACAGTTAAAGAGGCTTCCATAGTCCCACAACAACCTCATTTCATGCCTATACAAAGGAGTGCAGAGTCTGAAGAAATTTTTCAGAGAATTATGAAAAGAAGTGTGTGTACTGTAAGTTTGATGGAGAAAAGCAATGTGGAGGAAGCATGGGAGATTGTCACTAGAAGTGGGAGGATATTAAAGGAGAAAGAGGTTGAGAAAAATGAAAAAGAAAGAGAGTATTGAAGAAGAAAGTGAGCAAGAGGCGAAGCATGAGACAAAGAAAAATGTGTTGCATAAAGAGCAGGCAGAAGAGACTGTGAAAGCCAAAGAGAAAGATTATGAAAAACCACTGCCATACCCAAAAATATACTCTAGAAAGGAGAGAGAGAGAAGCAGTTTGAGCGTTTTATGGAGCTTTTCAAGAAATTGGAAATAACCATACCATTCTCTGAGGCACTTCAGCAGATACCATCTTATGCAAAGTTTTTAAAAGAACTAATTACAAAGAAGAGGAAGCACCTTGAAGAGGAAACAATTGAGGTGCAAGGAAATTGCAGTGTAGTTTTACAAAGGTCACTACCTCCTAAATTACAAGATCCAAGCAGTTTCACTATTCCTTATACTATTGCAGAATTAGATGTTGGAAAAGCTTTGATTGATCTTGGAGCTAGCATTAATTTGATGCCCCTCTCTATGTTCAAAAAGATTAGAGGAGTGGAGATTAGACCAACAAGAATGGTTCTTCAATTAGCAGATAGATATCTCAAATATCCTTATGGAATTGTTGAAGATGTGATAGTCAAGGTAGATAAATTCTTATTTCCAGTGGACTTTGTTGTAATGGAAGAAAATGGAGATGCGCCTCTGATTCTTGGAAGGCCCTTCATGAAGATAGCTAGGATCGTATTTGACATGGAAAAAGGAAAGCTTAAAGTGCAGGTACAGGATGAGGAGGTGGATTTTCATGTGTTTCAGGCAATGTCACATCCTAAAGACAACAAGTCATGCTTTCAGATCGATGTGGTAGAAGAACTTTGCATGACACAAAGGAGTAGGGTCTGTAATGCATCATGCTAGAAAGAACTCTTATTAATGAATGTGAAGACCTGAATGAAGAAAAGGATAAAATGAAACAGGAATGTGTCCAAGAGTTGGATGCAACAAAAGAAATTCCAGCAAAATAGGCCCTTTTTGAAAAGATTGAGTTTAAATAAAAAATTCCAGAAAGTAAGATTGAACTGAAGGAGTTACCACCACATTTGAAGTATGTGGTTTTTGAAGATAATGGAGGAAAGCCAGTCATTATTAGTACTTCATTATCTTCAGAAGAAGAAGGAAAGTTGGTGGAAGTCTTAAAAGCAAACAAAGGTGCCATAGGCTGATCAATTGCAGATCTCAAGGGCATAAGTCCCACATATTGTATGCATAGAAGAAGATTATAGACCTGTGGCGCAACCGCAAAGGAGACTCAATCCTGTAATGAAGGAAGTTGTGAGAAAAGAAGTATTGAAGTTATTAGAAGCAGGAATTATTTATCCTATTTCTGATAGCAAATGGGTGAGTCCAGTTCAAGTTGTACCAAAGAAAGGAGGGATGACTGTCATTCATAATGAAAAGAATGAGCTTATTCCTACAAGGACAGTCACTGGATGGCGAATGTGCATTGATTACAGAAGGTTAAACACAACTACCAGAAAAGATCATTTTCCCTTACCTTTTATGGATCAGATGTTAGAACAATTGGTTGGACAAACTTATTATTGCTTCCTGGATGGCTATTCTGGATATAATCAAATTGTGGTAGATCCTGAAGATCAAGAGAAAACAACATTTACATGTCCGTTTGGTATTTTTGCCTACAGAAAAATGCCCTTTGGATTATGTAATGCTCGAGCTACATTTCAGAGGTGTATGCAAGCAATCTTTGCTGATTTCATGGAGAAAAGCATAGAAGTCTTCATGGATGATTTTTTAGTTTTTGGGGATTCCTTTCAAAAGTGTTTGACCAACTTGGATGTTGTGCTTAAAAGATGTGTTCAAACAAACCTTGTTCTGAATTGGGAGAAGTGTCATTTCATGGTTACGGAAGGGATTGTGTTAGGGTACAAAATTTCAGCCAAGGGAATTGAAGTGGATAAAGCGAAGGTGGAGGTTATTGAAAAGCTTCCACTACCCACCAATGTGAAAGGAATTCGAAGTTTTCTGGGACATGTTGGATTTTATCGACGATTTATTAAGGATTTTTCAAAGATTGTCAAGCCATTGAGTAATCTGCTTGCTAAAGATACACCCTTTTTAATGAGTCCTAAATGTCTGCAAGCTTTTGAGATTTTGAAGAAGAGATTGATTTCCGCTCCAGTAATTGTAGCTCCTGATTGGAGTAAGGAGTTTGAACTTATGTGTGATGCTAATGACTATGCCATAGGCGCGGTGTTGGGCTAAAGAAGAGAAAAGGTTTTTCATGCTATTTACTATGCCAGTAAAGTTTTGAATGAAGCCCAACAGAATTATGCTACTACAGAAAAAGAATTTTTGGCTATAGTTTATGCATTGGAGAAATTTAGATCTTATTTCATTGGATCTAAGGTGATTATTTATACGGATCATCCAGTTATAAAGTATTTATTGACAAAACCAGACTCAAAGCCACGATTGATCAGATGGGTACTTTTGCTATAAGAGTTTGACATAGAAATTCGTGATAAAAAGGGAAGTGAAAATTTGATTCCTGACCATTTATCCCGATTAGTCAATGATGAAGTAACAAGAAAGGAGAAGGAAATCTGGGAGTCATTTTCAGATGAAACTCTTTTATATATTCAGCAAAGACCCTGGTTTGCTGACCTGGCTAATTTCAAAGCTACAGCTGTTATTCCTGAAGGATTTAATTGGCAACAGAAAAAGAAGTTCTTACATGATGCTAAACAATTCATTTGGGATGATCTGTACTTGTTCAAGATAGGAGCAGACAATCTTCTGAGGAGATGTGTAACAAAGGAAGAAGCAGAAAGGATCTTGTGGCATTGCCATAATTCTCCGTGTGCAGGTCATTATAATGGTGAGCGCACAGCTACAAAAGTTCTGCAAGCTGGATTTTATTGGCCAATTGTGTTTAAAGATGCCCATAATCATGCTCAGAGTTGTGATAAATGCCAAAGGACGAGGACTATTTCAAGGAGGCATGAGATGCCACTGCAAGGAATTCTGGAGGTTGAAGTTTTTGACTGCTGGGGTATTGATTTTGTTGGACCCTTTCCTCCATCATTCAATAATGAGTATATTTTGGTAGTTGTTGATTATGTGAGCAAATGGGTGGAAGCTTTAGCATGTCCCAACAATGATGCTAATATGGTGATTGAATTTTTAAAGAGGCAAATTTTTTCACGATTTGGCACCCCTAGAGTACTCATCAGTGATGGGGGATCTCACTTTTGTAATGCTCAGCTTGCCAGGGTGCTTAAACATTATGGGGTGAAAACATAAGGTAGTTGCACCTTATCATCCACAAACAAATGGGCAAGCTGAAGTATCTAACCAGGAGATCAAAAGAATTCTGGAAAAGACTGTCACTCTTTCAAGGAAAGATTGGTCACAGAAACTAGATGATGCTCTTTGGGCATACAGAACCGCAATGAAAACTTCTATGGGACTCTCACCTTTTCAGTTGGTCTATGGAAAAGCATGCCATTTGCCAGTAGAGATGGAGCATAAAGCTTTGTGATCTTTGAAATTTTTGAACTTTGATCCTAATGAAACTCAAAGCAAACGAAGAAACTAGATGCTAGAACTTGAAGAAATGCGGCTGCACGCATATGATTCATCAAGGATTTACAAAGAAAAGGTGAAATTGTATCATGACAAAAAGCTGCTCAAGAGAACCTTCCATCCAGGGGAGTTGGTGTTATTGTTTAACTCAAGGCTGAAGTTGTTTCCTGGGAAGCTGAAATCAAAATGGTCAGGACCTTTTGTGGTAAAACAGGTATTCCAAAATGGAGCAGTGGAACTAGAACATTCAAATGATGAGAATCAACAGCGAAGCTGGATAGTGAATGAGCAGAGGCTCAAACATTATGTGGGAGGAGATGTGGATCAATTCGCTTCAGTTATGATGTTGGTGGATCCATGAGGTTTGGGTCAGGCTCGTGACGTTAAACAAGCGCTACTAGGAGGCAACCTAGATTCTCTCTTTACTTTTGCATTTTAAATTTTTAGAATAGGTTGAATTTTATTTTCAGTGTGTTTGCTTGGCTTGAATACTCTTTCTGAAGATGTTTGACTGAATAATGTGCATGATGAACTTATGTGATGATGATTTGATGTGAATGATTATTGAGTTGTGTTGCATGTTGATATCCTGTGAAGCAGATGTGTGATGAATTATGATTGTGGTCATGACGTTAAGTATGGTGTATGAATGAATGTGTGTGAGAAAGCAAGTTGTGTGAGGTATTGAATCCCAGAATTTAATTGTTATATGTATTGTTCACAGTGAATCATGAATATTATTGCCTTAATCTTGATGATTGATTGATTTTTATGTGAATGTCATATGATCAAGGCCATGTTTGAAAACCCTTCTCTAGCCAAATTTTCACCCAAAATGTTTCAAAGATTATACTCTTTTTGAACCTTAGCCTTAAACAGGATGAGAACCTTTGATTTGAAATTTCTACCTTGAGTTAAGTTGAGCTTAAGTGTATGCTTTGACAAGGTTCAAGTTTGAGGTTGTATGGGGGAAATTGAAAAGCTGGTGAAAAGCATTGAGCTCAATTATTGAAAAAGAACAATGCATGAGAAAAAGAAAAGAAAAGAAGAAAAGCATGAAAATGAGCTCAATGAAAAAGAAAAGGGAAGAAGTTGGGAAATAAGTGAGATTGGTGAGGAAGAGAGTTGAGTTTAAATGTGGAATATTATGGTAGTTCTCTTGACTCAAGGATTTTGTTTTCCAGAAAACCCAATTTTTCTTGTTAGCCTAGCCTCATTATAAGCCTTGAAAAAGTCCTTTTGATGGCATTTGCATGTGAAGATGTTGATTGTTTAAGATGAATGGCAATTTTATTTCATGTGAATTGTGAATGATAAAGAGTGGAGTGCTACCCTAAACACTTGAGTGATTGAGTGAAACACTTGTTTGGTGAGAACCTCTAAAGTTCATGATTGCATTTTTGTTTAATGGACTGATCATTCATAATGTGTGACATCTGTTGAGGAAAGCATGAGCTAAATTAAGTTGAGAACATGCATGCATCTTGATTTGATTTCACTGATTATCTGAAATTGAGTAAGTCTTGTCATGTACTTTAGGAGTGTTGAATCATTGGATGAAAAGGTAGAAAGCCAAGCTCTGTTTTGTTTTATTGTTTTCTTCTGTTTTGCTTGAGGACAAGCAAAGTCCTAAGTTTGGGGTTGTGATAACGGCTGAAAAACCGTTATTTTCATATGTTATTTTGGACTAAATTACACCCTTTACTGCTTAGAATGAGCTTAGAATCAAGTAAAACTCAATAAATGAGTCAGTTGAGAGTCAAAAGTTGTTTTTAGCGATATTATGCTTGTTTTGCATTGTTTTGCAGCAAATTTGATAGAAGTGAAGATGGGGATGAAAATGAAGGTCCTAGACTCAAGGAAAAGGAAGAAAATTGAAGAAAAGAAGAGTCTAGGGACCGCCCGGCGGTAGACCCCTGGCACCGGGCGGTCCGACGGAAGGAGAAGACACCAGCAGAGGACGCCAGGCGACAGACCCCTGACGCCGGGCGGTTTTGCGGCACAAGGGAAACCGCCGGGCGGTAGATCCCTACCGCCGGGCGGTGGCGCGATTTAGGGTACACCGTCGGGCAGCAAAGTGTGACGTCGGGCGGTGGTCAGATGGGCTTGGGCCTGTTTTCTGTTGCGCTCCTCAGTTATAAATAGCCCTGTTACGATTTCCAATTCATTCTTTTGACAGAAGAGGGCGGCCATACCTACTTTTCACTCTCTGGGGAGGATCTCTTGGATGCTTAGGCTCCTTGTCATCTTTTCTAGGGTTTGTTTTCCATTATTTTCATCTTGAACCAAGACAATGGTGAACTAAACCCTATTGTTGTTGGGGGGACAATGTAATCTTTTGATACTCTCTTTTATTAAAACTCTTGTTTAATTATATAAATTTCATATGTGTTTATTATCAATTGTTGGGTTCTCATATGTGCTTAAAGCTTTTATTGTTTAACTCATTGGGTAACTAATATTTGCCTCTGGTGAGAAATTCCTTGGTTAAGCAATACCACCTAGGGATATGGGGTAGGACGACCAATTGTTTTTGCTTCTATTTGTAATGTGTTGCTTGTTACTAAGGGAGGCTAAGGATAGCAAGCCGGTAATTAGTAATAGGCCCTTTTCGCTGAGGGATCGGGTTAAGGGGAGGCCAAGAAAGTTTGCATAACAATTAGATAATAAAGCAATTGAATCAACACATTGCATGTTTATGTTCTGTCTTTGCATTCACCACCACTATTAATTTTTCTCTGCAAGTCTTACGATTTTGATTCACATGAACGATAAGGCCTTTCAAGTCTCATGGGAAGAACGATAATGGGTTTTACCATTTATATTACTTGAAACGATATGGTACACTGGCCATTCCGTTAACAGTACACCAGAAGAAGCCTGGTCGAGAAAGAAACCTGATGTTCATCACTTGAGGATTTTCGGTTCAGTCTGTTATAAGCATGTTCCAAACGAGGTGAGAAGGAAACTTGATGACAGAAGTTAAACATTCATTCTTGTGGGCTACCATCCAACAGGTGCATACAAGCTTTATGATCCAAAGAATAAGAGAATTGTTATCAGCAGAGATGCGATAGTGGATGAGTCTGTTGTCTTCAATTAAGAGAATGTTGATACTAACCGAACCAATCAAACTAATGATGTTGTAATTACCTGGCTGGAGGAGGACAAAACTGAAGAAACCAAACTGACATCAAATAACGAGGTTGCTGATACCAGACGGTCACAGAGAGTGCGATTTCCATCCTCAAGACTAGCAGATCATGAGGTATTCAATGATTGTGATATAACATATACTGGTGAAATTGTACATTATGCTCTTCTTGCAGGTGCAGAAACGCTTACTTGGGAACAAGCTATAAAACTAAAGGAATGGAAAGATGTTATGTTGGAGGAAATTTGTTCCATTGAGAAAAATAGCACATGGAACCTTGTGGAGCTACCTTCTCATCAGAGAGCTATAGAAGTAAAGTGGTTCTTCAAGACCAAATACAAATAAGACGGAAGTGTGGCAAAGCTGAAAGCGAGATTAGTGGCAAAAGGGTTCTTGCAAAGACCAGGAATCGACTTTACAGATGTATATGCTCCTGTAGCTAGGCTGGAAAGAGTGAGACTTGTGATTGCTATTGCTAACTTCCTTGGCTGGAGCATCTATCAAATGGACGTCAAGTCCGCGTTTCTGAATGGCTCTCTCTCGAAGAAGTCTTCGTTAATCAACCACCAGGATTTGTCAAGAAGGGTCAAGAATCTATGGTGTATAAACTAAATAAAGCATTATATGGTCTTTGACAGGCACCACGAGCTTGGAACAGCACATACACTCACTACTTATCAGGTATGGATTTCATAAATGCAATGTTGAGTATGGAATTTATGTAAAATTCATTGAGCAGGTAGGTACTTTACTGGTATGCCTATATGTTGACGATCTGCTGGTCACCGGAAGCTCCACACACGAGATCGAAACATTCAAACTAAAGATGAAGAACGAACTTGAGATGACAAATCTGGGCAATCTGGGATACTTCCTCGGCATGGAATTTGTGCAAACAGAGGAAGGATTCATCATGCATCAGAAGAAATATATACTAGAGACACTCGAAAGATTCAACTTGAAAGGTTGCAACAGCACATATATTCCTATTATGGTAAACCTGAAACTCTCACAGCAGCTAGAAGAAGCCAAGGTGGACACAACGTTATTCAAACAAATCGTAGGAACTCTTCGTTATATTTGCAATAGCAGGCCGGATATCAGCTTCTCAGTTGGACTCATCAGTAGATTTGTGCATGATCTGAGACAGCCTCACTTACCAGCAGCCAAGCACATACTTCAATGTACAGTGGACTTTGGTCTTTTCTTTCCCAGGAAAACCGGTGATACAATCGGCGTCTTGGAAGCATGGTGTGATGCAGATTGGAGTGGAGACCAGGTCGACAGGAAAAGTACTTATGGATACTTGTTCAAACTATTTGGAGCCTCCATATCCTGGTGCTCGAAGAAACAAACAGTTGTAGCACTTTCATCCTGTGAAGCCGAGTACATCTCAGCAGCTGAGACTGCCTGCCAATGCACATGGATAGAAGCCATTCTTCAAGAGTTGATAATTGATCATATCAGACCAACACGCTTAATGGTAGATAGTAAATATGCCATCAACTTATCCAAGAACCCAATTTCTCACGGTAGAAGCAAACACATAGAGACAAAGTACCATTATCTCAGAGAATGTGTTAATGAAGGGAAGCTAGAGCTGGTGCACTGCTGCTCGGATGAACAAAAGGCAGACATTTTCACCAAAGCACTACGTCAAAGTAGATTTGAAAAACTTAGGATGTTACTTGGTGTTAGACCTCTTAGAGATTTAGATTTAAAGGGGAGTATTAGAAAGTATATCTAAACCTGTATCTTAACCACTTTACCTGGCGTTTTACTGTCATCTCGTGTATATATATCGTTTGGCTAATAAAGAAATACAACTCGTATTTTTCACTTTATCTCTGTGCATTACTTCCTCTATCAGTTTAGGTGCTCTGTTTCTCTACCACCCACACTCTATCAGCCTCTGCGGCCTTGCGCTTTGTTGATCGCATGGGAGCTTCCACTGCTATTCCCCCTAAGTGGGACGCGCATGGCTCCTACGATCCCTTCTTTCGGAACTTCTCTAAAATCCTTCACATCCAACCAGGACGAATTTTGATCTTCGTTCACGTCAAACCTCCCATCTGCGTATGTAAACCATTATGTAAGCACAAAATTTAGATTCAAGATTCGATTTTGTTAGCACTATTCTCCAATTACTACTTGGAGCTGAGGCTATAATTTGTTCGGTAGAAACTAACACATAAGTATTATGTGTTAGTATGTGCTTTTTTTTTAATTTCATTTTCTTTACTGGAATTTGCATAATACCTTTGGAACTCTACATGGTGGTTCTGTTGGGACTTTGACTGAGATTATGTCAACTGCTCTTGTGCTAGAACGGTAGTTGCTGAGGATAAAGAACTTTTTCTTGGGGAAATTAGCATTTCTTACATGTTTGCCACTCCAGCAAATGTGAGTATATAATCAGTCTTTATGCTTTCCATGGTTTTCTATTGAGATACATCGTATATAAATGATAGAGTCTGTTCGGTGGTGTGTTGCATGAGGAAATGCAGTGCTTTATTTGATTGTATTTTGAAACAATATAGCAAAGCTTGAGGACATAAGAAAAGAAAGCAAACCACTTAGAACTTTAAGTAATTAGTTTGAGATGCTTGGACTCTTATAATTATAAATAATGTTGCTCATCATCATTCAAATTTTGTTGCTCAGTTTCTTAGGATTCGATCAGTGTGATCAGGACCTCCCTGATTATACTTCGAAGATAACTATGCCTACAATTGGATAACAGAATTTTATTAAGACAAATACAGCCATCAAAGCCTGACCCAAAATTCTGGAACTTCTTGTTATTATTGTTTTTCTCTAAATTCTTGAGAACTTGAAAAATCAACCTTAAAATTATCGTTCCAACAATTTAGATTATTATTTCCATTCCCCGACAAGAAGTAAAAGGGCATTAAGGTTAGGACTTCTGCCAAATAATGAACAAGTTTCCTATTCATTCAATGTGTTAGGGGTGATCATGAATTGGAGTTTCAAAATTCAATCCAGATCCATTTTAACTAAATCACAATGAATTGGATTTCTACAATCTAATTTAAATTGGATTAATTACAATTTGCTTAGCTTTTCCAAACTAGATTTAAATTTAGATAGACATTGGTATGACTTGGATTCAACTTGGCCATGCCCAACCTAACATGGGCTCAGCCTTGCTAGACCCAATCCTATTGGATTAGGCCTAACATGGACTTGACCTAAACCTAACCTAGTCAAACTAGAATAAAATTGATTTGGGTTCAACCTAACTAAGTCACAACCTGAACTAGGTTAGACCCAACCCAATTCAACCAGACTTGGGCCCTAGCCTTAACCCAACCTAACTTGTCTAGACCCAGCTTGAGTCAACTTGACTTATTGGCTCGACCTGACCTTGGATGATTTTGGTCCAATTTGGCTTTTACTAACATGGATCCAACTAGATGTGGGCCTAGGTTGACTTGACTTAACCGAGACCCAAGTAGGCTTGGCCCAACATGGACTTAGGCCAATTTGAACCCACCTAAACTCGAGCCATCTTAGCTCAACAAGGGCCCACTCTATTGGGCATGACGTGGGCCCACATTGACTTGGATTTATGTGAATCTAGGCCAACTCAGTCTGGCTCAATCCAACTTGGGCCCGTGTTAAATCAACCTAAATTGGGTCTGGCCAATTTGGCCTAATGTACATCCAAGTTGACTTGTTCTAACCTAGGCTCATATTGACTCGTTCAAACGTGGACCTAGGCTTAACTCGATCAACTTGATATAGATCTAGGCTGACATGGGTCCAACTCAACCCAACCTGACATGGGTCCATCCATAACTTTGCCTTAGGCCTAAGCTAACCTGATTTGATCCCAAGTGTGTCTTATCCCATGCCATCCTGACTTGGGTTTGTCTTGGCTTAGCCTAACTTGGGTTTGGTATAGCCTGGCTTAACTTTAGCATGATATAGTTCGGCTTGTCTTTGACTTGATCCAACCCAACCTTACACTACTTGGGCTCGATATAACCTAACCTTGCATTACTTGGGCTCAAGCTGACTCTACCTTGCATGAATTGGATCCAACCTAACATGGTCTCGTCTTCCTTGACCTAACTTTTCATAACTTAAACTAACCTAGAATCATCTTAATTTTGGATTTTCAAAATGTAAAAAATTATTTAATCTATAATATCTAATACAAGTCCAATTAAATGGATTGGACTTAAAATCCAATAATATTGATTTGGATTTCAAATCAATGTATTAAAATAAACTTAAAGTAAAATGAATTTGGATAATTATGGATTGGATTTAAAAATTTGGATTTTTTATTCCCTCTACCACGATGTTGGTGAGTCGCATTGACATTTTTGGTGGATGACTATTACATTGTGTTTCGGTTTGTGGGGTCGAGGGTAAAGTCTTCTTACACAATTTATCTTTTGACTCCAAGCTTAGGTCACAGTTTTGTCCTTGATTTTCTTTGCACCGTTTGGTCCGATCGGGCGTCATTTGCAAAAGACACTCTGACTCTCAACTCAGTGTTTGTTTGGGTAATTTAGCAATAAATGCATAGGAAAATAACCAACTACATGAATATCAAACCTGTAATTATAAACTTTCGTGATGGACTTATGATTAGAACTCTTTCAATTATGGCCCATGCACTCATAACTTGATCTAGAATTAACTTGATTACTTTTGATAGTTAATATGATTTTTTTGATCGCTTTATTGGTGGATGATCAACTGTTCGATTTATGACTGACTGGACATATGGTACATATTACATATTAAGGTTCTTGGATTGCTCTTGAGTTTGAGATATTATTTTTGGATGAAGATCCTAAATAGTGCACGATTCGGCTTAGACGTGAACCAATTAAAAATCAAATTTAAATTTGGATTGAAAAGATAAAAAGTGCTTGGATAATTATACTAAATATGTTCACATGGATAAAAAGTGCTTGGATAATTACCATGTATCATACTTCATTTCAAGTGTTGGCAATCTCTTCTATAACATTACTAAATATGTTCACATGGCAAGAGTTCATAATTAGTCTGCAATTTTAAATCAATTATAATAAAAAAAATACGATAAATCACAAGCTAATAAGTTATAATATTATTCTCAAATAGCCATAACTAATCATAAGAAAGAGTATTAAAGTTAAAAAGAAAAATTCCCAGATTTTATTTACACAATAGAAGAACAAAATTATCTTCACAAAAAGAATATGAAAAAAAAGGAAAGAAGATCATTTTCTAAATGAAAACTAGAAAAGAATATTATATATATAAGAAATAAAGATAATTCTTTTATCTCATTATATTCACACTAAACACTAATAAAAATAATTATCCTTAAACTAAGTATTAAGAGGGGGAAAGAGAGAGCAACAAATACTGCGTTGGGAAAACAATGAGAGGGAGAGTGAGAGAGGAGAAGGAACGGATATGGAAGAAAAAGAAGAGGAAAGGAGGATACATGTATCAGTAATTTGAAGGTCATGTATGAAAACCTGATAAAAATAAAATTTTAAACAAAAGTAAAAATAAAAAGTGTTTTATAATTTAAAAATTAAAAACATATTTAACTCTAATATTAGATATAAAATTAAGCAATTGATAACAATACTATATGATTCAAATTAATTTAAATGTATTTGGATGAATTTCGTTTGGAATACCATAAAAAATTCTTCAAAACAATTGGTTTTATGGTAAATGCAAATCAATCCAATCAATGAATTATAGAAGTGCCTTTAATAAAGAAGTATGTGATCTATATACACAAGCTATTCAACTTGGGGTAATGAACAAATTAAGAGACTATTTAGATCAATATATCATTCAAAACACTAAAATTAAAATAACATTCTAAATTTGTTAAGTGTTGAAAATTCATTCTAACTTTTTTTCATACACCATTCTTATGAAGTTCAAAATCTAAATTTTATATTCTCAAAACTATAAAAACCAAATTACAATTTTATTTTATACATACAATCCAACATGTATTTTCTATTTTATATTTCAAAACATATAATCTAAAATATAATTTACATTTTAAATTGTACATTTCAAAATAAAAAATTTACACAAAAAGTATCACACCCCATTTACTATCCCTTCTTAGTGCTGTCCACATGTCATCCTTTCAGCTTCCTAGGATGAGTGACAGACAGGATCTGTAGTTCATTTAATTCTCCAATCTCGGAAACCGTGTGACTGCAAAGAGAATGAAGAGTTTCTGGTAGTGGAAGCCATGTGGCAGATGGAGGATAGACCGACCGTCCGGATTAGAGGCCATATTTAAGGTGGGATTTTAAATTCCGGCACCACTTTCTGCATGCAACTTTTCTTCTTCCTCATATTCAAATTCCAGAAACCACCATATTCTCCACCTTCTCTCTAGAACCCCAAACTTCTCTTTAAGATTCTGACCATTTCTCCATCTCTGATCACCTTGCCCCTTTCAGAATAATTCTTCCCAGCGTCAAGATCTTTCAATCGCACCGATCGGATTCTCAATTGGAGCACTTTGGACTTTTGGAAGGAAACTATAGAAATAGAACCTTAGAAGTTAGCTGGAATAGAGGTAATGGAAGCTTATAAAAATTAAATTATGATTTCTTGTATGGTTGAAAATATGATTTGATGTATGTTTGTTGAACTATGTATGCTGTTGTTAAATTATGTATCTTGGTTAGAAACTTAGAAAAATGTATGAAACTTAGTGAAAAACTGAATCTGTAATCGAATGGTCATTAGGACCGTTCGGTTTCCCCTGAAAACCTTTGATCCGGTCCCTTATTACTGAACTTAAATCATACTAATAATTAGTCGTTTGGATTGTTCAGTCTTACGCTGAACGCCGTCTTATACGAAATATCCGGCAGAGAATTACTTGGTCATATACTGAGTATTCGTTCACATATTAACCTTCCGGAACGTTCGGTCCTACACTGAACGTTTGGTTTATAATGATGATTAATTCCTTAGAAGTACTAGGTCTTATACCATTATTTGAGTTCCTAAAAGGTCCGGCTTATCATATTAGTTATTTGGAAAGTGTTAGGTCTCACACTGACACTTGATTCCTCAAGGAGTGTCCGGTCTCATACTGACACTCGTATTATTGAAGAGAACTCCTTGTTTAAAACGTCTGTTGACTAAATCCGTTGACTAAGTTCGTCCTTCCTTGATTTAGCTTGTTGATTCTTATTATTGAGTTCCTATTGACCTTCCATTCGGTTACTTCTAACCGTTAGGTTCTCATTAACTAGTCTAATTTTGCTTCCATTCTTGAGTTATATTGATCTTTTCTTCGAGTTGTTATTTACTAAGTCCTCTTTACTTCATTGTTAAACTTCTAGTAACTTTTACAGTCCGGTGATCATTGGGGCAAGTACTCTTTGCTTTCTTTGTTGAGTTAACCCTTTATTCTTTCATCCAGTTCTCCTTAACTTAGTATATTTTCATTTTTAATGTTATAAGTCCGTTAAGTTATTGTCCGGTTTTTATTGTTTTATAAGAGACTTCCAAGGAGGAATGTTTCTGATTGATGATAGTTGGTATAGTATGATCATGGTTAAGGCTCAGGTTCTGACTCTATCATGATATTCCGTGATTACGCCTTCTCAAGTAGAGAAGGGTAACTCATGTGTGAGAATGGCAAGAGGTCCTTTAGCCTCAGGGTATTTCTATACCGAGGTGGTTCCACTGGACTAACCTCGGGTGGCGGTCTGTTGAATGTATCCTAGCCAGGTCCACCCGGGTGCAAAGGGTGGCGAACATACATAGTCATACCGTCCGGACAGAGTCTAAAGAAAGTGAATACGTTTATTTTTGTGTTATATACTTTACTGATGATTCATGGTTGAAATGGTTATGTATGAGATGTGTGTGTATATTTTAAAAATGCATGAAAATGATTAATTGGATTTACATAAGCTTACCCTTATCTGTTTTATCTTGGTTATGTTGTCACCGTCCAGTTTGTTCTCTTCACTGTAATGATCATCCATTTTGAATGTGAGCAAAGGGTGCTCTTGAAGATACTTTGGAAAATGCCCTGCAGACAGAGCAACCTTTGGACGTGATGCCAGAAAGCTGTCCAGGACCGTCCGGTCCTTACAATAGATTTTCTTTATTTTGTTTAGTGTAAATAACCGTTCGGTTCAGTGTTTTGTAGGAACCGTTCGGCCTAGATATCCTTTTGTATTATCGTTCGGTCTTGAACTCTTACCTTGACCGTTCGGTCTTAGCCTGTATATTGTATCAAAATCTTGTTCTCGGCCAGACGAAATTTTATATTCTCTTTCATTATGTGTTAATCTTTATCCACTGTTCTCTATTATTATTCATGTTAACTCCTAGAATAAATTATAGTTTTCAAACTATATTTATTGGGATGTTACAAAAAGTACACAAAATAGTGCACATTTGATTTAACAATTAGAGTCATAGAAACTACTCAAAATAGCTTTAACTTAAATGCAGATCTCAGATTCGGGTTTACTTTTATTTAATGAAAAACCAAACATGCATGTTTCTCAAGGATGTACTTGTATGGACACTCGCCTAAATGTCACATGTTAAGATTTTGAACTGTAAAACATAATAACAAATATTCAATTCTATTTATTAGTTACCCGGTTGATGCTTGTGTTGACAGACAATGGAGGATGTGTTTACTGTTTACATTTGCCTTCAAGCATAATCTATACATTCACGCCACAATGAAATGCTTTGGTTCATAAAAGGAGTGAATATAAACCTCGTGTCCCAATTGCACTGTCAGAACTGCTTCCAGCCACAGCATGCAGAAAGAAGATTATATACACTCAACGTGTCTCGAGAGCCATAATAGCTCTGGCACTTCAAAATCATGTCAACAAATTTGCAATGCCTGGCCACTCCCAAGAAGTGTCCCATAAGAAAGTGCCATTTTTTCCTATGAACTGGTGTTGCTATGGGAGAAGATTGTATGGATGACATTCAACTGCAAAAAGGTTCGAAAATAATTCAAACTCGATTCTTACAAGAATGAAAAGGACAAGTCGTGATGCACACACCAGAGCCACAATATTGGTTTACATAAAAATGGCATTGACAAAGGCATCCGCATCAAAGGGTTGAAGATCTTCAACACCTTCACCAACACCCACAAATTTTACAGGGATTCCAAGCTCATCAACCACGCTGACCTGCCAACATAAATTATTCCTTAGCATGATCACCCCACCCCAGAAACGAATAGTACTGCCAATAGTGAAAAATCATTCCAAAAACTATTAAATATCATTTAAGAGAAAAAGAAAATGAAGAGAATACCACACAGCCACCTCTTGCAGAGCCATCCAATTTGGTCAAAATTAAACCAGTGACACCCACAACCTGTCTCAAGGTCAAAGGATTCAGAGAAATTTTTTTAATAAAGCTCACAGCAAGTTAATACGGAAGGCAAATATAATACTAAATGTTGAGATACTATGAGCGAGAATATCTAAAAATATGTAAGGCAATGAATAATAAGACTGAGAGGAACTCGTATACCTGAAAACTACAACATATTTTTCACTGACCACCACTCGTTTGGCCGTAGTATGTTTGCTAAATAAATAAACCTCTAAATCTTCATTCCCTTACTGATATTTTTTTTCAAAGATGTATTATGCTTTATATTCTAATGTATTCCTTTTGTCCCCATTTCACGGTGTGTTTATACTTTTTCTTTCCAGATTGAATTGTGCACTACATCTCTATTAACTCTAATATCAGAATTGCATGTTTAAACAATAACCGTATTTGGCCTCAAAGCATTGCACAAGAAGGACCAGAAGGTATCATAGTATACATATTTTATATTCCCTAGTTTTAAGAGGAAAAAAAAGTTAAAAGTTGGCATTTAGAAATAAATTAAGAAATTGAATTCCATTACTACATAAATGTTCCCCCATATGCATCAAATGATCCAGTGAAACTACCGAGGAATTTGTATATATTTAACTCTAGGTACAAAGAAAGCACAACTCATTGACTACCGGTTGCAAGATTTGATCTAGATTTGTTCTACAATCTCTTCCCATTTTCTGTTTCAATTACAATATTGAAATGCAATCTTTAGTTTCAATGTCAAAGATCCAATGACTCTCCCAAAGAATCAATCTAAATATCAAATGGTATTCTCATATACTGATAGGAGGGATTGAAGAAAATTTTCCCCAAACTCAACAAATATAAAATTTAAAAGGCAGAAGTAGAATTTACATCATTGAATTCTCTTGCTTGTGGCAACATATTCAGACCAGTGGTCCCATCCAGAACCAGTAGGACCTCCTGCAATCATTGTCAAAACCCTCGTTTTATGATATACTTCTGAGTTTGTTCGGCAAGAATGAAAAAGAGAAATGGAAAACATGTTCAAGGAAAGACGTTTTTATTCACACACATCAAGATTTACTAAACTACTAAGAGAACTAAGGACAAATAAATAAGTACTACATAAAACATACACAGTAGTTATATTAAGAGATGTAGCAAAGGATGCTACAGAAAGATAATATAATAATAATAGTAAAGAAAAAAAAGGTGAAAGATAATATAATAATAATAATAAAGAAAAAAGGTGTTAGTTTCTGTCAGGTTTAATAATGCTGTTCAACTATCGAATGAAGAATAAATTTAACAGAAAACGAAGTAGGTGTATTAGTATAAATCCTTTGACACCATCTCACCAAAACAGACAAAAGAAAAATACCATCCACGTTATAATTATTCATCAACTTCCACCTAGAGGTCTAAAAGCTTACTCCAAAATGTTGCCAGAAAATAAAAGAATATAAAACGTTTTTAAGATATTTAACCATAAGTATATACAAAAAACAAGCATAGATGATCGAGTGCTCAGCAGTTCCCAAACATTTACCAGCAGCAAGATTAAGTTGGGGGAAAAAGAGTAAACAACTTGGCTTACATTGGGTGCACCAGGAATGACTTTAGCAACAGACTTTTTACAGGAAATCAACTCTTCCATTAAGCTGTAATTAGTGTGTAAACCTGAGAAAATAACATGATCCCCATTGCTAATATATCTAGATAGTTCATTAAACACAAAGAGCAAGTGTGAAACTTGTACTTACGACCAGATGTATCACATAAAACTACATCAAAACCGAGCTCTTTTCCCTTTTTTACAGCCTGTGAAAGCACTGCAAGTAATACAGTAGGAAGAAAATTTAGTATCAAAGCCAACGCAAAATATATCCAAATAAAGATGCTATAAAATTTAAAAGTGATCAACAGCAGATCCAAGATCCAAATTTAACTCCATTTGTACCTGATGATGCTTTTGCTTTCTGTGATTCAGCCACAACAATCTCACATCCAGTCCTTTCTGCCCATATTTCCAACTGATCACTAGCAGCAGCTCTAAATGTATCACCAGCCGCCATCAATATCTGGAAGATTTTTAAAAGTAAGAAAGGAAGACCACCATGGAATTCTAAATCCTAAATTGTGAAGCATAAATATGTGACAAAAGGTAATATGATACAACAAAAGATATTAAAGCTCAAACAAGAGAACACCAAAATCCATCAATTCCTTTCAATCTGGAAACAATAAATTGATTTTAAAATTATAACAGGTACATAGGAACATAAACAACATTTTCTAAATTTAAAAAATGCAGACCAAGGAGTTTTAATGCATTCTCTTCTCTGAATAAAAAGAGGTTGATCCTTGGGGCAACAGTAGAGTTGCTTCCTTGTGACTAGGAGATCATGGATTAATCTTCATGCACCAACTAAGACCAACTTCATATATTTTGATAATATCAAACGACAGAGGACTAAATATAAGCAACTAACAATCTTCAAGGACTTCCCTGGGGAATTTGGAAGTATGTTTGCAACCAAACATTACCCCATATGATAGTGTCTGATAAACTGATAGGTACCCTAATTTATTTAAAACTGTAAAGACTTCCAATACAGGTTCTTGGTTGTTCACCCAGAAAAACTAAACAGCTTTATTAACAATGAAACAAGCACAGTAATCTAAATTGTTACACTAGCCCTGATCTTTTGAGAGGACCAGACTCTAACTAGCCTTCCTTTTACAAAACTTCCTAAAAAACTGTTAAAAACATCTGTCTACACAGACTTTATAAAAGTTTGAGAGAACAAAACCTACCCAAAGACAGTTATAATTGTTTGTCCCTTTTATTTCTCCTAATATAAACATTTCTTTTGAACCTATCATAAACTAATTCCATTGGTTTCTGTTAAAAACCAAATTTCAGGAAAGTAATTAAGAAGAGTATTTTTTTTTTAATGGTTTCTACAAATATTTAGTTCTTCATTATCCCCTTGTGATTGCATTCTCTTCCTTATGATCCATTTTTCTTATTTGAGATACTTGGCATCTTTCAAGAATCCAAAGAGAAAGTTTTACTCCTGACTCCTGAATTAATAAAAGAAATAGTCATTCTGGATAAGGGCAAGGTATTGTCTACAATCAAACAAAATATAATTGAAGAAATGGAAGGAAAGAGAAAATTAATATTTATGAAGGATGGGCTAAACTCTCTGCAAGTTAGAAGTGGAAACCTCAAAAAAATAGTGGGCAGAAGACCAAAGAGAGGTGTAAAAGGTTCTTGGTCAAGTCATTGTTTATGATATTTATCTGAATAGTTGATAGGTACTCATTGACTCCCCAATGACATTACTATACAAGCTCTTAAAATTCAGAGAAGAGAAATCCCAGCAGGTCCTGTTGACCAACAAACTTTCAGTTGGAGATCAAAACAAAAACCAAAGCAACACTCAGATAATATAATACATAATCTAACCTTAGCCCCTTCATTCTTCAATCTATAGGCCAGCTTTCCTGCAAATAAAAGCTGAACAAGTTGGCATAGTTTTGGATATCTAAACAGCCAAAGAGAATTTGATTGCTTATTGGAAGAGGGAGGAAGAGTTTCATCAAATGATTTTATGAATTTATAATGTACGCATAATAACACTAACAATAGTCACGGTGATCCATAGTTTTATTCTTTTATAATTTTACATCCAATTGACACAATATAACCTTTGTAGGCATATTCATTAACTCTGGAGAAATAAATCTGACGTGGAACATAAAGAAAGAAAAAAACAGCATGTTGTCTAATGTCTCAATTATTTATTTCAATTATCACGGAATGGAATCAACAACTTAAGAATTTTTCTTACCCAAAGATGTTGTTTTCCCTCCACCATTAACACCAACAATCATTATTACAGCCGGCTTCCTAAACACGAAAAAAAAAAAATAATTAACCCAATATAAAGCACAAAAGTGAAGACAATAAAATTTAGTCTCATAGCAAAAGTAGAAAATGCTCACACCTGAATCCAAGTTGAAGTTCGGTTTTACTTCCCTTGGAGGTTAACAGTTCCAAAACATTCCTCTTCAATGCTTCCTAATGCCATTCAAATTAATGCACAACACATTCCATATCATAAAATTAGAAAATGCCTGATATATTATCAACTAACCTGATAAAATAGGGGAAGGGAGATTTCAGTAACTAGTTCTGACCATGTTAAGGCCCAACCACAACCCAGTGAAAACAGCATATCAAGCATTGTTAAACTCCGAGACAGAAATAAATCAAAATTACAAACTCATAATGTAAGGTAAAATAAGAAGAACTAAATAAAAAGTAAAGCATTAGATAAGTACATTAGGAGCACACAAAAATGCCCTTCCAATAATAATAAACATTTATAAAGAATTATCCTCTAATATATTAAATGTTCATCAACCATTTCAACCCTTTTTCTCAAAATCTAATTTATTTTCAAAAATTCTTTCCCTCCATAGAATCCAATTTATACACGCAACCAACAAACTCTTAAGCACGTGCTAAACAACAATAACATAACCTTAAGTCCTTTAAGCCATTTGAAGCACATTTGAGGCGTGTTAGCAATTAATAAAATTCAAAGACTGACTCTCTTCAATCAACTCTGTTCAATTTATACCTTTATCTCATTCCCTGATTTAAGCTTCCCTGAAAATATATCCTCGCGCAAATTCTCTACAATCTTAATAGTGATTCTCGGGCCAAAATCAGACACTAAAAGAGCCTGCAATAAACAAATAAATAATTTAGTTAAAATGCAAAATTTTTGGTAAAATCCTAACTCTGTAGTTTATGAAAACTATACTCATAAAGAAAATAATTTAATTAGCATGCAATGCGTGTTTACATGAATTTTAAGATTGTCGAGTTTTATGATAGCTATTGTGAAAATTCTTATAATTAGGATAATCTTTTTACCATGATATCAATCAAAGTTGCATTAGAATCAATTTGGATCAAGCCAAGTAAGACTACTTTAAACAACAAAGTTTAAATTTTCCATAAGAGTGATCAATGCAACTGCACACTCAGAAACTTGCACCTGAACTCGAAACCATCAATTGAGCTAGGAATTACATTCTAGTTAATTCATAAGGTTGGATAATTTTTTCCATAAACTACATATAAAAAAATAAAACAAGTTTTACTATGATCCAAAAAATTAACTTATGCATAAGAACTAAAAATAAATTCATAAAAGAATTTAGTCGAGAGAATTTATACCCTTAATTTAATATCAATTTATAAAGAAATTCTTAAAAATACAAACATGTTCCGTTCAGCGTTGCACACACACAGTATTTAGGATAACGTGAATGCAGGAAAATTAAATTCTAAATAAAATATATAAAACTAAAAAAAAAAAAAAAACGTGTTTAGAAATGAATAAGAGGAACCTCTTCGAGTTCGTCAAGGACTCGGTCGGTGTCGGCCAGGTTCCAGTAGAGCAGAAGCTCGTCGATGACGGCGAGGTTGTTGCGAGTCTTAGAGAATCCCGAAACAACCTTTTCCACGTCACTCTTCGCCTTCTCCTTAATCAAACGCCCCAGTTTCGTGAAGAACCCGGTCTGTCCCGCTGAACACCTGAACCGGGCCGAACCGGTTCTAAAATTGGGGGTTCCGGTTCGAGGAGCGACGTTGAAGAGGATATATTGTGAGTTGGAGGAAGGTTGCGAGATAACGGAGAAGCGAGCGAGGGAAGAAGAAATGGTAGCCATTTCTGCAACCGCTGAGTTCTGCGCAGCTCGCTGAACCAGAAGAAGATAAAGTGAGCCAAAGTGACGTCGTTTTGAAATTCTTATAAACGTCCTTGTTACATACAGTTTCTTTTCACCTTCAAGTTTCTACCTATTAAGCCAAATATCAATCACAACCAAAATTTCACAAGATAAATAGTAACTGAAATTTTGAACGTTCAGTACAATGGTTATCATAAAGGATGATAATATGACCATGGAAATCTTTAACATGATTTTGGAAGGTTACATCATTTAACTCATGCATTAGGAATATCTCAATAATAAGACCCATATATGGTAAAAGTAACCCAAATACCAATAAAACCACCAGCGGACGTGCCCTTCATGCTTATATAGTATAGGAAAATAATATTTTAACACTAAGTTTTTTACACTGTTTTGACACTGCACACGTAGTTGGACAATTTCAAATTAAAAAAAATCTTTGGTTTTTCTTTTTTAAATATGTTCTTGCATCAGTTTTTTTAATTTGAAATCGTCCAACCATATTTTAACACGTGTCCAGTGTCAAAATATACCAAAAATTGATGTTAAAATATCATTTTCTATAATATATTATCTAACTAAATATTTACTACTTGATTATAAAATATCTAAACATTTTATATATTGCTGAAATATGAAATATATAATTTAAAATTTTATTTATAATTTAGCATAATCTTTAAATTCTAGTTTTTTTCCTTCTAAACTTAATTAAATTAATTTTAAAATAGAGTTCACCTTTAGCAGGTATTTGATTGGATGTAAGTGAAGAAAGTCTTAAGTGGATCAAGAAGAATCGGAAAAAACGACTGGAGTGGACAGGTGTGACCGGACACTCGAAAAAAATTGTATATCAACACAACCAAAACAATTAGTCTCAAATTTTCAATCACTACAAAACTAACAAGGCTGAATAGGTTCTGTAGTGGAGGGGGGTCGGCCGGACCGGTCGGACCAAGGGCAGTGGAGGGAGTTCGGTCGGACCAACTGGCAAAGTTTTGGTGAGCAAGGGCAGCTGAGGGCCGAACGGTGTGGAGCCGGTAGAAGTGAGGTTGTAGGAGCATTGATGGGCCTTGATGGAGATATAACGGAAGGTGTAGCAAATCAATGAAATTAATGGTCAGTTACGAATGTACAGCCTATAAATAAGAACAGCAGGACAGGTAAAGCTATCTTGAATCTAATAAAAATTGGACTAGCTAATTGATCTGTTATTTGACTTGGGCATCGGAGTGTTCTCTTTGCAGGACCTCCCGGTGGATTCCAAAAGGACATCGAGAAGACGAACAGGTCGGACGGTCGGAGGCAGGTCCAAAGGGTCGATTCGGTTTCGGGCTCTAACACCGAAACATTTGGCGCCCACCGTGGGGCCCGAAATTGTGATTTACCCATAAACGAACACAATGCTGAGCAGTTACAGTTGTAGGTTTTACAGGAGATGCAGAGACAAATGCAAGAGATGAGGGCGGAAATAGCGGCTCTACGAACAGAGCGAGAGAATGGGGCAGATGGACCCTCGGTACAATCAGTGAATGTGCAGACAATCCAGTCTGGGGATGGGGAGGCAAGTCGGCGGCCATCGGTGGAGGAGGTGGGGGAAGCCGAGGGAGACGGGATTGTAGGAAGGGGTCGAGGGAGAGGAATCGGCCGGGGGGAGGAGCCAGCAGGAAGGGGGATTGGTCGAGGGAATGGGCTTAACGAAAGGGGGATCGGCCGTGGGGAGGGGTTGGACGGGAGAGGAAGAGGGAGAGACATTTGGGGGAGAGGAAGGGGAAGAGGGGAGGAACATATAGGGCGTGACCAGGAAAACCCGGAGGGGCACAGGGAGTTTGAAAGGGAGAATCAGCAATTTGAAGGAGTTCTGGAGGGTGGGGACCAGTTTGATCAAGCCGAAGGGTTGCACCCATTTACTAATAATGTTATGGGGGCAGCAATGCCGGAGAATAAGGTTTTCCCATGGGTTTAGAAGTATGGGGGTACGTCGGATCCGGTGAAACACCTACGATCTTTCGTGGATGCTATGGCAGTCTATTCATCCGACGAGCTGGTTTGGTGCAGGGTGTTCTCCTTATCCTTGAAGGATGAAGCTTTGGACTGGTTTCATTCACTGCCACCATGGAGCATTGATGGATTTGTTACTTTGAGGCAGTTGTTTAGCCAGCGGTATGCTTCAAACCGTTCGCGAGGTTTGACTTATACAGCCCTTGTCAGGATGAAGCAAGGGCGTGAAGAGTCGTTGAAGGGGTTCATGGAACGCTTCAACCGAACCGCTCAGCAGGTGAGGAATGTAGACCAACGGCTGATAGTAAGTGCGCTCACGATGGCGTTGAGACCAGGACCCTTTGTGGATTATCTGTATGAGGAGGAACCCCAGTCCATGGGTGAACTGCAGCATAAGTTGGCCGGGTTTATACGAATAGAGGAGGGGAGGTCGTATCGCAGTGACCAGGGGGAAGAGGGGGTGGCGAGAGAGAAATCCGGGCGGGACAGAAGAGGAGAGAAACGGCCGGCCGGGGGGGAACATAGGATGACAGTGAAACGAGGTGCAGAAATGCAAAGAGCGCAACAATACTTCCATCATACTCCGTTGAGTGCCCTAAGGGCGAGAGTCCTGGAGGAAGCCTTAAGGACTAATCTACTTACGGTGGCACGATCCTCGACCCCACGGGGAGCGGATGAAAGTAAACATTGTCGATACCATCAGAACATGGGGCATTCTACGGAGGATTGTGTCGCGTTGAGAGATAAGTTGGAGAGCCTGGTACAGGCGGGGCACCTACGGGAATTTGTTCGAAGAGAGAATCCTAACCCGAGGGAGACCCCAGGAAGACACGGAGGTCGACTGCCGGCCGGGCAGAGGGCTCAGCCGACGGCTAAAAGAACGGAGGGCGGCGGAAGTGGAGAAAAACCCCTGAGAGGGGTGATAAATACCATATCGGGCGGCTTTGCTGGAGGAGGGGCGTCCTCAGCCGCCCGAAAGCGACATTTGAGAAATTTGCATAATGTGAATAAGGTGGGAATTGCTAGAAGAACCATGCCTACCATAACGTTTTCAGACGAAGATTTCCATGCACCGGATCCGGACCAAGACGACCCCATGGTCATAACTGCTATCATCGCTCGGTACAGCGTGGGAAAGGTGTTGATTAACCAGGGAAGTTCGGCCAACATCCTATACTGGAAAACTTTTCAGCAGATGGATGTACCAGACGAATCAATAATGCCTTTCAATGAACAAATCTTGGGGTTCGCAGGAGAACGGGTGGATACAAGGGGATATGTGGATTTAAATGTGTCCTTGGGGGCAGAGGTGGGAGCGAAAGAGCTGAGGGTGTGTTTCCTGTTGGTAGAGGCAGAAACTTCGTACAACGTGTTGTTAGGACGACCTTGTCTCAATGCGTTCGGAGTAATAGTGTCCACCCCTCATCTGACGATGAAGTATCCCGCAGACGATGGCACAATCCGGATGGTTAGGGCCGATCAGAAAGTGGCAAGAGAGTGTTACGCAGCGGGACTGAAGGTGCAACCCCTGAGGCATAGGGTATGTGAAACCCGCCCGGCAGTGTCGGCTATAGAGTTGGACCCAAGAGAAGACACCACCGACCGGGTGGAACCAATGGGGGAAGTCCAGCCGTGTCTCCTAGGAGGCGAGGACCGGGTGACAATGGTCGGCAAGGATCTTCAGGAGGGCGAAAGGCAAAGGTTGGAGGGCGTCCTGGCAGAAAATAAGGATTTGTTCGCCTGGACTGCATCGGACATGTCGGGCGTCCATCCCGACGTTATTTCACACAGGCTGTCTGTGTTTCGAGATGCTCGACCAGTGTCTCAGAAAAAGAGGAGGCTAGGTGCGGAGGCCGGGTTCATAAGAGAGGTCAAGTATACTACTTGGCTAGCCAACGTAGTCATGGTAAAAAAGTCCAGTGGTAAATGGAGGATGTGCATTAACTTTACGGATCTAAACAAAGCCTGCCCGAAGGACACGTACCCCCTCCCGAACATTGATGCGTTGGTAGACGGGGTGTCTGGGTATGAGGTGATGAGTTTTATGGACGCTTATTCAGGGTATAATCAGATACCTATGTACCAACCGAACAGCGATAAAACCGCTTTCATTACCGAGCAAGGAACTTTTTGCTACGAGGTCATGCCGTTCGGTTTGAAGAACGCAGGGGCTACATACCAAAGACTAATGGACAAGGTCTTCCAAGGACAGATAGGAAGATGCATGGAGGTATATGTCGACGACATGGTGGTGAGGAGTCGGTCGGTTGAGGACCATCTGACGGATTTAAGGGAGGTTATGGGGCAGCTTCGAAAGTTTGACATGCGTCTCAATCCCGCGCGGTATTTAAAGGAGGTTATGGTGCACCTTTGGGGTAAGGGCGAGGAAATTTCTGGGTTTCATGTTGACCGCGCGGGGAATTGAGGCAAACCCCGATAAGTGTAAGACGGTGTTGGAGATGAGAAGCCCCCAGACGGTGAAGGAGGTTCATAGGCTGGTAGGGCGGTTAACGTCGTTGTCACGGTTCATCCCCCATCTGGCCGGACGGGCGAAACCGATCATCAAAGCCATGAAGAAGACCGCGGAGGAGTGTTGGGATGAAGAGAGTGAGGAGGCCTTCCAACAGATAAAGGGGGTTCTTACCCAGCCACCGGTGATGGGTCGGCCGGAATAGGGGCATGAATTGCAGATTTACTTGGCGGCTTCGGAGGGGGCCATTAGCGCGGCCCTGATACAGGAAGTCCCCCAGTTCAAACTGGTGTACTTCGTTAGTAGAAGCTTGAAGGAGGCAGAGTTAAGGTACCAACAGTTGGAGAAGGTGGCCCTGTCGCTAATTTACGCCGCTCGGCGGTTACGCCCATACTTCCAAGGGTTTCAGGTCGTGGTACGAACGGACTACCTGATAGCTAAGATCTTACGAAAACCAGATTTGGCAGGACGGATGATAGGGTGGTCGGTAGAGCTATCAAAGTTTGGGTTGAGATACGAACCGAGGGGTTCGGTACGGGGTCAACACCTGGCAGATTTTGCGGTTGATCTAACCCCCGAAGAGGGGGAATTCTGTTGGAAACTTTCGGTTGATGGGTCGTCTAACCGAAGGGGAGGAGGAGCGGGGGTGGTCTTAGAAGGACCGAACGGGATACTGATTGAGCAGTCGTTGGTGTTCCAGTTCAAGGTCAGCAACAACCAAGCTGAATATGAGGCTTTGCTGGCCGGGATGGAGTTGGCAAGGGACCTAGCAGTAGGTCGGCTGGAGTGTCAGACGGATTCCCAGCTGGTCGAGGGGCAGATAAGTGGGAGTTTCCAGGTGAAGGACGATCTCCTGTTGCAATATTTTCACAAGGCCAAGCAATTGGCCACGAGCTTCAAAAAATTCACGTTGCGACATGTTCCTCGATCGGAGAATAGCCGTGCCGATACGTTGTCGAAGCTGGCCGGCGGAGCCACAAAAGGGGGGTTGTCTTCGGTGATCAAACAATTGGTAACCAAGCCGACGGTGGAATGCTGCGCCATTAGTACCAAGGGAATACAAAGTACCTCGAAATACGAGATAATACAATTGATTCGAAGACAAGATGACGAGGGGGCCTTAAGTGCCAAGGAGGCCAAGAAGATCGCTCGGTATTGCTTGGTGGGTGATGAGCTGTACCGGAGGGGTCACGTCACCCCGCTATTGAAGTGTCTGCTGGAAAACGAAGCGGAGTACGTGATGAGGGAGTTGCATGAAGGGGTGTGCGGGAGGCATACAGGGGGACGGACTCTACGAACTAGAGTGCTAAGAGCAGGGTTCTTCTGGCCGACGTTAGAGAAAGACTGCATGACGTTCGTCCAGAAGTGTGGAGCCTGCTAGAAGCATGGGAACGTTTTCCATGGTCCAGCGGCGGAGTTGCAAGGAATAATGTCTCCTTGGCCGTTCGCCCTGTGGGGAATGGACATTGTCGGACCACTGCCCACCGGGCGGTCTTAGATGAGGTTTTTGCTGGTAGCAGTGGATTACTTTACAAAATGGGTAGAGGCTGAACCTTTGTCAAAAATCTCTACCGCCCAAGTTCAGAAATTTGTATGGAAGATCATTTGCCGATTCGGGTTACCCAAAACGATCATTACGGACAACGGTCGGCAGTTTATAGATAAGAAGCTGGAAGCTTTTTATCGAGAGTGGGGTATAGCTCATGTCACTAGTTCGGTCGAGCACCCCCAAACGAACGGGCAGGCGGAGGCGACGAATAAAATAATCATACAAGAGTTGAAGAGGAGGTTAGGCGAGGCAAAGGGGGCTTGGGTTGATGAATTACCATCGGTCCTGTGGGGGTATCGATGCTCTCCTCACGGGGCAACAGGAGAGTCCCCATTTAATCTGACCTACGGGACGGATGCAATGATGCCGGTCGAGGTGGGCGAGGAGACACTGAAAAGGCAGGTAAATGACCCAGTTGCGAATGAAGAAGGTCTAAGGGGAAACCTGGACGTGTTGCAAGAGAGAAGGGAAGCTGCAGCGGTCCGGACGGAGGCACTAAAAAGGTTGGCCGCGCGGAGGTACAACACTAAGGTGCGGCCGAGGCATTTGGTCGAGGGAGATCTCGTATGGAGAAAGGTCGCGGAAGCCCGGAAGGAGAAGGCTCACGGAAAACTGGCAGCCAGTTGGGAGGGACCGTTCAGAATAAGTGAGGGATTGAATAATGGGGCCTACCGACTGGAGCATCTGAACGGAAAGTCAATCCCAAATACTTGGAATATATCTCATTTGAAGTTGTACTTTAGTTAAAATCCTTTTCTTTCTTTCTTTTTTGAACTACAATAAAGTCTGTACTTACAAAGCCAATACAAAGCGTTTCTGTTACTTAATCCTAATTTTCCCGTTCGGTGGAAAAAGAAGAAAAGAGGAGGAACGTTCCGACGTTCTTCCCGTTCGGGGGTGAAAGGGGGGAGAACGCTCCGGTGTGCTAACGAAGTCAGGAAAATGACTTCCTTTAATTTAGAAGAAGGGAAGGTCAGGAAAATGACTTCCCGTTCGGTGGAAAAAGAAGAAAAGAGGAGGAACGTTCCGACGTTCTTCCCGTTCGGGGGTGAAAGGAGGGAGAACGCTCCGGCGTGCTAACGAAGTCAGGAAAATGACTTCCTTTAATTTAGAAGAGGGGAAGGTCAGGAAAATGACTTCTCGTTCGGTGGAAAAAGAAGAAAAGAGGAGGAACGTTCCGACGTTCTTCCCGTTCGGGGGTGAAAGGTGGGAGAACGCTCCGGCGTGCTAACGAAGTCAGGAAAATGACTTCCTTTAATTTAGAAGAGGGGAAGGTCAGGAAAATGACTTCCCGTTCGGTGGAAAAAGAAGAAAAGAGGAGGAACGTTCCGACGTTCTTCCCGTTCGGGGGTGAAAGGAGGGAGAACGCTCCGACGTGCTAACGAAGTCAGGAAAATGACTTCCTTTAATCTGGCGTATTGACAGTAAAACATAAATACGAGGACGCTCGAAAATAAATAAGTAGATCGGTCGGAGTAACACAAACTGTAAACATGCGATAAATGCGAAGTGAAAACAAAAGTACGCAGCAAGTTCAGTACAAACGAAGTGCAAATACTAATCACAAAGCGGCAAAAAAGAAAAATAAGAAGCTAGCAACTAATCCTGGGTGGCTTTGTCAGATGGGGAAGCAAGTTGGGAAGCCTGAAGAGCCTCGGTCGGGACCGCCTTATCGATTGCGCTAACGGGTTCGGCGGAAAACTGGGAGGAGATATCAACAAGTTGCCCGTCCACCAAAATCTTCATAATATCGAAACCTTCATGTTCTAGGGGCGACTGGAAGAAGTAGTGGCATTGAGCGATTCCCTGCTCAAACCCACGCTGGCGCTCTTCGCAAAATTCGTCCTCCAGAGCAGTGAAGTCGGCCAGCGATTTATCCCGGTCGGCAACAGCGGCATCCCTCTCAGCGGTTAGTTGTTTGAGTTGGTTGGAGGATTGTTGAAGGTTGAGAGTCAAGGCATCCACCGATTCTTGGAGGCACTTCGCTTCCTTTTGAGATTCCAGGAGGGACGCGGCGGCCTTGGACCGTTCGTCCTCCGCTAATTTGTTGGCCTTCTCAAGACGCTCGGTGAGTGAGGAGATCTCATTTTTCGCTATGGCCAGTTGGTTGTTAGAGATTTCGAGTTCGGACACCAAGAGGGGTTTCATGGTCCCGGCAGCATAGTTCATACAGATGCTAGCTCGGGAGAGAAACTCATAGGCCATGTCGGAGGCTTCCGAGGGAGTCATTTTCTTGAAGGGTTCTCTCTCTTCGGGAGAAAGGTTGAACTCTAGGCGGTCGGACACATGAATATTAGGGTCAAGGAGACTGGTGAGAAGACGGCTGGAGAGTTTTTTCTTTTTAGGTGGTGAGGTTGTCTTTTCTTGGGAAGGACGTTTTCTACCTTTGGCCTTCGGTACAGAAGAAATCAAGACCGGCTTGGATTCATCGGTCTTCGGAACGCTGAAGGGGGCGGGTGAAGCGGAACTGGGGGGGCGGCAGTTGAGGAGGAGGGAACAGTAATGTGACCGCTGCGTTGGTTCTTGCGGGCCAGAGCTCGGGCAAAAGCTTGATGTTTCTCCATGCCGCCAAAGAAATCTGCAAGGAAAGCGCAAATTTAGCAAGTTAATAATGACCGGCCGATAACCCCAAAATATAAAGAAACATACCGAACACTCTAGTTCGTAGAGTGTTAGAATCAAATCCGATGAGTTCGATGAGTTTGCGAGAGGAGGTCTTGCGGGGCAGCTGATCGATTTGGCGTATCACCTCCAGCTCGTCGCCAGTCATTTCGGACTTCTTCCAGGAAATGACTTGTTTGGGATGCTCGGTCCAGTAGAGGGGGAATTTAGGCCGGCCCTCGGAAAAGTATTTGGACCGGCCAGGTTCGCGTATGGCGACCTTGAAGAAGTTTGATTTGAAGTCCTTGTAAGAGGAGTTGAAGGGGGCGAATAGCTGTTTATCCTTTACAGGGATCAAAGAGATCCAACTTTTGTTAGGGTGGGGTAGAGCCCGGAAGAAGAAGAGGAAGGATGCTGGAGTTGGGGTTAACAGTAAACCGGTACATAAGACGAAAAAGGCTTGCATACATGCCCAGCCGTTCGGATGGAGCTGAGCGGGGCAAATATTCAGCTCGCGAAGCACGCCGCTGAAAGTCAGAAAAGGGAAGCCTCACCCCCAGGTCGCGAAAAAGGGTTAGGTAGGCGTAAAAGAAGTCCAAGGCATACCCTTCCCGACCGTGGCACACCCGCTCGTTAGAACGGCATACCACCAAGGATATGTCGGCCGCATCTCGACGAAGATTGGACATGAGGTCCACCGATTCGAGCAAGCGAATGATGGAGGAGGTAGAAATGAAGTAGGAAGGATGACCCAGAGCTTCATGGGGAGCCCAGTCGTAACCCGAGATGGCAGGAGGAGGAGCCACGCCGGTCCATTCTAAGGAGTTGTCAATGTTGAATTCGACATCATCAGCAGGAGCCTCCTCCCGAGCGGGGCGATCGGACGAGGTAGACGACGAAGAGGGAGAAGAGGTCGACGCAGCCGCATCATCAGCATACCCCTGACCTTCATCTTCAAACTCATCCGAAGACCACGGCGACGAAGACATTTACCTGAGCAACTGAAGGAAGGGAACAGAAGAACGGGAAGAGAGCAAAGTGAGAACGGGAGTCGGAGAGTAGAGGGAGGAGCGTGCGAGAATGAGGGAGGGGCCCTCCGCCTTTTATAGCCGAAAAAGAGGGCTTCAAGAAAGCATCTCAGTCGTCCATTGATGGTAGATCCAACGGCGGAAAATTTGTGACTCTTCGGTGAACGGATGTGACTGATGGAGGAAAGGATCATGGCCGTCGTTGGAGACGGGATCGAATGGCTACAATAGCGAGACGTTTCATTACCCGGAACCATTTTGAGAATTTAAACCCCTTCGCTAGTCGAAGACGCTCGGGGCTTGGGGGGCTTGTGTAGTGGAGGGGGGTCGGCCGGGCCGGTCGGACCAAGGGCAGTGGAGGGAGTTCGGTCGGACCAACTGGCAAAGTTTTGGTGAGCAAGGGCAGCTGAGGGCCGAACGGTGTGGATCCGGTAGAAGTGAGGTTGTAGGAGCATTGATGGGCCTTGATGGAGATATAACGGAAGGTGTAGCAAATCAATGAAATTAATGGTTAGTTACGACAGCCTATAAATAAGAACAGCAGGACAGGTAAAGCTATCTTGAATCTAATAAAAATTGGACTAGCTAATTGATCTGTTATCTGACTTGGACGTCAGAGTGTTCTCTTTGCAGGACCTCCCGATGGATTCAAAAGGACATCGAGAAGACGAACAGGTCGGACGGTCGGAGGCAGGTCCAAAGGATCGATCCGGTTTCGGACTCTAACACCAAAACAGGTTCTTTTATTCATTTCATGATCACCTACTACTACTACAACTTCCTTACCCCGAACATGATTTCATTGGAGTCTCCCACCAATTTTCGAAATAGTTAAAAAACAGAAACCACAAAGCTTAAGGGGTCAGCACTCTTTAGTGCCTTTTTCTTTGGGAGAGATTATATAAGATAATAAATATGACATGGTAAGATAAATCATATTAGAATTAAACAATTACTTATTTAGTAGAGGTGAACATAAATTAAACAATATTAGAATGTAACATTTATTCTGATTGAATGAGAACCTTAATTAAAAATACATACAATTATTTAAGAATTGACGTAGTTATAATTTTTATAATAAATTATGAGAATTATAAAAAAAACAAATTTTAACTGAATTATATTATAAAAATTTGTATAAGATTTTTAAATTATATTTAACGATAGTAATTATTTAATTGAATATTTTAATGAAACTGTAATTTAAATTTTTGTCTTTGTAAATAAAAATAGATAAGATAATAAGCTAAATAATATTTTTTATTATATGATTATCAATTTAATCTGGGATTTAAAATGTCTACATCATCATAGAGAAATAGACATTTAATCATCTTTTTAGTCAAATAAAATTTTATTAGATATGACTAAAAAAAAGTAAATTCAATACAAATGAAAAGGCCTTTTAGTAGATATGAAAAAGCCTTTTATTAACTTATATTTATAATATAAAAATATATTTATTGATAATTTTAAACAAAAGCACCAGTGGTCTAGTGGTAGAATAGTACCCTGCCACGGTACAGACCCGGGTTCGATTCCCGGCTGGTGCATTTCTCTGAGAGCTGTGATGAAAAATGCATATGATTGATGGGTCAATCACTGTTTTCATTTCAAAAACGTAGATGTAAAATATGCAGAACTGAGCACTCAATTTTTTTTTTCTCTTTTTTTATTATGTCATGATTTTTTGTTATTATGAGATCTAGTATTTGACATTCTAAAAAAGATAATATGTTATTTTAATATTGTATATATAGATACTATCATGATTTTTTTGTTGTGGTTTTTATTTTTGTATAAAAATAATTTAATTGATGAAAAATGCATATGATTGATGGGTCGATCATTGTTTCATCTCAAAAACGTAGATGAAAAGTATGCACACCTGAGCTCTCTCTTTTTTCCTTTTTTTTTTAATAAATGGGAAATGGGTTAAGCTACCAAAACTGCATTGGAAGGATGGGATTTTCTATTTCAATTCTTACATTATAATAATGTTTTTTGTTATCTGAATTACGATTTTGGAAAAACATTCTACATCAAATTTATATGCTTGGTAAAGTAAAATAAGAAGGAGAAACATTAAACAAATATAATGATGGAGAAACCAAGTTACCAAGCTGGTCTGACTTGACCTGAGCTAGCTTGTCAGGCTTGGTGTGCCTGGTTGATAGAGGCTCTCAAGTTGTAAATGTTGTTTCGGTCTAAATTTTTTGGTTACAGACTAAGTTATAGCCGTCTAGAACAACTTTCGTTCCATATTGAAAGTTTATTTAATAGTTCTGTGTAGTAGTTCTATAAGAATCACTATTACTGAAAATTGGATGGAGTAAACATTCTTATAATATATTAATATTATATTGTTGCAAAAGTTAATGTTTAGTTTTAAAAGCGAGGTTGAATTTTAGAACGTTGTATTACTTGGCAACATTAATATTTTACTAACTGCCAATGTTAAAGTTTGAAGCAAGGTACATTTTTTTTTTAAGTGCTTAAATAATTTATTGTTTTTATTTTCTTTTATTAATTTTATTCTCTCCTAACTCTATAATTAGAAAGTTCTTTCTTCATTTTAAGACACATCAAATTCATTCTTTTTCATTATCTTCTTTTTTGAGTTTCGTTCTTTAGCTCTTTTTCTTTTTTTAAAATTATTCTTTGTATCCTGGAGGACTTGCACAACACACCACAGATAAATTCTTAAGGACAGTAACCCTACACGCCTCAAGAAATTTTGTTTTATCAGCTTTTTACAACAATCTTAAGGACTTATGATTGTCGTCGACAACATGCCTTCGGAGAGTCAAACCATTGTTCCCAGACTCCTTTATTCCTTCAAACTCAAAACTAGTTGAAGAGTGGACTTACGTGAACAAGGTATGCCGACACACTCTGCTTAGTGCACTTTCTAATTATTTGTTCGATGTGTATTGTTCCTACAAGGAAACAAAAGGACATTTAGGACTCGCTGATTCTAAAATACACTGCCCAAGATGTCGTCAGACAAAGGTTTGTCATAGGAAAAAACTACTACCATTGGGAGATGATTGAAGACAAGGACATTAAAACTCAAAACAATGAATACCACAAGCTACTCGAAGACATCAAAGCAGAGAGCATTCTTCTACCAGATGAATTTGTTTCAGAACTTCTGTTGAGAATTTGTCGGTATCCTAGACAGATTACAAACAACAGTTGAAACACGGGCATAAACAAATGTCCCTATCAGAACTCATTACACACTTAATAATTGAAGATACCAACAGGAAGGAGTCTGCTATTACAAGGGCCAAAGCTTTATCTGCAAAAGCAAATATGGTAGAAGTAAGACCTACCCCCAAAAGCTACGAACACAAACCTGATCACAAAAGGAAAAATAATTTTCTTAAATCCCGTCCCAATGAATCTAAACTCACCTTCAAGAAGAAAGGAAAATGCTTCGTATGTGGGAAGCCGAGCCATCATGCACCATAATGCAGGCGCAGAGCAATAAACGACAGTCCTCCTAGGGCCAATATAGTCGAAGGAGATGACATTATTGTTGTGGTCGTTTCTAAAGTAAATCTGATGACCAATGTGAGCAAATGGGTGGTAGACTCTGGTGCTACCAGTTATATCAGTGCAAACAAAAGTGCATTTACCTCTTACACTAGTGTAGGGGATGGAGAAGAACATGTATACCTTGGTGATTCCAACACCACTCCTGTTTTGGGAAAAGGAAAAGTTATTCTCAAACTCACATCTGGAAAGACTCTGGCCTTGAGTGATGTGCTACATGTGCCACCAATCAGAGTTAATTTAATCTCTGTAGCACTATTGGGAAAGGTGGGGGTTAAAATGTCATTTGAGTCTGGCAAAATTATTATGAAAAAAATAATGTTTTCTTGGGGAAGGGATATTGTGATTAAGGACTCTTTATTCTAAATGTTTTTGAAAATATTAATGAATTAAGTTCTTCTGCTTATATTGTTGACTCGTATAATATATGACATGCTAGATTAGGACATGTGAATTCATCGTATGTTTTGAAATTACAACGACTAGGATTAATTAATATGCATAACAAACAGAGTAGTAAATGTGATATATGTGTAGAATCTAAATTAACAAAGAAAACATATTTTTCTGTAGAACATCAAACTGAATTGTTAGAGTTAATTCATACTGATCTAGCTGATATGAAACAAACCATCTCTAGAGGAGGTAAAAATTATTTTGTGACCTTTATAGACGATTATTCTAGATACACCAAAGTTTACTTAATCAAACATAAAGATGTGTTTTTAACCTATAAAGCAGAAGTAGAAAATCAATTGAATAAGAAAATTAAGAGGATTAGATCAGATAGAGGTGGTGAGTATGTACTATTTAATGAATTTTGTGTTAAACATAGAATTATCCATGAAGTGACCCCACCATATTCACCCGAGTCTAATGAGGTAGTTGAGAGAAAAAATAGAACCCTTAAGGAAATGATCAATGCTTGCTCGTTAGTTCTGGTGCACTCGATAACCTTATGGGAGAAGCCTTGCTTACTGCATGTTTTTTACAAAATAGAATACCCCATAAGAAAACCGGTAAAACTCCTTATGAGTTGTGGAAAGGTTACCAACCTAACCTTAAATGTCTAAGAGTGTGGGGGTGCTTAGCTAAGGTGATGTTACCTGATCCTAAGAAAAGGAAAATAAGCACTAAAACCGCTGATTGCATGTTCTTAGGTTATGCTGAACATAGTGCTGCCTACAGGTTTCTAGTTGTTAAAAAGTAACATACTTGAGAGAAATTCTATAATGGAGACAAAAAATGCCGAGTTTTTTGAACATGTGTTTCCCTTAAAGATTAGTGAGATGTCTCAACATATTGATGATAATAATAATAATAATAATAGTGATACCATGAATGAGGATTTGAGAAGAAGTAAAACACAGAGAAAGGAAACTTCCTTTGGAGATGACTTTTATACTTATCTTGTTGATAGTGATCCAACAAGCTTTGTAGAAGCTACTAGTGCTCCTGATGCAAAATAGTGAGATAAGGTCATTAGGACTGGAATTGAATCAATTCAAAAAAACAATACTTGAACTTTAGTATATTTGCCTAAAGGAGCAAAATCCATTAGTTGTAAGTGGATCTTTAAGAAGAAATATCACCCTGATGGATCCATAGAAAAATATAAGGCAAGATTAGTAGCAAAAGGCTTTACTCAAAAACCCAATATAGATTACTTTGATACTTTTGCTTATATGACTAGGATTTCCTCTATTCAAGTGTTATTAGCTCTAACAGTTATCCATAAACTAGTGATCCATCAGATGGATGTTAAAACAACTTTTTATATGGTGATTTAGAGGAAGAAATTTATATGACTAACCTGAAAGGTGTGTTGTACCTGGTCAAGAGGAGAAAGTATGTAAACTCTTAAAATCCTTGTATGGGTTGAAACAAGCACCAAAACAATGTTATGAAAAACTTGATAATGTGTTACTTTGTAATGGTTTTTCACCTAATGATGTTAATAAATGTGTGTACTCTAAATCTGAAAATGGTGATAGTGTTATTATATGCTTGTATGTGAATGACATGTTAATCTTTGGTACATGCAATGAGATTGTCGGTAGAACAAAATTGTTTCTAGGATCAAAATTTGAAATGAAAGACATGGGTGAAGCCAATGTGATTTTAGGTATTAGAATCATAAGGAAGGGAGATAGTATATTACTATCTCAAGAACAATACATTGAGAAACTTCCTAAGAAGTTTGGGTTTTATGACCTGAAACCAGTGACTACCCCTTATGATGCTAATTTTAAATTAATGAAAAATAGAGGAGAATCATTATCTCAGCCTCAGTATGCCCAGATAATTGGGAGCTTACTACACTTGATGAGCTTTTCTAGACCTGATATTGCTTATGCAGTAGGTAGACTGAGTAGGTACACTCATTGTCCAAATCAGGAACATTGGGATGCACTTCTTAGGCTTATGAGATACTTAAGAGGTTCAATGGATTATGCCATTAAATATATTGAATTTCTCGCTGTACTAGAAGGGTGCAGTGATGCTAATTGGATCTTTGATTCAGATGAGACAAAATCCACTAATGTTTATGTATCACACTTGGGGGTGGTGCGATTACATGGAGATCAGCCAGGCAAACAATTATTGCAAGATAAACAATGAAATTTGAGTTTGTTGCTCTTGAGATGGCTGGTAATGAGGTTGAGTGCTTGAAAAACTTCTTAGTGAACATTCCACTAAGAATGAAACCAACCCCATCGGTGTCAACACACTGTGATTGTCAATCGACAATAAATATATCTAAAAATAAGAATTACAATGGAAAGAATAGACATATATAATTGAGACACAATTTAATGAAGCAGTTGCTAAAGAGTGAAACTATTTCCATTGATTATGTGAAGTCAGAACGAAATCTAGCATATCCTCTGACAAAACCCCTGAGAAGACAAATGATATTAGAAACTATCGAGGGGAATCATACTTAAGCCACTTGCAAACAAAAAAGTGATGGTAACCCAACCTTTGTGATTGGAGATCCCATGAATAAGGTTCATATGGGTAAAAACAAGTAACTTGTTAGTTCTGATAGCAATAAATTGATTTTAATCAATTATGTCCCTTCCTATGGTGTATGTTAAAGTGATAGAGACTACATTTTGAGTGGTTAAACTTTGTCATTAAAATTCTATGTGGTGAAAGAATTTTAGTTTAAATAAAGTTTCTAATGATTTTTATATCCTTTATGGATGGTGTATGATTTGTAGCATACAATTGATGAAATCACTTATATGAGTGTCGAGTGGGGCCGCTTGCATGAGATCTTGGCATGACCTCTAGAGCACTCATGAATATCGAGCAGGTGCATAGCCTAGAAAGTGCAACACAACGATAAAAACAAGGATTGTGGGGATGTATTATGATTGATAAACCTCTAACACACGTCAAGTGTCTTTGGTTCATATAGTTTGCTATATCAACTACACTTTGTGTTAAGTTTCCAAATCTAAGATTGGTTCATATAGCTTGTTATACCAGCTCTGATGCATTACATCCTTTGAGACCCAAAATAAAAGTTTCTTATCTTTTCTTTCAAGTCTTTTTTGCAATATGTGGGAGATTGTTATAATATATTAATATTATATTATTGCAAAAGTTAATGTTTGGTTTTAAAAGTGAGATTGAATTTCAGAACGTTGTATTGCAACGTTAGTATTTCACTTGGCAACGTTAATATTTATTGACTGCCAACGTTAAATTTTGAGGCAACATACATATTCTTTAAGTGTTGCAACATCAAATAATTTATTGTTTTTATTTTGTTTTATTAATTTTATTCTCCCCTAACTCTATAAAAACATAGCTCTTCCTTTATTCCAAGACACACCAAATTCATTCTTTCTCATTCTCTTCTTTTCTGAGTTTCATTCTTTAGCTCTTTTTCCTCTTCAAAAATTATTGTGGGTTATTCTTATACTCTATTTAGAGTTCCTTTCTAGTTCTGAGATTCTCAGAAATTCTGAAAAGTTCCTATTGTATACTAAGGAACTTGCGCAACACAGTGCGGATAAGTCCTTAAGGACAGTGACTCTACACGTCCCAGGAAATACTATTTTGTCAGCTTTTTACAACAAACATTTTCCTCATTAATTTCATATAAGAATTTGTATACAGTGTGCGTCTTTTCGAGGCATGAATTAAGACACCCTACAATCACATTTTCAGATCCAATTTGTAAGTTATAACAATATTAAATAGTAAATACTTTGTGAGCAGTTTGTATTACAATATACCTCTTGGAGTACAACCTCCACTCAAAATGGAGATTTGATTTTAGTATAATCTTTAAAAAACCTCATCACTTGAGCAATAATATTCTAATTTTTCCTTTCAGAATTCGATTCGACTATGACGTGACATTGTTTTTACACAATAAACTTAATGAATAGTGAATGCAACCCGTTAATTTTGCAATGCAAATGATGTTCACAAATGTATATATAGAGTAAGAGAATAGAGAATATAGGCTCCAAACAAGTAGTAGTGGTATGATTTTTAATTTGAATTGGTTTATGAATTCTTAAACGAATTTTGTATTATGGTCAACAATTTGTCAAAAAAATTACAAAAGTAGACATGCAAACGATGCATAGAAACCCTTTTGAACCTCTATATATCACTAGAAATGATTAACTACATCTATAAAACAATGCACACAAAACATAACAGAATCGCAATCAAAATAGTTTCTTCAAAAAGGAATTTTTTTAAATTACTTTATGAAATATCATATGCAAATATCATAAATATACATTGATTATGAAGGTTGAATTAAAGATTTTTCGAAAAAGATAATAGATATATGTAACAAAAAGATCTCACTTGTAGAGATATGTACTTTATGTCAATGAAAAAAAAAAGAAAACAATAAAAAATTGACAGAAACACATGAAAAAAACATTTGTATCTTCACGAAAGAGACAAAATTAAGAATAAATAAACTCTAAACAAACCTATTTACTAAAAAAAGAATAGCATTTTTGGTGGGTCAACTTTATGTTGTATTTGGACCGAACTTATCTTCAGCTTTGTCCTGCCAAACTTGTCTCTAGTCGTGTTTATTGAGATAGTCTCTTCTCAAGCTTGTGTTCACGTTTCTCTTGTTGAGTTTATCTCCTATAAAATTTGTGACAACGTTTTTCCTGCCAAGCTTGTATTTATGACTTACTTTTAAGTTCATTATAAATTAAAAGTAAGAGCTTCGCCGAACTAGAACCATCATTTACACTTTTTGTTGGTTATCTTTCTAGATTATATAAGTCATATTGTGCAAAACAAAAGACTACTATTTTATTTCTCTTCAGTTAAATTTTAACTTTTTAGTTTTTTTTTTGTTTTTATTGACCTTTAGAAATTTTTTGACAACTCTAATTGTATTATTTATAGATATTTAATAATCTATTAATTAGAGTAAGAAAATTCAAAAGAAAATATAAAAATTAATTATTCAAAACTAAAATAGGTATTAGAGAAGTATTAGTGAAATCAAAATTTAATAACCAAATTAAAATTAAAATTTATAGTGTTTAATTGTATTAAATCAAATTATCGATAATTATTAAAATATTGATATATTAAGAGATAAAATCATATAAAATACAAATCGGTTCAAGTTTTTTTTTTCATAAAATATAGTTAAACATAAAAATATAAAGGTTTAATAGATTCGGTGGTCTCTATTTTTATTGTTTTTCTTCAAGTAGGTCCCTTTATTTTCAAATTGATCAATTTGGTCCCTGTTTTTGAAAAATTAGAGCAATTAAGTCCATTCCGTTAACTTCTCTAGACAGCGTAAAAAATCTTGCTTCCTGGCTAGATGAGCTGTCGTTTGGAAAGACGTGACAGATAATACGTGGACTTAAATTATTTACGTTTTAAAATCAAAGAAAAATGAAAAGGGGTTTGCCCATCCCCGTGAGCAGAAAACCTAAAGTTTCTCCAATCTTCAGTGAGTGTCGCTGCCACCGTCGGGTCAACCACCGTGCCGTCCTTCCCTTCGACCAATGCGTCGCCGACGACACCGTTCATCACCATAGTCATTGTCAGTCACACCGCCAAGTCCTCCTTTCTTGTTCCTCTTCACTTCCTGTGACACATTTTCACAGCTAGAGCTGTCAAAACGGGCCATTTATTAGTGAGCCAGAAAAACTTGAACCCGGCCCGACCCACCACGAGTTGGTGGGTAAACAGGTTGGCTCACTATCCCATTTAATTACATTTAATCACATCAATTGTTGTAACCCTTGACCCTTGTGCTTGTTGTCTCCAAATTCACTGATAAAGATTTTCCTAATATCAGAACAATTCCGACAATCAATAAAAAAATATTAGTAAAAAAAAAAAGAGACCTAGTACTTAACAACATCAATAAAAAACTAATAGTTTAATCTGTAATATAATTTCTCAAATTCAAAGACATCAAAAAGAACTTATTCAAATAATGTATACTCAAATTTTTTAAATAAAATGAATAAAATCTTATACAAGCATGTCAGAACATGAAAAAAATCATTCCATGTCTTCAAATCCCCCTGAACATAAAATAAATTCGCAAACCCCTATTTTTGTCATTATAGGGTTTTTGAAAAAAAAAAAGAGAAGAGAGAAAACAAAAATGTGGAGAAAAGAGAAGAAAAAAGGAAAGGTGTTTTACCTGCTCCTTGAAGAATTTCAGTGAAGTGAGAGTGAGAGCACCGTCAAATGAGAGCAAGTACCGTGAGAGTGATTTGTGACCAGAGGTTACTTTTTTGGTATACACAGTGAGTGAAGAGAGTATTTTATTTTTTAGGGTTTCATAAATAAAATAATAAATTAAAAATATAAAATTAGGTAGGTGGGTTGGTGAGCCAACCCGGCTCACCACGAGTTCAACCCGCATGAGCCGGGTCTAAATGAGTCAGGTTGAAATGTGACCCATATATAGGTGGGTTGTATTTTTCAAACCCAACCCGACCCAAACCCGTGACGGGCCAGGTTGGCCCGTGGGTTGTAACCCATTTTGACGGCTCTACTCACAGCTACTAACGAGATCAGCTGCTACCGATGCTGGGGACACTGCCGGCGATCGCCATCGTCGCCGTTGACGATGAGTTCTCCTATTACTCTATTCTCTGTTTCTGATCGGGTTGGTATCTCGCTCTGATAGGTACGCTGATAGTTTTGTGACAAAAAAATGTAGAGGAATGTTGGGGTTTGCGATCAAAGGTGTGAGGATTTTTGACTTACATTCCTCTTTGCAGGTTTAGGTAGAACAAAAACTGATGGAGTGCGATTGATGTGATGGTTGCAGGGAAACACACCACAGTGGCTATCAATGGTTCAAAGAGAAGTTGAGGATTAGGAGAAATGGTTGATGGGTACTCCAAAAAGAGGAATGGGAAATGGGACAAAAGATAAGGTATTTTCCAAAACTAAAAGAATGTATTAGGCAGTATGACATGGTGACCTAATGCCTCCTGAAGATAAAATGGTTTGATTATTTGGCCTTCTTCTGCAGGAGAAGTATTTTATATTATTTTATTTATTTATTTATTTCATTATTGATATATTGATTTTGTTTGAGATAAAAGTGTTGGATAACAATGTTTTAATTTCTTTGTTGAAATTCCGATAGTTGAACCGCCCTTCCATTTGTTGTGGTTTGTATTAAACATTGTCATATAGTTTGCAGCTTGTCTTCATCTTTCATTCTGAGCCAATGTATGGTGATGAAAGGGCATATTTGTTTGCTTTCCTTTTTAGCCAAAGAAAGCAAATCCTAAGGAACTGAATCCATATTTGAAGGATAGTGGAAATGGTTACCTAGAAGAAAAGGATGAAGCTAAAGTTGGTGCTGACCAACTTCTATCTTCTTCCCTTGTTGGGGATGTAGGAGTAAGTTGGAGACTCAAATCCTTAAAGCGTTCACAAGAACAAGAGCTAGAGAAGGACGAAACTTTAATGAGGTTATTTTGCCTTTTTGTTCCTGTGTAAGATGGCATCTTTGTCATGCGGTAAAAATTGTCATTTACTTATATTTATATGTGCAGGTTGTGCAAGAAAGGTGGGGTTCTCTGGGTGAGTTGACCGCATCTGTTGCATCTAATGCAACTGCTCCTGGTCGAGCACATTTACGTGCTATAAAAAATAGGCAAAAAGGGATAAATGAAGGGATGGAAGTTGGAGATAAGGAAGGTGGAAATTGGAAAACACACATGCATTAAGTTATGTAAGAAGGTGGAAATTGCGTTTTGATTTTAAAACCTAAACAAATACACGTATTAAACTAGTGATGTGCCACGTCTTTCAAAATGACAACTCATCTAGCCAGTAAGAAAATTTTTTTACGCCTTCTAGAGAAGTTAACATAATGGATTTAATTGCTCTAATTTTTCAAAAACAAGGACCAAATTGATCAATTTGAAAATAAAAGGACCTACTTGAAGAAAAACAATAAAAATAGGGACCACTGAATCTATTAAACCAAATATAAAATATAATTAAGTTTGGTTTGGTTTAAATTAAACATAAAATTTGAAAAAAAAAAATCAATGTTCTGTATTTTGGTTTAAATCAACTTTTGCATCATTATAAAAGTGTTAAACATCTTTTATAAAAAAAATAAAATTGTAAAATATTAAATATTTAATAATGAAAAGTTGTCGGACGAAAATACATATACTAGATCATTTATAATTTTAACATTTCTATTATTTTGTATCCAAAGTAGATGATCTTGAACGACAGAAAGCACCAGTGGTCTAGTGGTAGAATAGTACCCTGCCACGGCACAGACCCGGATTCGATTCCCGGCTGGTGCATTTCTTTGAGAGCTATGATGAAAGTTGCATATGATTGATGGGTCGATCATTGTTTCATCTCAAAAACGTAGATGAATCATATGCAGATCTGAGCTCGCTGTTGCTTCAGAATCTGCAGCTAAATTCTATAGAGTTTGGTGGATCATTGATGAGCAATGCTGACTCTCAGCTACATAATTTCTGCATGCATACGCGTAGATCGCAATTTAAGAGATATATAGTTGAAGTAATGAATCGCTAATACATGAGAGATGATGTTCTTTGAGCCTCAAATTTCATGTTTTCTAATACAAAGAGTGATTTGGTGTAAGAAAAAATAATTAAAATAACAAAGAATAGTTTTCTAAAATTCTTATCTTCCAAAGGTTGATTTTTTTTTCTATTTTTCTGAATAAATTATTCAATTCTTCTATATTTGTTTTTGTTAGAATAAATAATATACTTTAACAATTCAAATAATCATTTGACCATACAATAATATGAAAAAATGATTGATAGGTTAAACGAAGTTATATCTTTATATTACTCCTGAATCAACCATTATTATTCTAAATCAAGTATTCTAAAATACTTATGTTAATACAACCATTAAATATTCCATGATTTATGTTTAGGTAAGACTTACACAAGTTTTAATTTAAAACTTTTAATTTAAAAGAATATATACTTTCTAATACAGTTTCAAAATATTCATCTTAAATGAATGTCAAAACCAAAGGGTTAATTTAAAACCAATAACATTCCATAATTATAGATTCATATATGAGATATTGTTTAGAATTGTTTTGTATCCACAAAAGGAAAAACAAAAAGAGAGTTCCGAAACATGGTGATGAAGAATATTACTTAAATGATTTTGATTATTTTAAGAACATGACATGTTATAAAATAAAATTGAAAGTCTAATATTAAATAGAAATGTGAAAGTCAAGTAACATAGCAAAAATCCAAAAAAAAAAACACTCAGTATTAAGATTTTAGATTGGAGTACGGCCATATTATATGTCATTAATACAGAATATCCATGAACTATCCCTCTATATATTCTCTCTGAGCTTCTAATGTTAATATACTGAACATCCTTAATCTCTGTCGTGAAGTAAACTCTATAAGTATTCTCTATAAGCTTCTAACAATGTTCATGTTCTTAAATTGTATGAATTATAGTCCTAGAAATTTGTTGCAACTTCATAAGCTTGAACTGCTTCCAACTGTTTAATTTGACAGATAAGTAACAGCAGCTGTGAATTATTACTTGAAAATCAATTATCCACCAAACTCTATACTAATTTACAATTTAGCTGCAGATTTTCAAGCAAAACCAAAAAAAGAAAAAGAAAAAAAGAAAAGAGCTCAGGTGTGCATATGTTTCATCTATAAATTTGAGATGAAGCAATGATCGACCCATCAATCATATGCAACTTTCATCACAGCTCTCAAAGAAATGCACCAGCCGGGAATCGAACCCGGGTCTGTACCGTGGCAGGGTACTATTCTACCACTAGACCACTGGTGCTTGTTGTTTGCTGATACAAATTTTATATGTATTTATAATATGATCTAATTTGTTTACAAATAAGAGAAAATGTAGAAATTATAAACAATCCAGTATATGTATTTTCATTATCAAATATTTAATACTTTACATGTTTTTTTTTTCTTTTTTTTATAAAAGATGTTTAACAATTTTATAATGATGAAAAAGTTGATTTAAACCAAAATAAAAACCATTGATTTTTTTTTCCAGATTTTATATTTAATTTAAACCAAACCAAACTTAATTACATTTTATATTTTTATGTTTAATTAATTTTATGAAAAGTAAAAAACCTTGAACCTCTTATTTAGTTTGTATTTTATATGATTTTGTCTCTTAAAATATCAATGATTTGACTAATTCTCGGTAATTTCATTCAATACAATCAAACACTTAAAATTTAAACTTTAATGTAGTTATTATAAGTTTTGATTTCATTAATACTGCTCTTATACCTATTTTAGTTTTAAATAATTAACTTCTATATTTTCATTTGAATTTTCTCAGTTTACTTAATAAATGATTACATATTATATTATATAAGTATTTTAGTTAGTCTGTTATAAGGACAAAGTTTTGAATTTTGCTAAGTTTTTAAGGATGAACACTTACCCCTGAACTATAGCTCATTCAGCACTGATTCTTACTCTAAAAATTCGTGACACTATCTCATGATTTTACCCCAAATTTCTTATCCCCTTACTTTCTCCATGAATGTCATGTAACCCTTGTTTAACACATTTCGTGAATTTTTCTGGTGAAGCCAAACCTAGAGCTCTTCTGAATCCTAGCCATCTGTTCACGGCGTCGAGACCTAGTTTCGTTCACCCTTACCTGTCGCACACTGGAACTTCTGCAACAAACTTCAAGGTAAATTGAGTTTTATGTTTTCATGTACCAGATTGTGATTTTAGGCCTTTTGTTTTAATGGAGAGATTGAATGCATTGCTGAAAACAGTAATTACATATTGATTGCATACGTTAGTTTGAGTCTCTGAATTAAGAACTATAATTAGATTTTTTATAATAACAATATAATATATTTAAAACCTAGATTAGGATCTAATTAGAGGTGCTAATTAAGGTTAATGAAACCATACCCGTGAGAAACAACCACTTAGGATAACTTCAACAACAAAGAAGGAGCCACTCTCTTGCACTCCAGCCGTCAGTTGCAAAAGGAGAAAGACAGAGTGTGTGTGTGTGAGCGAGACCAACTTGAAATTTCTCCTTCTCTCGAAGGTAGGGAATGGTTTATCCCTCTCTTTTTGCTTTTCTTTTTTTTTTTCCATTCATCTCAAAATCTGCTCATGGAAATAATTTCTAACCGGAGGCTGTTTTTTGATGTTTTTCCTGTTTCACTTGGTGCTATTGTCCTTTGAAAAGTAGTCCATGATATTTGAATTTTAGTGTTGTTCTTTTTTTTTTTGTTTAGTTGCATGGTCAAACCGATTTGGTTGAATTTGTTTTCTTCAGGTGAGGTATGGAAGGGTTATGGAATTCCTTGCTTAACCAAAGTTGCTTAAAACCCTTTGGTTTCACTCCAAGACTTGGTTATACTTTTCCAGTGGTTACGACTAGAACTGGGAGTTTAAATCGAAAACCTGAATCCTGCACCCTGAGAAGTAACTGCACACAATTGGGTAGAGACACTGGCGCTAGTTCCCAAAGGGTTGGAGTTGATGCACCGGATAATGGTGAGGAATCTAATGTGGAGTGGGAATCTGAGTTTCTTGGGGAAGTTGATCCGTTGGGTTACCGGGCTCCCTCTAAAAAAAGGGAAAAAGTGCAGAGGTCAAAGTTACTTGAAGAAACTGATGAAATGGATTGGTGTGTGAGGGCGAGAAAGAAGGCCCTGAAATCAATTGAAGCAAGGGGCATGGGTCATCTGATTGAAGATTTGGTTACTGTTAAGAAGAAAAAGAAGGACAAGAAGAAGTTGGAAAGCAAGAAGAAAATAGTAAAGAAAATTGAGAATATAGAAGATCTTGACTTTAGCTTAGAGGACGAGATCCCACAGCCTATCAAACCTCTGAATGATGTTGACGATCTGAAAAGGAGAGTGAGTATGTTTTCCAATGGAGTGTTTATAGAAAAGAAGGAAAAATCAAAGGAGGAATTTGTCAATAGGCTTTCTCAATTCTCTGGGCCATCTGATCATAGAAAAGAACTCAATTTGAACAAAGCAATCACTGAAGCACAGACTGCAGATGATGTTTTAGAGATAACTTATGAAACAATTGTTGCAGTTGCAAAAGGCCTAAGCCCTTCTCCTCTGTCCCCCTTGAACATTGCCACTGCTCTTCATCGCATTGCTAAGAATATGGAGAAGGTTACTATGACGAGAACTCGAAGATTGGCTTTTGCTCGACAAAAAGAGATGTCTATGCTTGTCAGTGTTGCAATGACAGCCTTACCTGAGTGCTCTGCGCAAGGAATCTCGAACATATCTTGGGCACTGTCCAAAATTGGAGGTGAACTGCTTTATCTTTCAGAAATGGATAGAATTGCAGAGGTTGCACTGACCAAGGTTGGGGATTTCAACTCCCAAAACATTGCTAATATAGCAGGTGCCTTTGCTGCAATGCAGCATTCTGCTCCTGATCTTTTCTCAGAGTTGTCGAAAAGGGCTTCAAACATAATTCACACTTTTCAAGAACAAGAGCTAGCTCAACTTTTATGGGCTTTTGCTTCGCTATATGAGCCAGCTGACCTTGTTTTTGATTCTTTAGACATAGTCTTCAAAGATAGTTGCCAATTGAGAGGTTGCACAAATGAAAAGACATCAAGTAATGATGAACAAATCAGTGTTGACAGAACTGGTGCCTCAAATGGATCTCTGGGCTCTCCTGTACTCACTTTAACGAGGGACCAGCTCGGGACAATAGCTTGGTCTTATGCAGTCTTTGGACAAATGGATAGGAGTTTCTTCTCTCATGTCTGGAAAACTCTCCGCAATTATGAGGAGCAAAGGGTTTCAGAGTTTTACAGGGAGGATATCATGTTTGCTTCTCAAGTTCATCTTGTAAATCAGTGCTTGAAGCTTGAATTCCCACATCTTCAGTTGTCATTATGTGGTGAGTTTGAGGAGAAAGTGGCCCTTGCTGGAAAAACTAAAAGGTTTAATCAGAAAATAACTTCATCATTTCAAAAAGAGGTTGGACGCCTACTCATAAGCACTGGTCTTGAATGGGTGAAAGAATATGTTGTGGATGGTTACACTTTGGATGCTGTGCTTGTTGATAAGAAGCTTGCTTTGGAGATTGATGGTCCAACTCACTTCTCGAGAAATACTGGTGTGTATTTGGTTTGTGTTTGTCAAATTTGTAACCTTCTGTTCTATAAGATCTAGTTGAATCATAGCTAATGGGTTTGTTATTTTATATCTCTGCCTATTAGGTGTTCCATTAGGACATACCATGTTAAAACGTCGATACATCACTGCTTGTGGTTGGAAAGTCGCTTGTGTATCCCATCTGGAGGTAAGATCTCTTATTTCATAGATCAAACATATCTCATCTACTTAAATTCCCTGATATTTTTCTCATACAAAATTAAAAAAAGAAAAAAACATATATCTGTGAAACTGTCATTATTAGTTAGCACAAATGCGGAATACAAGACAAAGTATCGTTTGAAAAATATTATTCATAGCAATGTAAATGCCTTTTGGGATACTGTTGGAGTAATTATCTTTCAAATTGCACCCTGCAGAAACATTTTATCATAACCCTCTGGCATCTATATACACCTTTCATTATTCTAAATTTTGTTGAGGAATAACCAATCAAGTTCACCCCAGATGCACCCTATATTGTCATTGTGTATAAAAAACATATTACCTCTTTAACGCTCATTTCCAGGGTAGGAGTGGTTCCTCAGCCAGACAATTTAAGTGTTTTTTTATTCATAGGATATTGATTTGTCACAAAAGAATTTATTGATGATAGTGTTCTTTCTTGCAGTGGGAGGAAATTCAAGGGGCGTTTGAACAAGTAGAGTACCTTAGGAACATCCTCAAAAATCATCTAGATGAGGGATACGCCGAAACTACTCTGACTGGTGTGAAGTGATTAGCCAATGCTGCTTGTCAAGTGTAAGGAGATATCAGATATGTATTTTTTTACCAAGCTCCTCTGATAAATTTTAGTAAAGATGGTTGTATATTTCTTAGAAATATTTCATTTCAAAAGCATAAATTCCATTTCTTCCCATTTTGTTTTGCACTAAAATCACTCTAGTCTCTAAGTTCAACACCAAAATGAATTTGCTTCATAATATTACACAAGATCAAATTTGACAATTGACAATTCTTAATCAATTTGCTATCCAAATTAACATTGCCTGTCATTTGGACCCTAATATTACCAATTACCAAATTAATCTATTTCGTGTATTTAGTCCTTTGGCAACAAAGGATAGCTAGACCATTGTGTTCATTGCAATTTTATAGAGATATTAAATATTAGACGAGAATATGTAATCAAGAAGTACCAGTGGTAGAATAGAACCCTGCCAAGGTTTAGACTCAGATTCGTTTCCTGTCTGGTGCACATTCAAAAGAGCTTTGATGAAAAATTCTGTCCAATTTGTGGGTCTATTGTTGGTCATCGCACTTAGGTCAATGAAGATAATGTTTCTGAGCTCTCTCTTTTTTTTTTTTTCTTGAGTTGTCTTTTTTTCATGTACACAACTCTGACAATATCTCAGGTCACAGTCAAAAGATAATCCATGTTTCTGGAGTGCAACTTCTCCATACCAAACACTATTTTAACATTGCAGAAATCTGTCATAAGACCATCTTTTATTTTGTCCGGATGTTGCTTGAGATTTTCCATGATTAAACATATTTTCTAGCAGGCCATTATTTCTTTACTTGGTAGGGGATATAATTGTTGTCATAATGACACAATTGTGCCTACCAAATTCCAGAACACAAGCATACATTACTTTCAATTTTGTTATAGCTTGAAGCATGGGAGGAAAGGATTGGCTGTGAATTAACCCTTTAACTTCGTTTACGTTTAAGCCTAAGTAAAATTAGTTCCATAGTTTGATTGGGTTAAAGAAGAATATAAAAGAAGTGAAAAATATTATTTCAGAGTGGTTATTAAGAAACAAAGGAAGAAACGACTTAAAGTTTTTGCTTAAATATATTTAGTACCTCAAATTTGGGACAAATTTTTATTTCAGTCCCTCAATTTAAATTTTGTAGTTTTTAGACCCTCTAAAATGTTATATTTTTGCTTCTTTTTAGTCTTTCAAACTCATTTGGGATGACTAAAGACAATATTTCGTGAATTTGAAATACTAACATCGGCAAATTTTAAATTAGGGAACAAAAACTAAAACTACTCTAAATTTGTGAGATTAAAAATAGGATTTTATTAGTTTTGGGTACCTTCAAAATTAATTTGTTTTGAAATTGGCACCATAAAAAATTATTTAGTATTTTTAATACTTAACATTTAATAGATATATTAATTTGATTTTTGTAGTAACTTTATGTAATCATCCAAAATAATTATTTGCAAGTATGTTGGTTTTTGCAGTTCAAGATTGCCATGTTAACACCATTTATTCAAAATACCTAGAAAAATTACTATCTAAACCGACTTTATTTTGTTAACACCTCCCTACTATTGGGTTTATTTTAGTCCTTTATCTATTGTAATATATGTTTGTCTATCGTTAGACACAGTCTATTGCACAATGACAATGCCTAGCCATGCTCATAACATGACCTACTCATATCTACTAAAATCTACACTCCTCTGCATTACCATTGTTGTTTCTCTTGGCTCTTCCATTTGCGTCTATGAGCTTAGATTACAACTAAGGTAAGAACTGGATCTCTCCATTTTTATATTTGTATTATGTTATTATATTTTTCTTCAATATTTTATCACGTTCTCTTGTTTTGTAACAAGTGAATCGGCTTAGTATCGGTCCTTCATATTATTTTCCCCGTCAATTTTGCTTCTTCCATGGACCGTTGGACTGCCAATCTATTCCACCCCTGATGGCAAACCTGCAGTCGGTCTCACTTTCTCACGTGCCAATGTTCTCACCCTTGTAGGTTCTTTTCCTTCAGCTCTCAAGTAAAGCTTCTGCCTACTGAATTTTTTTCATTGATGTTATTTTATTTGTTTGTTTGTTTATTTTTTTTATTTTTGTTTTCTGTTATGTTGGATGCTCTACCCATGCACTAGAAGCATCGCCATCTTACCAAATTCCGAAATTTATTGTTGCTTTTAATTATATTCTTTCAATTTCAATAACGCACATGAATTCATTGAAACCTGATCATGAATAACGTTTCATGAAGTGGGCTCATTCAGTTTCGATGCTATGCTAAGAAACTGAATCTGCTGTGTTTTTATTCATTGTATTCTGATATTTCAATTGAATTTTTATGGTGTTTAATAAAATAGGTAATTTGGGAGGTGGTTACATTTGTGAATTTAAACGTAATATCTGATATTGATATATGGTTCTGGCCTGGGTCTTGCATAATATAGCCCTCTCTCTGCGCTGATAATGGGTAAAAAACTAAAAAGGAACCAAAGTTTGCTATTGTGAAAAAGGTTGTCACTTCCAGGAAAATCTATAGGTTAGGTTTTTCTTTCTCTCGCCGAATGCTGATTCCTTCATTGTTCTTGGTTTTGTTCTATTATCAATTCTTGAAATCCTATCTAATTCAGCTACAAAGAAGAGGTTTTGAACTCAGATGAAAAATATTATGAAGGAAAAGTTATATTACTATCGTTTTAAACAAATTTATGAAGGTTGTCTCTTAATCTAGTAGAGGAAAGAAGTTATATTACTATCGTTTTATTTGTCCCTTTTAGAGGAAGAATCGTTAAAAGTTATCGGATTCATAAAGTTCAAAACCTCTAGTAAGTTAAGAATCTCTATAAGAACAAACTCAAGATCCTCATAAACATGTGCTTCACGAAGGGGGTTCTCTAGTTGCTAAGGGAGACAAGTTTAGTCTCAATTAATGCCCAAAAGCAAATTAAGAAATTCAATAAATGCAGAAGATTCACAATGTTTCAGCAGTAAGGAGTCTCTAATGTAGTCCAAGTATGTATGCATTCGGATCTAGCATACACTGTTAAGGTTCTAGGCAGATATTTAAGCTATTCATGCATAGATCTTTGAAAAGCAGCCAATAAAGATATGAATTTTTCAAGAGAACAAAAGTTTATAAGCTCACGTATAGAAAGTTAGACCAGTTAGAGATCATCAAGTATTCTAACAATTTTGTAGGATGCCAAGATAGTTCAAGATCTACTTCAGGTTACATTTTCATGTTAGCTAGTGGTGTAGTTTCTTGGCCTATTACCAAGCAAACTCTTATGGCTTTATCCACTATGATTGCAGAATTTGTAACAACTTATTAGGCATCAAATCAAGGTATATGGTTGATTTATGTCACAGGGCTGCGTATTCTGAAAGGAATTGAAAGACCAATCAGGTTATACTGTGACATCAAATCAGTCCTTAAAGGAAGAGTACAAAGTGGATGGATTTCTATAAAACACTTAGGAACAAACTCCTTGATAATATATCCTCTTAATAAGGCAATTACACTCAAGGTCTTTCATGAGCATATTGCTTGTGTGGGTGTTTTACAGTTTGAGGAATCTTTGGTTCAGTGAGAGTTAGTCATCTTTATGTGTTTGTGTTCTATGTTTGGTTTTCATGTATGCATACATTTTGGTTTATTATTCTTAAATTACACTTTGTACATTAAGGTTATTGTATTGATCTCATTAAGATAAAGTAAGGACCAGTTGAAAATAGACGTGTACAAATCACCTTCACGTAACTTTTCATGCTACACATTTCATAATGTATCCATGTCATTTGATTCTATCAGCATTAGTGATCACTGTTGGTATGGTTGCAATTGTTGCAATTAAAACTGTTTTGGTTCTACATGCGGATATAATCAATGGACGAGATTTTGGGATATACTCAAGGTATATAATGACAATTTTGAGCTCATAAAGTCTAACACATTTATAAGGATTTATTTATATATATATATATATATATAAATATTAAATGTGTTAGGGTCATTATATTTTATTAGTCAATTTTATAAAGTGATCTAATTAAGATAAATATGGTTAAGGGTATATTTGTCATGAAAGGTATTGTGTAGAGATTAGCAATAATTATAATTTGTTGAAGGGGCCAAATTGTAATTATTGCTGGTCTCTACACAATATACCTTTCATGACAAATATACTCTTAGCCATATTTATCTTAATTAGATCACTTTATAAAATTGGCTAATATAATATAATGGCTCTAACACATTTAATAATTACTTATATATATACAAGTGACCCAAATTGCTAACAATCTCCCACTGGTCACAAATATATATATATCCATATAAATCCTTATAAATGTGTCAGACTTTATGAGCTCAAAATTGTCATTATATACCTTGATTATATCCCGAAGTCTCGTCCATTGATTATATCAGCATGTAGAACCAAAGCAGTTTTAATTGCAACAATTGCAACCAAACCAACAGTGATCACTAATGCTGACAGAATCAAATGACATGGATACATCATGAAATGTGTAGCATGAAAAGTTACGTGAAGGTGATCTGTACACGTCTATTTTCAACTGGTCCTTACTTTATCTCAATGAGATCAACATAATAACCTTATCATACAGAGTGTAATATCTGAATAATAATAAACCATATATTTATTAAACCAAAAATGTCCAAGGACAATGTATGCATACATTAAACCAAACATAGAACACAAATACAAAAGTGACTAACTCCCACTAAACTTAAGATTCCTCAAAAGCTAAAACACCCATGTGAGCAACATGCTCATGAAAGACCTTTGGTGTAATACCCTTAGTAAGAGGATCTGCCAACATGGAGTTTGTCCTTAAGTGCTCTATAGAAATCTGTCCACTTTGTACTTTTTCTTTAACAACTAGGAACTTGATGCAATGTGCTTTGACTTGCTTGAACTCCTATTGTTGTTAGAATATAATACAGCTGATTTGTTGTCACAGTATAACTTGAGTGGTCTTTCAATTCCTTCCATAATGCGCAGTCCTGTGACAAAGTTTCTCAGCCATATACCTTTATTTGATGCCTCATAGCATGCTACAAATTCTGCAGCCATAGTGGATGAAGCTGTAAGAGTTTGCTTAGCACTACGCCAAGAAACCGCACCACCGGCCAACATGAAAATATAACCCGAAGTGGATCTCAAACTATCTTGGCATCCTGCAAAATCTGAGTCAGAATATCTAGTGATCTCTAATCGGTCTGATCTCCTGTACGTGAGCATATAATCATTTGTTCTCTGTAAATACTTGGGCATACATCCGTGCTTAAATATCTGCTTAAAACCCCAACTATGTAGGCTATATCCGGGCGCGTACATACTTGGGCATACATCAGACTTCCTATTGCTGAAGCATAAGGAATCTTTTGCATTTCCTGAATTTCTAGATTTCCTTTAGGACATTGATTAAGACTGAACTTACCTCCCTTAGCGACTGGAGTCTCTCCTGCTTTACAATTTTGCATACCAAACCTTTTGAGCACCTTATCGATGTAATTCCTCTGTGATAATCCAAGAATACCTTGAGATCTATCTCGGTGTATCTGAATTCCTAATACAAAGGAAGCATCACCAAGATCTTTCATTTCAAAATTTCTAGACAGAAATCTCTTGGTTTCGTGCAACATGTCTATATTGTTGGTAGCAAGAAGTATGTCATCAACATACAAGACCATGAAGATATACTTGTTCCCACTGAACTTTTGATACACACAATCCTCAACCACATTTATCTTGAAACCAAATGAGATAATAACTTGATGAAATTTGTGGTACCATGGATGAGATGCCTGTTTTAGCCCATAAATGGATTTTGTCAATTTGCATACCATATTCTTTGGTTCTTCTGACACAAAGTTTTCTGGTTGCACCATATAAATTGTCTCATCAATGTTGCCATTGAGAAACGCCGTCTTGACATCCATTTGATGAAGCTCCAAATCATAATGTGCAACAAGAACCATGATTGTTCTAAAAGAGTCTTTCGATGAAACCGGAGAGAAAGTCTCTTCAAAATCAATCCCTTCTTTTTTAGTATAGTCCTTTGCCACAAGACGAGCCTTATACTTCTCCACATTACCTTTAGAATCCCTTTTGGTTTTAAATATCACTTACAACCTATGGGTTTCACACCTTCTGGTAATGGGACAAGTTCCCAAACTTTGTTGTCTTGCATGGACTTATACTCCTCATTCATAGCTTTAATCCATTTTTCTGAATTAGGATCTTGCATAGCTTGATGGACAGTGACAGGGTCATCTTCCATCATACTATTATTTTCCTCAATTTCTTGGAGAAATACTACATAATCATTTGGGATGGCACTTCTCCTTTCTCTCATGGATCTCCGCAATGATACTGACTCATGAAGCACCTGTTCTTGAGGGTTTTGAGTTTGTCCTTGTAGAGGTTGAGAATTTGCTTCATCAAAATCAACTGTATTAATCGGATCTGGAGTTGACACCGATTCTTCTTCAAAGACAAAGTCTCTTACCTTATTCTTCCTCCCAAACTCAATATCCTCAAAGAATGTGGCAGTTACCGTTTCAAAAATATTCTTGGATTTAGGATAATAGAATTTATAGCCTCTTGATCTTTCAGAGTAACCAATACAGTAACTGCTCACCGTTCGAGAGTCCAATTTCTTTTCATTCGGTCTATAAGGCCTTGCTTCAGCTGGACATCCCCATACACGTAAGTGTTTTAGATTAGGCTTTCGCCCAACCCAAAGATCATAAGGTGTTGCAGCAACTGCCTTGGTTGGCACTCTGTTTAAAATATAAGCTGCAGTCTTCAATGCCTCTCCCCAGAGTGACTCTGGCAAGGTGGAATGACAAAGCATACTCCTTACCATATCCTGAAGAGTCCGATTTTGTCTTTCAGCCACCCCATTCATGCTAGGTGAACCCGGCATGGTGTACTGTGGGACGATTCCACACTCCTCTAGGTACTTGGCAAAAGGTCCTGGACGTTGTTCACCTGATCCGTCATATCTGCCATAGTTTTCACCACCATGATCAGATCTGACATTCTTAATGCATTTGTTGAGTTGATTCTCAACTTCAACCCTGAAAGATTTGAACACGTCCAATGATTGAGACTTTTCATGGATGAGATATTGGTATGCATATCTAGAGTAATCGTCTATGAATGATATAAAATATTGTTGACCATTCCATGAAGGTGTAGGGAATGGACCACAAATATCTGTATGTATCAGTTCTAAGACGTCTGTAGCTCTGTATGCACCCAATCTCGATGTCTTGGTCTGTTTTCCTTTACCGCATTCAACACAAACATCAAAATTTGTGAAGTCAATGGAATTCAGAATCCCATTTGACACAAGCCGTTCAACTCTATTTTTAGAGATGTGACCTAGACGTTTGTGCCATAATGCTCCTGAATCATTATTGTCAATTTTTCGCTTAGTACCAGATGATTCTGTATTGAATGATTCACTGTAGGAAGCCACTGTATCAAGCATATAGAGGTTGTCATTGTCTGAAAGTGAACCAGTCCCAACAATATTTGAATTTAAAGACAATTTGATTTCACAGTTTCCAAATGAACATAAATATCCTAATTTGTCCAAATAGGAAACTGAGACCAGATTTCGTCTAAAAGACGGCACAACAAAAGTGTCTTTCAAATCCAAGTAGAAACCAGTGCACAATAACAATCTAAAATGTCCTATAGCTTCAACCTCTACCGATTTTCCATCTCCCACATAGATCCATCTTTCAAAATCAATTGGTTTTCGGTAGCTTATACATCCCTTCATTGAAACACTGATGTTAGCAGTTGCACCAGAATCTAACCACCAAGTGTTTATTGGTACTGAAGCTAAATTGACCTCAGAACAGACCAAAGCAAGACTGCGCCTAAAGCTTATACGATCAAGGACAATCTTCATTTTCTTGTTCCAGTCTTCAAAGAAATTAGCAGATATTGAAGCAATCGAAACTGTATTTAGAATAAGAGAAACAAAGGAATTAAGCTCACACCGTAAAATTAATAATAATATAAATATAATTCAAATAATGGTTTATCCCATCTCAAGATATCCAATGCCCCATCAATATCAAGTCTTGGTGTAATGATCAACATTGATAATAAGAACATGTCCAATAACAAACCTATCTTTGGATAAATTTTATTATTGACACGTAAAACCTTATAATTATCACATGTTACCATCACATGTGCATATACAATCCGGCCAAGTATTAATCTTCCTTTGGGCCGACCAATACTCGCATGAATATATATAAACACAAACATTCATAATTTCTATGAACTACTCCAGATAAAAAAAAAAACTTACTTTGGTGATTTCTTAATTATCAATAGCTCATAAAAAAATTATAAACAAGATCAATATTTAAATTTTATTAATTCCATAATAATTATTAATTTTATCCAATGACCCAAAATTAAAACTGCAATCTGCACCAGATTGGGCTTGCCTAAAAAAATAAATAAAAGTCCAAAATGGATCTGACAATTTGGACTATCCGAAATTGGGCCTGGGTCACAACCCACAACTCAGTAAACAGAGGAAAACCCTTGCCGTCTGCCACCAACGCTGTCAGTCACGAATATTAGTCCTTGCCGAGACCACCGATGAAGCCACCGTGAAGTAGCTTCTGCAGATCTGAACGCAAATCAAGGACAATCGTGACTCTCCACCATCACCGATGACACTGATGTGCGAACAGGAGGTGCGACTTCTCGCGGTGGTGGTTTCACCAGTTCGCTTGCGCAGAGTCGCCTAACGCTGTGCCATCGCGAGTTTGTTCGCGCAGAAGTATAACGTCGATTCGTGACCTAATGCGCAAAGGAAAGTTGCGCCACTACTGCGTCTACGCGAAAGAAGAGAAGAAGTCCCCGGTGGTGATTCCTCCATGGCGGTTTATGCAAATTAGGGTACCAATTTGGGGTTTTCCCAAATTAGGGTTTCAATTTGGGATTTACCAAATTAGGGTTTCAGACGCATTCAAAATGGAAATTCTTAATTGCATTTTAATTTCCCTTTTTAAAACCGAAGAATTAATGCACAAAATTGATTAGAGATTTATAGCAATAAACCACATGCATTAAATTCTTCAACCAATACAGTTTCCAATATTTCTATAATAATGGAACGTACCTGAATTGGGCATTGGGAATAATTAATGAACCTGAAAATAGTATCTGATCTTTCCTCTGTAGAGCACCTTTAGTTCCCTCTATAGTTTCTCTTCTGATGGGGATAAAGAGAAAGAAACAGGAATGAATCTATGCTCACAGATGGGGACCATGACCCCTTAAATAACCTTTGACGGTTAATATTCTTTAGTTTCAATAATTATTATTTGACCCCTTCAACAAATAATAATTATTGCTGGTCTCTACACAATATACCTTTCATGACAAATATACCCTTAGTCATATTTATCTTAATTAGATCACTTTATAAAATTGACTAATATAATATAATGGCCCTAACACATTTAATAATTACTTATATAAATACAAGTGACCCAAATTGCTAACACAAATTTGAATAAATCACCTAGGGAATAACATCTCTTTAAACAAATTTATGAAGGTTGTCTCTTAATCTAGTAGAGGAAAGAAGTTATATTGCTATCGTTTTATTTGTCCCTTTTATGCATAACATGATTGCCAAGGATCCTCAATTTGAGAGAATACTAATGAATGTACCTATGCTGAAAACGGCCTTGTTTAGAGTTTTACTAAGGTGTCTTTTTTTTTTTTAGCTAAATTCCAGAAGCACCTGGTAGCAATTTGATTACTGATAAATGGATTTTCAGGCTGGATGAGAAATAGTCTATTTACTGTTCTTTTTACTTGAATTACGATCCTGAGGAATGGAAAAGCACATTTTCATTTATTTTTTGTTCAACAGTGAAAGGCAAGGGCCTTCATAATAAGATGATAGTAAATTTTTTCTGAACCTTGTAAATTTCCTATCATTTGGGGTTTTGATATTTTTAAATCTCAACAGTATATGGTCATCTATATCAGTAAACAAATGACTACTTCTACACTGAGATGTAAATTGAATAATTGGTAGTAATAACATATCTTTATATCTGCTCTCCAGTGTTGTGATTTGGAACTATGAAAAATGTAGCAATTTTTTTTTATCACAGTATGAATTCATAACCAAGACATAGGTATCAGTGAGGATTACTCTCTTCATTCTTTATGGTAATGGAACTCCCCCAAATCCTTTGGTTTTGCAATGTAAATTCAATAATCATTTAAGTGAACCATTTTGTTAATTAAAACACATTTGCTGCTTATTTATTGTGTTCCCCCATTTATTTATGCAAACTATTTTCTAGGAAACAGGCACAAGTGCTAATTGTTGCAACATGTGATCGGGACTTGAAGAGTAGAATTCGGAAGGTAAAGTCATTTTTTACTTTTCATGTTTGTTTTGTTTTGGTATTTGGATTTCTGTATTACAGATTCCCGGTGTTCCAATAATGTTCATTGCTAAGTAAAGATGCTCTATTGAGAACCAACAATTGGTGGAGGTACATACTCTTTAGTGAAATTTATAACACGCTTAACTACAAATTTTTTTAACTTAGTTACCTAAATTTGCATAGCTTTTTTAAATAAACTATATTAATTAAGCTTCATTGACGTTTGTTCGTCAACTCCAAAGCTGTTTCGTAAATACACAACATATTTGGCAATTTTGAACAATGAAACGTTCACGATGACTTTTGAAATCAACACTTTATTGTGTAGAGCAAAAGCTGGGTGCTTTACTTTGAGATGTTGAATTGTTGCTTCATTTTTTCCAGGAAAGTTCTATCATGCATCAATTGCAAGAAGACTTTTTGTGATGACACAATGGTACTGACTTTAGTAAGTTCCCTTTTAATTTGGATGCACATGCCAACGAATAAATGTGTCATAATAACTTTTTCGAAAAGAAGGAATATATATTCTCTTTTAGATTTAATTTAGTTTCAAGATCATCATAAATTATATATTTTTAATTGAGTTATTATTATTATTATTATGGTAATCTAAATATTAAATTTTGGTATATTTTAATTACAAAATAAATCATAAAATCCTAAATCATCCATTGGGGCTCCATATTTAATCACATCTTACATGCAAAAATCCCAAACTAAATACCAAAACTTTTATTAACAAAATTTACAATAATCTCATTCTCAAACAAAAGAACACAATTATGTTAATAGGATCTCACAATCCGAAAAGATAGAATTACATAATAAACCATTATAGTATAATTAATCACTTGGTTTGGATGCTCATACCCCTTAAAACATGTATAGTATAATTATAGGGTGACTCTTGTCCCTTTACTCATCATTCTTATAAACGTTTACACATGACACATTTTCACTCATTCTCTTATCGCGAACCAAGGATATGGAACACTCCCATATGGTTAATCTGGTTTCCCTTATAATTTACTTATAAGGCAAGAAATTGAACAATCTCCTGTTTATATGCTAACAAGTGATTTAGGACTGAGTTTCTGGAGGCTAAGTTCAAGTTATGGTAGGCTTCTTTTTTTCTCATTTTTAACAGTCTAACTTTTTTATTTTTTATAAAAATAATTTTATTTTTTCACTTGGTGCAATTAAATAATTTAATTATACGAAGTAAATAAGTGTGTTATTTTTTATTTTATGAAACAAAATGATGTATATTTTTTGGTTTAGTTCCTAAACTAATTTGAAAAGTGCTTGATATGTTGGTGAATGAAGATCAGAAAAAGGTTGTATAAAAATAGGGTCATATGAAAGTCCGGAATATGGATGGCAAAAAAATTGTACCTGGAGGCATTCGTGGGTAAAATCTGTTATAGGAATTTAATACCTATGGGTAAGAGGTACTTGCAGGTAGTAGGTATTTTAATATCCGTTTGTTAACGAATCAGGTTTGGATATCACACTATCCAGACTCGCGGATATCTACTATCCATTTGAATAATGAAATTATAATTTTATCTCAGTTTTTTTTGTTAAATTCCTTTGGAAGTCCCTATTTATGTGGGGATTTTCTAGTTAGAACCCTGTCTTATAAGTTTCACCAATTTGGTTATTTATATTGAAAAATTGACTCAACTGGATCTGGAAAGTTTTTGAAACATGACTTGCATAGACTCTTATACGTGACATTTTAAAAAAAACAAAACATTTTAAATATTTGGGTTTCTAAAAGATTTTAAAATTAGGATTCATTGAAATTTTAATTGAGATTAAAATTGGGAGGTTCTAGATCTGTCTGGGAATTTCTTACAAGGGCCACGCAACGCACAATCCGACAACCATGAGTGTCGAGGCACACGACAGGGTCGCCTTGGCCTCTTCTTCTCCGCTTGGATGTGGTGGGACTGTTGGTGTGGTGGGGTTGAAGTTGAAGCTGATGTTGAGGTTCCACCTAGCTTTGGGGTTTTGGATGCAGTGTAACTTAAGTTGTTACCAACGTGAATGAACGCCGATTTGCCGAAATTTTTGAATCTGTCTAATGCGGTGGATGTTTTGAAGTTGTTGTGAGAGATGTTCAAGAATTCTATGGTCTTCAAGGAAGGTAAATCCGAGGGGAAGTTACCGTTCAAAGATTTGTTCGAAAAGTCCAAGAAGGATAGTGAGGTTAGGGTGGAAATGGGTTTTACGCTGCTTTTGATGTTGCTATTGGAGAGATTAAGGTGGTGTAAACTGTTGAGGTTTTGGACCCCGAAAGTAAAGTTCTGAGGTTATTGTGTGAAAGGTCGAGGCTTTTAGGGTTTGAAAAAACAAAAGGTGAAGCTGGTTGGTGAACCTGTGTATGAGAGATTGAGATTTTTCAACGATGAAAAGGAACCATTTTGGTAAGTAGGGTTAATGCTCCCTCCAAAACTGTTCTAGGAAAAGTTCACTACCAATAAGGATGTGCTTGTCCACAACAAATCTAGAACCTCCAACTTGGACATGTTCCTCATATACTTCCACGAAATGCTTCCCCTTAGGTTCCTGAACAAAATGCAACTATCTTTTTATCACTTTCATTTTCTTCACTCTTCAACAACTTCTCATCCTTTTTCAATCTTCAACAACCCTAAATTTTAAAATTAGTGATGTCGGCTTTTAAAATCTTTCAGAAACCCCAATTTAAAAATGTTTCTTTTATAAAATGTGACGTATTAGGGTTTCTTTTATAAAATGTCACGTATAAAGGTATATGCAAGCCACGTTTCAAAACCTGCCCATGTCAACATCACAGGTCAACAAAAACTTAATTCTGTTAAGTCAAGTCAATTTAACGATAGGGGTCCAATTGAATAATTTTTTAATATAAAGGACCAAATTGCGAAACCTATAATACAGGGATATAACTGGAAAAACCTCACATAAATAAGGACTTCCGAACGGGTTTAATCTTTTTTTTCTAACTATTTAGTTTTTTGTAAAAATGGGCCAAAGCTCAAATCCTATTTTAGGGTTTTCTTCTTCAAATTGGAATAAGAAAAAAGAGCTCCCCCCATTCCTTCCCATCTGTAGGCTGCCATCAAACCATAAGGAGTTGTCTCATTCCTTCCCATCTGGCCACATGCTATTATCAAACCCTAAATCTCACCTTTTTTTCTTCATACACTTTCATTTCACTAGCATTTTTGTTACATAAGAAGACCAAAAAATGAAGTTCAACCCTAGGTGAACAACTCCATCGTCAATGTCGGTGTTCACGGCGAGAGGTGGCGGCATGGTGTGTCGAACGTCCACCGTGAGTGGTTGGCGAAGGGTGACTTGCTTGGATCGTGCTGGTGGAAGGATGACCCATGGAGCAACGAAGCTTCTCTCACATGCGCGAATAAAGGAATGAAGGAATGACCTGCTGCGACCGGTGCAGGCGGCAACATCGACGACGGTCTGGGCCGACCGGAGGAGAATGCAATGTTAGGTAGATGGAGGATAGTCGGGTATTTCGAGTGGAGGAGGAGACAACTACTCTTTTTGAACTGAAAACCCTAGGGTTTGTGAGTTCTAAATAAGAAAGGAGAATAGAGTCTTGGCAAAGAATTTGGACTTTGTAATGCACAAATTGTTGGAAAACGGGTATCTGCATGTTTCTCTTTTTTATGCGGGTATCCAGTGAATAGCGGGACGGGTAATAAATACATTTTTTTTTACATGCGTGTTGGGTTGCTGATAAACACTATTTGTGCCCGACCGACCCATTGCTATATGGAAAAAAAGAGTTTAGTGTTTTTTTTCAAGAATATGGTTTTAAGAAAATGAATTAAAAATAGTAAAAGTTGTATTGGTTAGTCATAAATTATTATTTTTAATTTAAATTCATTTTCTTTTAAAATTTGGAAACAAGATTAATAAATATTCTTTAAGAACATTTTCTAAACGTTAAATTTAAAAACATATAAAAAAAATATTCTTATTTTCAAATTTTAAGGAAACTAAATGTTTTTTTATAATGTACCAAACACCACAATCACGTCCACCCAATATTAAAATTTTCACCTTCAATAAAATTCGTACGTAAATAATTAAATACCTAAAAGCCATGAAAGTAATATTATATTTACAAAGCACTTTATCTTATAATATATTTTAATTTTAATAAATACTTTTATTAATTTGCTTAGTCAATATTTTAATAGTATTCATGTTTGTTACTTTTTATTTTTGAGATAAACACATCATAAAAGTGTTTTTATTTTCTATTTTTGAAGAAGAGGGTATTTTTAAGTTAACTAAAACTTGAGTATAGTCTAAGCATACATATCAAGAAATCCATATGTAAATGCATAAATATTAAAATCATTACTGACCCAAAGATTATTATTGATTTACAGGGAAGTTTTATTTTCAAAGGACATAAATAATTGTTGTTAGGTGTCAAACTTTGACCCTTATATCACAATAAAATAACATTAGTGTATTCAACTTGTAAGTTATTTGAAAATATGTTTGAAACAATGTTTATCAGACTTTTGGTATATAAATTGGACATTTGTTAGTGACTGAAGATGCAAAACCATATTTTAGTTGTGATTCATAGTAAACACAATGGGAATGTGGAAAGCAATTTAAAGAGAAGACGGAAAAGCTTTTTTATTTTTCATTCATACTTAGCTGAACGAGTCATCTCCTACTCAAAAGCTGACAAAATGTTAAAAGTTCAGATAATGATAAAACGGACCCATCAATCAAAACCTCATGCTAAAAGAACTTAAAACAAATATTCTGACAACATTTGTTTTTTCTTATTTTGTTTGCCTGTGTTTAAGGATCGAATATGGATAGTGTCTGTGGTAGGCAAGCCCATTGATTAATCATTAGTGCAGTATATTTTTAGGCAAGGTAATCAAATCTAATAAGACAATATGACCTATTAATTAGTACAATATATTTTTAGCAATCAAACCCAATAATCAAAATCTCGTATATTTTATAAAGAATATGGCAACTAACCTATTAATACTTGTTAATTGTTCATAAATAACAATTAATTCCGATCGGTATACTTAGTACAATTTTAATTACACTTAACCTTGTAAAATATAAAATTAATGTTAATTTTAATTAAATTTAACTTAATAAAATAAAAATTAAATTTTTATTTTATTTTTTGTGGGTAGCGGATATTCACGGATACAGATAATATAATACCTGCACCCAACCCGTTTGTAAGCGGGTATTAAAATACCCGTTATCCACATATTTCGGTAATAAATATTCGCGAGTATTAACTATCCATCACAGATTTTATCCGCGGACATCCTCATGCGTGAATTTTTTTACCATCGTTACCTATTTTTATAATATGATATCATTTATATTTAGAGCGAGTTAATATAACAAATTAGTGCTATCAAATTACAATTAGATACTTATATACAACAAAGAATAATTAAATGAATGGACATTTTAATTGAAGAAGCGTGACTTACTCTTAATATATTTAATTTTAAATTAATTTCCCATTTTTATAATTTACAGATTCCCAATTTCTTTTAATTTGTCGTCAAATTTAGCTATTTCCATTCTTAAAAAAGAAAAAGAAAAAAAACCTATATATATAGGCTTCAAACAAGGAGAAATGCGGCGCAACGGTCAAATTTCATGTCAAAAAGCTTGGGTTCATAAAAGAGTCTCCTTTCTCACATTATCCAAACAAACAAAACCACTTCTCATGGCCACCCAATCAACTACTCTCCAGCTCACCCTTCTCTCAGCGAAAGGTCTTCACGTCAGAGGAAAACCGGCCAACACCAACGTCTTCGCGGTGGTTCGCGCCGACTCCATTGCCAGCCACACGACGGCGACGGCCACGGAGAGCAACGGGTCGCTGTCCTGGGAGGAGACGTTTTCGTTGGAGGTGGGGCCTTACGCAAGGTGCCTGACTATTGAAGTGAAGTACAGGACGGGAGCGGGAGAGAGAGACGTCGGCGTGGCAAGAATCGCGCTTTCGGATTTTCTTGGAAGGTCGGTGCCCGGTAATAGATTGCAGTTGTGCTACAGGTTGAGGGACTGGGATGGGAGAGAAAACGGGACCGTTAATTTCTCCGTCAGAGAGGTGGCGCCGCCACAGCCTCACGCCGCCGCCGCCGCCGCCGACTAGAATGGTTGTGAATCATCGACAAGTAGCAGTAGCAATATTTGATTGGTTGCAATGTTTGGTATCTTTTAGGTTTTGAGTTGATGGACAACAAACAAGTCGCGGTTTTGTTTGTGTTTATTTGACTTTTAATATGTAGAAGCCTTCTGGGTGTTGCTTGAATGTATTTTTAACTCCTTCTGTTCTCACTTTCTATTTTCAAGTTAAAAATGGTGCTTTTTATCATTTGATATTATTTTTCTTTATTTTTTTTAAAATATAGAACTTCACTTTTTTTATGATTATTTTAAGTTTGTAATGTATCAAATTAAATAAATATAAATATGTGTTACTGTTATTCTTTTAAGTTTTAGTTTATATTTCACTTTATTTTTAAAACAAGAAAAATGATATTTTAATATATATATATATATATATAATATTTTTACATTTATTTAAGATTATTTTTTTTAACCTTTTTTTTTTTAATTACAAAAATTTACTCTTGTTATATATGTCAAAATGTATAATATCTTATCTCTCTTTCTTTTCAATCAGAGTTCAAAATTTGAAGTTAGCTTCCTCGTTCAAAAGAAAACTTTTATTTTGAAAATATCATCACAAATTGAAAAAAAAATAGTTATATGTTTTTCCAAGGCAAATGTCTACTTTTAAATCTAATCCAGCAATAATTTTATTAAGTACTAACATGAACAACAAAATATAACACGTAAGTTTATTTATATTATGGCTTGATACTTAAGAGAGAATTTCATACTACTTTCAATTCTTGTAGTGAATGAGAGCTAAAGAAAATGTTGGTATAAGGTTTTGAGATTCAATAACATGTAATATGGTATGATTGATGTTTTAGAATTTGTTGAATTCTATAATAAGTAATATCGTTTAAGGCGTTAAGATGATATCTAAATAATAGGCGATGGGATAAACATAACCATATTATCATCATCATCATTATTATTATTATTATTATTATTATTATTATTATTATTATTATTATTATTATTATTTTGAAAATGGTCATATAGGTAGGAAAAGATAGTTATACATAATCAAATATTCTCTCAAATATTCTATCATGATTTTTTATTTTGTCGACTCACAGTATTAATTTTCTTTTATAGTGTAATATTATTGTAATTATTCATCCTAATTAAGAAGTATTACCATAATTATAGGATTTTGATTGTACCTTAGTACTTGTATTTAAACAATAAATTATCAATGCAATTATGACATTCAATACAATTTCCTATCTTTGTATCAGAGCTTTCAAACAAATAACTCTTGATCCATAACCACAAAAATTGTGTCATCTTCTACCAATCAGAGAAAAGACCTACCTTCTACAATCTATATCAAATTAGATAGAGACAATTATCCACTATGAAAATCTATAGTCTTACTAGTGATTAAAGGATGTAAACTTAATGACTATATACCAGGGATAATAGAATATCCAAATCAATTCATTGTTGTGGAGAACACGACGACAAAAGTCAATCCTACCCGTGAGGATTGGCAAGCCCAAGATCAAGTCATTCTAGGACGGCTGATGAATTTTGTGTCAATTGACATTGCAACTCAATTTCTTCATTGTGAAACATCCAAATAGTTTTGGGATGAAACTCGAAGCCTTGCTGGTGCACAAACCAGATCCATAATCATTTATTTGAAATCTGAATTTCAGAACATACGTAAAGAAGACACGAAGATGGAGCAATATCTTGACAAGATAAAAAATCTTGTTAACAAGTTAAAGTTGATAGGTTCACCAGTCTCTAACTCTGACTTAGTGATTCAAAAAATAATAATTTATATTAATAATTTAAATATTAATAAGTTTTTAATTTATAATAATATCTAATTTATAATGATTGTCGTGTAGTAACCATTGAAAAAACAAATGAATAAATAAAGTAATACATAGTATCTTATAAATTAAAATTAAGTGATGAGTAAAATTTATATTTATTTATATATTATAAATTGATTTTATAACTTAACTAAAATTAAGGATTACAAAATAAATCAATCCAATCAATTTAAGTTTGGTTCGATATTGATCCGTCCAAAATAGGTTCGATCGAATTACCCTATCAATTAAAAATGAGTTTAATTTTAAAAATCAGCTAGGTCTATTGTTATGTCTATTTTTTTTTCCTGTTATAGAAAGTTTAATGTCACGTAGAAATAGGATAATTTTTTTTTATTTTTTAGATGAAAATGAGTTGATGACGAGCTGTCAGACTGATTTCTAATTAAAAGGGTTGTAGTCCGAGTTATTTCAGATCTTAATCGAGTTATATCAAATCTCAACTGAACTATATCAAATCTTGATCAAATAGTATTAGACGTTAGCCAAAGTATCGAATACAAATTTATTTAATGAAGTCGAATTAACAGACTAGTTCAATTATCTGTAAAACTGACTTGTTGAACTGTCAGGTTTGACAAGTCGAATTGATTTGGATTCTCAAAATAAAAATATTGTTCTGATCTAATTTTTATTTTTATATCGAGTTGACTGATTGATCTATTCAATTTAACCCCTTTTATTATTTCTATCTAAAATATCTAAAATATAGAAAGAAAAGAAAAAGTCAAAAACAGTTTTGAATTGAAAATGACATATAAATATAAAAATAACCTATGATTTTTTCTATTGAATCTCTTAATTCTATTCTTCTAAAAAAAACTCATTAAAAAAAGAAGGCAAGCAACATGCATATTCAAGTGGTATAGTTGGAAAGAAAACCATGCATGTGGATTAACAACTGGAAAGAAAATGATGCATAGTTTCACACAACTGTGAACTATTCGTCATCTTTGGTGGAACAACTTGACAACTGGCAATTGCTAGGTTTGATTTATTTTTCTTTTTTATTCGGTGGAAATCAATTTGATGTGCCCACATGTTGTCAGATTGATGTTTACTAATTATTTATGTAGAAATGTGATTTAGATATTTTTCATAATATATTTGAAATTTTCAAATGATGAGTATAACATCAAGTGCTATGTTAAAAGGTATAAACTTTGGATAAACATTTCTTTTTACATTATAATTTTGATATTTTTATCTTAATTTTACGTAATTTATGTTGATTAGATATTGAAAATTTCATTTGTATTTTCATTTCTATAAAATGTTATCTTTTAAATTTAAATTTTCATAATTTATTTAAAAATATTATTTGCAGTTTTTAAATTTTAATTTATTTATATCACCAAAAATATAACAAAAACAATCTTCTTTATTTAATTAAGATTGTATTTTATCCAACTTATTTGTTTTGAATTGGAGTAAAATGTTAAAAGAAAAAAAATATTTTTTAAATATGATAAGTAGAACTAAATGATATTATCAAATTTATGATTAGTATAAAAGTTTGTTAGATTTTAGTTATATTTAAGTTTTGAGGAAATATAAGAATATTAATATATTATACTAGTTGTGTATTATTATATCATATGAATAATATGTATATGTATCTTTTTGTCGGAGACATTGTTTTTAGTGTCTGTATATGAGGAGCTTAAGTATTTAATTTTGGTAAATCTTGATGAATTTTAAAATTGGTTTAAAGATTAATTTCAAAAAAAATATATATATAAATTTATGTAGTTAAAGGACTCTTCATACGAAGATTAATTGATTTCAGAATTGATTATAGAAAACTTTGACTGATGTGAACATAATTTCTAACAATGTGAGAAGGTTCAATGGTACCAACAAAGTAGAAAGTGAAGTTTTTAAATAGGGCAAATCATCATTCCTTTACAAACTCATTTGCGATCTTCATATCTTTGACCACCTTTAAATTCTGAACCACTTCACATTTCAAGAATCAAAATCACATTTTAATTCTCATAAACTCAATCAGTCATGCTCAACTCAAAAGCTAAAACAAATATACCTTTTCCTTTACTTAGGAAAATGATATTTTAACACTATTTTTTCACACTATTTTGACACTGCACACGTGTCAAAATGTGGTTAGACGATTTTAAATTAGAAAAACTGATGCAAGGACATATTTGGAAGAGAAAAACCAAAGTCTTTTTTTAATTTGAAATCGTCCAACCACATTTTGATACGTGTGCAGTGTCAAAATGGTATCAAAAAATGGTGTTAAAATATCATTTTTCTTTTACTTATATTATCCAACTTATATTAATATAGACAATTGTTTCTCATAAAATTTTTTTGCACGCTGGAAACTTTTAAGCTTAGTTTAGTCTTATAAAAGATATTTATTAATGAGTCTTTCAAAAAAATCATTAAAAAGACACAACATAAATGAAATATGAATGCAATCCATTAATAAGGGATTGATACCTTCTTTAACTTAAACTTTTAATAGCATAAAAGTTTATAAATATTTATTCTTATATGATGTTTAACTTTATCACTTTTACTTAACATTAAACTTAGATTTACTTTTGAATTTTCAACATTTATATATTATATAAATCTGTCTTATTTCTAATTGATATGACATTTTTAATATATTATTGTGCCAAAATATATATATATATATATATATATATATATATATATATATATATATATATATATATATATATATATATATATATATATATATATATATATATATATATATATATATATATATATATATATGAACTAGGTAATATAATAGTATAATACAATAAGTCTAACAAATAATTCTATTTAGAAAAAAGTTTCATATAACTTTAATATTGTATTAAGAAATAAATTTTAAATTTAATTCAATTGTGCAAAATTAAATTGTTACTGATATTTACGTGTCAGAAAATCTATTTATTTTTAGTTAAAAGGAGATTTGCAACATAAATAATTGTATTTTGGGATTTGAAAAAAATTTAACCATAATATTACATAGCACATGAATATTAATTAGTGCTAAAAACTATATAGTTTTAATAAGTCACCTAAAACCATTTGGAGAAAAAGTAGTCTTGTAATTATATTTCTCGTGGAGCCTATGGGACAGAGTAACTACTCGAATTGATTTTGTCATTGCAGAAAAGGCAGCAATTATTTCACTGTCCATTTTTATTTGACCCTTGAATATTCTAGAAATTTTAAAAGTCTTAAAAGAAAATAAATAAATAAAAGAAGGTAATTGTATACATAGAATTTGAACGATGCACTTAAAAGGAAATTGCAGAAAAATGTATTAGAAATTTAGGAGTTAGAAAGGTTGATTGTGCATGCATGCACGTCACGAAACCAAATACAAATTAAAAACCTAAGTAATTACGTTAGAATTTGGTAGAGATTAGATAAACTTTGATTATTCTTTTAATCAAAATTTATGTCATTTTCAAGATAAGATATCCTTTAAAATAAGACATCCTTTATTATATGTTAATTACATATATGAATAAAAAAATTAGTTTACTGATATGTAAGTTACATACGTAACTAACACTTTTCGTATTAGTCAAGAATAAGATGATGGGTCAACAACTTAATCTCATTACAAATTATCCATATGAAATAGAGAATTTATTTTAAGATACTAAAACCACTTTTAAACACGTGAAAGACTTTTGAAATTTTTTTGAACAGTATACGTGACTGTTATATATATATATATATATATATATATATATATATATATATATATATATATATATATATATATATATATATATATTTATTTTGTTATCTTTTTATTATTATTTGAATTATAAACATTAAAAAAAATCTCAGTCTTTTTCATTTTTAAAACTAGTCTTCATTTTTGAATAATTAAGGAATAGGGATAGGATGGATTTGAGAGAGAATAGGAGACAAAGTGATGTTGTTTTGTGATTTGGTAGTGAAAGTAAAAAAGTTTAATAGTAAAATTTATAAAGATTGTGAATGATTTGATGGATATGGGAGATAAAAATTTTAATAGATTAAGTAGTAAAACTATATATTTGTTCTTAATAGAAAATATAAAATAAAATGTAATTAATTAAAATTAATCTAAAATAAAAGCTGAATGATATTTTATAAAAAAATTAAAGGTGTAACTAATTTAAAATAAAATATGATTGATTAAAAATAATTTTAATGAAATATATTCAATTATAAAATAATTAATACTATTATTAACTAATTAATTTTGTCATTATAACTTTTACTATTATTTTATTTAAATGGTGTATTATTTTTTCCATTAATATTATTTTTGAATACTTTATATTTTATTATGATTATTAGTTATCATAGATAAATAAATGGTAGTAATTTTTTTGAAAAAATCAAGGATCATTTGTCAATTGCATTCTCCATACCCTCAAATAATCTCATGTTATGAGGGATACAATCTCGTCTCTCTCTCAAATACTATTTTTCATTTATCAACAAATTTTTCAAAAAGATCAAGTGTGTCATTCTCAATTGCTCTCTCAAAAACAGTAAATACGAAACAAGACTATATAAGATATGCATTGCAATGATTATTGGTGTAAGAGAATTAGATTAATATTTATTTTATAATTGTTTTAACTTTTTTTTTAAATTTGTATGTATAATTAAATTTCTATTTATTTATTTATTAAATATAATTACTTATATATCTCTTAATATATAGATGTAATGAGAAAATAATATGATCATATATACCACTAACTAGGTGTGAATAAAATGAATTGCATGGTTAAAAACTCTATTGAACCAAAAACTAATTTGTCTGAACTAAATTAAATTGAAAATTAGTTTAAACGAACTGAATTGAACTATTTTGCTTTATCAAATTGAACTAAACTACATTGAGCTATAAATTGAATTGAACTGTTATTATGTACTTTAACCTATTTTCAACTTGCACTAATTTTGAACTAAACTACACTAATTTTTTAATTGGACTACACTAATTTTAAATTGAACTGCAACATTTTTTAATTTAAAATAAAAAAAAAATTTACCTACATCATTCATAATATAGGTTCCTCATAAAAAAAATAACATAAAACTAAATAAAGAGAAAATATTTGTCTCTACTAAAAAACATAGCTTCATAACAATTTATTTTCTTGCAAAGCTTTGTTAATAAAAATTAAGAAAATAACTTTTTACTTTTTTAAATTTAAAACTCTTCTTTAAGACTACTTGTTGTAAATATAAGAATAATATTAGAAAAAACATTGATTAAAAAATGTATTACGTTGAGTTCATGATATTTGATCTCATTGAATTTTATCCTAATCAAGTTATACAATTTGAAATTTAGTCATTTTAAATGTTTTCATAAATTGCTTCATTCACTAATTCTAATTAAGTTTTAATAAAAAAATAAAAAAACAATTATTAGGGTGAACAAAATTAATTGAATTGCATTGAAGTTTTAAAATCTATACTGAACCAAAAATAGTTTGTTTAAACTACTTTTTTTTCTAACAAATTGAATTGAACTAAACTATTATTTAAAAACCTTAAAAAAACAAGAAAAATTAACTAAATCAACAAAACATATTTGTCTTCACTCAGAAATATAAGTTCTCTCATAAAAAAAAATTAAAAAGTTGGAAAATATGGAAAGATGATATCCATAAACTCATAATTCATTTTTCATATCCGATCATCTCTATTCACTTTAATCTAATTTATTCGCTTCATCTATCATGTTAGCAACCCAAACGCACCACTAACCCAATTCGGACATAGGATGAGGATTCCATTATTTTCATTAATATTAGGTATATTTATACATACAATAGATTTTATTTTATAATCTAATTTAATGCTAACTTATTTAATTGTAATAATTAGTAAGTAATTGTACTTTATGAAATATATCGATAGGAGTTAAGAGTTATTTATGAACAATTAGCAGGTATACTAGCAGATATTAATGGGTCAGATTGTCTTACATTTTACAAATATACGATTTTAATGATTAATTAATGGGCTTGATTGCTATAAGCCCTGTAAATGTAGGATTAATGTCTAGGTAAAGACACATTCATATATCCTAATAAATTAGAAATCTCTTTATCAAACATAACTAACTTGAGGGGAGTATCTTTTGCTGGTCAACAATTCATTAGATTGCATTCTCGGATAGGATTGGACGATTTGAAAAATAGCAAAGTAAGAAAGGACGATCGACACTCGTACCTTTTCAACCGAAACAGTAATTAACCTTCAAATTTTTATAATTGTTATAAAATAAAATAGTTAATTTGAAATTAAAAAACTATAAACAATTCTTCTTAATGATCAAATTTACAGGATCAACCAATCCATATTTTCAAAGTAAACAAAATGGTGACATGATTTAGTACTTTCTATTCATTTTCCAAACACTATTATGCATGTTTGGAACTGAGACTTTGTAACCCCACTCATTCAATTCGATCTAACAATACCATTACCAACTTCTGTATCAATGTGAAACATATTTATTCAAGCTTACTTTTTGTGTAAATTACATAGTATTTTCATGAATTTGATTTTGATCCACAAAATCTAACTAAAAATCTTAATTACAGTAATTAAATTTAGTATTATTTGAACTATATAGAATTTTTCATGAGATGGCATTTACATAAGTTAAGGAGCAGTAAAATTATATAATTCGTTCAACTATAATGTAATTATGAACAAACGAATAGTTAAACCAGCATGTTACAATTCATTCAGAAATTTTTTTCCAACAACTAAGAACTTTTATTAAAAATAAAATAATAAAAAACTTGTATTTATTTTTATAAATCTAATAAACATGTTTTTAATTAAATATAATTTATTTTCAAAATAACCCAGGCTATTGAATATCTTATTTATTAATAGTTACATGACTATTCAAACTTCGCAAATATTTTACCTTTTACTTTTAGTTTCGTTAATGAACTTTGTAGAGTTTAATCCTTTTCCTTTGTTCAAGGGCTGAAAAACAAAAAAAATGTTTTTAGATCTTGTTCATGACAAATATCTAAACATCAAATTAGAAACGTGACTAATTTCAGCCACATGTATAATAATACCGTTTTTTCATTAAATGTTTATAGCAACTGCATTTTTATCACTCAAGCTTCCTAAGAACTTTAGGACAAGCTCTCATAACTTATTTAGCATATTTAGGAGTGTAAATTATGTTTTGTAAGAGAAAATATATAATAACAAAAGATATTTAATCACAAAATCACTTTTTTCAACATATACTATTGCATGAACCAACCAGCTTCTTTTAGATGCAAATAAAAGAAATTAAACATAACTTATTGGAGATTACACATTTGTATCATTTGCTTACTGGATCATTTTAAATCTAACAAAATAATAATAATAATAATAATAATAATAATAATAATATAATGTATATATGAGGAGGATAGGTACCATCTTAGTTTGAATCTAACAAATAGTATTATTATGTAAATGAGGTGAATATATCTTATTTTTAAGAATAAAATGATAGGGGAGGTGGGAGTTTGGGAACATAGCACATGGGTGTGGAAGAACTTAACATGGACAAGAGCAAGACTAGTGTGGAAAACAATCCAACAGTAATTATTGAAACTTATAAATGGCTAAACTCCTAAAAGTAATTGTGTAGATTATTAGTATGGATAGAGATGACAAAAAATATTTTTTTTTATGAGTATTCTTTGATAAAATTTATAACGATTAATTGGAATTGGTAGATATCTATTATTTGTAAGTAGTGAGTATTTATTATGCACAAGTAAAGGATATTTTAATATCTATTTATAAAGGGTGAGATGCTGTATCATACTATATGTATTCGTGAGTATCTGTTATTCATAAAAAATTAAAATTAAATTTATATTTATATTTAATTTAATTAATATTATATTTTATAATTTTTTTTTGTAATTTTAATATTTTATTTTAAAAATTCTAAAATATCTTTTTTTAAATATTTGCGGATATTTACATATATTTACATATTTAAAAATACTTGTGAGTAAATTTTAAACGAGTAATTGATAGGTAATGAGACACATAACAAGTAGATTTTTTTGTTATGGTCTAAATAGTAAATAAACATTATCTGTATCTAACTAGACTCGTTATCATTTCTAATTATCAATAAAGGAAGAAGAAGAATCATACTCCTAGAATATTTGCATTCATTAATACAATGTAATATAGGTAAGAAGGATAATTAAGCATTAAAAATCTTCTGAAGTTTAAATGTGATTCTAAAGACACAAATATTAGTGTGAAGGGTAATGATGGATAAAGTAACAACAAAGATAAAGCTTGCAAGCAAAGGAATACCATTAGAAAAATATCTCACTTGACTTGTGTGCAGAAAGTGAGGAGAACGTTAATCATCCTTTCTTTGATTGTAAAATAACCAAAAACTATGTTGGATATGTGTGATAGGTGGGTGGATGTAAATACAATGCATCATAATAAACCTTCTTGTACTTGAGGGACCAGACGATAGGTGACGTGTCTCGAAATAGACACAACCAGACGTCTTGTTAAGGACGCCTGACCATCAATCTCAGATTAAGACAAGATTAAGGTAAGATGTTATTAGAACTATTGGGCCAGTGTTGGGCGGTGATTAAGATTCTGCTAATTATAAACCCATGATAAAAACTATAAATAGAGGTCAAAGGTATGAGGTAGGTGGTTCATATTTACTATACATTTATTACTGCTCTCAATTTACTCAGTAAACAGTGCACTAACTTGAGCGTCAGAGGATCTTTGGCAGGTACCCGACCGGACGATATTAAAAAAGGAGTTGGAAGTTAGACCGGACGGTACTTACAAGAAAAACACAGGAGGTGGAACCAAACGTCCTAGAAGACAAATTGTGAAGGTATCAGTAGTAGCTCGACTCCATAACCGAAACACTTTTGTTAATTTTCAACATTTTCATCTTATATATAAAGAAATGGAAAGGAGTTTGGAAATTTTGGAAGCATAAAAATGGGATGATTTTTAAACAAAACAAAATAATCAGTAGAAATATTTTCTATAACACAAATAAATGCATAGACTTGAATGAAACATAAAAATATTAAAACAACTTTCTCTCATTTTTTACATATATTTACGTCCAATTCAATGTTTAAAGTCTTTTGTTAATTTAGTCGAGGAACTACTTACAGGACAAACGTATACTAGGTCACATAAGAGAAATGTACAATCTTCTTATTGGGAAAGAATTGCTTACTACTCTTCTCACAGAAGAATATTTTTTTAACAATTTTTTTATAACAATTTATATAATAATTTATTATTAGTCTGTTTCAAATATAATACTGATACATAAATTATTATTAAAAAGTTATTAAAAAAAATTGTTAATAAGTCTAACAAACTATGCAGTATCTGCGACTGATCTTGCTATATCAGTGCTCTGTTTTCAAACAATAAATCGGATTTTCATGATCATATAACAATTTATATCTAGAATCTCTCCCAAACATCTGTTCTTCATCATTTTTTACAAATACTGGTCCAGTATCCTGTACATGTTTGTAAAAGGATCATACCACCTCAACTACTCTTTTTTTCTTTATATTATAATAATTGTTTTTACTCATTACAATATTTTATTAACTTAAACGTGGGAAAATTTTTCTAGATAAATTTTCTTTCATGCTGATTCAAAACTCAGAAATCAAATCAATTCATTTCGATGAGATCTTAACAAAATCCAGATGAATTTATAATATATAAGTAAAAGTAAATTTAAACTAATTAAACTTAAAATCCATGTTTCAAGATAATCTATATAAAGAAAATCAACCCTCAACCTTCAAAAGTTTAGCAAACCAGTTAACTGGAATGCCAATGACAACACGATGTGATTTTTTAGGGTTCATACGAAACCCTATAACTTCCCTTTCAATTCCTTTAGAGTTCACCATCTTTACGTCTTTATCTTGCTCCGTTTCTAAACACAAATTATCCACAATCTTCACTGAGAAATGAATAACTCCGTTCGGTCGACCATCCCAGCCCCTTAAACCATAGCAAAAACTTTGAGGAACATTTTCAGACACAACACTATGATTTTTTACACTAACTAAATCCGACAGAGCAATCCTTGCTACTCCGACAGGACGAGCTTCTTTGTATTTCTTGCATTGCACCTCAAACGTAACAGACCTTGCATATGAAGGAACCTCCAACACCAATTTCTCATTCCATGCATGCACTCCATCATTTCCATTCACCATTTTGGTCGTGCAACAGTTCAAAGACTCAGCACGAACAACAACACAGACCTCGGAAACTGAATTTCGATCCAGTCTTATGTTTTCTCCCGACACAACGATGATCTCCAACATGCGTTTTTTCTGGTTTGCCTCCATATCTACGAGAACTTTTGGACTACGTAACTACGTATGTGTTTGTACGTTAAGGAAAGATTGTTTGAGATGAAAGAGTAGGAAAACCGTGAGGGTCTTAAATAGAAGAGTTTTATAGGAAAAGATGAGGAAAGAAAGGATGAAAGAACATAGAATTTGTTGTATATAACAATGGCTGAATTTAACTCTTTTTGAAATCGTGTACAATTTAATAAAGAACAGATGTTGACCTTGAATTTTGTTGTGGTAATTTACGTCAAACGTGCTTTGCCGAGTCATTAATTTCCACCAAGAGTTTTGTACTATACAAGACTTTTTCCACACGTAAATTTCAATGTTTATATATCTTCTTCATGTGGAATCTGCTTGTTATATAAATTTTCTCACCTTTTTAAATAAGTTCATTTCAATAATTTGTTTAAATAGTATATATTGATTATATATATTTTTAAAGTAAAATAGCTCTTGTTAGTTTTTTTTCTTTTCAACTATTTGGTTTCCAATGTGAAAAACGACTAAATTATATAATATGTAAAAGAAGTTAAACAATTTGAAGATTGTACAATAAAGAAATTTAGAGACCATGTGCCTTCACCTGAAATTATGTGTGTATTTGATTTAAATTTTTAAAAAATGGTAATTGTGAGTGTAAAATTAGTAAAATAATTATTTTGATTTAAACAAATCTTTAAAAGGCAATATTGAAAATAAAATATATACATCAAAAGAAAATCCCCTTTATATAATAGTATAGATAAAATATGAAACAAAAATGATTTTTCTTTTGGAATTCAATACGGATAAACAAATTAAATAAATGAAACTATATTACAAGTTTTATTCCAATTTCTGACTCCTTATATAATCAAGATGATGGTGTTTTTAGCATTGTATATATGTTTGTCCTTTTCTTCAGCAATAAATAATAATAATAATAATACTAATTTAGTGGAGTTGTTATACTTATCAATTTCTATTTACTATTATTTTAATCATACGAACATAATTTAAAGGTCCTTACTAAGAAATTATGGAAGAACTTGTATAACAATTTGTTGTGACAAATTTATAGAAGAAAAATAAGCCTAAATGTCTATTCAGTCTAATCAATAAAAAAAATACAGTTGGCATAACTTTAAAGATAAAGGTTAATATTATTTTTTAAGATAATTATTTTGTAATGCTATTCAATCACAAATTATTATTATTATTATTATTTGTTTCGGTTGATATTTTGTGACCGAGTTACTAACCTGGCTCACGCGACTTTGACTCTTTCTGATGCTTGGATTGATTGGATAGTTTGTTTGGATTATAGAGTGTGAGTAGAATGTGAATGGAGTATGATTGAAAAATACCTGGCTTGTAACCCTGATTCTCTATTTATAATTTGTCTCATGCACCTTAAATTAATTGATATAAATCCAATAAAATATAAACAGACTTACCTGAAAATCTGGTTAGTTGCTAAATATCTTTAAATAGATATTCTTGATTATCCTTTGATTATTTTATCTTCTGCTTATCAATATCTTTAATAAGATATTCTTGACTATTCTAAGATATATCGTAACCGCTCGGCCTTAATATCACACTGTACATTATTATTATTATTATTATTATTATTATTATTATATTATTATTATTATTATTATTATATTATTATTATTATTATTATTATTATATGATAATATTTTTAAAACTAATACCTTAAAAATCAGTAATGAAAATTGATGGGATGATACTGGAACCACTAAAGTCTAATTGAATAATAATGTAAAATTTATACTATCCCGTGTATAATTAAATGTTTTTTTTTCATTAATTTTGAGAATCAAAGCTTTCAAGATCAATCTATTAACACCGTTTTTCAATTTAAGCCTCAATTTAATAATAAAAGATGGTATAGAAATTGGTTGACAATGGTACCCTTACGATTGTATGGAAAGACATTGCCTTTGTCTTTGTAAACTTTATAGATTATAAACATCAAATTAATGCATATATTTTAAATACATTATTATTTCAAAAAGTAAGTATTGAATATTTTTTTCATAACTTCTTTTTTTCAAAGCTATACAAACTTAATAAAAAAAACTAATTTAGTTTTAGTTAACAAGAAAGTTTATTCCTATAAATCTTTAAATATGATTATATTTCAAATAGAGAGATATATACTGCGAACATAAGCAATGTTATTGTACTTTTACTATGAATTTAACCTTGCAAGATCTAAAAATTGTAGGCTATTTACAGAAAAAAAAAATTGTTCAAAAGCGAGTAAAAGAAATACATAAAATGATTCGAAAACATGTGGTTACAAAATAAAATAATTTTTAAAAAATAAAACTAGTGCTATTTTTTAATGAAATTGATCAAAATTGATAGATTTAAAAATATATAAATAAAAAAATTAATAAAAACACGATTTAAAAATAAAGAAATTGTCTTTTAAAATTATAATTTTTTTTATTTTATTATTTAAAAATAAGTATGTTTATTTAGTATACTGTTTTAATTTGTTTTAAACTCTTTCTGCTTTTTAAAAAAAAATTGTAAATAATTTTTATTATTAAATTTTACATGTGATTTTTATTATATATATATATATATATATATATATATATATATATATATATATATATATGAATATTTATAAGCAAAATAATAATATTTTACATTCATATTTTAATTTATTAATCAAATAATTGAAAAAATTAAAATAACAATTTTTATCCTGAAATGAAATAAATAAAGTTTTAAGGTAAAAAAAAAAAGTGAAGAAATTGAAATCTATACGACTTCATTAAAAAAGGAAAATAAAAAGTAAAAATGGTGTATCTGATTTTTTTTTTAAATAGAAGTCATATATTAAAAATAAATCATGTTTTTAAATCATTCAAACGCATTGTTAAAAACTTCCTACTGAACTAAGCCAAAGCCATGTTCACAAATTGAAGTTCATAAAATCATGTTTGTGTTTATATTGGAGGATCAATTTAAAGGTGTGAAGATGAATGAATTTGAGGAACAAGACAAGTGATTATATGAGATTGTTCGAATTAAGAGAAAGAGATAAAAAATGAAGAGAAATAAGAATAAAGTTTATAACATTATTATTTATATTATTAATATTATTATTATTAAAATATAAATTTAATTATATTAATATTAATTATAATATTAATAATATTATTATACTATATATATATCAAATTATGTAAACCTATAATATTTTCATATTGCAGAGTTTCCCTTCTTTTCTTTGTACAAGAAAGGAAAGTATAAAGAAAAGATGATATCCATTCACCTCCTTTTTCTCAGTTTAATTTGAAATCCTTGGACCCTTAGATGGATTTCATTACGAAAAATATATTTTAACAAAAAATTTGGAGACAACAAAGATGATTTTTTTTATTATTGTATTGATATTTTTTAATCTAAAAAAAATTAACAGATGCATTATATTAAAATATAGGTTTAATGTTTCGATAGGTTCTTATTTTCATCCAGAATCTCAAATAGATTTCTTTTCTTTGTCGGCGTCACAATTAGGTCTTTATTATTGTAAAATTAAATCAAATAGAAGTTTATTATCAAATTGAACAAACGCCGTTTAGGAGGCCCTGACATGCTAGTATACTTTTAATTGACGTGACAGTAAAAGCCTGATTGTGAAGTAAAAACCTGGTGGTGGGCCTGGTAGTCGACCACTTGGTCTAGTGGTCGGCCACTCAGTCTGGTGGTCGGCCTAGTAATGCCAGGAGACTGTATGGTACAAAAAAGATTCTTCAAAGCTTAAATAATGAGAACATTCACATACCAATTTTCATAGCATTCCAGGGTAATAAATTACTAAACAAGTCATATGTTACTGCTATAACAAGTCATAAATCTTCATTGAATTGAATTTACTTCTCATATACCAATTCTCATAAATCTTCATTGAACTGGCACCACCAGGCCGACCATCCACCAGGTCAACTGATCACCAGACTGAGGGCCAACCACTAGGACGACCACGAGACTGAACCACCAGTGGCCGACCATCAGGCCAAGTGGCCGATCACCAGACCGAGTGGTCGACCACCAAGTTTTTACTTCACAATCAGGTTTTTACTGCCACGTCAATTAAAAGTATGCTGTTAGCATGCTACATCAGGATCTCCTAAACAACATTTGTCCAATTTGACTACAAGTCTCCATTTGATTCAATTTTACAAAAATAAGATTCAAATTGAGATGCAAAAAAAAAAACATATTTGAGATTCTAGATGAAAATAAGGACCATCGAAACATTAAACCTAAAATATATTATAAAAAGGTCTCTATTAAGATTTCATTATTCATTTTCATTCACGTGGGTTACTAAGAAAAAAGGGTGTTGCATGTTCAGCCGACAGAGCTTTATAAGTTTAACTATATGCATATATGTACTATGGAGACCTTTATTTTGTTAAGAGTTCATCATTCAATAATTCTTGATAACACACCTATGAGAAATCTATCTGTAGAAAATTTCTCTACACTATTAAAAAATTCATCATTTATTCATTATTTATAACTGGGTACTTATTTCATTATAACAATAATTTTATTAAGGATGTTTATTTTAAGTGTATTGAAATTACATTGTTCACTACAAAAAAAAATGTTATTTAGTGGAGGTTTTTTTTCGATTTGCAGGGGTTTTCACCCTCTGCAAAGTAATTTTTGGAGATTTTTCAAACCCCCACAGTTTGAGTCGCCACAAATTATTTGCGGGGGTTTTTCGCAACCCCTGATATCACATTCAATTTGCGGAGGTTTTTTTGCGGAGGGTGAAAACCTCCTCTATTACTAACTATTATTTTGTGGGAGTTTTTAACCTCCTTTATTTTCAACTATTTCATCACAAAAAATATCATTATTTTTTACACTATTTTTTGGGATTAATATATGCTATTCAATTTGATAATGATATTGTAAAAGTTGTAACCTTTCTCATTTGTATTATATAGTTTGAGATTTATTACTTTATTTTATTAACATTATTTAATTTGTGTCACCATTTCAAGTGTTTATATTTTTAGGTCAAAAATATTATTTATAACAATATTAAAACATATTAATGTGAAAAAGACATCACAAATTCATATAATTTCATTGTCAAAATCATCATAGTAACACAAAAGCAATTGAAAATAAAATTTATCTTTACAACTTAATTAATAAGTACTTAAAATTCAAAATAAACTAGATATAGTTTTATCCTAAAAAAAATATCATAAACTCTCTAAATGTTACTTCCACCAGTTTTATACGCAAAGGAAACTCGAGCTTAGTTCCATCACCAGCTTGCTGAAATAATAAAATAAAAAATTAATAAAATAAACAATGATATATTATCATAATCATAAACATTCAGAATTTCCTAAACTCAATTACATGTGTTCACAATAATTATAGTATATCAAATATAGTAATTACATGTATAGCAAGTATAGTAATTGCAATTTAGATGTTTTCGTTTTGAATTAATATTGTTATAAATATTTTTTTTTCTTGAATGTCAATTAGCATATGAGATAATTATTGTTTTAAAATCTAAAATTCTTATTACGATTTTATTTTTAAATAATTATCAAAAAGTTAAAAGTCAAAGATTTGTTTAAGTTCTCATTATTTTCACTTCTAAACTATGTAATATTATTAATTGTAATAGAATTTTTTTTAAGAAAGTTTGTATCTTTAAAACGAAGTCCTTATTCCAATCCCAAATCTATTAAAATATTATTCATTTTAAAACTTAAATTCTTGTTACGATTTTAACTACATATTAGAACTTTGAAAATTAATATTTATTACCGCATCTAAATATTATTGTCTTTAGCGTTTTAAATCTTATAACAATTATATTCTTAAAAAACACAACAGATAATAAAAAAAATGAATATTGAAATTATTATTAAGTGTGTCCTAAAACTATATATAATGCTAGTGTATTACAAACTCGGAATAAATACTTTTCACAACTTCAACAATATTAAATGAAAACAAAAAAATACTTTACAAATTTTCAAACAAGGTTATGGTAGTTCCACCAACTACAACTTCATCAGACTGTTCAATTTCCACGAACTCATCGCCGGAATTCTTACTCACCACCATCCCCTTCACCGGTTCCGGAACCGCCACCCTAACCACGAAATAGATCACCCCGTTTCTCTTCCCTTCCCAGTCCCTCAACCGGTAACTCAACACGTGCATAGAATTTTCCGGCGTAAGAAAATCGGAAAGTGCGATTCTGGCCATCCCAACAGGTCGAAGAGCCTTGGACCTGTTGCTTTGAACCTCGAACGTGATGGAGCGTGCATGCAGAGCCATGTCCACCATTAATTTCTCGTTCCACGAAAACAGAGTCCTTTGGTTGGGTGGCGCCACTGTCTTTGGCCATCTTGGTGGTGCAACACTTTAACGACTCTGCTCGAACCACCACGTAGGGGTCCTCCGTCACGCGAAGGTTTTCACAACATATAACTGTGATCTCTAACACTGTACCCGACCTTAACCCCATAAACAATGAATTAATCTAATATAATGTAAGTGTTATATAACTAATTATGATTATGTTAGGGTTTGTTGTTATAACAAGCGGGGTGAAGTTTGTTTTATAGTAATGCAACTTGTTACATCTGATAGTACGAGGAAGCGGTGAGTGAAAATTAGGCTTAATATCTCTCTTGGTCCTCATATTTGTGTGTAAATCTCACTTCATTAAGTTTTGAACTGTCTCAATTAGGTCATAATTTTTGTAAAAATACACACATTTTACCTTAACTGTTAAGTTGTCTCAAACAGTGTTAATTGATGTTGAGATGTATTTTTTATTTTAGGCTTAATCCCTCCCTTGGTCGTTATGTTTGTGTGAAAATATCAGTTCGGTCATCAAGTTTTGAACTGTCTCAATTGGGTCATAATTTTTGAACTGTCGACAACGGCGACATTTTTTAGTTTGAGAGGGAGAAAAGGTGTGAGTCGGGAGGTTTGAGGGTGGATGAATGAGTGAAATTTGATCAGTGATTGAAACAAAAAAGAAATACCATAGCCACGTAGATTTAATGATTTTAAAACATAAAAAAAATTACAGATTAGTTCAAAGTTAACGCCGTCTCAATACACTTAACGGTTGAGGTAAAATGTTGTAAAATGTTTGTATTTCATAAGGACTTGAGGAAAAACTTGAGGACCAAACTGAGATTTTTACAAACATAAGGACCAAGGGAGGGATTAAGCCTAAAATAAAAAATACATCTTAGCATCAATTAACACCGTCTGAGACCAGTTAACAGTTGGAGCAAAATGTGTGCATTTTTACAAAAGTTATGACTCAATTGAGACAATTCAAAACTTGAAGACCAAACTGATATTTAACACTAATATGAGGACCAATGGAAAGATTAAGTCTGAAAATTATTAAGTTCTTTCCTTGTTTTTCTTTTTTTAAACGTGTGTTGACTTTTGACTACGGACTTTGACTTTCCGCGGCTGCAAAATTTACAGCGATGACGCGCCACATAATACGCTGATACGATGCGGAATTATGATTTTTGAAATTGAACGGTGATTTGCGCGGACAATGCACGAACCTTCGGGAACACGTTTTTTCTTTCAAAAAAAAATAAAAATAAAAGATAAATAAATATATATATATATATATATATATATATATATATAAACTTATAATTATATAATTTACTAAATCCCATTTTGATCAATTGAATCTAATAATCATATCAATATAAGGTCAAATATATTTATAAATATTATAACTAAATTGATAAATGCTTATGTATGTTAATACAAATAAATAATATCTCATATGATATAGATGTGTAATATGAAATTTGTATGGAATATAATGTTAAGGTACTTAATTCTTTTAGATGACAATTAAATCATAAAAAAAGTTAGGTTTAAATAAATTAAAATTGGGTAAAAGATCTGAACATTGTAAAAATTCTTGTGGAAATATGAAAATATCACTCTTCAAAGATAAATTCATTAACTACATCTCCTATACAACTAGGTTTTTTTTTTTTTTTTTAAATTGACTTATAAGATCATAAAAAGGGAACCCTGTAGGTAGTTTTTGAGTGCCATCACAGTAAATGTTTTTGTTATGAGTATACTTCTATCCCCGTCTCTACCACCCTTTTAATATACCAAATATTAGTTAAATATTATTTAAAAAATAAATAAAAAAAATCACAACGAAATATAATATTATTAAATATTCACAGTCAAAATGATAAATATTTTTTTCCTTCAATATCAAATATTAAGTAAAAATTATAATACTACTAATATTGAATAAAATTATCAAATAATAATTAATTATAAAAAAAGCAATAATTAAATGTGTATCGTAAAAATAAGTTATGGAACTAATGATAAAAAAAAGTGATAATAGAAACTTTTTAATTATTTAAAAAATTAAAAGTTTTTTAATAATTTAAAATAGGAAAGATATACCAACAAATATAAGTATAAAGATTTGATATATATACTCATCCTTATTCATTAAGGTTGATAATGAAATGAGATGGATATTGATAATGTCTACTTTCTACCTGTTGTCTAAACAAAATCTCGCTTTCTTACTTATTATGTTACCCATCCATATTCATGAAAAAATGCTCATAATTTTTTTTTATATATGTGTATATTCATGAAGATATGCCTAGGAATATTTTTATATTTTTTATTTAATAAAATTGAAATAAAAATATTTAAAAATAAATCTTTAAAATATAAACTTAGATAAAAAAAACTGAAGTATAATTTAAATCAAATTACTCACTGAAATATTAATACAAATAATTTGGTCTTTTTAAAAGATTTTTTAAATGAGTTGCACTATAAAATGTATTTTTCATAAACATTTTTTTAAAATATAATTTCATTCTATTTATAATTACTTGAATTTTTAAAAAGAATTCAAATAATTAAAATTCATTAATAGTCATCTAATGAAATTCAGATATAGTAACATATATATTCGTCCTATCAATAAACAATTAATTAAATATTCATATCCATTATTCAAAGATATATCGTATTGTATACATATCAATTTGAAAAATTTGGTACAGAGATACATGTATGTCTAGTTAATATGAACATTTTTGCATCAAAATAAAGACAATTAAAAATTCTGAATTAGAAACTTGTTCGTTTATCATCTACTTGCATATATTCTAATTGGATGATATGTAAATTTACTTTTAGAACAATACTACAAAAAATAGTTATTTCAAAAGCAACTAAATTATATCTTCTTAACACTAAAATCGATTCTAAGTGTTTTTGAAATATGTTTTGAAAATGTAAATCCCAAAAATTATAGTATGAAATTACATTAATGAGACATCACATAATAATAAGATATAACAGTAGGAAAATTATCTTACAATTATCTTAAAATAATCAACTAATTAAAAACTTTACAAAATTACTATGCTAGTACGAACTTAGGTACAAGATCGAACGGTCTTATACTAGATAAGTAGATCTTCTCCTTCCAGTGCTTGCTCTAGAAGGAAACTCGTCTCCCTTTACTCACATCCACAAGATGATCATTGTAAAGGAAAAACAGAAAATACAAATAAGGCAAGACATAAAAAAAAGGGTAAGCTAGTGTAATTTAATTAATCATACAAATTAAACAAGTATATAAGCATATATTCAACCGAGCATTTCAAGCATACAACAACCAAACATACATTTTAGGCAATGACCGACCACTTAGCTTGACCATCCAGATTGTATGAATGTGTAGTTACAGGCGTTCCTACACTTGTGGTGGTGAAACAGCAAGACCCCCATCAAGCTACCCCAAGAGGTTAGTCCAGTGAAGATTACCTTGATACCCTTAGGTTAAAGGACCTCTTGTCATTCTCACACTTGAGTTACTCCTCTCTACTTGAGAATGAGTAATCACAGAATATCAGGATAAACGTCAGCTTAGCACGATACCCACATTCATACTTTACAATTCAATAACCATCCACGAGACATTCCTCCTTGGAATACTCTTTCACATCCATATTACAAATATCATATCATACTTTCACTTTGGCACCATTATGATAATGCATACATAAGCCATCGAAGCAACTAGAACAATTAATTAAAATAGCACACTGGAATAAATATAAATATAGGCCGAACAGAAATCATCAAACACACATGAACAATACCGAACACCCTGTGAATGTTGGAGACCAAACGATTTCTCACTACCTAAAGAATAGGACCGAACGGTCCATAATAGGTAAGACTGAAAAGGATGGTCGAACACTATTAAGGACCAACCACTAGGAAAGACCGAATACTTCATAGTAAGGTCAAACCAAACAGTAAAACTACCATTACCTATGAACACGACCAAACGAAAAGGATCAATCTATCCTATGAACAAGACCGAACGGATAATACTCATAACATGTAAACATGACCAAATGGTCATTTAAGAGCAAGGCTCAAACATGAGCCGAATACAATCTAAGGTCGAACACTAGAACAACCGAATACAATGATAAATGGAATACTTCTTAACTTAGACCGAAAACTAAGCACTTAGACAGAACACTTAGTAAGATGATCACTAAAGCATGACCGAATGGTCATTAACAAGTAAGGCCCATAAGAGGCCGAACTCAGCTGTAACTGAACAACAAAACAAACTGAGTGCTAGTACAAGACCGAACACTACCAAGACCGAGTGCCAGTACATGACCGAGCACTACCAATACCGAGTACTAGTACATGACCGAGCACTACCAAGACCGAGTGCTAGTACATGACCGAACACTACCAAGACCGAGTGCTAGTACATGACCGAGCACTACCAAGACCGAGTGCTAGTACATGACTGACCACTACCAAGACCGAGTGCTAGTACATGACCGAACGGTCATTAACAGGTAAGGCCTATAACAAACCGAACGCAGTTAAGACCGAAGGCTGTGACTAAACCGAACATTGTATTCAACTGAATATTAGCACGAGACCGATCGGTCATTAACTGAAGATCCACAGTAGCAAAACTCAGTTAAGACCGAGCACCAGGGGAACGCAAACAGTCAACGAGTGACATTCGACGATTTACATAATTCTGCAAAATGACTACAGAATTATGATCAATACCTATCTTTACCAATTTCACTGCATTTTCCCAACTTCTAATCCTCCAAACTTATATCATACTCATCTTTACACATTAATTAAGAGTATCTAAACCTTTCTAACATCATTAAGAGAGTTTCATCTCAAATTTGAGATTCAATTATGTAGAATCATCAACTCAAGGACCGAAAATCAGATTTCCTACTTTTGGTACAGTTTTGAGTGACTAATGGGTTCTAACAAGTCCTAAACAACTTACCTAGATTACCCCACAGACCGAAAACACACATGATACCAATTTCCTCTTTTCACTACTCCACTTCCTCACAATTCACTCGGCATAGTAACATTAGTTTTGCAGAACTGAAATCACACATGGCCACAACAGTTAACAGCCCACACAAACAATACTAAGCATACAAACATTCAATCTCACATAGATGCAACACCAGCAAACAACATTCTCATGCATCATAACCACATCAATTAAATTAATTAACTTCCCTTACCTCTTGACTAAACCGAATGCTCAACCACTTCAGAACTTTGCTCACACACCAGAAAATCCTAGAAACACCCATAGCTCACTGATTGATGAGGATAGACCAACCAAAAGACCAGAAATGTGATCAGAAATGGAAAAAGAAAGATGATGAATACATGCAACCAGAAACTCGGCTTGCATGTGTCAAAAAGTTTCGGAAACCATAAGAACCCAAGAAAACTAGACTTACCAACTTTAAACAAGACTTTGATCAGTGGGAATGGAAGCTCTTGACACCATAATGGCTTAGGCACAGCCTGATTGTAAATCAGATGAAGTGAGATAGGAGAAATCTAGAGAGAAGGATGAGAAAAGAAGAGCGAAGAAGTTTTGGGAGAGAGAGACAGTTGTATCAAAAAAATGGGACGAAGCTTTTGAAAATTTCCTTTATATATCAGTCTTATTTTAATACTAAACACTCGGTCCCATCCTCTGCCTACACCTGGCTGCCCCTTTAAACCTCTCGACTATTACAGAAAAAGTTTAAATAAATTTTAAAAGTCTATAATAAATTTGAACATATACTCAGTTGAGTTTCTAATAAATTTTTCAAATACTAAATAAAATATACATTTTTTAACTAAGTTATTGTCTTTTTAATATTTTGGATTGAATATGTTTCTAGTTCCTTAAATTCAGCGAAAATTAAAATGAGTCAAAACTTTGAATCTAATTTAGTTTATTAAGTTTAAAAATGTGTGAATTTAGTCATTTTAACCAAATTTAGTTAAATTTATTTAATGTTTCAAATACATTGATTTATGATAGCATTTAAGTTGTTTATACTTTTTGACACGTTTTTTTTAATCTTAATTGAAAAACACATTTAAAACTTCAATAAATATAGTCAAAAAGATTAAATTTACACACCTTTAAAGACGAAGAATTAAATTAGTCCAAAGTTTTGAAAAAAAAAATTTAATTTTCACTAAAACTTAAAAAACTAAAAATATATTTAATTCTATTACTTCTTACCTTACCTAGTTGTCACCAAGTATTATTTTAAAATTCTATAACTTTATATTTCATAATTTTATGACCATTACTTATTTTACAATTTTTTTTTATCAAATTTAATTAACACAATTTCTCCCTTTCTTCCCGTGCATCATTAGCAAAATTTTCAACCTCGTTCAAAACTTCTTCATCTTAAAAATCTGGAGCACCTTTATTATCCTACTCGATCCTTTTCGTTACATCAGTGTTAACATCATTTAAAAGATAATGAGCAGATATTTATTAATATAATTACCCATTCTTTTTTTATATTAATGAGCAAAATGAAAGAAATGACATTAACACTAATTTCACATTAAGTCATATTAAAAAAATGGATAATGATATTTAGACAACATTTTTTTTATAACATTTGAATATTGATTACGTGTCAATCTGTGATGGATCAAAATTTACTCCACAATAATGTTTATGATTATTATTATTGATTGTGGAGTAATTTTTAACCAATCACAGATTGACACGTAATCAATATTAAATGTTGTCAAAAAAATGTTGTCTAAATATTATTATTTTAAAGAAATATACAAATCACATTGAGTTAAAAAACATATTAAATTTATGCTACAAATATAAAAAAAAAAAAAACTATTAAACCATAAAAAAAAAAAGAAAAATAAATGCTTCAAACGTATAGGAGATGGATGAATTCAACAGGTTAGAGAAAATGGAAGTGCTTGCATAGAAAATTGACTTGCTATGTCATCGGATATAGTAAACAAATTATTCTAGATAGGACTTTTTCAAACCATTTTGGTTTAATCTCAGAAAAAATATACTTTGACATATTTATGTGTTTATTTGATATATTATTTTCTATTTTTTAATATAAAAATTATATTAAATAAGTGTAGGTGAGTCCTTAATTTTATAATCTCATATGTCAGCAACATGTGGAACTTTTGACTTTGACTTAATACGTTTTGTTGGTATGATTTGTATTACTTTAGAATAATCGGATGGTGTTTTTGCGTAGAGATTGCATCAACCTTTGGGAACAAGTTTCCTAGTACCTTATATCACATTGGGATAAACTTACAATTTAGAGATTTATTATTTTATTAGGTTTGGGTATAGTAATATTTGATTTGATTTGATAGAGATAAAAGATGAATGGATAGTTATGATTTTGGAATATAAAATTATTTGTGTGAGTCACGTTATGAGTGTATACAGTGAGATTTTTCAAACACAATGTTGTTTATTTAGTAATTTTCTGATACCCTAACCCAAGAAACATATTCATTTTTTTATAAATATATATCGCATTATATATTTATCACAGTATGGCATGTGTATTATATATAAGTTGATTTTCCTTTTTCTTTTGAGAACAAAATGTATTAGCAAAATAAAATATTTTCAATAATGATTACTAAAAAAAAAGAAACAAAACTCCATACCAAAAGTTTTATTTGAAAAGAGATCATTGATTCCGTTTTGTGGTTATTGAACTTGTGTATAGATTAATTATAGAACTTTAATATCGACTTAGATTTTTAATTTAAAACTAGCTCAATTCTAAAATTTAACTTATAAAATAATGATATTCCTAATTTCATCCAATATTCATATATTTATGTCATAAAATATTATATGAATATAAGGTGTAAAATGCTTTCATAGTGTATCACGTATGATAAAATAATTAATTTAATAACAATCATATCTTAAAAGTTATAATTGTAAATCTTACTTTATATAAACTTTAAAACTATTGATGGAAAACACAACAATGAAAAATATGCAGCAGAAATAATTTATTCTAAATTTTCAAGAATATATGAAAATATCAATATTTTTAATGTAGGATACTTTTTAAAAAAAATAAAAAATGCACAAGCATTAATAAATCAATCAAAATCTATTAAAATCAAATATAAATATAAGAGAGTCAAATTAAAAACACAAATAACAATTTACAATCAATTAATACTCTCAAATATTAAAAACAAAAAAGAAAAATCTAAAATAGGATAACAGCACATAAGATTAATTTATTTAATTATCGATCTTCAATTAAGATTGTAATGGTCAAAATAATGAACATGTTACGAATTATTGTAAAAATTTCAACTTAATTTAATAATTAACAAAGTAGAAATCATACTTATACTGAGTTGTCTCCATATAAATATTTTAATAATTTTTTCCTCAGTTTTCTTTATTTTAAAGACTGAGAGTTTTACTCATATTTTTAAACTAGAAGACTTGTAGGTTAAAAGAAAGTAGGATAAGTGAGGGAAATTGAAATTTACTATTTTCTATATTTCAAAAGCACACAGTTGAGAACTCATCTTAACAAATTAAATTGAAAAAATATTATTCAACACACTTAAAATTTTCATAGTATTTAATATTATTCTTACTTACTTTTTCTTCTCTTATTTTTTTAAAAATTAAAATATTATATTTTTATAACTATTTTATCTTTATAGTCTATATGAAACAAAAATGTAATCATAATATTAGTCTTATATTGAACTAGTATTATATATTCTATGATTAGATTTGACAACGGGTCGGATCAAGCACAGATAGTGTCTACCTACAACACAACTCGCCGAATAAAATTCTACCTGTTATCCGACCTGTTACCCGTCGGGTATCCGTTTAAAAACTATCCGCGGGTATTTTAAAACCTGTGGATACCCATAAAAAATAAAAAAAATTATATTTTACACATTTTAAAATAAAATTTAAATAAAATTACAATATATATATAATATAAATTAAATTAAATATAAATATAAATATAATTTTAATTAAATTTAACCTAATAAAATTAATTTTATTTTATTTTTAATTAAATTTAATTAAAAATATATATAAATTAATTTTTTATTTTATTTTTTACGGGTAACGAAAATCTACAGGGATAATATATTACCCGTATCCGAATCGTTTAGAAGCAGATATTAAAATACCTACTGTCCATTATCTGTAGATAGTAAATATTTATGGGTAGTAACTATCCACTATAAATTTTTTTTCCGCAAACATATTTGCGGATTTTTTTGCCATCCCTAGCTATGATGTTAGAAACCTGTCGAATGAGCTTCAACTTGCCCAACACGTACTTAAAAGTCATGAAAGAAAGATGGTTAAAAAAAACAAATTTTTAATATATTTCCATTACCTGCCACATTCAATTCCTTGAAAGTAACGTTTCGACAGATTTATATAGCAAAATATATATACAGGCATAAATGAATAAACTAGACAAGTACGGTATTATTCTTTTCATGCATCTATCTTTTTTATATTCATTTAATAATATATTTTTTATTTTTTATTCTCTTTTTTTTTTTGAAAAAAAAAATACAAAACTTTCGGTTGAAAGTTAAAGATGAAGCAACCCCAGAAATGAATACGAAGGATGCATGGAACTGCAAAGGAAACTGCACAACATATAATATCAGTCAGCTCAAAACTTGCTTTACGTGTTATTAGAAAACTTCACTCACACGTCACAACCCATTATTCACAAATTGAAGAGCTGACCAACAACGACAAAATTATGTGGCAAGATCGAGGACCCTAATTAATAAAACATTAACTTAAATCAACATAATTAAGGTGACAGTTTATTTTGTTCTGTCGTGTACGAGACTCCTTAATTAACTTAAGTTTGGAGAGCAAAAAGATTATGTTCATAAGTAGTCAACTATGTAGTTGGTGCTATATCAAACTGAAATCAATTATTTTATTGGACAATTACACATAATTTTCCCAGAAACTATTAGGTTGAAATCATTTTATTACCTACAAATCACGATAGCTTAGTTATTAAAAATCTCAAGTTTATCTTGTTTGACGTTACCCATGTTTGGATCAGCACACGCAGAAAAGAAAGAAGATGATTCTTTTTTTTTTTTAAATAAATTCTCACACAGCAAGTTTTCATGAGATTGTTTGTCTCATCAATAATAAAAATATGATTTTAACTCTTACATGGAATAAAAATAAAAAATTAAACATCTTATAAAAAAAATTCGTAAAATTATTACCGAAAAGATTTTTATTGAAAGTAATGTTAATTTTTTTTTATGTAAATAGGACTCAAATTTTATCGGAGTTATACTTTTATAAATTCATTTATAAAAGACTCGTTACAATAATAATGTAATATTAATTTTGTATATTATGAGAGTGGAGATGAAGCATTGGTTTTTGTAACCTGTTTTCAAAATGACAACTAAATATTAGTTTTTTTTTTTACATTCTAATTTTATATTTTTATTCTACTGCCAAATTAATTTATGTTACAGACTCGGATATTATGTAATATTTAATGTTTTTAAAAAAGTTGTTCTTAGTGGTTAATAATTTTAATCCCCAACTGCTTTATAATGTTATAATTTCTTCAACATGACTTCATTTGATCTAGTGAGACTATTAAAAGAACTAAACTTATTATATTAATATTGGTCTTTTTTATTGTACTAAAAAATAAAAGTGTTGTAATACTTAATTACTATTAATCTGAAAACATATTTTATATTATCTCAACATAAGCATGATAAAATTAAAATGTCTTGACTATAAATTTATACTTTCTTATCTACTCTTTAACTATAATATTAAGATTAGTTTTCTTTTATCGAAAACGGTGTTAATTAACTCTCGCCTTACATATTTTGAAATGTTTACTAGGTCAAATTCAGCGTAATCCTATGAAGACTTCACCCTGGAAAAGTATAAGAAAAGTTATGACCATCATCTTATAAAAAACCTTTCTACATTTGATAATAGCTTGTGGAGAAGAAAAGAAATTGTGAAACGAAAATTATTCTCATGTTTGAATGATTTCGTTTTAGACACTGTACTGGAGGGACCGAACAACATTGGATGTGTCTTGAAAAGGTCATGACCGGACGTTTCAAACGGAGACGTCCGGTCACAACTCTCGGATTAGGATAGGATTAAGGTAATGTGATTAGGATTATTAGGTCAGTATTGGGTCGTGATTAAGATTCCCCTAATCATAAGTCCGTGGTATAAAATATAAATAGAGGTCAAATATGAGGTAGGTGGTTTATATTTAGTGCACATTTATCACTATTCTCGATTTATTGAGTGAACAGTGCACTGACTTGAGCAGGTACTTGACCGGATGGTATTCGGAAAGGAGTTGGAAGTCAGACTTTGTGCTTACATGAAGAAGACAAGAGGTGGAACCGAATGTCCTAGAAAACAAATTGTGAAGGTATCGATGGTAGCTTGACTTCACAACCGAAACGGATAGTAATGTTATAGAAAATTAATCTTGCAAAATAAAAGAATGAGACAATTTTTATTTTTATATATTTTTATTGAAGTTGAAGAGAACTCTATATGTTCATAAGAAAACTACATTCAAACAACAATTTGGTTAGTGCACCAGTTAACAGGAATGCCAGCATCACTTGATTTGTTAACTTCATTCTCAATTCCTCTGCAATTCGCCATCTTTACGTCTTTCTCTTGCTTTGTTTCTGCAGATAAATTATCAACTACCTTTACTGAGAAATGAAGGACCCCGTTACGTCGACCGTCCCAGCTTCTCAAACCATAACAAAACATCTGAGACACACTTTCGGATAAAACAATATTGTCATTTTTTGCAAAAAGTAAACCCGAAAGAGCAATCCTTGCTACCCCAACAGGACGAAATCCTTTGTATTTCTTGCATTGGACCTCAAACGTCACAGACCTTGCATACGAAGGAACCTCCAACAACAATTTCTCATTCCACGCATGCACTCCATCATCTCCATTCTTCATTTTGGTCCTGCAACATTTCAATGACTCAGCACGAACAACAACATACATCTCCGCAGCTGAATTTCGATCCACACTTATGTTTTCTCCCGACATAACTGTGATCTCCAAGGTCAGTTTTTGCTGTTTTGCTTCCATATCTATCACACTTAACAGGTTTGCACACAACTAAGTAATTTATTTAGTGTGAGAAAACTGTAACAAAGTGTGTAATGATATTTTGAGTAGGTACGTAGTGTTTGGGATGAAAGGATTGAAAGAGTGGAAGGGGTTATAAGTAAGAGGTTTTGCATATGAAGAAGTGAAGAAACAACAGTTGCAACTTACGAAATGCAACTATGTTTGTTACCGCGTATTTGCACAGACAACGAGAGGTTGACATTGACCATGAACTTTCTAATGTTCAAACTCACATATACGTTAAACCCTACGAAATTTCATCATGTGTGTACAAATTTTTAATAAATCTGTATAATTGTATGGAAATACAATGGAAGTTACTTTTTTTTTCATTCAATAAAATTAAACCATTTATAAGTTATTTTTTTTATTTATACACTTGTTTTCTTGATAATATTAATAAAATATTATTTAAATGTATTTTAACGTGATGAAAAAGGAAAAGAAAATCATACATTTACGTGTCACCACTTCTCTCACGCAAAAAAATTAATTATACAAAACAAAATTATACACAATTTGAAGAAGTGCAGTCACACCTTTATTTAATGGAAAAAATATTTTAATATAATATTTTTTACAATATTTTAAAACAGCACACCTGTCCTTTTTTCACTAATTTATTATTTATTTATTGTTATACTGACTTACTCTAATTTTAATAAAAAAATAATACATATACTGTATTAAAATATTATAAAAAAAATTATGTTAAAAGGTAATTATATATTTAATATCTAAATGAAAAGTGACATGTGCCTCCGATATCATTCTGTTAGGTTGAAGTAACTATAAAATTATATATATAGATTTGCTAATTTAGTTAAAGTGGTTTTTTAGTTGGTATATTTTCAAATTTTAGGTTATCCAAATATTTCTATTTAAGAAAAACATACTTTAAATATAAGGGTATTTTAGTATTTTAAAATTTAGTTTAAATAAAAAATAAAATAAAAGGTAGTTATTCATTAATTATTTTTTAAAATAAAAAATAAAAAAAAGGTAGTTATTTTTTATGACTTAAGGAATATTTTTAATTATAATATTTTTAAATAGATATAATTTTTATAGAACCCGTCTGGGTTTATAGAACCCGTCTGGTTCTATATACTCTGATGGGTTTTATAAACCCAGACGGGTCCTATAAACCCTGACGGGTCCTATAAACCCTGACAGGTTCTATAAACCCTAAACCCAGACGGTTTTAAAATAAAAATGTAGTTGTTTTTTAAAATAAAAAATAAAATAAAAAGTAGTTGTTTTTTAAAATTAAAAATAAAATAAAAGCTAATAATTTAATAACTTCTCTGCACACGTGGACCAATCAAAATTTTTAATAACTACCTTTTATTTTTTTATTCTAACTTAAATTTTAAAATTATTAAAATACCCTTTGATTTAAAGGTAGTTTTCTTTTTTTAAGAGAGACATTTTTGTAACCTAAAATTTGGTACACTTTGCTAAAATGTACCAACGGAAAAACTCCCTAACATAAATTAGCAAACCATATATATATATATATATATATATATATATATATATATATATATATATATATTGTAGGATAAAATTATGGCAAAACTACTGTAATTCCATTGATCTTATAAAAATTTCATTTACCTTATTTAATTTTATATTAAATGAGACTCGGGTTTTTTAAACTTTGAAACAGAAACTTAAATTCGATACTTTTAATAAAATAATAGTTATATTTCCTTTACTTTTTAATTTATATTTTTACTTTTCCATGTTTTAAATAAACGATGCACTTTTTTTATATTTTAATAGAACCTACCATCACCTCCCTGATTTTACTTCAAACTATTATATTAACTAAAAATTACGAAGTTATAAAAGTTAAAAATAAAGAATATTTTTTTAAAAAAAGTGAACTTTCTAATTATTACGTTTTAAAAGTTGCCTTATTAATATGTAAAATTTTTATTTTCATATAGTTTTATATATATATATATATATATAAACAAAGAAGTACCAGATAAGTCATTAAATTTATTTATTATTATATTTATATATACCAATAAGATAAAAAAATATGATTATTATTTTTTATTAAATTAACAATATAAGATTATAAGTATTTCTTTTATCAATAAATGTTAGTTTTAGTATTTTGTTAATAGGAGAGTTAAATCCACAATTTCATTAAATTAAAATTAATAATATAAGGTTGTGAGTCTTTAAACATAAAATGTTCGGTTAGAAATTATTCTAAAATTAGAATGTGAGGACAATATTAATCTATTTCACAAAGTTTTCAAACGCATGATGATAGAAGAAGTCCTTCCTCACAAGAACCGTTTTCACAATATGTGGACGGGCTTTTGAGAAGATATTAAAAGATATAAGAATAATTTTTCCAAAGTTGAATCATTCAATTTCTTTATCTACCAATTCATTAATCTTTTATTTTCAATTTATACTACTTTTTACTTCACTTTAAATTAATACTTTATATAATAAGCATATAGATATGGAATGCAACAGTCATAATTAAAGAAAGCAATGAAATTAGAAGATAACCGTACATGTATAAGTTACAGTCATAGGGTAAATTTAAAATGAAGAGGGATTAAAGATACAAATGTCTAAGGTTTCTCAAAATAAGATACTGTTAAGAGTTAGGAAAGCCTAAAGAGCGTTCTCCAAAATAACAGTCTATAGAAGTAAGAACTAGTGGGCGTCCTAAGCACTAGGTGCTGGATCTTCCTCAGTCTCCAACGCCTGCTCCAGAGATACATCATCATCACCTACTGCTCACATCCAAAGGATTGGATGATCATCGCAAGGGAGAGAACAAACACATACAACATACAAGTGCAAGGGTGAGCTAGGTCTCAAACAACCATACAAATCATATCAATTTACATGCAAGTCATCATGATCATAGGCCATTATTTAATAACCCAACCAAACCAATCATCCTATCATGCAAAGACTCCTAGACACGTCCGGACATAGAATGAATGTAGAGCTGGGGCGAGTTGTGCACTTGTGATGGCCCCTACTGCTTTGCAAAGCCATTGCCGAGGGGTTCCACCCGACCATACACAAGGCTAGTCCGTTACCGCAGTATAGACCTCCAGTGATAACGTTTACCCTAGGACCTCCCACTACTCCCACCACACGCGTCAATCCTCTCTAAGTGAGAATGAAAGACCGTTGGAGTGTTAGGGATAACCCCCCATATAGAAGCCTCTCACCATTCGTTCAATACACTAATCGATCTCACCGAGAGATCATAATGTCATAACCGAAACCAACCAATTCAATCACATGACATACCTCCAATGCCATATTAATCATACACACATCATATACTCCCACCATTCTTACACTGCAATAATAATCACATGCACCCTTATTTTACCAAAACAATATACTGGACCGTATGGTCGAACACTTCAAGCTTGTACCAAGCACTTAATGGTTAACCGACCACTGGGAGAGAGCTGAGTGTCAGGGCCGACCACACTTTGATAAGCCGAACGGTTAAGAGAAGAATCTAGTCTTCTCTGAGAGCACCAGACCGAACGGTCAAGGGAAGGAAGAACCTTCTCTGACCGAGAGCAATACTTGACCGGAACAATACATGACTAAAACATCTAAGACCACAATCATTATATGGCCGACAGTGAGGTGAGACCGAGAACTGTTGAGACCAGGGACTCCATATTATGGAGATCACTTCAGACCGAACGGTCACGAGAAGAGCCTACTCTCTCTGACCCACAGTGCCAACCGAACGGCCAGGAAGAGAATCAACTCTTTTCTAACCATCAGCACCAGACCGAATGGTCATGGGGAGAACCAACTCTCCTTTGACCCACAGCGCCAAACCGAACGGTCAAAAGAAGGAGTTATCCTTCTCTGACCAAGACCAACACCGAATGGTCAAGAGAAGGAGTCATCCTTCTCTGACCAAGGTACACTAGACCGGACGGTCAAGAGAAGGAACCATCCTTCTCTGACCAGGGTACCAAAGCGAACGGTCAAGAGAAGGAGTCATCCTTCTCTGACCAAGATACCGGACCGAACGGTCAAGAGAAGGAACCATCCTTCTCTGACCAAGGTACCAAACCGAACGGTCAAGAGAAGGAGTCATCCTTCTCTGACCAAGATACCAGACCGAACGATCAAGAGAAGGAATAACCTTCCCTGACCAAGGCCTTCCAAACCGGACGGCCAACACTCTGCAGAATTCTGTAGAATTATGCAGAATTCGACAGAATCTGCTAAGACCATTTCCAACCATTTTTACCAACTTTTAACACCTTTAATCTTTGTTTTAAGCACAATTAAACTTATCTAAATGATTCTAAACATTACTAACACATTTTTAAAGTGATTTAAGCTTCTTTCCAACTCTAAAACACTCATTTTCCCAACTTAGGGACCCAATACTCAATCTTACCATTTGGTACCTATTTTGACCACTTTGGTGACTCAAACAAGTCACAATACACTACATGAAACTGTACCAACAGTCCAAAAATGTAACAAACCCCATTTACTCAAAATCACTATCTCACTTCCCCTAAAATGATAAAAAAGTGGCTCTAAAGCACTTGATTTTCCTTCCTATCAACATCACAACAAATTTCCATACCAAAACAGTCCCAACATACATAAATCACCATTCAAAATCATCTCAAACAGTTCATATCTATCAATCACCAATTTCACACCACATACACATTTCCATACATGCATTTCAAGCCAATATAACCAATTTCATACCTCCAACAACATACAACTTCAAAATTATCATACATTCACAACATACTACTAAAATGAAAAGAAGAACTAGCTCCCCTTACCTCTAGTGTAGACGTCCAAGTTAAGGAAGAGTCCTAGACCACTTGCTTTGAACTCAAAGTGTGAGAATCACCTATAAATCATCAATTGATGATGGAAAACAAGTCTTAGAACGAAGTTGAAGCTAGATTGAGGAGGAAAACGAAATGGGTTGCATGCAACAAGAAATCACATGCTAGAAACCCTAGGGCAAAGGAGAAAAAGGGGCTTTCTTACCGGTTGGACGAAACGAAGATTCAATCGGTGGAAAATGCTCCTCTTGCTATCCTAAAGGCTTAGGTAGCTTCAATTCAAAAATCAATCAGTTATAATTTGAGCAATGAAGGATGGAAGGTAAGGCAATCGAGAAAAAGAGAAGAAGAAGCGTGTAAGGAAAGTGGAGGAAAGTCTAAAACTTGAAATAAAGTATTTTAATTAAAGTCTCATTCTAAAATTCTGCCCAATGTCAGGCTGCCACGTGTGCTCCACTAAAAATATTTTTACAAGCCATTACAATATCTATAATCTAAGTTTTGCCACATGTTATAATTAGAAAAGTTTGAAAAAAGATTAAAAAAAATTGAAAAGGAAAGAAACTTTGCTAAAAAAAAACAACCTATATTTCATTAGTCTTCACAGTTTAGTCTTCTCACTCTTTAAACTCTCTAAACACACTTCTCAAACTTTTCTCTCATAAAATTTTAATATAATCTTATTTATTTTTATCATTTTACTTTCTTTTATTAATATTTATTTTTATAAGGGAATAAAATATAAAAAGTAAATATAGTTCAAATATGATAGTTAACTAGAAAACTAATTTAAAATTGAAAAATTGATTAAAAAGGGTTAGTAATTGATTTGATATTACATATTTAATCGAAATTACTAATTGGATATATGTTATAGATTAAATTATTTCGCTTGAGGAGATCAAAATATAAATGTAAATGAATTTTTTTTAAACCGAATAAAAAAGTAATTAACTAACAAAATAAATTGTAATAACGGTTTTAATTAATTCTAATAAAAATAAATATGAGTTGAAATATGACAATGAGTAATGATAAATTACTTAATTTATAAAATTGAAAATAATAGGTATGTATTTAATAAATCATATCTCATGAAGCACATTTATCCTTCGAATTTGTATACAAATTGTCTCATTTGATTAGTTCATCTTCCGTTAGATAGCATGATAAATAAAATGTTGAATTAAACATAATTTACTAAAATAGAAATTATATTAAATATTTAAAAAAAATCTTACAAAGTCCATTAAAATAGAAAAAAAAAAGAAATATTTCAATTTATTATTGAGTGTATTTGAAATAAGTGTCTAAGTATATTTTAATATCTGATCTTAGTTACGTTGTCCTTGATTTTCATCTTTTTCATTATAAATGCATGATACGTGTAGATTCAGTATCGCAATTTTAAAAATCTACAGTTTAAAAATCATTTTTATGGATCACTAGCTCTAATAAAATGTTAATAGATGTTTATTCTTTAAGTTTTTATTATAATTATAAAAATAAGGAATAAATCTACACAATTAGAAATATTTAAATTATTTATATATATATCTATTATTTTATTGGGCATGTTCATTTAATCTCATTCCATATATTTTATAATTCATGTGATTTGTTTAAAATTTTAATTTATTTTGAACTAAAGTATTTGTTTCCAATAATGATGATCAAGAAAGGAATCAAATGTTTTACATTTTTTTTTCACTTTTTGGATATTAGATAAATTTATTAGACTTATTTTTATGTTAAGTGACAATATACTTAAATTGTTATATTTGATTAATGTTATTTATAAATGATTTTGAATACCTAAATCTTGACCGTAAATTTAAATAATTAATAATGATGTAATATATAGATTTGTATATTCGTATCAGTATTTTAGAAGTCAGACATGTTGAAGAATATAAATGTGATGTTCGTGTTAATTACAATTCCTAATACATAGCTCCTACTATTTTGTTTACTGTGGGCTTAAGTTCGGGTACAATGTCAGATATCATAATTATATGTTATGAAAACCTTGGTATGAGAATGAATTTTGTCGAAGATCCACGTTGACTTATGAAAAAACAAATGTATTCTAAATATATGAATGTAAATCTTAATATACAAATTGTTTTTTTTTAAGATTAATTACATTTAAAATTCATTTTTTTTAATAGTATTATTCATCTAGTATTGAAGTCTCACGTCAACTAGAAATAAGGTCAACTTATAATATATAAATTGGGTACAAACCTCAACTTACAAGCCGATTTTGTGGTATTGAGTTAGATTTAAAAATCATTTTTTAATATGGTATCAGATCCAGATTAAAGTCTATCTTAGTAAAATCTATGTAGTATTTTGTTTCTGTTTCACTCATTGTCGGACAGTATCAGATCACCCATTTATGTGGCAAACCTCTAAATATAAATCTCATACTTGTTTTATAAATTCAATTTTCAGTAGACTTGATTATGCATGCACGCTTTATCATGTGGGAGGTTGGTGTAATAGAACAGGTTGGAAAGTAAGAAATGCAGCGATGAGTTTGTTGAAATTTTCAATTCTAATGAAGTAGTTGATGCTCCGTTTTGGTAGAACCTATCCTTGTATGAACTGTAATGCTTATTATATATTTATATATATTTGTTTCTTTAATTTCTTGAATATTGGTGAAGAAGTTGAGAAAAAGTAAGGTTGATTGAGTAATATATTGTAAGAAGGTTGATATTATTTTATGGAAATTAGTGTTGAAAGTCAACCTCCATCTTACTCTATTAAAAGAAAATAATTTTATAGACTCTACACAACCCCCACTTAATGTATAAACAACAACAAAAATAGAATAAAAAATATTTTGTTATAAGAGTTACGTGACAATCCACTTTCAAAAATAAAATAATAAAAAAGCAAGAAAATTTTTATATTTATAAAAAAGAAAGAGAATTAATAGTAGAGAAATAGATATCAAGTAAATATAGTTTCTTTTTAACGTAGATATAAGTATATAATAACAACCAAGGAAATGTGATATAATATTGATTTGCTTTCTTACAAATGTAAAAATATTTTTTTTGACTTTTTATACAATTATTTATTACGTGATAACATAATTATAAATATTATAATATTTTTTATATTGGTTGTAGTTATAATACCTATAAAAAATAGATATAGTTTTTTTTTAATAAAGAAAAAAACTTTTTATATTAATTCTAATTATAATTAATATAGAAAGTAGACGTGATGATATTTTTGTAATAAATAAAATATTTTTTATATTAGTTCTAATTATTATTGGTATAAAAAATGTATGTGATAGTATTTTTATAATAAATAAGAAAATTTTTTGTATTGATTTTAATTATTATTCGATATAGAAAGTACATCTTTATAATAAATAAGAAATCTTATGACAAAAACTTAGCTCCATCCACAAACACCAAAACCTAATTCCATAAATCATGGTTATCCAAACAGGTTTCTACTTAACCTGGTTGTTCACTTCATCCACTACCGCTGAATAGTTACTCCTTCATGGTCACTTCACTCCCACAGCCATAACTACATCTAGATTCAAACTCTCTACCATGGTCATTGTTGTTACCACCGCCACTATCCTCCTACCTAGGTGGTTATTGTTGTCATTGTCGATGTTAGAAGAGTTGCAAAACATAAGCATTATCGAAGACCTCCTCGTTCGTCGAGGGGAGTCAATGATGCTTGATTTCAAAGGTTCCATTTTTTAGTGCACGAGGAATGATAATCTTAAGTTTGTGCTGCAATTTACATTACCTTTTTTATGGAAAGATGAGTCCTTTTGTTTTGATTTCGTTGTTGGGGTTTTGATGTGTTATCGATGGTGGCATAAATTTGGTGTTTTTCGATAATGAAATGGTGGAGGCATGGCTTGGGAGGAAAGGGTTGAAGAATGCACACGGAGTGTTTGCTTATTTTACTATGTCGAAAATTGAAAAAACCCTTATTAATGAAAAGAATGATACTAATTGATAAACTATTATGCATATAAGATGAACCAAATAATATAGCTAATATGTTAATGCATGAAAGTTGTTTGAAATATTAGGAAAAAAGTGTTTTATTGTTTCAAATACTTTTTTATATTGACTGTGCGTTTAATAAGTATAAAAAAAAATTTTATAACAGTTTTATAACTAGTATAAAAGGTTGAATTCTATACCTTTTACTTCGATACCGATTGATACCATTTTAAAATAGACATAAAATATAAAATATAAAATATAATGTTAAAAACATAGAAACACTTAATGTAATATCTAAAAGAAGATGATATGTAAGATGCTCCCTCGGAAAGTACAATCATTTAATAATTTAATATATTAATATTTATAGTATATATATTTTAATGTATATTATTATATTATTAGAATTGGTTATAAAGTGAATGTATTTTACTTTATTTCATATAAAAAATATTAATACATAATTCTTTGAGTACTTAATAACCAATTGTGTCTTAAATATATTTTTTGAATCATGTGTGTTTGTTTTCAAATTTCCCTAATCACCACTTGAAAACTATTGTGTAACACCCTTAATTTGAAATTTATAGTAAATACATTCATTTAATTTATTATTTTTTAAAAGAAAATGAGAAAAAAAATGTAGATTAAAGATATGAGAAAAATAATGTATGGGGAAGAAAATGATAAAAATGAATAAAGCATATGAATGTATGTGAAGGTGATGAATTTGAATAAAAGATATAATTATCAGAACATTTATGAATATAAATAAAAAATACAATTGCTAAAAAATTTTATGGAAAGTGAAAAAAATATTAAAAAGTTTGTCATTTTTAAATCTAAATCATTAAATTAAAAACAATCTACAGTTATATTCATTTTTACTTACACAAATAGATAATATATATAACTTAATATTAATTAAATCGATACTAACTAAAAACGAATATAAATATTAAAAAAAAAATAAAACTAGTGTTTTTAAGATATACATTAACTATTCTTTTAATTTTTATTTTAATTAATGTTCAAATAAAATTAATTATTTACTTTTAGAATTATTAAAGTTAATTAATTTTTTTTATTTTAAATATATATTTTAATTAACATTTTATATTTATTTTAATTAACATATTTATTTACTTTTAACTAATTAAATTGGTATGAACACAAAATTAATTTTATATATTATAATTATTATTAATGTATGAAATGTATTTTTATGTTAAATACAACAAAAAATTATTCTATAAAAAGAATATAGAATTTGTGTGTTTTTAATTTTTTTTAAGTAAAGTCTCTGTTTTCATGGAGCTGCATGGGCTGATTGTGATGTAACAGTTAAACGTACTTCCGACAAGAAATAGGAGTTGAAAGTGTCAGCGCGATTGTTATACAACTTGTAAAACACGTCAATCATACTAGTCAACACCTTATATCTTGCATTATCTTGTTCCTTACCATGCCGACTTTGTACGGATTCATATTTAGAGATAGAAAAATATAGGTTTAATATTTTGATAGATTTTTATTTTTGTCAATCTTAAATAGGTCTCCTATTATTTTATATTTTAATTTTTGAGTTTTTATTTTTGTAAAATTACAACAAATAAAAGTTTATCGTCGAATTGGACAAACATTATATAGGAGGTCCTGACGTGACATACTGACAGTATACTTTTAATTGATGTGGGAGTAAATTGTGAAGTAAAAACCTAGTAGTCGGCTACTCGGTCTGGTGGTCGGCCTGATGGTCGGTCGGCCTGGTAATGCCAAGAGACGGTTTGATACAGAAAGTATTTTTTCAAAAGCTTAAATAATGAGAACATTTATATACCAATTCTCGTAGCATTCCAGAGTAGTAAATAATAAACAAGTCATATGTTACTGCTATAACAAGTCATAAATCTTCATTGAATTGGCTTCTCATATTTATATGCCAATTCTCATAAATCTTCATTGAAGTGGCACCACCAGACTAACCACCCCCACGAGGCCGACTAACCATCAGACCGAGTGGCTGACTACCAAAACGAGTGGCCAACCACCAGACTCACCATGTTTTTACTTCATAATAAGGTTTTTACTACCACGTCAATTAAAAGTATATTGTCAGCATGTCACGTCAGGGGCTCCTAAACAACATTTGTCCAATTTGACGACAAGTCTATGTTTGTTTTGATTTTATAGAAGGAAGAACTCAATTGAGACACCGAACAAGTTGAAGAAATATTTAAAATTTTGAATAAAAATAGAAATCTATGGAAACATTAAAAAAAATATTCATGTCAACAAGTAGATAATAATAAATAATAAATATGCGTAAATAAAAGATATTTTAATATTTTTCTATAAATAAATTGAGTGTGTATTACACGGATAAGCATTTATTATAAAAAAATTAAAATTAAATTAAAAGTGAATTTATATTTTGTTAAGTTAAATTTAATTAAAATTAAATTTTTATTTTATATTATTGATTAAATTTAAATAAAGATTAAAATTTAATTTATATTATATTTTATATTTTTAGAAATTTATTTAGATTTTGTTTTAAAATTTATAAATTATACGTTTTAATATTTATGTGTATTTATGAATATCTACATATTTAAAAAATCATAAATATTTTATAAACAATTATACTATGTATAACAAAAGAGGTAAAATTTAAAACTTTTTTTTGATCGAATAATGAATAGACATCGTTCATATCCAATTCATTGTCTTTTTTATTACTTGTTTAAAACAGATTAAATTAACTAATCACCTACTTTTCAAAATTAATTTTACATTCTTTTGATTCAAAATATCACCGTAATTAAGATATTAAAAGAATTAATTTTAAACTAAATTTAAGAAAAAAGTGCAAATTTTATATTTTCAGAGGTGTTAAAGTAAAATAATTTTGTTAATTAGTTGTCGGCACCGGCCTGCATGCGAATCCTCCCTTAATCATGCTCTTTTGCACACTAAAATTTTTCCTTACCAATAAATGAGTAGACTAAGAAATTTAAAATTATTTTATTGATATAATGATAATAATAATAATAATATCAAACTCTTATATTGTTTTAATTAAATGCTAATTAAATACTGAATTTGAATATGTACGAGACTTCATAAGATAGGTTAGTCACAATTTTACAAGAGTAATATAAAAGAGGTTTAACTTTAGTGTGAAATCTATAATACGATATAAAATGAATTTTTAAATTCAATATTTCACTTAAAATATTAAGCATGGTCATATATTATTATATCACAATATTTCGTGCTATATAAATTTTTATATTTATTTAAAATTCTATGAATTTAGTACTATTGTAGTATTTAACACAATTTAGTGTTGAATTATTGTTATATGTTATCTAATAGTAATATTTCATGTCTTGAAGTATTATATTTTATATTTTACTGAAAATTTTATGAATTTACTACTATTATATTTCCCATAATCTAGTACTAAATTTAATTTATTGTGAGTAAACACTAATTATTGGAAAATAATTATATGAATTTTATAAACCTGATACAAAATCATGTTAGCTATATTCAACAAGAGAGGAAAAAATAAAACCAGATTAGATGGTTAAAAATAAAAGTTATATACCAAAAATAGAACAAAATTCCTTTAATAATAAGTTAAGGTTGATTAATACGAAATTATTGAAGAAAGTGTTATGGAAAGTTTCCAGCTCCTAGACACACGCAATGGCCAGGATAAATAGAAGTGTAGCGAAAGAGTGAAAGACGATGCGAGATTTAAGGTCAAAGTCCATACACGCATATTTCCAAACCATGCAATGGTGCAAGGAGTCAAATATTCATAATTATTATATCATAAAATTAATTAAATAATATTTTTCTTTATAAAAATATTATTAACGTAAACACATATAATAATTATGTCTTATATTTCCTAAATACTATGTTAAAAGTGCCCCCACTTTCCCAACTCATATAATATGGTTAAAATTAATCATTCAAGTATCTTTTATTTTGGAGTAGAGGCATCTTTTAATGTTTTATTCTTAAAAATATATTTAAATTATCAACTGGATATGAAATTATTAAATGTAACGAAATAGTTCACTCTATAAATCTAAGGTAGTTATCATTTTTATATAAAATAATTGAAAATGAAAAAAATAATTATATCTCGTTATATCTATAAATAAAATTCATTACAAGTAATAAATATATACTTCAAATACTTTAAATAGGTATTCGCAAATAATAGAATTTAATATCAATGGATATATCATATTATTTATATTATTCATATGTGAATATTTATTATTTATAAAAAACTAAAATTAAAATTTAATTTATATTTTATCATGTTAAATTAAATTTTAATTTATATGTTATTAGGTTAATTTTAATTAAAATTATATTTTAATTTATACTTAATATAATTTATATTATATTTTGTATTATTTTATAATCTTATTTTAGATTTTATTTTAAAAAATCATAAATAATTATTTTCAAATATTTCTGGGTGTTTATGGATACTCTTATATTTTAAAAGACAAACTAGAATTTTTTATATAAGTATCCAATAGTCAATTGATCAAAATTTTATATTATAAATCAAATGACAAGTACATCTTCAATCAAAACCATTTTCATCTTTAAATACAGTAGTGTAAAAACGCTATTTAATGTCACCCCTTAGACGTGCGTTCGGCGAAAACCCGACGTCTACTGCTGCACGGTGGCATTATCGTAAATAAATTGGAAAACTAGACATCTGTTTCGATGTCAGGCGATGTCTATGACATCATAGAAGTCGACCCTGCCGAAACCTGACGTCCAATTGCCTGAGGTATGTGAAAAGTCAGTCCATTGACATCGGATTTTCCAGAGTCCGACGTCTGCGAGACTGCAATTAATGCTCCCCATCAATTTCCCAGGAGCTTAGACGTCGGATAGAAAGGGCACAGACGTCGAAGTCACTGACAGGAAATCAAACGTCAACCGAGACGTCGAATAGAAGTCGGATAGACGTCGGATCCCGTGAAAAAACGACGTCGACTAGGCTACAATTAATGTTGTTCACCTAATTCCTCAGACAATTACACGTCAGGTAGCCAAAGGCCGACGTCTAAGGCCTGGCTGGAAGGCGGGAAGACAAATTCTTCAATGTAGACGTCGGTCCTGAGGGGCACCGACGTCAAGGTTCCTGTATTTTCACCAAATTCGAGGGTTATAGACGTCAGATGTGAGGGGCAACGACGTGAAGTACTCTGACAAGAAACCAAAACGTCAATTTTTTCAGCTTCCTAAACGTCAGATCTCTTAAAACACTAACGTCTATAGACGTCGGTTTCAGGAGCAACCGACGCCCAATTTCATTTTAAATACTCCGCAGACCCTACTAACCTCTAAGTTTCTGATCACGTCTTCTTCTCTTCTCCTTTTTCTCTGCTTCTCCTCTTCTTTTACTCCCTTGTGCACCTCTTCTTTTTATCTCTTCCGGCATTGCATTGTTTTTCTCATAACGTCATTGTCTTCGTCCTCTCCTTTTTCTCTCTTCATCCCAGGTGCGTGGTTTTTCTTATGCTTTACCGTTTAAATTTTCTTTAGTTTTTTTATCGATTATCTTGTCGTTCAACTGATATAAATTGGCTTTTTTTGTGTTGTGTTTTAATGCAGTTTTGATGCACTCTTTGGGTAACATAGTGCAACATTCTCCCTTTGCTAGTTCCCTCACTAAAAGAGTGACGATCTTTTGAGTTTTCTAGTTCTTCCGACCCAAAATGGAACTTGGGTCCTTGTCTACTTCTCGACACAGTAATTTTTTTCTGTTGCGGTTGAATAATTAGAAGTAGTCATGGACCCAGGTTCGGTTTTGGGTTGAAAGGACTAGAAGATTCAAAAGACGCAAGCTTTTTTTGTGGGGAAACTAGCGAGAGGAGAGTGTTACACAATGCTACCGAAAGCCTGGATCAAAATTGCACTAAAACACAAATTCGTTGTTAGACGTCGGTTAATGCCATGTCCGACGTCTATAACAACATAGACGTCGGTTAATGTCACTTTAAACCTCTTTATATATTCATCTTGACGTCGGTTTTATGCATAGGTGGAGGTCTATATAGAGAAATTAGACGTCAGTGTGGGTATAAGTAGATGCCTATATGGACGTCGGTGGGTATCGTTAACCACGTTGATATGTACGTCGGTTGAGAGGATTTCCAACGTCCCATGGACGTCACCCGTTTAGACGTCGATTGTGAAAGTGACGTTAAAAGTTCAAATTAACCGACGTTAAACAGCGTTTTTGCACTAGTGATACCATATCAATTTTCCTAACATCAAATATGTTAATATAAATTATTACGTTCTGGAATCTAAAACTTCTATCATATCTTGAAAACTACCTCAGAAAATTAGAGAAAAAAAGAATTTGATTGTCCATGACCTTGCCAAGTTTCATTTCAGCTTGAAAATATTAGTTTCTAACTAATTACGAAAATACTTTTACATTAAGATTTTTACTTAAGATATTATTTCTATGTAACATATTAACGAGAGGAAATTCATATATTTATATAAACTTAACTTTCTTATACGTAATGATAAACGTGAAATTTAAATTTAAAGTCAAAATTTTCTAATAATTTTAACATTGTTAAAGACTCAAAATTTGTTAATGTCAAGTTGGGCGGATGACTCACCTAAAAGTTTTGAGTAATGATTTTTTTGACATTTCTAGATCTTTTACATTCATTTGACACTATTTTTTCTTATTTTTTTTTTGAAAAAATACAGAAATTTATATTTTTATGATTATTTTATCCGTGTTCTGTATTAAATGAATATAAAAGTGTATTATAATATTATTATTCAAAAGTTTATGTGCAATCTTCAAGAAACACACAGATATAAACTAATTACCATGTGTGAACTTGACTGGCTGAACATAGAATTTCTTATAGTTGTTATTAATTTAAATTAAAAGACCACATAACAGTGCTTCACTTAAAAAATGAGCATAAGTTTACCTTCAGCAAATTTAACAAGGTTGTTGTCTGCGCGTGTTTTTGTATATTGTCACAGTGGTGAGTTTCTGCGACTTTGCACAACCAATTAATTCTTAGGAAAATGTCGAAAACGTAAAAAAAAATAATGATATGCAGTATCAAAACAGTGTCAAAAATTGATATCAAAATATCATTTTCCTTAAGTGTATGTTCTTCTGTGATTTCAAAAATCTTGTAAACATTGTTTGGTTGCAACTTCCATTAGTGGACTTTCGAGTCGTTTTTGTCTTTTCTTCTTTTAGGAAAAACAGAAATTCCTTAGCACCATATATCATTTTTCGGTTTAATCTTTAATTTACAAAAAGAAGAAAAATAATGATTAATTTTATTTTCATTATTTAGAAGGGATATTATTAGAGAAATGATTCTTTGACACCTAAATTTTTTACATTCATTTGACATTATCCTTATTTATTTTTTACTCTCTTCTTTTTTGAAAAACTACAAAACTTTATATTTTTTGGACCATTTTATCTTTATATTATGTGTTAAATGAATATAAAAGTGTGTCATGTTATTATTACTCATATTATTATTATTAGTGAACTAATTATACGTTGTTCAGTATTTATTTCCTACAACCTTCGTATTACATCATTGAATATACGTCCGCGTCTCCAAATACAAGTGCTTCTCACAAACACGTTATTAGAGTAAAGAAGAAGGTCAAAGTCAAAAGTCAAAAACGACAAGTTAAACACTGAAACCGCATACCAATTTCGCTCTTTCTTTCTTTCTCCGTTCCCATAATCCAAACCAATTCTATAAATAATCACCTCAGAAAAACCCTACAGAAAAACATACAGATTTTCAGAACTGAATATTTACATTACTTCATTCTTTTTCATCATCTTTTACAAACCTTAAAACATAAACATGACAGTGAGATCACGTACGCTAGAAATCACCGTTATCTCCGGCCAAAACATTCGCGTAACGGAGGATGCATACGTCGTCGTTCGGGCGGAGTCGTTGAGCTGTTGCACTACCAGAACGGCCAAAGACGATGGCACCAACTTCCTCTCGTGGAACGACAAGTTCCTGCTGGAAATGCCCGTGCATGCAAGATCGATCACATTCGAGGTCCAATGCAGCAAATTCAAGAGTTTTCGCCCACTTGGGGTGGCCAGAATAGCTGCCTCCGACCTCCTCGGCGGCGCCGCCGACCCGGAAAATCAGTTGCAACAGTTGAGTTACGGGTTGAGGGACTGGGAAGGAAAGAGAAACGGGGTCATTCACTTTTCCGTGAGAGTGGCACCTCCGCCGCCGCCGTCGACACCGGTGGAGAAATGTCTTAAGCCCGCCGTGGAACAGGCGGTGACCAGAATGGGTTGCGGTGATCGAATCAAGGTCGGTGACAAGACCAAGGAAGTTGTCGTTGGTCTCCCATTTTGGTGGAACCGCAACGTTGTTTAGAAATTAATTTACATTTTCTTATTTATTATAATTATTGATACTATTATTTGTATAACGGTCGAATATCGTTTTCAATTGCGAGAAAGATAATCAATCAAGATTTATTTCTACATATGTTATAAATTTAATTTTTTGAAAGTTTTCTTCCCTCCCTCGTAACATACACTATAACGCGTGTTAGATATGTAATGTATCATTTATTGCACTTTTTTCGTGGTTAAAAATAGGTTGATGTTCCACGTGGTGAAAACGTGTCATTTTGTTGGATATGTGGGGTCCATTGGGGTTCCACGTACTTAGATCTAATATTATTGAAACATAGGACGCAAAATTTATAGAAAGATGGAGTAAAAGCAAGATTGTTATAGTTGAAAAGGTTGGTGAAAGAGCGTTAAGAAAGCGCGTTAAGGGTGAGACCAATTCAAAATTTTGCAAGCTTTTGACTGGGTATGTTTCAGAACATGATTACGTAAACAAGGGTTCATTCAACACATGTTTGTTTTCTTGTACTTTACGTATACATATACTTTATCAAAAGCTAAGGCGGTGGGAATATCAATATGTAATATGAACAAGAAAATCATAAATTTATGGATTCACTCTATAAGGTCAAATTAATCCGGCCAATTTTGAATCACCATTTTCACAATTTCATTTGATCTCTCATGTTATTTGAATTAAACTTTTGGACAACTTTAGTTGCATCACAATTTAAACATTAATCTCATCTCAAAGCATAATCAAACATAAACAATTACTTTAATACCTTTTATTGTTTGTGTAATATTTGAAAATTTTATTAATCTAGTTTCATTTTATTTGCCAATTTTATATCTGTATTTCGCTAATTCTATGTATCATTAGAGAAAAATAATAATAATTTAACGACAATATAGTATGTAGTAATTATTGATTTTGCTACTAAATCTCATGAAGCACCAGTGGTCTAGTGGTAGAATAGTACCCTGCCACGGTACAGACCCGGGTTCGATTCCCGGCTGGTGCATTTCTTTGAGAGCTGTGATGAAAATTTGCATATGATTGATGGGTCAATCATTGCTTCATCTCAAAATCATAGATGAAACATATGCACACCTGAGCTCTCACTTTTTTTTTCTCTTTATTATGTCATGATTTTTTGTTATTATGAGATTTTAGTTATGTGTAACTCTTTAGTATTTGAATAAATCTTTAAAATTTTTTTAGTTGTTATTTGATACTCTAATTTAATATTTATACAATTAATATATTTTTCAAAATATTTGACATTCTAAAAAAGATAATATGTTATTTTAATATTGTATATCTAGATACTACCATGATGTTCTTGTTGTGGTTTTTATTTTTGTATAAAAATAATTTAATTGATATTTGGAATAGTAAAAAGTGGATATGGATATACAGTTATATCCTTTGTCTGGTATGGGTGATGTGGGACTTTCCACCGCTCTCCAGATGTGTACCGAATCAAACGAGCATACTAAATAAGCAAGGAAAGCAACGTGAAACTTTCTAAAACAATTCCAAATATAAGTAATTTTTTTTTTATAAAAATAAAAATCACAAAAATGTGATATTAGTAAAATTTAATGTCAAAGAGATATGTTTTCTTTATTTCTGTGTTAAATTTCAGAAACGAATTATGATTACATAAATATTAAAATAGAGTAGCAAATAATAATTGAAAAAAAATACCAAGTACTTATAGAGAAGAGTATAATTTTACGTATACTTGTGATTTTATGAAAACTATAACATCAATATGTTTTTCAAATGTTTAGAGGGAAAGTACATTGGAGATAGAAGCACTTGGTAATTATTAAACAATTGTTGAGAGAGAATAAAAAAATTATGTAACCAAAATATGATTTTTTTTAAATGAAACAAAACTAAAAATATTAGGTTTTTATGTTACATAAATTAAGCGAGATTAATAATTAAACATTTCACATGACAAAACATAAACAACAAACAAAAGTATAAAAATATCCTAAAAATGATTTAATTCAATAAAATTAATGTTTACATTTCTTGAAATGTAATATAAGACATATTTGAGTGTATTTAACATGCATATTGAAAACCATCTTGAAGGCCCTGTTCTTATTTATGATGGCCAGGTATGACCAATTTACTGTTGAACAGCCACATTGATATAAAATTTCCTGGGTCAATTGAGTTGTTCTAGGTTCATAAGTTTCTTCTTTTTTTCTAAAAGGTTTATCATATTAAATTACACGTGCCATTAATAAACTTTGATAGGAACTTCGTCTTCAAATAAGTCTTCCAAAAGCTATACCGTGTCTCTTAAAAGTTCAAACTTCTATGATTAAATATGTTAACTCAATCTCAGAATAAATTATTAAACCATGTAATCATTATTTTAATTTTAAATAAGCACATAACTATCTATTTTAATATTATTTGATTTATAAAATTGTTAAATATATTAGATTATCAGCACATAACTATCTATTGTAATGTGGCAGATATCAGGAATCTTGTTAATTAATATTCCCTCAACACTTGTGATGCTTATGATTTAACAAAAGAATAGTGTTGCTAATAGAATTGAAGTTTTCTCAATGAACACAACCATTGGACTTAAAAAAGTGTGTACATATATATGGGTAGGAAAAAGAAAAAGGATAATGATAATTTGACAATATTTTAATATTGTCATTATGTGATTGGTCTAAAATTATTCCACAATCAATAATAATAATTATAAACACCAATATAGATCAATCACAGAATGACACAGATGATGTTAAAATGATGTCAAAATATCATTATCCGAAAAAGAAAAATACAGTACAACAGGTTTAGTGGTAGAACAGTGCACTACTGCATTGTAGTCCCAGGTTTGATTCTGAGAAGGTACTGAAGAAAGCAACTGTAATGGGGGTCCATCATTTTCCTGATTCCATCTGAGCAGCATCATAATTATTGTCCTTTAATTTTCATCACTAACTTAAGAACCCTACCACGTTCAACATTTAGAAGTTATTCATCTTATCACTGACAATTGAATTATTGGGGGAAAGAACACTGTCACATTTTTTTCATTCCACTATGGACCTTGTTTTCAATAATTTCAATTAGAGCTGGTAAAGGTAGGCAGGGTAGATATGGACAATTCAACTTATTTCATGACATTAACCACTGAACAACATTGAAGAAACCTTTCATTGCTGAGTAATGAGCTGGCTGGTGCAATAATGAGCCTTAACTATAAGCATCATTCATTTAGCACAGCTTGTTTGCATAATATAATAATATGTACTTAAATTCATTACATAGCCAGTTGTCCCTGCATCTTATTGCATAATATCATGTTGTTTCATATCATGGTAATTTTATCTAGAAAGCTTCATGCTATTTGGAATCAGAGTAATTTTAGTTATTGAGCATTATGCGAAAAGGAAATGTCTCTCTTTTGTCTTAAACTAGTAAAGGAAGAAAAATATAGAATATAGGGTAGTGGAAAAGCTGAGCCTTTTCAATTGAGGATTCCACTTAGTCCACTTCAAGGAATAAAGTAATAAACGAACTTGAACTATATGGAAACATGATTACAGAACAGTTAGAAATCATCATCTTTCACAACAGAGGCACCAAATTATAAACTACTTAAAAAGGGTTGCTACCCTGTAAACCAGGCAGTGACATTTTATCCATTTTGAGTCACCTGCAGGTCTTTTATACATGTTCCTTGATAAAACTTTCAAGGTTTTGTTCAGGTTTCTCACTTGTGTAGTCACAGTTGTGACTTGTGCAGAAGAGGCTGAAGAACAGACCTGGTTGTGATGCCGGTGAGGGTATCTCTCTATTCATTCAAAACACATTTACAATGCCCCGGATATGTTTAATCTTTAAGGTTGATTCAACTCCTTGCATGTTCAGGAATGAGGCGGCGCCGCAACTCTTCAGGTGCATTTGCCAGTTCTGCATTATTTTCTTACATTAGCATCCATACACATTAAATGTACCACGTAACCAGAATTGAAAAGTTAACCATATTACCATGAGATGTGAAGTTGAACAAAGGAGGTAGGGGTCGCCCATTTGGCAAGCATGCATTTGGATCCCGCAGTTCATCAAAAAATGGATGTGCACAAGCAGCCAACTGTAAAAAGAAACCATTAGGACACAAAGATTAACAGCAGTGTTAAATATTTTCTCCCAACTACTATATACTTGTGTAGGTAATGGACAACCTAAATCATAAACAATTACTGTCACATGCAGGAATGGTCCATCTTTCTTTTAGTGTAACATAAAAATGTAGTGTGATTGAATACACATTATGTAATCTAGATACAGTAGGTAACATTTTTCAAAACAAATCAACTTACAGCAGTGCAACGTAGATTTGGAGAATACTGAAGCAGCCTTGACACCAGATCCACAGCTTCAGGTGGCATTCTCTTGTGAAAAACCTGCAAGCATTTTTCAGTCAGGTTTGAATGAAAGTACTCATCATTTATGGATTACATTGTACTTTAGCAGGCAGCAGCGGAGAAAAAATTGCTAACCTTGTGCCATGGATGAGCTTTAATCTGAGGAAACTTAAATTCATTGTAGTTGGGATTCATGCACCTTATTTCTTCTCTGGTTGGAGTTCCCAAGATCTATTGAAGTATAAAATAAAAGCTGAGATTGAAGAAAGGAATAGACAGACTGCAACTTTGAAAAGTAAGCTCATGAGGCAAAACAAGGGGACCAGATATTAAAGAGCAAAAGAAAATGTACCTTGATTATCTCTACTAACTGATCAACCCCACTTTCACCAGGAAACAATGGCTGCAAATAATACAACATAGATCAGTTTAATTGGAAACTTTCTCAAAATAAACAAACTTATAGAAATTTAAAATCTTGACAACTGTTATAAAAGCTGCTCAACATGTGAGAGAAATAACAAAAAGGCCTTTTCCAACATCTTTACACGAATCAAATGATCCCATTGTATTCTGTAATGGACCAAATCCACAGGAAGTCTATCAAGTGTGAGAGAAGAAAAATAAAAGAGTCTTCCATATGCTCACCTGTCCTAGAAGTAGCTCAGCTAAAACACAACCAACAGACCACATATCAATGGCGGTAGTGTATTCAGTTGCCCCAAATATAAGTTCAGGAGCTCTATAATATCGAGAGCAAATGTATGATATGTTGGGTTCACCAGGCACCTGAAAAAGAAATAGTGTCATAAACCCGGGAGTATAGCATCAAAAGCTCGTAGTCAGAAAGTAAAGAAACTTACCAACATCTTTGCACTCCCAAAATCACATATCTTTAACTGATGTGTCTGCGGATTTACCTATCATATGAATCAAATGTCAAGACAAGTTTTAAGAAGTATGAATCACATCACATGTTAAACAAGCATGCAACATTGTTTCGTTTGCAGGCTCTTGTTCTCCTTCTAAAAATACATTATCTACATCTCAAAAATTGTTTACCACCCGCTCCCCCAAAAAAATTAATGAAGTTGAGCAATCCATACATCAGAATAATCTGGAAAGTCCAAAGGATAAACCTTTGATGTAACAAAAATATGGCAGAAATAAAGGAAATTTTTAAAACATAAAAGAGGACAGAAGAAGTATCACTCAGAACCAACTGTTGAAATGAACTTACCAGTAGATTCTGGGGTTTGATGTCACGGTGACAGACACCGATAACTTGATGTAAATAATTCAATGCACGGCATATCTACAAGATGGGAGTATCGTGGCAAATCAATATAGACACAAACAAAAAATCTCAAAAGCAATTAACACAAATAGAAATCCTGCAGAAAAAAATCAGAACAGATCAAACTGTTATCAACTCCATTACAAAACTTACCTGGTATGTATACAGTTGCACATAAATCATGGGCATATGTTGGTGCATCCTAACATAGTGTTTCGAAACTTTGTAGACAGTTTCAGGTACATACTCCTGAACTAAGTTAAGGTATAATTCATCTTTGTCGGTGGTTGAAAAGAAGCAGTGCTTTAGTTTAACAACGTTTGGATGGTCAACTGTGCGCATAACCTGGAGTTCCCTATTCTTATATCTCTTGTCTTGCAACACTTTCTTTATGGCAACTGCTTCACCAGTCTCAAGGCACTTAGCCTACAACAAATAAAGAATACTGTAAGCCAACAAGTAAATAATGAAGTAGAGGACAACTACATAACAAAATGACTGCAAAAACAATATAAATACCTGAAAAACGACACCAAAAGAACCAGTCCCAACAACACGTTCGGCCATGTATGAGATTGTCTGAAACCAATAAAATATAATTATATAAGTTAATAAAGTAACAAACAACTGTTAAGGTTTTTAAATTATCATTTACCAGAGCAAATAAAGCGTACAAATGCAACAAACATAAAGTAATCACCTGCTTTGGTTGTCCATCCCGACCACCAATGGCAGTTGTTATTATTTGACCTGTTTCTGTTCCATTACCACTCACAACAGTTGCTTCTATATCCTGCACGCAGCAATTCCAGTAAAATCAACAACTGATGGCATTTAAAAAGGCAAATGAAATTGTTAAACACAAAAGTAATTTGCTGTGTATTCACTTGTAATGAAATTGTTAAACATAAAAGTAGTTATGAGATGAAGTTGCTGTGTATTCACTTGTAATGAACAGGAAATATCTAGATATGATATCACATATATAGATTAACAAGGAGGTGACCAAAATAAGCACAACTAGGAAGATTAAGGAAAGATGAATGGCATTAAATACCTTGTCATTGTTGTTCTTGCTTTTCTCATCTCTAATTTTCATTTCATTTAATTCTTTGGGAAGCTCATCATAGCCTGACTTCTCAGTTCTAGCTACTGTAGATACATCGGATATGCCAACTGTAGTTTCTTTTGGTGCATCAACAGGCTGATCCTGATCTGTGCAGATGGTCTCAACAATATTTGATTTCTCAACAGGGTTCACTTCAGTTTCTTGTTCAAACTTGGCTCTTTTCGAGTTAGAATCCCCTCCCTGAAAAGAAGCAGCTTGCACTTCACTTAAAATATTCAAGACATGAATTATTCCAAGAGTGTTAGTGGAGGGAGGAAAAAAGATTCACATTCCACATTTGATATGACAGTCAAATAAATTTCTTACTCAACCACTTATTCAGGTTTCACCATAATTAATTAAAGAGCTTAATAACAAAAACAGATTAAGTAAACAAACAACTAGTACACATCCCAAATAAATTCTTCTTCGAGGTGAAACACTAACAGGTAATGTAACCTATCTTTAAGTTCAATTTATCACTTAATCTACGTAATGTATTTTGCAATGAAGGCAAAACTTCCCTTTTAATAGGCACACGTAACTGACCTGTGTCAAGATCATGTTTACATAGAAAAACGGCAAATGAGATATGCATCAGATGCAGACTATATATAGTAAGATCATTAAACTCGTTAATCCCAACACCTAAATCTTTCAAAAAATAGTAAAGAAAATATCTACAATCACCAGTACTCAGAAGAAAGGGGCAAACATTCACATACATCTAAGATAATAACAAAAAAAATGGTAAATAAAAGATATATCACAACAAACAAATCTAAAAGAAAATTAAAACATAAAATATTTTAAGAAATATAGGAAACCTTCCAAAGCAGCATCCTCAGTAGTTCCAAAAAATCTCAGAATCCTTAAACAATTAACATGATCCTCTCTCTCAAAACCTAACGGCTTCCATTTTCCGAGCAACCAAACAAAAACAGTTCCCCTACCAACATAATAATTAAAACAAAAACTTTTTGACCCAAGAAAAAGCATATCTTACAGGATCTGAAGAAATAGAAGTCCTCCCAGAAGCAATGCTCTTCAACCTTCGCATCATATTCATGGTTGCTGACTCCACTCACAACCCACCAATCCAAACCCTAAATCCCTCAAACCCCACAAGAAAAAATCAAAACTTTTTCAAGTTAGAAGAAAGAGAACCCCAACTTTCTTTCCCCCACACCCCACTTCCCAGCAACCAAACCAACAAACAAATGAAAAACCAACACAACACAACCTGTTAAAAAAAACCCTCTCTCAGTCTCTATCTCTCTCTAGATTCTCTCTCTCTTACTCAAATACAGAACTTCTCAGGTAGTCTATTCAGTTTATTTATGTTAATGAAAAAAATTTCTCAAATTTCTATGGTCAAACCCAATCATTCCACCTTCAAAGTGTGTACCTCAGTCAAACGCGAAATCGTGGCCGTCAGTTAGTCATTGATGGAAGATGAACGGCAGTGATCTTCTGATTCGAGATAAAGTAAAGGTTGGGTTTGGTGGCTTCTGGATATAAAAATGCCCTTAATTTTGGCGTTTATTTACGAAAAGGGGACCACAGTTTCGATGCTTAAACGGAATATCCTGTGACTCAAAAACTGTGTTCAAATTCTAATATAAACCAATCACATTTGGAAAATGACTAAGGGTAAGTCTGCTTAATTAGGGTAATAATAATGTACTTAAGAAAACAACATTTTTTGCAATAACCACCAAGGTTAAAAAAATAGTAAAAGGAAAATTAAAAGCATTTCACTACAACTATAATGTAATAATTTAACTTGAGGTATTAAAATTTTCAATTAAATATAATGTTCATCCAATATACTTTTTAATCTATAATTTTGTATTTTATTTTAAAATGTAACCCTTTTACGCATGGAAGAAGATTTGTTATATATAACCAAATATTTCTTCGTAATACTAAATATAGGTTTCATTGAGTAGATATCAAATTACTAATGTACTTGATTTATTCCTACTTGGCCAACATGATATCACACAAGTTTTTTATTAATAATAGTTTATGATTAATCTGGATAATTCAAAAACTAACAGAAATTTGAATCAATAGGTCTAAGCTCATTTAAGTAAGGATCCATAAATAGTAGTTTAAATTACGAGTTATGTTAATTACATTCACTAATTACTGACGCAGTAGGCTGACTTGGACATCATAGTACTTTCAACGGGTATAACCTCTACCGAGTTCAAGGATGATGAGTATACAAAAGGAGGATGAGTATCTTGCATATTGAAGATTTGAAGTGTTTGAAGTCTTTACAGGATACACATTTGACTCTATAAGAATAATTGACACTTACCGTGAGGTCAACTTGTATTCTATGAAGAAAGTGTTTATGGTGTCTACAAGAAGTAGAATGGTTGAAGCAAGGGAAGCAGGACCCTAATCGGTAAACATAGTTGTTATCTAAGATCAATCGAAGATGCAATTGGAGTTTGGTGAGTTTAAGAAAAAAATATTGAGGAAATAAACAACTTGAGGCAGGAGAATGACAAGCTGAAAACGAGGATCGAGGGTGAAGGAACGATTGGCAAGGGAAAGGAGAAGGAAACCCTTGATAACACATATTTGGTGTAGAAAACCCCACCTTACATCAACCTTATCCATTGAACTGAAGAAGAAAACGACATTATGAAAACCCCAAGACACACAACTCCTCAACAATAAGGGGAGTCGCGACAACCATTCATAGACAATATCACTGATACTCGTTTTCCTAAGCAATGGAAGGCTTTTACCATGGACCGACATTATGGTACTGTCGACCAAGATGAGCACATTACTGACTATACCACAAAGGTCAGTCTCTAATTAACTGATGATGCCATCATGTGTAAATTTTTTGCCACAACTCTAAAGGGAGTGGCCTTCGAGTGGTTCACCTGTTTCCCCCCTATTCCATCGACGTTTCAATATGCTAGCGTTGTTGATAGAGGATTATCCTTTGATTCTATAGAAGAAGAACTTAAGAAAAAGTCATTGCAAATCAAAGGACCTATGATAAGGTTAAGGAGCAAACAATTGAAAGAACATATATCCTCGAGGCTTATGATGCTCTATGAAGATTATGGCTTGGAGCAAAACTATACAATAGTTTAGATAATTAAAATATTTGTAATTTTCTTTTAAATGCAAACAATTTGTTTCCAATTTTCAAGTTATTTTTGGGCATGATGTCTTTGGGTGTTTTTTTATGGTTTCTTAGGTGGCTTAAACATTTCTGCCTGTATATAAGGGCACCAAATACATATTATACATATTATTGGAGAGAAGATTCTCTTAGTTCTTGGTTTAGAACTCTTATTCTTATCAAAGATTAACATCTTTGTGGCAAATTTTCACCTGACTTATCAATCTACTAGATTGTGGCGTCCTCATCCTTATCTTTTTCTGTATTCTTTTCTGATTTATTTTTCTTGTGCCTTTTGAGGATTCAAATCTAGAAACAATTTTGATCTTTCCTGGACATGATTGTATCATATAGTATCTAGAGCAAGATTCTAGCTTGAATATTCTCTTTTATCTTATTATTCTGTCATATTAAAAAAACAATATTTTATCCAATTTTATGAGTTTTTAATTTTGTCATGTTATTTGTTTAAATCGTGCATTTCTATATTTGATTCATGGACATTATTTATTTTTGTGTTTTTCTGTTAATTATTGTCCAAATTAATTACTTACCTTGATCTTACATGACTTTTGGCGTTTGAAGGGCAATCTCTTTAGTTTTCTTTGTTTATGTGTTGAACTGCAAAATTGAAAAAAAAATAGTGGATCCTAGAGTGAAAAAATTGTAGAGTTCAACACAATTATTATGCTACACTATTGCTTATTATTGATAATCTTTTAAATTATATATAGTCCTTTTTTAGAGTCTTTACGTCGTCTTATTTAAATTTTTGTCTGTGGTCCTATTATTGTTTTTATTTTAAATTACCTTAAAGTTTTGTCTAGAGCTTTCTAGTTTTCTTTGACCTCTTGAGTCAAAATTTAGATCTCGCAATAGTTTTTATATTGATTTGTCACTCTTTGCTTAAGTTGTTGGAGTTCTTTACCAAATACTAAAGGAAATTTGAGTGGAAAAAGAAAAAAAAAAAGTATTTAAGAAAAGCCTATAAGTGTGATATACGAGTGAAATTTGAGTGAAAACTTAGAAAAGTGGTGAGGTCCTAAACATATATTATTATTATTATTATTATTACTACTACTACTACTAACATTTTCTTGCAGGACATAACTTCTTCCCAAAATAGTGATTCTCTATTTCCTAAGACTATGACATTATGGTTGCACTTCAGAAGCTCAACTTACAAATGGCTCGCATACAACAACACACTCAATTGCAGTTTGAAAGACTCTAAAAGTATAACGAAGATATAAGTGTGAGATTAGAGGGAGTAGAAAGAAAGAGAAAGACATGATGATTTAGACTGTTATTCTCATAATGATGAAGAAGAACATGTTTTTAGACCAAGTAGGGGCCAAAGACGAGAGAAGTTTGGAAACCACACGCTTGGGAAGGATAATAGTGAATATGAACATGGTTTTAGACCAAGGTAAGCACAAAGACGAGAAGAGTTTGGGAACCACATGCCTATAAGAGATAAGATGTGGAGGAATTTTATAATCTCTAAATTTAATGGAACTAATGACCCAAAAGCCTACTTAGCATGGGAAATTAAGCTTAACCAAATATTCAACTCTTATGATTATGAGGATGATGATAAGGTTCTTATGTGCATCCTTGGAGTTTAAGAAGTATGCTATGAATTGGAGGAATCAAATTATCACATACATAGCTAGAAGGAGAAGGTTGTCAATCTCTACATGAAAGCAATTAAAGGTAGCCATGAAAGAAATATTTGTGTCTCTTGTTATAAAAGGGAGATCTTTAACAAATTACAAATACTTACACAAGGAAATAGGAGTGTTGAAAAATATGTCTAAGAGATAGTGGTCACCTTGATGAAAACTGATGTAAAAGAAACACCTATGGCTATAATGGCTATATTCTTGAATGGATTAAATAGGGAGATTCAAGATGTGGTGGAAATGAACCATTATGATACTTTGGAGAATCTTATTCACCAAGCCACCAAAGTGGAACAACAACTTAAGAGAAGAAGCTCCTATAGGAAGTCATCCACCTCATAGAGGGATAAGGAGAAATCTAAGAACGAGTTACTTCTACCATTCTTAAATCTAAGAAAAATGAGTGTTCAAGTGGTAAATTAACTTTTCAATCTAATGATGATGATTCTTCACATTCTAGTTCAAAAAAAATGTTTTAAATGTTTGGTTGGGGACATATAGCAGTTGAATATCCCTACAAGATAACTATGATGTTGTTGGAGAATGAGAAGTATATTAGTGATCATTCTGCTAGAGAATCATCTTAATCATCTAACAATGATGAAGAGGATAGGAAGTGTGAAGTACCACCTCTGGAAGGAGTTCTTTTTATTGTTAGGAGGTTGTTGGGTAGTATGAATAAGGAGGAAGATGAGACCTAAAGAAGAAATATTTTTCATTCTAGATGTATGGTTATAGGAAACGTGTATTCACTCACATTGATGGAGGAAGTTGTACAAATGTAGCAAGTAAATGACTAATGGAGAAGCTTGGTTTGGTGACATTTATACACCCTAGTCATTATGCTTTGAAATGGTTGAGTGAAGATGGAGAATTGGTGATAAGTAAACAAGTAAACATTGCTTTCTCTATATGTAAATATGTCGATGAGGTAGTATCTGATGTGGTACATATGGAGGCGAGTCACTTATTATTGGGAAGACTTTGGAAATATGATAGAAAGGTAACCCATGATGGTCTAACCAATAAGTATTCTTTCCTATTTAAAAGGTAGAAGGTGTCCCTAACACCTTTATCTCCTAGAGCGGTTTGTAAGGATCAAATTATGATCAAAGTGAAAAGAGAGCAAGAGAGAAATTTCCATTAAAAGGCCATAAAAAGGAAAGTAAAAAAAAAAAATAAAGAATGGTAAAATCCTTTTCTTGAGAGAAAAAGAGGTAAACGGGGTGTTGGTTAAGAAACAACCTTTATATTTACTTATGCCTAACAATGTTTGTTTGTCTTCTGCACAAGTTTCTTTGCCTTTAGGTATGGAGTAACTTCTCAAGGAGTATGATGATGTTTTTCCCAAGGACACTTGTCATAGCTTACCTTCTAAAAGGGGTATTGAACACAACATGGACCTTATTATGAGTGCATCCTTTCTTAATAGACCAACCTATAGGACCAATCTAGAAGAGACAAAGGAAATACAAAAGCAAGTGGAGCAACTCATGGAGAAATGATGGGATAGAAAGAGATTAAGTCCATGTGTCATGTCGGTCATCCTTGTTCTTAAGAAAGATGGATCATGGAGGATGTGAGTTAATTGTTGCGTCATCAATAGCATCACCATCAAGTATAAACATCATATTCCTAAACTTAATGACTTTCTTGATGAAATGCATGGTTCTTGTTATTTTTCAAAGATAGATTTGAAAAGTAGTTATCACCAAACTAGGGAGAGAGGGAGAGATTGTCAAAGCGGTGCAACGAAATCGTTAACACATTCAACAAACCAAGAGGAGGTGAATTAATTTCTTATCGCAAATCGTTATTTTAATAATTTTCTCTTAAATATAAAAAATCCTTAAAGCGATTTAAACAAATTTAAAGAGTAAGGAAGAGAGAAAATTGCACAGGTAATTTTTATACCAGTTCAAATCACAGAGATCCTACATCCAATTGTTAATCTCAACCAAGAATTAACGCTTCACTGGCACAAACCAACAAACTGTTACAATTATAGAGAAAATAAAACAGTTTAAGGTTATAACACCTCTCTTGTTACCCCAAGAGATGAAACTCACTTCCCATGTAATCCATAAGGGATGAACACCTCCTCCAAATGCTTCACGAAGGATGACCACCTCCTTTGAATCTTCACAAAGGATGAACACCTGATTTGAATCTTCACAAAAGATGATAGACTTTCAACTTAGCAACAAAAACAACACTCAATCACACTCCTTTTTAATGTTTGAATTATTTTTACTACTTTCAACATAGGTTGTTGTAATTTATTCAAATTTATGCAATATTACATTCATCATTACTAACAAATTTTCCTTTTTTTAATATGAAATTTTATTTTTCAAATTTTCATTTTCTTCAAGCATATTTTCAAATTTTGCTTTTAATTCTTTGAAATCAATTTTTAATTTCTTATGAGCAAAATCTAGTTTTTCTGATTCTAGCAATAATTCCTTAAATGTATCAACCAATTCATATTCATCAAAATCTATATCATCAGAATTATCAGAATTGCTAGAGGTACTTACTTGGCTTCCAGCTATATCGTCATCCAGTAAACAAATATTTGCTTGCTTATTAAAGTAGTTAATGCTTGATGTGGAGCTTGATGAAGAGTGTGAATTATACCCTTCCCATTACTTTATTTTGGAGAAATTTCTTTCTTTATTTAGACAATTTGCTTTGAAGAGGATCCTTGATTCTTTTCCTTGCGATCTTTGTAATTTTCTTTGTTCTTCATGAACTTTGTGAGCATTTTTATCAATTGGTCTGCATCTTCGCAATTAGAATCATCATCATCTTTGACGCTTTTGCTATTGACAACCTTAGATTTAAAAGCATTATTTCTTTTTATTCCTCGATCCTCTTCTTCTTTTAACCTTTCAAGTACAATTTTGTGTTCTCTTAATTTACCAAACAGAGTCGCCACATACATGGTTGCAAGATTTTGTGACTCTGTGATGGCAGTGACTTTTGTCTGCCAAGATTTGTTCAAAGATTTAAGAATTTTGATACTTAATTCATCATTTTCAAAGGACTTACTTAACTCGGATAGTTGATTGACGATGTGTGTAAAACGATTCTGCACATCGTAGATTGTTTTCCAATGTTTCATTCAAAACATCTCATATTCTTTTACTAAAGAGTTCTTTCAAGCACGCTTGACTTCATTTGTGCCTTCAAGAGTTGCTCTTAAAATTTCCCACATTTCCTGAGTGCTTTTACAAACATAAATCCTATAAAACTCATCAAGGGTTAAAGTAGATGAATTAACATTCCTTTCCTTAACATCATATTGAGCCCTTTTTTTCTCACCAATAGTCCATTGGGCATAGGGCTTAGGTTCCTTCATGTTATTAACAGTAATAGTAGGAATAAAAGGACCATCTATGACAATTTTCCAAATCTCAATATCAATAGATTCCATGAAAATTTGCATTCTCAATTTCCAAAATGCATAGTTTTCTCTAGTAAACAATGGAGGTCTATTGATAGAGACCCTCAGCAAAGGTTTGATGTTGTCCCGTCATTTTGAATTACCATTAAAGCAAGCTCTGATACCACTTGTCATAGCGGTGCAGCGGAATGGTTAACGCGTTAAATAAACCAAGATGGGGTGAATTGGTTTCTTATCGCAAATCGTTCTTTAATAATTTTCTCATAAATATAAAAATTTCTTAAAGCAATTTAAACAAATTTAAAGAGTAAGAAAGAGAGAAAATTGCAGAGGTAATTTTTATATTGGTTCGGATCATAGAGATCCTACATCCAATTATTAATCCCAATCGAAAATTAACTCTTCACTAGCATAAACCAATAAACTGTTATAATCACAAAGAAAATAAAATAATTTAAGGTTAAAACACCTCTCTTGTTATCTCAAGAGATAAAACTCACTTCCCCTATAACCCACAAGGGATAAACATCTCTTCCAAATACTTCAAGAAGGATGACCTCCTCTTTTGAATCTTTACAAAGGATGAACACCTCCTTTGAATCTTCACAAAGGATGACAAACTTTCAACTTAGCAACAATAAAAACACTCAATCACACTCCCAATGAAAGTTTGCTCTCTATACCAACACACCAAGTTCTCAAAGTCACAACACAAGGGTTCAACAAACCCTAGAACACTTATCATCGCACACTATAGATAAGAATTTTGAAAATAAACTAATTTTGTATTCTTCGTATTGTAGAATGAGAGTCCCAAAATTATTTATAGAGATCTCACTCAAGGATACCTCCAAAAATCCGTTGTAACATTTTTAACGTGTAATACTCAATTATTCTAATATGGTAATGCATCATTGAATGCACAACGGTCAAAAACTTGCTTAAAACTTCTCATAATTGCTCGTGATAATCGGTTATGACAAGTCATAATCGATTATTGATAATCAATTATCATAAGTGGTAATCAATTATCTTGAGTATAACATAAGGTTTTCTGATTTAAAACGATTTTTAGCGTACCCTAAGGCAAGCAATACACAAAATCAAATATAAACCACATCGTATACATCAATATACTAAAATGCAAAAGCTTTAATATAAAAACAAGTCTTCATGAAGATCTTCCTACAATAAGAGCACTCGGGACTTTACTTTGAGATATCATCAAAACTTCTTCTCTTCAGCTTTATGCTAACAGAAATGAATGGAAGACTGGTTTCAAAACTAAAGTTGGTTTATATGAATGAATGATTATGCCTTTTAGGATAACCAATGCACCTAGTACCTTTATGAGAAAAATGAATCATGTATTGAGGAGTTTTATTGTTGTGTATTTTGATGACATCTTAATATATAGCAAAACACTTGATTCACACTTGGGGCACTTAAGAGAAGTTTTAGAAGTGCTTAAGAAGGAGAAACCATATGGCAATATGGAAAACTGAATTTTTTTTTACAAATGATGTTTTTCTAGTGTTTGTAGTTAGCTCTAAAGAAGTACAAGTTGATGAAGAAAAAGTCAAGGCCATTAGGGATTAGCCTATTCCTAAGAATGTAAGTGAATTGAGAAGTTTTTATGTCTCGACTAATTTCTACAGGAGGTTTGTCAAGAATTTTAGCACCATAACATTCCCTTTAAACGAAATTATTAAGGAAGATGTGTGGTTTAAGTGAGGAAAGGAACAATAAACTTAAACTCGCACATAGACCTATCTTGGCTTTACCAAATTTTGAAAAATCTTTTGAGATAGAATGTGATGCTTCAAATATTGGCATAGAAGGTGTTCTCTTGCACGAAAGGCATCTTATAGCCTGTTTTAGTGAAAAGTTGAAAGAGGCAGTGGAAAACTATTCCACTTATGACAAGGAGCTATATGCCTTAGTGAGAGCCTTGCACACCTGATAACATTATTTGCTTCCAAAGGAATTTGCAATTCATAGTGATCATGAATCTATTAAATACATTAAAAAGTCAAGGCAAGCTCAATAAGAGACATGCCAAATGGGTAGACTTTATTAAATAATTTCCTTATGTTATTAAACATAAACAAGGCAAGACAAATGTTGTAGTTGATGCCTTTTCTAGGAGGCATGTCGTATTACCTATAGTTGAAACAAAAGTCCTTGGTTTTGAAATGTTTAAGGAATTGTATAATGATTATCGTGATTTTGGAAAAATTTATAAAGATTGTGAAAAATGAGCTTTTAATGATTTTTATAAGCAAGATGGCTTTCTTTTTAAGGGAACTGATTTGTGTGTGCTTAAATGGTCAATGAGAGAATTATTTGTCAAATAAGCTCATCATGAGGGGTGGTGGTTGATGGGACATTTTAGGATTCAAAAGACATTGGATATATTACATGATTATTTCTTTTGGCCTCACATGAAACATGATGTTTTTTCCTTTTGTATTAGATGCATTACTTGTAAGCGTGCTAAATCTAAATCCATGTATCATAGAATATTTATGCCATTACCTATTCCTGAGTCTCTTTGGATCTAGAGCTGTCAAAACGGGCTACTTGGCCCGACCCGGCCCACCACGGGTTGGTCACTTAGTGAGCCAACCCAACCCGACTCATTTATTAGTGAGCTAGAAAAATTCGAACCTGGCCCGACCCACCACGGGTTGGTGGGTAAACGGGTTGGCTCACTAACTCACTGAATTACAATTTTTTTAAAATAAAAAAAAATTACAAACTTTCTATAATCCAAATCTAAACAAATTTCACTCCCAACATGGATGTTTAATTAATTTTGGAAATAGAGAAGTTAAATAATTTTTTCAAGCAAAAAATAATAATAAATATTTTTGTATAAAATTAAAATTAAATTTTAATAAAATAAAATTAGGTAGGTGGGTTGGTGGGCCAACCTAGTCCACCACGGGTTCAACCCGCATGAGTCGGGTTTAAATGAGTCGGGTTGAAATCTGACCTACATAAAAAAATACAATTTTTTCAAACCCAACCCGGCCCGAATCCATGGTAGGACAAGTTGGCCCGCGGGTTGTGACCCATTTTGACAACTCTACTTCGATCGATATTTCTATGGATTTTGTTTTGGGGCTTCACCTGTCCAAAGGAGGAAAAATTATGTTTTTGTTGTGGGAGACAGGTTCTCAAAGATGACTCACTTTATTCCCTTCCATAAGAGTGATGATATAAACCATGTGGCCAATTTGTTTTTCAAGAAAGTGGCGAGACTACATGTAATTCCAATGAACATTGTGTCAGATAGAGATGTAAAATCTGTTAGCCATTTTTTAAAGGTATTGTGAGGTAAGTTAGGTACAAAGCTTCTCTTCTCTGTAACGTGTCATCCTCAAACAGATGGACAAACCCAAGCGATAAATCGAACTCTTTCTCAACTCTTTAGATGCTTTGTAAATAAAAATTTTAGAACATGGGGTAGTGTCTACCTCATGTGGAATTTGCTTGTAATAGGGTAATTCATTTTACTACTTATATGTCCCAACTTGAGGTAGTCTATTGTTTTAACCCTCTAACTCCCTTAGATTTGTTGCCTTTGTCTAATGTTGATTCTATGAGTAACGAAGATAGTCTTATCAAAGCTACTTTTGTTAGGAACTTGCATAAGAAAGTGAAGTCACAAATTGAAAAGAAGATGAAGAAGCTGACTTCTAAAGCTAACTAAGGGAGGAAAAAAGTGAAGTTTGAGCCTAGAGATTGGGTATGGGTACACCTTAAGAAGGAGAGATTTCCTTCCAAAAGGAAATATAAGCTCTTACCTCAAGGAGATATACCTTTTCAAGTTCTTAAGAGAATTAATGATAATGCTTAAACTATTGATCTACCTAATGATTATGGAGTGAGTTCTAGTTTCAAAATTACTGCTTACACTAATGATACAGGACTATTCCTTAATCCTATAGAAGAAGAATTTGAGGAATAATCAATGCAATTCAAAGGACTCATGACAAGGTTAAGGAGTAAACAGTTGGAAGACCATATCTCCTTAAGGCTCATGACGCTCCATGAAGTTTGGAATTCAAGGGGCATAAAAATAGTGATTTGGAGCATAATTATATTATAGTTTAGGGAATTAAAAATATGTGTAATTTTCTTTTAATTGCAAAAAAAATGTTTTTTTTTATTTTAAGTTATTTTTAGGCCTAATGTGTTTGGACTTTCTTTTAGAGTTTCTTAGGTGGCTTAAACATTTGTGCCTATATATAAGGACACCAAATGCATATTTAGACACTTTTAAGTCATATTATATGTATTTGCATTCTTTAAGAGAGGATTTTATTGGCTCTTGGATTAGAACTTTAATTCTTATCAAAGATTAACATCTTTATAGCAAATCTTCAATTGACTTATCAATATGCTAGATTGTGGTGTCCCCATCCTTATCTTATTCCACATTATTCTCTGATTTATTTTTGTTGCGTCTCTTGAGATTTAAAATTAAAAAACGATTGTCCTCTTTCTTGAACAAGATCGTATCAATCGTCCTTTATAACACAGTTTGCCACAAGCTGACATCACCACCTTACTTCCCTCGTACTCCTCAATCTTAGGCAAGAAAGGAGCAAAGTCTAAGAACATTTATTGAAAGGTTCATTAAAGTGATCTGAAAGAAATTCACTTTTTGTTTGCAAATAACACAACAATCGATTACCAATATCATGACCAGTATGCCAGGCATCGACAACTGATTCCTAATACATAAGACATTTTACAAGACTTTAACATGTAACATGTAAAGCCTGAAGATCTAGTGTACTGTATATAACCAAATATCTCTCGACAATAGCAATATAAGGCTGGGCCTTGGCTGAGTACGTGTCAGACTACTAAGTCGACATGTACTCAGCTTATCCCTACTCGGCCAGCACGATATCACACAAGTTATCTACCCACAATAGTCCATGGTTAATCTCGATAATTCAAAAATTAACAAGTATTTGGGCCAATAAATTCAAACTCATCCAGATAAGAGTCTATAAACAATAGTATAAATAACACATTATACGAAATATATTAGTTACGTTCACTAATTATCGTATTTATTATATATTGAGGCACTAGACTAACTTGCCTTCATGTACAACCCCTATCAACCTCAAAGAAGATGAGTACCTAGAAGAAAAACGAGTGCCTTTAAGATTAAAGATTTAAAGTATTTGGAATATTTACAAAAGGATAATGATATTTAGACAAAATAAATACATGTAAAAATATTTACTAATATTTATTTTAAAGAGATATTCATATATGCAAGTTAAAAGAAAAGTTTCAAGAGTTTTTATATTATAAATAAATAAAAAATCTCGTAAAAATAGAATATAATAGAATTTCATTTAATTTCTAATTTATTTTTATAAAAATTATTTTATCATGTCATTTCTTTTAACTGTATAAATTTTTCAATAGTTAAGAAACATTCTTTAAATAAGTAACTTTTATACGTACTCTAGGTGGGATTAGGAAAAAGTACATGTGATAAAGTATCTAAGTTTTTATAAGATTTTTTTTTGTTGTCTTTATATTGATTTTTCAACAAAGTTTTTTTAATTTTTTATCTTATAAATAATAAATGTTATAATTATTTTATGAAGAAAAGATAATTAAAGAGTGTAATTTTAAAAATGTTAATTGTTTAAAAAATAAATATATACCACCATTACGATACTCTTCTTATCATCCATGCATTAATTTTTCACACATGATTTTAAAAATTATTATAATTATGCATAATATTATTGTTTCTATTTAATTAATTAATTATTAATAAATATTTATTAACTATAAGTGTTTTATATTAATAATGGAAAACATACAGCAATGCCCATTTCATGGAAATAGGCTTTGTAATTGAGAATTTAGTTTTAAATAACATTTCTCTTTGGATATATATTAGTTTGCTTGCATAATCCAAAGGAATATGCGGAGGGGGAATATATATATACTTTTATTAATATTTTTTATTTTGTTAAAAGGTAATATTTATTGCCAATGTATTAAAGTTGCTAAACAATATCATCACAAGAAAACTGCAACAATAAAATATTTTCATTATCTTTTAACTATTTAAAACTCTTACATATTTTATAATTTCAATATATAGGCCCATTAAATCATTCTAAATGCTCTTCTGTTCAAAACCTATCTATCAGTTAAGATATTATATTTCAGGTTTAATCATTCTAATAGTCTCTATTTTCGGTGATTTTGTTTTAATTAGGTCCCTTATTTTTTCTTTTTCTCAATTGGGTCCATATTTTTGAAAAATTGAAGATATTAGGTCACTGTCGTTAATTCCGTACTAACACCGTTAAAAAGGGTGACACGTGTCAGCTCGTGAATTTTTTGAATTTTTTTAAATATATTTTTAATTATTTTTATTTTTATTTTAATTTTTTTATTTATTTTTAAAAAAAATTGTCACGTGGGACATTGAGCCACGTGGCAATGACAATGTGAGGTGGCACTGATAGTGCCACGTGTCACTATCACGTGTCATTAGATTTGTCTCAATTTGGTCCCTATATTTTTAATTTGTCTCAATTTGGTCCCTCTATTCTTATTTTGTCTTCATTTAGTCCAATTTTTTTAAAAAACTAAACAATTTTGTTTCTCTCCAAGTTCAAACAAAATTTTATTTGTATATAAATCTTTACAAAGAAATTTATACAAATTAATTTTTTTATTAGAAAAATAAAAAAATTACAAACTAACATATGACACATTTTTATTTATATAGTAGTAAAGAAATCATTTAACCTAAATAATATGAATAAGTAACCTATAAAAGTTAACATCTCAATAATAAATATTTTTGTGAAGGTAATCTACACAACTATAGTCTCAATACAATTCATAAAAAGTTTCTAGAGTTAAATATTTCAATTTGAAATACATCATTACTAATAATTTGCTTAACAGAAACAAATTTAAAGACAAAAATTTGGAAAATGTACATACCGTATTTTATTTGGGAAGGAACACATTTTTTTAAATTTTTAAAAAAATTAGGACTAAATTGAGACAAAATAAAAATACAAGGACCAAATTGGAACAAAATAAAAATACAGGGACCAAATTGAAACAAACGCAATGGCACGTGGTTTGACAGTGACACATGGCATTGTTAGTGCCATCTCACACTGTCATTGCTACTTGGCACAATGTCAACTTGACACGTGGCAAATTTTATTTTTAAAAGAAAAAAATAAAAAATAAAAATAAAAATAATTAAAAATATATTTAAAAAAATTCAACAAAATCACGAGTTGACACGTATCACCCTTTTTAACGGTGTTAGTACGGAACTAACGACAGTGACCTAATTGCTTCAATTTTTCAAAAATAGGGACCCAATTGAGAAAAAGAAAAAATGAGAGACCTAATTAAAAAAATTCACCGAAAATAGGGATTATGAGAATGATTAAACCTAATGTAAGTTTTTAAAAAGTCCAAAGTTTACCCTCATCGAAATGTTAGTCTGGAATTTATAAACTATTTCAAAATTTATCGAACATTTTTACATTTAAATATTTTAAGTCGTAGTGTGTATTTCCAAATGATTTAGCAAAAATTTTAATCAAGGTTTTGTACGCACAAAAATGTTAACAATTTTATTAAGTAAAATAATTAAACCATTCGAACTTGTTTCGACATATCAATAATTGTATTTGTTATATTGTTCGTTTTAAAATTTAAAATTGTCAGATTTTATCCATAAAATACGTTATAGAAAGTTAAAAAAAAAACGGTGAACTTAAATTGTTTTTCTGTCTAAACTTCTAAAGAATACGTGAATCTATTAAATATACCAGTAGAATAGTTAAAAAAAAATATTAAAACAATCAAATTAATGAGCTGACTCATCTAGAATGACAAAGCAAAATTTAGAAACTTAAGACTCATAAAATATTCAAAGTTAAAATTTGTAATAAAAACAAATACACATGCTATAACACATAAAGTTGAGTATGATATTTATTATTATTATTTTAATTAGAAATTGCTATAGAAAAAGATATTCTAAAATACACTTCTTTGAAGTCAAATAAAAAGTTATTTGTTAATTGATCATAACAAAATGTGTCAAATATCTAAGTAGTTATAAAATAAATTATTTAAAATAGGTTTAAACCATTAAGGCGTCCCTATTTTTGTTAGGTATTTCTAATTTGGTCTCATTCTTTTAAAGTTTCTCGATTGAGTCCTTATAAGTGCTAATTTGAAACAATTTAGCCCTTAAAAATTGTTAACGGTGTTAAAATTCTGCACATGTGGTGGGATGACGTGGCCAATTTTTGCCACATCACTTCTGCTACGTCAGAGTCATCTTTTCCAACGACACAAACCTAATTTCTAGTGAAACCCTAGCCGCCACCGTGAGCAAACTCCAGCGTTGCGGAGCCGCTGCGAAGCCTTCAGTCTCGTCGTCACCGCCTTCGCTTCACCGCCACCTTCTTCAATTTCCAATTCCATCCACTTTCACATTCGTCTTCTCTCTATCATCAACAATCCAACAACAAAATCAATATCCATTCTTATCATCTTTACAAATATGTTGCCCTCATGTGTCTTGTTAAAACACTTGTTCAGATTGTTCATAACCAAATTCAAGACCATAAAGCAGAGGAATTGTTTCATCCCTTAGTGGGGGTATTAGGATTTTGAGTAGACCCAGAATTCCAGTCCCTTTCGACGATCCCGCCGGTGATTACACTGTCCTTAATGAATTAAGGTTTTAAAATCCATTTAAGAAACAGGAAGTCAGATAATGTTGATTGGTAGAAACATGACGAGCATGAAAAAAAGGATTCAAGAACCCTCCAATTGTAAAAAATAATCAGATCTAATAAAAACACAAAACCCATTTGAGATGCACAGCGGAATCAGATTACAAGATCTTACCAGATAAATAAAGAAATTCGGAGCTTCCAAACAGAGCAAGCTTCGGCACGAAAAATTCGTTGCAGTGATCAAAGCCGAGACGTGCAACAAAGGAAAAATCCAATAAACTTAGAATGAAAACCGATTTAGAATAATCAAAAGTCTCAAAATGATGAATCATGAACTCACCTTGGAAGCAGATAAGGTTGTAGAAGAAATTCAAGCCCAACAACGAGAAACCTAAGCATAAAATATTGCATAATGAAAATAACAAAATCCTCAAAACCCAAATGCAGAAAGACTAAAATAAAAAATCAAAAGCCCAAATAAAGAAGAAAAGAAAATAAAAAGGAGTAAAAGTTGAGATTTGAGAGCTGACCCTAGAAGCAGAAGAAAAAGTCAGAACTTTGAGTTTATGTTGCAAGTGAATTTGGAGCAGTGTGATCGAAGAGTGAAAGGGGTAGGTGATGGAGCAGGGAATGCATTGTGCAATTATCGGCTGCCAGGCCAGAAACCATTACCTTTAAAGTAGCAATGTAAAAGCTGGAGCAATTGGAAATGATAATCTATGCGGAAAAAAAATTGTGAACAATAAAATAAATTAAAGGAGTCAGCTGCTTCCATTAATGCTTTACGAAACATGTAGTATGAAGATAAGATTTGGTTCAGCTTGAAGAAAGAAAGCAATATAGAAACTTTCTGGAGCAAACATGCCACTTCTGCTGGACGTAACTCTCTCCTATCTAATCACCATTTTCCAATTAAATCACAGCATAAGCACCGTTTCTTTCTCAAAGAAAAGAGCTAGAATCAGCATCCGTGTGTGCAGCTTGCATTGAAAGCAAAGGGAATACATCTTCTTCCATGAGCAAAGAGTAAAGTGATGTCGGCTCCCCCTAAAATGAAGATGAATCACCTTAAAGTGAAGCCCCTCCTTCAACCTACTGGACCGTGTGTAGCTGGATCTTGGGCTTCTCCGTGTGCACCTCTTCAAGCAGCTCTCGTGGATGTGCTTGCTGGACTTGTAGATCAACACCTCACCAACCCAACTTCAATCATGTGTTGCTGTCCGTGTTGCTCCAAGCTGTTGGACCAAGCTGCTGAATGAAGCAAAACGTTGCAGCTGGGCCATGGTGTTGCAAGCGTGAATTGCACCATGCTGTGGAGGAGGTGGAAATAGAGGTTTTGGTGGTGGGAACAGAGGATATGCAGGTGGAAATGGTGGTGGTAATGGGAACGGAGGATTTAATGGTGGAAATGGAGGATTATTGTTTAAGATGCAGTGAAGAATTGTTGATGTTGTCTTTAGCTGCTGGAGGCCACCGGAGATGTGCTCCATCTCCTGGGAGTGGTGGTTGGAGGAGCTCCTGCGGAGTAGGTGACGCGGGAGGGTGTGAGGGAGGAGGCAGAGAAATCAGAGAGCCACGTGTTCAAAAATGACACATCACCCTTCCATTTGTGCAAAAAATTAACACCTTTAACGAAATTTAACGGTAGGGACTCAATTGTTTCAAATTAGCAGTTAAAAGGACTCAATTAGGAAACTTTAAAAGAAAGGGATCAAAATGGGAAAACCGAACGAAAATAGGGACAACTAAAGGGTTTAAACCTTTAAAATACTATTTATATAACTGTTTTGATTGAAATTTCTCATCAAATCTAAGAGGAAGTATGTTCAAATAAAAGTGGCCAATAGATATGATTTCAGATAAGAGTTTACTAGAGCTGTCAAAACGAGTAACCCGGCTCGATCTGACCTAACCCACCATAGATTGGTCACTTAGTGAGCCAACCGAACCCGACTCATTTATTAGCGAGCCAGAAAAATTCGAACCCGGCTCGACCCACCACAGGTTGGTGGGTAAACGGGTTGGCTCACTGGCCCACTTAACTACAATTTTTTTTAAATAAAAAAATTACAAACTTTTTATAATTCAAATCTAAACAAATTTCACTCCCAACATGGATGTTTAATTAATTTTGAAAATATGGAACTTAAATAATTCTTTCAAGAAAAAAAAGTAATAAATATTTTTTTATAAAATTAAAATTTAATTTAATAAAATAAAATTAGGTAAGCGGGTTGGTGGGCCAACCCGGCCTACCACGGGTTCAACCCGCATGAGCCGGGTTTAAATGAGCCGGGTTGAAATCTGACTCGCATAAAAAAATACAATTTTTTCAAACCCAACCCGACCCGAACCCATGACGGGCTGGATTGACTCGCAGGTTGTGACCCATTTTGACAGCTCTAGAGTTTACCGTTAATATCACAACTTCTCATTATCATCTTAAGATTTATATGAATTTGAAAGTCAAGATATATTATAGAATTGCATATTAAAGTTAAAACACATTTTGAAGAAGGTTGATTAACGTTTTATATAAGTCAAAAATCATAATTTTGAAGAAGTGTTAATTTATGATTTGCCAAAAATCATAATTTACAGCTATATTTCTAAAAATTAGAGTTAAAAATTACTATATATTTTGTTTGTATTTACAACGTGTAGTTCAAATCTTATATATATGAAATGTGTCCATCCTACTTAAATTGAGAAATATATGAATGTTTTGGTGCTTTGCCCGTTCTTTTCATAGTTGAATACAATCTAGCTATTGTAATTAAACATGTCTCTTTTTCATATTCTATCAAATGTGAGACTTAGACTCACACTTGAAATTTTAACAATCTCCCCCTCAAGGGTGAGTCCCTTCCACATTGGTACACTCCTCTTCCAGCGAAAGCATTTGAGTACCCATTTTCGTACCACCGTTCATCTTAACCTAGCAGAAACATTCAAGTACCCCTTTTTGTACTGTCATTCATCTTAACCTAGCAGAAGCATTCATGTACCCGCTTACCTAGAACCCTTTGCTAGGAAGACTTTTTATACAAAGACCATTATACTCATTTAAGCTTAAATTGACTATGATACCAATTGTTGGGCTTATCAAATGAAGGGTTCACTTGGGAGATACAATATCAATGAGATCTGATACCAATCACGTAAGGGATTGATACCACTCTCTACCTAAAACCTTAAGACAATAGGTTAATGAATCTTCAACTTTATATGGTGCGTACTTTCTCGTTTCTACCCAATGTAGGACTTAGACCCACACTTGGAATTCTAATAATCTCCTTCTTCAAGGGTGAGTTCCTTCCACACTGGTACACTCCCCCTTCAACAGAAGCATTCAAGTACCCCTTTTTGTACCGTCGTTCATTTTAACGAGACATGCTTTCTTGGAATCCTTTGTTAAGAAGACTTTCGATACAGGGACCATTATACTCATCTGAGTCTAACCTGACTTTTATAACACTTGTTAGGTTTATCAAAGGAGGGGTTTATTGGGGAGAGACAACATCAATGAGATCTGATCCCAACCACAAAAGGGATTGACATCACTCTCTACCCAAAATCTTAAGGCAATGGGTTAATGGGTATTCACCTTTATGTAGTTCTCTACTTTCTCATTTCTATCCAATGTAGGATTTAGACTCACGTTTGCAATGTCTATAATTGGATGGAACAAATGTATTTAGTCTTTTGGCGAACCTTTTGAATGTAAATATATTTTGAATCCTTTGAATTTTTCTTTGTTTAAGGACAAACAAAGTCTTAAGTTTAATTATTGATAAGTGCTGAGTATGAGTTAATTTTTAGATGAATTTTGCTCTTATCTTGCTTTGATTTTGTTTAGTTTATGTTAAACTCACCCTAATTTACTTTATTTTGTAGTTTCAAACAGTAACAGAAAGTTAAAGTGAAAAAATAAAGAAAATTGATGAATTTCAAAAGTTTTAATGATAAAAATATTATGAGTAAATGGATTAATATTATATATAATATCTTTAACATGTATGTTCATGCAACTAAAGCTCTCTTAGACAAATTCATTTTTATCTTTGATTAGACATATATAAGATCTTGTCTAATGTTTTACCTGAGATGTCTAATATACTTCAAAATTCAATTTAAATTTAGTTATGATGAATTTAATCAACACGTAATAATCAAAATAATTATAGATAATCAAATATATGTGAAAGATTTTCATAATTATATATTTCTTAATTTAAGTGTTTTAAATTATCAATTATCCTTTTATATCTGAATGTGGAACACAACCTTTAATGAAACAATCTTATGTATGCTTGATTTTGCTTAATTATAATATATCTGCATTTATTTTTTAAATTGTTTCCCTTAGTACAAACAAATGTGTTATATCTTTGATGAATATATTGGACATCTTATCATAACTTTTCTTTTCAAGCGTTTATGCATATTTGTAGATTTTAGTGTTATATGATTTAGAGCTCAACAATAATTTTTTTTTTCTAGAAAATATATAGAGTTTAAGTTAAAAATAAAGCACAACAATGAAACGAGAGCACAAGCTTTATACAACAGTTTACAAATTTATCATTTAATCATTTGGTGTGTTAAACAGTGGGTGAACGAAAATCTTTATAATATTTTTCATGTTCTTCCAATTTTTTGTTATCATATAAAGATTCATTTTTTTTTCTCAATCTTATATTAATATAATGTTATAGGTTTCAACTGTTGTACTTTAAATTATTGTATAGGTAACATTTTGATTTTTTTCTCTAAACTTTTTATATGGGTTATTTTTATATTGTTTTGGTGAAATTGCACTTCTTATCCTTCGTTTAAACTATTTTTCTTGCAGTTTCTCCTTAAATTTTATGAAGAAAAAAAAAATTATTATAATCACGCCAACTTCCACTAACTCTTACTTCTAACCATGTATAAAACTTCTATTAAGGCACAATGTATGCAACTTGATTCTCTTAGTTTAATAGGGAAAATGAGAAGAAAAATAGAAAAAAAACAAGTGAATGTCATCAATACTTTCTCTAGACAATAGTGTGAGATAAAATGTATTATTTTTTCTTGGATAAATTATTGATACATGTATGACAAAGTTTGTCCTTAGTACAATAAAAAAAGAACTTACCGTTTTAGTATAAGACCTTTAATTTTGTTTGAACATAGTTAATAGTTAATATAATTTAGCTAGTATTTGGTCTTAAATATTTATCGTATGATCTTATTAATGGGAAAATTAACAACAATTATGTCATTAACCTGAAGGAGCCATTAAATATTTTAAATTCACAAAACAAAAAGTAAGAGTCTCCCTTCAAAGTTAATTGCATATTAATGTTACGTTTTTTAATAAACATATTTGACAATTACTTAAACCAAACATATATACAATTACCTCAATTATTAATAAAGTTCAAATAAAATTAATAAATTAAATTTTTTGTACAAAGGTTATAATTATAATTATTTTTCCTTTTACACCAAAACAAAACATGTTAATATTTGTTGTACTAAATAATCTATTTATCCTTTTTTTTCCTTCAGCATAGTAAATTTCATTTAGCTGTAAAGCTTGTTGATCCACTTTTTTGTCACTTATTTAGATTAAACATATAGCGAAAATAGTGAAAAGAAAAAAAAATGGAAAAAATATATTTTCCTGTGACATCTCAAAAATTATACTAAACATATAATATAATAGGATTCAACTATTATAATATGAGAGAGCAATTAGGAGTTAACATATGACAGTATCAAAAATACAGTCATCCCAAAAGAAGGCTAGAATTTAAACTTTAATTACAGGAATAAGTATCTCAAAATGGATATGCTAGAAACTAGTCTAAGTTTTCCTATACTGTCTAAGACTGCTCAGTGGCATCGACCCCATCCAACGTCTGCTCCGGGAAACCTCATCGCCCTCTTCTCACATCCAAGTGGATGATCATCGCAGAGAGAAAAGGCACAACACATATACAACACACAAGAGTAAGGGTAAGCTAGGTTCCAAAAACATACAAGTAATAACATAGCATTTGAGAATAGGCAATCACATTTATATAATTAAGCAATTAAAACATCCTATCATGTTATGACTCACTAGACTCGTCCGAACATAGAATGAATGTCGATCTAGGGCATGTTGTGCACTTGTGGTGACCTCTACTGCTTTACAAAGCCATTGTCAACGGGTTTCACCCTACCACACACAAGTGTTAGTCCATTACCGCACAATAGGCCTTCCAAGAAGCGCCTACACTAGGACCTCCCACTACTCTCACCACATGCGTCAATCCTCTCTACGTAAGAATAAAGACCATTAGAGTGTTGGGATAACCCCCCATATGAAAGTCTCTTACATTCATTCTAAAGACTAAAATGATATCACCGAGAGATCTTAATTAAATACTCAAGTTGCATCATACTCAACATTATCACCCTTGATTTAAATCACAAACTACTTCAATTTAATCATACAATCTTTAATCATGTCATAAAAACAACTCATACATACTCAGACATTACATATTTTCACAGAAACATCACTTATTAATACAAATTTCTTTATAGCATATTATTACCAACACCTACGTAATTTAAAAAGCTTGGAGACCCTCACCAATGGCTCCAGAAGGGTCAAAAACCCCTAGAACGAACTAAAGAACGTCCAAAACGGACGTCCAAAACTCCCAAAACGTCAAAAACATAAAAAACACTCAATCTACCACACATAATTCGCTTAGCGCACCCCCTGTGCGCCAAGCGAATTTTGTCTGCAGAGGAAGCTAAATTATGCAGATTTTGACAACCCAACACCCCGAAATTCGTTCTAGGTCCTATGAACTTCTAGCACCCCTAACTTGTTCGATATGATGAATTATACTTGTCTAATCATTTATAACACTCCTTAACCTCATTATCTAACTATTATGCATAGATTTATAATCTAAATTTTCGTTTTTATCAACTAAGACACTCAATTCTAAAATTTACCCCCTAAGACCCATTTTAAGTCATTTTGACACTCCTAACAAATTAGAAGCAACCTATTTGAACCATTCCAGATGTCTAATTCATGCTATAACTCCTAGTTCTCAGAATCATTATGCCACTTCTCTTAATTTAGCTTAAAATACCTTAGTTCACTTAACTTATGTCTAATAGGCTGCATAACAACAAATTTCCAACATTTCAGTATCTAATCACACCACAAAATCTCACTTATGACAGTTTCAAATCAATCATTCATAGTCTCATACCAAATTCATCGGCAAGCACAATTCTAACATGTAATTTCATCAGATTTTCATTCAACAGTAACATGTTCTACTATGCAGTTCACACATGCACATTATTTCAAACATTTCAAACATAATTACACGTCATACGACTATAATCTATCAAACAGAAATGAAGCCTAGCTTCCCTTACCTCTACTTGACAGCATAGTAAAATTGAACCTTGCCTGCTCTCTTACCCTTCGAGGAAATACTATGAACACCTATAGATTGTCAATTTATGGTAGGAGAAAAAATTAAGAACCTAAAAGGAGCTTGAATTTGAAAAGAAAAAGTAGAATGCACATGCAATCCAAATCTGTTACATGCATTACAGCCCTGAGATGCACGGGAGAGGGGAAGATAACTTACTGGTGGCGGAACGAGAAATCAACGGGTTAAAATGGAAGGCCATTACGCTGTGAGTGTTTGAACACCACCTAATCAGAAATTTACTTATTCAGTGTTGAGAAACAGAGGAGAGAAGGTGCAGAGGAAGAAGAAGAAGAAGTTGGAGTTGATGAAACTGTCGTTCAGAGGGGCTGAAGCTTTGAACATAGTGTTTAATAAAATACCTGGTGACACGTATTCATTTCCAATTCTACTCTTTTTCAGTTTTTGCATTCTCCCCAACAACAAAAGTTTTCGTCCTCGAAAATTCACTTATAAGATAGAAGGAACACTCTACTATCATCACCTTCTCTATTACAACTACCTATTTGAAAAAGATATAACTCCCCAACAACTTCACTGACATGAAAAATCTTGCCTCTGTGCTAAAATGCTCTAGTGTTAAATAGTGTAGATTGGTTTAGCCATTATTCTCAAAACAACTTTGAACTCCTACACCTTAGCTTTTAAAAACCTTACTTTCACATAACCAACCCTATTATGTCTGCAGCATCGCCAACCCCTCCTCTATCTTCCGCTCCTCCTTATAAATCTCTTCTAGAACTTCCATTAGTCTTCACTTCAGATCAACCCTTGACTGATACTTTTTTACCTCCTCTTATTTCTTCCAAGAACCATCATACCCTTGGCTTGATCGCCACCACTTCTGTTTTAACTACTAACTGTTATGCTCTTGATCACCTACCCTCACACTCATTCTGAGAACTTCACATTGCCTTACTGATCTCAACTCTTGAGTAGCATAGTTTCCAACTATACTACCTCATTACCAAATTAAATCTTTACTCTGCTGCAGCAACAAAACCAATTTGAGCACTCTAGCTTCACTTTGTTATTTTACTGACCTGAACCATATGCAATCCCTGACTCACTAGCCTGCAACCATACTTAGATCTATAACCTCTTCGACTTGAGATCACAAGCTTGATCAGTATCAAGCCAACTTATGATACATCTCAAACTAGGATTGTCCAAACTGTGCTTTCTCAACCATTTTGAGAAACCCACTAGTTATAACATTCAATTATACTAATGAAATCACTTTGCAACTTCACTAGAGACCCCAATCTTCATATTCTTCAACCAACTCTTACTCGATCCTTATCAAACCAAGAACCTGAATCTTATCTCTGTTCAAACCATCTGTTAACATTTCCCTACCTCTAGATTGCCACTATAACTCAAAACCATAGCTCAAATCATCTCCTTCGTCCACAGACCCACTCTTCATGTTCCAAATCCATTAATACTTCCTCACTTTAAAGTTGACCCTGTAGCTTGAAATTGTAGGCTCACCTATCTTCTCTGACTGATATCTATTTCTTCCATACCTAAACTCACTTCCGACCCTTGAAGATTATCAAACATTGTTAACTCATTCTTATATAACAACACCAATATTGTTTCAAAGAACTCGTCCCTCACGAACCATCAATCCACAATTATGAAAGCTCTTCATGCATACCTATTATTGACAATAACATGCTCACCATCATCCGCTGCACTACTCTGATCCTTAATTTCCTTGCTCACTAGTTTACTGAAAGAACACTTCCTTCATGAAACTTGTAACCCGAAGATGATCACCCTTGAAGAACCTTCTTCCAAAACTTCCATAAACCTGCAAAACCCTGATAACTCTTTTCTTCCATGATAACCCTGCCATTCCATTTCCTCAACATTGTTTTCTACTCCAAAAAACGACCATGCCCGAAATCGCTCCTGATTGTTAATACTCCTCCCAGACTATTCCAACCTGTCCTTTATTTCTCATCTGAGATTCTTCAACCTTGTAGTTCTTCCTATGACTACACCGAGTCCAAACACCATTGCTCTAACTCAACTTCCATATTCCTCTTTCACTACACAACTTCAACAAGAACCACCCACAAAAGATTACTGACACTGGTTCTGTTTAGGCACCACTCCAAAGTGAACACCACTTCTCCAAGATATAAAAATCCCATACTTGTTGCAGAACACCAACCAAAACCCTTACACCATAAAGATTAATCCTCTCTTCTCCACTTATCCTTGCTAACATCTTCTGACTCCTACAACCCTCGTCTTCTCCTTTATAACTTGACCCACTTCTAATGCATAACCATTGCTTCTCCTTCTCAAAACAAAACACTTCTTTTAAAGGCCACAACCACCCAAAACGATTTGAAGACAAACAAACCTCTCTTGTAATCACACCTCAGACTTAGGAAAGATAACATCATATCTTCTTCACTTAAGCTTATCAAACATCTTGGATTCCCATAACACTTGCCACCATCTTTCGCTAAACAATACCTGATGCATCATCCCTGCTTTTCTTTCTTGCCACGAAATCACTTCCTATAAACCTCAAACCTAAGCTCTTATAGCGACTCCCCAAATACCATATTCAATTAGAATTCCTCATGTACTTATCATTGCCAATGTAGTTTACAACCTTGTTCCAAAATCACCTTCCTCATTTCAGAATCATCAAAATACAAATCCTACCTTTAATCCTATGAACTCCGAATACCTATAGCCCACAACGCCGACCACTGAACATCACCATAAAACCATATCCGATGAAAATTAACTTTACCACAACATGCCGCTTCATAAATCTGAATGTCTCAATCAACCCAGACTCTGATCATTTGCGATACCCTCTTTTACAACTTATAATGTAACCACCATTTGCCACCTATTCTAAAACCTATTCTTCTCCTTTCCTCAATCATTGTGCTCTTAATTCTCTAGCCTTATACTTTCCTACCAAACTGACATTCTGATGTATTCCTTCCTTCAACACTTGAAATCTATCATATCATCCAATGATCAAACCTTTCTTCTATATGAATCATTGATCTTGAAACATCCTTCTAAACTTAACTCGACAATATCCACTTGCTATTAATGCTTCACCACTCCATCTGATTATCATTCAACTTGCAGCCCTACAATATTTCAATTTTCCTCACAGACTTCGTGTTCTCTCTATCTTAGAAATTTCACCTTTTATTGAACACCCTTAAATATGCTCTATGTCTTGCGCAACTGCTTCTCAAACTCTTCTTCTTCTACTTCTTTTGTAAATAACAATTTCCCTTTGGGCTACTTAATTCCTCCTTAACTTAAGCTTTAAACCGTTTACCATTTTTCTTCTATTTCCTTTCTAGATATTAGTTCGCCTTGGTCCACTTCAAAATTCCCATTCCCTTCATAACTTAAACTTCAAACCATCCCCCACTTTTCTTATCCAGATCCCAACCATACACCGATCCAAATTACCAATCCCATACAGTGCCGCTCCGTTTCTCACCAACACTCCCCTTTCTTTTGACCTCGGACGTTACTGATATACTGAACCAAACTGATTTCTCAAACCTTGCTACACCCATGCTTATCCAAAGCTCCTCTTATTCTAGCCTTCGAATCCAGCTCTTCTTGTGGAATGTACGGTATTTGATCTGTTGGCTCTGTTCTTGAAAACTTCTTCACCCAAAAACGTTCCTTCTAAACTCCAATATATATATATACATATATATATTCACCCATCCTTTGAAACCTAATTTATGGTCTTCTAACTCCATGTCTTCGAGGCAAGAATTTGTCTCTAAGGCTTAAACCAATTGTAAAAAAGGTTTACAGATCAAGTTGTCCTTGAATCTGCATTCCTCTACTACTATAGAGCACGATATACCACACAAAGGCAAGAACAAGACAAAAAAATACTATAGACATTAACACTTGAATCAATACCCTTCTTTTCCCCAAACCTTCAAAATCAAGAAAGGACAATGATGTCTAATAAAAGTCATGAGTGTGCACCCTCATTCCTTCTATAGAGACATTTTCTGTTCTTAAAACTTCCAGATAGATACATAATTTTACTATCTAGACTTGGAATAAATGGTAAAGTATACATTTAGACTCAACTCTTCACAGAAAAGACACGATAAACCTGCAACACACAGGTCATCCTAAGGACAAACTGCTCTGATACCATAATGTGGCATCCCAAATATTATACTAAACATATAATATGACAGAGCAATTAGGAGTTAGCATATGACAGTATCAAAAATACAGTCATCCCAAAAGAAGGCTAGAATTTAAACTTTAATTACAGGAATAAGTATCTCAAAATGGATATGCTAGAAACTAGTCTAAGTTTTCCTATATTGTCTAAGACTGCTCAGTGGCATCGGCCCCATCCAACATCTACTCCAGGAAGCCTCATCCCCCTATGCTCACATCCAAGTGGATGATCATCTCAAAGAGAAAAGGCATATCACATACAACACACAAGAGTAAGGGTAAGCTAGGTTCCAAAAACATACAAGTAATAACATAACATTTGAGATAGGCAATCACATTTATATAATTAAGCAATTATAACATCCTATCATGTTATGACTCACTAGACTCGTCTGGACTTAGAATAAATGTCGATATGGGGCGGGTTGTGTCTACTGCTTTGCAAAGCCATTGCCAACGGGTTTCACCCTATCACACACAAGCGCTAGTCCGTTACCGCGCAATAGGCCTTCCAAGAAGCGCCTACACTAGGACCTCCCACTACAATCACCACATGCGTCAATCCTCTCTAAGTAAGAATGAAAGACCATTAGAGTGTTGGAATAACCCCCCATATGAAAGTCTCTTACATTCATTCTAACCACTAAAATGATCTCACCGAGAGATCTTAATTAAATACTCAAGTTGTATCATACTCAACATTATCACCCTTGATTTAAATCACAAACTACTTCAATTTAATCATATAATCTTTCATCATGTCATAAAATCAACTCATACATACTCAGACATTACATATTTTCACAGAAACATCACTTATTAATACAAATTTCTTTATAACATATTATTACAAACACTTATGTAATTTAAAAAGCTTGAAGACCCTCACCAATGGCTCTGGAAGTGTCAAAACCCCCCCAGAACAAACTAAAGAACGTCCAAAACGGACGTCCGGAACTCCCAAAACGTTAAAAACATAAAAAACACTCAATCTGCCACACATAATTCGCTCAGTGCACCCCCCTGTGCGCCAAGCGAATTTTGTTTGCAGAGGAAGCTAAATTCTGCAGATTTTGACAACTCAACACCCCGAAATTCGTTCTAGCTCATTCTATTAACTTCTACCACCCCTAATTCGTTCTATATGATGAATTATACTTGTCTAATCATTTATAACACTCCTTAACCTCATTATCTAATTATTATACGTAGATTTATACTCTAAATTTCTGTTTTTATCAACTAAGACACTCAATTCTAAAATTTACCCCTTAAGACTCATTTTAAGTCATTTTGACACTCATAACAAATTAGAAGCAACCTATTTGAACCATTCCAGATGTCTAATTAATGCTATAACTCCTAGTTCTCAAAATCATTATGCCAATTCTCTTAATTTAGCTTAAAATACCTTAGTTCACTTAACTTATGTCTAATAGGTTGCATAACAACAAATTTCCAATATTCCAGTATCTAATCACACCACAAAATCTCACTTATGACAGTTTCAAATCAATCATTCATAGTCTCATGCCAAATTCGTCAGCAAGCACAGTTCTAACATGTAATTTCATCAAATATTCATTCAACAGTAACATGTTCTACTACGCAGTTCAGACATGCACATTATTTCACACATTTCAAACATAATTACACGTCATACGACTATAATCTATCAAACAAAAATGAAGCCTAGCTTCCCTTACCTCTACTTGACAGCATAGTAAAATTGAATCTTGCCCGCTCTCTTGCCCTTCGAGGAAATACTAGGAACACCTATAGATTGTCAATTTATGGTAGGAGACAGAATTAGGAACCTAAAAGGAGCTGGAATTTGAAGAGAAAAAGTATAATGCACATGCAATCTATTGCATGCATTACAGCCCTAAGATGCACGAGGAGAGGGGAAGATGACTTACTGGTGACGGAACGAGAAATCAACCGGTTAAAATGGAAGCCCACTACGCTGTAAGTGTTTGGACACCACCTAATCAGAAATTTACTTATTCAGTGTTGAGAAATAGAGGAGAGAAGGTGCAGAAGAAAAAGAAGAAGAAGAAGAAGAAGCTGGAGTTGATGAAACTGTCATTCAGAAAATGGGCTGAAGCTTTGAACATAATGTTTAATAAAATTTCCTATCACCTGGCGACACGTATTCATTTCCATTTCTACTCTTTTTCAGTCTTTACAATTTTTATCAATACGTTTAATTTTCTTTTATTATTATTTTAACATATATTTTTACTTATTATAATAATAAAAACATAAATTAATAAAATATTTACAATATAATTAATTATATAACAAAAATATTCTTAAAAATTACTATTATATTAGTGTATTTTTCTAATGATTGTTTTGTGGAAAGAGACAACAAATAAAGAAAGAATGGATAAAAGTAATATTTTTTTATTATTAATATTTTATTATTTTCTCAATATATTATTTTTTCATATTTATTATTAGAAACATAAATACTAATAAATATTAGTATTATTAAAATATTTATTAGATGATTGAGTAATGTAAATATTATTTATAATATAGTTGAATATTTAGACTTTTAAGGTATGTTTAGTTTGTTTATTTTTCCATATAAAGTTGACATTTTCTTTTATCAATATGTTTTCTGCCCATACTAAGAAAAAAAGGAGAAGAAATGACTTTGTGTGACAATCCAAGTTCTCTTTTTCAACATCATGATGCAAACATACATTATTAGAACCACTTTTGAAATTGAAAATTCTAATTAGTTTCAAGGACTTCTTAAAGTTATTCAAATACTATTTCATAGATTTTTTTCTTTCACAAATTAGATTTATGTTTTTTTTATATATATCTAATCTACAACCATAAAATAAAATCGATTATGCCTTTTTCAAATAATATTATTTATTTTAATTTATTTAAAGAGTAGATTACACTGTATTGCAATTCTACTGATTCGTTGGAGAAAATAAATTCAATATATTACATAGTTATTCAAGTCTTGATAATATATGTAACTTTTACTATGCCATAACCGATGTCACCATGGTCAGACCAATTATAGTTATATCATAATAAATTAAATAATTTTAAATAGAAAAAACAAACAGTAAAATATATTTGAGGAGAAAATAGATTAATTCTCAAAAGTATAATTTCCGTTTCACTTATTTATTTTTCAAACCAAATTTAATTATTTACAAAATTTCATTCATTTTATTCCCCCTCTACCCATTATCAATTTAATTATTTACTCACCCCTCATCGAAAGCTATATAGTTTAATTAAAAGTAAGCTTTAATTAAGTGTATAATATTTTCTCTAAGTAGCTGGATTTTAATATTTTAATTTAAATGTTAAGTAACCACTACCTCAATTTGTTAATAATAAAATACTTAAAAAAACTATTTTTTAATAAAATTGAATTAAATATATCCAAATTTATATTCTCTTAATTATTTTAAAAGTATTCTTTTATAATTTACTTATATTTACAATCATTTACTAATCTTAGTTTTCAATTGTGCACAAGCAATATCTTTTCAAGTATTCCAACTATTATATAGTTCTTCCTTATGGAAAGTCTTTCTTTCAAATTCTCATTCAATGATAGCTTCTCTTTCCTTTTCTTTCATTTTTTTTTCCTTTCTTTGTTCTTCATTCAAAGTCTCTCACCTTATATTTATATTATTTTGGTCAGTGGTCAATGATGGCTCCATTGACTTTGTATCTCAAAATATAATGGCTGGTTCTTCTTGCATCCCATCAAATTTCTTTTTATACCTCCATTAACCTAATTTTGTTTTCCACAACATATTATATCAATTCTCAAAACATACTCATCACATCGAAGTATATATATTTATATATATTTTATGTATGAAATTAAATATTAATAGATGAGTCGATAATAAGTAAAATATATACTTAATAAACAACAAATTTTATTAGAATAAGTAGTAAACTATGATTATGATATTATATCAATGAATAGACTTTAAGTCCAACTCAACTTCACGAATCGGTTTATAAAATAGAATTTATACTAATATATATAGGATTAAATATGTCTTTGATCCCTTAACTTTCAGTGAAAATTGGAATTTGTCTCTCTTCAAAACATTGACCTAATTTAGTCCTTTTAATCAAATTTTGTTAACATCATTTGATGTTTCAAATGCGTTTCTCAGTTAACATTGAAGTAAAAATGTGTCAAACAGTGTAAACAAACCAAATGTTATCATGAAACATGCTTGAAACATCAAATAAACCTAACAAAATTTAGTTAAAAAGACTAAATTCATACATTTCTAAAATTGGAGAACTAAATTAGGCCAAAATTTTGAAAATGGACTAATTCCAATTTTCACTGAAAAAAACATATTTAACCTATATATATATAATTGATCTTATCTTCTATCTCCGTAAAACCTTCAACTTTTTTTATATACAAAATATAGCAACCCACATACTAGAATCAAATTTAGCTCATATTGTTCATTAATGGAGCTTAATAGTACCTTTCTTAAGCCCACTCATCATTCCTTATTGTCCTTCACTTCATGAGGGATATTTTTTTTCACACTCAACTTTCTTTTGAATTTCTATGAATATCACAATTCCCACTTTGTCCTTCTGTTTATATTTTCTTTTTCGAATTTCGCAATACAGGACTTTTTTGGTTGTTTTAATTTGAAAGTTTAAAGTGTCTTCCAAATTATACAATTCATAAATCATTTTTCATAAATGACGTTTAAGGTAATTTTTGACTTTTGCATTATAAAATTAAGAAGTTATTTTCTGTAATTTTTTTTTATAGATTGTACAATTTGAAAGTTACTTTTTACTGTATTGTATAATTTAAAAGTCATTTTTTTTATAATGTTTTTGAATTGCACAATGAAAAGATTATTTTTTACATAAAGAAAACTTCAAGGGTTAATCCAGAATTCGTTGTTGGAGATTGGAAATACTTCCATCAAATATGTTGAACTCTAAAAAAAATATAGGATGAGAAAAAAAAAACACGATCAAAGGGCGTTGAGGAAGGACCACGGGAGGTGTTGGAAGAAAATACGGGAGTGCAAAACGAAATCCCCAACAATAAGTGTAGGCCCTTTACAATTTTGATTACTTTCTCTGGGTCCAACACAAAAATCAAACAGTAGCACAGGAACCTGATTTAAAAGAATAAATGATAATAAAAAATAAATAAAACAGTTTTTTTTTTCAGAAAACCATAAGGGATCAGGGTAAGCCTAGTATGATTACTACGAAATGGGAAAAAAATATTGAACAATCTTATAAAAAAATAAAATTAAGTAATGATGTTATGATTTAATCTCCTTATAATGATTTTGTGTGCAAGGTGATCATATAATCATATAATCATCTTCAGTTATTTCTAGAAGAAAATAAAAAAAAATGTTTTTTTTATAAACTTGTGTTGAAACTCTTCCATAGAAATTTATCTAAAATTAAAAAAAAAATCAATTTCTATAAAACCAATTTATTTTACACGTATACATTCATTTTACTTGATTTTTTTTTTCAAAATTTGTTTACAAGAAAGTATAGTAATTATACCTTGTTTTCGAACTGCCAAAAGTGTATATTCAAATATAAAAAATAAAAAAATAAAAAAGTGAAAGCAATGAACATATCTTAAATGAACCCATTTGTAATGATTGCAATGAGTTGGAAACTCCTCATGTGAGATCTTTAATATTTTACCAAAAATGTAAAGAGTAACAAATGCCTTTTTATGTTGATTTTGCTTATATAATTATAATAAGAATAAATGCTTTTAACAAAGTTATAAATGTTAAATTGAATAACTTAGGTATCAAAATTAAAGTTTAGTCTCTACATGATTTGGTGTTATAGTGATCTTGGATTCCTAAATCTACACAAACACATAGGAAAGTTCTTGAAGATGAATTTAGGGTTTTGTTAGTAAAATGTTAAAGTTTTTGTGTTGGGATTACTTAGAATAATGAATGGAGGAGCTAAAAGGGCATGACAATGAATGGATAAAGCTTTCAAGTGGTAGTTTTTGGAGAATCCCATCAAAGTGAGCTGATAGTTCAGATTGACATTTAGCAATAGGGTTTTGAAGATAGAGAGGAAGCTAATAATGTCTAAGTTGTAGTTTTCTAATCCCTTCTAATACCTCCAAATGTTGGCATCATTGTCTTAACATAATGTTTGAAGGGTGTGGGGAATGATGGGACCCATGGCCATGTGTTAGAAAGAAGATCATAACACAAAGAAATAGCTCATCCAATATATATATTTAGGAAGAAAGAGGCCCATAAGATAATGTCCTAAAGCCACCAAAACTTTCATTCCCTCTTTCTCATACCCTTTCATTTTCTTCACTTTATTACCTTCGTCCACACCTAGTATTGGGATTTCATCCATCACACCTCACGTCTTTCCATCCATCCCCTTTCTTTATGCATAATATTAATCATTTCACTTATGTCATACCTCTAATCAGACAATTCATGTTATCTATAATAATCCTTTTCTCGATATTTATTATATTATGCATGGTATAGAGGATCTGATATTATGCATGGTATAGAGGATCTGATGTGAACAGTAAATGTAGTACTGACTGCAACTATGTCATGTAGGCCGAACGAGTTATATTCATGGTCGTTCAATCTATTCTTTATATCAATATTCAAGTAAGAGAAATAGGTCTGTGAGTGATTGGACCATAATTGGATCAGTGCAGATACTACTATTATTGGACCAACACCAGCAGTAGTGTTATTGGGTCAATAGGCTTGACAAATAAGCAATTAACAGTTCGATAATAACATATTGGTTAAACATAATTAATAATAACAGATTGGTTAAAGAAAATAATAAAATATTGACGATTGTTAACATATTAATACATATTGGGTCTGCAATAATTTAAGGTCCACAAAACACCTATAAATTAGAGGTAAGCTGCACTGGTAGATAAGTTTATCTGAGTTATGATACTTAATTGTGAATTAAGTTCATTGATTAAAATCTAACTTGAGCGTCGAAATATCTTTGATAGATACCCCTCACTCAATGCGAACTTGAAGAACTTGAAACAGGCGATTCAGAAGTGAGATGGCCAGACAGATGATAGAAGAAAGGTGCGTCTCCCGGCCATATTAATTATATACACATATTAGAAGTCATTTTTGATTATTAATACTTGGATCAAACACTTATTATTAATCCATAAACTTTTTTTTTTAAGTATGACTTTCTTTCATCTTGATACTTCTTTACATATTGTCATTTTTATTACAATAATATACATTTATCTTAAACTTTTTGTTAGATTCGTATGTTAAATTCATGCTCACCACACCATTTTGTTAGATTTTTTTACGTGAAGAAGATTTAGAACCAATAAATCATAAACATTTCATATAAAAAAAACTTCCAAACAATAGGTAACTTTGCTTTCTTTCTAATAAACCACTATTTAGGTTATTTATACTCATTATAAGACTAAAGCCTTAGAATCCTAACAAGTCTAAACACCACAATTTAATTGTAACTTCACTTGTTTAATGACACTTACAACAATGTTCATGCATGAAAAAGAGAAAAAGGTGATTCATGGAAAAACTATCAATTGTGACACATGGTCACAAAAGTTTGGTTCAATTGAGCCTTGATGGGGAGAGGCATAGAATATGAAATGTATGTAAAGTAAAAAAAAAAAGAAAAAAGAAGGAAATGTAGGAAGGGAGGGCCCAAAGGTGTGGAATTGGGGTGAAATGTCTTCAATAATATTGGCAATAGGCATTGATTGAAAGCAATAGAAAGTTGCATGAGTAGGTGCATTAGAAGTGGCCAAAACAGCTTTTTACCCACACATTCATGCTCACTGTTAAGATACTCATATCCATTCTTCACATTATTCTCAAATATCAAGTCTTCTTATCATACACATACGAGACATGTCAATTTCTTCACACCATCATTCAGTTTCCAACTTCCTCAAATCATTCTAATCTTCCAAACTTCACTCTGTTCACAAATAGTAATCACTTTATATTCTTGGAAAATAGATACCATAATATCCCCTCTTTTCATCCTTTCTTTCAACATTTTCATTCAAAGCCTATGATAAAAAGAAAATATTTTTTTAACAACTATTTTTAATAACTTTTTTACAACGGATTATATGGTTGCTCGTGATTGGTCTGTTTCAAATATACAGACCAATAAAATAATAACACATAATCTATTATAAAAAAAATTGTTAACATATCATGGTCGAATAAAAAATTTCCAAAACTCCATAATATCATATCATATTTCTTACAAATTTTAATATCATGTTTAGATTTTTAAAATCTCCTTAATTTTATCGAATTTGAACGGAATAAAAAAGTTTTAAATTAAAAAACAATAATATTTAAGATATAATGATTAATTTTAACATTGTTATCTTAATATATTTGAATCCAAAAGACTTTATTCTATTTAAAATTGAAATAACTATATCACTTTTCTCATATTTAAATTTTTAAAATTCTCTTATTCTTATTACATATGAATTATGATTATCACATTTCATAAATGATCATATGTGATGATTAAATTTAATGAATCTGAGTTTATAATATTTAAAATTGGTATAATTTTTATTTTTAAAGTTGTTTTTATTTATCACATTAATATTTTATACGAAAATTTTTCAACAAGGTCATCATTTATTCATTGTGGAGTTGTTTTTTCCTTCAGAAGAAAATTATTATTTATATAAATGCAATATTTAAAAAAATTTTGACATTAATTGAGGAAGATAAGTTGCATGTGTGTAGTCTACATCATATTCAAATCCAATAAATCAGGATAACATTTCATTTAAATATTTAAAGTATATATATATATATATATATATATATATATATATATATATATATATATATATATATATATATATATTTTAGATAGAATAACAACATTTTCTCTTTCTATTTATATGTTAGAACCATTTCACACTATTGTATACCTTTATTATGTTAATTTCTTGAACACTTCCTTTGTAATGATTATTATAACTCTATATATGGTATCATTAAGCAACATTTGTCAACCTTAGTCATAGGAGTAGCCAAACAGCAGTGCCATGATTGTATGTCCCATAATTTGCTATTAATATCTTTCCTCAAAACAGAATAAAAGATATTTATGTTATACATTTTATACCTAATTATTACTATTTTATAAATTTTGTGATTAAAGTATATTTTACTATTTTTCAACATAGCATTTCCTTTATCTAGTTTGACTTAAAATAAAACATGTTTCTCTCTCTAATTTAAATATAATTTGTACATACAATTTTAAATATGTATATTTAATATTAATAGTTTAACTCATTTAATAAATATAACAACAAGTTTTCCTTAATAATCACTGTGACAATTCTCCTTTAAGAAATTATTGGTTTAAGAATAATATATTAATAATAATTGTTGAACTCATCATTTATTAAAAAAAAAAAACTATAGTTAACAGTGATTAAATAATTTCCTTTTATTTAAAAATACTTACATATTTGATAGAATTATAACTTAATCAATCAAATCCTTATTCATAGAACCACTCATGCAAACCTATCCCAAAATTAATATATATTTTTATGTTATTAATTTAATTTTTACACTCTTCTTAGGCAAGTTAAATAATATTTTTTTTCTTTTGTTATTTCTCTAATTAAAAAAGTCGGTTGTAGAAAATAAAATTAAAAATGAGGTGAGGGTGCAATTTTAATCACATGTCATTTTCTAATACAGACAAAAAGGGATGAACTTTTAATCACATGTCATTTTCTAATACAGGCAAAAAGGATGATTGATTTCAATGCCTTACCTCAAACTCTCATCACATTATTCTTAAAATAGTTGTATGGATGCTTTATAATTGTTTATTATTGTTGTGTATATTTAGATTAAAAAAGAAGGCTAGTTATACTTACACTCAATCAATCTTGTATCATATAATCTACACTTAAAAGATTATAATTGTTTAGGTATACTTAATAAATTTCCATAGAAGTTTGAAACAATAATAATTTAAATATATATTTTTAATATTTAAAACGAACAAAATTGCAAAACATTCTAAATTCAAAATCGTACAATATGTCGGCACACAGTAACAACATTATTTAATAAAAAAAACTTGATTTGAGAACATTAACATTATATTCAAAAAATTAATATGATATTTAGACCATTATTTGAAAAGTTTATTTTATATAGTTTATTACACTCATTTAACACTCTAAAATAATAATATTTTAATCATATTTATACTTTTTTTAATTTAAAATTATAATATATTATTCTATTATTAAAAAAATAAGGCTAAAGGAATGTATTTTGAAAAAGAGTAAACAAACTTTTTCTATAGAATTAATATAGTTGTTTAATTAAATTATTATTATTCATGATTAAATTAATACTTTCATACTTAAGGTAATTGCAAAATCCGAAAAAACAAAAAAGAGTGAAAGTTAAAGAAATCTAAAATTACTGATGGAATTAGTTTTCAATAATATCAACACTAATTTAAATAGATGATATTAATTTTCTCAAATAAAATAAAAACTATCATTAAATAAAGCATCAAATTTAAAGAAAAAAAACTATTAAGTCTGTATTGAAATGATGGGAGAAAGTTAACTAGAAATGAAGTAGGGAAAGGTACAGGTATAGGCAATAGTATATATGATGATGATGGTATGGTAGGCACAGTGATAACGGATTAACATCAAATCAAACGGGTGGGTGATGGTGCCAAAACGGTGTTATCTTGAAAATCCCCACTGTTGTTTCACTGTCAGATAATGCTCCTTACTAAGGTGGTCGTGTAAGATTGTTATTGGATGAATCAACAAAATGCCATAACCTTTGCATTTAATGATGCCAACGCTTCCTCCAACACCTTCTGCACACTCATTTAATGCATACCAGATACTCTCACTCTCCTCCACCACCATTTTTATACCTATTTATCTCATCATATATTATCAAAAAATTACAAAATAAAAATACTTAAAAATGATTTCCAAAAAAACTCCACAATAATATTTTAACTAATAAATACTGACAAAATCTTTTATTTTTATGTTTCTGTTTTTCCCATTATCTGAACAAACAAAAGGTCGACCCGAGTCAATACCCGAACCACGACCCTTGCCTTGTGCTAAGGAACCTTATCCAACCCGTTTCGGATCCTTACCACCATGCAAGGAGCTTTTTCTATTTTTTTTTTCATGCGCGGTTCGTTCTTGACTCAAACAACCATTCGTCATTCACACGCGCTCCACCCATTACACGTTCCAATGTCTAAACCTTCAAAATCTCAACAAATGAGAAAAAAAGAAAAAACACACTCACGTGACTGAGAGATGACAATGACATGATCGATCACGTGATGGTGATGGTTAACTTTCACAGTGCAGTGCAGCTTTGATTTTTTGAACGGTGCATGATATGAGGTTGTTCACGGTTTCCACGGACTCTACTGTGAGCTTGGCTGTAGGAAGACTATTCACAAGGATCTGAAAAGCAACCGTTAAGAGGGACCCACTCACGCGTGCAGCACCATTATCACCACCGTTTGTTGCGGCAGTAGGCCCATTCTGTGACCCACGAGACCCAGGCCCATCAGGAACAATAGCAAATCCCGATGGCAACAGTGCCACGTAAGCTGAATCACCACCGTTCATAACAACATGCATGGCCGGAATATCCACCGGCGCGTAGACCACAAGTGACCCCGCCTCGTCTATGCATGTCTCCTGTAGTATAAGCATGCTGCTCTGGCTGGAGTTTATGGCCTGAAAAAAAAAACACAAATTAAATAAAACCCAGTTCAAAGTTAAATAATATATTTAGTGTGTTGTCATTTTCCAGAGGCAGGTCAAACCTGAATCCACATTTTTTATTTCACTTTTTTTAAATTTTAGTGTTTAATTTTTTTAAATAGAATAAAAAACAACGAAGTCTGAAACTGAAGTCTTATATTTTGACTTTTTTATTTTAGTGATTCATCAAAATCTGCCTCCATTGATACTTCCAAAACTTCCATCGTTGTCCTTCTCAAAGTTGCAGCAGCTCTCATCCAAAAACTAAACGACAATCAACACCATTTCCCATCCAAACACTAATGAAAACAAAAACATTAAGGCAACCTTTGCATGCCCTAACAAAGAAATTATCGAAAAAAACATTCACACATCTAAAATCACAAAAAAAAAAGAAGAAAAAAACAACTTTGTTATGAAGATGATAGGAGTGAGAAGAAGCGTACACTGGCTCGGAGGAGAGAGACGCAGTTGCCGTGGTCTTGGCCCTTGGCGATGTGGGCCATCTCCTGCATGGGCCCGCCGTTGGAGAGTATGTCCCACTCGCTTCGGAGGCGCTCATCCCGAAGAAAGTCAAAGAGCCTCTGCGGCGACACGGGGAGCCAAACGGAGGTGGCTGCGCTCAGCACAATCCCCGGCGGCTCGCCGGGATCATCCACGCTCTTCCTTGTCATCACCCTCACGTCCTCATCCACATTCCCGGGGTTGAGCTTGTTCCACTTGTGCACCGTGGAGGCACACACGCCGGCGCAGAAGTTGTTGGTCATTCGCTGCGCCAGCTTCACCATGCTCCGCCTTCCCCCCGCCGTTATTGCTGCACCCACCATCAAAATCATGAATCTTAACAACAAAACGTTTGTCATGTAAAAAAAGATTGATCTTTTAGAATGCCCATATCAAAATACCTGAATGGTCTCGAGAGGGTGCTGCTGAGGACATTAAGATTGCAAGACACTCGCATTGGCGTTGAAGGGTAGCCACCCAACGTTGAGCACCGAACCCCATGCCTGAGTTCAACGATGGTCTATAAACCTGGTGAATTTGGCTCTCATCGTATTCTGCGTGCTCCACCCATGTCACCTTCAAGCCACATGCAACCAACCATGTCAAAATTCATGCATGTCACAAAATATTTCAAAAACACTATTCTCTTAATTAATTAATTAAGTTGATCATGTTGACTGATTGAACTGTATGCATAATAAAATAAGGTTATGTATGTATGTATGTTTGTTTAGGGCGACACTATATAAAAAAATGTGTAAAAGCAAATCTTGGAAAAGCCTGAAGACTGGGCTCAGCAACAGACATAGGTATCTCTCATGGACCTCGACAAGTACATAAAATATTGGTACTATATAAAGTCAAGATGCAGTATTTACAGGAGCAATGGGGTACTGTGAGCATCGAGATTTACAACGAAACAAAAACTCAGAGGAAACAGACAAAGTACTCAGTCTCTGATTTTTTACTCCAAGGGTCTTCTTTCAATATTATATGTAACAGCCCTATCCGATCATAGGTCTGGAACTAGGCCACATTCGATCTCGTGAATTAAATAATGCTACAAGATACTTATTATGTGGTGTCAAAGATTGGAATAGAAACATCATATGTATTGTTTATAGAATCAGAAAGTGCGTGCAAGATCATATGGCCGACTTCATACAAATGGATATCTTATTAATGTCTTCAAGATGGCATAAATTTAAGTGATGGAGATTTTTGTGAATAAATTAATGGATTGATTTGGATTTTATACCACACAGGGAATACTCTCTATTCCAAAACTAACACTGTTATCTTATGAGGAATCTATACATATTTATAAATTGATTATTTTGTCAAAGAGTGTATGGGATTGAAGATCAAACGTTGAAAACTCCACATTGGAATATAATTGTTAAATTGAGATCCGACTCTGCTGCAATGGATATTATGTAAACTTTTGGAAAAAATGAAACGAATTTTGTGTGAAAATCATCACTGACAGAATAGTTATATAGAGAGTAGTCACTAGACTAGCCAAGTTACTTCGAAACAGGAGCTCTTAAAAAGCTTCGAAAAGCAAAGCCCCGTGATTCCTTGGCATGGTGTTTTGTTTCTCTTGAATATTCTGTACTTGGCTCCAACGACCAGTAACTTCCATGAAGAAATGTGATTAAAAACCAAAGGGAAAGAAAGATACCCACTTCGGAAGTCATAATAAATTCAATAAAAAAATGAAAGCTATTAAATACTAGTGTATATTTTGGTAATAACAGTGGCTGCATGGTCAATAGTTTCTATGGAGGAATATAAATCACTTTTGCAGTCCTCAAAGATTAGGATTCTGAAGAAAAACACATTATAATTTTTGTAAAAAAATACCCTTCTTTCTTCTAACCCTTTTATGCTAAGGAGGATATAGTAGTATAATCATTACTGTTTTGTTTTGTTTGGAGTAGGGAGTAGGAGTTAGAATAGAATCATCCCACACTAAAAACTAGAAAGAGTGTTTCAATTTACCTTGGAGTAACCATTGGGCATGTCTTGCACAACACAACCAGAAGGAAGCCTCCTACAGTTGACAAAAGTGGATGGTGCTCCTGAACTTTCTCTGATGCTATCTATGGACACATCCACCACTGCCCAAACCCCTTCTGCGTGCTGCTTGCAAAACCTTAGGAAATTTACCTCACGCACAGGAACCAAAGGCGAAAGAACTTGAAGTTCAGCATGCATCTGAGCACCAAATTTATAGGGTCAGAAACCAAAATCACACCCCATTTCCCTTCACCGAGAAATTAAAAAGAACTTTAAAGAACATAAACCAAACTTACTAATTGAAGTGCTCCATTTCTTGTTCCATTTATCCCGTTAGATATCACTTCAGTAGTGGAGGTTCTTGCAATGATACAAGGAAACATCTCTGCCCATCGATTCTGTTGAGGAAAAATGTAATTCAGTCATGCATTTCTAGGTGCATTTTCAGCATTTCAGCATTTTCTAAGTTTAGGCCAAGTTTTACGTACTTTACACACTATTTTCTAATTAAAATTGGAGTTTAGTGAGATGAAATTTCAATTGGCTTACCGCGTCCATGAGAGTCTCAACAAGTGCCAAACTGTTAATGATGACCATTCCATTTTCCCTAGAGGCTTCGGACACAAACCCATTTGGTCTCAAACCAATACAAGGAGTGAAGGTTCTCGCGTACTCCTCATGGTTCATGATTTCCCTCCCACCTTCAACATTCCTCACCCAAAGAGGCTCCCCAGTTTGAGCCATCTTCACCAACTCATCCATGGCAGCCAAAGCAAGCTCAAGAAACATGGACCTTTCCATGGACCTATCAAACCCACCCACGACAGAAGTTGGTCGGGTACTAGAGGGAGAAACCATAGCCAAAGGGTTGTTAGACACAGACATCGACATTCCCATCCCAAAATCTTGTCCTAAAGGCAATGTAGTGCCAATGCTGATTCCACCAAACCCGTTCCCCCCAACGCCAAGCTCCAAACTTGAATTCGGTAACGAAGAAACGGGGCGACCCAGAAACTTGCCCGTGAGTGCACACACGCGATCGAGCTCGTCCTTCAACCGGGCGTTCTCAATCCGAAGGTGCTGCTCCTCGAGCGAAATCTCGCCGATGATGGCAGGTCCACCGCAATTGGAGCACATGGGGTTCCTCATTGCGTCCCTGATAGACATGTTCTCCGCTCTCAGCTTGTCGTTCTCTTGCCTCAGCAAAGTGTTCTCGTGCCGCTCCAACTGGGTCTGGTACAACCGTACGTAAGAAGGCAAAAGTTTCAAACTGCATCAGAAACCTCAAAAAGGAAGAAAAGGAGTGTGAAAGTGACTTTGTGAGAGTTTGAAGCGTGCCACACCTTCATTTGGGTTCTCCGGTTTTGGAACCAAAACTTCACCTGTCGAGTTTCCAAGCACAGCCTCTTGCTAAGTTCGAGTCTTTGTTTCTCATCTGGATGAGGACACTCCTTGAACAACCTAAATTCAAAAAAATCACCCACCTTTCAAATCACAAATTACATACACGTACAACGTGTTTAGGAAGTAAGAAACTGTTTTGGAAACAAGGTTATAACCATTAGCCTCATAGAATTGCATGTTAGTATGTATAAGAGTGAAGAAGAAGAAGAAGAAGAATAGAAGGATTGAATGGTGGGATAAAAATGAAAATGAAAATACGCTTCAAGTTCTTGTATCTGCTGAGGGGTGTGTCGGTGATAGCGTTTTTTCCTCGGAGGGTTGTCGGCGGCATCTTGTTCATCGCCGGAAGCGCCGTCGATGTTGTCGCTTCCAGATCTGCTTTCATGTTCTTCTTCTCTGCTTCTTCGCAAACCGTTTGGTTCGAAGCTATTTTCGACCATTCTATTCACATCTTCTTGTCCATCTATATTGGTTTGCTGCTTTTGTTTCATTTTTTTGCAAACAAGAAAGGAAAAGAAATAAGGAAACACAGTACAACATGGTACCAACACGTTAGTTTTTAAAGTAAAGTAACAAGATCTCTCACAAGTGCCAGAGATAGTCCTGGGGAGTTGAACATGGATTTGGCCAGGGTTGGAGTGGTGGTGGTCACCAGGCGTGGCTGAGAGATTGCACCAAAGGGCATTCTATCGTCTTCGTTGGTGTTGTTATGGTTGGTGGTGGTAACGTTGTTGTAAGGAATATCCAAAAGGTCGTGTCTGGCTGCGCCACTACCCGATTTGTTGTCAAGAAAACCCCCAAAACTCATAAAAGAAGCCACTTTTCTCTTCCACAGAAGTACCCCAACAAGCCCAAGTTTTTTACCCTGAAACCCCTTGAACTCACTTCTTTTGCTTCTTCTTAAGCATCGAATTGTTTCATCAGTGAGAATTCAGGCGTCAATTAGCTACCCCAGAATTTTGAAACTCAAGAAAGACTCAGAAGATGAAGTGGGACGGTCAGAAAGAGACTTATATACTCTGGGAGAGTGATCAAAGAAGAAACTTTCAAGGTAAGGGGGGGAAAGAATAGAGACAGAGAGATAGAGGAGACAAAAGGATAAAACCCCAATGTCTCAGCTTTCTCTCTGTAGCAGAAAAAAAAAATGCTGTCTTTTTCTTTTCTTCTATTATTTGTAGAGAAAGAAAGGAAGCCTAGAAACCCTTATGCTATTACAGCAGCGTCCTTCTTCTTTCTCTATTCCTCTCTTTGAGAGTGGCACTTTGTGGCACAGACACAGTTGAATTGTAGCTTCAATCCATTGGCTTGGGGTTAAATGGAAAAAGGATATAAGAACCCTACTGTCTTTGCGTGTGTGCGCTTCATTCTCTGCATGCTTGACTCTTGTAAAGCCTAAAAGGAAAAAGACAGAAAACAAAATAAAATAAAAAAAAGATGCAGTTTTTAATTAAAGTTTTAATCAAGTAACATGTTTATATTTAATCTATGAAGGCTCTTAAAAAGTGACACTCTGGTTTTAATCAAAAGCTTTGTGTTTGACTTTTGTAATAGAATAACAGTATGACACTATTATGCTAAGGAAAAGGGTGAAAGATTGAAGAAAATGAAAATGGTTATAGATTGTACAGAGAATGATGAAAGAGAGAGAGAGAGAGGGAAAAAGGTGAAGATAAAACGTAACGTGTGGACTATTGGAAGCCTTACAAATAGATGGATCCAAAAAGGGTCGGTTGACTCTTACTGTGATGGCTGATGGTATTTGCACAGTATCCCCAGAAAGCCTGTGAGTGACTGTGAAAATTGCAAAGTGCCTTTTTGATGAACTTTTGTGGAGAAGAAAGTAAACCAAGTTATAGAATGATGATGATAGGGTCCTATGGTGTTTTTGTGTTTGGGCATGAGATCCATAGGATAGGACTCTTTCACAGAAATCTCAACCTTTCTTCGCAAACCGTCCTAGGGATTCTCAATAATTGGACTAAGCTTGCTTTAATCACTCCTAAGAAGACAAAAATCACACTACTTTTTACACTTTTCTCCCTTCCTTTATCTCTTTTATTTTTAATCCATTTAGTTGTCCCTATTTTCGAGAGGTTTTCTCATTTTAATTCCTGTCTTATTCGAATGTCCAATTGAGTCTTGTGCTAATTTCAATCAATTAAGCTCCTGCCGTTAAATTTAGTTAATAAGATTAACTTTTTTGCACAACTAGGAGGATGACCTGTTAATTTCTATAAATGTGGCCTATTTAGTGTTGAAACGTGGCATGAATTGAGTCCCATAAGTGCTAATTTCAATCAATTTCAACTCTAATTCATGTCATGTTTCAACTCTAAATAGGCCATGTTTACAGAAATTAACAGGTCATCCTTCCAGCTGTGCAAAAAAGTTAACCCCGTTACCTAAATTTAACGGCAGGGGCTTAATTGATTGAAATTAGCACTTATAGAGACTTAATTGGAAATTCTAATAAGACGAGGATCAAAATGGGAAAATCTCCCGAGAATAGGAACAATGGTTTAAATTTTTTTTTAATGAATCTCAAATTAATTCTCATCAAATTAAAAAATATATATATTTTTTCTATAACTGTTAATGTAACTTTGAATTTCTTTCTTCTTTTTAAGTTAAAGTTTTATTTTTATTTTTATTTGGGTAATTACGAAAAGAATTAATGCGGCAGTTAAAGTTATGTGGCTAAATAATAAAAATGAATGAGTGATAAAGGAAATACAAAAATAGAAATCGGTTTGATAAAGTAACTTGGGATCATTAATCATATGAACTAAAGAATTATTTCGTTTTTATTTTTTTATCTTTTTAATGAATCTCAAATTAATTCTCATCAAATTAGAAAAAAAATATATTTTTTCTATAACTGTTAATGTAAGTTTGAATTTCTTTCTTCTTTTTAAGTTAAAGTTTTATTTTTTTATTTGGATAATTATGAAAAGAATTAATGTTGTAGTTAAAGTTATGTGGCTAAATAATAAAAATGAATGAACAAAGCGTTTTAGTGATAAAAGAAATACAAAATAGAAATCGGTTTGAAAAAGTAACTTGGGATCATTAATCATATGAGCTAAACATTTAATTGCATTTATCAACAAATTAAAGTGAACAGTTTTCAAATTACAGTTACTAAGAATATTTATTTTTAAATTGAGGAAAAATGAATTTATTTCGGATTTGAAGAAGTAATCTCGTGGCCCACCAACTCTTAAAATTTCATAGCATCCTTTGTCCAGTGGGGCTATTAAGAAAAAAGTTAAATGGATTGAAACTTATATTTAAATTCGTTACATTAAAAAAGTTAATTTGAATTTATTTTGATTTTAATTTCTCTGAGAATTAATTGTTATGTATTTAAAGTATTGTCTTTTTTAAATTCTATCATAATTTTGTCTTTTAAAAGACATAAAAAGAAGAAAGGAGAAAAAATATTTAAATTATATTTGATCTCGACTTCTAAACATTGGATGTGGTAGAAATAATTAATCTTCAAACTTGGGATTGAAACCATGAAATGAGAAAGAAATATTTAAACTGTGTTTGACCTCTACTCTTAAATACTCCTAAGAAATGTGAGACTATTGAATGTAGTAGGAACGTAAGCTCGTTAGTCGAGGTATAAGAGGAATGACTGAATGTCCTTGATGAAGGGCTTAAGGTCCTAAATGTTCCATGATTAATGTCACTGTTATGATCCAAATCCGTCAAGTGATATCATTAGAGTCAATCACCATACATTTGATGTATTGTCGACTTTAAAGCGTGGAATTTCATTACGGTTGTTATTAAAATCATGAAGCATAGAAGTTTTGGTGATATCCAAACCAAGTCTCAAGTGTTCACTTTGCAAGAAAACCTTCACGAAGACTTATTTATGTGTTAAAGCTTTTGTAATAAGTAATTCATGTACAAGGCTTTGTATTTTGTTTGATTCCATGTAATTTATGCTTTAAAATTCTTTGTTGGAGTAAAAAATACTCTGCAATAATTGATTATCTACTTAAAATAATCAATTATCACAAAGAGGTTTTCAAAATGTTAAAAACTCTTTTGGCCTCTAGAATAATAAATTACTAAAGATTGATAATCGATTATCCATAATCAATTATGACTTACCATAATCGATTATCACGACTAGCCGTTGGAATTTTCGAACTCGTTTTTTATTGTTGTGCATTCATTACATGCATAATCGATTATCATGTGAGAAAATGCTGACAACGGATTTTTGGATGTGTCCTTGAGTTAAGTCTTTATAAAGATATTTTAAACTCTCATTCTAACACACAACTGCACGTTTTATACTGAGTAAAGTGTGACCTAGGGTTTTTGTAACTCTTGTGCTTTGGTTGTGAGAACTTGGTGTTGACAAGAGCGAGAACTTTCACTGGGAGTGTGATTGAGTGCTACTGTTATTACTAGGTGAAGTTTGTCATCTTTGTGAAGATTCAAATGAAGTGTTCATCCTTCGTTAAACATTTAGAGGAGGTGTTCATCTCTTGTGGTCTTCAGAAGAAGTGACTATCATTTGTTAGGGTAACAAGAGAAGTGTTTTAATCCCTTAAACTTGTTTTTCTTTGTGATTAGCAACTAGATGCAAATGTGATTTGAACCAGTATAAAATTATTTGTGAAATTTCTCTTTTCCCTTACTCTATTTTAATTGTTTAATTTTTCCGCTAAGTAAAATAAAATTGAGAGAAAACTATTAAAGACACATATTTGCGAAAGGAAACCAATTCATCCCCTCTCGGCTTATTTGTTCACACTAACTATTTCACTATACTGTTCTGACAACGATTTTGTCCTTAAGAAACATCTCAGAAGGTGGAAGGAGTATTTAATTTACACTTAACCTCATTTCCTATGTGGAACTTTTGGGTGTAGTAGAAACCTAAGCCCCCAGTTGAGATCTAAGGGGAATGACTAGTCATCCTAATGAAGGACTTAAACGATCAAATGTTTCGTTATCAGTCCCACAATGGATGTCAAATAATTTTACCAAATTTTGAGCATATATTTGTAGAAAGGAGACAAAATCTTAACGATACATAAAGTGTTCTTCCTGAAATCAAATCTTCTAATTTTGAGAGGAGAAATCCTCTTCCAAAAGACTTTATGACACTAAACATAGTTAGGATTTTTTATGAATAAAATGAGTAAAAATATTTATGAAATATATATTACTTTAAAATACTAATTATTGGACCGGACAATAAAAAATTTCCTTTTATAAATATATATATATATATATATATATATATATATATATATATATATATATATATATATATATATATATATATATATATATATTTTCTTTTTTTGAAGTTCTTTTATTTATTTTCATTATATTTTGAAGTTATTAATGTATCTAAGGAGGAGTTTAAATCCATTCATTAAATGGATTAACAATGGGAGTGACTAATTTTATGTTTAATTAAATTTTAAGTTTATCATATGTTTTTAATTTAAATTTTATTAAAGAAATATATTTAATGAATAGTTAAAAATTTTAAAATTTGTAATTGAATATGTTCTGTTTAATTTTTTTTAACTGGAAGATATGTTTTGTTACTTTTTTTTAGTCATTTTGCTTATTTGTGTATTGCGACATAGTTAATATAAAATAATTTTAATTGTTTATATATATTTATTGAGAAATCTAAAGTTTTTATAGTTAATTAATATAACAGGATATTATAATTAATATAAAATAATAAATGATTTGACGTTTAAGTTGGATAATAATATCACAGTGGTTCTCGATAACTTTTTTATTATCACTTACAATGAAAAGATTATCGTCATCATCACTGTTAATGTCGAAAATAATATCTTCTCATCCTAATTGTTTTCAATAAAAATCAATTATTGTATTATATTAATTACAACATCACTTTATATTAATTACAAATTTAACGTTTTTTTAACGCATTAAGATAAATAAAAAAGATAATGAGACGAGATAATAACTACATAACTTAATTAATAAAAAAAATACTTAATTGAAATGTAAACAAATTTTGAATACTTAATAAACAAAACAAATGAATACAAGCTCAATTAAAAATACTCAAATTTAAATTTGAGACAAATTAAAAATTTTATTCACATTAATTCTTTTTAACCGTTGATTAATGTACATATTACTTAATAATAATTTTTATTAAGTATTTTTATTGAAAAAGCCATTGTGTGATGTATGAGTTTCATTTTATCATATAACTTTTTTTATTTATTAACTTTCACTCAATTAAATATATTATAACACTCACACTTTTTAATTAATGTTTTTATGATCAAAATATCTTAAATTTTTTATCATATATCATTATGCTTATTACTATAACCTCATAACAGAGATGCCTCCGTAATGAAATGAATTGATATATAATTACCTATTCAATAAATAATAAAAGTAACTCCCTCTCATTCATTGCAACGGCTTTGCTAGCCTATATATGCATAATGTTCATAGAATTAAATTTCCAAAATATATGTTTTAATGAATCAAATTTTGAAAGATGATAAGTATTTAATTAACATTTTTATTGTAATTAATGCTGATTAAAATTAATGATACCCGCATTTATAAATATTTAATTAATATTTACATTGTAATTAATGCTTGATTTAAAATTAATGATACTCACATTTATAAATATTATTAATATTTACATTGTAGTTAATGCTTGATTTAAAGTTAATGATGCCCACATTTATTTCCGGATTTTTATTTATTTTTATGTTTTTAAATTATTCACATCTTCATCTTATAAGTAGGAGTTAGAATTTTCCTTATAATTAAATCTACTATTCCTCTTTCCATTGAGTATAGATAATTTTATATAAAATAAATTATATATAATAATAAAGATATCGAGCATTAGCAGAAAGATGTTTTTCTTTCTATGTAATAATGTAAGTCACAATAGCGCAATAGTAGATTTGTAAGCCTCAATAATTCCAAATAAAATATCACCTATCAATTTTATCTACAATTATTTTAATAGATAATATTTAAATTTATTACACTTGAACATCTTATAAATAAATATATTCTGATAAGAAAAAATGTATTATATATGCTTTGGTAAATTATTGAAACTTTACTTAAATATTTATCAATTTTATTCTATTTTTATTACAACTAGTATTTAAAGGCTCTAGTCCTGTGCATTTACACTAGTGTAGAATTGGCTTTTAACGTCACTCCTTAGACGTCAGTTAAGCGGGGATCCGATGTAAATTAATGACCGGTAGCACTTTCGTAAATAATTTGCCAATATAGACGTTAGTTAAGAGGGACACCGACGTCTATAATATTATAGACGTCGAGCCCTTCATAACCGATATCTATAGGCCTGACAGGTAGGTGAATAGTCAGTCTTTCTGCCCTATAGACGTCAGTTAGGAGGGGCACCGAAGTCTATAATATTATAGACATCAGGACCCCTTCGACTGATATCTATATGTTTGACAGGTAGGTGAAAAGTCATTTTTTTTTCTGCCATCTAGATGTCTGATCCCGCCACCCCGACGTCTATATGCGATTATAGACGTCGGCTCCCCCTACAACCGACGTCTATATATACCACAAATATTAATTTTTAAATCGAATGGACGTCACATTAGTGAGGTCCCCGACGTATATGCGAGAATAGACGTCGATCTCGGGGGCAACTGACGTCTTATTTCTTGTTAAATAAGACATTACGAAGCAACAGTTACATGCACTTCATCGTTTTCCATCGCCTTTTCTCTCTGCGGCATTACATTTCCAGGTGAGTTTTATCTCTTTTGAACCATTTAAACTTACTTTTACTCCTATTAAAGTAGTCTTTCTTGTATTATCTTTCGTTTGAACTTATTAAAATGAGTTTTCGTTGTGTTTTGGTACAGTTTTTATCGTGTCTTTGGGTAGTGTAGTGCACCTTCTCCCGCTAGTTTCCTCGTAAGAAAAGCTTGCGTCTTTTGAATGTCTTATGGCATTTCAACCTAAAGCCGAGCCTGGATCCTTGCCTAGTTTTCATGTCACCGTATTCTTTTTCTTTCGCAGTTGGAATGGAACTAGGCAACGACTCAGGTTCGGTTTTGGGTTGAAATGCCATAAGAGATCTAAAAGACGCAATTTTTTCTTACGAAGAAACTAGCAAAGGAAGGAGGTGTTACTACGCTACCCAAAGACATGAACAAAACTGCATTAAAACACAACGAAAACTCAGTAGACGTCGGTTAATGCCAATGTCTGACGTCTGTAGTGCCCACAGACGTCGGTTCGTGCCATACCAGACGTCTTGATAGTGCCCGTAGACGTCTGTTAGTGCAATGTTTGGCGTTTGTATAGACGTCAGACATGGCATTTAACCGACGTCTATAACGACGTTGAAATCTGCAAGTCCGACGTTCCATTAACGTCACCCGTAAAGACGTCAGATCTAAATGTAACGTTAAAAGTCCAAAATAATTGACGTCTAAAACCCTTTCTGCACTAGTATTAATGTATAGTCAGTAAAATTACAATTATTTTATTATATTTAACCTACACAGATATCCTTAATTAAATCACTGTTGTTTTCGTCATTCTTATTACTATTAGATTTTATTATAGTAGTCATAATCAACTAGTAAAAACATTCACAACACCTAGTATCATATATGTTTAATAGAATTATTTTATAATTTTTTTCTGAATATTTCAAGGTTTATAGTACATATATTAGCAATAGCATGACGAGCGTTTAATCCTTACTTTGATCAGTTAAATATTTCTTAATTTTTTTTAATTCCTTCTATTTTTTTTTCTTTTTCCTTTCAAATCATTCACAACACCTAGTATTAAAGTTACATAGTCTCGTACAATACCACCATTCTATATAAATATATTCTAATTTAAGGTATCTATTATGTTATATAAAGTTCAGGATTCTAACTTATTTTATTACTTCTTCAACATTAACTATGATCCTCAATATAACATCTTATTTTAATAATATATAATCATTAAAAGAAACATTACACCTAAATGGTTGAAAGAATAAATAATCCTAAAAGAAAAGATACACAATACTATTATAATGATTTCACATATATAACCATAACATCAAATATACATTATATTAGGATTTTATACTTCTAAGAGTTTTATTACATTGAAGATAAAAGTATAATACTAATTTCCAAGACTGATGAAACATAAAGCGAAAATTGTCTACTTCTAAGCTTCATCGTCACTTTCGTCCTACACTGGATTAACTAGAACATCTACATCTGCTCACACCATTAAGGTGATTACCGCAAACAAGAAAAAACATCCAGACAGACAGACAAACAAAAAGGAAATAGTAAACTAATGTACCAAAACCAAACATATATCAATTTTATAGAAGTAAGCATATAACACAAATAAATCAATGAATTCTAAGACAAACAATAATCACTCTAGATTTGACCATTCAGGTACATCTATTGATGTCAAACTATTGGGGGATATGCACTTGTGTGTGGTGAAAAAACTCACCAACTCTTAACTCATTGGCAAACATATTAAATCGTATAAGTAATATACCGAAAAGTTCGGATATCATTTCCAAAGAGACTCGTGTAACACCAAACGATTGTATTATTTCTTAACTAGTCGAGACTAAAGAACGATTCCATTAATTGAGTGTTGAATGCAATTAAAATAAACATCATGCATAATTAGTAAAATGAACTTTTGTAGCTAAAACACTTGGAAATGGAAATAGATTCGAAATGATATGTAATGGTATTATTGGGTAAGATTTCACCTACTTCACTTTCATGCATATTAAAACACTTATTCTTCATTAAAATGGTAAAGTCAATCTACTAGTTTACTCAAAATCCAATTCCTTAGTATAAAGAGCCTAAACTTTCTTATTAGATTTCAGTCCCTTGAAAATCCTAATAAGTAACTTCGCATAAAGAAATAAGATTTACGACAACTAAAAGTCCAAGCTTTATACCTAGATATTATTTCCTTTAGGTAGCTTATTCCAAGTCTAGGTTCATAAGATATTTTTCAATGTCAAACAAACCAAAAATCAAGTTATGAGTGGCCAAACGATAACAAGCATTAAGTAAAGGAACACGACTACTAGCATTCAATGAAAGAAACAATATATATATTCAAAACATATTCATTTACATGAAAGTTCAGTGGTTATATCTTTCTCCAACAAAAAATGGAGTTAGCTCTCCCTTGTCATGGAAAGCTTAAGCTTATAATGGAAGAAATGAAGGAAAGTGGAGACCCAAGGAAGAAGAAAGGAGTGATCCCACACACCCAAGGTAGCCTCCAAGTGCTCCAAGAGAGTGTTTTTCATGTTTAGCCACCAGAAGATACAAATCCATTTTCATGTTAGCATTAAATAGGTAAAAAATGCCACATTAGCAAAAGTCGCGCTCAACACCCAGATAGGAGGGCACCCAGGCACTAACTTTGTGAACTGAATGGCGCTCAACGCCCTGGATGGGGTCCCCGAGCGCGAGATTTTCAAAGCAAATGGCGCTCAGCGCCCTGGCTGGGGCACCCAGGTGCCAACTTTGCGCATCAAATGGCGTTCAACACCTAGAAGGGGCGCCCAGGCATGGTCTTTACGAGGAAAATGGCGCTTAGGGCCCTTGGAGGGGTGCCCAGGCACGACCTTGGACTTCATGAGCTTATGCTTTTAATGTTCTTGGTGCTTATCCTAGGTTCCAGTGTCTTGATTTGGTTAAGGTTCTTCCAAAGCACAGAGTTAGCCTACAAAATAAGGGAATTAGTGATGATATCTCATAAGTATAACCTAACTACAATTATTTATAAAAGTAAGATAAAAGAAGGATTAAGCAAGTTTCAAGCTAAAGGGGAGCTGGTTTTGTCTCTAAAATGAACCTCGGATAATGGTAAGAATTACCGTTATCACCCACATGAAACTATCACATCATCAAACTATCACACAACAAGGTTAATTCGTCAAACATCTATGGCTAAGAAACAACCACTAAACTAAGGACCTCCTGTTACTCTTCACGACATACCCCATCCTCTCTACTTGAGACTAGATGTTATTAAGAGTGCTAAGATCATGCTCCATTTCAAAGCCTCAACATTAATACATTACATTATAAATCACCACAATAGAATCTTTCAAAGAGATTCATGAAATTACACCCACCACATATGTCATGCACATAACTGATAACACTCATCATAACCACCATACCATCTATGAAATTAATACCAAACATACTCACATTCATCACAATCATGTTATTAACCCAAACATGGTTTTATCATTTACATAATCATATACAATAAGCACATCATAAAAGGTATAAGTAAACTTAGTTAAAGTTGTGATATTTTTGCTTAACCACCAGATCTACTCGCTCAGCTAATAGTACCTGATAGTGCACCCACTCAACTAATAGTACATGATAGTACACTCGTTCAGCCACAAGATATGCTCGCTTAACTAAAAGTGCCTGACAATACACTCGCTGAGCGACCAAATCTGCTAGCTCAACGAGAAAACCACTAGAACTTACAGACTTAAAATTCTCCCAAAAAGTCACCTACCGAGTATATTTTTGCCCAGCAAATATCAAGTCAGTGAACTATCTAACTTTGACTTCACCTAGCGAGAATAAGCTCGCTCAACGAGTCTGCATAATTATGCAAAATAGGATTCTACAGATTTATGTCATTCTAATATTACAAAATCACTTTAACACTAACCATAGATGCTCAAAATAACCAAACATAAAATTATACATAATTCAATAACTCAAATCACCTCAAATGGCATCACAAATATACAACATATCTCTAATTCAACATACAATCACCAAGGATAACTCAACCCGCCTAACCCAACTCAATAGGTCATATTTCATCAATCATCTCAATTACACAAACCAACTATCATACAAACATATAATCAACAATTAAAAGTTGTCTATTAGTTAAAAATCAAAGTAATTAGCTTCCCTTACATTATAGAAGACCAAACCGCTGTAGAAAGCCTAAAACAGTTCCATAAGCACAAAAAGTCCTATATGCTCCTACGAACCATAGAAACATGATCAAGGTACACTATTAGGACCATTGATCAACAAATAATCGTATAGAAGACTTAAATGTCATATGCATCCATAACAGACTCGCATGCAAAAGAAGACAAAATAGACCAAAAAAAGAATAACAGAAAACAAACTTACTCTATATGAGAAATTGACCGGTCCAAATTAAAGAGATCATCACCAAGATCAATCCTACAGTCTTAGCTCTTTAATCAGATGAACAGAGGATCAGAACTCCTAGAGAGATCAGAGAACTCTAGAAAAATTGTTTCTAGAGAGATTGTGTGTTTTAAAGTTATGAGACTCGTTCATAACGAAATATTTATATTAAAACCCTTTAATATTAAATAATCGAGTCTTATTATTTTTAACTCACTACCACTTCTAAAATGTTATTTTCTAGGTCTTTAAAGTCAAAATATTTCAAATTATCCTATCCCAAAATTACCCAACTTTTTATGATTAAACAAATGGTGTAAAAAACGTATGCTACAACAAATTTTTAAATTAATGATGAATTTTTTTATAAAGAATAAAATTTATCGATGAATTTTATTGATAAATTTTAAAATTTTAATTATTGATAAAAGTGTTTATAGATAAATAATTCATAAGTAAAATTTGTCAATAAAATGTCAAGGTTTTCACTTTGGATATGGACCATTTTGTGGTAAAATCAATTGGTAAATTTATTGATAGTTGAATTATTTCAAAATGTGTTGATATTGTTTTTTTATAATTTGTCAGTCAATTTGTCAATAATTGAGTTTTTTTTTTTAATTTATCAAAAATTTCGTAATCAAGTCTGTTAGTAAAATAAGTGTCAATTTTTCTGTTTCTGACAAAATATTTATTATAAAATAATTAGATATGAGTGCGAAGAAGATAAAAAGGAAAAAACTGAGAAGGAAAAGGAATTGGTAATGATAACGTTAACAACAAAAACTATAACAACAAATAACAATAACAACAATGATGTCAATAAATATTAGTAGAAGCTTCAATAACAATGAAAAAAAAGGAAAGAGTTTAATATACAAACAATAGAAAAGGAGAGAGAGCGAATAAAATTATTATATAAAAATAAATTGATAACAAAAAGTTAATTTAATAAAATTTGTTGCAATTAAAAATGAGACATGTTTAAGTTTATTAAAATTAAAATTAATTTAAAACGTTCCAATTAATCATGTTTTGGTAAATAAAAATATTCTTTCATCTAATTCCATTAAAATAATGTTTTATGTCTTGCATTAATTGTTCTATACAGGTAAAATTATAAAATGTTTGAAATAAATATTGCAAGTTTAATTTTGAAAAAAATAATGGTTAAAATGAGAAATTATTGTAAATTATTAATAATTGTGTAACAGAATTTAGATAAATTAAATCGCAATCAACTCATATGCATTATGCAACTTAAGTCACAGATCCAACATGAAATAAATAAATTTTACTACTTTTATTTTCAATACTTTTCTTGTTCTAGTAATAAATTGAAATGTTGTCCCACTAATGGAACTTAAACATTAATTAAACATCCATAAAGAACAAACCACATTTAATTAGCAAGGTAATCATATTTCATACCATTGAATGAGAATTTATGAAGAAAAGAAGCTGTAAAATTTACATTTGAAAGGGTTGAAAATTGAGTTGCAACATAAATGGTAATAAATATAAAAACTCTATCAACTGTTGAAGAAGAAAAATAAAAAATAAAACTTGAATGCATGCACCATCATGATGATGATGATGATGATAATAGTGTATGTCCCACCACATTATAAAGCTTTTTCTTTTTCTTCGATCTATTAAATATCTAAAATATTATATCAGAAACAATCATGCACACTGAAAATGTAGGCATGTGATCCCATCAAACTTTTGAATTTTGATTGGTCTTTCATGTTCCGACATATTACTTGCCCCCAAAAAAAGAAGACAAAAATAGCTCTCAGAGAAACATGGCTTTCAAATTTTCTCCTTCTGTAATCCAAATCATAATGTTCTATAATATTATTATCAATCATTCTAAGTTATTCTGCAAAAATATATCTTATATATTCATAAATTATCACATCAAAAGTCATCCACTTTTCATTATAGTACCACTATTGTTGACTAAATCTATCATCACACCTTTTCTTTCAATGACCTCTCCATACGTGTTTTGTAAAGAGTAAAAATAAAAGCTAAAATCTTTTGTTTGCATTTTTTTTTCTTATGATTAAATTTGAATTATCATGTTTTTAACATATTAAAAAAACATTTTGGCTTGACTCTGAATAGTTTTATGTATGTACTATTATTAAAGTTAGAGATGAAAACATATGTTTTTCATATACTTTTAATTAAACTTGGAATTTTGTAATCATGATATATGGAGTTATTTAAGAAGAAATATAATTTTTTTATAAGAAATTAAAATGTCGTCTATGTATATAAATATAATTTCATAAATAGTTTTTGATAAAATTAAATTCAAATTTGCTTTTTAAAATAATATAAAAATTATTTAAAATTTATCATAATAAAATTTATCATTTATTGAATCCCAAATTACCTATAAATGTATAAATTCATCCTCATATCTTAGTATAAAAAAAATATGTTGGAATCTATACATAAGCTTATATAATATGGTACTCATCTCATTTTATAATTTTACAAGTTATATCCTTAACTCATTTTCTAAAACTGAAATATGAACACAAAAAATTGTAAAAAAAAAGTATAAAAGACTAAAACATTATATTCTATTTAAAATCTTAAAAAGATGGTGAATCTTTCTTCTTACGTATTGATTATTTTATTGTTTTTTCTTTACTTAAAGTAAAATCTACCATTTACTTTGAATCTTTAAGAATAAAATTTATGTCATGTTTGTCTGGAATAATTAAATGTAAAATTAAAAACTAAACTTTAAAGAATTAAAATTGTTATTGAATAACTTAAAAATTGAGAGCAAAGTTAGATTTGAAGATTAAAAGAGATAGGATGAAAGCGACGAAATAGGCGCAGGGTAAGGGACAAGGATCACCAATAATAGATGAATGGGACCTTTCTATTTACAGGACTGGAAAATAGAACTACAAACAAAGTCTTTTTTTGAACATCTTTTTATTATCAAATCACTCACCTCATAATACAAAACAAGTATTTACAAGTGTACAAATAATAATTTTCATGCTCTTATGATATTTATTCCAAACTTGGGGTAGGTACCATAAATTTTATTAAAAGGAAAATAGAATGAAGGACAATAATAAAAAATTTATGTTGTTTGTGGATTTCAGTGGAAGCAAGACTATAAATAATGATAAAATGAAAATTTTCATATTTTCAATAAATTTTTAATAGATGCAAAACTAACAACAGTGAATAAATTATATATATATATATATATATATATATATATATATATATATATATATATATATATATATATATCATTCAATATGCACTACTACAATAAGTACATCCATATATTATTTCCCCACCCGTATTCTTCAATCAGTTCGTATATATTATTTGAGTTATTTTTAAGTGTTATTAAGGTTTTTTCTCTTGGAAAAATAAAAAAAAGATATCAATTTTTTTTCTATCTTGTAGTAAAATATTTATAAGATTTGTATTTTTCTATTTTTACTTTTACTCTTGGTAGAAAACTAAATCTCGTATAAACAAGAAAATAGTAATTGTACCGTATGGATCGGACGATCATAAAGTTATCACCACAACCAAACATGTAGGACGGTCGTGGAGTTGGACGCAACTAAACTAATCGAGCGTATTAAAAATCCTGAACGACCGGACGGTCAAAGATGAACGTTCGGTTTGGACCAATAATTAAGCCTTTCTACAAAGGTTAAGGTAAGTGTTAATTAGATATATTAAACTGGGATTGAGCCGTAACTAAGATTTCGCTAATCCTAGATCAATGACAAAAACTATAAATACAGGTTAAAAGTAGGAGGTAAGTAGTTCACATTTACCGCATATTTATTACTAGTGTTAAGATATTGTACGGACGACCTACTGACTTTTGCATCAGAGATTTCGCAAGTTCACCTCCGAACGGTGGAGTGAAGAGGAAGACAAAGAACGTAGATCGGACGATTTTCTAAGAGAAATTGTGTAAGCATTGGGAGTTGCTTGACCTTACACCAAAAATAGTAATTAATATTGTCTTAAACATTAATAGTAATAATTAAATAAAAACTAAAAAATAGATAAAAAAAAAATGAAGGAATTACGTAATTGGTATCATTTAAAGACTTTGGATTTAAAGACACTTAATTATATATAAAAAAACCATTATTTTTCATAAACATTTTTTTCTCTCTTTAGTTTTATGAGAAATTTGTTTATCATTTTTAAGATTTGAGTCTTTCCTAGTGGCCGATGGTAAAGAGGAAGATATAACTTACCGATAAATTTTGTGTTTAGAATAAATTTCTCTTTACTTTTTTCTCTTAAGTTGGTTAGATATTGTGTTATTTGCATATCTATGAATGTATAATTACATGAGCAATTTTATGGGTAAAAATTTTACTAGCTCAGTGGTACCTTCAATTTTGGATTATGGATTTTTTTGATTTAAGCTTTGTTAAGACTAATAAGTATTTTAAGTAAGAGAAAATCATCTTCAATGCTATTTTGATGTAGAAATGAAATGAAGTTTTGATTGTTTGGAAGAGTTTCGGTTAGAAAGTTAGGGTAGCATGCATGAAATGACAACTGATGTAGTATTGTTGTCAAGGTTTTGGTTCCATAGAGCAGATAATGACTTATAATTAATTTGATAATTAATTATTATATTTTGAAATAGATTCTACTTTAAGCTAGTTCGAGAAGAAGGTAATTTCATTGATTGCTTTTGGAAGAAGTTGTGATATATATATGTGTTGGAGTAAGAATATAATAAATAGATGTGACATGAATGACTATTGTTTCTGTAGTTTATGTGTGGATTTAAAGATGAATAATGATTATTTCACATACTTGAATTTTTTATATATCTTTATTTACTTTTTATTCTCTTCTTTCTTAGAAAAAGACAAAACTTTACATTTTTATGACTATTTTATTCTTGTATTATGTGTCAAATGAATGTAAAAATGTGTCATAGTACTATTACTCTTTAAAGACTATATATAATTTGATTTGGCAGATAATGTTGGAAGTTCCACATCGACTAGAGATAAGGTCAATTTATAATATATAAGTGAGGTGCAAACCTTACTTTACAAGCCGATTTTGTGGGATTGAGTTAGGCCTAAAACCCACTTCTAACATGGTATCAGAGCTATGGTTAGAGCTTATCCTAGCGATATTTGTTGGGCATATTGTTCCATCCACTATTGGACCGTTATCGGACTACCCATTAATATTTAGTTTCACGCACGAGATGTCTATACCTCGACGTGAAGGGGGTGTGTTGGAAGTCCCACATTGACTAGAGATAAGACCAAATTATAATATATAAGTGAGGTTTGGTTTTGTGGGGTTGAGTTAGGCTTAAAAACCCACTTTCTAATAGATATAGTAAATGATTAGAAGAGTGGCATAATTTGTGATTAGAAAAGATAATGATAAGTGGGCATGAAAAGGTCAAAGGAAGAAACATAAGAAGCAGATGTTAACGAGGAAACTTGTGCAGTAGGTTTTTGTTTTTTCAACCATTGATGCATCAACTGCCTCTTCAGTATATGGACAACACTTTTCTAACTAACACCTTTTCATGTGCATCAGAATCAAGAACAACTTGTGGAGAGTATTGCACCAATAACTGTTACAATAATGATCAACAAAGAATAATTCAAGACCTTCTGCTTTCTTGATTTGATACTTCAACCATCTCTAACTTCTTATTTTAATTCACTTTCTTCAATTTTTTAAATAATTTCTTTGTGTTCTTCAAATCTTTCAAAATTTTTAATATTTTTAATTAAATGTTTATTAAGATAATTCATATACTAAGTATTTTAATTTTTTTATATTTTTTAATTGTTTAATTTATTTTGTTAGATAGATGACTTGCATCGTCATCTTATTTACTTGTATCTATGTATTAAGAATATAAAGTTCTATAATGAATATAAAAATAATATTATAGTTATAAAATGATTGATAACTTTTATTTTATTGTTATCAGATGTGTTGGATAACAAAGTTGTCATGTTTTTTAATGACACAAATTATTTAGCACATTAAAATATGTATGCTAGATAACAAGACAAAATAATAATTACTGAAAAATATTATACACCGATTCAATTGAAAAATGTAAGAAAAATACTCAATAGATAAAAGAAATTCAATAAAAAGCTTCATTGAAAATAATTAAATTTATCAAATATTTTTTTACAGTTTTTTGCTTCTATATAAGTTAATATTTTTTCTCCAAGTGTTATCTCGTTGATTCTGTTTTTTCACCATTGAAACGCAGTGCGAGAGAAGGATTGGAAGAAAACAAGCCAAATAGAAGACGATTAATTAAGTTAAATTAATTCATAGTTATTTGGATTTGCTGTATTAAGTATTTGATCAATGTTGGTTTCTTTAATTTAATGATGTTTGTTTGGTTTAATAAATAGGTTTAATATTGTCTCCAGTCGTGTTTAATATTTAATTAGACTGTTACAGTTTTGTTTAGCTCATTAAAAACTCTACTGTTAAAAAAATAAAAACGTTAAAGTTTCTATGTCATTGATATAAGTTAATATTTAATTAGTTTATCTTTTTAAAAATTATCTACAGAAACATATTAAATTTGAAACTTTAGTCCTAATTCTCATGAAACCATGTATTATTATTATACAGCCACTAATAAATATCTATTTTGTAACATATATATGTCATATTTTTTTTTGCTAAAGAAGTTTAAGAATTTTTTACGCTAAATTAATTCAAACAAATATTAATTTATTTGTTAATTAGATATTCAAATAAATAATATGCTTACTTTTCATGATTTTATTTCAAGATTTAAATAAGAGTATTTTCAAATCATCGAATAACATTTCACTTTTTAATTCGATTTATTTGAATAATTGAGTGGTTGAAATAATTTTTTATTTATAATTCAAACATAAATTTATAATTCAAAGAAACTATATATACAAGACCATTTTTTAATTTGGAAAATTTAAAGGTGGAAGCTAAATGTGTTGAAAATTCCACATGCTGTGTTTGGTGAGTAGCAATGAATAAGTAAATGTTGTTATACCTATAGCTACCTTACTTAATTGATCTTAAATAATTTTTTAGGTTGACGGGTATTAAAACCTTGTCAAAGCATTGCTTAATTTGTCCTAACTTTCACAGCATTTATTAACCCATTTATTCAACAAATATTAATATATCTAAGATTAAATTTATATTCTTTCAAAATTAGAGACTATTATTATTTTGGATTATCTTGTTATTAATATATACCACTCAAAATATTTATCAGTTTTAATGATAATTAATGTTTTGTTAAAACTATTTTGAGTGTCACGCTAATTTTTCTACAATCATGTGTTTTATTTCATACGCAAGAAGCCATTTGTGACTACTATATAGTACGAATGCTTTTATATATGGTGAATATGTTTAATTCTATAAAAAAAACATATAAAATAATTTTCTTTTAATAAATAAAAAGGAATTTTTAAATTGTGTATCGGAGGAAATTATCCTATATAAACTATATCGAAATTTTAAAATTATGCACTCGATATTCAACTTGCTTTTCTTCATGTAACCAGTGAAGACATAGGTATCGTTAACTGATTAATAAAAGATTTTAAACACAGATCATTCCTTTTTAATTTTTAAAATATTTTTATTTCTTTTTTAAAAAAAACCTTTATTTTTATTTATATCTTTATTCTGTAATAAAAAGAGTAAAACAAAACGCTTATAAATATTTATTAAAATAAAAGAAAACTTACTATTGCATTTATTAATTTCATTAAAAATATTAAATTAAACTCATAATAACGGTTAAAAGTTCTATATCAATTATACATAAGAGTAATATAAAATATATATATATATATATATATAAATCTCATTTTATTAATATTCTCAGACATTGCTTTCAGTATAGGTTAAATATTATTTATATAGATCTTCGTCTCTTGTTTGAGAGGTTTTTTAAAAATGACGTTGTAATTGAGTTTTAAGTTTCAAAAAGATAATATATAGATTTGATGATTAATCGTAATAAATCATCGTTTTTCTTAGTCTCAACTGACTTCATAGTATTACATAGACTGGTTGTGAAACATTATAATAATGGTTATGTGATATTATGTAAGTACTTACATAATTTTATTTTTGTCATTGTATTTTTATTTTAAGGGTATAAAAATGATTTTTTTCTAAATGTGAATTAAATTAGACTTAACTTACTTAATCTGCGGTTAAATGTATTCAAGTTAAGTTAAAGGTAGATCTATTCACAATTCATTAACAATAACCTTTTATTAATTTTATATTATTTTTTGAAAAAAAAAATCATTATAATTGTTTTCTACTTCTAATTATATATAGGTTGATAATTTTATTTTTCTCTAAATACTATATTTTTGTTTAATAATATTTGATTAGTTTAAATATTTATTTTATTTGCTTAAGTTATATAATCAATTGATAGTTTAATTTTCAACTACTATTAATAATGTTTAGTAAAATAGACAAATATTTTAATTGTATTATTATAAAACAATGAGTAAAAAAGTTGAAATGTAATAAATATATAAAAAAAAGTGAAAGCTTAATAATATCATTAACTCAAAATCCATCAATTTATTATGGATCGACTTAGGTCACAAAATTTTTGTCCCACCAAAATGTGAATTGAATTGAGTTGATTTTTTATAGTTCGATCCGTGATGAACCAATGTAAGTTAAATTTAATCACTTTGACGTCTCTTTGAATTTAATTAAATTTTATATTATGAATTATAAATTAACCTTGGTATTGAAGTACTTTATGCATATAATCTTTTAACTTAACAGACGAATAACATCATCAAATGGTAGCTTAAAGAATTGAAGTTGAATATTGTACAGTTGACCTTGACCCCAAATTTGAAAATAAAAGTAAAAATATTTTTGCAGTGTCATATAGAAAGGAAAAAGTTATATAATTATTTGGATATAATTTTTCTTTGTCGATAAAAAAGAATATATAAAATGGAAAACCCTTTTAAGCGTTCTATTCCTTCTATTAAACCTTGTACAACTCGTGATCTGGACCAAAATAAGTATTATGTTGTTGTTAATGAGTTGTATTAGTTCTATTTCTTATTAAAGTTGCAGAAGAATTGGATTCTAGACAGATAGTTTCATTTGTCCTATTTCTGTTATCTGTCCTAAATAAAATCTTAAGAAAAAAATATACTTACATTTAAGATTTTTTTTCCTTTATTATTATATATTTTTACTCCTCTCATATTAAAACAATTTTATTATTTTTATTCAATATATCTGATCATTAAAATCTAGATAAAATGTGAATATAAGTATTTTTTACTTATTTCATAAAAGAATAAGGAGAAGAATATTTGAAAATAGAAGTGAAATTCGAATGTTATGGGATTTGGAAGCACAATGTTTGTTAAAGATTTATTGTAAAAAATTATTTAGTTTTAAGTGATTATTAGGGTTACTTGTTTTCAATAATGAAAAGACATTTTTAATAAGATTGTATAGTAATCACGTGAAGAAAAAAAGAGAGTAAACAAATATAGAAAGAGGAGAAACAAATGCATAAGTTAGTTAAAAAAAGAAAGAGCAATTTTATTAATAAAAGTAACTTTTTACTTTAGAAAAATTAAGCATATTGCTTTGTTTTCCCTTTAGTTTATATTAATGGTTGTATTTTAACCCATTTTCAAACAAGTTATTTCTTTGTAAATTATGTTAATTTTTTTTCAATTATTTCTAGTGAACTAATGTTAACGAGTTTATTTAAAGTTTTATAAAATACTTTGGAAAACCATATAAGTTCTGAATATTTTGAGAAATTGTTGAGTAGTTAAAAAAAAACTAAATAAAATAAAAGTTATGATTAACTACCACCTAAAATCGGAAACAATAATCGACTACATTCAATAAATTCATTCGTGATTTTGAATACATTTGCAGAAATAATGAGATTTGAATGTTGAATCTTATTCAAACTTTTCATTATTATAGTGACCCTACTATCTAAGCTAATTCATAATACTTTCATGTCTAATAAGATATGTCACATGGGAAGGAAGTAATGATAAGGATGTATCAATTAATATAACAAAATAATAATGAAATAAGCCGTAGAAATAAATTCTCTTGAAGGAATTTGTGAAAAAAAAAATCATAAAAATAATTTTTAAAAGGAATATTTTCTACAATAAGAGAAACATATTTTTTTTACATTAACTAGGAAATCTGTCAATATAAGATAATAAATTATGAGTCGTCCACGTAAAAAAATTCATTTATATTCAATAATATAAGAGATTTTAATTACATATAGAAACAATGTATACAATTAGACAAAAACAAATCAAATTAATTGTTCCTTCTCTTAAATAAGAAAAATATGACAAAATGTCAAAACAGAAATTACGAAACTTTCTCTATTTTTATATCTCAAATTAATGGTCCAACCATTCAAAATAACCCACCACCCTTGATAATATTTTTCTTTAATTCTTCTTTATGCTTAAAAATCTACTGTAATCTCTCTACTTAAATCAATAAGACAAATAAAATTTAGATATTTGAATTTATCCTTTAAGAGGAAAGCCGAAAAAGTCAACCGGTAAACTAATTATTATATGAAGAATAATAATTGACAGCTTGAAGAATCTTAGGTTCACTTGTATAATGTTTAAGTTTATAATTATATAAATGATAAGTAAACATACAATTAATTTATATTAGTATAAAATTATATTAAATTCTTTAACATAACAAAAATTGCAGATAAAAACATCATACACAAGTTATTCCACAATTAATATTATAAATCCTAAAAACAATATTATAAATTCAATATCCATGGAATAAGAAAAAGACTCTTGCTATTCTTTGCACCAACATCTCACATTTTGCTTTCATCTTCATTAGTACTCTTGCTATTCTATTAAAGAAGATGATATATATATAACAACTATATATAGTTCAAACAGATAGAAATAAGTAGTGAATAACGTGTATTGATACAGGTACACATATCCCTATATGTGTACGACTTGACCTTTAAGAGTGCCCTAATTTGTAGGTCATTGTTCACTACCATAGAAGCCTAGCTATAATAATCCTTGCTTTATATTATGTATATCATAAAGGGACAAAAGAAAACTATAAAGATGAATAGAGATGGTATAAACTTCAAAACTGGTATGAAATATGAACCAAAAAGATGAAGCTATGTATATATGAAGAAATTAATGGAATGGAATATGCTGACACCCTGTTGTTCTGGTTGGGAAATTGAAACCAAAAAACTGAATAATGCTTATAGCACAGAAATGGGAACTCATGATAGTGAAGATATGTGAGGGCCTGCGTTGAGTTTTCCATTCAAAGAGCAACAATCCCACATGACCTTTTCAGACTCAACTTAGCCAAAACTTCTCTGCATAGGAAATAGACAGCTTCATCATCTTTCCATGCTGTGCCTTATCTATCTTAGATTTGACTATTGTAAGAGAGAGAGAGAGAGAGAGTCCAATAAGCTTTGTTTATAATGCTGTAGACGAAGGACCACCAATATTTGGTTATTTAGTTTGCCCTTTTCTCCTTGCATTTATATGCATGCATGGCAATGCCGTGTTCCGGTACACATGTACTCCTTTCATTATTTTCTTTATTCAAAATTTAAGAAAGTGTAATAGATCTCGTTACAATAGGTTCCAAACCATAACTCTGATATTAAATTATGAAGTGAGCTTTTAGACTAACTCAACCCTACAAAACCGGCTTGTAAGATGAGGTTTGCATCCACTTATATATTATAATTTGGTCTTATATTTAGTCGACATATGGCTTCCAATAAAAAATTCATAAATTTGATTGTGTTTCATTGATACTGTTGTTGGAAGTCCCACATCGACTAGAGATAAGGCCAAATTATAATATATAAGTGAGGTGCAAATCTCACCTTACAAGCCGGTTTGGTGAGGTTGAATTATGCTTAAAACTCACTTTCTAATATGGTATTCTCTCTGCCTGTTTCTGGGTGCAACAAATGCTTTTAAGAAGGGCCAGCCAAATTTCTTGTGTTTTATTCTGCTTCCTGATATATGATGCAACTAAGATAGTTCAAACTCCACATCTGAATTTCTCTTCCAAACTGAGATATAATTGGTATAGCTGAACTTAGGATCATTATCTGTGTGATGTTGTTGGTGTCTTCTTGTAGTAATATAGTTGTGGTTTGATCCTTTATGCACACAACATCATGTGAAAACATAATGAACGTAGACTCCTATAGCTAACATCATGCATATACCCCATTTCTTCTTCTTTCTGGAAAATCTTATTCAAAATGCAGGTGTTTTAATGCAGAACATGTGCATCTGTCTCCTACACATTCAAATTTTTTATGTAAGATTTAATTTTTAGATAAGATTTATATTCAGTTATATAAATTTTGAGTGGCATCAATAAATGTACAGTGAAGTAGTATTTCCATCATAAGTAGGTTTAAGAAAGGAGATAGATATTGCAGTCATGTTAACAGAAAATTAATGAGGACACTTTACCCAATTTAATTTTTTTTTTTTGCATCTTTTAATTTAAATAGATTTGAGGTGATGGAAATGTGGGGTGTGAGATTTTGATTTCTATCTTGAGGTGAAAAGAAAGAAGAGAAAATCAACATTTAAAAGAAAGATTTTTATTTCTATCACGTAAGATTTTTTTCTTTTTACATTTACGTAATATATTATTTAATTTTCTCATTTTGATGTCAATATATCTAAAATGAGAAGAGAAATAGAAAAAGAATGGAACCTTGATTTATTGAATAATGTAGTAAACACAATCCATTATGTTTCTTGTTTTACACTATTAACAATTTTAACAAAAGTAATTAATGAATCCAATAATTATGGATTTAAAATAGTTTATATTTTCTTTAAATTTAAAAAGAAATAAAAATTAAGATGAAAATTAAATATAACTAAAGTATCTAACATGGGAAATCACATGTTAGATAATTAATATTTTGATTTACTTTTATTTTAAACAAATTTCAATTTTAGCCTATTTAAAATTAAAACAAATTAATTTAAAAGGATTTTTTTAAATAATATTAATAAAATAAACTAAATTTATATAGAAGTATAAAATTACATATATTAAAAGTTTAATTATTTTTTAAACCTGCGTAAATTGATGAAATGTTATTATCAAAATAAATTTAAATATTATTTTAATTTTATAAATTAATTATTTTAAATTTAATTCACACTCATTCTTAAATATAAATTTATTATAACTTAATTATTGTTTTTTTCTACACTCACTTTTCTCCTATTTTTTCTTAAATCAATTAAAATCAATTTCAATTTTATTTTATTTTTACTTTCACCTCCAATCCAAAAACATGGCAATGATGATCTTTTCAAAGAAGAAAAACATTATGGGAGAATGAAAAGTTGACATTCAATGTCTTAGAAGGTTGAGACACTCATAACACAGCTGACCTAAATAACCATGTCATCATTCATGTTAACATTATTCAAAGCATTGGACACATGGAATATTGAATCAATTTTGAAGTCATAAAATACTTTCTCCAACTTAGATATATGCAATCATATCTTCTTTTGATGCCTATCCTTTTTCAAGAAGAGATCATCACAAAGAAGTAGAAAAATTACGATTTCACAACAAAGCACTAATGCTCAATCATAATGTTATATTTATTGGTTAACTTCACAGTTAAACTAATATGTTGATTGTAACACATTCAAAATATTACATAACCATTAAATTTAATGTAATAATATAAAAAAAAAATTATATTAACTCTTCATAACCATCACCATTATAATAATATAAAAAATCAAATATCACATACTTACCATGCATGGAAATACTTGAAGAATAGAATATATTAGTTAAATTAATATAATTGTAAATTAAAATCTAAATAGGTAGTATATCTAAAGTTGGTATATGCAGTTTTAATTATGTATGTCAATTAGGACTCTAAAGAAGACATTTCAACAGTTAAACAGTGAAGAAAAAGTTTTTGTATGTGTTAGAAAGGTGAGACAAATCACATGCATATAGAAGAATTAATATGGCATGAGAAGCTCCTTCAATGGCACAGAATGTTAAACCTAACGTGAGCGTGTTGAAGAAGAAGATGACAAGAGTTAATGCTTCACCATATCTCAACTCTGTTCTGTTGCTTCTCATATTTCAAAACATAATTTCCTCATGCCTGTCTAATACATATGCCAACATATTTTGGGTCTAATTGTGTTTTCATTTTATGAAATTTGAGGTAGTTTTAATTCTCAATTTCTTTTAAAAATAATTCTTTTCTTAATTAAAAAAAGTTATTATTTCAGTTTTCGAATATTAATGAGAGATTGATTTTTATTATAGAAATTATAAGATTTGAAATGTAATATTTAGTAGATTATAGTTTTAATGTTTCAAATTCTATCATGCATTAATACTTCAATTTGGATTATATATATTTCTATCATAGGATATTATAGTATCTAATTTATATAGTAATAATACTTTTATGATAATAATAATTTATAATTTTTATTTTAACAACATTTAATACATATTTAATTTTAATTTGGATTCATACCAACAATCATATATTTGTAATGTTTTTAAGAATATTAATATTTGTACATTTTTTTCATATATATATATATATATATATATATATATATATATATATATATATATATATATCACGTATTGTATTTAATTATTTTTAAAATAAGCGTATCGGCATATTAGCATATAAGATACATATTTATGTATGGTATCTATGCATCATAATTCAAATTAATGTTTAGAAACTAAAATTATTTTTATTTTCTTTGATTTTGGTGGAATAGGACTTTTAAAATTCAACTAAAATTACAAACATTCCAAATTTTTACTTAAAAACATAATTAACCATCATTAAAATTCTTTTTCATTTCTTTACTCCGTGCAGGAAAATTATTAATATAAGTTTATTATGATGTTATTGCTTATTCTCAATAAATAATATACTATTCAAATTTATAATGTAAACAGTCGATTTTGTTAGAAGTGGGTTTTAGGTCTAATTCAACCTCACAAAATCGGTTTGTAAGGTGAGGTCTGCATCCCACTTATATATTATAAATTGATCTTATTTCTAGTCTATGTGAGACTTCTGACATATTTAAGATAAAATTCTAATTATTTTAAGTTTAAATAATTGGTTGGTTTGTATTTGTTGAAAAATTTCGCATAGTTTTCTATATTTGAATTGATTTCAATATAATTTTGAAAATATGTGATAATTAAATTAGTTTCATTAATACTATACTAATAACATTACAAATGTATGATTACGTGATCTTCTAAAATTTGTTAGTCTTTTTAAAAAATTAAAATAAAATTGTCACATGTCAAATCAATCTCATGACTTATGATAGTGACAATAGAATCATATACCATCATATATCAATTTAATCTTAAATTTTTTAAATGAAATAATTCCGTTTTTTTAGAAACTAAAAATAAATCTAATTTTTATGTAAAAGTTATATTGATATTTTTATTAAATATTTTAGAAATTATTTTAAAACTAATTATATATTTTTAAAAATTATCCATGTTTCTCAGTTGAGAAAGTACGTTCCTGACTCTTCTCACGTGTTCGAAGCTGACGCTGTGCAAGTCAAAGAAGATCTCTCTATAGAGATGGAGTCCATCAGAGTGGATGAGAGCTTAACCAAACGACCTGATGAAAAACTACTAGACTTATTAAGGTCATATGGGACAACAAAACGGGTGATTCTACTTGGGAGAGAGAGGAAAAGATGAAGAAATCCTACCCTCATTTGTTTTCTGGTAAGTCAAATTTTTGGGACGAAAATTTTTGTTATTGAGGAGAATGTGATAACCTTTAAATTAAAAGTAAAAATTTTAATTATATTAAAATAATAAATTTAAGTTTTAGAAAAATAAAAACTCACAACAACTTATTAAGACACTTCAGAAACGTGCATTCCATTTTGTCTCCTTCAAAACAGCTATGTAACCTTGCCCTCTCCAAAAGTCATTCTTCTCTCTAGATTCTTCGCTCATTGAGCCACCGGATCTCCGTTCTGAAGGTGCCTAGGAAAACTTGAAGTCACAAGCTTCAAATTGCACCGATCAAAATTTCAATTGGGTGGGTAAGTAGTTCTTCATTTTCTTGGCTGTTAGGAGAAGAAACCATTGAAACAAAATCTTGTGCGGTACTGTAGAAATTCCAAGTAAGGGAAGCTAGACTCTCTCATTTTGTGTGTATTGAACTGTGCATGGATTGAATGCATGTTTAGAAACATGAAATGTATGTCTGGGAAATTGTTATGTGCTGGTGTGACTGATATATGAATTTAGAAGTATTAATTGGGAATTAAGGTATGTGTTTTCTGGTCTGTGAACTTTGTAGTGGTGTATGTATGAAATAGAAATTGATATGAAATTGTATATGATGTGGGAATTAAGTGTTGGAGGTTGTGACTTCAAGATATGTAGTCTATTAGGAAAACATTTTGGTTAAGTATAATGGTAGAGTCAAAATTTAGGGAACTAGGCTAGTGATTTTTAGAGTTAAAGGTTAGAGTTTGGTCTAGGTTATTAAAGTCTCTTAGTTAAGGCATTTAGAACTTAGTAAAAGCCTCAAAATAACCAAGAACAATTTTCAAATGATAAATTCGAAATTAAACCTCTAAACAATTAAAATTTGAAGTTTTAGATCATAATTTGATGTCTAACCACTAGGGATTGATGTTAGAAAGGTTTGTAAACATTTAGACAAGTTCAATTCATCATAGGGATTGATGTCTAACCACTAGGGATTGATGTTAGGGATGTCACATATATATTTTCATAATTTAAATAGGAATGGGATAAAGACAATATATAAACTAGGATATGTGTGGAGATGACGGGACAATGCAAATATATACATACATATATACTCATTCGATTCCATATTAACCATAATCATATCTAATTAATATTAAAATTCTCCGTTAAACCGATATGACTTCCAACAAAATTTATACGATGTATTTATTTGTCATTATTAAGTCGAATCATAAACCACACAACGTAGTTCATATCCATTTTAACTTGAAAGTTTTTTTTTTTTTTAAAAAAAAGATTAGTTAAAAATAAAAACTAAAATAAAAAAATAAAACTATTCAGAGAAATTTGTAAAGAAACAACAATATATCCTCTTCAATGTATTATACGTGCTCCCTCTTCAGCAATAATTTATTTCTAGAAAAAAATAAATCGTCATGTGATAATTTAATCTTAGTATTGAACATCAAACAAACATATTAAATATTTTGAGAAGTGATCCAACACTTATTTTACTGCAGAAAAAAGAATTTTCTTTTTAAGAAAATAAGTTATAAAAGCTTAATATTATAAAAATTACTCTATGAAGATTCCATGCTCTTACAAGATAAAAAGATAGAAAAGAGGAAATTATATAAATATAATAAACAATAATAATAACCGGTAACGATTAAATATGAAAAACATTTGAAACACACTTTTTTAATTTAGTAAAAAATTACTTTAACAATTTCACAATTATTCAACGTATGTATTATTGTTTTTCCATTAATAAAAATAAATATCAAATGAGTATAGGTGTGTTAATTTAACAGCGTATTTAAGTTACAATAAAAAATCATAATCCACTTGCTCTTCAGTTCAATAATCTTCTCTGGAGCTTTTACAAGATAAATCACATCACACTTATATCTCTTTAATTTTAATATAAATTTTTATCTCCCAAAAAATATAAAAATTATTTAATTTTTAAAAATATTTATCTCACAAATTTACAAATAAAAACTTAATTTAATAAAATAATATCTTTATTATTATTTTCCGGAGGATGTACAAAATAAAGATATTATTTAATAAAATAATATCTTTATTGTCCCAACAGGTTCTGCATTGTTGCAGAGCTTTGAATTTGCAAGTTCCTTACACTGTGATTTCTGCAACAAAATAAATTACCGTAAATCTTATTTTATAAATTGATTTTGTAAGATTAAATTAAACTTAAAATCTATTTTTAATATGGTATCAGAGACGATTAAGAAACGGATTAAAAGACTATTACAGCGATTCTACCACCGTCAATATACTTGTGCACTATTTTATGTGTAGCTTTCAAGTACCCTACTTTTTTTGGGGATCATGTTTCCCAGATACTCTTCTCACTTCATATCAACTTATTATCATTCACTTAAATCACTTCACACATTTTGTTCTTATCTGCACTTCACTGTGAACAACTTCACCAATCTTCTTCGCCATTATTCCAATTTACAACAATATCAATTCGCAAAATCTGTACCTCAATATATAGGCTTCTTCTTTGATGAGTTGGGACGTGCAGTACCAAATCACGATTTTAGTTGGTGGTTGGACATGAAATTAAAATAAATTTCAACCATGTTTTCTCTTTCTTAATTGTGCACAATCTTTTCTTAATTTTTGTATATTTCATTGTTTATTGGCATTTTTTTTATACTTTTATTCGTGTAACATCCCAAAAATATATTATAAAACTATATTAAGAACCATTACAGATATGATAAAATAGAACAATTATATTTATAGACCAAGATATAAAGTATAAACTTTACAATCATCCAAAATAATCATAAAATTTAAAACTTTATATATAACTTAACTATTACAAAACTATATAAGAGTTAATATAAAACTAACTACTCTGCAGCGTTTCCTTTGTCCAAGGTCTGTTCCAGAGACACCTCATCTCCCTCTGCTCACACTCACAGGATGATCATTGCAAAGGAAAGAACACCAATACATACAAAACACAAGCACAAACAACAGGGTAAGCTAGTTTAAATAAAAGATTAATCAACATACTCATCAAGCACATTACATATAATCATACAAATCAATTAAACCATAAAACACTTTATGCATGACACAACACTGACTTTGACTGTCCGGACATAGAATGATTGTCGAGCTATGGCGGGTTATGCACTCATGGTGGCTTCTACTGCTTTACAAAGTCATTACCAATGAGTTTCACCCTACCCCACTCACGAGGTTAGTATGTTCCAGGCCTTGGAGCATACTGGAAGCCTCGAAGACTAAGACCTCCTGCTACTCCTCATAACATGAATCAATCCTCTCTACTTGATAATGAAAGACCATTGGAGTTTCAAGATAACCCCTAAGACTGAGCTCCTGCATTCATTCTAAATACACTTGAACCTCACCAAGAGGATTCACTTTGAAACTTTACTTTTACCACTTTGAAACCATACTTGCACTATGAAACACAACTCATGACATGATCAATCAAATACTATAATACACATTCATACATACTTCACAATTAGTCCAAAACTTCATTTAAATCAAACTAGAACAAGGAAATAAAGAGTAAACTAAAACCTGGACCAGTAGCGCATACCCTTGCTGAGCAACTACAGAGTGTTCTTGCACAACAACGCAACTCGTTGTGCGAATCCTCAGACAATGTTATCATATCCCAAACCATTCGCTTAGCGATCCAACTCGCTGAACGAATAAACTCCCAGTGGTATCAGACTCTAACCCCTCGCATAATGCCCCCAACTCGTAGTAACTAGATCTTAGAGAAAAAAATGTTTTACATAAACTATTTTTATATGCTTCTTAGTAGGCGATACGAAACCACACAAATATGAAACTATAGAAAGGTAAGAAGAGCAACTCTAAAAGAGAAAGTACAATTTCTATTGAATGAATGGAATTAAATGAGTTAGGTATCCAGATAATTACCTAGAAACTATAGTTATGTAAAACTGTATATGAATTTAGCTAGATCTTAGAAAGAAAAATGTTTTAAATCACATTGACAATGTGATATCTTCACACATAATCCAAGAAATTAAACATTGACCATGTGATATCTTTACACATATGAAACTAAACATTTTTAAAATGTTTAAACTAGAGAAATGATCTCTTAATGGTCAAAGAATCTTACTCGTCGTGATATCTTTTCAGTTTTGAGCATTTAGTGTTACCATGTTATAATTGAGTTATACTCATTTCTAGAATGTCTGTGATTGCAAACAATTGAAGCAATGGAAAACATTTTTATGGGAAAACGTTTTTCAAAGAATTTTTGCGTAGAAGATGAATTAGCTTAAGCAAGTGGAGAAGACTCCTGTGTGTATATACAACTTTTGTTGACGATCAAATTTTTGTGACTTTCAAATTAGAGGATAGAAAAAATTTATTACGGTTTTTTTTTTCTTTTTTACATTTCTATACTTATATTTCACACCAACATGTTATTATTTATTTGTTGAATTTTATATTATTTGGCATTTAAAAACTAGTGAAAGTGAATTATTTATGTTTTTAGAGATAATAACATATATATCTATAGTAGAAACATAGTATGTAGGACATGTTAAAATCACGAGTCAGACAATATGGTCACAGAGAATACTGGAAGACATTGTTAAATCACAATATCGGTCGACTATTAAAGTCGATATTTATTTTTAAGATCTAAATTATAATTATTACAGTGAAATCCATACATAATTTTTTATTGTAAAGTAAAGTTGGATATAAATTTTTTTTTATCTTATCTTCCCTTATTAATTTTTATTAATTGCGAAAGGAATTAAATTGAAAAATATTTCAAACTCAAACAACATAAGTTTTTTCTAAATTGCCTTGTTCGTAAAATAATAATATTTAAAACAAAATAAGGACATTTTTTTGTTAAATAATGTTTGTGAGTAATAGGTGGTAAGTTCAGAACCATGTAGGAATCAAAATTAGACATATAGAAGATATTAATGAAAGCTTTTTAACTTACATAACCTCTAGTTAATAAGGGGCATACTAGTTCAAAGGTTCGTTTAGGTACAAAAAATAATAATATTTTTTTAAGGTGCCTATTTATTATGGAGTGTCAAATGCCTCCATCATTACTGAAAATGTGAGTGAAATAAAATAAATTTAATTCGAATAATAAAACTATAGAGACCAAAGTAATTTAAACCAGGTTTAATTCATTGAATGAGTATAATAGAAAAGGATGAGATAAAATATTCTAAAATATTTATTTAAATGAGAGTTAAAAATCCAAAAGCACCAGTGGTTTAGTGGTAGAATAGTACCCTGCCACGGTACAGACCCGGGTTCGATTCCCGGCTGGTGCATTTCTTTGAGAACTATGATGAAAGATGCATATGATTGATGGGTCGATCATTGTTTCATCTAAGAATCGTAGATGAATCATATGCAGATCTGAGTTCTCCCTTTTTTTCCTTTTTTTTTGGTTTACTCGCTGTTGCTTCAGAATCTGCATTTGAAAGTGATAAAATGTCTAAACATAATAAAGCTTAAATATAAATGTACAAAAGTGTAAACATAAATTAAAACAAGTGAAACTAAATTAAAAGTAACAGACATGCAGTTATAATTGACGAACAAAAGATAAAATTAGAATGGTGAGAAGACATATATAGCAAGTGCGCTTTCAATGAAAAAGAATATAAGATAGAATTAGAATGGTGAAAAGACACACGTTAACAATTGCACTTACAATGATGAGAAAAATATGATAAAACTTTAGTTATAATTTATTTTTGTTGTCTATTTCCCAAATGATGAAATAAAAGATTTGATTCATGACATTACAAAAATATTCAAATAATAATATGATGACATTCTTAATCAATTTCAGTCCAATCTATTCCATTCTATAATGTTCTGATCCATTTTCTATCATCAAACATTGACTACAATTTTCATAAGAAAAAACATTGACTATAGCTTGTAATCGGAGGAGTAAAGCCTCTACTGAGAATCTTCAAAAAATGCAGTAGTTGTTGGAAACAAAATGAGGGAAGAAGTCTTCATAGACATGGGAATGGGGGGTAAGTTAGATAGCCAATTAGATCAGTGATGGATGTTTTCAATAAATAAACAATGATAAATAGAAGTACAGAATTACAAGCTATCCTTATGGCTATAGAGAAAATATAACACTAGCTTGTGCTTTCAATATAAAACTGCACAAAATCCTCACATCTTTTTCATTTTCTCAGATCCTAACCTTACTCTCTCTTTATATAAACACTGAATAGGAAAGGAAACTGCATCCCTTTGATGCACAGAGAAGGTAGCCTTAAAATCCTCATCCACCAAAACGGTGAGAAGGAAATTTTACCTAAACTACGCAGCTATGTTAGTGGGATGAGCATTAGAGCTTCCACAGGGTCTTGGTTGCAACTAGAATGTTCTCCCTGCCGTGTGATTCGGGTTCTTTATTATATATAGAGGGCTTCCACTTCATTGCATGTGCAACACGAGCTACTCTTTCAATTACTTCAGGGGTATCCCTCACCACCACAGTTCCTTCTGGGCGTAAAATTCGATCCAATTCCACCATCAAATCAACAAGGTTACATCTGCAATGAAATCATGAGGCAATCAGGGTGAGTTCATAACTTATGTGAACAGTTGTGTCAGCAAGGATGATACAGTATGACAAATACTCTCACTTTTTTGTTTGCTAGTATCTGAAACTCAAAACTACATTTGACAGTAATCTTTTGTTTATTAAGTAGTAAAACCATGACTGTAAGCACATGCATACTTGACTTTGGTACAAAACTAATATGAAACTAATGGGCTGCACCTCAATTAAGGTAGCAAGTTTTTGCTAACGCTTTATCCAATTATTCATGTTAACAGATATTTGAAAGCATCAATTGAAATTTAAAATTCATAAACGAAAATTCAATCACATTATCATGACCCCAAAAAGTCCCATGACCAGTATGGAAAATGTAGAAGAAGCCAGGTCTGTGAATTCAAATTTGCACTTTAGAATGAAAATACCTGTTTTTGGCAGAGGCAGGATCCTTTATAAGTGATTCGATGTTTGTTGCATGGATAAGATCATAGGTGCGAGGATACGTTGAGAAAGGTTCACACCTGGGAACATTAATCAAACAACTCAAATTTCAAATAAGAGTCTAAAATAAGAGGTGAGTTACTTCAGTTTTCATTTTTATAACAAAAACTAGAAGATTATCACTATTTTTTTAAAGAGAACTCCCTAAAATGCAAAGAATTATAAGACCAGTTAAATAATTATTCACTGTCTCGTGCTGTTCAATATTTAGCTTAAATGAGCAGAATTAACGTGCAATCTAGATCCAAGATGCTAAAACTGAACGAGAACTGGATCATGTATGTAAATTCTGATACATGCAGAGACGCATAGAAAAACACAAGATAAAATATAGAAGCATTAAGTGCCAGAAAAAAAAAAAGCCGCTAAACAAGTCAAACTTTAGAACAGGAATCAACTTGTAAGCAAAATAATTTCAGCGAAACAGAAGTCGAATAAAATAGTCTACGGTATGAAAAATCTGTATCATCAAGTACAATGATATTTCCCACACTAAAGTAAATTTTAAGTCAAACACTTGTGAAGTATATAAGGTAAGGTATTTACCATTGATTAACAAAAGTTAAATGATAAAACAAAAAGGCCTTTCAAGAGAAACACATGAAATATGCAGCAAAAAACTCACCAATCGTGATAGACTCCAATAAGGCCCCTATCAAAGATTGCATCAAGAGTTGGTGGCTTGTGAGATGGAACAACATTCATTACCCACACAGGATCAGAATTCAGTGCTGCCGCAAATCCCCCAAAAAATGCATTCATGTCCATAACATTGCGTATTGCTGGAGTCCCCAACTTTATTTTTAGAGAATTCTTATAGAATGAAACTCTTCTTACCCATCGCTTAGTGTCAGCCTCATATACATCAGCACCATTTTTTAGGACCGTGGACCTTACTGGAGGAGCAGTGAGCCTTTCTGGCCATTTGGAAATTGTACCAACAGTATATTCACCTTTGACAGAAGACACCCTAGTGACACATTTCTTCAATTTGAAGTACCTGCAAAATAAATCATCTTAATTGCGGAATCTCATTTAAACACTATGAGAAGTCAGTAAACAAATAACAACAGCATTCTCTCAAGTATCATTAACCATGTCCGGATGAAACAGATGCGTAGCAAGCACAAATAATGGATGTTCAACACATTATCAATGTCAACCAATGTGAAGCAAAGATAGTTAGAGGAAAAATTTACTATCAATAACCTACTAGAAATTACCATGCCAAATTTGGGTCATCTGAATCATCACACATGCCAAGACCAAATTCATTTTGGTTGGGGAGACACGTGTCCCTTGCTGGCTTTTTCCAGATCACAGTGTTACCATCTACAGCAATCAGTTCATAACACAAAGCTCTTGCCACAGCCTGGAGATCTGACCATTCTTTATCTTGCTTAGGCCACTGAACGGGGGGACCAGAAATGACTAAATATCCACCAGGGCGAAGTAATCTGTCCACTTCAATGAAATAACTTGCATCTGCAAGGCAAGGTTTCTGCATTAGGGTAGTGATGCCAATTTAGAACATTGCAAGATATGCAAAGGTCAGCTTCGATAATGAACTTACTGTAGGCTGTAAAAGGGATTAAACACCGAGAGCAATGGACCAAGTCAAAGCCAAATGCAGGAAATGGTAGTCTGCGAGTACCAAGCATGGCAACAAAAGCTGGTACTCCTCTTTCAAGTGCGAATTGTATCTGTGATTTGTGTGAGTCTCTTGGAGCAAAAGACATGGTTAATATGTTTTGAGCTAGTAAATATCCTCCAAAACTGGCAACCTGTAAAACATGAGAAACATTTTCATGCTAAATAACAACAGATTCTAGTAATAAAATGTCTCAAGGAAACAGCAAAATAGATCCTACCCCACATCCCATATCAAGAGCAGTCCTCAGAACACCACCATTCATTGGAATGTATTGACCAAGTTTTTCAATATACTGCTCTGCTCCATCTGGAAACATTGTTCCACCTCCAGGGAATATAAAGTACGGACCTTCAATCTTCATCCATCCCTGGTGACCTTTCCTGTCAGCAATCTTGTTGTATGGCATGTTGCTATGCCATATCTACAGAAATCGCATGAGTACTTTCAGAAAGGTGGATCACTGATGACAAATATAAAAAACATTTTTCTGAAACTCATAATTGCCTATGACCAGCACGCAGACATTTTTTTATCGTAGGTTGCTCCAAAACTTGGCTTCCAAATAATTTTACCAGCATTAAAATTATTAATTATTTTTAAAAGGTCTATGCTCAAACACCAAAATTTTACTAAGTTAAACCCAAACCAGTCACATGCCTGAAAACACTAAAAAAAAGTCTCCAATCTTCCAAACGTGAAAATTATTCAGTTGTCAAACACTGACATAATAGCTCCCTTAGTAGAACTAGTGCAAGGCACCATAAGTGAAAAAAGTATCCTTCTATTGACTGCCCTAAAGTAAAAGGAACTTTCTATTAGAAAATTCCTGCTGTTTTATTCCACATTCTACTCAAAATATAGAGCTTTAATTGCAATGTACTTATTATAATGAACAGATTTTTACTTTTATGCTACCATTCTCGTAAGATTCTTAACTTTTTGTATTATCCGTTCCATAAGTTTTTTTATGCTCACGATAGCTCTCAGTCAGGAGTTAAAGACTAAAGCTATGTTTGGATAAAAGTTAGAAACACGCTTTTTGAAATCAATGCACATTCCCCAATTACCAGATACAAAATGAAGAAGAAAAGATTATAGCTTCAAGACTGAAAATACTTTAGAACTCTAATGATTGACATCCAAATACACTAACATGTTATGTTAGAGAAATTCATTTAAGAAATTTCTATAAACAAACATCTTTTTTTTTTATACACACAATCTTAGGGATAAATACTCCACATATTTACACTAACCTTCAATAAATTCACCTCCATAGTAATTATTATAAAAATAAACAAACTTCCAAATATGGTGGAATATGTAAAACTATTTTGAACTTTGTATAACCTATTTTCTCAAGCTCTTAACACACTTGTAATTAACAAATTAGTCTCAAGATTAAGAACACTGCACATACCTTGTGCAAGCTCTCCGGCCACTGCACCGACACCTTGTACCCACGGGGCGGCGGGACGAGGCAGAGCGGCGTGTTCTCCAGCGGCGGGCAGTGCCTCTCTCGGTAGTAATTCATCTCCCTGCTCAGCTGGCTGTTCAGCCTCGGATCTTCGCACGGCATGTGGTCGGCGGTGTCGGCGGGGCAGGCCTCGATTACGTGCGGCTGCCCGGCCTCAATGGCCGCCGAAACGCGGAGGCGCCGAAGCGGATCGGAAGCGGAGAGGTTCAGAGTCTGGCGGCCTGAGGCGGCTAGCGAGTCCCCCAGGGAAGTGAAGACGAGGACGAAGAAGAGGAAGACGAGGCCGAAGAACGCCGCGGTGACGACGTCCAGCACACGCCACTGGCGAGGGCCACCCACGCGTTTTGAGGCAGGGAGGTTCACGTGACCCATCGAAAACCGTATTGGATGGGATCAAAACGGCATTGGGGTCTGGCGTTTTGGAGCTGGGCGCGTTGGTGAATGCAAGTGGAGATTAATGAAAGTTTGTTTGACGAGAATGAAGAAGGGTTGGTTTACTGGAAGATGAAGAGTGTGCCAATGTTTTATTGTTTTGCATGTGTTGAGATGTGAGTGAAGCTTAAAGATCACTCTTTCACCACCGGTCGGCAACGTGGGACAGATCTCATTGCAAAACCACATCTTCCATACATTATTCCCCCACACACTATATTATCAATTAAGATTATTAAATTTTAAAACACTTTTAAATTCTAGATTTTAAAACTTATTTTAGTTCCTCGTATATAATATTTAAAGATTAATTTATTAAATTTAAGGGATTATAAACAAAAATTTAATTTGAATAATAAGATAGATGGTCTAAATTTTAAGGATTAAAAAAATAATTAAGCTATAATTCTATTTTTATAACTATAATTTAAATTATTAAAGAAATTTACTTTTACATCATGATTTACTATTATTTTTAAATTTAAATAAATAAGTACAAATGAACTCGTTTGATATAACTGACAAATATTTATTGGTAGCTGAGTCTTAGAATGAAATATTTATTCATCACACAGAAACTTTAATTGAGATTTTGTACATGAACAGAGGAACAGATAAATAAAGGAAATAAATATAAAGTAGGTGTGATGAAATGGAGACACCCTTCAAGCTTTAGTGCATGCTTCGGAAGCTGGAAGCTGGAAAATCATGTGCTTCAGAACTGCCATAAATAAATTAATTTTAAAATTTGAAGACTAAAATATATTAATATTTCAATAAAAAATTAATTTTATATTAAAGCCTCAAGGCTAAAAACACATTTATCCTATAGAAAAATTTAACATCATCTAAAAAGGAAGTTCATAAATCATTTAGAATTTTGGTTTTTGTGTTATGCTTTTTATTTAGCACGTTGATCTTATGTTTTGGAATTAGAAACAAAACTATATATATGTATATAAAAGGAAGGACAAGAAAACTGTAAGTATTGTAGATATTCCTTACTCGTCCACCTAATTCCAAGTTTCTACTTCATACGCATTACATACAGGACAAACGAACATTGATGGTAGATACAAAATTGTAGTCACTAAAACATTTCACCGTCAAAGCTTAGCTGTGTATACCATTTTAGTATATTGGTGAAAATAAACTTTTTAATAAAAGGATTAAGATTTCCATTTTATAAAAGGATATTACTAAAAAAAAATACAAAATTTCTGAGTAAACGGTTAGTTTTGCTTTCTTTTTTATAGTACGATAACTCATTTATTAGTAAAAATAATATACCCCTAGTACGTAAAAAAAATTATATAAATATATATATATATATATATATATATATATATATATATATATATATATATATATATATATATGTATATGTGTGTCCTGTCAACAGAACCAAATCAATAAGATTTGGCCATCTATAGTGAGTATAAAGTCCCATGATAACTGATTCCTTATATTTCCATAAAACATTAAAATAAGTAAAACTAAAAATTGGACCAAATAATACTACTCTACCAAGATTAAGAATCATCAAACAATTAACTAGCCCCTCCAATATAAACCCAATCAGCCAACGCTACCCCTACCCTTCAAACTTTCCTGCCAAAATAGGCTAGTTAAAGGAGTTGAAATGACAGGTCATGAGAATGATTTTGGACCATCAAGACTCAGTCTTACGCAACGGAGTTGCCGAAAAAGAGATGCCGGGTTAAATCCAGAAAATGAATATCTTGTGACAAAATAATCGAAATTATGAAAAGAGTATATACAAAAAGAGCATAATAAGCCTTAAATGTTTGCACAAACGTACGTTTTGCAACGTTGATTGAATCCAGCATGAGGTAAGGCAATCTTACCTTCACTCTAGAAACTTGCTCCATCATAGTTGACCATGCCTGTGCTCGGTGATATATATAAAACCACAACCTCATTCCATTATCATTGGTTCATAATCAAAGTTTCCTTAATGCTCGAAGATTGTAGTCATGCTTGATAAGATTTGATCGCAGTAACATGGAACGAACATCACGATCAAATTCTCTTCCAGTTTCTAGAACCCTTTGGAAGGTGGCATTCCTTTGATCTGCATGCCGTGCATACAAAATTTTGTTGTGTGAATCAATTCGAGCCTGCAAAAGGTTCCACCAATAATTCTGTTTAAATCCTGTTTAGACTGTTTTATTGCAAAGGTACAAAAAAAAATTATAACCCCCAACCACTAAGCCGCCTAGTGTGCTAAAGGTATAAAAAATAGAATCAGTTCCGAAGTTATTTGGCCACAGGCATATTAAAAAAGAAGCATGCAGATATGCTGATTTTTTTCATCATAAACTCAACATAATCGATGTATGGACCAACCGAGGCAAATTAAGTCAACCAGACCTGTATCTGATTATCAGTAATCAATGCTTCTAGCTCTTTCTCAAGTCCAGCAACAGTTGTCTTGAATGCATTAGCCATCATGTTCAAATCAACAGACACAAATGGGTGCGTGTACTGGATAAGGGCTTTGTGACGAATTTGATCATAAAGTGTCTCAACATGGTCATGCAAATGTATATCAAGCAATAGGTTTGCTTTGAGGTTCCCGAGGTATTCCAGACATGAAGCATAGTGGCTGTTAAAAGGAAGCAAAGAGATCGAAATAAATATATTCTCCACAAAACCACAGAAAAGACATTTGAGGATAGGAAAGTAAGCCACTGCAAAGAAACAATTTCAGCAAGATATACATAAATATTTTAACGCAAAACAATTAAGAGTAAAATAAATATTGAAATATGTAATCATGTAATAAGCCCTTTCTCAGATTTCATCAATTCAAAAATATTGAAAATGAGAAATTAATTTGTATGCACGGCACTCAGACAGTAATCACATTGTTATGTATGATAAGTTTATTGACTTATCTCGTGGTTGAGACGATTTCTATGTAGTTGACAGTACAAATTTTATTACATTGACAACACATGAAAATTGAATTCTTAAAATACAATGTCTTAATTTGCAGAACACAACTCAAAAGAACAACAATATGACTTGAACTATAACCAACCACTTATTAAGTCAAAAGAAAAGATTTAATTGTATCAATAATCAATATAACACATAGCTAACCTCGCAACAATCAATTACCGTCTAACTGTCTAACAAATTGATGTTATAATCTCCACGCAAACCTTCCAATCCAACTTCTTAAAAATCCAGTATTTTTTTTCAGACAACTTAGCATGGCGCATGAAGAACTTCATGTACCTACCCTACCAATGTTTTTTTGTATTTTAATTCGAATTAAGTTAACCTAAAAAACAAAAGGTGATGCCGAGTGACTAGTTCCAACTACGTGAGATAATAGAACAACGATAAGAGAATGAGAAGACCAACATACCTCGAGTAAAAATCATTTATCAGTTCCCTTACTTCGGGTACTAGCTCTAAGAAATTGCGAAAATTGGAATTGTCTATAACTTTGCTCTGCCAATGATTGAAAAAATAAATAAATAAAGACGACATCATCAATGTCTCTGAGAAGTCATTGAAAAGAAGAAACATCATAATAATATATTGCAGTACTTGCCTTTAACTCTGCCCTATCAAATGTAGCAAGTGCACAAAGTCCTCCATATGTTGCAACATCTTGAGGTGCGATTACATCATTATAGTGACTTCCCAGTTCAGGTCCTGTTTCTAGAAACTGCATTAATAAATGAAAATGAGGTTCAGAGTTATAAGCAATTATGTCAATAGGTTATCACACATCAAAAATAATAAATTAATAGTCGAATCCTTAAATCCAAGTCAGGGATTTCATAGATCATGCTAGATTGGTCTAAGTGTAGACTGACTCTGAGCAAAAATAGAGTTAAAAAAACAGCTAAGGAGCAAGACCTTTCGGGCAGCAAGTTTGTACTTTTTGGCCTCTAGATTAGCCAATCCAGCGGCACATCGTAGCTTTGCAACAATTATTGAGTCATGGACATCCAGTGCCTGTTCTGCCTTGCTAACATAGCTTGTAACATGAGGAAATTGACCCATCTCTATGCTGACAAGAATTGCACTCATACACATGTGAATAATGTGCTTTGATGTGGTGCAATAATCCCGAGTTCGGACATAACTTTTAAAAGCTTCCCCCAATTGACCATGAGCATAATAAAAGTCTCCAAAATCATTGTATCCCATTCTAATGCTTTCTTTAATCAAGTTTGTCTGCAAAAATGAAATTCAAGATGAACAAATTGACAGGATAAGCAAGCAATGGCAGTTTATGAAAAAGTGGCTCTAATCAAAAAACCATACAAGGGAATGTCATCACAACTGAACATAACTAAATCATAAAACCTATCTAATATCCACTTAGCTTCATATTTTTATTCATTTATACAGTTGTTTGGGAGGCGTCTAACTAGATTCTTTACCATGTCAATTATAGGGACAAAAACACATTCACGTGACAAACATAGGGTGAAGCTCCACTGGGAAACTATTCATTGAGACACTGGTATTGCTTATTCAATTTCTATCTTGGAATGTAAAAATGTACCATTTTAGTCACTCAAACAGCAATCCAGAGACAATATAATTTTTAAATCTTGCATGTTGAACACATTTCAACCAAGCCAAATGCAACCACCAAATACAAGATACTTCAGAGTTTGCTATCCAATAGCACAACAACCGTCCTCCAAGAACAGTGAACAAGACTATTTGCACATAAAAACACACACCTCTTCAATGCTTATTGCTCATAAATAAGCACCAGAGTACAAAACCAGCTTGAAAGCAAAGCAATACATACTAATCACCAGACAAAAAGCTAATCCGTGAATGTGTACAAAACACAATAGTTGGCAGCAGAAGACCACTACAAATGTTATAATCAAACCCAAAATTTCAGCCAACGGCCAAGAGAAGTGCTTGAAAGAAACAAAGCAATTCACAAAAAATAGATAAAAAAGAAAAAAACTACTCAGTCTCCACTACAAGGTTTTAAAAAACCAGTTTAAGACCACGTTTTAGTAATCATATCATCAATGTTTGTTCGCGTAATTGTGCTATATCAACAATAGCCACGAAACTGCAACCACGATTTAAAACCTTAGCTTGCAATTGCAGCGAAGGTCGCATGATTTCCCCGTATAATTTCAAATCATAGCATTCACAAACTATAACTATCATCAACTACACGAGCGTTTAAAGCATCCTACAATCAAAATCTAAAAACAAGTTTAGTGACACCTAAATTCCAAAAATTAATAACCTAGATTCAGATAAGCGGAAATAGATATGAGATTATATTTTAAAATAAATTACTAAATCAACCAAAGATACGAAGACAAAAGCAAAAATCAAAACGAACCCGATACGCATTGAGTTCATTCTCCAGTTTCTCCTTCTTCTGCTCCGCTCTCCGATCCACAGCTTCACACCACACTGTGTCCATGCCATAACTCGCTCCCAACCTTCCATCGATCTTCTGCACTACCTCCCTGAACAGCTGCGTGTTTTCTCCCTTCTTAATCTCGTCGTAGGCCATGCGCAGCGCCTCGAGCTGCGTCGCCGCGTTGTTCATCTTGTCGGCGATGAAGATGAGCCGCATGATCTTCGTACGCCCCGAGTACAGCGCCGCGTACGCCTCGACATCGAGCTGGTCGCCGCTCATGATCGCGCGACGGCTCCGCTTGTCTCCATCGTCGCCCCCGCCGTTGGCATAGAATTCGTCGATCATCGGACCCGAGGTCTCGTCATCGCCGTCCATGTCGGTCGGAGGTAGGGTTAGAGCTAGGGTTTTCGGGAACAGGGTTTGTTTCAGTGCGCGGGGGTTCACGGGGTAAGGGTGGGTCGCGCAGGAGTGGTTTCTACTTCCTTTGTGTCACTATCTATGTATGCACGGAGATCGCTAAGTAACGCTTTCCGTGCTATATTGTTCTACTTCTTAGTACTGTCAACACAGCACGGCGTCGTTTCCTGCGTTTTCGGTGACATTGTAGTAGAATAGCCAAGTATTTTATAAATAAAAAAGAACTGGTTTCTCCTTAGTTCCAGCTTATAAAAATTTATGAGCAAATATGATTTTTTAAGCTTTTAAAATTAAACAATTTTGTTCCAGCATAATATATCATCTTTTAAAAAAATATTAATATACTTTTAATAATATTATTGTTGGGGAAGTCAATAAAATAATGAAATGAAATAAATCAATAGGTATAAAAAAATAGAAGAGAAATGTGTTAAAACAATAAGGATCAAGAAAAAAATCAAACAAAGGACATTGTTAAAACATTGAAATAAACTTGATTAGGATAAAAAAAAAAGATTACAATAAAGGTGGAATTCATTGAGATATTATTTTCGAAGTTATGTTTTAATTGTTGTTGAACGTGGACTCAACATGGATATACATTAGGTGGGTAGTTGTTAATTAATTAGTTTAACAAGTATTCCAAATTTTACAAGTAATATAATGATAATATCAAGTATTGTTTTCTCAAAAAATTTAAGTTTAGTTAAATTAATGTTTCATTAGTGGTTTAGGTGAAAAGTAAAATTATCAAGTGAATTACTTTTTATTTTCTAGTAGTTAATTGTATCTTGATAAAATGGCAAAAAGAAAAAAATATTCACTAGAATAGAATCTCATGAGCTAAATCTAATTAAATACTATTCACAATACAATTTATAACATAACATTCACATCATAGTTTCACTAATCATAATTTCTTAAAAACTAGTATTAATCCTTAATGTGAAAATACTAACCCTTACTTATTTTAACATGAGAATTACATTAATATCAAGTGTTAAGAAAGATCATAAGCTCAAAGTATATCTTTAGAGCTAAAAACTCATTATTGTTTTATCATAATTAGGTTCTAAAACATTTTTCAATGAATACTATTACCAAATTACATAAATATTCCTATCTTATAGATAAATTCACATATAGAACATAATAGTAATGAAAGAAACTATGTTGATTCACAAAATTCTACATAGAGTTTAACTCATACATCCAATTCCAATAAAATGGAAAATTATCTATTGTAGTTCATCTAGAACAATACAAAACTTCAAACTAGTGGATTGGATGGTTGATTTGGACAAAAGTTCATTGCTTGGACGCCCTTCAAGCTCCCTAGAATGCTTTTTGCCTTTACAATGTCAAATGTCTCTCAAATTTCTCATTTTCTAACTTGCTAAACAAGTTCACAGACCTACATTTTCGTTAGGCAAGAACCATTTCTCGTTGGGCGACTCAACGTCTGTTGTTGCTGAGTGAGATCTTGTTTTAATTGGTCGAGAAGGTCCTGACAATTGTTAACCTATTGGCAAGTGTACCAAATCACACGAGTAATATAAATGGTAAGTTCAAGTATCTTTTTCCCAAGAGATTTGCATTGGTTTAGCTAATTACTATCACTTACTAATTTAGGCAATGAATATGAACATCAATTGATTTCAAACAAGTTAAAAACATATAAAATTACGAATATAAAAATTATAAAACTAATTTGGGTAAAGACTCACTAGAATTGGATTTCATGAACCAAATTTTACGCAATTATCTACACAATATATTTCTAACATAATCAAGCATTCACATCATAAACATACAAGTTTATGATCCCTTAGATGACAGGTTTTAAATCATTATGTGAAAATACTAATCCTTTAGATATTCAAACACAAAATTTGCACTAAGAACGATGTTTAGAATAACCAAGTGCTTCAATCTATGTCTAAAATCAAACCATTTTGGTTGTTCTACACATGTCTCGGTTTCAAAGCATTTCCCAATGACTAAAAACCACACAGATAGCTTAAATTCCCATCATACACATGAATAATAAGGATAAAACACGAAATTAATGAACGATATTGTATTTCATATAGAAAGAGTTACAAAGAGTTTTGATACATTACATCCAACCCCAAAGAAATGGAGTTTAGCTACTCTACACAACTAGAACACAAGATGAAGTTGGAATGATGAAACAAATTATGGAAGATGGAGTCCTTGCACCCTAAAAGTGTCTGAACCCGAGCCTGGAGTCTCTGTTGCGTCCTTTCATCAAAAAATATGTTTTTGTTTCACTCTCGACACTTTTATTGAGTCTTCAAAATGTGCATAATTATTGGGCGAGCATCTTAACTCGTTGGGTGAGTGTTAAAAAGTGTTGGCTCATTGAGCGAGCTCGAATGGTCTTCTTTAGCTAGGCGAGTGATACTTTCTAACTAGGCGAGAACTTCCTATGGCTAGGTGATAAATGCTGGCAGCAACTCCTTATTCTTCTCCAATCTTCCATTTCCCTACAAAATAAGTTGATATAGACAATTATACTTATATAAGAACAAATAAACACAACTTTTTCATCTTCCTGTGAGATTCAACACAAAATCATATGATAAAAAGGTTCTAATAAGTATAAATAATAGGTAATTATCACAATTATCAACAACACTTTATTTATTCACCTCTAATGTTTCACTTTTCTACACAAAATTCACACAAATTGAGAGTTTTATTTATTTTATAAGAAACATAAATTTCCTATTTCTTTCCATGAAATTTGCATAAAACACATGATAAAATTATAGATCAAAAGTTCTAGTAAGCATGAAAAACAAGTAACTTTCACGTTTATCAAAGTTTTTCAAACTTGAATCATTTCATGCCCTCATGAAAAGTTATTCTACCAAAACAACCATATCAACAATGAATAACTATGGTCAGTTTAATTATTCAACATAGTATCAGATGATCTTTTAATAACATTTCCTTGTCATTTCATATAGCAAATTTCACTAGCATTTCCCAAAATTTCACAATGGTATGGCATGGTGCTTTCATTGATTCATAAACTTAAACCAGAATGAAGTACGACAACGAGAAAATTGAATAATGAAAGCTCACATAATGTATGTGTTTAACTCTATACTCAATTGTTTATCAATGACAATTTCACACGTAGCATGTCATCACTACTTCATCATTTTTTTGCACATCATCGCATTCATACAATTCACACAACTTGGATTAGATCAAAAGGTCATTTATAAGTTGTAACTTGGCCTGGCTAGAAGAAATATGTTTTTTCAAGGATTCAAAGCAGCATTGGAGAATAAGAGAATAAATAAATGCTTACATAACTCATGAACTTACTTTATCTCTCTACACCAATAATCCTCATTTTCCTCTGATAACTCAACCTTTTCTTGTTATTTTGATTTTAAGGGTTTGAAAAATACTCAATCATCATAATTAAATATTTACATATGATCCATTTCTTACTTTTTTTTAATTATTTTTATTTTCCTCCAAACTTAATTTCAACTCATACTTTTATTCTTATCAACATAATATTCATCCTCATCTTTTAAGGTGTAGGATAAGATTGTTTTTCTATACAGGATTAGAGGTTATAGATGAAAACAACAAGGCTCAAAATGTTAACAACGGATTACATTATTGTTTGTCAAGGTAGACTATTTGGCCAAGTAGTTACATTTTTGCATTCAAAAAAACAATTGTCTTTCTCATCTCTATCCAAGTGTGTATGCATTAATAAGAATCATGCACAAATAAAATTCGTAACAATAACAACTTTCTTAGAATGCTTTATAAATACATTCTCACTACACTAAGATATTTAATCCTTAATGTCATATTCAAACAAAATAAAGACTAATATTATTTTGCAACCATGCCAATAAATCTTAACATTCCACTTTGTAATTGATTACTCAAAGTTCATGTAAGGCTATCATGAAAATAAATCAAAGTCTATCATGTCAAAGTTGGCCAATAACTAATATATTAATATTATATTTTTATACACATTACTTCAAAAATCAAAACTAAGAACTATGTTTGTCCTATGTGTGCTCCTGCTCTTCCATCCCTACATCATCTTCTTACCTTGCTTCATCCTTATCCTCATCAACAAGACTCTCCCACTAAGAACTAAGCATGCCCTTAGGCCAAGGATGATAATCTTGAAATTGGGTCCTCGACATAATAGGATCATGTGGTACGTTTGGAGATGATAAGGACATCTTGTGCATATTATCCATGATGAAAGTTTGTCCTTGCTTTATAGCATGTTGGGCTTGCCAAATATCCTCTATACTATTACATAATCTAGACATGACTACTACAAATTCAACCTCTATAACATAAGTGGCAGAGGCAGTGGAAGGTATGAATGGCCCTATTGTGTTGCAAATTGGATATGAGATGGTTATATGCTCCACCTTGTTGATGCAATGCTTTGTGATTAAGTTTTTATTAATTGGTGGTTGGAGAGTGAGTAATGCTGACGTGTTAGAAACCATACATTTCTCCTTGTAGAGAGCAGTTATCAAAGCAAGGAAGCCTAATTTAGATGTGGGGTTGTTAGCAATAATGACAATTTCTTATGAGATTTGTGCCCCTACATCACTCTTCATATTAGTCACTAAACTAAAAATGAGATAGGATATCACCAAGTTAATTTATGAGGTATAGGTATTTGGACTAATATTGTTGAAAAAGATTGCATTCCATATTTAGGCCAATGATCTCAGATGTTTCCTAAGTAGGCACACTAGAGCACCAGAAACTCCCATCATGTATGAATGACCAATAATATACAAAGTTGAGGCTATCTCCTCATGATCTATGTCCCCTTGCAAGAATCTTCAAAAATGAGTGACCTTACCAAATGAAGGTAAAGGGAGTTTGAAGAAAGTATTCAAAGTCCTTCTGTCAAATTAAATCAGTTGGCCTCTCACTTGGAATTGACAAGGTAAGGTGTCATCCTGACTATAGCATTGACATATAATTCTTTTACCAACACCTCATTAATCTTGTTGCAGAGATTCCCCAAGACCCTGTTCCATTGCTTCCTCTCTAATTCATGCTTGAATTCATCAAATTCTCCTTACCTTGAAATGACTTTCCTCTCAAGCAAAAGACCTCCAGTCATAATGTCTTGGAATCTCCATGCAATTGCCTAATAAGAGAATCTAATTTAATCATAGTTGAGAATCAAGTCTTGGTCCATTATGTCTGAAGATGCAGGAGAGGAAGATCTTAGTCGATTCTTGATTGTCTATTTGATAGGATTTTCGTGAATCCATCTGTAAAATAAAAAAGAATTTATGAGTGCATATTTATGTCCTCGTTTAGCTTTTTATCTTGGATTCTTTATTAGTTTTTGTGCTTTAAAAAAAATGTTCCAATTACTATTGTAATAATTGGTTTTATTGAGCATGAGATACAAAAACATGTTAAAAATAGTCTTTTAAATACAAAGATGTTATTTGGATATTTTGAGGTGTGTTACTGTAACTACTGCTAAGTTAAGCTCATGGATATGATGTGAAAATAAATTGATTAAAGTTTCATGATACCTTAAAGATAAATTCAATAATAACGGATAATAAAAACCACAAGAAGTCAAGTCAAGTATTACATGAAAAATGCCAGAAAAATATGAAAAATTGAAGAAAATTAGCTAAATTAGGACAAGGAAAGAGCAACAAAAATTGGACCTTGCTATTTTCTCTACTTTTCTACAATAGTGCTTTGATAATTGATAAATATTTATGATAAAAGGTAATTTGAGAAAAATATTGCTTTAAATATTTTATTTTATATTTTTAAATAATTAACTTATTTAACTATATTAATAAATATCGAAAGATAATATTTGTCAGATCTTTTTGAATCTTGCAAAATCTGCTTAAAATTTCACAACAATCAAATATATATTGAAGATATTTGATTAATTATAAAATAATTAGAGGAAATTGCATTATCTGAAAGAAGATTACTACAACAGAAAAACCCGAAACAAAACTCAATCCAATTTTTATATAAAAAGATTTGGAAAAACACATTAGAGGAGCTTAAGAACCTTTTAGGGGGCCTAATTTTGTATTTTCCACCATCTTTCACATTCACTATCATCTCTCCTTCTATTTTTATGTTATTTTCTACCTTCAATTTAAGCCTATAAGGTTGGTTCTACTTAATTTCTTAATTCGATTTTGAGGTTATAATGCAATAATTGGTTTGTTCTTTTGATTATTGCTGTAATTTATTTTTATCTATGTTTTTATCTTCTTAATCAAGTAAAAGTAATGATTTTTACATTATAGCAAGTTAATATATGATGTTAAATCTACATATCATATAAATCATGAGTCCAAGAATTTTTAATTTTAATTGAGAATATACTTTGATTAAATTTAGAAACTTTCATGTGGATGTAAAATTCTAAAGTGGGTTGATTGGTTAGTGTGTATACTATAGGCATTAATGATCATGATATTGGAGAATATAAGTTGAAAGGGAATATGAAACAAGTTAAAGAAAATAAAATATGATTTGTGATAATAGGAGTAACCTTTTCCCTTTCAATATATAACTCATATTTGAAGATAATAATTGTTTTTTATTTAATATTGTTGGTCTTTATATTCGTCATTTTTATTTAAATTGGTTCTCATTTTTTTCAATGTTCAAAGTGGTCTTTTTTTTTAAAAAATTTGTTCAATCTGGTCATTTTTGGAGACAGTGTTTACATTACTAACTGCCTAAAATCCACGTATGAAAAATGAAACATCATCTCGCCATTTCATCACCATCTTAACAATTCTATAGGTTTTTGTGATTAAATGAAAAACGATTTGGGGTTTCGCTCTTTGTAGATGGTTTCGCATCATCAATGGAGGTTGAACGAGTTCAATAATAGTGCAATTTGGGATTTTGCAGGTTTCCATGGAGGATGCATGATTTCATGAATTGGGGGTTCATCGCAAATTGGGTTTTTGCGATTTATGTGGCTGATGGTGCGCGAGGAAAATGATGAAGGCTATGCGACCTACTACGATGAATGATCTCTGTTTCGATTTGGGGGTTTCCTATAGGTTTAATGGTTCTAGGATTTTTGGAGTTTCACTTTGCATGTTCTCACGTAGGTAGTTTTCTGGTTTGCAACGGAGAAGATCAAGATGGTGAAATGTTGCTAGTTGTTCTCATTGTGGTTACGCGAAGAGGGAGATGCAAGTGCCACGGTGCATAATGATTTGGGCTCGCAGTTTGGGTCTGATTGGTTGCAGTGGACGGTTTCTTTTACAGATTGGGTTTCTTGGTTGATTTGTGGTGGCTTGCGCAGTTGCTAATGGCGAAACTCAATGGTTCGACGACATGGAGAAGATGGTGGCTTGCGTGTGGTGCACACGCGGTGATGGAAGAAAAATTAGGGTTTCTAATTTGGGGAAAATGGTGATGATGCGATGAGATGATGATGTGAGCTAGCCATATGAGCTCTACTACGCGACAACTCATTATGTTTTTCTTACGTGGGCTTTACCCAATTAGTGATTTAGACGCTTCAACAAAAATGATCAAATTGAACATATTTTACAAAAAAAAAAAGAAAAGTACTATGAATGCCGAATAATTTGAGAATCACTTTAAATAAAAGTGAAGAATATAGAGACCAAAATAGGTATTAAAATATATTTTTTCTATAATTTTAGAAAATAGTAAATATTTTTATCTTATTATAATAAATATATATGTTATCACAATGAACATTTTTTAAATATTTATAAATTATTAAATTTTAAAAAATAATAATTAAAAGTATAAAATTAAATAATAAAAAAGTATATAATTATAGATATATTTATAGTTATAAATAAAATATTATAAGTAATATTGTGTAAATAATTTTTTTTTATTATAAATCACTATTTAAATTTTAAAGAATAGTTATTAAAATAATAAAAAAGTAAACATTTTTTTATACTAAATAATTTTTTAAATTTATAAAAATAATTACTGAAATGATAAAATTGAAAAATAATTTATTATTATAAACAATTATTTAAATAAAAAACTATTTAAATTTAAAAAATAATAATTAAAACAGTAAAATAAAAAAAAACAAAATACAACTATCGTAGATATATATCTGTTTGTATAATGTGTATTAAATGGATTTATGATTTTATTGAAAAAGAAAATTCAAGTTGTTTTTTTTGTTTATACTAACAATTTTAAAGATTTTCAACTTGACTGAAATAAAAGTAATATAAAATAACTTAAAATTATGTAAAAGAAATAAATTTTAATGAAACAATTATATTATAAAAATATAACTTTTACTTTCATTCTCATAGAAGTTTCGATTTTCTAAATAAACATAAAAATAAATGTTACAAATATTTTAGACTTTTCTGTGCCAGAAGAAAATTACAAGAAATTACCTGATATAGTAATATTGAAGTTGAAACGACTTAGAAAAAAAAATAAAAGCCCCTAGGATTAAATTACTTTAAAACTAATTTAAAATAAGGAAAAAAAAAGGATCCGTCAATGATTAATAAGCATCAAAGGATGAATAGAAACTAATCATTTCATAATTTAAATAATGCAAAAGTTGTAAAAATAAAGAAAGTAAAACATTAGAGACTTAAATAACTTATACATGCAATTTGTGAATACAGAACTTAAATATCTGATAAAAAAAATTGATGATTGAAAATATGAAAGATGTTATATGATCAGTTGTTCTAGTTACATATAATTTACTATATATAATGTGTTATTGTTTTAGCATCGTTACCTTTTGATTTGATGAAACTCGTTTGCTGAAAAACGAAAAAAATCTGAAAAATTATGTTAGAGAAAAGAAAAAAGCTACATTAAAAGCTAATTATTTATTTTGAATAGAGAACAGTGCAGTTTTTCTTTTTCATCAAGAACAGTGCAGAGTGTTGCGTTGCGTTGCGCGCATTACATAAAGATTCTGTACAGTATACTTCTTCACTGCACAATCAAACACTACCTTTTGGGTTTCTTCCAGAGATCCACCCACCCATGGCCACGCCGGACGCCGTCGCAGCCTTCCAACGCATTACCGGAGCACCGGAGTTCGTCGCCGTTCAGAAATTAGAGGTCCATCTCTTCACATTCCCACTCTTTACTTTTTTTTTCCTTTCACGTTTTCTATTATTTCTCGTTCTTTAAGTTTCATTTTCCGAATGCGAAGAGTCTCGCGCTGTTCTTGCTAGAAGAAGCGCTGATCTAAAAGAAATAAAAGAAACGTTTAAGAGGAAAATCTATAAACAATTTTTAATTATTTATCGTATTTTAAGCTGCTTAATTGCTAAACTTAGTTGGTTCAACGTATAATTTAGTCTCATGTTACTGTAAAACCCTTTTAAATTTCACCCATTATCGGTTTGGTCCAGCTGTCGTGCATATTTTCACTTTCCTTCTAGGAGAGAAAAATAATAATAAAAAAAATGAAATGTGGTTTTGAGTTTAGTTTCTTTAAACTCCTAATTTTAACTTCTACATAAACTAACAGTTTTAGTTTAGTCATTTCATTTCTTTCTATATTTTTTTTCTCCTAAAAATGGTTTGGATGAAATTTGTTCACATTGGTCATTTGTACTTTTAATTTTTAATATGGTCCTTGTACACGTAGAGTGATCTTGATTAATTTTGGACAGAGATAATGTTAGGAAGGCATTGCGCTATATCTACATACTTAATTCGTGATATGCTGTGTATTTTCAAGTATATAATAGGAGACCTTTATATTATTTTGACCTTTTGTTTAACCGTTTGCAGGAGTATGGGGGCAATCTAAATGAAGCTATTAATGCCCATTTTCTTGAAGGGGATAGGCACATGTATGGCAAAGTGGTTTATAGTTTTTCTTTTGTTCTCTATCATCTTAATGCCTTTCTTGGAAATGAGAATCTTTAATGATATTACTAAACATGTTCTACAGTAGCGGAGTTTTCTTTGAAGTAGTGTTGTCCTTTTACTCAGAGTTTGTTTGATTCCTGGACTAGATTATCAGGTCAAGGGCAAAATCTTGCTGCTGCCCCACGATATAATAACACTGGCGCAAGTAATCAAGACCGTGGCAGTGGATCAAATGGAATCTTGCCTTTCCTTAATGCTGCTAGAAGATTTCGACCTTCACTCTTACTTGACCCAAATTATAGGAGAGAGCTTAGAGATCTATATAAGGGGACTGGTGGTACTGGATATACAAATCGCTTACCTCCTCTTACTTCCCATCCGGCAGAGGTGAGGGAAGTTCCTGCATGGATCAATAATCCGTTTGAGCCGCATTATCAACCAGGATTGAGTACTACAGGTGAAGATTTGTCTTCTCATGGTTTAGGAATTCGTGGGACAGATGGTTATCAGAACCAATACCCTTTAGCTCAGTCAAATGCCTCACATGGTCCTGATACTGAAACAGAGGAAGCAATGCTTCAGGCAGCTATAGAGGCCTCGAAAATGGAGACTAGAGGAGGTTCTTCGTGGGAGCGAATTGATGTTGTCAATGTATACTCAGTGAAATTTACCATATTGTATTTACTTCTATTTCTATATGCTTTCTAATGTTCCCCTGCTTTCAATAAACCATTGTTTCAGAATTCATCTGATGGTGGGCTTCCTCAAACTCTTGTTCAACAAGAAGATGATGATTTGGCCCGTGCAATTGCGTCATCCTTAGAGGTTTTATGAATATTCATTATAGTTGTACAATTCAATTTCTTCTTTTCCAATATTTCTGATTCTTAGCTGTGTTGAATTTAGACAGCAGAGAAAGAGAAAAGCAGTCGTGAAAAGGAAGGGAAGCTTGGAGGTCACTTTTTATTAGACCAGGGAAAGAAAAGTAACAGTAGCAGAAACCAATTAGAGGTGTGTATCTTGTAAGCCCGTCTATATTTGTCTATATTTTTCACACGCATATACAAGAGATGCACGGGTATTGGGGAAGAAATGTATGCGTGCATTAAGTGAATCTACATTGAAGATTCAGGGGGCCATTGTGGTCACAAAGTTTGCAAAAAAAATTCAATTATGTTTTATTTTCTTTAGTGTTTTGGCCATTGTCCACTCCCACTGACATGTTTTACTTAAAAGCCTATAGGGTTATATCTGGTTCAGACTCCTCCAACTTTCTCTACTTAGGTTTGCTAATGTACATTTCTGTTTTCTAATCAGTACTGTATTATTTAAAATGCATAGAAAATTCTTCTGCACCATTTCAGGTTACAGATTTGTCATAGTTTGTTGAAATGCTTTCGAGTATATCAATTAAACATGAAATGATTTGAGTTGGCGTATATCATTTTTTTCAACATGCATTTGAATGCAATCAATTAAGGAGTTTTTGGGAGGACTTGTGCAATTACATAGTCCATTTTCACTTTGAAAGACAACTTGTATGATCGGCAAGATAATTTGGCTAGCTTATTATCGCAAATAGTTTATTTGATGGAAAATAAGTTACTAGTGGTGTTTGATCTGATAGTTTGATAGGTTCAAGGGAAATGTTTATATTAGGAGAAATAAAAGGGACAGACAGAGACAGTTATAACTGTCTGTGGGTAGGTTTTATTGTCTTAGACTTTTATAAAGTTTGTGTAGGCAATTGTTTTTTATTGTTTTTTGTACATTCTGAAAAGAATAGGAAGAGTGGAGAATCTGATTCTCTCGAACAACTAGAAATTGTATGTGTTTGGTTTCTCCACATTGGAGGAAACCTGGTATGTTGTTGGAATAAAGTTTTGTAGTTTCTAAAGCATCTCATTATAGGCTTGAAAACCTATCATTGGTATTCAAAGCCTCATTCCTGTGAAGTGGGGGCATACTGCAGGTTATGGTCAACACAAGAATGGAGGCAAGATGGGATGGGTTGGAGAAGATTGTCCACAAACAAGCAAACAAGAACAACTGTCGCTTCCAGCGGTTAGAAGAGATGTTTCAAGGTCTGACAGGGGTGGTTGAACGCTTGACATCCACTACTAAGCATCAAGAGGCCCAAGATTCTATTGCCATGGATGGTCGTGAGGATAATAAGGGTAATGAAGGAGGAAGATCTTTTGGGATTTTTGCCACATGGAAGAAATTGGACATTCCAGTGTTTGCAGGGGACGAGGCTTATGGGTGGACCAATAGATTAGAATGGTATTTTCGTTTGAAAGGGGTTAGTGAGGAGGAGCGAATGAAGGCTGTTATGGTGGCATTGGAGGGGAAAGCTTTGAATTGGTTTCAATGGTGGGAAACTTGCCATCCACATCCAACATGGGAAACCTTCAAAGAAGCTGTGGTTAGAAGATTTCAGCCAACAATGTTGCAGAACCCATTTGAAGTTTTGCTTGGCTTGTGTCAAACAAAACCTATAGGGGAATATATTGAGCAATTTGAACAATATGCAAGGTTCATGAAAGGAATGCAACAAGATAGAATGGGCTGAAGGAAGACATAAAGGCGGAGGTTAAACTTTATGAACCCTAGAATCTTGCTGAGTTAATGACGAAGGCTCAAATGGTGGAGGAAAAGGTTAGAGTCACCACCAAGGGGGACTCTCTCACTGTGCAACTTCAAAGTAACACCTATAGAGAATTGCCATCTACTTGCAGTTACTCAAAGGAAGGGAGAAATCCAATGGTTTTTACCAACTCCAACAGAGGAAGTAGAGAGAGCAGTGGCTGTGTGAGCACCATTAATAGTTATCTTGCTGGGACTCAACAAGGAGGGACACCATTTAGAAAATTGTCTCAAGAAGAATTGCAAGATAAGATAAAAAAGGGCTTATGCTTCAGGTGTGATGAAAAGTTTGGGCCTAATCATACTTGCAAAAATAAACATATGCTGCTTATTTCAGAAGAGGAAATGCAGGAGTTAGGGGAATCTGCTGCCTGCATTCATAAAGAATTTCCAGAATTTCACCTTGAGGATAAGGTTCACATTCATGGAGGGGGTGTTGATAGGTTTGATACAGTTTACAAACTAAGGAAAAAGGAAGGTAGTTTGTCCAGTTGAAAACACCTCTCACCCACTGAAAACCGGTAGGAAGATGCTACTACCACCAATAAGGAGTTTCTTGCTTTTCACCTTGAGGACAAGGTGAAATTTCATGGAGGGGGTATTAATAGGTTCAAGGGAAATGTTTATATTAGGAGAAATAAAAGGAACAGACAATTATAACAGTCTGTGGGTAGGTTTTATTGTCTCAGACTTTTATAAAGTCTGTGTAGGCAGTTGCTTTTAGCAGTTTTTCATTGTTTTTTGTAAATTCTGAAAAGAATAGGAAGAGTGGAGAGTCTGGTTCTCTCAAATAACCAGAAATTGTATGTGTTTGGTTTCTCCACATTGGAGGAAACCTGGAATATTGTTGGAATAAAGTTCTGCAGTTTCTAAAACATCTCATTATAGGCCTGAAAACCCATCCTAGTTTTTTCTTTTTTTACTTTTTTTTTTGAAATGCTACTAGGTTAAAAACATTGATCTGATAAGTTTGCACCGGTAGTGTATGACTGGGCTAGGAGATCCTGCAACTGCACATATATTTTTTTTCAATTTTTACTTTTTGATCATATAAAAAATTAACGTCTGATAGCTTGTAAGAGTGGAATCTCATGTTCATAAATTTATTTCTTTTTGGTAAGATGCTTTGATCAAAAAGTTTACAAGGATTATGAGCTGAATCTATGGGAGAGTTTTTATTGAACGACATAGGGTCTTGATTATTGATATCCGTTGTAAGAGCTGTAAACAGAAAACTTGACATGTTATGTTACGTATCCGAGAATGGAACGTAACTAGAGCGCTTCCCTCACACACTCTCACAGAGAAATAACAATGGAAAATAGATGAATAAACTTCTTTTATTGAATGAAAATACCGTATCAAAGAAAACAACCAATAACTGGGAGCATAACCTCCGTCAGTCACCTGAGAGCATAACCTCTCTTTCAAACTCACAAATCAAAAGCATGCCTTTACCCCTAGGCTCGCCTCTTATTTATACTAATCAATTCCCTTCCAAGATATACTGAATAATATAAAATAATCCTATTTACTATAGGTATCTGATACGAATATATTATATTTACTTATATAAAATAATATCCTAAGATATGGTCGTGATTACTCTAATTAACCCCATCTGAATCTCCTCCCAAGATATCCCTCCTATTACTCCAATTAGTTTCCCGCTGTGCCATCTAGGAAACTTCCTTGCCGTTACCCACCGTTCGGTCAGCTCGCAACCCATCTTCTCCTGCTTGGGCCGTTCGGTCCTCCTCTTCAACTCGCCCCCCATCTTCTACCGTTCGGTCCTCCTCTTCAACTCGCCCCCATCTTCTACCGTTCGGCCAGTTCGTCCCTCATCTTCTACCGTTCGGTCCCTCTTATACCTTCTCCTCTCATATGTTTTCCAGCCCCTAACATGTTATAAGCCCAAAAATCAAGTGGTGGCTCAAGGGTGACACGGGACTTTTAAAGATAAATTATTGGAGGAAAGTAATTGAGAATTACAAGGTAAAGTTATCCTCGTTTGGGGTGACATGTCTAAGAAGGATAGGAAGGTTGTGTAAACAATTTTGGGTAGGAGTGGCAAAATGAGTCAATCCGGCCCGACTTTGGCTCGCTAGAAACAGGTTGCGTTGGACTGACCCACTACTTAAGAACATGTTGACTTTTATAGTCTAGCCCCCCATGTTGTTGGCCTATTTGGTTGGCGGGCTAGCCTGCCTGTTTTTAATTTTTGACTTTTTACATGAAAATGGGCAAATGACAGGCTTCTAGGTCGATACCGAGTTGAAAGGGCTGAAACAACTTATCGATTGAATTTTATTAGATTTTAGTTGAGTTGTATTAGATTTCTGTTGAGCTGTGTCAGATCTTGATTGAACTATGTTAGACATTGGTTGAGCTGTGTTAGACCTTGTTGAGCTGATAGGCTGACTTGTAGGGCTGGATGCCGGGTCTTGATTGAACTATGTTAGACATTGGTTGAGCTGTGTTAGACCTTGTTGAGCTGATAGGCTGACTTGTAGGGCTGGATGCCGGGTCGAGGAGGTTGTCTTGACTCAGTTTTTTTGGCCGGGCTGGCCTGCCAAGCTCATCCTTTTTGTCATCTCTAATTTTGGGTTAATCAATGCTTTTGGACTAAGAGATAAGAAAATTCAGTGGTGGTAGGAAAAAGAAATAAACATAAAGTCAAATAAATTATGCGGATACAAGGACGTTGAAAGTTGATTAAAGGTGTCGAAAGGCTAGAAATTAGTCAACAAAAGTGCTGACAGAGACTTCTGAGGAGTTTCCCTTAAATCTTGGAACAAAGAACGGAATATGTAAATAAATAAGTGTAGAAAAACAGGGAATAAAACTTTATCCTCTCATACTTTTGAAGACAGATACCGGGTAAATGGGGTGGAAGATAAAGTTTACTTCCTCAAAACGACGACCTAGAAAAGGAAAAAAAATCTCTACAAATAAACTAATATAAAAAGAATAATTATAATGGAGATTTGATAAAATAACTACCACTTTCGTTTTAGCTTAGAAAAATATCCTCCTAATAACTCAATATTTCCGGAGGGATTCTTCAAATAATTTCTATTACTTTTGACTGATTTCTACAATAATAGGCTTTGCCAAAATTAGGGACGCGAAATCAAGATATTTTGACCAAGTAAGATGTGTTAGATATAAAGAAGAAAAGTTAGAAAGTTAAGAGAACGAAGAAAATTTGACTTAATAATATCACATAGTTCAAGTTATAGCAGTAAAAATATCCCTTAAAACTATGGAGAAAGTTGAAGTTTCCATTTGTAATAATTCCTACTGAAGTTTGGAAGTGTCTAGAGGATCAAAGTACCATTTACTTGACTACGCTATTCATGAGAGTTTGAAGTAACCATCTAGTTCTACTATAAACCAATCTCAATCATGCGTACTTCACTCAGCTGAATGAGATACATCAACTAAGATTCACAAAGAACAAAGGTACATGTATTATTAGACCTTCTTATACAACAAGCAGAACAAATTTTACTAGACTAATTTTCAACACTAAACTTATTCATCCCAGTTTCTTTCATGAGAAAGAATGTACCTTAGCTGTCCTAAGTCTTTAATCTCAAATTCCTTCTATATGGATTATGGTATTTGTTATTATAGTATGAGGTTCTCTCACAATTTTGGTGGAATAATTGATCTCTTAAATTATGTTGAGAATACAATTCATATATACAAGGCTAGAAAGCTATTTTAGGAAGTATAATAATAGCACCTAGACAACCATATCCCTATGATTCAGGGATATTCGCATCATACACTAGCAAGCTAACACACTTCACAACGGAGACTTTCCACATCTAATTTGCTAAAGAGGGAAGGGAATAGCAATTTTATGACTCTAAAGGATGGATGTCTAAGGCGACAGTGATGTAAGTAAAAAAAAAGTTGTTATTTTTCAGGTCTGGTGGCAGATTCAAATTGTCCAAGTAATACAAGCCATTCCATTCTCTAGCATATCCAATTGTTCTGCTCGAATACTAGTTCTGTAGTATACAAACATTATCATAAAAATTAGCATTACATGATAGGTCTTTTATGATTTTTTTATGGAAATCATATTGACAGACAATTTAGGAATATAAAAGACATTTTTAAGGGTTATGGATGGGCTTATTTGAACTTCTCCTTGACTTGCTACAGTCATCAGAGAGTCATTTGTTGTGAATATTTTCTAGTTGCTAGGACAAGGGTTGTAAGAAGAGAAATGTTTAGGTACGGGGTCATGTGGTCGGTTTAAAATTTTTACAAGGTTGAGACGGAAAAACAGCATGATAGTGTTTTGGTAGTTCGCACTTTTCATTTTAATTAGCTAGGTTTCAGTTTTTAGCTCCTAGTTTTTTAGCTCTTAATTGCTAAATTTTCAGTTATTAGTGTTATTTTTAACAAGTTATGCCAATTAGAGCCAATATATCTGTCTTTGACAAATTATATCTATTTTCTAAATCAAGTTAGGAACATCATCTGATCAAAATGTAGTTCAAGATGTTGCACAATCAGTCAGCAGTCATTTGTCTAATAACAGTGTGGGTGGTCATAGTCAACAAAATGAAGATATTTTTCTTTCTAACAAGGTAACCATTGGAGACCCAATATTCTTTTATGTACGCATGAGGCTTTATCCATAAACTGATGATTATTATGATCAATAATCTCTTGCCTTATTTCTCGATGTAGTGGGGTGGTATTTCTGCCGAAGAGATTAATGAAGCATTGTTGGTTGAAACTGCACTTTTTGGTGAAATTTCCACTCACAGTGTTCCATCCTTTCCTAATCTGCAACACCGTCCAAAAGAAAATATGGATCCCGAAACGCAGTGCATGTCCACTTCTATGTCACAATTTTTAATTGACTCTCGGTTGCTGAAACAACAACAGGTTTAGATTCTTGCCTTTGATGCCTGTGTGATCAAGGTTTATGACATGATACATAATTTGTCTTAATTTTGTGCAGGATGCTGACTATCTAGCATCACTACGAGCTGATAAACAAAAGGAATTGAACTCTTTCAATAAAACTGAAAGCCAGTCCTCACAGGAAGAAGAATCATGCAAAAAGATGCTTGAGGAAAAGGTAATACATTTAGAAAACATGTTTTCTGGGATTCTTTTATGTTTATAATGTTCGATTTCACCTTTACATGTTTTAAAATATAACATTACCGCTGCAACTCATGTTTTTTGGATTTTTTTAGCTACCATTTCCCACAAAATTCTTCTCAAAGGGGATATGAGAATATAAAATATACAAAAAAGTTTTACTACTATATAAATTATAAATACAATATTATTCTTCTTAGATAGTTTAATGTGGTCAATAATTAAAATTGTTGATAAAGATATCATGTAACTATTTGATTCCCAGGAAACTTGTATAAATTTTCCATCAAGATTTATGACAAACCAAATACATTTGAGTCATCTATAGGAATCACGATTCCCCGGATTTGTAGTTACTAAGAGTCATGGTCTCTTGGTAAGAAAAGCTTTTCGTGAATGTGACTTGTGTTTTATTTTATTTTTTATTTCTTTGTACCGTGTATGCCATTCCTTGTTTTTAAAAGCACTATTGAATTATGTGTGGCTCGTGATTGCAGGAATTGATGAAAATACTTGACAAGAAAGAACTTAGGCTCTCCAAGGAACCACTGTTGTCTGATGAAGTAGTTACTATTGTTGTTCGAATGCCAGATGGTGGTCGCTGTGAACGTCGCTTTCTCAAAACTGACAAACTGGAGGTAAAATTAGTTTTAGAATATGATGAAAACTAAATTCTGAATAATACTCAGCCTAAAGGAACGGAGCTCAGCTCCTTACAGAGAGATATCTCTGCGGAAGTAGTGAGTGCAGCTCTGAAACAGAAATAACAACAGGAAAGAGAAACCAAAATAATTACTCGAGAATATAGGAACCAACCAACACTACAAAACAGTATACACTTCCCAAGCCAATGCCACCTCTAATTCCAGATATGCTTGGATACCCTCCTAAAACTAAAAGACAGCATACACTTATTATTCTTCATGTCTCTTCCCCAAATCTCCTCTTGGTAGCTGTCCCTTTGTTCAGCATTTGACTTTTAGTCACGACAGATTTCTCTACTTATTCACTCCCTTCTTTCATTAAATTTTCTTCATTTCCCCTTTTTCTCTGTTCACTCGTGCACCAACCGGCATTTATTGCCCTTAGGCCCATTTTTTTTTCTCTTGTTTGGAGAAGTGAGGAGTTTTTCCTAAATTCATTTTTAATACCGGATGAGATCAAATTCCTGGTAGTATTTCTGCATTTTAATTAAGATATACTTTTTTGAAAGTTTATTTTAAAATCATTGATGTTCTCTCGCAAGAACATAGAGGAAGATAATTCTCACTTCAGTTTGTCAGTTACTTTCTTTTAAAACTCAAACAAGTCTTTTGTATTTTTTTTCTTATTCTCTTCACGAATGCACGCCTATGAAATAGGTGTTCAGGGCACGTGACAAACATTATTAGGAGTAATATTCCTATTTTACATTATTATGAAAGTATGCATAGTTGGCTAACGAATTGTCATTTTGTTACCTTCGGTAGCTTCTTTTTGATTTCATAGATGTATCTGGAGCACAGAAGCCTGGAACCTATAGATTTGTGAGTGTCCCTTTTCCTTCCCATTTGATTTCTCGATTCAACCTTTGTGTGTTGTTGAAATGTTTTCTAACATACCACTTTTTTTCCAAAAAGAATTTACAATTAGTATTATGTGTCTAATGTTTACCAACACCACACTTATTTTTAGGCTAGAGTTCGGTTCTCATATACACAAATTCTGGCCTTTGATTTAATGCATCTAACTCGAAAAACTGGCTGGAATTCTGTTTTGAGGGCTGAATTCTGATATTTGTTTTGTCGCATAGCTACGGGTTTGAATTTGGTAACTGAAAGCTGAATTCTGCTTAGATTTTCTAACAATTATATCAAAATAATTTTAATAGATATACACTTAAAATTAAGAAATGCATATCTTTCATCAAATAAATATAAAAAGAAAATAGAACAAATAATTTTAGATATAAATACTATAGATCAACCATAAAAGTTAAAACAATTTTAGAAAAATTTCTTAATATGTGGTTCAATAATTAATTTAATTTATTTCTTTAACATGTATATATTGTTCCATATATTAATAAATTAGAATTTTATTTCATATATTATTTATTAAATGCGTAAATTGTACTTATGCAAAAAATTTTAAAAATATTATTGTTTTAACAATCATATCCAAATAATTTTAATAGATATAACACATTTCTTAAATATGCATGTAGTATTCCATATATTTTATAATTAAATTAATAAATTACTTTTATTATAAATTCTCTTAAATCATCCATTTAAATTACTGCTTAAGTTTCCAATTTTATTTTCAAAAACAAGTTAATAAATTCATTATATTTAGAAAATATGTTTTGCATAAATGAAGACAAGAATTTGGGTTTCGAAAATCAAATTTTGATCTAAAAAAGAGTGTATGTTGTCAAATATTTGTCTAACTTAGAAAAAGGTGCTATGTCCGAATAAAACTTCTTATGCTGTTATACTATTTGAAATGATTTCTGTGATTGGTGTAACTTAAGGCCTTTTTAAGTTTCCGTCAATGCTTGTTACTTATTTAAGGTTATCGAGCAACATGCTTTGTACAAGATATGTTTTAAACATGTCATTAGTTATACTATTTTCAACTTCCATAAGTCATTCTAGTTAGGATTTGGGGAATACATTTAACTTGTATATTTGATAATATTTAATACCATTTAGTTACATTGTTTAAAATTTCCTTCAATTTTGAACAGGTGAAGTCATACCCGCGTCGTGCTTACAGTATTAATGATTGCTCGTCAACCTTCAATGAAATAGGCCTTAACAAAAGCAATGAAGCTTTGTTTCTGGAGTTGATTTAGTTTCACCCATTTTCCTTTCACCATCTTAATCTTTAGTTTTCTACCTTATAGATTTGGATCTAAACATCCTTTCAAGACTATTGATAAAAAAAGAAAGATGTAATCTTCGTGGCTTGGTTGGTTTGTCCTTTTTTTTCTTCTTAAATTTGTTCAGTTAAACTCAGGGACTGAAAGAAGTGGTAAGCTAATCTTACTTCTCAACAACTTCCATTTTAGAATATATTTCAATTAATTGTCACGAATGTTTATATACTTCTAATTACTTTTGGAATATTCATGATATATGTGGCAATATGTATAGGAAGGTCATTTTTCTATATTGTTTAATTGGTTTTCTACATCTTATTAATGGGCTACCTTGTCTTAGAACATTATGGTTGATATTTTTTTGTATTGTTTAATTTGTTTTCAGCTTCTTTCTCTATATTTTCTTTAAATTTATATTCTTTATTATTGTTATATTTATTATTTTCTGTTACTTGTTTCTTATGTTGGGTATTTCATTAACAAGAAAAATCATTCAAATATAATTAATTTTCATTTTTATTATTTATTAATGTTTATTTTAATTGTTTGTATATTCTCATTAAGGCTTTACTATTCTTTAGATTTTCTATTCGTAAAAGTAAAAGTTGGTCCTATCCCCTTCAAACGAGGTTTTGCAATTGTTGTTTAAAGATAAATTAGCAATAAAAAATAACTGTTTACTATTCTCATTTTTTTTTATTTTTTCTTTTCAATTAATAAATAAAAAAATAGTATTGCAAAAAAAACTTATTTTTGTATAATAAGTTTAATTCTTTGAAATAATAATAATAATAACAATAATAATAATTACATATTAGTGTAAAACGTATTAGTTGAATATAAAATTTGTAGAAAAAGTGATACCAGGTGCATTACCAGTGGCACATAGGAAAAATGAAGCTAAAATTAGTTAAAACTAAAGATAAAGTAGTTATTATTTATTAGTGGTAGATGGCAGAGTTTCGATCAAACCTACCTTGAAAAATACATTATCGATAGCTAGATTAACCTCCTCAAAAAACTTAAAAAAGTATAATTATTTGGAAGAAATGATCTAGCATTTGATATTCACAGTCAGACATATATAAAACATATCCATTGTATTGGGGATGGATAATGAAAAAAAAGTAACGTAATTTTTCTTAACTTTTTAATTACATGAAAAAAATTAAGCAAAATTACATGAAAAAAGTTAATGAATCCGTTCCATTATATGATACTTGTGAATGTGGATTTTATTAAACTTAAAGGTTAAATATATGTTTTAGTCCTTATATTTGTACCCAATTCTCAATTGGGTCCTTGTGTTTTTTTTTGTCCCAATTGCGTCCTAATATTTGTAAATTTGGCGCAATTAAGCCCTCTCCGTTAACAGTAACGCCGTTTGCACTGTGCTGGTATGTAACATGCATTTATTATTTAATTTAAATGAGTACGTTACGTGGAATTTTTATTTAAAAAAAATTCATTCAAATGACACGTATGTATTAAGAGAGAGTTTTATTTTTTATTTTAAAAAAAAAAACGGCCCAAAACCGAGGCCCAAGTTTCGTTTAACCTAGAATTCCCCTTAGGGTTCAACTTTCTCACTTCATTCTAACATTTCTCTCATCCTCCAGAGACCAGGGTCTCTCTCCCCCTTTTCCAATTGGACCTGCACTCTCTACCACGCCCACCACGTCACCGGCGACGGCAAACGTCACCGGAATCAAAGGAGGACAAAGGGGGTGACGCGCCTGGTGGAAGGGGGCGCGGTATCAATGGCTGCGGAGGTCATGGCGGCGATGCCGGAGGAGGAGGTGACGATTCTGGAGGCGGTGGTCAAGAGGGGTGGGTTGGTGGCTATGGCGGCGGCTTACGCCGGGATTAAGCGGCTGGGGGTGGTTCTCAGGGAGGGGGCGGCGACGCTGGTCACCATGTGTCGGAAGGGCGGGTCGGAGGTTGTGGCTGAGCTGGCAGCGGTTTCCGGAGTGGAGAGGATAATTTGGGAACTCATGGCCGTGGGGAGTGTCAGGCGGCGACGCTGTTGAGGATTTTCCGGCGGTGGGCGGCGGGACTGGATGGCGGAATCAACTTTGAACGAATTGACATAGGATTTATTATTTGATTTCTGTTTGTTTGTTTGATGCAGGTGAAAGATGATGTTGGGTTGTTTGCTTTGATGATTTTGGGTTGTTGGTGATTTTGGGTTAATTTGAGAAGGAAGAGAGGTTTGGGTGGAAACACGTGTGATAAATCTCAATAGAAATGGTGGTTGAATGAGATGATGAATGTGGAAATAATGAGTCTTAAGCTGATAGTGAAGTGTTGCTTCTTTGTTAAGGAGGATGGCAATGGAGATTGGTCAAGTGAATCATGGATCTATTGGAGGCTAAGGTGAAGAACTGGAAATGAATGGGAAATGTGGTTGGGATGGTCACGGTGAGAGGAGCTGAGAATAAAATAAAAACACTTTAAAAACATATTATATTAAATGTATTATTTTTAAATCAAAATTCCACGTAATGGAATTTATTTAATTTAAAAACTAAGTGCCCATTACATATCAGCATGGTGCAAACGGTGTTACTGGCCAGTTAACGGAAAGGGCTTAATTGCCTCAAATTTACAAATATTAGGACGCAATTGGGACAAAAGAAAACATGGGGACCCAATTGAGAATTGGATACAAATATGAGGACTAAAACATATATTTAACCAAACTTAAAAGAATGGATATTAAAGATTTGAAAATGTTGTAATGGATATTTGGAACAAGGTTCTTTTGAATAATGTCGCATCCATTATTTTTTATCTCTCTTTCATTCACCTTTTATTTTTTCTTTCTCAATATTTTCTTTTCTTTTTCATGCTCAAATTTTTTTACGGGAGAGTTATCAATTAGATAAATTGAGTGCAAACGTTATGTCAACAAGAAGGTGAACCTTGTTGAAGGGATTTTGAAAGTAACTTTTTTTTTTTCAAAATGGTAACTAAATTTGATAATTTGTTTTTTTTTTATTTTCATGATGAAAAACGAAAGCATGTCCACATATAATCTCAAATCATGCTCGTCTTATTTTCCAAATACCTTAATTCACAGAAAATTAATTTGTGACAAGTTGCCCTTATTTTGAGATTTTGCATTTTTTTTATAAATTTTTTTATGCTCAAAGACTTGCTTGCAATAAATTTAAGGTAATACCCCTTGTATGGTGTGATTCTATAGGACGAATGTAACATCCCAAAAATATAAGTATATCTATATCATGTGGAATGCAACATATTATAATACTAGAAAGCAGTTAAGAGTAGTGGTAGATGAAGTATATACAAAATACAGTCATCCAATAATATATGAGAAAGATAAAAGCTCTACATGTAGTTATAGAGTCTTTCAAAAAGGAAGTAAAAAAAAAGAAAAGACTAAACTATACATATATATCTACACATGAACTTAGACATCCTAAACTACTCAGCAGTGTCTGGAGTCTTGGCAGCATCAACTACGTCTAAAACCTGCTTCAAAGGGGCCTCTGCAATCTCTGCTCACATCCAAGTGGTGTTAGACTTAGACTCGTCCGGACCTGGAATGAATATCGAACTATGGCGGGTTATGCACTTGTGATGGCCTCTACTGCTTTGCAAAGCCATTGCCAATGGGTTTCACCCTACCACACACAAGGTTAGTCCGTTATCACTCACCTTGGCCCATATACAATGGAGACAACCAAGACTAGGACTCCCTACTACTCTGCACCACATGAACTAATCTTCTCTAAGTGAGATTGAATAGTCATTAGAGCATTAAGGGCAACCTCCAAAACTGAGCTACCTATATTCATTCCAGAACTTAACTTGAATCACTCATTCTTGGCCCATATAAAATGGAGACACCCAAGATTGAGCTTCCTATATTCATTCTCATAACTTAATTTGAATAACTCATTCTTGGCCCATATAAAATGGAGACACCCAAGATTGAGCTTCCTATATTCATTCTCATAACTTAATTTGATCTCACCTAGAGATGTACTTAAATCACATTACATTCTACACTAACTTTACTTACTTTCATACTTTTGATTTCATACCATGAATGTTTTATATTAGTTTAGTTTCTTACAAAATTAAGCATGAATCAATCTCATAATACTGGAAGTAATCATACAAGATAAACAAGAAAAGATACCTAGATCATCACACAAGAAAGGAAGAGAAAACAAGAATTACATATTTTCAGAAAAACATCACTTATTAATACAAATATCCTTATAATCTTAAATTACCAATACTTAGGTAATTCAAATAGCTTGGAAACCCTCAGCAATGGCTCCGGAAGGGTAAAAAAACCCCAGAACGACCTAAAGAACATCCAAAACGGACGTCCGGAACCCCCCAAACTATAAAAAATAAAAGCAACATTAGAAAATGGCGCCCCAGCGCCCTTTAGGGGCGCCCAGGCGTGAATTATGCAGATTTTCTGCAGATTTTGAGGAACTCAGACCCTCAAAATCAGTTTTAGGCCATTTGGTGAACTTGTGACATTCCTAATTCGTAGTAGGGTTGATTTTAAACTTGTTTGAGGGTTCACACATGATCTTAACACAATTCTTTAATGGATATGCAGAGAATTAGTATCAATTAACTCAATTTCTTTCACTTAAGGGTTCAAAATCAAATCTACAGTTTGTAAGCCATTTTTGGTTGGTTTAAGGCTCATAACAAGTCAGAAATGACTTACCTAAGTGACCCCAACAGCCTAAACTAAAGCCTAATCTATAATTATCCAATTCACTACTCCAATTCCCTAAATTTGGCTCAAACTCTAAGATTAACTGAACCATTTGCCCAACAACCTGCATAAGCTACACTATCACTCTTAAACACTTAAATTTACATCATGTATAGGCTCATGAGAGTTCTTAATTCATAACTTATCAAACCACATAATTCATAGAACATAAATACATCTTTCAGCACATACATTCTTTAATTCATTCAACAGCCACACAATATCATGCATAATTCACACATGCAATCAAATCGAAATAGCTCTTTTCTTATTTAGTACAAGCAAATTAAGTTATACAATCTAGAAAGAAAATCTAACTTCCCTTACCTCTTAGTCGAACAACTCAAGACACAGGAAATCCCTAAACGCTAAATTTCACTTCAAGGAAGACTAGAATCACCTGCAGATTGCAATTTGGTGATGGAAGACAGATTTTAGAACATGTTGAAACTAAAATTTGGGGAAAACGAAATCAGTTACATCTAAACCCCAATTGTTGCATGATCCCAGCCCCAAGATTGCACGGAAAAAGAATTGGAACTTACCAGTTGAAGAAAGGGGAAATTGATCAGTGGGTTTCGAAGTCCTCTACGTTGGGAACACTTGAACACCTTCAATTCAAAGATTGAATGGTTTAGTGTGAAGAAATTGAGGAGAGAAGTTAGAGCCCTGAAGAACAAGTTTTCTAGAGAGGGTGTTTTAAGCAAATGAATCAGAGATTGCACAAAATCTATTTTTATGGTCCATGGGTCTTTAAAAATATGATTTCATCAGCTTAGGACACTTGTCCCTCTTGGCTTCATTTTTTTTTCAGATCCTTACAAAGAAAGGACTATGATGGAAGTTGAAGGGATTACTTGAGCAATTTTATGTTATGCAAATAAAATGAACGTTCCAAAATAAATGATAAACATCTTCGCTTTACTCTTTTTGTTCAATTAATTGATTTGACCAAATAATTGTTTATTTTGTCTCATTTCATTTTTTCATTTTTTTAAAGAATGATTGCATAAACTTGATAACAAACTAGATGTGAAACAAATACATATGAATTACTAAAACATGACATTTTTTTTATTGTTTTTTCCTTTTTATATATAATTTAAAAAAAGAACATAACAATACATTTATTGTTATGTAAAAAGAAAAGGTGAAGGATGAATGATAAAAATGGTGAAGGATGAATGATAAAAATAGTCTCCCTTTCGTGTCTTTACAAAGGTTAGATGTTTAAAGTTCTAAGACCAAATATATGCACTCACAAGGATAACTCCCTAATACTTAAAGATCAAGGTCATCAAGGCTATGGTTCCTTTCACCGCATCTCCACAAAAATCGAATAATCAACTAAGTGTGAAGACACAAATGAAAAGAACAGACTCTGGCTGGGGTTCACACGACAACTAAAAAGGAAGTAATTCCCAATGTGACTTTGTTAAAAAACCCCTATAATTCTAAGTCACACTCAAACTTGGGTATAGGGTCCCACTCATGATATGTAGAATGTGTGTGTGAAGGGAGAAACCTAATAGTATTCAAAAATCACACCTGCAAAACAACCAAAAAAATCCCAAGTAGGTATATAACATGTCTTCTACCTTAGAGTTCAATTTTTCAACAATAATAAAAAGAAATATACACATGCAGTTATTCCAAATATCAAAATAAAAGAAAGAGACACATACAATTCCTTTGAATATCAAAATAAAAAAGAGACACATGAAATTATTCCAAACATGGACCATAAACATACATAAAAAAAAGGAAAAAGAAACATACTGAAAATCCACGTCAATTTTGAACACTCAATTAAATGGCTTGACTCTCTAGCAAATCTCCAACGGAGTCGCCATCTGTTGCAACCGAAATCCCGACGGGGACAACGAAACTTTTGAAAGAATAAATAAAACTTTGAAAATCATAGTTTGGAGTTGCCCCCATAGTTTATTCTGGGAAACTACAGAAAAACAATAAAAATAAGACAATCTACAAAATCATATTTTTGAGTTCGGGAGTCACTTAGGCTTCAGGAAGGTATTAATATCCTAACACATTTGTCTCAAGACAATACCTTTAATTAATTGTACAAAGTTGATATGATTTTAAAATGGTTATTTTCCTTGAAAATAACCATGCAAGCAACATGACAAAAATAATATTTTTTTTTTGGTTTTTTGGGAAGTCCAACAAGGATTAAGCTCACTCTTACGTATTCTCATGTGAGAAATCAAGGGTATGTAGTTCCTTTGAAAATATGTTTGGAAAGTTTGTTTGAGAAATTGTTTGAAAAATATGTTTAGAAATGATTATGGATAATTTTGGATTTTTGGAAAGTGAACCCGACAAGGATTGATCTCGCTCTTACGTATTTTCACTTATGATGGAAAATTAGGAATTACATAGTTATGGATTTTCTTGATTTGAAAGAGGTTGATTTTTTTTTTTATTTTGGAGATTTTATGATTTTTTTTTGTATTTTGAATTTTTTATAAAAAAAAGTGTCACGACATGGACAACGAGCTAGATACAAAACAAGTGGAAGATAAAATTATTTTTATGATTTTGAAAAGTTTTTCATTTTTTATGATTTCTAACATAATTGATATGATTGAGAAAAATTAAGGTGGCAAAAAGAATCACACAAATATTTACACATATTTGCAAGAAAAATATTTTTAAAATTTCTTATTAATGATCAAGCAAATATGAGACTTGGCATGATAATCGTTATTTTTTAATTATTATGAAAAACTCAATTATCAAACAAATATGAGACCTGACATGACAATCAAAATTATTATAAAAAAATATAATTATCAAGCAAATCCGAGATTTGACATGACAATCAAATTATTATTAAACAAATTCAATTATCAAACAAGTTCAAGACTTAACATGATAATAAAAAATTTTATGGTTTTTTATTAAATTAACAAAATGGTTTATAAATGAAAATGTTGATTCAAAAATAGTAAAAGCAATTATGGAAATGTAAAAGTCAAATAAAAAACTTTAACAAAATAATTCAAACAAAAAAAAAAAAGAGGTGAATGAATAAGAACCTGGATGGAGAAAGCAAGGATAGCCAACACCCAAATGTAAGTGAAAATGGAGTTTTTAGGAGATGCAAATGGTGATGTGGTTGTAAAGAGATGTGTTGAAGTGTTTGATGATGGTGAAGTATGAAGAAGAAAAATAGGAAATGAGGATAATATGGTAAAAGTGATGAAATTAAGGTAATAATAGGAAATAGTAATGGTGTGGAGAAAAAAAGATGTGTTGTTGAAGAATGATGGAGTAGGAGAGTAGAGATGTGTGTATGTGAAGATATGTTGTGTGTGTAAAAAAATGGAGTGAAGAATATGTGAGTATGTATAGACTTATCAATAGAGAAAGTAGGTAAAAAAATAATATAAAAAGTAGGTAGAAAAAAATAAAGGAAATAAAATATAGTTTTGAAAATTGGATAGAAAAAGTAGGTATGAAAAATAAGTGAAAGAATTAATATAAAAAGTTGGTGGAAAAATTAAACGAAGAAAGTGGATGGAGGAAATATAAAAAAAATGTTAATGAAGAAATTAGGTGGAGAAAATTGGCGAAGAAAATAATATAAAAAGTGGATGGAAAGAGTAGATATAGAAAATGGATAAAGGAAATAATAAAAAAAGGTTGGTGGAGAATGTGATGAATAAAATATAATTTTAAAAAGTAAATGAAATAAATAAAAGTTAGTGTGGAAAATTAATATAAAAGTCAAGTGGAAAAGTAGATTGAGAAAATGGATGAAGGAAATAAAAAAAAATTAGTGGAGAATATGGTGGATAAAATATAATTTAGAAAAATGAATGAAATAAATAAAAGTTACACAGAGAAATTAATATAAATGTAGAGTGGAAAAGTAGATGGAGGAAATAGATAAAAGAAATAATAAAAAAAGTTGATGAAGAAGGTAGTGGTGGTGGATAAAAATAATTTAGAAAAGTAAATAGAATAAATAAAAGTTATTCTAAGAAATTAATATAAAAATGGAGTGAAAAAGTAGATGGAGAAAATAGACGAAAGAAATAATAAAAAAAGTTGGTAAAGAAGGTGATGAATAAAATATAATTTAAAAATATAAGTGGAATAATTAGAAAAGTTAATATGAAAAAAATAATATAAAAGGAGATGGAAATATAGATAAAGTATGTGATCTGAATGGTGTCTTGAAATGTGATACGGAGAATGAAATAAAAATGTGTTGGATTAGGTAGTCTATTAGGATAAGGGGTAAAAAGTTAATTTGGGAGTGCAGTAAATTAAATTATATATTTTTTATTATTATTTATTTATTTATTTATTTTTGTGATGAATTTTATTTATCGAGAGAAAATTAGGTATTGACACCTTCTTCATCACTTAATTATATGACAAAGGGAAGAAATGGTATAAGTTGAATCTCACCAACGCACAATGATTCTTCCTTCCAAAAATGTAACATTTGATCATAAAATTCCTGAAAACATTCGGGATGATTAGAGATGCCCAATATCATCGTATGCAACAATGTAAAATGAAAGACTCGTGTCCCATAAATCCCCTACAATAAACCATCATCAAGCTAAATAAAGGAAAACCAAAAATTTAAGTTTTTATCATTGGATCACTCAAAACTCTAATCACTAAAACCTCTCGTTAATTTCTTAGCGAACAAAAATATGCAAACTATTTTGCAACTTTTTATGGACAAAACTGCAATCTTTTTTTTGTATAAATTTTCTAACAAAAAATGCAAACCTTCATACAAGTTTTTCTAGACAAAAACTTCAAACCTCGTGCAATTTTTTATGGAAAAAAGTTGCTAATCCTTACTGTTCAACTTTTTATGAATAAACTCCTAAACCCTTCTCGTGCATTTTATTTTATGAACAAACCTACAAAATCTTTTCATACAGTTTTTTAAGATAAAACTGCCAAACCTTTATGTGGAATTTTGTTTGAACAACATTGCAAACGTGCAATTTTTTATGCGCAAAATTGCAAACTCTTCATGTAATTTTTTGTGGAAAAAGCTGTAAACTCTTACTTTGTAATTCCTTGTGGAAAAAAATAAAACCCTCTTCATACAATTTTTCTAATAAAAATGCAAAACTTCTATTAACAAACAACTACCTAATTTTCTCCACACATCTGAGAGACCTATTGTGCTGTGGTGATCCCTCTCAAATCAACTCTTTATTTTTATAATAACTTTTTTTGTCTCTTTTTTATATTACTCGATGAGAGATGATATGAGATCTTGGACAAAAAATTCTTCTATTGCTTCTATTATCACATTATCCTTTATTCCTTTATTAAAAAAAATTGTTAATTCTTATTGTGCAATCTTTTATGAATAAACCTTTATCGTGGAATTTTGTATGAACAAACATGAAAATATGTCTTGTGCATATCAACCTTCGACATAGGTCAATTTGTCACAACTTTTGTTTGAGACCGACTTATCTCAGTCTTCGGCCATGATCAACTTGTTTAGACTCTCAATTGGGGTTGACTATCTTGTCCTTTGTTCATGCTAACCCATCTCTCGAACCTTGAGAAAGTGGTCTCAGACTTCAACTTGAGCCATCCCATCTTGGCCTTTTGTTCTAGTTGACCCATTTATACCTTAAGTCTGGGTCTACCTATCTCTATGTTCAACTTGTGCTCGTTGATCTCAAGCTTTGGCTAGGGGTTTCCAATCTCGACCTTTAACCTGGTTTGGTTGTTTTCATCCTTCAATTTAGGTCTACTTGGCACAACCTTCAGCCCGAGTTGGCTCATCTAGATCATTGCTCTAGCATGCTAGGCTTGACCTTCAATCTAGGATGGTCTGTCTTAACCTTCAACCTGATCAACTCTGATCGATCTTTGTCTTGGCTTAGCTTGGCTCAAACTTTGGCTTGAGTTAACTCGATTCCATCATTATTTTGGATTGACTCTGCTTGAACTTTGATATGGAAAAACTTGTGTCAACCTTGAAGTCGAGATAACTTAATTCAACCTTTAACCTAAGCTAAAGGTGTTGTATTTAGGAGGAGTTAATTAACATCTTGTGATGGGACCTAACCTTCTTCATGAGTGGATTGGGGTGGCCCATTGACTATGAGTTAAACTGATGCTTCTACTAAACAACACCTATCATTAAGAAAAATAATGTGAATTTGATGAGAAAATCACAAACCTGTAGGTTCTTTCTTTGCAGACATTTTTAGCAATTTGTGCAATCACAAGCTGCGCAACAAGTGATACTCTTGAAAACAAAGTAGTTCCAAAGTAGTAAAAAAACGCACAATGAAGATATGAACAAGAGTTATATGAAGAGAAGGCAATTGAGTAATTACCTGACAAGATATTGACTAAAAAGTGCTTTAAACATCCAAGAAAATATGTTGCATAGACATAAAATGGTTTAGGGTTAAAGCCATTCAACCTTTCAACTCTAATGGCTTCGATATCTTATTTAAGACCTCCATTTTCAAATAATTGCTCCTACTGTCCTACCAATCAGCGTGCCATATAGCCCACCTAGCTTTCATGAACGCACCAAGCACATTGACATACATTGTCACTTGGTTTGTGAGAAATTCCAAACGAATCTCTTCCATCTTCTACCCATTCGATTTAGTGACCAACTTGTAGATATTTTTAAGAAAGTTCTTTATTGTCTTTAACTCAGATCTATAATCTCCAAGCTTGATGAGTATCCATTCTAGCTTGAGGTTAAGATTAATGCTTTCTGCAGTAATCAAGGGTTGTAAGTTTTATTTTGTTTTGAAAAACCAGTTAAGTAAACTTAAACGAGAGTAGTTGGGAAAATACAAAAAATAGGAGTACTTCTTATTAATAATTATAGAGTTCATTAAATTGTAGTAGTTGGATAACCATGGTTAAGACTTAAAAGATCATTAATCTTATTGTGATGGATGTGCTACTCAAAGTTTCACATAGCAAGTAGCAATACTACAAAGTGTTTATGATGAAAAGGCTTGTTGTCAACAAAACCTGTTTAAGATAGGCTTCCCCCTTCTCTTAGTTGTATCAGATGCATATTATTTGATAAGATCAGTAATGAAATACATACTTGTTTACTTTTTCTTTCTTCTTTTTGTTACATATGGGAACAATAGGCTCAAAAGAATGACCAAAAGGCCTGTAGGGTGGCCTAATTTTATCCATTTCTAGAATAGTCCATTTCCTTTACCTTAGAGAATTCTAGAAGAAGTTTGTTATGGCCTGAGTGCCACGTAGCAGAGAGAAATCTTCTATCTGCATTTCCTTTAATTGGTTATTTTGCATTGAATGAAAAGGAGGAAAAAATTTCTCATCTCTCCTCTTGTCCTTTTCTTAGGAGGCTGGCTGACCTCTAATCCAGGGTTTATTTCTCTTTTCTAACATTTGGTGCTTTCATTGACCTTTGTCATGGCTGATGGTACACGTTTGAAAAATCTCTCTGACAAATTGGATGATGTGCTCAAACAAATGTCTCTTTTCTCCACCCAAATGACTGACATCCATACACATATCTCTCACCTTGAAGCTCACCCTCTCACCCCTCATCCTTCACCTCACCGCATACATTCCAGTGACATCAATTCCTCACCACGCCATTTCCTGAAGTTGGATGTGCCTCACTTTGATGGCACCGACCCACTCGGATGGATCTTCAAAATCACACAATTTTTTGAGTATCACAATACCCCCGAAGAAGAACGCATCACCCTTGCATCGTTTTACTTGGACGGCGCCGCCTTGGCTTGGTTTCAGTGGATGTATCGCAACGGCCAGATCCATTCATGGCAACACCTGCTTCAAGCTCTGGAAACACGATTCGCTCCTACGGCATTCGAAGATCCACGGGGAAAACTCTTCAAGCTCGTCCAAACCACCACGGTCTCCGATTTTCTGACAGAGTTTGAGGCGATTGCAAATCGTGTGGTCGGTTTACCCCCATCGTTCCTTCTGAGTTGTTTCATTTCGGGTCTCAAACCGGAGATCCGCCACGAGGTGGTGGCCCAACAACCACCAACACTTTCGCATGCGATTGGATTAGCCAAGTTACAGGAAGAAAAACATTGGGATCTCACCCGTGTTTCAAAGGCAAAATCGATGTCTCCTTGGCCACCCCCAGCTTTCACCCGCACAATTACTTCCCCTCTTCAACCACAACCAGCGAAACCTCTTCCACCAGTTCTACCCTCCCCCACCCAAAAAACCCGTTACCGGCAACTCACTGATGTAGAAATGGCATACTGCCGTGAGAAGGGACTCTGTTTTAATTGTGATAAAAAATAGGTTAAATAAATTTATTGGTCCCTATTTTTGCTGGTTTTCTTCAATTAGGTCCTTCTATTTTTAAGTTGATCAATTTGGTCCTTGTTTTTGAAAAATTCGAGCAATTCAGTCCATACCGTTAACTTCTATGAACGACGTCAAAAATTTTACTTGCTGGCAAAGATGAGTTGTCACTTTCGAAAGACGTGGCATAATTAATAATTTAATAGGTGAACTTAAATTATTTATTTAGCTTTTAAAACATAGGTGACACATAATCAAATAATTGAAGTCCAAAGGAACACTTTTCTGCTCTGCAACATCCCGTGCCTCCCCACCTCTTCACATCATTTTGAATCACTTTGAAAGCGTCATCAACAAATCTTCCCCCTTTCTTCCAAAGGAACACTAGAAACAACACTTTCTTCGTCATCATCTCTACGACTAGTAACAACACCTTCTTCATCATCAATTTCAATATCCTCATCCTCCAAATTCTCTTCCCCTTTCTTCTCCAATTCAATTCGTCGCGCTTCATTTGCCATTAGCCTAATTTCCTCGATTTTCTCCTCCATTAAAAGTTGTTCCCCAGAAACACCATTAACTGACAATGATACAATCTCAAAAATACGAAGCCCTAGAATCCCTAGAAAATACAAAGCCCATTAACCGGCAATGACACAAGTTGTTCCCCATTATGTAACACCAGTATTCCTAGAAAATACAAAGCCTCGTATTTGAAGATATCTTTCATGGAAACCTTCTCAAAAACACCATTCTCCCCCGCGACAACCTCAAAAACACCATGCCAACATGCTCAGACACAACGCCAATCAGTGGTGGAATCCATCAACACGCGGCGTTCAAAAAAGAGAAGAAAAGAGGAAAAACGTTTCATCCCCGTCGTTGGCGGTGGAGCTATTGGAGGTAGGTGGTGGCACTGCTAGAGGCGCTTGGAGTTTGAGGGAAAAGAAAGAAAACCCTCAAACAGAGATGGAAGGGGAGCGGCGCTGACGGTTCCGGCGGGAAACGTCTCCGGCGAGGACAACGGTGATGTTGAACGGTGGAGGTTGAGTCGTGGTCGGCAGCGGTGGCGGAAACGCAAGGTGGAAGGTGTGTGTTCTCCTCTCGCACACGAAAAGGGGAGAGGAAGAAGAAGATTTGACGCTGTGGCCAGCGGCGACCCTGGTGGCGTTTGGGGTCTCCGACGAAACTTTAGGCTGGGCGGTGGTCCGGTGCGGCAGTCACTTCTAGTGGAGTGGTTATATGCACCGTGAGGAAGATAAAACCTTTAGGTTTTTTTTTTCTGTGCAGAGAAAGAGATTTGGTCTCTTGGAAGTGAAGTGGAAGAATGAGAGGGAGTTCGACCTCTGTTCAGACTCTTGGCCCTGGTATCAAATGGCAGACCACGTCATTAATTGGTTTACAAAATGATAGCTACTGTTGCCAGCAAAAACTATTTTTAACGCCGTCCAGGAAAATTAACGGAATGTCCTTGATTGGTTTAATTTTTCAAATTCAGGGACCAAATTGATCATTTTTAAAAAATAGGGACTTAATTGAAGAAAACCAGCAAAAATAGGGACTAATGAATCTATTTAACCTAAAAAATATTCACGCTCACATCGTTGCCCAGCTCGTATTCTTCTTTTCATTGCTGAAGAGACCGACCCTGTTGGGGATGTTGACTCTGAATTTGCGTCTTTAGCTTTGGGCCATAGCGAATCGGGCATAAATGTCGACAACCTAGATTAGTCAGCCCAAATAAGTCTTTATGCTTTTTTTGGCACTGGGGCTCTTGAAACGTTGCGACTTCTAGGCCAAATTGGGCCTCACCAGATCAATGTCTTAGTGGATGTGGGCAGTACCCACAATTTTGTTCAAAGAAAAGTGGTTCAGTTATTAGGCCTAGCTTATTCCCCTTCACCTCCTTTGAAGGTTTTAGTGGGCAACGGAGAGGAACTGAGTTGTACTTATGTGTGTCAAGGGATAAATCTCTCTCTTCAGGGTCATTCATTCACATTGGATTTATATGTATTGGACATGGGGGGTGCAGACGTAATCCTTGGAGCCCAATGGTTGAAGCAGCTAGGGCCCATTTTGATGGACTATCAGAGTCTCACAATGAAATTTGTTTTCAAGGATTCCATTATTGAATTACGAGGCGATTCAGGATTGAAGCCCTTTTCCATTTCTATCCACCAATTAAAACGGGTTGTTCGCACCGATCCATTGGTCAAATTTTTTCCCTCTCGGTTCATCCATCACATCTTCCAGACTCTTCTCCATCTCATCCTAATCCCAAGTTCAACATCTGCTTCACAAGTATTCTACTCTCTTCTCTGAACCATCTCATCTCCCCCTCACGACCTACGGACCATGTCATTCCCTTATTTTCTGACGCCCAATCGGTCAATGTGCGACCTTATAAATACCCTCATGCTCAGAAATTTGAAATCGAGCGTCGGGTTTCGAAGATGTTGGAATCCGGCTGGATTCAGCCAAGCAACAACCTCTTCTCGTCTCCAGTCCTCCTTTTGAGAAGAAAGATGGTTCCTGGTGCATGTGTGTTGATTATCGAACATTGAATGCAATAACGGTTAAGGATCGCTTTCCTCTGCCGACAGTGGACGAGCTTTTGGATGAATTGGGCTCTGCTCGTTGTTTTTCCAAGTTGGACCTCACTTATGGGTTCCATCAGATTAGGTTATAGCCCGACGACGTGCACAAAACAACCTTTCGGACCCAAGATGGACACTACAAGTACCGGGTGATGCCATTTGGGTTGAGTAACGCTCCTATAACTTTTCAATCCATTATGAATGAGATCCTCCGGCCCTTATTGCGTAAATCGATTATTTTTTTTTATGACATTTTGGTGTTTAGCACTGATTTTGAGCAGCACTTGTCTCATCTGAACGACGTATTTGCCATTCTAGAGCATCATCAGTTCTTTTTTGCAGCCACATAAATGTTCCTTTTTCCAGTCGCAAATCACTTATCTGGGACACATTGTGGCTAATGAGGGTGTGTCTCCCGATCCGGCGAAGATACAAGCCATGGTTCAATGGCTTACACCACAAGGCGTCAAAGGGTTATGCGGTTTTTTGGGGCTCACTGGATTTTACCGGAAGTTTGTTCAAAACTATGCTGTCATTGCTTTGCCTCTCACGAATTTACTCAAGAAAGACAACTTTCAGTGGTCTCCGGCAGCTCAATCAACTTTGGAGGCTTTGAAATCAACCATGACGAGTACCTCTGTTCTAGTGCTCCCAGATTTTTCTAAACCATTCTACATCCAGCGGGCGCATCTTGTTCGGCCACAGGGGTCATTCTACTTCAGGACAATCGTCCAATTGCCTTTTATAGCAAAGTTTTTTGTCCTCGCTTGTCGAAATCCTCTACATATATCCGTGAGTTACATGCCATCAAGAGCGCTGTGAAGCGGTGGCGCCAATATTTACTGGGACATCCATTCATCATCCAAACGGATCAACAAAGTTTGCGTGAGCTTTTAACTCAAGTAATCCAAACTCCTGAACAACAACATTACTTGGTGAAATTATTGGGATATGATTATGATATTCAATACAAACCAGGTAAATTGAATGTTATGGCTGAAGGTTTATCACGTTCTTTAGGCCCGTCTCAAGCTACTCTTTTCACACTCAGTACCCCTCAGTTCGTATTTTTGCGAGACTTGAAAGCTTCCTTGCTCACTGATCCTGACTTCATATGGATGCGTGATAAAGTTTCTTGTTGATCCCTCTTCCAATCCTTTATTTCAATTTCATGATGGTTTGTTATTGTACAAGGGCAGGATTTGGCTTAGCAACACATCTCAGTTTGTGCCACTATTATTGCACGAGTTCCATGAAACTCCGATTGGGGGCGACACTGGCGTTAATAAGACTTTAAAGCGTCTGAGTGCAAGTTTCTATTGGGGATCTATGGCCAAGGATGTGAAGTCCTTTGTTTCTCAGTGTGTTGTTTGTCAAAGAATGAAGTATAACATTAAACAACCGGGGGTTCTCCTTCAGCCTTTGCCGATTCCCACAAGAGTTTGGGAGGACATTACTTTGGATTTAATCACCGGGTTAGCTCCTTCTAATGGTTACACGGTACTTCTAGTGGTCGTGGACCGTTTTTCCAAGGTTGTACACATCGGCGCTTTGCAATCCAATTTCATCGCTTATAAAGTTGTCAAGCTCTTTGTTTCTATCGTTTGTAAGCATCACGGGTTACCCCGCAGTATCGTGTCAGACCGTGACCCCATTTTTATCAGTCGCTTCTGGTCAGATTTATTCAAATTTAGTAGCACACTCCTTCGTATGAGTTCGTCTAATCATCCGCATAGGGATGACCAGACTGAAGTTATGAACCGCACCATAGAACAGTATCTCCGTGCATTTGTTCATCACAAACCTCATCTTTGGTTCAAATTTTTTTCATGGGTTGAATACCACTATAATACCTCCATCCATTCCAGTTCTGGTTTGTCTCCTTTTGAAGTATTGTTCGAGAAACAACCACCATCCATTCCACATTACATTGAGGGATCTTCCTCTAATGATGGCTGCGATACTGTGCTCTCATCTCGTGAAGAGATACTTTCTCTCTTAAGAAGTAATTTGCTAAAAGCACAAGTTCGTATGAAAAAGAATGCTGATGCTAAGCGTCGCGACTTAAATTTGGAGGTTGGCTCATGGGTCTACATAAAACTGCAGCCTTATAGGCAGATTTCAGTCTTAGGCAACAAATATCATAAGCTTTCCAAGCGTTATTATGGGCCCTTTAAGGTTCTGGAAAAAATCGGTCCTGTTGCATATTGTTTAGAGCTTCCTTCACATTCAAAGATTCATGATGTGTTTCATTGTTCTATGCTGAAGCCACATGAGGGTCCGGCTCCATCTCTCATAGATCAAATTCCTCCTGATGCTGTTGATAATAACCTCTTATTTCACCCTTGGCAATTTTGGATTTCAAGACAATGACTATTGAAGACACCCCAACGCGTTATGCTCTGGTTCAGTGGAAAGGGCTATCGCCTGATGATACTTCTTGGAAAAAATGGGATGAGCTTAAATCTCTTTTTGACCTTGAGGACAAGGTCATTGTCGAAGGGGATGGTATTGTTACATATGGGAACAGTAGGCCCAAAAGAATGACCAAAAGGCCTGTAGGGTGGTCTAATTTTATCCATTTCTAGAATAGTCCATTTCCTTTACCTTAGAGAATTCTAGAAGTAGTTTGTTATGTTTGTTATGGCCTGAGTGCCACGTAGCAGAGAAGAATCTTCTGTATGCATTTCCTTTAATTAGTTATTTTGCATTGAATGAAAAGGAGGAAAAAGTTTCTTATCTCTCCTTTTGTCCTTTTCTTAGGAGGTTGTCTGACCTCTAATCCAGGGTTTATTTCTTTTTTCTAACACTTTTCCTCCGCTGTTTCATCTTTGCCATGGCTCAATGCAGAGTTCTTTTCACCTACCATACTCAATAATTATTATTAGGAATTTTCCACCCTTTAACCGAATCAACATTATTATTGTTCTACCTTTTTATTATGTCAAACTACCTTTGACTAAATATGTTTCTACAAAACAAACTTCTTCAATATCATTTTCAATTTTACTTTTACATTCAACATAACCAACTTAACGAGGTGTATATACAAGTGTAAACTAAAATTTTGTATTCCATATCAAAATTTTCTTGTCTTTTCATTTGAAAGCAGATTTTTTTGTTGGGATAATAAGACCGTGCATTGCTAAACTATCCAACAAAACTGTTTTCGATTAACTATGGGCATCATAGTGTATATATTTGTTTGTAGCTCATGATGACATTATGTTCGTTTTTAGCAGACACAAAAAGTATGATTTATCTCTTCTTTCAATCTCTAAGCCTCAAACCCAAGGAAAAAAAGATGAAAAAAATTCAAACATTTTATTGTAGCAATCTTAAACTATCAGAAACACAATTTTGACTTTATTAAGAGCGAGTGATGATGTATATGTTTTTCCGATAGGTAATTATTTCATTTGAAAATATAGCAGATGAAACTATGAAGACAAAAACATGTCCTCCCATTGTCTTATATGAATATCAACCATTGCAGAAGTGATATTGGATCATTTCAATCAAATTGAGAGAAACTAAACGACAACTTTCATTGACAGAAATATGTGAATAGGACAAGAGGAAATCACAAACCTGTTGGTTCTTTCTTTGCAGACATTTCAGCAATTTGTGCAATCACAACACAGTGATACTCTTAAAATCAAAATATGGCAAATGTTGTTCCAAAGCTATAAGAAAATGGACAATGAAAAAGAGATGAACAAGAGCTATGTGAAGGAGAAGCTGAGCAAAACAGGCGATGAAGCAATGATCTGACAAGAGACTGACTAAAACAATGGATTGACTAATAAGAAAATGTACTGTCAAAATTAACAAGAGAATGACAAGAAGAATTAGAAATAGGTGTTTATTTATGCCTTGATAGAGTGGAGAAAGGATCTAACTGTGAGTTACTGACCATTGCATCTTGCATAGATAGACAATGGTTTAGGGTTAAAGTCATGCAACCTTTAATTAGCTTGTTATATTGACCACCCAAAGATGATCCAATGGTTTAGGTTACGCTTTATATTCATATCAACTAACAGTAGAAACAAATATTCATGTCACAAGGGAAGGAACAAAGATCATCGTCAGTGACATGAAAAGAATTATGAAAAGTAAAATCAGCCATCACAGGCAAGTAGACAAAATTGAATTCTACAACTAAAATGAACATTCAAAAAACCTCAGAGGGTAACATTGTTTCTTTTAAGGAAAATAAAATTTTAACACCATTTTTTGACACCATTTTGACACTGCACACGTGTCAAAATGTGGTTGGACGATTTCAAATTAAAAAATAAACTTTGGTTTTTCTCTTCCAAATATACCCCTGCCTCAACTTTTTTAATTTGAAATCGTCCAATCACATCTTGACACGTGTGTAGTGTCAAAATAGTGTCAAAAAAATGGTGTTAAAATATCATTGTCCTTCTTTTAATAATAAAAATTGATCTTGTATGTGTATGAAAAAAACGGTCGGGCTTACAAGAATACACACCTCTAATGGGTTTCTGCTACTGTTTATTTTTTTTCTATTTTCTACTAAATCATGAACTTAAGCTCTTCCTCTTCTTCCACAATCTCACGTACTGATTTCTCTTTCTTTGCCATGTAAATTAAGACAGCAAAAAGAATTGGAAAGATTGGAAAAGAAGAAATTTAATTATACAAATATAATGAATATTCGAAAACCTTAATGGACAATGACGAGCCAAATCTTTATCTTGAGCACAAGTTTATCAAGTCAACCTTCACATGAATCCTAAAACCATGTTTTATTGAAAGTGTTGGGTTTTAACGTATAAGAGGCAAAAGAATAAAAGGGAAACTGATATCTTTTATTGAGCATAAACATAAATATTTATACTACATAATTTGTAACTGACTTTTAAAAAATATATGCTAAACTAATTAATTTAAATAATGCCTAAAATTTTCCTAAGGAATTGAATATGAATATTTTTATTTAACAACTTTGACTCTTTCAACCAAATGTTGTTTGAGTCACAAAATTCCAATACTCCTCCTTGACTCAAAGTCAACATATTTTAAGTCTTTTCATCCTTGACTGTATCATCTGAAGTTCCTCCACTTTTGAAAGTCTCGGTCAGTTCTAGTTTCTTTATCTTTTCAAGACTGTGTCTAACTCTGAGTTGTCAGTGTCTTTCACCTTTTCAGTATTGCCTTGTTGCTCCGCATTTTCAGCTTTTGCTTCGGGAAAAGTTGTCTTAGGATGCTTTTCTTCCTCTAATTTTTCTGCTTTAATTTGACTTTCACTAACTTTAACACCCACTAGCTTTATTTTCTTGTCATTCAGAGATGGGGTTCTTGTAGGTCCTCCAACATCCTGCAGCTTGTTTGTTTCACTCCATTTTTCGTTTGGAAAATGCAACCTTGTTTGTTTTCCATATTGCAAAGTTGCACATACAGATGATTTGTCTTCCAATTCAGGCAGCCCTTGTACCTGCATATTATCTTCAACCTTGTGCACAACAATTTTCTCTTTATCAATCAAATTCAAGGCAAAGTTATTGCCTTTCATTTGAACTCTGAACAATTCTTTATTATCTGAATCTTTAATCATGCAACTTTTATCTTCAAATAAAACTTTATAGCCTTTCTCTAGAAGTTGGCCAACAGTCAACAAGTTTTGGTCAATTTCAGGAACATATAAAACATCAGTAATTAATTCCAAACCTGTGCAACCTTTGATCGCGATAGTCCCTTTATCCTTCACTGATATTTTTGCCCCGTTTCCAATTTTGACATTTGTGTTGTAGGTTGCATGAAGATCTTTGAATAATTCTTTATCGTAAGTCATGTGGTTCGTGCAACCACTATCAATTAGTCAACTTTCTGTTGATCTTGCATTAGCAAAGCAAGAAACAACAAAAAGTATGTCTTCTTCACCGTCTTCAACCACAACTTGTACATTCTCTTGTTTTTCTGATGACTTGCATATTTTCTCCACATGCCCTCATTGTCCACATTTATGGCATTTCACATCTGGCCTCCACCAACATTTTGTATGTGGATGATTATTTTTCTTACAAAAAGGACATGATGGAAAAACATGAGAGGATTTGTTATCATTTTTGCGGTTGAAACTTCTTGACCTTTTTTTCAGCAATTTTGCTGCCAAAGCCCCTTCAATATGAACTTCTTCTCTCACGAGTCTTCTTTGTTCCGGAGTCTGAAGTGCTACCAAAAGTTTTGCCAAGGTAATAGTAGAAAGATCTTTTGAGTTCTCCAAGGAAGTCAATGTGGCTTCATATTTTTCAGGAATTGTTACAAGTATTTTTTTGAACAATTCGAGAGTCAGGAATCTCAGTGCCTAGAAGACGTATTTTGTTTGCAATGCCGAGAAGCTTGTCCGCATAATCTTTGATCGTCTCTGAATCTTTCATCTTCTGCATCTCAAGTTCTCGAACCAGATTCAAAGCTCACATTCCTTTGACTCTCTCATTGCCTTCATACTCTTCCTTCAAAAACTTCCAGATTTCATGTGTTGTTTTCAACGTATGTTGAAAATGACGGGAGATACAGCTGTGAACAAAATTGATTTGGCTTTGGACTTTCGAAGCTTGCTTTCTTTGTGATTTTTCATTTGAGCAATCGTAGGATTATCTGGTAAGGGTTCCACTTTGTAGTCTTGTTCTACCGCTTCCCATACATCGTTAGCATCTAGATATGCTTCCATTTTGACCGCCCACATTTGATAGTTTTGTCCATCAAATACAGGTATAGAAACATTAGTAAACGAGGTTTGAGATTCCATTTTATGTATGGTGGCTATTTCGTGGTTGTAGGTATTTATGGGTTATATCACAGATCCCGTATAAGATCCTTTTGCTCTTGATACCAATTGTTGGGTTTTAACGTATAAAAGGCAAAAGAATAAAAGGGAAACTGATATCTTTTATTGAGCATAAACATTAATAGTTATACTACATAATTTGTAACTGACTTTTAAAAAATATATGCTAAACTAATTAATTTAAATAATGCCTGAAATTCTCCTAAGAAATAGAATATGAATATTTTTATTTAACAACTTTGACTCTTTCAACCAAATGTTGTTTGAGTCACAAAATTCCAATAAAAAGTGAGAGGAACTTCAAAAAGTGAATAAAATTAAAATAAAAAAATAAGGGTACATTTATATGGATTGCAAACAGTTTACTTCCATCTTCATTGTTTTTTATTGAAAGCCAAGTGAATTTTAGAAAACATGTCAGAACAGAACCCAAACAATATGTTAAAGGTTCTTTTTGTTAGTATGTAAAAGGTCAATTTTCACCAATTATTCATTACTTCCAACCGATTATGCAGTGCAAGATTTTTCCCTTCACGGGAAAACGTAGTAAGAGACATGTTTAGTACATTTCAATTTCCAAGAAAATGTTAAGATTAAAGAAAACAAAAGAAGCTCTATGAACCAAGTTTTCATGCTTATGCTCTTCAAGAAAATGGGTCTTACTAGCTTCATTCAAATTGCTCCATGTTCTTGCAAAACAGTGAAGCAAAGATTAAGAAGATATGAAAAAAGCACATTTTGGATTATGCAGAGGAAAACGAAGAGTGGATGAATTCTGTGACAGAAAAAAAAAAGCATTGCCATGGTTAAGTTTGAATTTGGAGCAGAGAAGTGTGAAGCGTTACTATGATACTTTCTTATGATTATGATAATGAATTGGCGAATGCATGACAAATATATAGTTGCGCTTTGTGATGCGACCCAACGTTTAAATGAATCCTAACCGCTAACGTTTTAACGAGGTTGTGCGATTTTGTTTTCTTGTCATGATTTTGTTTATGGTAAGTGTACCGTATGGTCTCCTGGGCCCCACGAAGCCAACCACCAAGACCGACCGACCATCTATCAACTAACCTCCTAGGTCAGCCGACCATATGGTTAGATTATAAACGATAATAACTCATTAAAGCCCCTAATGGAGGTTAAGGTGTGATTGGGCCGTTATCAGGCCCACGAAAGGTAAAACGTCATTACAACTAGTATAAATAAAGGTCTCAGGTATGATTTATAACCATGATGCACAATATACACGCATTACTTGTTGTTCCAACCGCTCGGTTATATTACTAACTTGAGCGTTAGAATACCTTGATAGGTACCCGCCCCTACGACTTGGAGGAGGAGGGAGAACGAACAATACAACTAAGAGTACGACTAGGGAGCCCGTCCGACCTTCAATGAACCTACCTAATCTTAAAGACAATGAGGAAGGTCCGCCCGGTCTTCAACCTGGAACACTATGAGTAATGTCTGTCCACTTTGAGCTACGCCCTACCACTTTGAATTATGTCCATCCGTCTTTAAGCTACGTCCATCCATCTTCAAGATAACCTGGAACAACGTCTGTGCTTTGAGTAAGGGACTTCAACCCTTTACCCGAAAACGGTAAGTTTTAAGGTTTGTTTCTGGCAACTTTATAAGGTTTGTTTCTTCTATGTCTTAACAAAAAATTTACTCGTTATTTTTTAGATATTTACTTAAACTATTTTAAGAAAAAACAAAAAATAAAAATGAGCTGAAAATGACTTTTTTTTTTTTCATAAGCCACTTCGAATAACCAGTTAAAATAAATGTTGTGGAAGCTACTTTTAAAGAAACACATTTAATGAAAAGAAAAACACTTTATAAACAAAGTAATTTTTATTGTGTAAAAGTCACTTATCATTAAACAAATTCATTTTGAAAGGAAATGATTGGCTATTGAACAAAAATACATTATCATTTGATGCATTTCATTTTCTGTTTCCTATTTTCGTCATTCGTTTATAGTGTAATGAAAAGAACTGATATTTTAGTTTGAGATTGGTTGGATGAATATGTGCATCCTCTTAACTTCTTGAGTTCGTAAATTTATTCTGTCGAAGCTTAGGGATTGAAAGATGAGATTAATCACATTTTTTTTTGTCTCTAGTCAAATCGCGCTTTTCAATCATTCTGCTTGAAATGAACAAAAAATTCATCGTGAACTGCAAAGCAAATTCATCATGCCCACAAGTGAATTCAAAATAATGCATGCAAACTCTAATTATGCATCCAACAAAAATGCAACATTAAATGAAGTAGAAAAGAAAGAAAATTTTCATATTAGAACCGATTTGTTAGGACATTATGATATTCAATACTTAATAGCTTTTAAAAAATGTTGGATTTCATTCTATGTAAGGAGATAAGAAACATGTTATGGCAACATACGGAGACAACATGGAGAAACATTACAATTGGTATTTACTCATCACCGGTTCCATTTCCTGTTCCTATCAATTTACATCCCTTACCTTTATATGAAAATTTGATGAAAGAATGCCTCAACATTCCAGGGGCCATAATTTTGCAAAGAAAATTTCACCTTGCACGCACCACTCACAAAAATCGAGGTTTGAAAGAATTGATTCCTGAGAAAATTGACATGAAAAGAATAGAATCAAACTAGTGCTTGCTGTGTTGGTTTCTCTCTGGAGGAGGGGCTGTCCAATACTCCTTAACTGCTATCAGTATCTTTTGTCTCTCATAAGGTCCTTCTTCATGGTCTGTAATTCTCACATCCCATTGCATTTCATCTGCAATGCTTTTCACCTTCGTCAACACATCCACATCATCTCTCAAAATCACACTACCTTCTGGCCTCAAAATCCGGTCCATTTCTAGAAGAATGTCCACCATATCACATCTGTAACACATTAATTCAAAAACTTAGCAAAGTTTCACATTTTTTGACTTATAGTCACCCTGCTGAGATATAAGGTGTTTCTTAGTTTTCCAAGGTAACTAGAAACACAGGTTGTGTTATTTAGGATTGGTTTGTGTTTAATGATCTGTAGAACTTGAGTTTGTCCCAATTCATGTTGTCCGTGACCTATAATACTTCATTCATGTTGAGAACCTGATTGGTCTAACTCAATCCAATTACATGGAGTGTGAAATCTGTAAAACTAAATATGAATGTGGTCTAATAACAACTTCATAATTTATTGAAAACAGTACAATGATTAGATTATGCTCTGATATCATATTAAAGTTAAAAAGTTATGTTCTAATATCAAATTAAATGAGAGTAGAAATAACTTATACAGATTATTTATCATATTAATCAGGAGATTTGTTTGTCAGTATTGCACTAGAAAACTGATTAATTTGAGAAAAAAAGATTTAGAAACATATTAGAGTAAACAAGTTCTCTAGATTTGGCCATTACATATAATCGGTTCTTAGTGTTACCTGTTCTGGTAGAGGCTAAAAACTGAATCACCGTGTATGAAGTCATATGTTCGGGGGTAAGTGGACATGGCTTCACACCTGAAAGAAGAAAAAAATAGTGAGGTATGGATTTTAACTATACCATCCATATACAGAATTTTAAATTTAATTTTTGTAGTACAAGATAAAAGGATTGGATCCGTGAAACAGTGTTCTGTCTATAGTAAAAGACGACAAAGGATAGAAAATAAGGTGTGTGGCACTGGCACACATAAGCAGGTACTATTTAAACTCCCATTGTCATAATGTTGCTGTCGGTGGTAAGCTGTGAAAGATGGATTTTGTCACGGACACGCAACACAACACAGTAAATGTACAAACCATCATGACAAAGGATACCCTACAAGCCCACACCCTAACACAACAAACAATTTCTGTATTCATTACCTTTTGAAAATGAGTGTTACAAGAAAATAGAAAGAGTGTTATTAAGAATAATGAATGACTCATTATATAAATAAATTGTCCAAACAAAACCATAATGTCATAATTACACAATGTTATCCTATTAAATTATCTTGACACATTTGTTTTCTAGAGGCTAACATAATGAGTGTAATAAACACAATCTACACAAAATATTATTACTAGCAAAGTTATATTCAACTAAACAATTCATCAAAATCTAAAAAGAAAAAAAATAAATGGGCAAATCGGTATATCATCCACAATACACGTATTAAAAGGGATTGAATAAGTTGACCTACCACGTTAACCAATTTTGACCCACCTAAAAATGGTACATTTATTTCTCAAACTAGCTTACTAGGTTTTGTAATTATCCCATGAGAATGCGACTGAAACATTATTTTGAACATTTCATGTCATGTTTCAGTCCAACTTTTCGATTGGAATAATTTGATCACAACACTAGTGTGTCTATTTATATTTGTAAAAGGGTATGAACCGATAAAAATGATTTTATAATTAAATATTTAATTAGAATTTAAAAGTGTCTGATCATTGATTTATATCAGACAAGTGTTAGTGGCAGTGTGAGAAACATATCTGAACTGTGACACTTCAACAGAGGTGTACTTAATCTGTAAGTGATATAGGTCCTTGACCACATAAAAAGTTTCAATCTATCAACTAAGAAAATGCTTGCTGCTCATGTAATTATGGATACAAAAATTTTGCTTTTTGTATTGCTTCTCTTTTAACAAACAACTCAGATTTCCTCTGCAAAGGAAGAAAAGCATACCAGTTTTGATAGGTTCCAATCAATCCACGTTCGTATACAACACCAAGGGTGTTGATTTCAGCCTCAACAGGGACAATGTTCATAACCCACACAGGATCATCAACCAGTGCAGCTGCAAAGCCTCCCAAGTAAGAATTCATATCAAGCAGGTTTCTATATCTTCCACGTTCTGCTAGCTGATGGTCCAATTTCTTGTAGTACGCCACTCTCTTTTTCCATAACCGAGTGTTTTCTGTGAACATCTCAGCTGTTATTCCTTCCAAATTCTCACTCCTAATCCTTGGGGGAATTGAAGTTAGTCTCTTAGGCCATTTAGACAGCCCTCCACCACTAATTTCTTTGACGTCCTTTACCTCAGGAAGTGGGGTCAAACATGTATCCAACTTAGTATACCTGCAATGAAAAAGGCTTGATGAAGAAAGCAACCTAAAGGAAAGTGTTCATTAAAGTAAAAACAAGCTTGAACTTTTATAATCAATATAAAAACCAGAAACTGTTTTGTTCCAACCAAACAAACCCTATCATTATATATGACAATTACTGATTTACCAGCCCAATATGTTAATCTAGTTTGTTCAACTTATTAGCCTTGATGAGATGAACATCAAAATCTGAAAAAAAATAAAATTGTGATATTACCATGCTGTGTCAGGATCCTGTGCCTCACCACAGAAGGGTCTACTAGTCTTGAAGATCTTTCGCTTGAGTTTGCAGTGTACATGATTGGTTGGCTTCTGCCATACTGCAAGATCATCCTTCTGCACCAACTTTTTCCAGCATAGACTCTTTGCCACATCCTCAATCTCATCTTGTTCATCTCTGAGACTCTCACGAGTTCTTTCCCACCCTCTCCAATGACTCTGATAGTTTATCGGTGGCCCTGACAGAATCCAATACCCCCCTGGACGTAACACTCTATCTACTTCAGTCAAGTATACTCCTTCTGCCAATACCACAAACAATAATGCACTGTCACTTTCACTCACACAAAATCATTGGCACTCTGAAAAAAATTCTACTGATTACATATGAACTAATTTTCATTCATACAAAAAATTTAATTAGTTCAGCTTTCTATTTTTTTACAGTTGTTGAAAAATTCATCAAAATATGACCTTAGAGTTTTTAGGGACTAATGGGTGTACCATACTTGCCCCAGGGAATGAGGCAGCGTGAGCAATGAGCCAAGTCAAAGGCTCTTGAAGGGTATGGAAGCCTGATTGAGGCAAGGATTCCAATCAATGCAGGAACACCTCGTTCAAGAGCAAACTGAACCTGTGATATATGAGTATCTCTTGGTGCAAATGACACTGTTAAAATGTCACGTGATAGAAGATAAGCTCCGAAGCTTGCAACCTGATAGTTTTAAATATCACACAACAAAATTCTAGATATGAGTTTTGAAGATATGAATACAAAAATCAATAATTTTTATCATGTAAAATAATTTATGATTACAGGATAATAAATTTATTACTTTTACTATTTCTAGGAAGGTGTGAAGTCTGGGTAGGTAACTTGTAGATTAGGAAATGGAATGCATGATTGAGATGGTTAGGTTGCAATGTGTCAATTTCTTATTGTTCCCTCACATGTATTTCAACAAACAACTTAAAAGACAAACAGAAAAGCAGATTATGATTGCCATAAAGTGAACCAAAAGCAAGTTTGGACTGTTTAGTAATTTAATATTACAATGTCTAGTTAAATCATTGAGCCAAAAAAGGCACATGCTTTCCAATGAATACAACAAGAGAGCAAAATTTCTATCTCAATAATTATGCTTTTCTTTGATTTGAAGGTAAAGGATTAGAAGATTTTTCTTTTATCATTCTCTTTTTCATTTGGGAAAAAGAAAACTGAGAAAAAGTAAATTTTGATCTATCTAATACGCATTGATTTGTATCCATTTATACATCATACTATGTTTCAGCGTATATACGATAGCTTGACATCCCACTTTTCACCTATTTTAAAGTCATTTTGTAAGACCAACAAGAAAAATGAAAAAAATAAAAATCTCGTATTTTTTTGTTTTTAAATTTTGGCAAGTTAAAAACTTTAATACAGTTTAGTTTTTAAACTTTAAAAATAAATAAATATATTTTAATTTAATTAATATAATTATTTAATATAATTATTTTTAAAAATATATTTATTTATTTTTTAAATTTAAAAACTAAAATATATCAAAATTTTAATCAAAAATAAATTTTAATTTTATGTAAAATTTTAAAATTAAAAATATATTTCACCCATTTTTTTCCTAACTATTCTTCCTCTTAGGAAACTTCGTCAAACCATTTAAGAAACGACGAGCCGTTCGACCACAAGAATATGATATTTCCAAAAATAAGTCAATTCACTTAGGAACTTTCGTCAAAGGCATTGTATTCTATGTTTTATTTATTAAAAATATAATAAAATTATACGCTTATTTTAAAATAATAATTAAAAATTATATATAATAAATAAATAGGTTAGTATGTCCTAAATTACCATGTTTACACTCCTAGTTTCATGTAAAAATATAAAAAAAAAACAAATTGAAAATAAAATGATATTTTCGAAAAAAGAAAATATTCTTAAATGATTTTCACATATTTAATATCACCATGAACCCACATTCCCATTTCAAATTTTTAAAATGAAAAATCGAATTATTCCTAAAATTCATCATAAAATATTAAGGGGGAAATACCATTCGTGCATACCAAGAGTTCAGTATTCCTTGAACTAAGAACAAAAGTAAACCAGGTTTATCATAAACCGGTCTACTCAACCTTCATCATAAACCTAAATTTTCTAAGCTACAAAATCCATAAATAATTATACTACTTTTCAAGATTTTAAGTAAGAATTTATCAAGAAACTATTGTAATCAAATGACATTTTTAAAACATTTTTTATATTACTGATGAAACAAAGAGATTTATTTATAAACTTTTGCTAAAATTTAAATAATAGTCTTGTATTAAAAGTGTTAAAAATCATGTTAATTATGCATTGAGCATAGCCAAATGACATATACTGGGGGTTTAATGCAATGATATTAAGGAATGGCTCCGACAGAAGAAAAAAAAAAGTTTGAGACGGAACCGGTTCGGGAAGAGGCGAACCGGGATTCCGGTTGAAGAAATAACGTGAACGTACCCCACAACCGGTGTCGATAGCGGTTCGGATAGACCCATCTCGGAGATTAACAAGCTTTCCAATGTCATCAATGTAGCGGTCTGCGCCACGTGGAAACATGGTCCCACCACCGGGGAACTTGAACCGGTCCCCCTCGAAACGAACCCAGTTCTGCCCCTTCTTCTCCACTGTCAACTCCTTGTGCGGGGCGTTCGCGAACCACGCGGCGTCGCGGCTTGCCGGCCACCGCAGCGGCTGTTTGTATCCGTACGGCGCCGGAATCCGGCACCGGAGTACGTCCTCCGCCGCCGGGCAGTGCCGCTCACGGTAGGCGAGTCGGGCTCTCGGGAACTGGAGAGAGCGCTTCTGGTCCTCGCAGGGGGTGTACTCGTAGTAGGACCACGCGCAGGGAGGGAGGTGTGGTCCACGCGCCGCGGTGGGGGGCGGGTCCGGCATGTTATGGTGGGCGGCGAATTCGAGGTTGGTGAATGATGGGACGGCGGAGGTGGTGGTAGTGGTGGAGTTGGTGGTGGGGTTGAAGCAGAGGTTGGAGGCGGTGGCTAAGGTGGCAGTGGCGACGGTGGTGGTGGGGTAGTTGTGCCATAGACCAAGGAAGTAACAGAGGGTGAAGAGGAAGGTGGCGAAGGTGCAGAGGTAGAGGTTGGTGATTAAAGTATTTGGCTTTTTTGAAGTGCAGTTTAAGAAGTTATTAGTGTTTGCCATGGGTTTTGAGTTGAAGTGGAGAAAGAGAGAAGAAGAAGTTTGAAGTTATGAAGAAGATAATGAAGTAACTTTGGTTGTTGATTGATTATTGGTTAGGTTCATTCGTTTGCAAACAGTTTGTGGTTGAACTTTTATGCTCTAGTTGATGCCAAATCACTGTGTATATCTTTTCTTCTTCCTTTTTCTTTCTCTCTCTATTTCATCTTCCTCATTTTACTCTTTTCATTTTCTCTGTAAATAAAAATATCAAGATATGATTATGTTAAAATATCTTGATTGGAAAATCATGCATAACACGTGGCGCTAGAGATCTTGAAAAAGAAAGGAATATTAATTCAACTGTACAAAATTATATATATATATATATATATATATATATATATATATATGTGTGTGTGTGGGGGTGTGTTAATTTGTGTACATTGTTAAACCCATTCAAAGATTTCTATTTTAGAGTTTTTGTTTCATTTACATTTCCATCTTATTATTTTTGCTTTAAAAATGTAAAATTGAAAGAAATTGACCTTTGCCGTTAAATCAAGTTAACAGAATTAACTTTTAGCTGACATGTGAGGGTTAGGTGTACATTTATTGTCACATAGCATGCACAAAACCTTTTACGTAGATTTAATTATACACGTGGTAGTAAACTTAAAAAGTTAGAGTTTTTATTAAAGATTTTAAAATTAAGATTATATTAAAATAGAATTAAAATTAAAATTATATGACAAATATGAAGCTTAGTTTCCCAAACACAATCTCCAACCGAAACCTTGATTCCCAAATCCAAACCCTAGCTGCCACACCTTCCTTAGCCACCTTGCCTCCGTCACGTGCAACCTCGCCACCACCCACCTTGCCGTCGACCACAACGAGCAACCTAGCGTCACCGCCATCCTCCATCATGAACCACTAACTTTTCTCTATCGCACCACTTAAACCAAGAATCGCAACAGAAGAAGCCTTGCGATGTTCAATCTCCACGGTCGTCGCACCTCCATCATTAGCGAGAGCAATCTCCAATCTCAAATCTGCACTCAGGGAAACATAGAGAAACCTAGCAGAAGCCTAAAAATTGTGATGAACCCTAATCACGCAAAGCTTGTTCGAAACCCAATCGTGCCACCGCTGCCATGTTCGTCCTCCTCTAGAGATTTTGAAACCCACAAGTTAAGCAAAGACCCAGAAGCAATTTTAATCCGACCGCTTCTCGATCGACCCCTGTTTCATCTCCCCCAACTGCTCCATCTCCAACCAGATCATCACCAAGAACAGTCGTCCCATCTCTGGCCACAAGAAAACCTGCATGTGTTCCCCTACTACACACCCCGGCTCCTTCCGATGCAGCTTACACAAGAACACTGCCACCAACAACCACCACACAAATTCCTACCTGTCCAATCGCCTCAATATGCGTAGATCCGCGATGAAGAACTTGCTTGTGAGGATCGGAGGCGATCTAGGTGTGGCAGCGAGCGGCGCAAGTTTGTGGAAGGAAGAAGGAGGAAGTTCCAGTTATTTTAAACAAATTATTTAGAATAAAAATTAAATAATACAAATAATTATTAATAATAATAAAAGTTAAAATAATAATAATAATTGAGCTTGTGGTGAACCTTAATCACACAAAGCTTGTTCGAAACCAATCGTGCCACCGCTGCCATGTTCGTCCTCCTCTAGAGATTTCGAAACCTACAAGGAAAGCAAAGACCCAGAAGCAATTTTAATCCCACCCTTCTCGATCGACCCCTGTTTCATCTCCCCCAACTGCTCCATCTCCAACCAGATCATCACCAAGAATAGTCGTCCCATCTCTGGCCACAAGAAAACCTGCATGTGTTCCCCTACTACACACCCCGACTCCTTCCGATGCAGCTTACACAAGAACACTGCCACCAACAACCACCACGCGGATTCCTACCCGTCCAATCGCCTCAATATGCGTAGATCCGCGATGAAGAACTCGCTTGTGAGGATCGGAGGCGATCTAGGTGTGGCAGCGAGTGGCGCAGGTTTGTGGAAGGAAGAAGGAGGAAGTTCCAGTTATTTTAAACAAATTATTTAGAATAAAAATTAAATAATACAAATAATTAATAATAATAATAATAAAAGTTAAAATAATAATAACTGAGCTTGCCACGTGCATAATAATCTCACGTAAAAGGTTTTGTGCACGCCATGTCACAATATATGTCCACCTAACCCGCTGAAAGTTAACCTCGTTAGCTTGATTTAACGGCAGGGGTCAATTTCTTTCAATTTTGCATTTTTAGAAACTCAATTGGCAAAAAAAATAAGACGGGGATGTAAATAGGAAAAAAAATCAAAAATAAGGACCTCCGAATGGGTGTAACCTTCTTTTTTTTTAGTTGGTACATTTTAGTAATGTGTATCGAATTTTAGTAGATAAATGCTTTCATATTATATGGATTCTAACTTTTAAGTTCAAGAGTATTCAAATAATTTTCATTCTCAAAACTAAAAAATAACAAGAAACCTTAAACCCTTATTCACCTCATTCGTTTCTCTAAAATCAGAAACACTCGTTTAACATTAATTCATCTTACTCACTTATTTAATTTGCTTTTCTCTCATCTCTATATTCTCTTTCACCTACACACAACAACCCGCAATACACACACACAAATTATGGTATCGCAAGTTGTTTTTAATTACACATGTATTACACATGCACATGCACGCACAAGCATACACCACATTGTCTAAAATTTTATTATGAGAAAGGGTAATATTAAAATATTTAACATCTCTGATTATTAAGAATTTAAATTTAAATTCAAATTAGCAAGGCAGAAATACATTACAAAAGAAGTAAAATATCAAAAATATATTATAAAGAAGGGAAAGAATAAAATAGCCTGTCACTTCAATAATTCATATGGTTGTTAACTTTTTTTAGCCAAATTATTTTGGTTTAATCATTCTGATAGTCCCTATTTTTGGTGACTTTTTTCAATTAGGTCCCTCATTTTATCTTTTTCTCAATTGGGTCCCTATTTTTGAAAAATTGAAGCAATTAGGTCATTGTCGTTAGTTCCGTACTAACATCGTTAAAAAAGGTGACACGTGTCAGCTCGTGATTTTTTGAATTTTTTAAATATATTTTTAATTATTTGTATTTGTATTTTTTATTTTTTTTCTTTTAAAAATAAAATTTAATACGTGTTAAGTTGACATTGTGCCACGTAGCAATGACAGTGTGAGGTGGCACTGATAGTGCCACGTGTCACTATCAAACCACGTGTCATTGCGCTTGTTTCAATTTGGTCCTGTATTTTTATTTTTTTCCAATTTGGTCCTTGTATTTTTTATTTTGTCTCAATTTAGTCCTAATTTTTTTAAAAATTTAAAAAAATTTGTTCCTTCCCAAATAAAATACGGTATGTACATTTTCCAAATTTTTGTCTTTAAATTTGTTTCTGTTAAGCAAATTATTAGTAACGATGTATTTCAAATCGAAATATTTAACTCTAGAAACTTTTTATGAATTGTTGAAGAAGTATTGAGACTATACCTGTGTAGATTACCTTGACAAAAATATTTATTATTGAGATGTTAACTTTTATAGGTTACTCATTCATATTATTTAGGTTAAATGATTTCTTTACTACTATATAAATAAAAATGTGTCATATGTTAGTTTGTAATTTTTGTATTTTTCTAATAAAAAAATTAATTTGTATAAATTTCTTTGTAAAGATTTATATACAAATAAAATTTTGTTTGAACCTGGAGAGAAACAAAATTGTGTAGTTTTTTAAAAAAATAGGACTAAATTAAGACAAAATAAGAATACAGGGACGAAATTGAGACAAATTAAAAATATAGGAACCAAATTGAGACAAATCTAATGACACGTGGTCTGATAGTGACACGTGGCACTATTAGTGCCACCTCACATTGTCATTGTCACGTGGCTCAATGTCAACTTGACACGTGGCAATTTAAAAAAAATAAATAAAAAATTTAAAATTAAAAATAAAAATAATTAAAAATATATTTAAAAAATTCAAAAAAAATCACGAGCTGACATGTGTCACCCTTTTTAACGGTGTTAGTACGGAACTAACGACAGTGACGTAATTGTTTCAATTTTTAAAAAATAGGGACCTAATTGAGAAAAAGAAAAAATGAGGAACCTAATTGAAAAAAATCACCGAAAATAGGGACTATGAGAATGATTAAACCAATTATTTTTGGTGTTATTCTTTTCTTTTTTGCGTTATATTTATATTTATGGTTTATATTTATTTTTGTATTTATTTTTATTCAATTAAATGGAATTTTACTTATCAAAATTTGATGACTTTTTTATTTTTTTATTTTAGAACTTTTTTTTTCTTTTCTTCCTTTACCTTCTTCTATTTCATCTTCTTTTAGCATTTAAAGTTTAACATATAAAACATTTATTAATTTAACGAAAAATATTAAATTAGCTTTATTTAATAAAAATTATAACTACGTTTAAATTTATAAATCAAATTATTAAGTCAAAACATTATGATAAACATTCTCCTATAGGAACACAATACTATCATACATTTAATGTAGTGCTCTCAAAACGGGTCATTCTGATCCAATCTGGCTTGACTCACCACGGGTTGGTCACTTAATGAGTTAATCCAACCTGACTTATTTATTAGCGACCAAAAAAATTTGAACCTGACCTGACCGTAGTGGCTTAAACGGGTTGATTCACTTAATTACAAGTTTTTTTTAATCCAAAAATTTAATTTTTTTTTGTAATTTAAATTTAAATAATTTCACACTAAAATGATGTTAAACTTCAAAAATAATTCAAAATAAAAAAAATTAACATATAACTCAAATGTAATCTAAAAACAAACCGAAAACGAATAAATAAGTTTATAATATTGATAATTTTTGTGTCATTGATCTATTTATAATATTAAAGTAATATTTTGCACTCTTAAAACACGTTTTCCTTTATTCCTATTTATAATACAATAAACAAATATGTTAACCAATAATATTAAAACATAAAATAATAAATAATTAAATTAAATTAGGGGGTTAGTAAGCTAACCCGGGTAAGCCGGGTTAAAAACTGATCCATACAAAAAAATTTCATATTTTTCAAAGCCAACTCAACTTGAATCCATGATAGACCAGTTAACTCGCGAGTTATAACCCATTTTTACAGCACTAGTTTAATGCATAAAAAACTATAATCTTACAAAACCAACAAATCATTATATAAAAGTCATAAAATATGAGATAATAAATATTTAATCATACAAGAATTATAAATTACGGTATAAGAATAATATCCACACAAGTTAAAATAAGCTCGTTCAATTTTTCTTTTTGGCATTGTATTGGATGTGTCGTATTTTTCTCAAGTGGAAGAAGTAAAAAGTTTCAAGTTTTCACTTATATATTAGGAAGGGATTAGCTGTATGTGAGGAATATTTAGAGAATTAGGTAAAAGAATATAAGGAATAGCTTAAAGGAGGTGCCATTTGATTAGAAAACAACAAAAGATAAGTATTATAAAGATAGAAATATTTGCATAGTGCTTACTAAATAGGGCAAATACAAACATTTTTTCCACAGCTGGCGAGACATACGAAGAACATCACATTCTATATTCATCAGATGAGATGTTTTCTCATTAATGGAAGAAGTTTCGTAGCCATGTTAATGCTTTGGATGTTACTGGTTTTGCAGAAACTAGGGATGTAAGTATATGAGTGAGGTGTTATAACTATTTTTTTCTGTGTCTTAGTTTGACAAGAAATTGTTCTAGGAGTTGGATTCAGAATATAGTATGTATATATATGAACCATCTGAATGGGTCAACATTCCCCACAACTGCACATGGGACCCATGTGAATTTCACCATTCATTATCAAATCATAGACACGGGCTCATCAATTACAACCATCATGAAAACTTCAATGAGAGTCACTGTACTATTATTTTCAATCATGGTTATTACACTAAACTTGGTTGGATATTATATGTAAATTAGGTTAAGTTATTACAGGAAAGACTTAATAACATCAAGACGAGTTCAATTTATATAAGATTACTTTTAACTAAAAATTAGAGAAATAAATTTATTTATTTATTATCTTAATTCAATTAGCAATTTCAATTCTATATTTCATTTTATAATTTATTTTGATTTCTATATTATTTTTTAATAATTAAAAAGGTGTTTTTTGAAGGTGAAATCCCTAAATTAAAAGGGATTTCACCCTTTTATAATCCACCTATACACTTGAAATGGTGCCACCTGGAAGCGTCAACGTGCCACATGATCAAAAACTTCACGTCGTTAACTGAAAAGCTTTTATTGATTCAAATTGACAAAATTAGGGACCTAATTGATCACTTCCAAAATTGGAGGACCCAATTGAAACAAACCCCCAAATATAGGGACCTCCGAACCTATTAAACCTATTTCTAAAATAAAGAGTAATTTGTAAAACCATTTTCAAGCTCAAGCCATTTTTATGAGAAAGTCAAACCACCTTCAGAGCGTTCTTTCTTCTCCTTTGTCTTCTTCCCAACATAATTAGAGATTGAATCGTTCGTTTGTTGATTAGGAAGTTCCTAAACAATTTGGAAGCTGAGAGCAACCATTTCCACCGATCAAATTCGGTTTCCTTCCACTGGTAAGTAATTCCCCTTTTTCCACACACTTGAAAGCTGTGATCATGCAACATAATTGTTTGCATGTATCTTTCATGTGTTTTTCCTCAATCTTTACCTTAACTTGGGTCCTAAAATATATTCTCCATCCCCATTTGATAATCTATAGGTGCTTTAGATTTTCCCTAAGGTGTAAGACGTTGCTCATCATCTTGGGAGCTGAGTTGTTTGGTTAGAGGTAAGGGAAGCTAGGGGTTTTTGTTCTATTCTATGAATTAGGATGTGCATGAGTTTGGCTGTATAAAAATTCTAAATTGAGCAATAGATAATTTTACTGTAGAGCTAAACTTGAGTAATTTTGCATGTAAATGGTGTGATGTATGTGTATCTCAGCATGAAACTGTGGAATTGGTGTGTGTGTGTGTGTGTGTGTGTGTGTGTGTGAGTTTGATCTTTATGTGATGTATAGTTGAGACCAACGTTGATGAATCTATTTTAAGAGTAAAATTTGTTAGTTAGCTGTTTGTACTGGTTTTAAGGTATATGGGAGGTAGTGAGGTAGTTAAATTGGACAATTGGGATTGGGAACAATTTTGGCCAATTGGGATGGTCTGGGTAAGTCATTTGAGACTTATTGGAAATGTTAAAGTGGTAGAATTAGAATTTGATCTCTAAGTTCATGAAACTTAGGTTTTTAGTGAGAATTGAGGCACAAACATTAAAGAATGGGGTTAAGAAGACTTAGAACCATTTAGACAAGTTCAATTCAGCACATAATTCGAGTTAGGAGTGTTAGAAATTCATAAAAAGGCCTAGAACGAAATGAGAGTGGTTGAGTTCTGCAAATCTGCAGAATTTGGATTCTGCAGATTTTGTAGACTCGCTGTGCGAGAGGATTCGCACACCGATCTACCCTGGAGAGTTGCTCTCTACTAGGGCATTTTCATAACGCCTCTGGTGCGTTATGCAAATCGTCTGAGATGATTCTTCTTTGTTTGATGAGTCGCCTTGCGACTCTGCTCACTTTGCCTCTAGTGTTGGGTTGAGAATTAACTAAATAATTAGAATGGCGTGAAGAGTGCGCTCTGCGAGAGTGAAGGGTCTGATGCTTCTGTGTGATGGTTCGCCTAGCGCATGGGGTGCTCTCTGTGAAAAACCCTAGGTCGCGCTTTGCGACCTTGTGCATTGTGCGAACCAACTTGTTTTGATTCACTCTTTTCTTCTCTTTTCTTGATTTATAATGGATGTATAAATTATATATGAATCAATATAGCATTGAATGACATTGTATGATTAAATTGAAGTGGTTTGCGATTGAAATCAAGGGTGATAATGTGGAATATGATGCAACTTGAGTATAATGTTAAGATCTCTCGGTGAGATCATTTAATGTTTAGAATGAATGTAAGAGGCTTCCATATGGGGGGTTATCCCAACACTCTAATGATCTTTCATTCTCACTTAGAGAGGATTTACGCATGTGGTGAGAGTAGTGGGAGGTCCTAGTGTAGGCGTTTCTTGGAAGGCCTATTGCGCGGTAACGGACTAACCTTGTGTGTGGTAGGGTGAAACCCATTGGCAATGGCCTTGCAAGGCAGTAGAGGCCACCACAAGTGCACAACCCGCCCCAGATCGACATTCATTCTAAGTCCGGACGAGTCTAGTGTGTCATAACATGATAGTTTGTCCTTTTTAGTCCCTTATATGTATATGATTTGTTATTTAACTGTTGAATGATGACTTGCATGCTTTTAAAACCTAGCTTACCTTTACTCTTGTATGTGTTGTATGTGTTGTGCTCTTTTCTTTGCGATGATCATCCACTTGGATGTGAGCAGAGGGAGATGAGGCTTCCCTGGAGCAAACATTGGAGGAAACAGATGCTGCTACCCCTAGTTCTTAGATTATTCATAGTTATTTTCCTTTATTTTGAAAGACTTTGAAACTTGTAAAAGTTTTAAATTCCAGCCATATTTTGGATGACTGTATATCATAATACTATCATTCACTACTCTAACTGATTTCTTATATTATAATAGCTGAATCCTATTATCTTGTATGTCTTATATAATATTTGGGATGTCACAGAAAATAGGTTTGTTAAGTCTCTTGTTTAACTATTAACCCAACAAAAGTTAAATGTAAAAAATGATTCATAATTTTTTTGGAAATAAAATGAAGAGTTTGACGTGAAACATAAAGGAGGATTGACATCATATGTAAGAACTTAAAGTTTTATAATTGATAGTCTGTTTATACTCGATTATTTTAATAATAAAAGTTTAAAGGATAGATATAATTTTTATAAACGAATTTTATTATTTTAAAAGTACATTATTTATTTGAAACCTTTTTTTTTAGAGTTTTCTTCCTTTTTTCTAAAGTTTATAACTTGTGCATTTGTTTGAATCGAAGACTGCTAGGGTGATCCTTAGGACGAGCTCTTCACTTTTGTTCAAACAGTTTCTTTAATAGAGTAATTTTGTTTTCTGCTCATTTTTTTTAGTTTGTTTGTTCTTTTATGCATGTGAGCTACCTTGGCTCGCATGTAATGTCTAAGTCTTCTATAAGAGTCTTAAATTTACAATGGTTATAATGGTCTACTCTATTCTGAATGTGGTCTTAATTGATCAATGCACTACTTTGGCTTGCATGTGGACTACCTTTGTTAATTTCATTAAGAAGACCATGTTTTATCATTGTTTCTAGCAACCTATAGGTTTCGACGGTTTTAATCAAAGAGGAACTAAGTCCCTTAATCTTCGCTCATTCTCACCGTGAATTATTTTGAAATCCTATACACAATTTTGTTTCATTTTCTTGTAAGAAGATAAGTTTTGTTGTATGAAATCAAATTGTCAAATATACTACAGTGGAAAGGAAACGAAAATACTTTATGTGTTAGGAAAAAGAGAAAACTATACCTCATGTATAATGAAAATAAGAAAGCTACGATTCTTCAGCCACAAATTTAAATTATCTGCATTTATGTAGCAAAGACATCATGCTTTTCTAATACAAGGTTATTCATCCAAAAACAATTATGTCATATGGTTTTCAATTCCCATGACTGCACATATACAAAGCTTAATTCACTAATTTTTAATTAAAAGGCTAATGGGATTAAACATTTTCTATTCTCATAACAGAGGCAATAAAATTTTCATTTAATTCTTTTAATACAAGAAATACCAATAATTATGAACATTTCAACTCACTCGTTGTAAAGTAAAATGTTTTTCATTACAACTTTAATATTTAAATCGGAAAACATCCAACGCTCTCAATTTCCAATCGACGTAAAAGAGTTTTTTGAAATCAAATACCCATTTGTATTCATCAAATTTTAGATTAAGGAATCATTTATCTTTCACATGCATTTAAATTCTAATCCATCCATAAATAGCAAAAAACTTTAAATAGATGCATAAGGCGCAAGAGATTAATCATAATTTCATTATAGATAGCAAAAACATAAAATCTCTAAATTTAATAGGATTTGTCTTCATTTGGGTAGAACTCACTTGAAAAAAATAAAACAATTTATCATATTTATTTTGGAAACTTTATTTTGGCCAAAAATATTAATAGACTAATCTTATTGTGATAGAATGAAATTCATTGATAATAATTATTTTTATTCTCTTATACAATTATAATTGTATGATATTTTTGTATTATTTATTTGATTTGATGAATCTTCTTATATCTCTCTTATTTTTATATAATTATTATTATTTATTTTAATTATTTTCTTAATAGGAACTCATCGTTTTTCTCCCTCTACCTTCTCCACCTTTTTCCACATCCATCCATCTCTTATTGAATATTTATTTGTATCTTTATGAAAGAATAAAATACCACGAAATAAAAAAAATGTAACCACATTTATATAATACCAAAAACAAAATTCTCACGTAAAAACTCTCTTTCCATGTAAGAATTGACTTTAGAAGATATAAGAAAACAAACTTTTCAATGTGGTGGGAAGTGGAAGAATGTGATGAGAAGTGGAGAGAGATAAAAGAAGGTGATGGGAGGTGAAAGGTGAAGGTCGAGGAAAAAAAAACTTAAAAATTTTTAAAGTAGAAAATAATTTAAATTTTAACATATATCACATGATTAATGTCAATTTAACATAAAAAAAATAAATTTACTCCCTTTAACCTATATTAGAATTCAATTGAATAAAAAATATATAAAAATCAAAATAAATCATACCTAAATCTAAATATATAGATAAAATTACTAATTAAATATTTACTAACTTTTTCATCATATCCAAAATAAAATTTAAACTAATATATATATATATATATATATATTAAAGAATTAATTAATTACAGTAGAAGGATGGAGATAAAATACATATTATATTAGCCGGTAATTTCTATGTTTAGCTATGTGCTTTTATTAAATCAATACGTTGAAGCTGACGCCACGCACGCTTCTATTCCCTTTTCTCTTTCTGTTTGAGTTTCCAAATCCAGCGTAGGCCCAATGATCTTGCGTGACTTCTGTTTTTCTTGTTGTTTCTGTTTCCTTGTTTAAACCACGATGCTATTAAGAAAAAAACAAGGTAAAAAACAAGTAACATAAAAGAATAAAACAAAGGAATACAACGTTGAAGTTATCTCTTGTTTTTTCCCCCAGAAGGAGTCTCATCACATAGCCATTGCACTCTGACCAATGTTGCACGACTTGACAGATTCTCACACACTTCCAACACTCAGCCAATACTCTGCATGTGGAGGTACCCTACACACTACTATAGGACTATACACCAATTCAAACATTAAGGTACAACTTTGTTCCTACATAAATAATAGAAAAAAAGGTACAAAATAAATTCAAGAGAAATTGTCCCACTTGTTAAGACTGTATAAAAGAGTAATGGTATCAAAATACACTTTGACATTCATTTGATATATAGTATAAGGATAAAATAGTTATAAAAGTGTAAATTTTTGTATTTTTTTTTAAAAGAAGAGAGTTGTTCCGGTTGTGAGGTTGAGCTACTCCAAACTCCTAAACAATTTGCTTTCTAACGTCGTCTGGTCTCGCTCCTAAAGTGAGTAGATGATCCGATCGGTAACTCAATATAACAGTAATAAATGCACAATAAATATCCTCATCTACTCCTTACCTTTGACCCATATTTATAATTTTTTGACATGGATCCAAGATTAGCGGTATCTTAATCCTGACCCAATCATGGTCCATTATCCTTAATCGTGATTTACCTTAATTTTTGTGATATCGATTTATCAGCTGTCGTAGACTGATCGTCTTTACCGATTTAGGAGGGATCTTGGAATGCGGACGGTAGATCAGACATATGGTGTGCTATGCGGACGATAGACTGTCCGACCATATAGTACAAGAATGAAATATAAGAAAGGATAATGTTAAATGAACATAAAAAATTTAAGTGTGTCAAAGAATCATTCTTCTATATAAAAAAAATAATTTTTGAAGAAAAACAATGGATGCAAGTCCCCACAGGTTTTCCATTAACTTGTATCCTTATTTGGTTTGAAACTTCAACTTAACTTTAGATATAGTATATTAGTTTTCAGATGTAGTTTAATTGTATAATTAAAGAATTGTATATACTAAATCAAGGTATATTTTATATAACATATTGCATATTTTAAAATAAGTACAATATCATGTCAGCCAAAAAACAAAGCATATGGATTTACGCTAGATGCTGCTGGCTTTAGCCCGGTTTCTAAACTAAATCTGCTTCTTCTTTCCACACCCTCAGAATTTCTAACTGCACCTTCTTAACTTTTAAACGTGCTTTCTGGAATATCTATTCTGGAAATCTTTGCGAGTAAAATTTCTGGAATTTCTGAAACATAATTTATGGAGCAAGATTTTCAGAACAAAATTTTTAGAATAAGATTTTTGAAATAACTTTTCAAAACACATGGAATACATTCTAAAATCTTTGCATAATAAAATTTTCAAAATAAGCTTTTTGAAACATATAGAATACCTTATGGAAAGAGCTTTTTTCTAAGGTGAGTTATCTCTCTACTTCTCCTCTCAAAGATTGCATTGGAGAATGGAGGTTGTGTGGTGCAACGAGGAGGGTATTTAGTCTTTTTCTGTTAGTTTGAGAATACAATTAGTAATAATAGGGTGCAAGAAGTAAAAGCTGGATAAATCTATTTATATATCGAGCTTCCAAAACCCACCAAATACAAGGCTAACTTTTTCTTCTGGAACGAAAAATTCCATGCATGCATTCATTTTCTTTCCATTTAAATTCTTTTTCTCCTTCCCTGTAATATTCCAGCATCTCCACTTTCTAATATCATCTCTTTTACCAATCTCCACACAAATACAACTCCCCTCCAATTATCATTGAAACACTTCTAGACTAAACCCAACCTCCTCCCAGTACCATTCTCTTTCTTCTCACTTTATTTTCTTTGTTAACACTACCTACCCTACATTAAGCTCACTATATTACTGGAACAATAACCTTCTTTAATTCTCACTCATGGAACTCACTATTTTGGTCCATGGATCTTGACCTACCTTGATTTTCGTAAACGGATGTCAAAATCCATTGAAATCCAAATGGATCTCCCACATCCGTTGAAATCCAAACGGATCTCTCATATCCATTGATCTGCACGATAAAATGATAATGTAGAGGTGCACGGAACAACATGTGGTGGTGAAGGGAGTAACCTCCTCCTTTGCACCATAGAGCAAATTATTTGTTTCTAAACAATTAATTGAAAATTTTAACTAAGCTTAATTTGTTAATAGTGATAAATTAATAAAAGTATAAAATTAATCCACCCCAAAACTAACTTTTCCAAATAATTATATAAGCATAGAACCAAATTAAAAATTGAAATACATATGCTCATACATTGTTTCTCATCTCTCAGCAAAACTATCTTTTGGTAGATGCAATAATTTTGTTTATGTATGTAGATAAAGTGAAAGAATTACGAGTTTTAACCAAATTCTTAATTCATTTGGATGGAAATATAAAGACTTTGAGAAAAATAAATACTACAAACAAATACTACTATTTTATTTTGTGGGTAAAAAATAATGAACTTATATCTTACTAAAAAAAAATATGAATGCTTATAAACAACTACTTCTTAAGATTTTCTTTAAAGCTTTAAGATTAGTTAGCTTTTAAATACAAGAAAAGTTAGACCAGTATACATCAAAGTAGCAAATAAGCTTCACATATTGACTTGAACATTGCTTGTTCCTTTAAAATGTTTTTGTTTTATTGTTCTATGGAAATCACTGATTGTTGATGAAAGAAAAATGAAAATGAATGTGTATTTTCTTCTGACATGTTATAGTGTAAACACACGTAAGTATAAGAACCCAAAATGAAATTGATGTCAATAGTTGTATCTGACTCAGCTAAGGATATAGATGATGAATCATGCTTATTATTTTTTTTATCAAGCATTAATTATGTGACATATCATAACATTACTGCAAGTGGAAGTGGAGAAAAATGATTTGAACAATGTATTTTTCTTGTCCTTGAATACTAATATATTATAAGATGTCAATCATGTAATATTTGTCTCATTGTTTTAAAAAGAAACCTCCTTTACAGATATTGTTCATGACTTAGGTTTTGTGTTGGGAAGAAAATGGTTTTAAGGTTAGCACATGTTAGCTAACTATAGACAAAGAGTATCCTTTTAATAATATATTAAAGGATAATAATAATATATTGAGTTCCTTTATCTTTGAACTAGTATTGCTTATTATATTTATATAGTTGGAATTTATAAAAAAAATAACAGTTTTAGACATATACATTATATTATAATTAAAAAACCTTTTGATATAGATTGTATTAAGATTTATGAAAATAACTTATAGTGATATACGATTATTTTTAATGCTGATATTTTAAAAGAATCATTGAAATATATGTTAAAAGTCAAGGTGAATATAAATTGAAAGAGATTAAAAATTTAATATGTTAGAGAGAGATAAAAATAAAGGGTTTAAGAAATTGAGGGATAAAAAAAAATTGTTAAAAATAGAACTTCGAAAAATAAATAAAATATTGAACGCTAAAGATTAGAACAGAACACATTCATAAGAATAAGAAAAACTTTTAAAACATCTTAAAATTCTTGTTTAACAATAATTTTTTTCAAAATAATTTTGATACGAATTAGTCGTTGATAACTTTTTTTTTTTTAAATAACCTTTAGCTTTTTTATCCACTGATTTAATTAAAAGTTCTCATATCAATTATACTTAACTAGTAATTAATTAACTAATATTAGATATTAACACTTAATAATACTTTTATTTAAAAATGTAAACTAAAGACACATATTCTGATTAAATTTATATTTACTTTTCAACCAATTTAGATTAATACGTGATGGAATCTGAGTAGCTGATGTTAATGTAAAAAGGATATATATATTTCTTAGAACAAAATTTGAATTTTAGTTGATCACGTTAGGTATAATTATTATTATTATTTTTAGATGAAACCTCGTTGGTTGAAGCATCTTTTCACAACAATATATTACGCTTAAATTTGCATTAGTTCTGTCTATGTTTGATGGTATTTGGGAAATCTAGGGAAGGTCAACAAGAAAACCTAGTATTTGGATAGGAACTTAGATTTCTATATTGCAATGGATAAGAATGAGGTCAGCCAACATTACATACAGGAAAATGATATTTTAACACCACTTTTTTTACACCATTTTGACATTGCACACATGTCAAAATGTGATTGTACGATTTCAAATTAAAAAAAACTTTAGTTTTTTTCTTTCAAATACGCCATTGTGTCAACTTTTTTTTAATTTAAAATCGTCCAATCACATTTTGACATGTGTGCAGTGTCAAAATGATGTCAAAAAATGATATTAAAATATCATTTTCCTTACATAAACTATTAAGTATACCCTCTTTATATTATAAAAACATGAATTATGTTTGAACAAGTATTTCACAATTGAAAAAGTTTGTAGCATGACTAAAGTATTCATTCATCCCATCTTTCCTAGCCCACAGAGTAATCTATGTACTCTCTGTTCCCACACAGAATATAAAATTACTCACACTTTATCACATAACATAATTAACGAGTGATTATACTTTATATATAGAAATTAAAGTGAAGAAGTTGATGAGAAGTATGTGAGTATTGCTGTCCATCTATGCATATGGGTATATATATATATATATATATATATATATATATATATATATATATATATATATATATATATATATATATATATATATATTTTTTTCCTTGTAGAACGCAAGGGCAATAATTCTTTTTAAAAAAAGAACTTGGATTTTTTAAGATTTTCAACGTGGAGAGAATGGTAATTCATTGAGCTGGTTGATATTTGTCATGATTTGTTGTGAAGTTGTTGATAGAAGTTTTTTTTTTAATATTCAAATCAGTAAGAGATTATGTGATAATATATTAATGAATAAAAGAAGATTTAAATGTTTTTTTCTAAGTTTTAATGTTCAATTTAGTCTCTGTTTTTAAAAGTGTATACTTTTGGTCCTTATGATATAAAAAATGTATCAAATTAGTCCTATCCGTTAAGTTGGTAAGAACGACATTAAATGTCCCTATGATGTGGCAAATAAGTTATCCAACGTGGTAGAAGGATATTTTATAGCAAAGACAGATATGAAAATACCCTTTGATTAGAATAAAATGTATATATTCGTGATATTCGTGCTTGTCCTAAGATATTCATGTGGAAGGACCTTAGTTGAGGGAGCTGAGGTGAAGGACGTGAGATGAGGTGTGATGCCCTAAGTTCTTCGTTGTAAGACAATGTTTGTGTTCTTGGCTGTTTCCTTTGTTTGAGGTGGGTGCCCTAAGGTAAGCAAGCTGTTGTTTGTTTTGTGAAGTACGTACCCTAACTTTAGGATCTGTTGTTGGGGTCTTCTCTGTTTGGGGTTCTTTTTGGGGATTGGGGTTGTTTTGTTGGGCTGGACGAAGCATTATTGTGTTGTTTTGCGAGGTAATGTCAATGAATCGGTGTTCCTCTTACTCATGGGGGAGCTCTCGTGGTGCTTCATCATCAAGAAGAATGATTGGCAGCCAAATATGCTATTGTGGAGAGCTTGCCGTATTTAGAGTCGCAAAAACTGCTAAGAACTGCCCTAATTACAAGGTTTGTTTCCTTGGTTGTGTTGTTTTATTTGGATACAATTCTTTGGTTTTTTTCGCGACATGTTCTTCGTTGGATGTTTTGAACAACGGAGTCGTTATGAAGAAGTGCGAGGATGTAATTTCTTCAAATTACGCAGTGAAGATAATGTAGATGAAATGGATACTACAATTGGATGGCAAAGGAGAAATATTATTAATTTGGAAAAATCACTTTTGGTTTGTCAAAAAAGGGAGAAGGTCTTAATATCCATGTTATGTATGATGGGGTTGATTAACATCATCTTTGTATGTCTTTTGTTTTAATTTTGTTCAAGTGGTGTATCGGTCACATTTTGTGATGAAGAACTTGGTTATATTGTAATGAATGAGATTGTGGTTGTAATGACATTGTACTTAATGAAGAAGTTGGTTATATTATAATGTTTGTTACTTTAAGTGTTTGTGATATTGATGAAATCATAATCTACTTCCATAACTTGTAAGCCAAAAATAAAGTAATGAAGCTAATATGGCTATGACAGTACAATATGAGATAACCCAAAATAATATGAATATGATATTCAAGGTGAAACATCACAGAAACAAACAGTATTTGAAGTCAAACAAAATACATCACATATCATCCAAAATGAAATTGTTGCTAATAGCAAAATATATGACAGAAAGCAACAATATTTGAAGTCAAACAAAATACATCACATATCATCGAAAATGAAATTGTTGCTAAAAGCAAAATACATGACATAAAGCAACAATATTTGAAGTCAAAGTACATATCCAAACTACAAAGTAGAACAATCTAAAGTGGTGTTGTTGTTTGATCTGCTTGGGTTTGTTCAGTAATCTGACTTCCTTGAGTGGGGTGTAGTGTAGCTTTGTGGTGTGGTGTAGGTTCCTGGTGTGGTATAGGTTCCTGGTGTGGTGTACCTTCCTGGTGTGGTGTACCTTCCTGGCGTTGTTGTTGAGTTGCTTGAGGGCAATTAGTTCTTTTATTCCCTAGTTGTCTGCATATGGAACATCTCTTAGGAATTCCTTTTTATCCAAGTTGTGTATCATCCTTCTTTTGCTTCCAACTATCAAGTCTTCTTTTCTTTCGTGGTCTACCTGGTAAGACCCTTTTTGGTGGAGGTAGAATATCAGTAGTTGAAGTCCTTTGCCATAGATGAGGACCATTCAGAGGGAAAATGATTGGGTTGTATGTTTCTTCATACGTGCAGGTTATAAACCAAAGTGGTATGTATTCTTCTGGATTGATGTTTAAAAACCTCATGGCTGTGAGTGCATGACAACAAGGGATTCCTGTTATTATCCACTTTCTGCAGCTACATTCTCTTTTCTCAACATCAACCACAAACTTCTCAGCAATGTTGGATATATGGCCGATCTGAAATATTTGCATCCTTGACCAACTGCCAAATGATAAACAATGAATGTTAACAACAAATCTTAAATATAAACAGATAAACAATGAATGTTAACAACAAATCACAAGTTTTCATACTTAGGTATCCAATATTTTGTCTTCTCTAACTCCTTCTATAGTCTGTTTTGAATTTTGGGGCAAATGATACCTTCAAATGTACTTATCTTCTCTCTATTGGATGCCCACCTGTTCATTAGGTACATACGAATCTCTTCCAACATTGTTATGATTGGTTTCCCCCTTGCATCTAAGATCACACTGTTAAAACCTTCATATATGTTATTCACAAGTGTGTCATAGGTAGGTCTTCCTGTAAACCTGGATCTAGACCAAAATCTGCAAAAATATAAAGTTAAAGACTTGGAAAATAAATAAACATGTAAAAAATATGAAAGATCATATAAACTTTTGAATACTTGCCTTGGTGGAATAACTATCAAGTATTTAAATGTGTCTTCATTAACTTCCTTGATTTGTCTCATTACTAACTCCCATGCTTCAGGGGTTGTTGATGCTACAACCTTCCATAGTAATTGTTTCAGGTTTATGCTAGCAAATTTCTTCCTAAAATTTGAATAAATGTGCCTCACACAGAAACGTTGGTCCACACCGGGCAATAACTGTTGTAAAGCTGGCAGAAGTCCCTATTCAAACAAACTATGAGCATTAAATTTCCTTACTTTCTATGGTGAACAAAGTAATGAATAAAAGGGATTCTTGTTACTTACTTTCTATTGATTTGACACAAATGTACACCTTGAAAAAAATCCCTCACCTCCAAGATCCTCAATTAACAATTCCAAAAATAAAAGTCTATGATTCCTTATTCTCTACTTCAACAATAGCACATGCTAACAGACACATCTGGTCATTAGCAGTTAAAAGCTCACCTTCATATTTCCCTTTTATGAAACAACCATCCAAATGTATAATTGGTCTACATGATACAAAGTTGTCCTTACATGCTTTTAAACACACATAAATTCTCTTGAATATGGTCTTATCCTCATTTGGTTCTACATTAAGTTTAACTGTTGAGCCAGGGTTTTCCTGCAGTAACTCGTGTGCATAATCATACAGTCTTTCATATTGTTGTTTGAAGCTACCATCAATGTTGGCGGATGCCATTGCTTTTGCCCTACTTGTTGTAGACCTAGATACACTAATGTTATATTTTTACAAAATTTGTTGTGCAGGTTTTTCATTTTCATATCAAGATTTGCTTTCATGCTCTTCTCCAACCTCTCACTTAACCATTTAGAGGTAACTAGACCAATTTTGAATTCTCTACTACAGGTATGCCTGTCCATAATCTTCCTTAACTGCCATGTACGTTGGGTACTCTTGCATCCACAGTAAGCGTACCAAGGACATTTCCCTTGTGAGCCATAACATTTAACGCATATTCGTCTCTTATCATTCTTACAAATCTTCAACTTTCTATCATTATGTACTCCATAACTTCTAATTGCATCAGTGAAATCTTTTTTTTTTTAGGGAAACCCCAGTTGCCATCTATATTCTTTCATACTTGTGGGCTCTTTGAAGGTCCCGAAATCTCCATATCGGGTTGTTTCAACATCTGAGTCATCACTTAAGTAAATATTGTCACAACTATCAGATTCCCATTGACTATCAGATAACCCCCTAGCCTGTACATGCTTCTTTCGAGTAGTACATCCACTTGTTGTTCCCACTTCAACAAACAAACTACCTTCCCAGTGCTCTTCTTGGGGTTGTTCATGTCCATGCACACTAACATCCACCAAATCATCTTCATCAGACCCATTCCAACTACTAACATCAAAATCATCCGGACCATCCCCTACTCCACAACCAACATCATCCTGACCATCCCCTACTCCACCACCAACATCATCCTGACCATCTTCAAAAGGAACTTCAGAAACCTCATCAAGTTCAGCAACTTCCTCAACCTCATCAACTACACCATTTTCACAAACTGCACAACTTGATCAACCTCTTCACCAACTTCATCAACCTCAGTTGGACCAACCTCAACTTCACCATGTTCACAAACTTCAGGAACATCTCCTACACCCTCAGGAAGTTATTCCTCACCAACTTCATCAACCTCAGCTTGACCAACCTCAACTTGACCAACCTCAACTTCACCATGTTCACAAACTTCAGGAACATCTCCTACACCCTCAGGAAGTTCTTCCTCACCAACTTCATCAACCTCAGCTTGACCAACCTTAACTTGACCAACCTCAACTTCACCATGTTCACAAACTTCAGGAACATCTGCTACAACCTCAAGAAGTTCTTCTTCACCCTCTTCACCAACCTCAACTTGACAAACCTCAACTTCACCAACCTTAACTTCACCAACTTCACCAACCTGAATATCACCTACCTGAACTTCACCTACTTAGGGTTGACCATCATATTTCAACATATGAATATAATCAGGTTCAGACACCATGTGAACCACAAACAAGTGAGCTTGACCATTCAATACAGCAATGTTCACCACATGACATGCACCTTTGTCATCACTTAACAAATCCAACCTATCTTCTAATACAAAACCACCCAGGGAATACCACAACTCCTTAACATTTCTATAACCCATCTCCTTTAGTATGGCCATTATTTCAAAATAACTCCATCTATCTGGGTCAATGATCAAGGTACTAGTTTCACCTCCATGATATCTAAATGACCCAGCATTCAAAAACTTACCCCCATGGTGAAATACCACCTCAATATCACAGTTGGACATTTTGTTTAATGTTCAACTATAAAATGCCTATATAAAAGTAACTGTCAGTCTACATTGTAAACATGCCACATTACCACCCACTATTACACGTGTAGTTAGAGCAACTTTATCACAAGCAATAAGTGTTTCACGTACAACTGTTACACGTGTAGTGATGCTTAAATAAATATGCATGAACCACAAAATAAACAATCAAACACAGAATAACCAATTTCATATTCAAATGGGGGACAAAACACATACAAATAGTGCGCACAACGTCATCAAACAACATAAAGAACGGAACCACAACAAAGGCAACAAAACACACTAGGGGACCACAACACAACACACTAAGGGGACAACAAGGCAACATACTTCCATGGGGGACCCCAACAACATAAAATAACTCATAAAAATCGCACCTTTCACCTTTTTTGCTTCGAAGGAAGACGATGCTAACGAACCGTATATGCTCCCCCACCATAATCACTGACAAACCCTACTCCTTCACCAAGCGTTTTCGGTCACGAATCTCCTTCGAAGAAACCAAACAATTCACCTCTGTCTCACAGAATGAACAAAACCAAGCATTTGAACCCTAAAAAAAAAAAATCCCCAATTTAAGTATGCCCTAATTTTTCCCCAATTTAATTTGTCCCATTTAAAAAACCTTAATCATTTTATATTACCAATTACACGTACTACATTCTCTAGCTGCCACATCAACTCATTTTAGGCCAACTAAGACACGTCAACATTTCTTGGACACCTCACATGCACAGTGACTTCAACGTTAACTTTTTTTAACACCGTTAACGAATAGGAATGATTTGATACATTTTCCATATCATAGGGACCAAAAGTATACATTTTTAAAAGCGGGGACTAAACTGAACATTAGCACTTAACTTAGGGACCAAAAAAGCATTTAAACCATAAAAGAATTAATTAAGTGTTATGTCATTTTTATTGGGCTTTTGAACCTCTGGATAAAAGCTGAAAAATAGGTTTATAACATTGAACACCTTGAAAATATTCTTTAACACATCTAAATTTTTTACATTCATTTGATATTATCTTTACTTACTTTTTATTCTTTTCTTTCTTAAATAAAATACAAAATTTTACACTTTTATGACCATTTTACTCTTGTTTTATCTCAAGTGAATGTAAAAGTATGTCATGATATTATTACTCTATCAAATAATATACGAACACATTTAGATAACTTCATTGCAATCAATTACATATTCAAATACAAGGTCTTGGAGTCATATATGTAGTAGCACTATTCAATTAGCACAAACTTTTTCTTTTTGTTCTTTTTTTATGTAATAAGTGATCTTGAGTCTTTATAATAAAGTTTTTACTCTGCAATTGCGCCTAACGCGCTCTTCCTTTGCTTGGCGCTCACCCCCTTGGTTCTAGCGTTACATTTTTGCTTGGCTTTTTGTTTCTGTTATATTAGTTTCTTCATTTAGGTTTCCTTTCTTTAACCTATATATACCTTATGCTTGTATATGAGACAACAAAAATAATAAGTTTAATGTTTTCTCTTTTTTTTTTCTTTTCCTACATCTTGTATATTTTATTTTTCATCTCTCTCAAACACTTAAAGCACGTCATTTATGAAGTTTGTTCCAAGTAATATATATCTTTACAATTTTCTTCTTTCAAAAGCAGTAATAGTGTGTGTTATAGTATCAAAGTTTCTCAGTTATAGAGTTTTAATGCGTAACTCTGCCTCTTTTTTTCCTTTTTTTTTCTATGTTTCTTGAATTTTCTTTGTGCTTTCTTATTTTCTTTATCCATGACAGAAGCATAAGTGATTCAAAATGCTCAATCAACACCAAGTGATCCCCCTCTTCCAAGTTTTTTATTTTCTTCATCCTATTGAAAATCCTACCACACCTCCGGTTACACCCTTTCTTGATACAACTAATTATCACTCATGGAGCAAGTCCATAATTACAGCTTTTAGCACCGAGAACAAAGTGGAATTTGTTCTCGACACCATTGATCCTTTTAACAAGAATGACTCAAGTTTTTCTATTTGACATCGTTGCAATAATATAGTTGCTTCTTGGCTCATACATTTAATCCATCACTAAACAACAAAGCATTATTTGGATGGACAAGGACTCAACATCTAGAACGAATATGAATAATAGATTCTCGCATGGAAATCTTGCATGCATATCTAACCTTCAATTAGAGGCTGTCACTCTCAGTCAAGGAGATACACATGGATTCCCAAATCAAGAAAATAAAGGCATTACAAATCAGAATCCTCACAAGTGTAAAAGGGTTTTGACATCGATTGATGATGTTTAACAAGCCATTATAATAAAAAAATGCATGGTCTCAAAATTACAATTTCTTCAAACTTTTTAAAAACAATTGTCTAAATAACGACAATTATATAAAAAATTGTCGTTAAAACTCTTTTAGGATGGAGAAACGACGATTATTATATAGAGAACCGTAGTTGAATATACAATATTTTCATAAAAAAAGACGTGCTTCTTTTTGCACGTGACTTTCATTTTTCTTCACCCTGCACTTTCATTTTCTCTTTCCCTTGCATTTTAAAAGCCATCGTCACCACAATGGTGAACCTCCACGAGTCTCTACCAATCTCAAACCACTTTGCATGAACCTTTATCAGTCTCAAAACACTACTGATCTCACTACACACCGCAAATTTTTGTGGCATTGTGCTGTAAAACCCATGATGCAAGGCTCTCCTGCGAAACTCTACACATTGTGCCGTGAGGATCCTCCGTGAAACTCTTCAATCAACGTCATAAAACCCTCACCGCAAGTCTCTTACTCATGGTTTTTACTTTACATTTATTCAAGGATTTGTTGTTTCTGATTTATCTCCACGATTTCACAACTTATCTACCTTTAAACACTTACATAAATATGTTTTATGCTTTACTTTGGTGGGTCTGCCTTTGTTAATCTCATTATGATATGTAACAAATATTTTTTTTTCTTTTTTCTTGGGTTATTTTAACAACGATTCAAGAACAATCATCGTTGTTTGAGACTTTTAACGATAACGATTATTTTAACCATCATCGTTTCTTTCAGACTTTTAATGATGTTAACATCTATGACAATTCAAAAATTGTTGTTGAGGACTATTTTAACCGTCATGAAAAACCCATTTTATAGTAGTGTCTGCTTCGAAGAAGATGTGCGCCTATTGTGAAAGAAAAGACCACACCATTGACATATGCTATAAAAAGCATGATTGCTCTCCCATTCATAAACTACACAACAAATTCTCCCAAGTCCACCATTATGCTTTAACACAAGATGACACTAATCAACACAACACAACACATTGATACTCTTGGAGACATTCACCTCACACCTCAACAATACTAAATTTTAGTTGATTTATTCAATAAATTTACTCTAACAAATGTCAACCAAATAGGATCCCTCTTCTCTACTAATTCTTCATAAGGTAATATAAATTCATTCCTTAGTTTTGTCAATACATGAAAAGATATTTAAAGAGAAAAATAACAAAAATAAAATATAACCAAACCCATAATAAAAAAAACAAAAGAAAACTTTATATATATATATATATATATATATATATATATATATATATATATATATATATATATATATATATATATATATATATATATATATATATATATAAAGACTAAACAACCTTAAACATAGGAAGTTGATATCTAGTATGAAAATAAAATAAAGTCATATCTTAGATGTTATAAAATCTTACCATATATGTCAAATCTAATTTTCTAGACCTATAGATGTCAACTTATCCACATAGTTATTACATTGTCTATAAACATGAAAGTGTTCAAACCATATTATCTCTTTACAAAATTCTAAGCATTTTCTCCATCTCCCTTTGAAAGGTCAAGAAACAACATGTATAGTAAAAAATGTTTGACATAGAAGCATTGAATCATTCTCCAACCAGAGACACCTATAACCCAACCATATGTGAGTGTTCAATATCCAAGAAAACAACCATCGATTTTGTATTAAGAGAATTTTGTTGTAAAGCCAACTACGCCACCCCTTCTTGCCCTACCTACTTTTTTTTTTTCTTCTCTTATAATATTTTTCTCCCTTCTCTCTTATATTTTCCTCATATCTCATATTTTAATAATTTGATCACACCTCATCACAGCTATAGAGCTTAGAAACATTTATATCTTATCAAATTTTCAAACAGAGTTCCTATTTATTCTAAAGTTTATTTGATTTCTCCTTTTTCTTATGCTTTTGTCATTAATATTGGTGGGAACAATTAAGAAAAATATATCCTTTTAACTTGTTTTATGACGTATTAAAATTTATTAATTTTTTTATAGTGAAGACTTTGGTAGCTAATTTTAGAAACTAATTTAGAGTTTAATTCACAAACTAATTATAATTTTTTATTCATAATAGAGACTATTTTAAATACTAATAATTTTTTATTTTTAAATTGATATCTAAATTAGTTACTATAGTGACTCATTATTTTTTATTTTTAAAATTGATTGTCATTATTTTATATTTTTAAAATTGATTGTTATTTAAGGATTTTCTTGTAGTGTGATTGTTTAATTTCTTAGATTTTGTAATAATCTTATTGTTGTGTCTTGAAAATTGATTTGAAATTGAGCATTTCAAGTAAAGGAAGTTAGATTAATTTTGATAGCACCTTAGGACAATGATTTGATTATAGAAGTGGTATGGCCAATAAATATGTATTTTATGAAAGTTTGATGGGTTGATTGAAATTAATATGTTTGGCTTGGCTATGTTAAATTGTAAATAGTTTAAATTTTGTTCTTTTGAGTCGAATTGGTTCAATTTCATATTGTTTAATCTATTAAGATTTTGATATTAGAAATGAAGAAAAAAACTTAATATAGGTCAATTTTATGATCAAACATGTCTTTTTGAATTTCAAAATTATATAAATTCATTCGACAAGTCATTTATTATTGAACAACATTATTTTTTTTTTTGTAAAAGTCAAGAGAACTAAGATTTCGTTACTTGTTAGACGAACTAAAAGTTCAATGGATGAGATTTTAAACTTGTGTTATATAAGTTTAAGTTGTATTTGTATTAATATAAGTTTTGTACAAGTCATATAATGACTTGATATTACATATGATAATTTATTCTTTTTAGGTGTTATATCAGAGAAGCCTCTCACATATTCTTATTTTCTTTGAACAAATGTTGTTAAACGAACAACCACATATCACCTCATCTGCGTTAACTTTTGTTAAATAGAGACTTACAAGAAGACTCGTGTATTTATATAAAAACATTTCAACATTAAAAAATTTAATAAAATAAAATTTATTCAGCGTAGCATACTATGTTTATTATGTATAAAATAAATTTAATAATAGTTACGTCAATTTTAATGGTACTATATTACCAAAATATTACCAGTTTTGATATATATGCAGCATTCGATTTTCAGTTTATTTTTCAAAATATGCATGAACTTGTGTTGTTTACGTCTAACCCTAGTCACATACGTGAAGAAAATGAAGTATTTTTCTCAAACCACTCACTATCCTATAACTATTTTATGACCAACATGTCAACTGCAATGATGTAAATGATTTAAGTGATCTGATGATTATGACACTCATCATGGTGAATACGAATTTGAAAAAAAAAAATCATTCATACATAATTTTATTAAAACTAAGTCATGATTAATTTGATTAAGAATCACAATTTTTAAATTTAATGCAATTTTAAGATAAGATGAGATAAAGTAGTGTTTTTATTGTTCACGTATTATATTTTATTGATTAGAACCACACCGTGATTCTGAAAACGTGTAATAATTTTTTTTTTCACTATTATTCATCCACAAACTTAAATAATGATTTGATAGGTTTAGAGTGAGAGAATAGTAAAGTTTATTCGTTAATTTCTTTTCACTAACAAATATTAACTATTAAGTTTATCGATAAAAAAATTCCTATAAAAAAATCGATAGTTAATAGTTTTTAAGTAAATTTATTCCATTCTCAAGCTTATAAATTGGTAAATAATTACCCTCTTTTGACCCATTGTTAGGAATAACAATATAACCAAATTATTATGCTTCAAATAATATAATATCTTAGATATAATAATTAACTTTGACAATATTATGATAACATAACGGATTTGGGACTAGTTAGAATAATTTTTAAATAGCTTTTAACTTTACAAACGAATGCTTTTTTTTTTCCTTTCTAATCCATTATATTTGTACTCTTTCAAAATAAGAACAAGTTAAAAAATGTTAATGCAACTTTTGAAAAAAAAAAAACAAAAAATTAACGTTTTATTATAGGAAGTAAATTTGAAAAGATGTAAAAAATTAAAATACATTATGGATATACGTGCGTGTTCCAACCCACAGCAAGTAATCTTCTTCACGTATGCAATCGTATAAATACAATTATTCTACATTGTATCTGCCGTATATTATGTTCATTGGTCGTAGTTCAAATTCCAATCACATCTAACATAAAAAAAAAAAACAAAACACAAACAAACAAAAAACTAAACTTCGAATCCACAGCTAACTCATCTTTTTCACGTATGCAATAATATAAATACAATCATTCTACATTGTATCTGCCGTACAATATGTTCATTTGCCATTGTTCAAATTCCAATCACATGTAACTTAAAACAAAAAAACAAAAAAGAAACAAAACTTCCACCATCAATATGCCTTCAGCCCTCAAATTTCTCACCACAAAAAAAAATATAATTAAAAAAATTATCATTTTTATAAAAAATCACAATGCGCATAATTGTGGGTTCTTCAAAATATCATTGTAAAAAGAAAAAAGAAAAAAGAGAGAGGAAGAAATCTAAAGATCCTGTTAAAGGTGCTTAACATTATTTTGTTAAATTAATTTTACAAAAAAAAAAATTCATTATTCAATTAATTTAATTTTAATATTATATTCAATTTGATCTAACTCAATTTATTTTATTTTAAATTGGATTTCTTTCTGTTATAAAAAATATGTATATATGTTAAAATAAAGGGTAATGCTCGAATTAATATAACATCTATTTTGCATACAAATTAATATAACATTAAGCGTCCCATCTCATATATAAATTAAGCTAACATAAAATATTAGGTTTTAACATCAAACAGTATTAAAATGAACGAGGACATTGTTAAGAATTTTTTAAAATAGCAAGTTGTCAAATAGTAAGTGGATTATAAATCAAAGTATATATCAAATATCAAGGAACAATAATATTCAAGTTAAAAGGCATATATTTATTTATTTAAACGTGTAAATATAAATATATTAATTTAATTATTTTGAATCTATTATGCTAGCATAAATTATTTAACAACTCTTCTTAGATCTTCATTTATAGTGTCCTATTAAATCTTATTTCTTGTTCTAATTTTATGTTTTATTTCACTTTTCAGATTTTTCCGTTTCATTCACTAACATTCACAAAATAAAATAAAAAAAATTGTAAACAAGAAAAGTCCAAAAGATCATAATTAATATATGTGAAATAATAAATGTTAAAAATGCTATTAACACATAACCATATAACATCAAACATCTCATGGAATTACAAGTTAAAAACAGTTCTACAATATGTCTAAGAACAAACAAATAATAGTTAACGAATTTTTAATCTACAAAAGTTTTAAAATAAATATTTATGTAACTATTTATTGAATAATCTCCGGTACACAACATGATTTAATCTAATTTAACTTAAATTGATTTTCCACATTAGATTGACACATAACGCAATTCAATCCAATTAAACATAAAACTTAAAATAAATTTCTATTTTCTTTTAAATGATTCTAAATCATCTTAATATCATTTTTTTATGTTATGAATAAAATACCATAATGTGAAAATCATTAAATAGTAACCAATTTTAGAAACAAAAATAATTAATTACTAGATATAATTTTATAAACTAAAAATTATTAATATTTAAAATAGTCTTTATTATGAATAAAAAAATATATTTGACGACTGAAATGATAATTTTTTTTTACATCAATATGACATTAATATTTTTGCATAAGTTAAAGTTGAAAATAATAAACGTCAAAAGCTATTTTTTATGCATGTGTTTTCTTTTATGATAATAAAAAGTAATGAAATTATTATTTTACGGTTATCATTAATGTTATAAAATTAAATATAAATAATTTTTTGTAATTTTATTGTAAATATTTTTATTTATTTTGAAGGTAGTTTTATAATTAAAAATAATGGTTAAGTTTTGTTGAAAGGGAAAGATTGTTCATCAAGTTTTTGATAATGTCCAAATGTGTAACAAAATTTAGATTAGTAAAGTTAGTCTAAAATAGATTGTAACTCAAGCTTGAATCCTCTTAGAATCAAATAATCAAAATATAATCAATTAAGAACATGTTTGGCACGAAAAGAAACTGTTTTGAAATACATAACTATTATATAAACGATCTTCGATTAACATACTTATATAATCAATTAAAGCAAAACCAAATTTTAGAATTCAAATTTGAATGATATGAATCGATTAGATTATTTCCATAGTCGATTATAATTTCAGAAAGATGTTTTCCTTTTTAAAACAATTTTTCTTCTCATTTCAAACACACAAGTTTTGATGTCTAAGACCTGAATATGTGAGAAAGAAGTATTCTTAAGTTCTTGATGAGAACAATAGTTGGGTTTTTGTGATATTCAACAAGAAACTATAAAAATGAATTTGATTTTAGAGACTCTTACTTGACATATGACTTATATGTAACATTTAAATTTCAAGTGTATTCATTCCATTTACTTTTTGCATTTTCCCTTTATTTAAACTCTTTTCACTAGTGATAATATTGATGTAATTATGTGAAACATTGCATATAGAGTTTAGTTCTTGATATATTAGGTCTAGAATTATTAAGGTGTACTTGTAGTTCTATGAACTCTTTGATCATATTGGATATCTTCAAAGCTCAGGTTGTTTGAAGAAAACTCGACATAGATTCAAATTGAATCGAACTAGTATAAAATTGGTGTGTTCATTTCCTCTTCTTTCATTAATTATTTGATAGTTTGAAAAGTCTAACGAATCAATATCTCAAAAATTGATTTAAAATGATCAAACTTTTTGTGAAAACAATTCACTCTTATTTGTTGAAAAATATTAGTTATTATTGTTTTTAACCAGTTTAAAAAATATCAAATAAAAAATGGTTAAATTTTAAAAAAAAGATTTAGATAAAATTGATAAAATAATTACTTTAATTTAAAAAACTTTTACTTAAATAGTAAAATTGGAAAAAGAATGTATATATTAAACAAGGGAATAAGTATATAAATTATAATTATAAAAATAAATATAAATAATTTTTTCAATTTGATTATAGATAATTTTTATTTATTTTGTTAATGATTTTTATATTGTAAAAAGCTGACAAAATCACGAACAAAATTTCCTGAGGCGTGTAGAGTCACTGTCCTTAAGGACTTATCCGCGGTGTGTTGCGCAAGTCCCCCAGGATACAACAGGAACTTCTCAGAATATTTCTGAGGATCTCAGAACTAGCAAGGAACTCTTAAAAGAGTATAAGAACAACCCAGAATATTTTAGAGAAGGAAAAGAGAGAAAAGATGAAACTTAGAAGAGAAGAGAATGAGAGAAGATTGGATTTTTTTGTGTGTTTTGGAATGGAAGAAGTGCTCCCTATTTATAGAGCCATGAAAGAATAAAAGAAATAAAAAACAATAAATGAAAAAAAATTAACGTTGGAACATTAAAGTTGTTTTTGATCGTTGCTCAAAACTTTTAACATTGGCAATAAAAAATATTAACTTTGCTTAATATTGACGTTGCAGTATAACGTCTTTTGCAATCAATGTTTTGCAACAATCCCCCACTTTTTGCAAAAGAAGTTGAAAGAAAGTCTTTGACTCAAATAGTTCAAACACTAAAAGAAAGATAAGAAACTTTTATTCTGGGTTTCATAGGATGTAATGCATCAGAGCTGGTATAGTAAGCCACATGAACCAGTCTTAGATTGAGAAACTTAACACATAGTATAGTTGGTATAACAAGCTATATGAACCAAAGACACTTGACGTGTGTTAGAGGTTTATCAATCACAATACACCCCCACAATCCTTGCTGTTATTGTTGTGTTGCGCTACTAGGCCATGCGTGTGCCCGATATTCATGAGTGCTCTAGAGATCATGCCAAGATCTCATGCAAGCGGTCCCACTTGACACTCATATAGGTGATTTCATCAAGTGTATGTTGCAAATCATACACCACCCATAAGGGATATGAAAATCATTAAAAACTTTGTTTAAGCTAAAATTCTTTCACCACATAGAATTTTAATGACAAAGTTTAACCTCTCAAAAATGCAGTCTTTAGCACTTTCACACACACACACACACACACACACACCATAAGAAGGGACATAATTGATTAAAATCAATTTAGTGCTATCAGAACTAACAAGTGACTTGTTTTTACCCATATGAACCTTATTCATGGGATCTCCAATCACAAAGGTTGGGTTACCATCACTTGTTTGTTTGGAAGTGGCTTAAGTCCCATTCCCCTTGATGTTTCTAATATCATTTGTCTTCCTAGGGTTTTGTCAGAGGATTCGCTAGATTCCGTTCTGACTTCACATAATCAATGGAAATAGTTCCACTCTTTAGCAGCTGCTTCACCAAATTGTGTCTCAATTGTATATGTCTATTCTTTCCATTGTAATTCTTGTTTTTAGCTATAGCTATTGCCGACTGGCAATCACAGTGTATTGATACCGATGGGGTTGGTTTCATTCCTAGTGGAATGTTCGCCAAGAAGTTTTTCAACCACTCAGCCTCATTACCAGCCATCTCAAGAGCAACAAACTCAGATTCCATTGTTGATCTTGCAATAATAGTTTGCCTGACTGATCTCCATGTAATCGCACCACCCCCAAGTGTGAATACATAACCACTAGTGGATTTTGTCTCATCTGAATCAGAGATCCAGTTAGCATCACTGTACTATTCTAGTACAACGGGAAATCCACTATATTCAATGGCATAATCCATTGAACCTCTTAAGTATCTCATAAGTCTAGCAAGCGCATCCCAATGTTCCTGATTTGGACATTGAGTGTACCTACTCAGTCTACCTACTGCATAAGCAATATCAGGTCTAGAAAAGCTCATTAAGTGCAATAAGCTCCCAATTATCTGGGCATACTGAGGATGAGATAATGATTCTCCTTTATTTTTTATTAAATTAGAATTAACATCATAAGGGGTACTCACTGCTTTTAAGTCATAAAACACAAACTTCTTAAGAAGTTTCTCAACGTATTGTTCTTCAGATAGTAATATACTATCTCCCTTCCTTATGATTCTAATACCTAAAATCACATTGGCTTCACCCATGTCTTTCATTTCAAATTTTGATCCTAGAAATAGTTTAGGTCTAGTAACAATTTCATTGCATGTACCAAATATTAGCATGTCATCCACATACAAGCATATAATGACACTATCACCATTTTCAGATTTATAATACATGCATTTATCAGCATCATTAGATGAAAAACCATCACATAACAATACATTATCTAGTTTTTCATGCCATTGTTTTAGTGTTTGCTTCAACCCATACAAATATTTTAAGAGTTTACATACTTTATCCTTTTGACTAGGTACAACACACCCTTCAAGTTGAGTCATATCAATTTCTTCCTCTAAATCACCATTCAAAAATGCTGTTTTAACATCCATCTGATGTATCACTTGTTTATGGATAGCTGCTAAAGCTAATAACACTCGAATAGAGGAAATCCCAGTCACAGGAGCAAAAGTATCAAAGTAATCTATGTTGGGTTTTTGAGTAAAACCTTTTGCTACTAATCTTGCCTTATATTTTTCTATGGATCCATCAGGGTGATATTTTTTCTTAAAGATCCATTTACAACCTATGGGTTTTGCTCCTTTAGGCAAATCTACTAAAGTCCAAGTATTGTTTTTCCGAATTGATTCAATTTCAGTCCTAATGGCCTTATCCCACTGTTTTGCATCAGGAGCACTAGTAACTTCTACAAAGCTTGTTGGATCACTATCAACAAGATAAGTATAAAAGTCATCTCCAAATGAAGTTTCCTTTCTCTGTCTTTTACTTCTTCTCAAATTCTCATTCATGGTATCACTATTATTATTATTATTATCATTATCATCAACAGGTTGAGACATCTCTCTAACCTTTAAGGGAAACACATGTTCAAAAAACGCAGCATTTTTCGTCTCCATTATAGAATTTCTCTTAAGTATGTTACTTTTAACAACTAGAAACCTATAGGCAGCACTATGTTCAGCATAACCTAAGAACATGCAATCAACGATTTTCGAGCCTATTTTCCTTTTCTTAGGATCGGGTGACATTGCCTTAGCTAGACACCCCCTCACTCTTAGATATTTAAGGTTAGGTTGGTAACCTTTCCACAACTCATAAGGAGTTTTACCAGTTTTCTTATGGGGTATCCTATTTTGTAAAAAACATGCAGTAAGCAAGGCTTCTCCCCAAAGGTTATCAGGTGCACCAGAACTAACAAGCATAACATTCATCATTTCCTTAAGGATTCTATTTTTTCTCTCAACTACTCCATTAGACTCAGGTGAATATGGTGGTGTTACTTCTTGGATAATTCCTTCTTTAACACAATAGTCATTAAACAAAACATACTCACCACCTTTATCTGATCTAATCCTCTTAGTTTTCTTATTCAATTGATTTTCTACTTTTGCTTTATAGGTTAAAAACACATCAAAGGCTTCATCTTTATGTTTGATTAAGTAAACTTTGGTGTATCTAGAATAATCATCTATAAAGGTCACAAAATAATTTTTACCTCCTCTAGACATGGTTTGTTTCATATCAGCTAGATCAGTATGAATTAACCCTAACAGTTCTGTTTGGCATTCTACAGAAAAACATGATTTCTTTGTTAATTTAGATTCTATACATATATCACATTTACTACTCTGTTTATCATTCATATTAATCAATCCTAGTCGTTGTAATTTCAAAACATACGAGGAATTCACATGTCCTAATCTAGCATGCCATATATCATACGAGTCAACAATATAAGCAGAACTAGATTCATTCATAATTTCAGAAATTTTAAGTACAAAGAGACCTTGATCACAATATCCCTTCCCCACAAAAACATTATTTTTTGTCATAATGATCTTGTCAGACTCAAATGACACTTTAACCCCCACCTTTCCCAACAGTGCCACAAAGATTAAATTAACTCTGATTGATGGCACATGTAGCACATCACTCAAGGCCAGAGTCTTTCCAGAGGTGAGTTTGAGAAGAACTTTTCCTTTTCCTAGAACAGGAGTGGTGCTGGAGTCATCGAGGTATGTTCTTCTGCATCCCCTACACTAGTGTAAGAGGTAAAGGCACTTCTGTTTGCACATATATGCCTGGTAGCACCAGAGTCTACCACCCACTTGCTCACATTGGTCATCAGATTTGCTTGAAAAACGACCGCAACAATAATGTCATCTCCTTCGGCTATATATATGCTCTAGGAGGATTGTCGTTTCTTACTCTACGCCAGGTGGGTTTAGATTCATTGGGACATGATTTAATAAAATTCTTTTTGTGATTAGGTTTGTGTGCGTACCTTTTGGGAGTAGCAGCAACTCCATACATGTCTGTCTGAGTTCCGAAAACAAAGGTTTGACTCTCTGAAGGCATGTTATTGATGTCAGCCATAAGTCCTTAAGATTGTTGTAAAAAGCTAACAAAATCACGAACAAAATTTCCTGAGGCGTGTAGAGTCATTGTCCGCGGTGTGTTGCGCAAGTCTCCCAGGATACAACAGGAACTTCTCAGAACTAGCAAGGAACTCTTAAAAGAGTATAAGAACAACCCAAAATATTTTAGAGAAGGAAAAGAGAAAAAAGATGAAACTTACAAGAGAAGAGAACGAGAGAAGATTGGATTTTTTGTATGTTTTGAAATGGAAGAAGTGCTCCGTAATTATAGAATCAGGAAAGAATAAAAGAAATAAAAAACAATAAATGAAAAAAATATTAAGGTTGGAACATTAAAGTTGTTTTTGATCGTTGCTCAAAACTTTTAACGTTGGCAATCAAAAATATTAACTTTGTCTACGATGCAGTGTAACGTCTTTTGCAATCAATGTTTTGCAACATTTTATTTATTTATTTCTAAAATAATTAAATTTAAAAAAGTATATGGTTCAATAGAAAACAATTAAATTTTAAAAAAATATATTAAAGAGTAAAATTGTGAAAAAATATGGACAACCAAAAGAGAAAACCTCTTATATAATAATATAGATATTTTATATTTATCAAAACGTAGTACCAAATTTTTATGGTAGTTTTTTTACTGTAAAATTAAGTACTTTAATTATGAATATGAGGAAAAATTATAATTATAATTATAAAACTAATTATAAAAGAAATTACAGAATTTTTTATTTGATATTTTTTATTGCCAAATATTTAATAATTTATCTATACAAATATTTTATATTCTTTGGTAAGAAAGTGCTTAAGAATTTTATTATATTAAAAATTGGGAAACTAATATGAATCACAAAATATTAGTTTTATTTGAAATTTATAGGTTTAATACATATTTTGGTCTCTCTTTTTAGGCGTTTGGTTCAAAATCATCCCACCTTTGAAAAAAGTTCTATAAGGTCCCATATTTCATTAAAAACTGTTCATTATGGTCCTTTTCGTAGACAGCGTTAAAATTTTAAAGGCACAATAGCTAGCATGGCAAAACCTGTCTGAGGTGTTTATTTGGATGCTTACGTGGCTCTGTCAAGTTATTTTAATATGTACATATTTAAGAAAAAAATTAAAATGATGAAAAATAGTTAAGTGTGGGTTAAAGTAAAAAACCCTTATCTAATTAAGCCATTTCTGGGTTTTTCATTGTTGTAAAACTGGTGATTGTTGTTGATTCTGTTGCTGATGTTCTTGTTGTGTTATTTGGGGGTTAGGGTTTAATTTGATTTTGTGTTAAATATAGATATTTTCTTCGATTGACGATGATCTTGTGAATTTCTGGGTATTTGGGGGTTAGCGTTAGGGTCTAAGAATTCTATTGCAATTTTTGGGTTTAACAATTTGGTGAAATTGATCTTGTAATCACTATGGCGTGGTGATTCATTGAAGGTCAAATTTGAAGAGCGTACGTACATGAGGTAAGCGTTGCTAACTCTAGCCTACTTACTCGATGTTCTTATTGTTGGATTTGGGGGTTAGGGTTTGAGGTAGAAATAGAGGGTGGAGTGGAGGTGGAAAGTGATGGTGGAGAGGAAGTGGATGGTGGAGTGGAGGTGGACAAAAATGATGGACTGGAGGTGGATGGTGGAGTAGAGGTGGACAAAGATGGTGGACTGGAGGTGGAAACTAATGGTGGAAACTAAGTTAGATATCTATCATGTGTTTTTCGCTGATATCCATTTGGGACCAATGTACACAGTTTTAAATTGAAAAGGGGACCACATTGCACATTTTTTGACCAAAGGGGAAACTAAATTTAACATTACATATAAACACCTGAACGTTAAGATTGAGCTTCACCTTCACATTATTTTTGCGTTTCTGGCTTGTGCAATTTGCAGGTTGGTGCCCATGGATGCTACTTGCGAACTAGGGTTTCTGCGATTTGGGTAGTGATTATGTATGTTTATGGTTTGCTGCAGGTGTGAATTGGGTTTCTAGGTGTTGTGATTGTGATTTTCTTGCTCATATTTGGGTTGGAATTTCTGGTTTGCAGGTTAGAGATTTCGATTCAATTCTTGCTTAATGGTGGTTAGGGGCAACACATGGTGGAGATTTTGCCCTAATTATTGGTGACACGATTTAGGGTTTCATGGTGGCTAGGGTTTGATTTCTAGGTTTTTTGTTGTTTTTCTCTGCTTTGAATCGTAGGTTTGTGTTGATGATGGTGACGGCGACATGGTGGCCTCAGGGTTTGGTGGCAGTGCATTTCGTTCTACAACAATGGTAACAACACTGATTAGACCACTTTCACCACAATGTTGAATCCAGAAATGGCGAAATCGCTCTTAGATAAGGGTAATTTTCTTTAACCCAGACTTAAATCTACCACCTACCTTACGTCATTTTATTTTATTTTTAAATATTTACATAATGCAACCTCTTCACAGTGCCACGTAAGCTTCCAATTTAACAGCTCATCAACGTTTGACCACGCTAGCATTTACACCGTTATTATTTTAGCGCCGTCTTCCAAAAGGACGATATTGAATAATTTTTAATGAAATATAGGACCTTAGTGCACTTTTTTCAAAGGTAGGACTATTTTGAACCAAACCACCATAAGAAGGGACCAAATGATGTATTAAACCAAATTTATATTATTTTGAAGCTAATAAAATAAACAAAGTGTATTTTACTTTTATATTTTATTCAGCTTCCCATCTTTAAAACAAATAAACAGAGTTTTATATATCTTAATATATTATTACTATTATCTTACTAACATGGAATTGTTTTTTTTAAATGATTAGAAGAACGATTAAACTATATAACATACAAATTTACGGTACATTTGGTTTTAAGTAGCGAAATAAAAAGAATATAGAAGAAATAAGTTGAAAAAAGAGGATAGAAAATAAAATTGATCATCAAATTATTTAACAAAATAAAAAAAATAAATAATAAACATTTTTTTAAAAATAATAAAACTTGAAAAATAACAAAAATAAACTATATAAATAATATATTATTTATTATATCCTAACTTTATACCCAACAATAAAATATATAACTGAAATTGTTAGGTTCTCATTTAAGAGTTCGGCGAGTTTTTATCCTCATTGACAATGTTAATATTTCGATTTAAAAATTTGTTGAGTATTATTTGGACAAATCCTCGCATAAATTAAAATTTCATAACAATTTTATCTTAAAGGTGCCTCGGAAGGTCAAAAGAAAAATATGTAAAATTATTTAGTGCACTAAAACAAATTGTATATATTTTAAATTGATTTTTAGATATGTTTTTTTATGAAAAATATTATATTTTTAATTGAGTATTTATATTTTATTCCACCTTAATTAATATAATATGACTTTTAAATTCCATTGCTTTTACTTATGTATCCATACATACATTAAAAAGAAGTGACATAATTATGTTTCAAGTACCTTATTAATAATATTTATATTTTCAATTAAGTGTTTACATTGCTTTTAACTAAAGTTAGATGAAGTGTCTATTTTATTCTGTAGTCTCATACAATACCAGAAACTTCAATAGTAATAAAAGTCAATGAGATGAAATATCTCTTATTTATCTTCATGAAAATTACGTATTTTTATTTTAGTTAATACCTATTTTGGTTTCTCGAATATTTTTATTCAAAGTAGTCTTATTTTTTTAAAAATTTACAAATATCTTAATTTGTGTAAGAACGGTTCAAGTTAGTCTTTTTGGCTTATGACGTTAAAAATTTATTGGTACAGTCAATATTGAATGACCTGTCTAGTTAGTGACTGCATGACAAGCTCAGTCAATAAGGGACTGTCATGTGGAAGTCCCCTGCCCACCGTAATTAGTTCGTGAAACACGTTTTCTCCTTCTCAAACCAAGGTTTTCGACCCTCAGCGACTACTAGTTCTTTTATTGCACGAAGGAGCTCGCAGTGGCGTGATTAGAAGAAATTTCTATGTTGTGGTTCTTTCTCTGTTTCTCTGTTTGCAAGTCTGGAGATTGAAGGAGATGAAAAATATGGTAAATAGAAAATGATAATGCTGCGAAGTTCTTAAAGAAGGAGATGTTTATTGGTCATGGTGGTTCTGCAATTCAGAACGCTATTTAGGTTAGGGTTTTCGAATTTTAGTCGTGGAGGTTCAAATTAGGTGATTTGGTTTCTGGGCTTTTTCTGATTTCTGATGTAGGTTTTGAATGAAAGGAGAAGGAACTCACGATTAGGGTTTGAAGGGGTGAATCACAATTCTAGTTTGGGATTTTTCTGCAGGCACCGTCGCAATTGAAAGAGTATGGTTGTGGTGGAGATAAGGCAGGATTTAAGGTTTATGCGTTTCAGATTTTGTGCAGGTCGCCATGGCTGCTGAAGGTACGTAATGAAGGTCCATGGTGATTCTACAATTTGGAACGAAGATGATGCGATGTTCGCGCGTGGAGGTTGACGACATGGTGGCTATGGAGGTTTGATTGTTCGAGAAGATGAACCTCTGGTGACGCTAACGACGGCATGGTGGCCCTATGGTGGTGCTTTGTACAAACCTTAACCTTTTTCACATAGGTTGCCAAGTCAATTGACCTCAATGTGCCATGCAATTAGAAGAAGTGTGTGTGGACAACTCATTAAGTTTTAACCAAGAGAGAAACTATACTGATAAATTTTGGTTTAATACCTATTTTGGTCCCTCCTTTGAGAGGGTTTGTTCAAAGTGGTCCCTCCTTTTAAAAAAAGTTCACTTAAGTCCTACGTTTTGCAAAAACTGTTCAAAGTGGTCCTTTTCGCTAACGGCGTTAATTTCATTAACGGCAGACGTGCCACGTGTCTAACATCTGCTGATTTGGCATTGTTAATTGTTTTAAAATATATATATATAATGCTGAGGTGGAAATTAAAATAATTAAAGGAAAATAATTATAGCATTAGGGTCAGAATTCGAATTAGGTTAGGGTAATTCGAATTGGGGTAATTCGAATTGGGATAATTCTAATTGGATTGAGATTGGGGGGTTCGTGATTGAAACTGAGGTGAGGTTAGGGTTCGTGGTTCGTGAGCGCGATTGAATGTGAAGTTTAGAAGATCGAATTTGGGTTCGTTGTTGGTGAAGGTTCGTGGTTCGTGAAGGTTCCTGGTTCGTGAAGGTTCCTGGTTCGTGAAGGTTCCTGGTTCGTGAAGGGAGGTTCGTCGTCAGGTTAGTCTTCTTACTTGCATGGTTTGTTTTGTAATGAGTCGAATTGTGTGTTTATTTGTCGGTTTCGTTGTCGTTTTCTTTGTTGGTATTGGTGTCGTGTTGGTTGTTGAAGTTGGTCCACTGTATGTGTTTAAATTGGTCCCCTTTTTGGTGTTAAATTGGTCCCATTGCTCTCCATTTATGAAAGTGGTCCCCGTTTTCCATGTGCAGGGTTTGGGATGAGTGAGGATAGGTTTAAGGTAGTGGTCCACTACGGTGGGACCCTGATAAAGGATGTGTTTCCCTTTAAGTATTTAGGTGGGGAGATATCTTGTTGGGACATTGACCCTGACACATGGAGTTATTTTGGAGTGGTTGCTACCATTAAAGAAATGGGTTTTATGGAAGTACAGGAGTTAGTTTATAGCATTGACAATATTTTACATGGCCTGTATGACGATAGGGGAGCTATCAATATGATGGAAATAGCTAAATCTTTGGGGAAAGTGGATTTATATATTGTGCATAAAGTTAGCGAACCAGACTTTGTGGAAACTGAGAATGAAATTCTTTACCTCTGCCAAGGGCCTGCAGAGAGTGGTGATGGTATTGGGTTTGAGGCTGCTGAGGAAAATGAGGAGGTTGAGAACCAGTGCGTGGTGGAGGAAGTTGGTGAAGTGGAGGTGGAGGCAGTTGAGGAAGTGGCAGTTGAGGAAGTGGAGGTGAATGAAGTTGAAGAAATGAAGGTGGATGCAGTTGAGGAAGTGGCAGTTGAGGAAGTGGAGGTGGATGAAGTTGAGGAAGTGGAGGAAGAAGAAAACAGTAGTGAGGAAGAAGTGGAAGTGGATGAAGTTCAATTGCAAAACAATAGTGAGGAGGATGCTGAAGATTACATGGTTGGAAGGGGGTTGTCTGATGCTGATTCTGAGGCAGAAGAGCTGTTAACTCCAGCAAATAGTGATAGTGAGGAGGATGAGATTCAAGACAAACCAAGTAGATGTCCTTTTCCTACATTTGGAAAGAAAAAGTCCATGTTAGATTACAAATGGGAAGTGGGTACCATTTTTAATGATAAGGAGGATTTTAAGGAAGTTATAAGAAACTATGCTATTCATGTTGGGAGGGATCTTAAGTTTGTAAAGAATGATAAGCGTAGGGTTCGGGTGAGATGCATGGGTGCTCAAAAAAAGTGCCAATGGGTTGCTTACTTAGGATATTTGCCATCAAGAAAGGTTTGGCAGTTAAGGAAGGTTCTTGATACCCATTGTTGCAGCAGACAACTAAACATTAAAATGATGAATAGTAAGTGGTTGAGTAATGAAGTAGATAAGGTGTTGCATGATAATCCTACTATAAAGGTACAAGATATACGTAATAAAGCACTAAGAAAATGGAACACCAAGGTATCAATTTCAAAAGCAAGAAGGGCCAAGTTAATGGCTACAAATGAATGTGAAGGGGATTTTAAAGAGCAATTCAGAAGGCTTCACGACTATGGGCATGAGTTGTTGAGGAGTAACCCAGGGTCAACTGTTAAGATTAAAGTCAACAGTGATAATGGTGAGGCCATCTTTGAAAGAATTTACGTGTGTCTGGACGCATGTAAGAAAAGTTTTGTAAGTTGCAGGCCAATCATCTTTTTGGATGGATGTTTCTTGAAAGGTCTATATAAGGGAGAGTTGCTTACAGCAGTGGGTAGGGACCCAAATGACCAAATGCTTCCAATAGCATATGCAGTAGTTGAAGTTGAAAATAAAGATAGTTGGAGTTGGTTTTTGGAATTATTGATTGAAGACCTTGGTGGGTATGAGATATGCCGAGCATGCACGTGGATGTCTGACCAACAAAAGGTACATGCACTACTTACTATTTCTGGTTTTTTTTTTCTTTACTTTATGCTTTATGTATGTTGGATTAAAATATTGGTGTTGTCAGGGGTTGGTACATGCTGTTGAAGAGCTTTTACCTAAGGCAGAACAAAGATTCTGCATCAGACATCTTTATGTTAACTTCAGGAAGCAATTTAGTGGTCAAATATTGAAGAATTTGATGTGGAGTGCTGCAACAAGCACTTACCCCCAGGCTTGGGAGAGAGAAATGCTGAAAATGAGAGCAGTGAATGAGGATGCTTATAAATACCTTATAGCTATTTCCCCAAGGTACGTATAATAAATACCACATATAATCAATTCCTTGTTCATGATGCATAGTTCAATGTAATAAATTCGTTCTTTTGGTGCAGGTTTTGGTCAAGATCTAGATTCACAGCTCAAGCTACTTGTGATAGTCTAGATAACAACATCAGTGAAGGTTTCAATAGTGTCCTTATTCCTGCTAGAGGAAAACCAATAGTGACATTGCTGGAAGATATCCGATTGTATTTGATGAAAAGATGGGCCACCAACAGAACGAAGGTGGCAGGTATGGATTTCAATGTTTGTCCAAAGATCAAGAAGAGACTTTTAAAGGAATGTCAACTGTCTAGAAATTGGATTCCAAGGTAATAACCTTCTTCTGTCTTATTTAAGTTTATATCGACATTTTGAACATTGTTATTTATGTTTATACATTTCAGTTGGTCTGCAAGAAGAATTTTTGAGGTTAGACATGTTTCAGTTGTTGGGAACAAGTTTGTTGTGGACTTAGATACTCATGAATGTAGCTGCAGGAAGTGGATGATCAGTGGCATCCCATGTTGCCATGCAGTAGCAGCCATGCACAACATAAATTTAGACCCACACAATTTTATACCACCCTGCTTCTTGAAGTCCACCTACGAGGAGACATATGCATCCATCATTTATCCAGTAAATGGCCACCTCATATGGGAAAAAACAAGCTTCCCTGATATAATGCCACCAGTAAAGAGGAAGATGCCTGGGAGGCCAAAGAAGAAAAGAAGATTGCACCCATGGGAGCTAACCAAGGATGGGACTCAGATGACTGTTGGTGGGCATAGAAAGAAATGTAGCATCTGTCGTCAATTGGGGCACAACAAAAAAATTTGTCCTCTACGTCCACCCATCATAGAGCCAACAGAACCAGCAAGTGAGCAACCTCCTGAGCCACAAGAACCACCAACTGACGAACCTACCCAGGCACAAGAACCACCAAGTGACCAACCAACTCAGCCTCCAGTACCAACACAAGATTCCATGACAGAACCAACTCCACCAGTACCAAGGAACAAGTTAACAATTAGAAGAAAAGTTGCATAGGACAGTGTACTGAGAGTGTGTAGGACATGTTTTGTAGCTAAGGTGTTATGTATGTTTATTTGAAGTTAGACATTTTATCTTTCATATTTGAATTTGGACATGTTTTGTATGAATTTGGTGTTATTGTTTCACTGGATCTTTCTTTGAATCTATTAATGTTTCACTGGATGTACTGAATATTCTGTGTCAAATTGTTGTTTGAAGGTTCTTTTACGAATAGGTTTCCTTACCAGGCACAGGAATTATGTTGAATTTAAGGGACCATTATGCACAATTTTTAAGTAAAATGGGGACCAAATTGAACATTTTTAAGTGAAAAGGGGGACCAAAATGAACAATTTTAAGCAAAAGTAAGGACCACATTGCACAACTTAAAAGGAAACTGAGGACTATTACGAATTTGATTTAACTAACCCAGATGGTTCAAGTTATATTACAGTAGCAACACATAATACACAAAGACAACATTGCTTCCAGATTGCCCACCTAACATCAACCTAAGGGCACTCAAAACATTACAACATGAACTCAAAATACATGAACATCAACCTAAACACAGCCCCAATATGATGATGTTAAGCACAACAACAACAACCCCAACTCCAACTACGAACTTCATCTTTCTCTGCAACTCTTTCACAGCACTTTCCATATCAGTGGTCCTCTTGTTGCTTTGCCTCACATTTGTACCATCTCTATCATCACCGTTCTCTTCACCAAACCACTTGAAAAAGTTACATGACATTCCACTTGTAAATGCACCCTATAACTCACAAAAAACACAAAAAATTGTCAACATAAGAAATGAATTAAACATAAAAGTCAATTTGCTATTACAAAAACCTTATAATGACGACATGCCCAAAATTGCCTCCCAGCATTCCTTGCAGTTTTCGCAACTTTCAGTATAGCAAAATCACCACAGTAGCAAATAGGGGTTATCCCACCACCCCTCGAAACAGCACCCTGTGATGAATTCGAACCTCCTTTGGCCGTTGTCTTCGAACAAGAACAACCACTTTGTGAAGAAGCCATTCAAAACTCTAAACCCTAACCTTTAGACTTTCCAAAACTCTGGAGCAAATGACCACAAACCCTAAGCATTGCTTTTAAACTTGGGAAGAATAACCAAGAATCACTGTAACAGATGGTTAACTTAATCACAAACTAAAAATTACACCTAAATCCTACACTAATCCAACCTTAATTATTTTAATTTCCACCTCAGCATTATATATATATTTTAAAACAATTAACAATGCCAAATCAGCAGATGTTAGACACGTGGCACGTCTGCCGTTAATGAAATTAACGCCGTTAGCGAAAAGGACCATTTTGAACAGTTTTTGCAAAACGTAGAACTTAAGTGAACTTTTTTTAAAAGGAGGGACTACTTTGAACAAACCCTCTCAAAGGAGGGACCAAAATAGGTATTAAACCATAAATTTTTAATACGTAAACAAAAAGAACTAACTTGAATATTTTTTCACAACGACATTTGTAAACTTTTTTAAAAAATAGAATCACTTTAAACAACCATCCAAAATATATATTAAACCTTTTATTTTTTACATAAATTCGTACCAACTATGTAAAGACCCAAAGCAGTATCAATCGATAAAGATAAACTACATATATTCTACTTGTAATTTGATTGAATTTGAATATTCCGTTGAGTAGTTATTACCATTCTTTTACCTTGTCTTTAAAATACACTAACATATTTAATATTTTAAAATTTATTAAAAAGTTTTCTAGTATAACCTGAGTATAATTTAAAGACTAAGTAGAGGAATCTAGATACTTCTAATTAGAGAATCAAACTCAATTAATAATATAATTCTAATTAAAAATATAAAAATTTTACATACTTAATAAAATAAGTTTTTATTATAAACTAATTAAAAATACTAAAATTTATAAAATACTTAAAAATTTGAGCCCTTTTAGGTTGCTTCCATTCATGAAAAAAAATTGGAATGTAGAAATTCATTATAAAAAAATAAAAATATAAAATATCATCTTTAAAAAAGCATTTTCTAATAAAACTTCATTAAAAATAAAGAATAATTCATTTAATATTCTTTTAAGATTTTTATGCATCTATCAAACAAACAACTTTAATTCATTCATGTATGTCCATTCATGGTCCCTACCATACATAAGATCTGAGATTGGTAACGATTTAAAAATGGTGAGTGACTTAAGCTGACAAACACAAATGGCAACTCCGAAACAGTCTAGAGTAATCCTTTGTACTGGATAAGAATCATCCACCTCGTATTCAGATCATCCCAACTCACACTTCGTGCTTCTTAAGATTTGCAGCCATCTGAGTTCAACTGATTACTCTGATCAATCCATGTCGTTTCCGTACGAGATCTCATTTTCACGACACTTAGGACTCCCCGAACACGTGTTGTAAAAGTCTCGACCCTAAAGAATTCCCTAAGAAAGAGACACCCAAGATCTCAATCTTGGCCTCTCAATTCTCTTCAAAATCTCATGAATTTGACTCCAATTTCTGCTCTCTTCACTTTTCCCTCTCTAGCCCTTTCTCAGAAGATCGACAAGTTCAGGTTCAAACTCAAGTTCTGAGGCCGATTCAGGTTCTGGGTGTGTGCAATTGATAAATTCAGGTTCAAGATCAGGTTTTGAGTTCAATTCATTTTCTGGGTGTGTGAAATCAGAGAGAAAAAAGAAAGGCATTTTGAAATTTGGGGTGCAAAAGCACAGTGGTTTAATTTGGTTAGGTTTGTGTTAACATGGGTGGTAGTTTTTCCTCTTGTGTCTGTGATGGAGATGCTACCCCCTTGAGGCCAAGGCTTGGGGATTTACCCGAGAGCTGTGTGGCACTGATGTTGATGTATTTGGACCCACCAGATATTTGCAACCTTGCACGACTGAACAGGGCGTTTCGTGATGCTTCGTTAGCTGATTTCATTTGGGAATCGAAGTTACCTTTGAATTATAAGTTCATCGTGGAGAAAGCTTTGAAGGATGCTTGCGTAGAAGAATTGGGGAAGAGGGATACTTACGCTAGACTCTGCAGGCCTAATTTGGTAGACAACGGGACCAAGGTAAGTTTTTATATATTTTCTGTTTTAGATCAGACTCAGAGTTTCTCCTATGTTGAACTTTAATGCAAACCTTTTTTTCATGTGAATTATTTTTGGTAAAACTCCGATTGTAATGGGATTATAATACCAAAAATACTCATACAACTGCATATTAGCTTTGTCCTTGTTTATACTCATCCTTTATATTTACTCTTAAAGTGCTTGGTGTTTACATGTCAAAAAAATGTGATGTTGGTATAGGAAATTTGGCTAGATAAGAGGACGGGTGGATTGTGTTTGGCGATTTCTTCCAAAGCGTTGAGGATTACAGGGATAGATGATCGGAGATACTGGAGTCGCATTTCGACAGAAGAGTCAAGGTGAGATAATTGTAAGTGAAAATATGTTTATGTTACTCGGACTTTGTTTTGTTGTGTTTACATCTTAATGGATTGAAAACAAAACATTGCTCTTGCTGGATTTTTGTTTGTGTTCCCTTTTGAGGATTACTGTCAAAGATTAATCACCTTCTGGCTTTGTTATTTAACTTGTTTACAAACTCGAAGATTGGATTTTTCTACTTCTCCAAAACCATTTTACAAATATTCAAGGTTATCTAATACCAAATCTCTAATGTAAGGGTCTGAATGAGTTTAGTTGCCAGTTAATTAATCGAACCTGGTATGTTAAACGTTCGTCTGAGTTTGTTTTTTTAACTAAATGAATGGTTATAAATGAACTAAACTAAAAATTTGTACGTTTTACATTAATACTTTGCTAATAACTGCTTTATGTATGTATTCTTTGGACAATTGCACTTTCATCTATTATATTTATTTAACAAATTGCAAACCTTTTTATTGTCTTTTAACGTATACACAACTTACTAAATGTCAACTTTCAAGAGTCGTACTTTAAATAAATGGCAACTTTTTGTAACATTCATTTTTATCTTCAAAGGTTTCATCTCTAATCTGAAGTCATTTCAGGAATACAAAACTATACTTTATTACGATATCTGCTCTGCTTTCTAGCATGAAATTGATAACAGTTTTAGTCATGGTCATGTGAAGCTTTTCCTGTGGCTGCTCAATTTTGAAGATTTAGCTACCTTCTGCTGGAAAAACACATGAAATTAAGCATTTTAAAATTGCATGACCCCCCTCCTACTTTTAAGTTATGACATACTTTCTATGCTCTAGATGATGAAACTTGATGTATTATACTATGTATTTCCATAACAGATTCCACACAGTTGCTTATCTTCAACAAATTTGGTGGCTTGAAGTGGAAGGAGAGGTTGATTTTCAATTTCCACCTGGGACTTACAGTGTGTTCTTCAGACTCCAGCTTGGCCGATCTTCGAAGAGGTTAGGTCGTCGAGTTTGTAAGACTGATCACATTCATGGCTGGGATATAAAACCTGTAAAATTTCAGCTAACAACTTCTGATGGTCAACATGCTGTATCCAAAACTCATTTGGATAACCATGGACAGTGGGTTCTCTACCATGCAGGAAACTTTGTTTCTAAGAATCCTAATGATCTGATGAAGGTCAAATTTTCATTGGCTCAGATCGATTGTACGCATACCAAAGGTGGTTTGTGTGTAGATTCTGTTTTTATATGCAATAGTGATGTAAAACAAGAGGTGTAGGTTGTTTTTGTAGGAAGGGAATCTGTGTATATAGTGGAAATGAGTCAATTTTTGTCATTTGAGTTGCAGGGAAGTAAGTAGAAGTCATTCTACCAAATATGTCACAACTACACTTCCCTTTAGAGTTGTTTCTTTCATATTCATAGTTCCTTTAGATGTTTTGTTTCTTCTGCAGGACAGTGTTTGAGTAGGTTTGCTTGCACACATGTTTTACCCCCTTTTTGGCATAATATGTGATTTGTGCATGTTTCTCCTTTTGTTAGTTCTGGGAATTGATTGATGTTGTTTTCCGTAGAATGAAACAATTCATATGTTCAGTTTTATCTGTATGCATCCGGTGTTTATCTTTTTTCTGGAATTTCTTTTATGATGAGTAACTGTTCATAATGCAATGATTTTCCTTACTTCTCTGAGAAAGATGGAGTTACTAGGACTTATATTTGGTTAATAAATACCTCTCATTTTAACTTTTTAACTTTTCCTTACTGGCAATTGAAGAATCTCAAGGAGGAATATATTTTTATCATGACTCACATTAGTGTGATTGTCTAACAAGTACTCTTATGCTATTTTTTTTTTGGGATTATTTAAATAAATTTGGATTGTGATAAATTTTATGTTATCCTTATGTTGTTTCTTTAAATTATAATGATGTTTCTTTAAATTTTAATGATGTAGGATAATTTTGATGTATTAAAATATATTGAAGACACATATATAAACAATACCAAAAAATTAGTAGGGAATTTGCACTCTCTTTTTGAATAATACAAGAATAAAAGCATTATTGTTTGTAATAAAGAGATGTACGTATTGGGTTGAATATTTTTGGTTGAATTTTTTCTTAAATTAAAGACTTCTTATCTAAAACATTTAAGATCAATTTTGAACATTTGTAAATGTTGAATTTTTTTTCTTGGTAAGAAGATAAGAATACTCTAATACAATATTGTTTATTAAGGACTAATTTCAGTTTAGAGAAAAAGACGTAGAACTGAAGAATTTATATATAAAATAAATAAAAAATTCTTGTTAGGAATTTAAATATATTTGAAAGCCTTACATTCACCAAAAATAAGAAAGTTGAATGATATAAAAAGATTATAAATATTTAGATTTTGAGTTATAAATAATGTTATTATCTTTTATGTAGTTTGGTCTTGACTACTTGCTAATGAATCACCTCAATGTATCTATTAGAAAAATCCAACATTTTTCTTATCTAATAATGGGAAAATAGTTCAAAATTGACTATAACTTAGTTTGATCTAGTGTATCATATTGATATTTTTATCACTTGCACATCAATCACACATGAAAAAAAATGTATAAACTTTTCCCACCCTTATGAATGACGAGGGCTGAGGAAGAATGAGAGGGTCGATGGAAGGAATTCAGTCCAGAAACTTTGGAAACATTCTTTTTTAGTTTAATATCTATTTTGGTCCTTCCTTTTGGAGGATTTGTTCAAAGTGGTCCCTCCTTTTTTCAAAAGTTTACTTTAATCCTACTTTTCGCAAAAACTGTTCAAGTTGGTCCATTTTTGTAACGGCGTTAAGTTCACTAACTAACGGCAGAGCTGTCAGGTGTGTAATGTTTGATGATGTAACATTATAATTTGTTTTAAAAAATATATATAATGATGACGTGTAAATGAATATAATTAGGGTTGAATTAAAAAAAGGAATTAGGGGCCCTTTTATCCCATGCCAAAACAGAGTTGTACCCAACTTTATTACTGTCTTATTCTCTTTTTACAATTTAATTTTATCATATAGTAGCAGATAGCCACAAGTTCTACTCTCTGTACCCAACTAAACATTCATATTGTTGCATATTAACAACTTCATCTCTATTCAAGGCCTGCGACCCAATTGAGTTCCCACCGTATCAACCCAGATTCACTCTCGGCTCAAAGAAGAATTTTGCCGCCTCTGGATGATCAATCAGTGTAGTCACCGCAACGCCCCGACAGCGTTCACCTGCGACGCCACTCGGTCAACCCCGACGACCACTACGAAACGGTCCCCACTGTCATCGCAACCACACGAGACTCCAAAGGGTGAAAATCAGAAACCCAAAACGCGGGGTTAGAAATAATCCCCAATTTTTAAGATCCAGCAAGAACAACAGAACAGATTTGCAGAACAGGTTCTAAAATCCCTAATTCGCAGAACAGATTCGCAGAACATATTCTAAAATCCCAAAGAACCAAAAGCCCTAATTTGCAGAAAAGATTCTAAAATCCCAAAGAAGAATTCTCAATTCAAAAAGAAACAATTTCAAGATCAAACAACAGAACTGAAAATCCCTAAAATTCTCTAAACGAAAACGCGACCAGACCAAGAACACAAGATCTCCCAAACCAGAACTCTAATTCTCAAAACGGCGATTGGGAAACAAGAACATAACTCTCAAAGGAAAAATTCCCAAGTCAGAACCCAAAAATCAAACCCCCAATTCGAACCCTAGATGAAGAACATGAAGATTTGATGAATGGGGTATTGGGTGTGAGATACATTGAGGATTATGGGGGTAGTTGCGAGGAGTTTATTCTTTTTTTATGTTGACTTGGTTCAGCTTGGTTGATGTTGGTCTTTTTTGTTTGAGGTATATTGTTGTTGATGTTGAAAAACAGGGAAGAGAAAGGTGAAATGGAAAACGAAAAGCGAGGGTTTAGACTGCAGGTAGCTGTGATGTTGAAGGGTTTAATTGGGATTACCCTTAATTCTTTTTTTAATCCAATTCTAATTATATTCATACACGTTATCATTATATATATATATATATATATTTTAAAACAAATTACAATGCCACATCATCAAACATTACACACCTGACAGCTCTACTGTTAGTGAACTTAACGCCGTTACCAAAAAGGACCAACTTGAACAGTTTTTGTGAAAGGTAGGACTAAAGTGAACTTTAAAAAAAAGGAGGGACTACTTTGAACAAACCCTCCAAAAAGAGGAACCAAAATAGGTATTAAACCTTTTATTTAAATGTTTCGGAATTACGAAAGATATTTTTAAATTTGAAAATATATTTTAAAGTATTTATTTAAAAAATATTTTTTATAATTTAGATTAAGTGTTTCGAAACATATTTTTAAATCTGAAAATATTTTTCTGAATACATAATCCATAAAATACTTTTATATTTTGGATTGGATAGTTCAAGAGATATTTTCAAATCTAAAAGTATTTCTCAAAATATTTAATCTGAAATATATAAAAAATATATACCGTAGAGTATTCTATAACATATTTCTAAATTTGGAAATACTTTTTAAAATGCCCAGTCCAGAAAATATTAAAGAAAAAGAAGTGTAAGAATTTTTATTATACTTTTAGTGAGGAGTAATCGAGGGATTACATGTTTTATGGGGGTGAAGGAACAAAAAAGAAGGTGCAGGAAGAAAAGCCCTTGTCAACCAGATACCATTGTTATTATAATTAGGAATTCTACTTATTTTCATCTTATACCAACAAATACTTGTTTATGCCGAAGGACAAGAGAATCAACATTGACTATAGAAGCACAGGTTCCATGAACGGAGATCAAACTTGTGCATACTCATATCATTAAGATTACACAAAAATTTGATGAGACAATCATCTTTCCATTCTTTCTTTAGCTTTGAAATAAGCCCACAAACTTAAATTGTCAAACATGTAACGAGAAAAATGCGTGTATACATTTCTAACTATTTTCGCAGGATCTTAAGATAAATATATCACTCAGAAATGCTCAAATTATCTTGTCAAAAATTCTTAATTTTCTTGAATATCTTTAATGCGAAACTTACCATAATGCGAAAAACGATCCCGAAGATCTTTTAAGAGATTATAGCCATCAATTGTTTGATGGGTGTTTGATGGGAGGACTTATGGATCAAGTGAGCCATGACCATTCCATTGCATCTTTTCCAAATTTCATGCATGATGTTTTGAGTGTATGTGGTTGAATGTTACTTAAAACAATTTTTTGTCATTTTTTAGCTTTCTTTCTTTTTTTCTGTTCCGATAGTTGAATCTTCAATCAGTTAAAAATATTGATTAAAAATATTGATTAAAAATATTCCAATGCTTGATTAGTTTAGTTCGATCGGTTAAAAATTAATGATGTAATAAAAGTGTTATAAAAGTTTTAACAATCATACCTTTAACCTGTATTTATAGGTTTCTTTATAAACTTCTAAATAGAGTTGACTTAATTACGACCCAATTTTGTTAGACCTGTTACTGAATTGTTTAGATTAACTGGTTCTGGTTGTCACCGATCGATGACTTCCAAGCTTGGACAATCGGTTGAGGCAGTTTGATCAGTATATACCGGTTGGTACATATACAATACATGACCCCCAAATCCTTAAGCTTGAACTAAGGCCACACACGATGAAAAAGTGTGTTGTTCCGTGAATCGCACCGATGCCCCAGAGCCATTATGTGCATTTAGTTCGTCTTCAAAAATATAACGGCAAGGCCAAGAATATGACCATTGAAAATGAAGGGTCGCACCGCCTCGTCAAAGCATGTTGTCAACTCTAACATTGAATGCAAAGTGTCACATGCCCTTTGCCATTGGATGTTGTTAAATCTGATTGTTGTTAAAGCGTTACATGTCTTCAAAATTTTCTATTAATAAGGAGCAAGTGGTCTTGTCATTTTCACCATTTTTGCTTTGATGTCCATTTATGTATAGTTCGGTTTCAAATTCTTTTTTCTCAAGGTAATAACGTTTGCCATTAAGATCTCTTCGGAAGGCTCTTCTGGTTAGGAGGGCAAGAGGTATGTCGATGACGCCTTTGCATCTTCGTCATTATTTGGGTCATTATCTAGTGATTGAGGGTCATCCGAGCAGAGTCTAACATTTGTAGGTAGCATTACAAAACCCATTCAAGTTGCCAGGAAAGGTCCAACGAGGACCATGGTCCGATTGAGAAACAAGGTTCGAGAAAGGAGGCCATAGGAGAAAAGAGTGATGACACAGTTGGAGAAATTCAAGTGGATACAACTGTTGAAGGAGACAAAGAGAACTTGTTGAAAGTCTCCGGGTACGACTATGTCGCACACGAGATGCATGAATATTCCACCTGCTTTAGGTGGGGCAATGATCTGGTGGAGCTCGTTAGTTTGACCTACATATTAAAGGTGTTAAGATAAGATCATTTAGAGAGACTAGACCGTCTATCAACTCTAAGTTTTGAAGTTTAACAAACAACATTAAACAAAATATCATTTTAAAAAGAAAAAATGTTTTTTGACCAGTAAAAAGATTTATACTTGAAACTACACTAACTGTCTAAGCACTAACACAACAAAAAGTATTTTCAAAGAGCACTTGCAAAATAGTGTTTTCAAAGCTATATGATCTAACAAATGATGTTTCATAGAAAATAGAAAGCATATGAACAATTAGAAACGTCTATAGGAACTATTTGTGAAACACCAAGCTTAAACTTCTCTTTTCAAGAAGTAAAGCATTTTACAAAGGCATTGTCCAGAAAATATGCGTTAAACGATGTGACGTGTTCTCAAACTTTTAAAAGAAACATATTTTCTTAACAAATATAAAAACGTTGAAGTCTAAAGTGCTACATCCAAACAGTGTTATAAATGAAAGCGTTTTATAAAGTATATTGTCTAATGTAAAGCACACACAAACAACTTTTCATATATAAGCATTTAATGCTCCAGAACATTTGATAATCATTGAACGTTATGCATAAACGATGTATTTATTAATGATTTAACAAATGACAAAGTTTTTTGAACACATAATGCAAATTAACGTATAAACATTCAAAACATTAAATGTCATTAAATATTTGTATTATAAACTGTTTCTACACTTATATGATTTGTTTTCATTAATTATATGCCTAGATCATGAAAATTTAAAGGATGATCAAATTATCTATACCCATAGCGATGACATTGGGTTAGGTCAGACACAAATAATGTTTAACCGTTATCCAACTAGCAACATAAAACTTCACTCACTATCCGCGCACATATCCGTTTAAAAAATACTTGCGGGTATTTTAAAACTCGAGGGTATGCAAATATTTTAAAAAAATTATTTTATAAGTTTTTAAAATAAAATTATAAAAAAATATAAAATATAATATAAATTAAATTAATATAAATTAAAATTTAATTTTCATTAAATTTAATCTGTTAAAATATAAATTAAATATTTATTTTTATTTTTACGGGTAGCGGATACCTGCGGGTACATATAGTGTAATACCCACACCTGACTCGTTTATAAGTGGGTATTAAAATACTCGCGAGTACTAACTATCCGTCGCAGATTTTTGTCATCCCTATGCACATGTTGGATAAAGACATTAAGAGAAGTGAAGAACATTATGAGAATATTTCTCTTGAAGACTTTTGTTCTGACACATCATACAAGTTGTTCTTTAATCAAAGTTCTGATAAAGCACCGTACCTCTGCAGAAAAGACCTGAGTTTGACTTTGCACCTACAAAAGGTTATCAACCCTACGAAAATTCAACTCCCTTTACCTAACGAACATTTCTCTATGAAATCTATAAATAAATGATTGCTTGAAGAGAGGAAGATGATGAACAAGTGAATACACGATCTGAAAAAACTTACTTTTGCTCTTGCATAGTCTAAGCCACTGTGTAAGAGTACCTTGTTGAAAAACCTTTTGTGGTTCTATTGTAAATTTTGAAGAGAATTCAAACACTTGTTGTTTAGATCAGTTGAGTAAACGTCTAGGCAATTATCTAGGGTTGAGACCATGAATTGTTAAACTTGAACTAGTCAGGATTGACTAGGTGAACCAGGAGTGGTACGAATACTCGTTGGAAACGAGGAGGGATGAGCATAGTTTTCTAATCTTCTTTAAAATTAGTGGAACCCCTTTAGAAGTCTAAAGAGAGAATTGGACGTAGTTCAAGTTGAGTAAACCAGTATAAATATATTGTGTTTACTAATTTGCTTTACTATTTTGAAAAATATTGGACAAAAATCCAATCAGGGTGAGTGGTATTGGAGCTGCTCATTGATAAGTGTGAAAAACAGATGTTTTTACATTTATAAATTATCTCAATCTTGTAATTATTTATGTTTTTACTCAGTGAAAAGTTGTAATAGGAAGTAGATTGTTTTGTAAATTATTGTTCACGAAAAGTTGTATAAATTGGAAGTTGTCAGCCAATTCTCGCAGAGCGGAAGAAAAATTCGCAGAGCCAGGAAAATTAATTCACACAACGGACCAATACTTGTGCGCTTAGCGAATTATACCCGTTAAAAGGAGGTTTCAATTTTTAAATTCGCATAGCGCACCACTACTTGTGCGCTGAGCGAATAACTTCAGTTGAGAGTGCAAATTGGAAATTCGCATAGCGCACAAGACTTTGTGCACTAAGCGAATGACAGCAGTTGAAGTTGAACCAGAACATGAAATTCGCATAGCGCACACACCTCTGTGCGCTGAGCGAATTATGAAGTTTAATGAAAATTAACTGGCTCTTAAAAGACGTGACAGAGAAGCAGAAGGATCTTTTGACACACGAAAAATTAGAGAAACGCTCTGGAGAAGTTCAGGATACCATCAGGAGACTATTCAAGGCATCAAGAACTCATTTTCTGCAAGGAATTGCTGTAAAGAGTACGTTTGACATGTTTAGGATAGGCTAATTTTTCTGTCATTGGAATTGGTATTATGACAATACACTGATGTAATTTTCTTGTTCAATAAATGTTTCTGTTCTTGTTCTTTTCTTGACTTGCTCCTGATTATACGGAAGTATAATTCTTTTTAAAGGTTCTTTTGTACTGGAAATATTTTTAGAACCAGAAACGTAAGAAAAGAAACTAAAAGTGACTACGCTAGGAATAACTTCTGTGCTTTTGGTCATTCTGAACATATGATCTTAATGCAAAATTATCTGTTAAATTAATTAAGGAATTAATAATTTAATAGATAATTTTAGAACTTGTTTTTAAGGAATTAAATCAACATACCAGTATGTGAATGCTTGAACAAAGAACTTATGTTGTCCAGGATGTTACTTAAATGTTTGTCAAAGACCAATTCCAGTGATCTTTTACCATATTTGTTACTCTTAAATTTTACGTTATTAAATTCTATGTCATTCATTCAAAGTGAAATCAAAATTTCATCAACAATAATTGATCTTGATAAATAATTTTTAATTAAATAACGTAACAAATTCCCTTGGGAGAACAATACTCTTAACTTATCACTGTATTACTTGTAACGATTTGGTATACTCTCCAAAAAGTTATCAAGTTTTTGGCGCCGTTGCCGGGGGACTTGTGTTCCAACACAAGACAATTTGGACATTTGTGACTCTTTTAGACTTTGTTGTAAATTTTTCCTTTTGAATGTTGTTGTGTGTGCAGTTGTGATTGCAAATGTTTATACTTTCCACTGGTTTGGTTTGTGCTTAAAGCTTGTTTTGGGGTATGCCTTAGAGAATGATCTAGTTGTTGGAAAATCCTAGGGATGGGATTTCAGCAGCCGAATTAGCTAAATCAACGCAGATTTTACAGATCACCAGGGATGAGATTGTGAGTTTGGCCCCCACTGTTCTGGTTCCTAATGCAAGTTTTGATACATTCTTAGGCCAAGGGATTGGGTGAGGTGTGTCAAGCTTAGATAGGCACAACAAGAGGGATCTGATTGTTTTTACCTTAGAAAACAGGGAAAGTAATATTCATCATCTTAGGAAAGTACTAAGTGATCTTGCAACAAGAGGGATTTGAGTGAGGTTATTTAGGAAATCCAATTCGATCAATCTGCATATTAGAACTGTTGTTTGGTTGGTGTGCTAACGTTCTGTAATTTTTGTTATTTTTTTTCCTTGTCTCTTTGTTTGTGTTTTTCATTCTTCTATTTTACTTCTCTATATGTTACTTTTATTTTTATCTTTATGTTTTAGTTTTTGTAAGAAATTGTTGAAGTTTCTGTGTTGGTAAGGAGGTCTGGAAGAAGTTTGAATGTGTTTTTGTGATGCTCCAGTCGCAGAGCGCACAACTGAAGTGCGCTCAACGACCAGAGTATTTTATAAGAGAGTGATTTGCTCGCACAGCACACCGCATGCGCTTTTCGTGAGAGAAAAAGAATTTGTTAATTATATTGTGGTTCGCACAGCGCACCAAATGCACTTTGCGACCTAAATATTTAATTCTCTCTGTAAGGTAATTCGCATAGCGCATTTGAATAGCAAAGCGAAAAAAAAAATCACAGAAATTAATTGGGAGAATTTGTGTGATTAATTCGCACAGCGCACACCTTGTGCTATGCTATCAAAATTTGGGGAAGCTTTGTCAAAATATTCGCTTTGCGAATTTTTGCGCAAAGCGACAATCAATAGGAGATAGGGTGTTAAATTTTAATTCGCAAACCGCATAACTGAGGTGCGCTATGCGAATATTTTCAATTTGAGGATTATGTTTTCTTTGCGCAGAGCGAGAATACTTTGAGGGATTCTGTACATTAATTCGCACAGTGCACAACTGAAGTGTGCTTTACGAATTTTCAAAAAAAATAATTAAAATGTACATTAGCATAACACATAGTTTGTGGTGCGCTAAGCTAATGTTTTCAATTCAAAAAGAAAAAAAAACATATATATATATATATATATATAATAAAAAAAATTGAAAATGCATATTAGCAAAGCGCAAAACATGAGGTGCGCTAAGCTAATTATGCATGTTTTCTATAAAAAAAAAGAAAAAAAGAAAAAGAAATTCTTAAAACAAAATAAAAATTATTGGTTTATTCGCTTAGCGCACAGTTTCAGTGCGCCTAGCGAATTTTGTGCAGATGATTCACAAGATCTTCTTCAAGAGCACATCCTACTGCAGCATAGGCAGAAAACCGTGTTTAAACTATGATCGGTATAGATCCTCTTTTGAGTTTGCGAACCCCTATTATGTCCTGAGGGCAGGCCTAAGTCTAGATGGGGGAGTGCCCATGTGGAGGATGATGATGACCAGGAGGTTGAGGAGCCAGATCCTAGGTGGACGCAACAGAGTCATTACACACAGGAGAGCCAATGGAGATCCAGGCCAGATGGGTCCTGGTAGAGTGCAGATGGACAGACTTTTCTGATGTTTTTTGTTTATTGTTGTTATTTTTCAGTTCAGATGTTAATGTGGAACTCTGTTTAGTTGTTTATGTTTGTGTTGTAAAGACTTTGATGTTTTGATTTAATGACTATGCATTTTCTGATTAAGTTATGTGATTCCTGTGGATGATGACTTGTATGTGTGGTTGCTTGTTTCAAATTTTATCTGTGTGTTTGAATATGACCAGATCTGTGAGTGTTGAGAGCATATGTGATTGAGAGATAAAGAGTTGTCTGGATATAGAATTGGTTTTTGCGTGAGTTTGATTCTAGGTACCTACACACTCTTTGGTTAAGGATGAAAAAGGCCCTGCCTGATATTGATTATACAACTACTTGGCCAGATAGCCAACCCTTAAACTGTGCTTCATTTGTAAACCCATTTTGAGCCTTAATTCTTTCTTCCACCTTGAGCCATATGATGTTATCCTACCTTACACCTTAGAAGAGAACATATTTATACTTTAAATGAGGTTAAGGTTGAATCTAAGTTTGGGGGAAGAAAAGATATATATAAAAAAAAGAAGAAAAATATTGAAAAAGGTTATCAAATTGAGGAAGAAGGTTGAGTTGTAAAAGAAAATGGTTGTGATGAATGATATATGTTGAGGATTTGAGTACTGAATGGGAAGTGAAACTGTTCTCTTCTTTAGGTGTCTTTGAATCCAAGAAAAACCATTATTCTTTTTCTAGCCAAGCCAAGCTTTAACCTTAAAAGACCTTTGGACTTAACCAATAATGTGTGAAGTATGTGAATCAATTGAAATGCAAAAGCTGATGAAGTTCTATGACAATTCTACTGTCATGTGAGGACAAACACTATGAGTGGTGAGAATGATAAATGTTGATCTGATTGTTCATATTCTATACAGGTGAATTTGTGAGTACTATACCATGTCATATTTGTTTGAATCCTTAGGAATGCATGTGATTTTTCTAATGTGCAAAGTCATTCTATCAAAATGTCAAATGTATGTTATGTGTAGTTTATCTGCTTTATGTGATTTCCTGAGGGCATGAAATAGTTCAAGTTTGGGGGAGTTGATAAGTGTGAAAAACAAATGTTTTTACACTTATAAATTATCTCAATCTTGTAATTATTTATGTTTTTACTCAGTAAAAAGTTGCAATAGGAAGTAGATTGTTTCGTAAATTATTGTTCAGGAAAAGTTGTATAAATTGGAAGTTGTCAGCCAATTCTCGCAAAGCGGAAGAAAAATTCGCAGAGCCAGGAAAATTAATTCGCACAACGCACCAATACTTGTGCGCTTAGTGAATTATACCCGTTAAAAGGAGGTTTCAATTTTTAAATTCGCATAGCGCACCACTACTTGTGCGCTGAGCGAATAACTTCAGTTGAGAGTGCAAATTGGAAATTCGCATAGCGCACAAGACTTTGTGCACTAAGCGAATGACAGCAGTTGAAGTTGAACCAGAACATGAAATTCGCATAGCGCACACACCTCTGTGCGCTGAGCGAATTATGAAGTTTAATGAAAATTAACTGGCTCTTAAAAGACGTGACAGAGAAGCATAAAGGATCTTCTGACACACGAAAAATTAGAGAAACGCTCTGGAGAAGTTCAGGATACCATCGGGAGACTATTCAAGGCATCAAGAACTCACTTTCTGCAAGGAATTGCTGTAAAGAGTACGTTTGAGATGTTTAGGATAGGCTAATTTTTCTGTCATTGGAATTGGTATTATGACAATACATTGATGTAATTTTCCTGTTCAATAAATGTTTCTGTTCTTGTTCTTTTCTTGACTTACTCTTGATTATACGGAAGTATAATTCTTTTTAAAGGTTCTTTTGTACTGGAAATATTTTTAGAACCAGAAACGTAAGAAAAGAAACTAAAAGTGACTACGCTAGGAATAACTTCTGTGCTTTTGGTCATTCTAAACATCTGATCTTAATGCAAAATTATCTGTTAAATTAATTAAGGAATTAATAATTTAATAGATAATTTTAGAACTTGTTTTTAAGGAATTGAATCAAGATACCAGTATGTGAATGTTTGAACAAAGAACTTATGTTGTCCAGGATGTTACTTAAATGTTTGGCAAAGATCAATTCCAGTGATCTTTTATCATATTTGTTACTCTTAAATTTTATGTTATTAAATTCTCTGTCATTCATTCAAAGTGAAATAAAAATTTCATCAACAGTAATTGATCTTGATAAATAATTTTTAATTAAATAACGTAACACAAATTCTCTTGGGAGAACGATACTCTTAACTTATCACTGTATTACTTGTAACAATTTGGTATACTGTTGAGTCACTGGCAAGTGTACCAGATCGTACAAGTAATATAAAACGGTAAGTCCGAGTATCGTTTTCCCAAGAGACTCGAAAGGTGTTATCGTTCGTGCAAATCAATATCGTAAGACTTGTAAATAAAAATAATGGTGGTAATAATTGAAATAAAATATAAACATGCAAAAGAGAATGATTCAATTGATGAGGAAGAAACAATGGATGAATGGAGTTGTTGGGGGTTTACAATTTCATCTAAATATGTTCTCTCTTATTTACTCCTCTTGTTTACAAAGCTTAATTATGTATTTGTCATGCAAACTTTCTTGGTCTACCCTTAGCCCGATCCCTCGGTGAAAAGAGCCTATTATTAACTACTGGTTTGCTATCCCTAGCCTCCCCTAGCAATTAATAATGCATTACCGAACAGAAGCGAAACAATTGATCGTCCTACCCCTTTACCTAGGTGGTATTGCTTAATCAAGGAATTACTCACCTATTCATGACATTATTGTACGTCCCCGTATCAATAAAGACAAACAACGATTACCGAATGAGTTAAACGGCAAAAACATTAAGCAAAGATGAGAACCCAACAAATGATAATCAAAGCATATGAATAATCATATAAGTAAACAAGAGTTTCAATAATTGAGAGTTTAAGAAGATTACTTGTTTCCGCCAACAACAAAAGGGTTTAGTTCACCATAAACATGGTGAACCTAGATGTAAAATGGAAGAAAAATGGAAGAACAAACCCTAGATAAGATGAAAAGGAGCCTAAGCATCCAAGAGATCCTCTCCAAGGAGTCCAATTAGGTCTGGCCGCCTCTTCTCGTCAAAAGAATGAGAGTTAAGTCGCAAAAGAGGTATTTATAGTGAAGGAGCGTCAGAAAACAGGCCCAGACCCAAATAGGGTCACCGCCCGGCAGCAGGGGTCTACCGCCGGGCGGTGCCTCGACTCTTCTTTTCTTCATTTTTCTTCAATAATTCAGAGTCTAGGACCTTCACCTTCAGCTCCATTCTTCACTTCCATCAAATTAGCTACAAAACAAGCATAATATCTCTAAAAACAGCTTCTGACTCTCTACAGACTCATTTATTGAATTTTGCATGATTCTAAGCTCATTCTAAGCCTTAAAGGGTGTAACTTGGTCAATATTGACATAGGAAAATAACTATCTTTAAACCTTTATCATATACTTGCCAAAAAGTTATCACTTATGGCGAAGGCCCTTCGAACATGGCAGAAGAAGAAAGGAGACCTGTTGACCCTACCGATGCGATGTCGACTTCCCTTACTCCAATCCTATGGAGTCGACCCCGCTCGCTGGGGGCAATGTTTGGGACAAACCAAGGTTGGGAGACAAAGTCTCCTTTCACCTTAACTCTGATGAGAAGGAGCTGATTAAGGGGTTGTCCAACATCGAGGCATTTGCCGCAGTGAACAAGTTCATTCTCCATGCTGCTGTGTTGTATCAAAGGGTGGCCCCTAGAGTTGACCGATCATAGGTTAATCATGGAGAAGAATGGATTTGCTTTTGGTACCACTCCAAAAGGTCTCTTTTTGTTTGCACTCCAACATCCTCCCTCAAACAAAGGACTATGGTCTCCTTCCTCCCTTGTCTGAGCCCGGTCACCAGACCCGAACCATGGGCTCTGATACCACTGTTGGGGGGGGTGGTTCACCACACACATAGAACTCCACACATGGTAAGATATTGTCCGCTTTAAGTCAAGCCCTCACGGGTTTGCTTTTGATACCACTCCGAAAGGCCTCTTACCATTAGAGGAATCTATGTGTATATAGACCCTTGACTAGTCCTTCTTTTATCCAATGTGGGATTTTGTTTGCACTCCAACATCAAGAAGGTTTTTCCATCGCTTTCTAAGCAAACGAGGTCTTAACGACCATGGTGGAGGAGCTTAAGGTTGCTTATGCTCCGTGCGAGTAAAATGAGAAGGATTCTACTGCCAAGGTTACTACCTTGAAGAAAAGAGCTCGACAGCCGAGAACCGCCACCTGCAACACCAACACGATGACCTCTGCCTCGCACTACAGGCCAATCAAAATTCATTGGGGGACTTGGACAAAAATTACAAGTCCTTGGTCACTAAGTTGAATGAAGACGAACAACAAGTGATGGCTCAGCATCATGAGACCGACTTCCAAAAGGCCTTGGACCAATCAACCTTCTTCTATGACATTCCTCTTCACGAGAGCAAATTTGACATCCAAATAGCCCTCTCCCATGGTCAGTTGACGCACATTCAAGACATTCTAGATGATGAAGGCAATGCTGAAGAGGCTGGAGAGGATGCCACTGAAGATGAAGTCCTTCTCAGCCCGCCAATCGGGAAGAGGCCATTGAAGACGTTCCTAATCCTCCTAATTGCTAAAATTTATTTTCTTATCTTTTTTATTATACATTTTATGGGTCGATCTGATGTGATATGTAGATATGTGTTTTTTGTAAATCGATCTTTTTACATTATACCATTTTATTTAAGTAAATCAAGTAATTTTCATTTTCATACTTGTATTTATTTTGATGTGTTTGCTTTTGTTGCGATCAGTCCATTATAATTTATAACCTTAACGTAAATTATAACTTAACACGTTTAATTGGTAAGTGTTAAGTACGGACTCATTTGGATCTCGTTCTTAACCAATTATTTCACATGAATATCTATTGGAAATTTACATAAGTAATCTTTATATATATAATAATAATCACAAAGTTTTTGAATACAAAATGAACTTTTAATACACTGTGATAATATATTTAAAATATAATAACTGAAAATATAAGTTAAAACAAGCATAAAGGATCATTCATTTGAATCCTGTGAATATTAGTGGAGTCTAGTACTTTGTTATCTTCGTATCATTCTAGAAAAATGGAGAAATATATTTTTCAAACATTTAATTTTGTTCGATTAAAGAAAAATTATAAAATCTAAAAAAAATTGTTTCATTAACTTCAAAAACTGAAAAACAAAAAATATGAAATAAATATTTCAAAAAATTCAAAAAAATTAATTAGTTTTTAATTTAAATTTTAATAAGGTCAAATTAGTACAAATTTAATTAAAGAAATAAAAAATTAGAATTTTCCTTTTTTAGTAATAATTTTGATAATAAAATCAGAAAATTAAAAGTTGTTAAAAAATTTCCTTAAAATAAAAATTGATTTATAAAGAAAATCAAAATAAATATGAAATAATAAAATCCTCTCAATTCTCTCGCCGACACGTGGCATCATTTTCTCTCTCCCTAACTTGTTTTCATTCAGCACACGCGATAGAGTGGGGGCTGGTTTTCTTCACAATCCATCAAACACCCAAGGCCAGTATTCCTTCTTCCTCGTAATCACCCACCACACAGAACACGCCTCACACTGATTTTCTTTTTTCTCTTGCAATATATAATACATGAATGTTTGGTTGCATGTATTTATGTTATTGAAGTGGTTTATATTTTGATTTGGTGTACATTTTAAATTTAGAAGAATCTATTTTTTGGAAGTGATAATGTTAGTGATATGATGAATTTGACTGAATTGGTGAAGATGATGGTAGTAAATTGTGTGTTGTAATAGATTACTATTGTGTTGTAACTTCAATTTTTAACAACATGTTGAACATAATGAGACACCAATGAAAACATAGGTGACCACAGCTGAAGTTCTGCCAAGTCTGGTGCAAAAAACTGATTTGTAATCATTTACAAGAGGTTGTAAAAGATTACGCGCGTCTGATTTGGATTCTGCACATCCTGTTGAACTGAAGGAGCCACTAATGAACACGTGGGGGACTAGCAGTGAACACCCATGTCCAGATTATTGAGAGAACTGAAGTTATGGCATTTCTGGTGTGCAAAGTTGCATTGTAATCGTTTACAAGGCCTTGTAAACGATTACGCGTGCCTGAAATGGATTCTGCACATCCTGTTCAACTGTAAGAGCCACCAGTGAACACGTAGGGGATCACATCCTAATAGTAGTGTGTTTTGACACAAGTGCACTTGTTTTAGTGGTACTTTTATTTTCTTGAGTGAGGAGTGGGTTGAAATTAATGTTTTTGGTCCCCCATGAAGGTGGGGGAAGCACCCATGTTGAGATTATTGAGAGAACTGAAGTTATGGCATTAGGTGTGTGAAAACCTGCAATGTAATCGTTTACAAGGCCTTGTAAACGATTACGTGTGCCTCAAATTGATTCTGCACATCCTGTTCAACTGTAGGAGCCATCAGTGAACACGTAGGGGACCACAGTCTAATAACAGTGTGTTTTGACACAAGTGCACTTGTTTTAGTGGTACTTTTATGTTCTTGAGTGAGGAGTAGGTTGAAATTAATGTTTTTGGTCTCCCATGAAGGTGGGGGAAGCACCCATGTTGATATTATTGAGAGAACTGAAGTTATGGCATTAGGTGTGTGAAAGCCTGCATTGTAATCGTTTACAAGGCCTTGTAAACGATTACGCGTGCCTAAAATTGATTATGCACATCCTATTCAACTGTAGGAGCCACCAGTGAACACGTAGGGGACCACAGCCTAATAACAGTGTGTTTTGACACAAGTGCACTTGTTTTAGTGGTACTTTTATGTTCTTAAGTGAGGAGTGAGTTGAAATTAATGTTTTTGGTCCCCCATGAAGATGGGGGAAGCACCTATGTTGAGATTATTGAGAGAACTGAAGTTATGACATTTCTGGTGTGAAAAGCTGCATTGTGATCGTTTACAAGGCCTTGTAAACGATTACGCGTGCCTGAAATGGATTCTGCACATCCTGTTGAACTGTAGGAGCCACCAGTGAACACGTAGGGGACCACATCCTAATACTAGTGTGTTTTGACACAAGTGCACTTGTTTTAGTTGTACTTTTATGTTCTTGAGTGAGGAGTGAGTTGAAATTAATGTTTTTGGTCCCCCATGAAGGTGGGGGAAACACCCATGTTGAGGTTATTTTTTACAATGTACAACTTTTTATAAAAAAAATTAATGATTCATTGAATGTGAGCAGGACCCATCCGCTACCATGAAGACTTCATTGCACCATAAAATTCTTGAGGATTCTCAATTTGGAGATAATATTCGAGTTGACTCAGTCATGATACTCAATCTTGTAAACCAATCATTTAGTACTTCATTTACATTTTTAGTACTAATAACCTTTCTTGTGATTTGTTATATTAATTTCATATTTATAGAGTACTTAAATTTGGTAGTGTTCAATTAGGTGCATTCCTTCAGTGCATTTGGGACGAACCACTACTTGAATATCGTTGGGTTTCCAGACGCCATTGCAACTGCACAATAAATCAATTGTGGGTTAAGGTTCCCAAAACACAAAAATATAAAAATGAAAACAAAATTTAAGTACGCTTCGAGAAATACAATGCAAAATAGAGTCAAAACCCAAAACAGACCCACAACCACCAAAACGCCAAACGCGAAAGAGAACTTACCGGTAAAGAGATAGAGTGATTGCGAAAGAAGCGAATGGAGAGAGGAGGCTCAATGGGAGAGACGAATGGAGAGACCAAGGTTTTGGACAGATGAACCCAACAAAACCCAAAACAGAGCCACAACCCCCAAAACACCAAACGCAAAAGAGAGCTTATTGGTAAAGAGACGGAGTGATTGCGAAAAAAGCGAATGGAGAGAGGAGGCCCAATGGGAGAGACGAATGGAGAGACCAACGTTTTGGACACATGAACCCAACGGAGAGATGATGCCGAATGGGAGAGACGAACCTTCAGAACAAAAACAAAAGTGAAAGATTTCCAAAATGAAACCGTCAAATTAAAATTTGATAAAATGACAATCCCTAAATTACCCTCCTCATCGTTTTTTAAAAGGGTTTCTTCTTTAACCCAAATAAACCAATACAAAAGCGCCACGTGGATGGGTGTTAAAATTATGTGAAAGGATGGTGTGAAATAAACATTTTCCTTTATTATGATATGTTCCAGAAAAAGAGTATAGTGTCAGTGTCACTTTCCTTTCAAACCTTTTGCAAGATTTTGGGTCTTTATTTTCCAGGTACGGTTTTATTATTTTTTCATGTGATTTCTCATAAAATGTTACTTTGAGAGGGAAACTTTGGTATGTATATAAGACCTATATTATTTGTTGCTTTTCAGACTAACTTTGACTCTAAATATGCAAGCTATTGCCCTTGTTTACACGTCTGCCACTTTGGTTGCTGCAATTTTCAATTCCCTCCCCGCATCTACATTTTTCTTTGTTGTGTTGCTCAGGTAATATTTGTGATATGTATCAACTTTTGCCTCTTTCTCTTGTTACAGTTAGGACCTGTCACTGGAAACTCATCTTACGAGTAAAGAGTTAGTTTTGGCCTTTTAGTTTTACAATAGCACTGGTAAAAGAAAGACTTACAATTAGTTACCATAACTGGAAAAGAATAATGATATGGATATAAACCCCAAATTAATTAACCCCGTCCATTTCATCTCAAGTACTATATGCATTTTATAATATTTATGTCTTGGTTTTGACTGTTATAATCATGCTATATGTGGATCAAATACTAATTTACCTTTCTAGTATTAAATTTAATCAAATGAAAAACGAAAAAGTTATAATAACATATCAAACCACAAATTATTTGTCATAGTTGTACTACATAAAGTTGAAAAGCTTTATTGCACTCTTTACATTCTTAGTGAAAAATGATTGCTCCTTCTAAACTACTCACTAAGATTTTTACAAAAGTGAATGTGTCAGTAGCATAATTATGGATTTTATTATTTAAAAATAAGCATTAATATAATGCTATACATTTTTATAAAATATTTGATAATTTTGTTTACTTAAGCACTATCATAAGCATATATTCATTAAAGGCGTGGTGCAGTATGAGTAGTATAGAAAATTAGATATTACCTATGGTTCCGTTATTCTGACACCTATAATTTGATACACTTTTGATACCGACAGGTTTCAAGCTCCAATTAGTGATTTTTAATTTTTGGTTTTTTAAAAAAACTTGTCCTCGAAAGTGTAAATGGTTTCAGAAAATTGCATTTTCATCTCTACCTTTGTTTTGTTTCACTACAAACCGAAGCTTCTTTCTTCACTTTCACAAAAAAAAGCTCCTCCATTTGCGTCTTTGTTCTCGTTGCCTCTGTTCGCAGCTCGTTCTCGCTCTCATTTTGGATGTTCGAAGTTGGTTCCTGTGTGGGTGTGGGTTGTTTGCAGTTCGTTCTCGTTGTGCTTGTGGGTGTTCGCAGTTGGTTCCCGTTGTGGGTGTGGGTGTTCGCAGTTCGTTCTCCTTGTGGGTGTTTGAAATGGCAAGATTATTGAGTCAAGTGAAGTTTTGCTATCTCTGGTGTAAAAATGTGCCTTGTAATCGTTTACAAGGGGGCTGTAAACGATTACGCGAGTCTAAAATGGTTTTTGGACATTCTGTTGAACTGAAGGAGCCACCAGTGAAAACGTAAGGGACCACAGCTGAATAACAGTGTGTTTTGACCCAAGTCCAGTGCTTTTAATTGTAATTTGATGTTTCTTGAGTGAGGAGTGCCTTCAACTTAATGTTTTGGGACCACAGCTAAATAGTAGTGTGTTTTGACCCAAGTCCAGTGCTTTTAATTGTAATTTTATGTTTCTTGAGTGAGGAGGGGACCACCCATGGTGAGATTATTGAGTCAAGTGAAGTTTTGCTATCTCTGGTGTAAAAATGTGCCTTGTAATTGTTTACAAGGGGGCTGGAAACGATTAGGCGAGTCTAAAATTGTTTTTGGACATCCTGTTGAACTGAAGGAGCCACAAGTGAAAACGTAGGGGACCACAGTTGAATAGTAGTGTTTTTTTACTGTTATTGAGTTCCTTAAATTGTAATTGGTTGTTTATATGTGATTATCAAGTGTTTAACTGTCCATTAAATACGTCATTATCTTACTACTTAACATTTTGTCAAATATAATACGCGAAACATTCAACCCACATTGAAACTATGAAATTCCCAAACGCAATTGGGTCATCCCAATTCGATCTACATGGACATCTCTCAGTAAGCCATTCATTTGAACAATGGTTGATGAATTCAGAGAAATTCGAACCCGCCACTACAAAACATTAAAAAAAAATTATTACTTACCAAAATATAAAACAACTATCTATAACACCATAACAAACGATTACCTTTGGGTTTCTGGACACCATTGCAACTATACATATTTCATACAAATAAATCAATGGCGGTGGCTTAGGGTTCACAAAACACAAAAACAATAAATACAACAAAAATAGACTAGTGTTCGAGAAGCGAGACAATGCGAAAGAGAGCGAAAACGCTAAAGACACCCAAACCCAAAACGAAACAGAGCCACAACGCCAAACACACCCAAACGAGAAAGAGAGCTTACGATACACAATGATTGCGAAAGACCTCTTTTGCTTGTCTTTGGATGAGACGACGTATTAGGAAGCAATGAACAAGGTGAAGCAAATGGAAAGAGGAGGCGACAGGCCGAATGCAAAGTGAACGAAGAATGAAAATGAAACCGCTAAAATTAAATTTCATATCTTCGGTTTTCCAAATTTACCCTCTGGAACATTTAAAAAGAGTTTTGTTTCTTCACCCAAACGGGCCAATCCATAGATGCCATGTGGCTTGTGTCAAAAGTGTGTCAAAGAAAGGATGTTAACAAAACATTTTCCATTAGCTATTGTATACAATAGTTAATATTGGGAGAGAGTAGAAACTACTACTGGTTTGATAAGCTTATCACTATCAAGATTGTTAAGTGGAGAGATACTAGAACAATGTCTCTCTTCTGAGTTTTGCTGATTTTATAATTCTTTTTATTGATTTATAGTAGTATAACACATTTCGTCATGGTATGCTATTGCTCTTTACGGAAAATACAGTCTCATGCAAACCATATTCTAAGAGACTTCAAAAGGTAGTCATAAAGAATAATCTAAAACCTAATGTTTAAGTAAGTGCAACATGTTTTATTATAAACCAAAAATCCATTTCACACCACCATATCACGCTCAGAATTTTAGTATTATTCCAATAAATATAAGAAATTGTATAACAACCAAAACAAAGATTATAAAAGTCAAATTCAACGTATTTGGAGGGTGCTGCCAGACTGTAACGTAACATCAACACAGGTTGTATTTCGTATACATTTAAAAGCAGATTTCCTTTCAGTGAGTTCTGACAACTTCATTTTCATTGTGATCTCAATGTTTTGAAGTGATTGAAGGAAGCTGGGATTCTTTGTCTATATTGTTCATCAGATTTTCTGGTTGTCTTTGTCTTCATTGGTGTCAGGTAAACACTATAATGACTACTTGGTCCTTCGTATTTGAAGTTTAGGTTTGTTCCATATCCATGGAATAATGCATGTTTACGTTATCTATAATCTAAATCCTCTTAGTATCTTAAACTCCGTTCCTCTAACTTTCCTGCTACTATAATTTTCACAGTTCACCTAAGTTCACCAAAAAAAAAGAGAGTTGTTCTAATTTCATTACTGGTGCTATTAGTCTTCATATTATATGAATGAAACTAAGTATATACTGGACGATATAACATGGAAACAATGTAATACAATGAAAGTAGTTTTGAAATTTGTTTCTTAAAATAAATATACCTAGAAGATTTTGATCCTAGATCCGGATTCATAAACACTAATATTACATAAATAAAATTATCACCGAATAATATATCCTGTATTATGATAAATTTATAATTTTTGTAAACTCAAAATATTACAAAATATTATCCAAAATATACATTTTTCTATCTAGTGCCTGTGTATATAAAATATCGAACAATAGAAAACATAAGATATTTTTTGAAATCAATATAAAATAAAGATAATACCATAAAGTACATCGGACATTTTATTATAACAAGTTGGAGTAAATTTGCCCTACTGAAATCACTAGTCAAAACCTGCTATTAACTTTATTTAATTTTTCAAATCACACGCAAAAAGTTAGTTTCAAGATATCATTTTCTTGTCAGTATTCTATGAAGAAATATCATTTTTCTTTATAAAAAACTTGAATAACTTAAGATCATAAGATATATGAAAATTGTTAACAGTTAAAAAGAACAAAATAGAATAAACTTTTTGGATTTTAGCTGCCCATTTAAAATTAAAAGGTAAATTTCTTGAGGTACTTGAGTATTCCTAGAAATATTTCATTAGATAATGTATAATGATTGTTGGAAAGCAGTGGTTGAAAATTTTACCTTTGTTTTTAGGCCTATACTGAATTGTTGGAAATAGTATAAACATTTATAAATTAATAAACGGGAGCGATTTAATCTAAATTTGTATAAATTAAATATTTCCAAATGAGTATGAAAAAAAATCTTAAATTTCTAAAATTTTGGAACGAAAAGAATAAAAGTTTATATAATGATTGAGTGAAATAATTTTATTGAATCATATTTTATATCACAGATTTGTCTTGTCAAGTGAAGTAATATCACCTTATTGAAGTAATTTTTAAGCACGAGACGCTGTGGATAATCTCCAATGTAAATGGTAATGTATTTCTGTTCGTCTATGAAATTCATTTTAGTATCCGTTGATCAATCATAAGTAGTAAATAGATTTTATATTAAACTATTAATTTTGGTTCTCCATGATTTCCAACTTTAATCCTTTATTTTTCTTGTACAATTTTAGAGCAAGTATATTGTATATTTGCTTAAGAACATCTATATCCATGATTTTTTATTTTAATTTTGAAATTTATGTGTATGAATCCTTCAAAATCTACATACTAATTTAAAATATTTTCTCCATGATCCTATGTACCTGTAAACTTTTTTAAGCAATAGTTTATTATACAAAACAGTAATTATTCCATAAACAATTTCACGCCATGTGCTCTTGCACGAAATTTTATTAATAAACTTTGTTTTTTCTTAAGTCAACTTTCATATAATAGCAACTCCATGTGACCGAAACAAGTTGTTTATATTAAATCATTTTATCTTCTAAATTCTCTCAAGAATAACTTTTAAGTAACACGGGTCATAAAAGCAATGCACGTTATGTTATGAGATCTATCCAAGATTGTTTAGCTTTAAACAATATTTGTGAACAATTACGTTGAAGATGACTTTTAGTCTTTATGTTTCAAAAAATATATAATTTTAGTTTAGTTTTTTATTTGTTATACATTTATTTGCTTTCAACATCATTTGAATACATATGTTAGATTAGATTTAAGGTTCAATAAAAAAAAATATAGCAAAATTGTAAATTTTTTAAAATGGGGATTTGAAATCATGAAAAAAAAAAATGGATTCTATAAAAAATTATGGAAACTAACTTAACCCAACTACATATAAATAGTGGAAATATATATAAGATACTTAACACCTCTCTCAACGTAAAGCTTTAAGTTTAGGTTTATGAGTCTTGTTTTTCTTATACACTATCACAATAAGATATACTTGTTCCACCTATTTGTCTCAAAACAGATCTACTAAGTTAATTGTGGTTCATATTTATTTTTTTCTAAGTGAGACATTAAGACAAACTTGGTATAAACATGCTAAAGCTATAATGATCAAATTTATGACATTTAAAACATTTTACCTAATATATGTTATACTTTATTTCGTTGTTAAGATTGATCATTATGTCTCTAGAAATTGTTATTGCACAAAGAATGTTTCATATGTCATTTGCTACTGTAAAGAAAGTCTCGTAAAAAACCTTACTCTTGATTCTACTAATGGAAATTTTACTATATTTTTTTTTTATATTTTAATGAGAATGATAGTCTATTGGACAAGTCACAAAACTTTAAATATTCCAAGACACTAATAAGTTTGTCTACTAGAAAGCATGAAAGAATCATTGGACTTTTAGAGTATTCTAATCTTATTCACTATGCACAAGGTGAGTACATCCTAAGTACTATCCCAAATGCTAAGCACAACCAAAGTACTACCTTAAATGTTGAGCACAACCCAAGTAATGCTCCATATGCTTCCATTGACCTTCCTATGAGAGTTATTCGTCAACCAATTTATCTTAAGGATTTTGTCAATAGGTGACTGTCATCTTTGCCTAAAAAGGGGGAAATCGTTATATTCAAATGAAGGAATATTAATTGTAATGAGTAGTGCCTTATGTTGAAGAGTGAAGGCAATAAAGGAATTATTACATATTATCTTCTGATATTCTTCTTATTTGTTCTACTTTTTTAAAGTATTTCATTCTCTTAGTTATATTTGGTTGTTTTATTGAGCCTTACTCCCTCCATCCATGGCTGATTCACTTGACCTATTCAAATCTTACTAGCCCAAGACAATATTTCCAACACCCTCATGGACAATGAAAATTCATACATCCCACCTTGAGAACCAACTCTCACTCATCCCTCAACCACTCAACACTCTTTATCGATTGATGAAATTGGACTTTATTCACTTATTATTTAATACTCTTATTTAATATTTATACCATTATAATTTGTTTCTTAATATTTGACAATAGAGTAAAGATAATGGCTACTTTATAATATCATGTTTTATTGATGTGACTAATTTTTTGTTAAAAAAATTAATTAATATTTGAAAAAGTAAAGAGGTGGGTATGAATGCCGGTAATGGTATACATCCATTTTCCATTGAGGATTAGAATGTGAGAAAAATTTCATACCTTTTTTAAGTATAGTTGATGGAGATGAGAATGGAATTTTACAACAAACAAGAATATGTTAATCAAACTTAGTCAGCCTACCTCGTTACCAACTCGATAAGATAGTTACACTTGTCTTGTCTGGATATGTGTTCATATTTTTTACTATAATAAAAAAAAATTAATTAAGAAATTTATTATTATTATTATTATTATTATTATTATCTAATTATTAAAATAAAAGAAATTATTAAATTTATAAAATGTATACACATAGAAATAATTATATTCTATTAATTATTATAATATTTATGATTTAATTTTTATGTTGATTAATATTTATAAATTACTAAGTTAATAAAAAATATGGTTTATAAAGATAAAAATCTTAAAAGAACATGCACATAAACTAGTATTTATAACACAATCTCATCTAATATTGTTGATTAGTTACCTTCAACTATACTCTCCCTTAATTAATATTTGTCCGTGATTTACTTGTATGCATGCAGAAAAGATGTAGTTGAGATGTAGCATGGCTGCTTTAATTGCGTGTTTTCAATTCTTGACATCATCACCTCGAGCAAAGGCGTGGCTAAAGAAGCAATTGATTCAATTGGACTTGTACGAGACAAGAGTTGGTGAAGTAAAAGATGTTGTGGAGAAGCTCAAGAACAAGAGAGATGCTATTCAGCATACAGTTGAAGAGGAAGAACGCCGACATGGAAGAAGAATTCACGATGAAGTTAAAGAATGGATGGAGAGTGTGGATAAACTCATTCGCGCATATGAGGATTTCCACAATGATGAAATATGCCATAAATGTGCGGTGTTTGACTTTTTCGACAGTGGTTACCTTCCGAAGCCAGGGATAAGGTATCGTCGAAGTAGAAAAGCAAATGATATCACAAAGCAGGCAAATTGGTTACTGCAAAATGCAAAGTTTGACATTTTATCTTATTGGTCTGGCCCACCCTCCATGGCTACCTTTTTTTCAAACCTTGGTTATGAAAGTTATTCATCAAGAAATGAAACTGTGAAAAAGATTACTGCTGAATTTCAAAAGCCAGATGTTAGAATGATCGGTCTTCATGGGTTGAGTGGCGTTGGCAAGACATCTTTAGTCAAAGAGGTTGTGAAGAAAGCCTTGAAAGATAAGATGTTCGAAGTGGTGACCATGGCAAGTGTGACAAAAAACCCTGACGTAAGAAAAATCCAGGGACAAATTGCTGATATGTTGGGGGTTGTATTGGATGAGGAAAGTGATATTGCAAGAGCTGCTAGGATACACCAGATATTGAATAATGAGAATAATAGCACGCTCATAATCCTAGACGATCTTTGGGAACAAGTGAACTTCAACTTGCTGGGGATTCCTTGTGAAATAGGGAAAGAAGATGGCGTAACAAATGTACAAGGAAAATCCCTTGACGTTGATAGCTTGAAGAATGTTAGTGATGGAAAATCCCTTGATTTTGATATCTTGAAGAATGTTGTCGGTGATGGAAAATCCCCCATCCTTGGTAGTTCGACAAGTTTTAGAAAAGGAATGTTACAAGGAGCTGATGGTTCTAAGAATGTAAATAAAGGAAAATCCCTCGGTACTGCTGATTCGGTAAATGTCAAGAAAGGAGGATTCCTGGGTGGTAGTTTGAAGAATGTCAATGAAGGAAAATCCCCCCTTGATGCTTCTGAACGAGTTAAAGCAGAAAATTCTGTTCCTCAGTACAAAGGGTGCAAGATTTTGATGATTTCTGAAATTAAACAAGTGTTATTAAGTCAAATGGAAGGGAAAGAAGAGTGTATTTTCCCCGTGGAAATCTTAAAGGAGGAGGAAGCAGAGAAGTTGTTCAAGAAAAAGGCAGGAATAAGTGGTAAGAATTCTGAATATGACAAATTAGCAGCTCAAATTGCTAGCAAGTGTAAAGGGTTGCCAATGACAATAGTTACGACTGCAAGGGCATTGAAAAATAAGAGTCTTTCTGTATGGGACGAAACTAATCGAAAATTTGAATCTCAAAAGTTAACTGGAGCACCTGAATTTTCTACCAAGTTGAGTTATGAGCTCTTAGAAGATGAGGATCTGAAGTACACTTTCTTGCTTTGTGCTCGCATGGGTCATGATGCATTGATTATGGACTTGGTGAAATATTGTATTGGTATCGGTTTTCTTCGAGGAATCAACACAGCAAGGCAAACCAGAGACAGAGTATATACATTGATCGCAAAGTTAAAAGAGTCAGGTCTGTTGTCTGACAGTTATTCAAGTGACCATTTTACCATGCCAGATACGGTTCGCAGAGCAGCTTTGTCCATAGCACATAAGGGAAATCAATTGTTTACAATGACAAAGGGAAAGCTAGATGAATGGCCCGATAAACTTGAAAGGTATGCTGCAATTTCATTACATCATTGTGACTTCATTGAAGATTTTTCTGGGAGAATAAAGTATCCAAGACTTAGAGTCCTTCAAATTGTCAATAATATTCCACGCCCGAAAATACCCAAAAACTTCTTCAAAGGAATGAAAGAACTTAGAGTGTTGATATTGACTGGTATTCATCTCCCCCTCATTGATTCTTCAATTTCATCCTTGCATAAACTTAGAATGCTTTGTTTGGAGCAATGCTGCATGCTAGATGAGGAGTTATCCATCCTAGGAGGGCTGAAAAAGTTAAGAGTTCTTAGTTTTTCAGGATCTGATATTAAAAGTTTGCCAGGCGAGTTGAATGAGCTAAAAATGCTACAAATTTTTGACATAAGTAATTGCTCTAAACTTAAAAAAATTCCACGTGGTGTCATATCTAGCTTGGTAAGTCTGGAGGAGTTGTATATGAGAAATACCTCGATTCGATGGGAGGATGAAGAACAAACATGTCAAAGTAAAACAGCTCTTCTTTCTGATTTGAAACATTTGAATCAATTGACAACTCTAGACATACAAATCCCAAATGTTTCGTATTTGCCAAAGAATTTGTTTTTTGACAAGTTGGACAGTTACAAGATTGTTATTGGAGATTTGAGTTCATTTTTAGAGACTGGTTTCCAGATGCCAGAGAGATATGAAACATTGAAATTTTTGGCTGTACAATTGGAAAATGGATCTGACATTCATTCTCTAATGGGGATAAAAATGCTGTTTGAAGGAGTTGAAAATTTGTTTCTAGAACTCAATACTGTCCATGAAAAGCACAATAGTGTCCGTGAAGCCCGTAATATTGTCCATGACCTTTTTTATAGATTGAATTTAAAAGGATTTCCATATCTCAGACATTTGTGGATTGTAAATAATTCTACCATTCAATCTCTCATACATCCAAAGGACAGGCAGCACCCTGAGAAAGCTTTTCCAAAATTGGAGTCATTGCATCTCTATAATCTCAAGATGGATGAAATATGCTCATGTAAACTTTCAGAACCCTCCTTTGGTAAACTGAAAGTCATTAAGATCAATCTCTGTGGTGAATTGAACAGTGTATTCTCAATTTCCATGGTTGGACTTTTAAAAGTTCTAGAAACAATTGAAGTTTCTGAATGTAGCTCTTTGAAGGAAATAATCAATGTCAACCTTGAAAATGCTGAGCTTGTTATGCTTCCTGAATTACGCTATTTGAAGCTACAATCTTTGTCTGAGTTCATTGGGTTTGATGTCATTCCTCATATAGAAGAAGGGGAAAGAAAACTCTTCCACGAAAAGGTGCGTTTAAAATTATTCTCTAAATTTCTTTATCTTTTAGAATTAAAACTTCTTTTTTCACATTTTGTTCTGTTAAACTAAAAATAGGAAAGAGTTTGTAAAGAGTTAAACTTTAAGAAGAGAAGAAGGTTGTTTATCTTTTGCGAACATTAAGTTGAGAAAGACAAAATCAATTCCTTAGTTTTTTTGAGACATTAATAACGTGTGTCTCTTTGCAGGTTGGAGTTTCAAAATTAGAGAGACTGGAGTTGTCCTCAATCAAGATTGACGTAATATGGAGTGTCAGGAATGTCAACCAATCTTCAGAAAGATTATCTTTTGAAAATTTGACACATTTGGACGTGAATGGTTGTTGGAAATTAAAATCTTTGATGTCATATACAATGGCCAAGAGTCTGGTGAATCTTCAAAGCCTTTATGTAAGTGAATGTGGGAAGATGACAAGCATCTTCCTCTCTGAACAAGATACAGAGAAGGATATTATGGTAAGAAGATTGGTCTGATTAGATTCAATTCTACGATTTGAAATTGCACACCCACAATCGATGCTTCAAATTGTACAATAACTGATGTTGATTGTTTGTAGATCTATAAATGTTATATTAGTCCATTTAAAATTTTGAGAGGTTTTAATGTTGTTATAACCAAAATACTTTTTGCCTTTTCTGTTTATTGATTTGGTTTCTCTATTTTATAAATAATTCGATTAACTTATGGCTACTGTGTACCTAAACAGGGTAGCTTCTTTCCAGAATTGAAGAATATGAAACTTCACAATATGAACAGTCTGAGTAAGATATGGAATCCGAAACTCCCATCGGACTACTTTAAAAAACTAGAGACTCTAATCATTGAGGAGTGTCACAGACTTGAAAATGCATTGGATGGAATATTTGGGAGTCTATGCAACTTGAGAGTTAGAAATTGCAGGTCCATGCAAGCAATATTTAATATACGTGAGCAAGTTGGGGATGTAGCTAATAACTTGCAAGATGTTCATTTAGAAACACTCCCAAAATTGGAGCTTGTATGGAAAATGAATAATAAAGACCTCGTAGGGATTCCTAAGTTTAACAATCTGAAGAGGATATGGACTCAAGGTTGTGAGAGCTTGGAATGTATATTTCCATTTTATGTAGCCAAGAATCTTGATAATCTTGAATCTCTTGTGGTTTGTGATTGCGATGGATTGAGTAAAATTGTTGCTGAAAAGGAAGTTACCAACACGGATACAGCCAAATTTAACTTTCCTAAACTAAGCACCATCAAATTCTCACACCTACCAAGACTTACGAGTTTCTATCCAACGACTTATGATTTATCATGTCCGTTGAATGAGCTGTCTATTGAATTTTGTGACAATCTGGAACCATTCAACAACGGAACCGAGCATGCACAAACAAATCCTGTGCATGCATTCTTTCCTGAAGAGGTACTAGTACTGCGCCCATCAACTCTTCATCATCACTTTCTTATTCTTGTAAAACTAAGAAGAAAATGATCAAAATGGAAACAAATTCTTCCACTTTTAGTTAAATATATGTAAATTTATATGAATATACTCATCCTTTTCTTTACATGTTGTCAATTATAGGTAATCAATAACTTGAAGTCCATGCAAATTGAGTTTTGGCACGCAAAGTCACCGAACAGCTATATGGGCAAAGGGAACCATCGAAGGGATAACTTAGAAGAGCTTTCCTTATCTAGATTAATGAATACTGAGATTTTATACACTTTCCTATATAGAAATCCTAATTTGAAAAGTCTGTCACTGAATACTTGTTTCTTTGAAAAGATAGTGCCTCTAAAGGAAGATACTGAAATTGAAAACTTGGGAGTAGTTCCAAATCTGAAAAGCTTGATGTTGATTGACTTGTTGAATCTCAAAGAGCTAAGCTTTGAACCAGACGTAATTCTTGAAAGGTTAGAGTTCTTGATTTTGAAGAACTGTCGTCTTATGATTACTATAGCACCTTCCTCTGTATCTTTTACTCGCTTGACAAATCTAGAAGTGGTCAATTGTGATCGATTGCAAAGTCTAATGTCAGCATATACGGCAAAAAGTTTGGCTCAGCTCAACACCATGAAGGTAGTGAAATGTGAATCCTTGGTGGAAATAGTAAGAAAGGATGGAGAGAAATCTGACAGAATTGTTTTTCCACAATTGAAAGCCCTAGAGCTTGTTTCACTGAAGAACCTCAAGAGTTTCTGTGTGTCTGATTGTGACTTTGAATTCCCATCTTTGGAGAAATTAGTTGTGAGCGCATGTTATAATATGGATAAATTTTCAAAAACAGTCACCAGCTCACCAATTTTACAAAATGTACATGTTGTACATGGAAAAGAGAACAAACGATGCTGCTGGGAAGGAGATATAAATGCTACAATACAAAAAATATTTGAGGAAATGGTATGTAATCATGTATCTTTTCTTGGCTAAATTTTTCTTTTCTGTTTTGTTATTTTTAAAAGTTAACTCAAAGCAATGAAATTACTTAAAAATTTGTCTGAATTTCTGGGTAATAGAAAACAAGAGAAATAATTATGTTTTTGGCTTCAGTTATCATTTCAAAGAATCACAAACTAAAAAACGCTACCCAGTTATCATCTAGCCAAATAACTTATACAATATATATTCGCAGAAATTTTTTGAAGGCATGGAGGAGATAAGCCTTTCGGAACATCAAGAACTACAAGAAACTTGGCAACAAGGAGCTGGTCTGCAAAAGAAAAATAGCTGGTTTTATAGTTTGAAAATTTTGAAGCTTGAGAAATGTGTAATTCAACCATTTGCAATTCCATCTAATATTCTTCCTTATTTGAGGAGCTTAAAAGAACTGCAGGTACAAGGTTGCAACAATGTAGAGGTAATTTTTGAGATGAATGCTGAAGAGGGTACTGGATCTACATTTCACTTGCAGAAATTGACTTTACAAGAGCTACCAAAACTTAAGGATGTGTGGGAAAGAAACGGTAAAGGAACCGAGAGCTTTCAAAATCTGAAGCTAGTCAATGTCAGGAACTGTGAAAATCTGCAAACTGTGTTTCCTTTGACCTTGGCAAAAAGTCTTAAGAAGCTTGACGAACTTCAAATAATAGATTGTGAAGGATTGCTTGAAATTGTTAGAAAAGAAGAGGACACAGCAGCGGTGTTTGTGTTCCCTTGCTTAACTACACTGACTCTTGCTGACCTGCCAGAGCTCATTTACTTTTACCCAGAATCATTTACTTTGGAATGCTCTGCGTTACATAAAATGATCGTGTGGAATTGTCCAGCGTTGGAGCTATTTGGAAGTACTAACACACATTCCATTTTCTTTGATCTGAAGGTAATTAACATGCAATACGCAACTTTTGTTTGTCTTTCTCTCTCTACGTATATATTTTAGGTTTCACCTTTTAATACTCAGTCCTTGCTTTTTATTTGATTTTCTTTCACTAGCACATTTGCAACCTTGAAGTACTAGTACTTGGCTGGGAACACACGTTGGGGTTAAGGACAATGTTGGGAGAACCAATGGACAACCTCGAATATTTAAATGATATTCAACTTGTATTTGTTGTTGATGAGAACGGAAGACATGATTTGCCCATTCAAATACTCAAGAAGATGCCCAATTTAACAAAAATGAGTATACGCCATTGCAGTAGCCTCGAGATATTTCAAACTCAAATCCCAGAAATTGTTGAGAAAAGGGTGCTTACACACTTGAAAACATTGAAACTGTATGATGTGTCGAAACTCCAGTCCATTGGGTCAGAGAACTCACCATGGTTAAACGTGATTTGTGACAGTGAAAGGCTTCAACAATTATATGTTCTCGACTGTCCTGATTTGAAAACATTAGTGCATTCTACTCCTTCAGTGTCTTTCAGGTATGTGAAAGAAATATACATAGACAACTGCCAAAATATGAAGTATTTATTCACACTGTCAGCAGTGAATAAGTTAGAGAACCTTGAGTATATATTAGTCAAGAACTGTGAATCAATGGAAGCAATAGTCTTGAAAGATAAGGATGACATTTCAGAAGAGATAAAATTACAGCAGCTAAAGTGCATAGATCTATATATTTTATCGAACTTGGAATGCTTCTATTCAGACAATGACACTTTGCAGTTACCGTCCTTGATGCAAGTGGACATATGGATGTGCCCCAAGATGAAGTTTTTCTCTAGAGGAGAAATACAACTGAATTCATCATTTAGAGGGATTCAAGCTTTAAACTTCTCAAGTGATGAATTGGTCTTCTATCATAATCTTAACTCTTCGGTAGAAAAGGTGTTCTTGCAAGAGGTAACAACTTCCGATTCTGAATCAATTAATTTTGACTCTTGTTTACGTGAATTGAAACAATATAAAACAAGAACCATTTTAGATTTGAAGCGATGTTTTACAGGTAAACAGCAGGAAATGGATATATCTGATGATAAATGTTTTGTAATATTTACAGGAGTTTTTTAATGCCGTGGACACGGACTGTTATGATCTTAATATAAAATGTTACCCGGATTCTGAAATTGGTGTGGAAAACAATTTGTTTGCCAATTTGGAAACTATGAAGCTGAAGAACTGCACTCAATCATATGCAATTCCATCTTTTATTCTTGCTCTTTTAAAGAACTTGAAAGAGTTAGAAGTACGAGATAGCGACCAAGTAGAGGCAATTTTTGATATAAATGATGACACTGAGATTAAAGAAACAGAATTCCATTTGAAGATATTGACTTTAAATGGGCTATCAAAGCTGAAGCGTGTGTGGGAAAAGGACACTCACAAAATTATCATCTTTCGTAATCTACAAGAGGTTGTTGTTAGTGATTGTGCAAAGCTGCAAACTTTATTTCCTACTTCCCTGGCAAAATGTCTCAAGGATCTTAAAAGGCTTAAAATAGATAACTGTGAAAACTTTCAAGACTTTGTTGAACAGGAGGAAACAACATTTGTAACAGAAAAGTTTGTGTTCCCTTGTCTAGAGGATTTGAATCTCAATGACTTGCCACACGTAACTTGCCCTAAAATGTTCACTCTGGAATTCCCCTCTGTAAAATTCTTATCTGTGAGGGATTGTGATGGGTTAGGGTTATTTCAAAGTGTATATGATCCCATGGGTGAGGGTACTTCAAGCAGGACACTTCCTCTTATCTCAGACCCAAATGTAAGTAAAGCATCATAGAATCTTTGCTTCCATTTTGTTTTTGTTTTTCATCTTTTATCTAATTCACATACCTTTTCAATGCTATTTGGTTTTGGCTCTAATTGTTAGGTCATTTCCAACCTGGAGAAACTGACTCTTGATTGGAAACAAATTTTGGCATTAAGCTTATGGTTTAAGTCACAACAATCTACAAAAGGCCTCACAAATTTAAACAGCATTTCCTTGTGTTTCTTTCGTGCCAAGGAGAATGAAATGCCCATGTTGCCTGTTGAAATACTCAAGGCTCCAATTTTAATTGAAATGGATATAAGCAATTGTCAAAGTCTGGAGAATTTCCTTGCTCAAAACCCTAAAATTGGCGAGGAGGAGATGCTGGGACAGTTAACAATATTGAAGATATGTAATGTGTCCATTACACAGTTCTTTGAGTTAGAGTATTCCTCATGCTTAAACATGTTTGAGAGGCTCCACAAGTTATCTGTTTCCCACTGTCCCCATTTGACAACATTAGGAGTACATTCTACTTCTACAATGTCTTTCTCTTGTCTGAAGGAAGTGCATATATACAAATGTCCTAACTTGAAGTATTTATTTACATCTTCAGCTGCCAAAATGTTAATGAACCTTCAGGAGATTAGTGTCACCGAATGTGAATTATTAACAGAAATAGTGGTTAAAGAGGGAGATGCAACTTCTGAAGCCATTGAATTTGAGCGACTCCACACCATTTATCTACAGTCTTTAACAAGTTTAATATGCTTTTATTCTGGGAGAGACACTCTGCAATTACCATCTTTGAAAACTGTGACAATATGGAGTTGCCCCAACATGGAGATTTTCTCCCAAGGAATTGAATCCCTTATGGGAATTACGTTATCCATAGACCTGGAACCAGACAATTTACCCCCTCCACAAGATCTTAACACCAGAATAAAAGGGATCTCACAACGAAAGGTAAAAATTTCAAGGATGTGTTTGGAAACCTTATCATATTTAATGCATATTCAGAAGTAATTTATAAATTTTATAAAAGTAAACTTTTGTTATATTTTCAGGAGTTTATTGAAGCAGTGGACAAGGTGTGTTTTTCTGATTATCTTGACCTACAAGAAGATCCACATTGTAACTTTCGCCTGCAAAACCAATGGTTGGGCGATTTGGTTAGTTTGAAGCTTCAGAACTGTACTCTGCCATATGCAATTCCATCTGCTATTCTTGCTCTTCTAAAGAGCTTAAAAGAGTTGGAAGTACGGGATAGTGCAACAGTAGATGTACTATTTTATATCAATGACGCTGAAACTACACAAATATCATCGCAGTTGAAGATGTTGACCATAGAAGGGCTATCAAAGATGACACGTGTTTGGGAAAAGAAGAAAAATGGAGTTGTCATCTTTCCGAATCTGCAACAGGTCATTGTTAGAAGTTGTGAAAACCTGCAAACTCTATTTCCTGCTTCCATGGCTAAAAATCTAAAATGTCTCAAAAGCCTTGAAATAAAATATTGTGCTAAGTTCCATGAAATTGTAGGAAAAGAAGAAACAGAAGCAAAATTTGTGCTTCCTTGTTTAGAGAAGTTGGATCTTTTTTCCTTGCCACAACTCACTTGCTTTCACGCTCAAACATTCATTTTGGAATGCCCAGCCTTAAATAAAATATCTGTGGCCGAGTGTGACAAATTGGAGTTATTTCAAAGTGTACATTCCATGGGTGAGGGTACTTCAGTTAACAGAAAGCCTCTTATTTCAAGTCTAGAGGTATGTGCCCATCAAAGAATCAGCACTCTATTTTTTTTTTTTTCCTTTTTTTTTATCTATTATTACAGACCTTAATTTCTATTGAATTTGATTGCTTAATTGTTAGGTTATTTCAAACCTGAGAGAATTGGAACTTGATTGGAAACATATTCTGGCATTAAGATCAAGGCTTAGGTCTGAAAAATTTACTGGAGTCTTCAAATTTGTAAATAAAATGAAGCTGTCGTTGGACGGTGATGTGAGTGAGATGCCTATAGTGCTCAATGAAATAGTCCATACAACACCCAACTTAATAGAAATGACAATGATTATAGACAATTGCAATAGTACGAAGATTTTCCTTGTTCAAAACCCTAAAATTATTGAGGATGGAATGCTATTAAATTTAAGAATATTGACACTAGCCTTTGTATCTACCATCCGGTCCATCCAGTCAGAGAACTCATCATGGTTAAATACAATCTGTGAGAAGGTTCATGAATTAACTGTCTACCAATGCCCTCATGTTGAAACAATTGGAGTGCATTCTACTTCTACACTGAACTTCTCTTTTTTGACAAAAGTGTGTGCATACCAATGTCCGCAATTGCAGTATTTATTTACATATTCAGTCGCAAAAAAGTTAGTGAGCCTCAAAGAGATCATAGTCATAGAATGTCCATTACTAAAAGAAATAGTGACCAAAGAGAGAGATGAAGATGAACCCAAAGGAGAAGGTCAAGATAAATATGAAAATGAGATGATATTCATGAAGGTTGAGAGTTTGACTCTTGCCTTACTAGACAAATTGGAAAGCTTTTACACGGGGAGTTCCACTTTGAATTTCCCATCCTTGAGAAGCGTGTGGGTTGACAAATGCTTCACCACCAAAATTTTCCGTCGTCATGATAAAGTGCCTCCGAAATTTAAGGTTGATATAGATGGAATCCGTTGTAAAGGTGATAAAAAAGCTCTGATCATGCAACAGGTCGAGGAGGAGGCGTCCTGAGGTGACAAGTTTCCTTGAATTGTAAGTAAGTACATTATTTCATTATCTATTCCTCTTGGAAATGGAATTAGCATATGGTGATCAACTGCTATTGACTTAGTGTGGAGGCATCCATCATCGAATAACTTTTCTTTGTTTCTGCATTTTACATAAATAAAAAATATGAAATGTTAAATCAAAATATATTTTTCCCCAATCTATGTTTTTCCTCACCTTTTGTAATTAATTTGCTTTAGGAAATTGTGTCAGCTAAAAGAAACTTATTGCCTTTGCGTTCCCTTATTGGTTGTTTTATGGTAGTTAATTTGTTTAAAAATTTTGTTAGCTTTATAGTGCAAGGGTCAGAAGTTTATTGTTTTGGTTAATAGATAATAATTGTATCTTGATAACAGAGTTTAAGGCTTGAAGATGAAAAGCCAAAATAGAGTCAATAAATTTTAATGTTTTGTTTGCATGAAATACAAAGGAAGCCAATAAGTTTTTTCACATGAAGGTTTATTTTGCTAACAAAGTGGTATTAGAGCATGTTAGCTTAAGTGCCTAAGGAAAAAAAAAAAAAAAGAGATTAAGAGATGACCAATCTTACAAACAATGTGCCCTTGCAAAAGTTGACAAAGAAAGTCAACTATGACAATTGGAATCTCAAGATGAAGGTCCTTCTTGATTCTTAAGAAAATCGAAAGGTGGTGGAAAAAAGGCATGTAGAACCAAAAAACATCACAAATTGGTAGAATGCTCGAATAAATGCATTAAAAGTAGCGCCCACAAAGGATAGGGCAGTATAACAAGTTGTAGACGAATCAAGCTTTGAGAAGATTGCAAGTGCAAAATCTTCAAAATAATTGTGAGATATTCTGAAGAAGGCATATAAGGGTGATGACAGAATGAAGCAAATGAGGCTTCTAACACTCAGAGGAGAGTTAGAGAGAGTTAGAGAGCATGAGAATAAAAGAGAGTGAGGGAGTAGCCAAGTAGATTACTTGGGTTGAAATAGTGGTGAACCAACTCTATAGAAATGGAGAGATCGACAACTTTGAGAATGTGGTGTGCACGATTGAAGAGCTAGTCGGGTCCCTTGAGACGCACGGGCAATAAAAGAAGAAGTGGGAGTCACTTGAAAAATAATTACTCTAAACGAAGGGAGAGGCTCAAAACACTCAAGGCTAAGGACGATACTGAGTATGTAGAGGATGCGGTCCTAGTGATTGAAGTCGAGGACAAGAAGAAGAGAAAGAATAGTTTGGTCAACAAAATTGGCATTGAAGCGGACAAGGTCCCAGAGAGGAAATCGATGAACCAACTCAAACGTTGATTGCTTCAAATGTGGCAAGTATGACCATTATTCAAAGGATTGTTTTGTTACTCAGGAAAGTGTTTTGGTTATGATAAGGTCGTACATTTTGTAAGAGATTGTCGATATGAGAATGAAAGAGGAGATAATCAACCTCCTAGAAGAAGATGAAGAAGAAGTGACGTTGTTGATGAAGGGTAAAGCTCGAGTAGACTAGGGAGGTGCCTAGACAACTCACATAGATCGAAAGAGCATGTGGAGATCTTGGAAGAACATGTGGAAAACTTGGTAGATCATGTAGATAGCTCGGTGGGAGAGCCGAGTAGCTTGGTGGAGAGTCTAGATTGTCTAGATAGTCTGGATATATAGCTTGGTGGAGCTAGTGGACAACATAAGAGGAACTAAGACTATTGATATGAATCTAGGTAAGAATAGGTTAGATACTGAGATAACAAAGAACCCGATTAAAAACAAGTTAGCCATTGAAATTTCAAAGAATAAGTCCACCACAGTGAAAGCGAAGTACAAGTCAGCAAAAGAGAAGAATAAGTGGGCCAAAAGAAGAGCAAATCAGTTATGAAGATAGTGAAGAGCCCAACTATTATTGAAAGGAGCAAGCACAATGTGCATGTGGCAAAATGGATGAAGAGTAAAAGAACCGAGATGAAGAAACATTTAAGTTTATGGAAGAGTTTTGTTAGTTAAACTTAAATAGGTTGTTTTATGGTAGTTAATTTGTTTAGGAGTTTTATCAATTTTAGTGTATAAGGGGTCAGAAGTTTATTGTATTGGTTAATAGGTAATAATTGTATCTTGATAGCATAGTTAAAGGGTTGGAGATGAAAAACTAAAATAAAGTCTATAAATTGTAGTATTTTTGTTCTTGTTTCGAGGAAATACATTGGAAGTGAGTAAGTTTCTGCACATAAAGGTTTATTTTGCTAACAAAATCACGTTTTCTTCCTTTTATTAAGCACATCAGTAATCACGCCAACAGAGAAGACATGGAATGTTAGTGAGTTTTATTTTCCTTCTTGTATTTAAGCATGGATCTTAATATAATAAATGATAACATTACAAGTTTATTCTAAAAGATTGAAAGGAAAAGAAAGTTCAGACATAAAAGGTTGATAAAGCATTGACGCTAACTAGAATTTTAATACTAGTTTAGACTATCAAATTTTTGTTAGTCAGTTTTTCTCATGCCTTAGTAAAACCAATTTAAAGGTTATGAAAAAATTTACATTGTTCCACTCTCTAACCATAGTTCTTTTAAAAATATTCAAGTTGCAGGGAATAAGGAGACTCAAAGAAGGAACTGATAGCGACATGACTACAACTATCAATAAATAGAGGGCTTTTTCTTTGTGTTGAAGTCCATTGTTCATGAATAAAGTTTTCCTACATACCTATAGGAAACGTGAATGGTTCTCAAGACATAAAGTTGTTTGTGAATAATGTTGTTCTTGTATTCATACAGGAGCAGATGCATGTTGCTTTTAAATTATGAATAAATTTGACATGAGTTTATTCTTAGAGAAAGATGCTCCATGGATAAGTTGAAAATTGAGCATTGCATCTCTAGACAGGTCATTTGTCGTTTCTCTGCTTATGCTGAGACGTATTTGTGTGCATGTACTATGGTTTTTAAGTTGTAAAATGAGTGTTATCATAATCTATAATATGTCATTAGTACTAAGTATTCTTAATCTCTCCCATGAACTAAAAATAACTCTGTGTTCTATATGAGCTTCTAACATATGTTAATGTTCTTTGATAAGACAACAGTAACAAACAATAACTGATTCTGTTTTTATCGGTTATCTTTCTTTCTTATATATATCTCTTTCCTATCTATAGGTTAAGACTGTGGTATTCTTTCGTAATTGACAATACAGATTTACAGGTTTCCTTCTTCTCTCTCGATCCTCTCTATCTTACATGGTATCAGAGCTGAGGGCAGAAGAAGAATTTTCAGAGATCGTGTATTCAACTCTATATGTAAGTAAGATAGAGAGCAGCTTACGCTCTTAAAGTCTATCTTTCACTCTTATACATCACACTTTCGTATGATTTGTATCTTCCATACTATCTTCTCACTGATTTTCTTACATAGTAAAAATGGTATTTTAAATTTTAACTAATTTTGAACAACTTAGAAACTTTGTATTCATAGAAAAGTGATTTTTTTTTCAAATTTCTGTGCAAAATATTTTTGACGAAGTTTCAGAAAAATATTTCGTAGAAAGCTTTTACAAAATTTTCTGCAAAATATAATTCGCAATAAATATTTGTAAATTTTTCTTGCAAATTTTTTTCGTTCGAAAAGTTAAGTTAAAGCAATTTTAAACTATTAGTTACGAAAACATTATGATAACTTAAATAACAGATATTATTTTATTAAATTAAATATAGCTCAATATTTTTCATATTAAGTAAATATTAACTAAAACTAAATGTAATTTTATAACGCAAAAGTATTTGTCAAATTCCATTTGTTCGATTTTTTTTTCTAATAAAATTATTATTGTAATTATAAAAGTAAATTTAAATAATTTTTATAATTTTATTGTATGTAATGTTTATTTTTTTTAGATAATTCTTTCATCATAATAGTTATTTTAGTTAAAAAATAGTTAAATTTAAAAAAATTATAAAAAAATGGTTAAATTTAGAAAAAAAGTTATGAAAAAGTAAAATTGGTAAAATAATTATATTGATTTGAAAAATACTTAAAGAGTAAAGTTAGAGACAAATATGTACACCAAAGAGAAATCCTTTTTATATAATAATATATATAGTGTAGATACTTTTTTATTTTAAAATTTATATACTATTATCTTATATTATCGTTTTTAAGACTTAGACTCATTGTATATTATATTATTGATCATACTTAAAATATAAAAAAGTTAAAAAGACGCAATTGAAAACTAACCTTTCGGCTACCACAACAAACACCAAAAATCACCCACTTTGGCAATCACCACAAACCACCCTTCACCGCCGAACACACAGTACCTGCAACACACAACAAAAGACTTTAAAAAATAATGGATAGAGCATGAGAATCGATTCCATGCAAAGCAGAATTGATTCACCCAACAACATCAACGCACCCACATTGGTTTTATTGGATGTACAGGAGAGAAAAAAATAAAAAAGAAAATGATATTTTTTATTGAACATAAGAAATAAATATTTATATTACATAATTTATAACTAACTTTAAGAAATATTTATAACTAACTTTTAACAATTAATTCGAAAGTATTTTAGATTAATTATTGAAACAAAGAAAAAACTAACAAGATGAAGTGTTGATTTTTTAATAAATATATTAAAAAAATCACTGAATTGTCCACTATATTCCAAGGAAAATTAAGTGGATAATTAATTAAAAGCAACATCAAACATTTATTTATTTTAGTTATCAGTCTTGTCATCCAATTTTTGGCACAAAGATGAGGATATGAATATTATTGTTGCAAAATCATCATTTCCAGATTAATCTCAATGCTTTGAAGCATACCCTTCTATCACTTTCACAGTGTTCTCTCTAAAGCTTTTTCCTTTCTTTTGCAGTCTTCACAGCTTCTGCTTGTTTTGTTTGCCTTCACAGTGATAAGGTAAGCACTAATGGCAACCTCATGTTGGTTAATTAAAGCTATTATGATACTATTCTAAAAGAGAAAAAACTGTTCTTCCTAGTTGAAGAAATTATCACTGTACCATTCTTTCTTTTACCAAAAATTCATCATTTTACCTTCACTTGCCTTAACAGAAGAGAAGTGGCTACGAAATTCACAACTTGGACTGTTACTTCTCAACGTTGAGAGTGTTCAATGGTTTCTGCTTTTCTCCTTTTCTCTGTTTGGGTTTTTCCATTTCCATTGTTTGAATAGTATGTTTGGATAATTTTTCTGATTTGAATCTTCTCTTAAAAATTTCATGTGTTTTTGTGACACCGATATGTTAAGTGTTCTGTAACAGTATTTGGGGCTACTGATAGATTTTGGGTGGACCAAGTTTTGGCTTTTTCTTTCACCGTCTCTTTCTAAACTTCGTTAAGTATATTTGATGTGTCCAGTGTTCCATAATAAGTTGGTCATATTAAGAAGTATCATTCTGAAAATAATAATGAAAAAGAATGCCCATTATTTTCTATAAATAGAATAGTGGAGAAGGAATTAAAGAAGTATATATTCGAGAAATGGGTGATATGGAATTATTTATTTACTACTTTCTATATATTCTAAAAAGTAAAGGATAATTATAAAAAGTTATCAGAATCTCTATTGCAGAAGACGACGCATCCAGTCGTCAATGTTGACTCCTCCAACCATTGGACATGTGGACATCATCGTCACTACTATGTTCGCCACTATTCTGTTCAAATCCTCAGCGTTTTGCGGCGGACTCCCATAATCTAGACCACCGAAACGTATCATTGGCTTCCTCGTCGCATTCCGCTTCAATGCCGCAACAGACTATCGTTGCTGCTGAATCTGCATGCCCTAATATAGTGCCACCAATCGTGAAAAAACGTCCAAGGAAAAAGGACTTCTTCTACAAATAACCTCAGTAATATTTCTTTTCAAAATGAAGAACAGGTTGAGGTACTCTTCATTACTCAAGAGAGTTATTGTGCTTACGTGTTACTTAGACGAAAATACCTTAAGCACTTTAGGCATGTCTGAGGAATTCTATGGAATGATTGAAAAAATTGGTTAGAGTTCTTTTGTTATTCTAAAATATCTTGCATATGAGAAAATTACAATAAAGTTTCTAAGTTTTGTGAAGACAGAAATATTGCAAGGAAAGAATTGTGAAGAGGGGTTAATTACATTTAGATTGCATAATCTTAATTACAAGCTCACTTTAGTTGAGTTTAATGCAACCTTTGGATTTCCTAGTGGCGGTAAAAGGAATTATTCTAAAGAATTTGATGCTTGGTCCTTTTGGTTCAAATTATCTAAATCAAGTGCTTTTGTCTCATCTGATTCTAAAGAAGCTCATATTCATTACCCTTGTTTTCGATATGCTCACCGACTCATGGCTCATACGATATTTGCTCGGGGTGATAGCAATTCTGCAGTTAGAAAATTTGAATTGTTATTTTTATGGGATATGGTCAATGATGTTCAATTGGATTTAGGCGCTTGGTTGGCTCGTCAGTTTCTAAAGGTATGGAAGGCTTTATCTGGGCAAATAGCAATTGGTGGGTTGATCACCATTATTGCTTTATATCTGAACATTTCTTTGGAGGGTGATAAGGCGATATTAGGAAATTTCAGAATTGATCTAGAAATGTTAATACATAATGAAATGTTGGTTAAAAGGGAGGATCGTTATTGCTTAGTACTGAGTGCTATCACAGACATGCCACCTCAATCTCTTCCAAATCATAAGTTCACGACTATGCGTGGTAAAGATAACTAGATTTTCTCTAAATCTCAATGCCAAAATACCTCTCCTCATGATCCTGCTCCCTCCTCTCACATTCCTTCTATTCCTCGACCTTCTTCTGTTGATACACTTGTTCATCTCCAATAGTCCATTACTGAACTTCAAACTCAACAACTCCAACATTATCAAGAGTTCATACAGTTTCGGGATACTCAAATTTTCCATCAGAAAAATGTGGAACAACTCTTGCAAGAAGTTCTCACCATGCTCCGCTCTCGTCATCGATAATCTTGTGAGTTGTAGCCCCCTAAACTTTTTACTTTCTATACATTGGGGACCATGTAAATATTTAAGCTTGGGGTGTTATTGTGCATGACATCTTTCGTCATTTTAACATTTGCATGTTGCATCTCATGTTTAAATGGAAATGTATCATCTTAGCTTTGAGTTCTATGTTCTGTACAATGACATTTTTTAAGCACATTGTGAATATATATTTCTGATTGCTTGTTGGGAAACTTCACACACTACATAGTGAGACTTGACACCAGAAAACTTAAGGAAGATAATTTTTGAGATGTACAAGATATAAAATATTTTTTGTTAAGTTTCTATGGTGACACTCACTGCATTTGGTTACGGGAGAATTGTCTGTCAATTTTTATTTAAAAAAAAATATTTAAAATTGTCTATCAATTCACTCAATATTTGTTTTTTTTAAATAAAAATTGACAGACAATTTTCTACTAACCAAGTGCAGTGACTGTCACCATACAAACTTAATAGAAAATATTTTCTATCTTGTACATCTTAAAAATTATCTTCCTTAAGTGTCCTGGTGTCAAGTCTCACTATGTAGTGTGTGAAGTTTCCCAAATATATATTCACAGTGTGCTTAGAAAATGTCATTGTACAGAACATAGAACTCCCTCAGAGCTAAGATGATACATTTCCATTTAAACATGAGATGCAACATGCAAATGTAAAAATGATGTAAGATGTCATGCACAATAACACCCCAAGCTTAAATACTTACATGGTCCCCAATGTATAGAAAGTAAAAAGTGTAGGGGGCTATGATGAGTGCATATTTATGTCCATATTTATGCTTTAAAATTAAAATTTTTGATAGAATATTTGTGCTTAAATGATTAATTTGAAGAGGATTTGTAATTATTGGATTTAGAGTGTTTGGAAATAAAAAGGGCTTAAAAAGTGATTTTAATTGCATAAATTATTCTTGGATGTTCTAATATTTATTTGTGCAGCTGAAGTTAGAGTTTTGTTGGTCCAAATTGCAATTTAAAGCCCAAAATCAGATTTTATTTGATAAATAATGACAGATGGGCCAATCAGTCAGTTTTTACCCTTGCACCCCCATATTTCCTACATTCACCCCTCTCTTCTAAACCTGGCCCAAAACTAAGCCCAACAGTAACTCATTCTGAATACACCTCCTAAATTTTCCTATCCACACCCCTCCTAACTAAAAACCACCAGATTACGCCATGTGGCAATCCATCTTACCAAGATCTATCCAACCACAAGTTGCCACCTTACTACCCTTGCCACGTCATCATCACCTTCTCCACCACAGAAACCCTAATTCCGAAACCATGTTGCGCCGCCACCAAACCCTAGCCGCCGACCACCAACATTTTCCTCGCGTTGCCGGAGCCATGGCCGCTGCAGGCATCAACACTGCTAACCACGCCGTCGCACCGCCACCTTCTTCCACGTTCATCTTCGCACCACCATGGTCACACCGTCACCACCATTGCGAGCCCTTCACGCCACCGTCGCAGAGAATCCAGAATCGCGTCGCCATCTCCTTCGAATCGCAACCACGCTGCAACATCCATGGCCATTTTCCTCCATCAACTTTCCTCCATTTTCGCAATCTGCATCAAAGCCAGATCTGCAAGCACAATTCCGAATCGCACTGCCCAATCTCCACCGCATTGATCATCACCATTCATTCATTCACCACTCCACTTCTCTCTCTTTTATTCAACTCCATTCATGGAGAGCTAAGCTCCTAGGGCTATTCTGCTGTAATTTCATTATGGATTCTGAGGTTAAGTGAATTAATGCAATTGTTTATTTTGATTATTGATTTAAGTTATTCTCTCTCTATGTCTTTCATCTTTTTATCATATTAAAAGCAAAGATTTTTGCATCATAATGTGTTTGAATCTACATGCATATTAATTATATGAGTTTTAGGGTTTCTAGGTTTAATTGAGAATCTACTTTGGTTGAATTTAGGAACTTTCATATGATTAAATGGTTTTTACTATCAATTGAGAATGTACTTTGGTTGGTAGTAATAATTTCAACTAAAATCAATTGAGAATTTACTTTGATTGATTAACTTTTAATTTGGTTAAGAGATTTAAGAATGAATATGATTAAACACAATAAACTTGATTGAGAATGTACTTTGATTGAATTTGTTGTGAATAATCTAAAAAGGTTTTGCATTTGATTGAGAATGTACTTTGATTAACTGCATGATCCCATCAAATTAATTAAGAATGTACTTTAATTAATTTGAAACTTAAGCAATAATCAATCGAACAATAATCTGTGAATAACCAATGATGAATCTATTTTGGAAAGCAGTGGAATAGTCTGTTTCTTCATAATTGTTTTTAACTTTCCTCTTTGTTCTACAACATTCTTTAAACATTCTCACTTTTACTCATAAGCATTGCATAACATTCATAAGAGTTAGATATTCGAAAGCAATTCCGTGTTCGTTGGGAGACGACTTAGGGTTACTTTGCCCTATCTACTTTCTTGAATACTACTAGGCAATACTGAAGTTGCCTTGAAAAGTAGTATTAATTTGATAGCTTCAACGACAGCTTATCAGGCTACAACTCACAAGATTACTGATGACGAGAGCGGAGCATGATGAGAACTTCTTGCAAGAGTTGTTCCACATTTTTTTGATGGAAAATTTGAGTATCCCGAAACTGTATGAACTCTTGATAATGTTGGAGTTGTTGAGTTTGAAGTTCAGGAATGGATTACTGGAGAGGAACAAGTGTATCAACAAAAGAAAGCCGAGGAATAGTAGGAATGTGAGAGGAGGGAGCAGGATCATGAGGAGAGGTATTTTGGCATTGAGATTTAGAGAAAATCCAGCTATCTTTACCATGCACCGTCGTGAACTCATGATTTGGAAGAGGTTGAGGTGGCATGCCTGTGATATCACTCATTACTAAGCAATAATGATCCTTCCTTTAACCAACATTTCATTATGTATCAACATTTCTAAATCAATTTTGGAATTTCCTAATATCGCCTTATCACCCTCCAAAGGAATGTTAAGATGTAAAGCAATATTGGTGATTAACCCACCAATTGCTATTTGTCCAGATAAAGCCTTCCCTGCCTTTAGAAACTGACAAACCAACCAAACACCTGAATCCAATTGTACATCATTGACCATACCCCATAAAAATAACAATTCAGATTTTCTAACTGCAGAATTGCTAACACCCCGAGCAAATATCGTATGAGCCATGAGTCGGTGAACATATCGAAAACAGGGGTGATGAATATGAACTTCTTTAGAATCAGATGAAACAAAAGCACTTGATTGAGATAATTTGAACCAAAAGGACCAAGCATCAAATTCTTTAGGATAATTCCTTTCACCGCCACTAGGAAATCCAAAGATTGTATTAAATTCAGCTAAAGTGAGCTTGTAATTAACATTATGCAATCTAAATGTAATTAACCTCTCTTCTCAATTCTTTCCTTGCAATATTTCTGTCTTCACAGATATTAGAAACTCCATTGTAATTTTCTCATATGCAGGATATTTTAGAGTAACAAAAGAACTCCAACCAATTTTTTCCATCATCTCATAAAATTCCTCAGACATTCCTAAAGTGCTTAAGATATTTTCGTCTAAGTAACGCGTAGGCATAATAACTCTCTTGAGTAATGAAGAGTACCTCAACCTCTGTTCTTCATTTTGAAAAGAAATACCACTGGGTTATTTGCAGAAGAACGAGGGCTTTTTTCCTGGACGTTGTTCCACGACTGGTGGCACTGTATTAGGGCGTGCAGATTCAGTAGCAGCGGTGGTCTGTTGCGACATTGAAGCGGAATGCGGCGAGGAAGCCGATGATGTGTTTTGGTGGTCTGGGTCATGGCAGTCCGCCACGGAATGCTGACGGTTTGAACGGAGTGGTGGCGATGGTGTCCCTTGGTCGGAGGAGTCAACATTAACGACTGGATGACGTCGTCCAGAGCGACGCTGGGTCATCGTCTTCTACCGCATAGAATGCGCGGTAGTCTGTGGAGGTTGACGGCATTGGCGGCGCACGCATGTCATGTTGCCGGTGTTGGGTTGCCGCCAGTGTGGTGGAAAGCTGTTGATACGTTATGAAGAAAACCTACAAAGTGTTACGTTTCTTTTCTTCCTCTGTTTTCGTCGTCTTTCTTTTTTTAAAAAAAAATTAAGAAAATTGATTTTCATAAGCACCATGTGATACTGTGAATGAAACACTGGCCCTATCTTTTCCAAAATCTCCTCCTAAATACAACTTTAACAGTTGACCATTTACTTTAAAGCTTCTCTCTAAATTAAGGTCAGAGATTTCAATTGTACCAAAAGTCAACACTTTTTTAACCACACAAGGACCTGACCACCTAGACTTAAGCTTTCCTGGAAACAATTTAAGTCTAGAATTATACAATAATACCTGTTGTCCTGGGTAAACAATTTAAGTCTAGAATTATGCAAATTGCTTATTATGAAAATATAAACCCCCATCACTGATGAATTCTCTAGGTACCCCAAATCTAGAAAAAATGTGTTTCTTAATGAAAGAAACCATCACCCTAGCATCATTTGTTGGTAATGCACTAGCCTGTACCCATTTAGACACATAATCCACAACAACCAAAATATATTGGTTTGAGAAAGAACGAGGAAAGGGCCCCATAAAATCTATACCCCAAACATAAAAAATTTCCACTTCAAGTATGTTGTTCAAGGACATCTCATTTCTTTTTGAAATATTTCCTACCCTTTGACATCTATCACAGTGTTTAACAAAACTATGGGCATCCTTAAAGAGGGTATGCCAGTAAAATCCACTTTGTAAAACTTTAGAAGTTGTTCTTTCAACACTAAAATGCCCCTCATAACCTGATCCATGACAATGCCAAAGAATATTCTCAAATTCATCTTGAGGAACACATCTCCTAATAATACCATCACCACATCTTTTGAACAACAAGGGATCATCCCAAAAATAACATTTAGCAACAAGGGATCATCCCAAAAATAACATTTAGCATCATGTAGAAATTTTTTCTTTTGCTCCGGTAGTTTCCCACATAACTCCTCAACCAATTTGCATATGGACTTCAAGTTGTAGATAACCTAAAAAAAGAAGGTTTGTTATTAATCTAAAAGATATATAAGAAAATTCTTCTTTGTTATTGAGAAATTTGTTTTGTTTCGTTTTACCCTGTTATAGTTCTCACTCTACAAATATGAAGTACAAAGAATGAATGGCAGATGAATAGTTGATTAGTACCTTTTCAGGTAAGAAGACCGGCTTTATTTCTGAATTTGTGTTTTCTTTACTGAAAAGTTTGAGCTTATGACAACGTTCCACGCACAAGTTAATCAGTGCTGAACAGTGCAATTCATGTTCTCCCCCATAAAACCCAAAGACTTTGTAGTTCCGAAAATCTGACAGTGGTTAATTTTGGAAATTCAAATGTTTGTTTCTCCCCTGGAAACAATTTCCTTCAACTCACCACAATTCCAGACCTCAAGGTATTCAAGTTCTTCGAGGCTCATGGCTGTTGAAACTGGAAATATATGTTTCAAGTTTAGACATTCTTGAATCCTTATATTTTTCAGATTTTTTAAATTAAGAATGCCTTTGGGAAAAATTAAATAGAATTTAATGAAAGTTGATCATAGAAAGAATTTTCAGTTTTACGAGAATTAAATAGAATTTTGAATGTAAATAAAATTTTACGAATTCTCAAAGTCCCGAAACAGAATTGGGAAAAATGTAGTATGAAAAGAAAAAGTATTAAAATTGATGTGTATTTGTGAGTAATCCTTTGTAACATAAGTGTAAAGTCTGAATTCTTGGTAATCCTTTGTAGAACATTAATTTCATATTTTCATTTTTTTTCATTTACATGTGCTGATTTCGAAAGATTGCATATATGGAACCAAGTCTTGAATTCAGATATAGGGCAGACCTACAAGAGATATGGCGTCTCTCACTGCAGCGCCGCTCTCCTTTCGCTTACTTGAAAACTCTCATTGTGAATAAATGTAAAATTTCATCAGATGCAGTGCTACCTTTTACTTTACTTTTTTTATTACCTGAGTTGGAAACATTGGAAGTTCAAAACTGTGATTCTGCCAAAACCATATTTGATGTAAAATCTACAACAAAAGACACATCAATTACTGTTCCTCTCAAGAAATTGGTTTTAGGGAAGCTGCCAAATCTGGAAACCGTTTGTAGCGAAGTTAAAGAGACTAATCCAGCTCATCCAAAAGGAACAAATCCTAAGCTTACGTTTCCCTGTGTGACGTCATTGACACTATTGGATTTGCCCAACTTCAAGCATGATACTATATATTGCATTCATGATGATGCAACACCAAAATTTGAGGTTTGCGCTTCTTCTTTTCTCAATAACATACATTCTCACACATGTGCTTTGTAGGAAGGATAATTATATTTAGATAACATTTTTTTACTAATATTTGAAGATTGATTACGGTCAATCTCTTATCAATTATTGACATATTTTTCATTATTTTCTTCCTATAGGAACCCTGTTCATCTGAAATTTAATTTTAAATCAAAATGGTTGCCGCCTTATGGACATATTTCCAATTTTAGAGGCTCTTGATCCAACCAATGTAGTAGCCTCCAATCCTTACAAAGCCACTCGAGAACTCTCGATTGAAGATTTTGAAGCTGGCAAATTGTGAAGTTGGATCGCATGCCATTCCAACTGATGTTTTTCCCAGTTTGAAGAACTTGGAAGAATTGGAAGTTAACAACACAAATGTAGAGACAATATTTGATACAATGAAGGATGAGATAAAGGGATATATTTTGTCATTGAAAAAGATGACTTTAGATAAACTGTCAAAATTGAAACAAGTATGGGAGGATAAGAATCCTCAAGCAATTTTTAACTTTCAAAATTTGCGACAAGTAGATTGTTAATAATTGTGAAATTCTTGAAACACACTTTCCTGTAAAAACATGAAATAAGTTACTGTAAAAAGTTTTCAAGAATTGTTGAAGAGGAGAATGCAATCACAGAAGCAACAACGGAATTTTCATTCCCTCGTTCAACCTCACTGAATTTGTGTATGTTACCACAACTCAGTTGCTTTTATTATGGACTGCCCCCATTTGAAGCATTTAAAGGTGTTATTTTGGGGTGACTTTGAGACATTTCAAATAAGCTAAATTTATAGACAAGTTCTCTCATTTTTTTTTCTCTATTATATAAAGTTAGGTTTTGGTAGGCTTTTATATGAAGAAAAATTTAAATAAATCTCTTCAAAAGTAAAAATTAACTTCTACATAAATTAAAAATAAATTTTACAAAATTTAATATTTGTGTTTTTACAAACTAATCTGTATATAGATTAGTTTTAGCTGGTGAAAAAGTTAGTTTTTATTTATTTTATTTTCCTCTTGTAGAAATGTTTATATATAAAATTTATATTGTATTAACTTATTATTTTACACATTTCATCATTCAAAACCTTATTTATTTTACACATAAGTTAATTTTAATTTACGAAGAACAGTTTTCATTTATTATCTTTAATTTCTATATAAGTAGAGAAATTTATTCAAACAAATAATTAAGATTCAAGCATATCCAAATTGCATATATTTATGTATGTAGTTCATATTTTGTTTTACTTTTATGTAGGAAGAAGAAATCAAAATCCGAGAAGACCACGTGAGAATAAGAAGAACAAAAAGAGAAAAATAGAAAATATTATCTTCATGTAAACGCGAACCACTTTTGGCGCACCAATAAAATAGCGGATGACGCTCAATTTTTATATTTTGTCTCCTTTCGAACTTAATTAGGAACCTCTTAATTTATCTATGTATTGAGATTTAATTAAAGTCCTTTTTATTTATATATTTATAGTAACTTTCAAACCCTAATTTTAGTGTTTCTAAATATGGAGGAGAAGGGGAGACTTTTGTCACACTTTGAAGACTGATCGTGGGAGTTATTCCAGAGTTCTCTCTTCTCTGGTTTGCTATATTTTCATTGTGTCCATGTCCTATCAGGAATTAGACATTTTTTTTTCTATTTGGGTTGATTGAATATTTTTTATAGTCGTTAGGTTTGATATTGAGATTGCAAACGTTAAAAAGTTGTTAAAAAGGAGTGATTAAGATAAGACATAATCCAGAGAGATGAGTTCTGTTGAATTCATGGTAGAAAGACAAGGATAATACGATTATCATAAAATTAAAGGTGGAAGGAGATTCTTGTTGAGATTAAACAAACACTTTCAGTTACAAGCTCAGATTTTGTATATAAGACTGTAAATCATACCATTTGTTATTAATGAAAATTTAAAAGAGTATCATTCAGTACCTCGTGTCTTCTCTCTCCTCCTTGATATTTGCTCTCTGTCACTCTGGTGTGTCCTGGACGGTGTTCGGTGGTTGAAGCGGTGGAACCCTAGCAGAGCAATCATCTCTGCTTCCCTCTTGAAATTTCACGCGTTCCATTTCTTTCTCTCTGATCACGTGGTGTCTCTGTTTTTACTTCACAGACTTTTGTTTTGTGGATTTTCCATTCTTACCCCTCAGTTTTAATATGGTATCAAGAGCAAGATTGTGAATTCTGGTGCAAGAAGTGGGTGTGTGAACTTCATTTGGTGGTGCGTGTATCCAGAGAAGAAGAAGAAGGTGACTTTGGCTGAAGGAAAATCAAAGAACCTTCAAGAACGTGTGTAAGGTTGTGATGGCAAACTTTGGAGGCATACAGGGTCCATTGCCCATGTTTGATAACAATTTGAAGATTGGCGTATCAAGATGCAGGTTGTGTTTTGCTTTCAAGATGTTCTGGAGGTAATTGAAGAAGGGTTGCTTGTGCTGAGTGAGAAAGCGACCTAAGAAGAAAAGAAAGAACACAAATTATGGCTAAACTTGACAGTAAAGCCAGGTTTCTGATGTACCAGTGTGTTAGCCAGAAGATTTTCAACAAAATCTCAAGTGACGGTACTGCAAAGGAGATCTGGGGTATTTTGATGAAGACTTACGGTGATGGAGATAGAAACAGGAACGTAAAATTGCAAGCCTTGAGAAAGCAGTTTGAAATCTTGATCATGGAGGAGAATGAAAGTGTAGCCGAATACTTTGATAAGGTGCAAGAATTGGTAAATAGAATGAAGGCTTACGGTGATAAGATGATTGATGAATACATTGTGGATAAAATTTTGAGGACCCTAACACCCATATTTGATTATGTTGTGGCTGCCATTGAAGAGACTCGAAGAAAGGAGAATATTAATGTTGAGGAGTTGTTGCATTCATTAGAAGCTCATGAGTTACGCCTCAATGAACGCAAACAGTGCCAGGAGCAGGCTTTGCAAGCCAGATCTCAGTAGAAAGGCAAGAAGGGGTCCAAGAAAGGTGGAAAAGGTAGCAAGAAAGGCAAAGATTCACAGGACCAGCAAGGAGAAGAGTTCAGTGAATCAGGTAAAGTGAAGAATCAGAAGAATGGTGAATGGAAGTTCGACAAAAAGAAGGTTAAGTGCTTTAATTGTCAGAAACTTAGTCATTATGCCAAGGACTGCTGGAGTGGTGACGGTGCTAAGAACAAACCAAAGAAGAAGGCCAATCTAGCCCAGGAGGAGGAATCAGATGAAGAGCCAGTGATGTTGATGGACAAAACCGAGGGAAATTCATCAAAAAATGATGTATGGTATCTTGATTCTTGGTGTTCTACCCATATGACAGGTAGAAAGGATTGGTTTGTGGGGATTAAGGAGGTTGCACAAGGGAAGATCCGCTTTGTAGATGACAGAAGTTTGAATGCAGAGGGGTCAGGCAGAGTTGTTCTAAGGGATGCAGGTGGAAAAGAAGTAATAATTGAGGAGGTGTTGTATGTTCCAGGATTGAGATCAAACCTGTTGAGCTTGGGGCAGCTGCTGCAGAAAGATTATGTGATGAAAATGGAGAATAACACTCTCAGCATTTTCAATCAACAGAAGAAATTGGTGGTGCAGGCTCAGTTGTCAAAAAACTGTACCTTTAGAGTGGTGATGAGTGCAGTAAAGCATCAATGCTTCACTGCATCAGAAAGCAAGGAGGAATGGGTTTGACACTTACGGTTTGTGCATCTAAACTTTAGAGATTTGTCATTACTGGGGCAGAAAGAGAAGGTGAGTGGTTTACCTAAGGTGGAGATTCCAAACACTATGTGTAAGGAATGTGTTCAATGTAAACAAACAAGAGGCAGGTTTTAGAGGAATCTACTACCCCAGAGATCTGTAGAAAAATTGGGAGTAATCTATTCAGATGTATGTGGTTCGATTCAGGTTGAGACTCCAGGAGGCAGCATGTATTTTCTGCTGTTCATTGATGATTATACCAGGAAATGTTGGGTATATTTGATAAAGAGAAAGGGAGAAGTACTGCAGGTTTTCCAAAAGTTCAAAAAATTGGTTGAAAGGCAGTGTGGACAAAAGATCAAGGTATTGAGGACATATGGAGGAGGTGAGTACACTTCCATTGACTTCAAGAACTTTTGTGAGGGTGAGGGGATTGTGCATGAGGTTACCCCTCCCTATACGCCACAACATAATGGTGCAGCAGAGAGGAAGAACAGAACTTTGTTGAACATGGTAAGATGTATGTTGAAGAGTAAGGGATTGCCCAAGGACTCGACACCAACCCGTGTGGATGACCGATTATGAAACCAATTTGGTTGCAGAAGAGGAAAGTTTGCTAGCAATGTTGACAACCGATTGTAAGGATCCTCAAACCTTTGAGGAAGCTAGTACAAGTCAAAAATGGAAGGAGGCCATGGACGCTGAGATGTAAGCAATTGAAAGAAATAACACATGGGATTTAGTTGATCCACCTGAAGGCGTACAACCCATAGGTGTGAAATGGGTTTTCAAAACAAAGCTCAATGAAAAGGGACAGGTAGATAAATATAAAGCCCGCTTAGTAGCAAAAGGATATGCTCAAAAATATGGGATCAACTATACAGAAGTCTTTGCTCCTGTTGCTAAACTTGATACAGTGAGAGTATTGTTAGTTGTGGCTGCTCAGAATGCGTGGGAAGTATTTCAGCTTGATGTAAAGAGTGCTTTCTTGCATGGTGAAATTCAAGAAGAAATTTGCGTTCATCAACCTGCTGGTTTTATCAAGAAAGACAAAGAAAAACAAGTATACAAGTTGAGGAAGGCTCTATACGGGCTCAAGCAGGCCCCACGAGCCTGGTATAGTAAAATTGAAGCATATTTTGCCAAGGAAAAATTTACACGTTGTCCGAGTGAACACACCTTGTTCACGAAACAGGTTAAAGGTAGTATTTTAATAGTTAGCTTATATGTGGATGATTTGATATTTACTGGAAATAACAAAGCTATATGTGAAGAATTTAAACACTCAATGCAGTTGGAGTTTGACATGACAGATTTGGACAAAATGAAACATTTTTTGGGAATAGAAGTTATATAGAATGAAGCAGGCATCTTTATTTGCAAAAGACAATATGCACGTGATATCCTAGCATGCTTTAATATGTTGAACAGCAACCCAGTACGAAATCCCATGGTACCGGGAACAATTTTATCCAAGGATGAAGCAGGAATTCTAATAGATGTTACACAGTTTAAACAAGCTATTGGCAGTCTCATGTACTTGACTGTCACGCATCCAGATTTGATGTTTGGAGTCAGTTTACTTAGTAGGTATATGGCCAATCCCAAGGAGTCACATTGGACAGCAACAAAACGAATTCTCAAGTATTTAAAAGGTACTACTGAATATGGTCTCTTCTATCAAAAGGGAGGAAGATGAGCTTCACTACCTATAGTGACAACAACTATGCAGGGGATTCAGATGATAGGAGAAGCACTACTGGTTCAGTGTTTATGATTGGAACTGCAGCAGTATCATGGGCTTCAAAAAAACAGCTTGTGGTAAGCCTTTCTACCACTGAGGCTGAATATATTGCTGCAGCATATTGTGCTTGTCAATGTATTTGGCTCAAACGAATCCTAGAGCATCTTGGAATAGAAAGAAAAGAAACTACTGAGATTCTCTGTGATAATAGTTCTACTATACAACTGTCCAAGAATCCTGTTTGCCATGGTAGGAGTAAACATATTGCAGTAAGGTTCCACTTTCTCGGAGATTTAGTTAATGATCAAGTTATTACATTGAAGTACTGCAATACAAATGAGCAAGCAACTGACATTATGACAAAAGCCTTGAAGCTTGATCAGTTTGAAAAACTCAAACGTATGCTTGGAATGCTGGCATTGAATGAAATAAGCTAAAGCTTAAGGGAGGGATTGTTAGTTATTTTAACGTGTTAATAAACAGTCCTATTTTATAGGATTGAGTGGGTCAAGTTAGTGGCTTAGTTTTCGCCTAAATTAGTGGCATCAATTTCGTGATTTTTTGTTCTGTTATTATTCTGTTTTGTCCAGAGTCTGTAAAGCTTATAAAAGCTTCTTTCGTATGGCTGAATAAAGTATGCAATCTTTTCACATATTCACTGTGTCATCTGTGTTTATTAAAACTTAACAATTGTAAATCGTTGGAAACGATAGTGGTTGGGATAGAGATGGAGGTCACCTGATTGAAGATAATGAAGTAGAGGAGGAAGGAGAACGTGAAGGTAATGAAGATGATGATGAAGAGGAGGAGGGACAAAATGAGAGTGAAGACAAAGAAATCGATGATGATGATGATGAAGACAAAGAAAAAAAGGATGAAGCTAAAACTAATGCTGAAGGTGGTGGAGATGAAGGTGAAAATGAAGGTGGAAATGATGCAAAACATGGTATGGAGAAGGAGAAGGAGGGAGATGGTGCAGGTGAAGATGACAAGAATGAAGCTAAAGCTAACGCTAAAGTTGAAGGTGATGGAGATGGAAATGAAAATGAAAATGCAGGTGATGGTGTAAACGATGGAAATGAATGTGAAGATGAGATTACATCCAAGAAGCTTGAGAGATTGACTCTTAGATCATTACCAAAACTTAGAAGCTTTTACAGTGGGATTTCCACTTTGAATTTTCTATCCTTGGAAGAAGTGTCGTTTAGCAAATGCTGCACTATATTGGTTTGGGCTAGGCATTGTGCACTTAGAAGCCCAATACGTATTTGGCCCATCAGTTTGGAAGAAAGGCTGATGATGTTGTGTCTGCTTGGCATTTGTGCAAGTGTAGACAGAGTTAGAGAGAGAAGCGTCAGAGATTCTCTCTGATGAGAGGAGGAGCACGAAGCAAGCTTCGGTGGCCGGAGGAGCTCCGATACGGCGGCGGTCGCTCACGTCACAGAAGACAAAGTTGAAGATCTTGATACAGTGAGTAAGAAAAACCTCTTCTTTATTATTTGAGTAAACATACAAAATCATAGAGTATTGTGTTTCTGATTGAGGGAAAAGGGGAAAGAGGAACTCTGTATATATAGAGTTCCAAAGGGGGAGAACGGAAAACTGAAAAACTAAAATAACAACCCACTGTTTAAACAAAGCAGTGAAGAACTGTTTTAACAGAACAGTTAAGAGAATCGAAGGATTCTCAATACCCTCCCCTCAAGTTGGACTGTGTATATTAACCAGTCCAAGCTTGTGAATGATGTGTTTGAAGTTGACGCGATGCGGAAATTTGGTGAAGATGTCGACCAGCTGTTCATCGGAGCGCACAGGGAGAAGATGTAGAAGTCCTTCCTGGATCTTCTCACGAATAACGTGACAGTCAAGCTCAATGTGCTTGGTCCGTTCATGAAAGCTCTGGTTATGAGTTATGTGGCGATCAGACTTGTTGTCGCAGTATAAGACAGACACTCCAGATTCTTCAATTTGAAGATCTTCAACTAAGTAGTGGAGCCATTGTATTTCACATACAGTGGCAGCAAGGGCTCTGTATTCAGCCTCAGTAGATGATCTGGAAACGGTCTTCTGTTTCTTAGGCTTCCAGGAAACAAGTGATGTCCCAATAAAGACACAAAAACCTGTAGTTGATCTTCTAGTGTTAGGACAACTTGCCCAGTCAGAGTCACTAAAACCTTTAGGTGCATGGGAGAATCAGCAGGGAAAAACAAGCCTTTACTAGGAGTATATTTGATGTATCTGAGCACGTGCTGAGTAGCCCGATAATGGTGTTATGTAGGAAATTGCATGAACTGACTAAGTAAGTTGATAATATAACATAGATCAGGTCTAGTGTTTGTAGGGTCCAGGATCATTAAGTTGGCTTTCCAATTTGTACAAAGGACTTGTGTCTCTGAGAAAGGGTGTAGTAGAGGGTTTGCATCCTTCCATTCCTATTTCCTCAAGTATGTTTAATGCATATTTTCTTTGGCACAAGTGAATTCCCTTTTTAGACCTAGCCACTTCAAGTCCAAGGAAGTACTTGAGGTCTCCAAGATTCTTTATGCGAAATTTATTGTGTAGGAGCTCTTTGATGTAATTGATTTCTTTTAAGGAATTTCCTGCCAACACAATGTCATCCACATATACAAGTAATGTAATGAAAGAAGCACCAGTTCTTTTGGTAAATAATGAATGATCAGATTTAGATTGTTTATATTTAACAGAGATTAGATAAGAGGATAATTTTTCAAACCATTGTATGCTTGCTTGTTTCAAACCATATAGGGATTTAGTTAGTTTGCAAACCTGTCCCTTTGTATGAATACTTAGTCCTGGAGGTGGTTGCATATAAACCTCTTCATTGAGGTCACCATGAAGAAATGCATTGTCCACATCCAATTGGTGTAGAAACCAATTATTTGAGGCAGCTAGAGCTATCAAAAGTCTAACAGTGGTGAGTTTCGCAACAGGGGAAAACGTGTCAAGATAGTCTATCCCTTCCTGTTGGGTATACCCTTTTGCCACTAACCTAGCCTTATGCCTTTCAATGCTTCCATCAGCTCTATATTTAGTTTTATATACCCACTTGCATCCTATAGGTGTTTTTCCTGATGGCAGTTGAGTTAAAAACCAAGTATTGTTGTCCTGCAAAGCTTTAATTTCTCTCTGCATTGCTTCTATCCATTCCCTTTTGTCTTTAGCTTCATTGTAAGTCCGAGGCTCCTTATTTCCAGTGATAGCCATGATATATTTGGAGTGTTTCTCTTACAAATTATCACAGCATAGTAGATTAGTTATCGGATAGGGAGTTTTGAATTTATTTTTAACAGTCAAGGATTGGTTCACCTGGTGGATGTAGTCTTCAAGATAGGTAGGAGTCTTTCTAACCCTTTCTGGTCTTCTGTTTCTGTAGTTTTCCTGACTGTTATTTGTGATAGTAGGATTCTGCAGTTCTTCCTCCTGATTAATTTCTTCATGCTCATCAAGATGGTCTTCATTAGTAGGATGATAATCTTTAGAGAAATCAGTTAAGAACTCATCTTCATCTTCCTCATTGTCAATGCTTTGCTTATTATCTTGAAAATTCTTATAAGGCAAACTTTTTCATGAAATATGACATTTCTGCTAACAAAGAGTTCTTTGGTTTTTATGTCTAATACAATGTAGCCCTTGACACCACTTTTATACCCCAGGAACACTCCTTTTCTAGCCCTAGGATCCAACTTGTTTCTATTGTTTTCAAGTGTAGAAGCAAAACATAAACATCCAAAAACTTTGAGGTCTAAGTAAGTGGGGGACAAATTATAGAGTATGTCATAGGGAGTCTTATGTCCTAGACTAAAAGAAGGCAATCTATTTATCAAGTATACAGCATGTCCAATAGCATAAGATCAATAAACTTTGGGTATGTTTGAATGAAAAAGAAGACTATGTGTCACATTGAGTATATGTTGATGTTTTCTTTCAACCACAGAATTCTATTCTGGTGTCTCAACACAACTTTTCTGATGAATAATTCCGTGCATATCATAAAAACTGACACAATTAAATTCTGGTCCATTGTCGGATCTAATGATTTTTATCATTTTCTTAAACTGATTCTTGATTTTATTGACAAAATTTTGTAGTAAGTCTTTGGTTTGTCCTTTATTACTCATTAGAAAGACCCATGTGTGTCTGCTATAATCATCAACTATACTAAGAAAGTACATGTGCCCATGAACAGAGACAGTATTTAATGGCCCCCAAATATCACAATGAATAACCTCAAAACATTCAGTAGTAACAGATAAGCTCTTTGTAAAAGGCAACTTGTGTTGTTTTGCATAATGGCAAGTATCACATACAATATCAGTATTAGTCTTAACATAAGGAAACATTTCACATATGTGTTTTACAACATGATGTCCAGGGTGCCCTAGTCTAAGGTGCCACAGATTAACATCAGTCTTTTTAAAGGAGAAAACAGTCTTGGCAATATCTCTTTGTTCTGGTTTAGAGAAATCTTGTAAGTAATAGAGACCATTCCACGATTTAGCACGTCTTCAATGAAAGATTCTCCCTTATCTGACAATTCTCATAAGAAAAAGTTAGATTACAATCTAAGTCTTTGATAAGGCTTTGAACAGATATTAGATTGAAACAAAAATTAGGTATGTAAAGAACATGAAAAATGATAAAATTCTCAGAAAGCTGTACAGTTCCAGCATATTCAGCAGTAATGGTAGTTTTATTTGGTAATTTGATGGAAATAGGTTTAATTTTGTGAAAAACAACAAAATTGGATATGTCATGAGTAACATGGTCAGTAGCATCCGTGTCGATAATCCAGGAAGAATTACCTGGTTTATTTTCAGTTTCTTTCCTCTGAACTTGATTAACTTTGTGAACGGATGACTCTTCAGCCTTATCAATCATTTTTAGAAGCCTCTGCATCTGTTCTGGCGTGAAGAGATTGATATTATTGCTACTGCCGGTCTGTTCTTGTATCTTCAAGTTGTTTTCAGAGTCAGTGTTGCTCTGACTAACATTAACAGAGTTCCAATCACTTTTTCTTTCTTCTTTCTTGTACCATGGGGGGTATCCGTGCTTAGAATAGCACTCATCAACAGTGTGATTCATCTTATTACAATAAGAGCATTGCTTACCATAATTTGGGTTTCTGCCCCTACCTCTGCCTTGTGCACTAGTTCCAGCAAAGCGTCCTTGATTCCTCCAGTTCTGGTCTGGTTTCCAGTGATTGCTCTTATCAGCAACATTTGCCAGAAGTCTAGTTTCTGTAATACACTGCTTTTCCTGTCTTTCTTGTTGAATGATCAGAGAGAAAACACGGTTGACATGGGGCAAAGGATCCATTAAAAGAATCTGCGTTCTAACGGTATTGTGCGATTCATTCAATCCCTTCAAAAAGCAAATCACATGTTCCATTTCCCTATATTTCAACATAACCTTGGACAAGTCACAGTGGCATGGAGTCTCACAAGTGCAGACAGGAATAGGTCTTAAAGACTCTAATTCTTCCCATAGTATCTTTAGGTCAGTGAAAAATTGACTGACTCCTCGTTCCCCTTGCTTAATTGAATGTATGTCTTGTAGTAAATCTGAGATTTTGAAATAATCTCCTTTGGAAAACCTCTCTTTAAGCTCATCCCATAGCTCGTTTGCTTCTTCAACGTAGATGATGCTCTCAGCAATGTGTGGAGATAAGGTCTTCGTTATCCATGACAGTATCATCACATTACATCTTTCCCAGGTGTCATATGTAGCATCTGTTTTCAGGGGTTTCTTTTTGGACCCGTCTATGAATTTAATTTTTTTTTTCGAAAGCAGAGCCCTCCTCATGGCTCTGCTCCAGGACGAGTAGTTATTCTCGTTGAGAGTTTGTGTAATTAAAGTCAAACCTGGGTTTTCTCCCGGGTGTAGATAGAATGGGCTTGCAGGATTGGAGGATTGATATGATTGAGCCATGACGACATAAAGACTCCAAGAAGACAGCAAAAAGAAACCAAGAAACCATCCCAAGAAGAGTTGAGAAACAGCAGCGATGGCAACGGAAGCAGAGCAGGTACTAGACCTGCTCTGATACCATATTGGTTTGGGCTAGGCATTGTGCACTTAGAAGCCCAATACGTAGTTGGCCCATCAGTTTGGAAGAAAGGCTGATGATGTTGTGTTTGCGTGGCATTTGTGCAAGTGTAGACAGAGTTAGAGAGAGAAGCGTCAGAGATTCTCTCTGATGAGAGGAGGAGCACGAAGCAAGCGTCGGTGGACGGAGGAGCTCCGATACGGCGGCGGTCACTCAGGTTACAGAAGACAAAGTTGAAGATCTTGATACGATGAGTAAGAAAAACCTCTTCTTTATTATTTGAGTAAACATACAAAATCATAGAGTATTGTGTTTCTGATTGAGGGAAAGGGGAAAGAGGAACTCTGTATATATAGAGTTCCAAAGGGGGAGAACAGAAAACTGAAAAACTAAAATAACAACCCACTATTTAAACAAAGCAGTGAAGAACTGTTTCAACAGAACAGTTAAGAGAACCGAAGGATTCTCAATACACTGCAAAACTTTTCTGTCTCGATGACAAAATTTCAGAGAAATTAAGAGTGAAAATAGATGACTGTAAACGTGGTATGAATTTTGTGAAAATGCAACAAATGAGGCTGAGGCATCATGAGTAAGTATATGACGACAGATTCCATTGACTTGTAAGTATAAATATGATTAGCTTATTCTCATGGGGACATGTTGAATTAGTTATATAATCATGCTGAATTAGCATTGTATAAGAATAGATTAAAATGATAAGTTATTTTTAGAAATATTTTTAAAAATTAAATACATGACAGTGTGATAGTATTTATAATACAATGTTTTTAATGAGACATTTGTGGGATTGAATTTTCAACTTTGAATGAATTAGTATTTGTCAAATCTTTTTGCTTAAAAAAGTGATTTATAAAAGCTTCCTAGCTATACGTGAAAGATCACATATAACATATATCACTCTCTAGATCACCAAAAAGCTTTGGATTTGAGTTCCTACCATTACTTCAACTCATTTATTTACACTGAAACTCTCAACTCAAAAAATCCAGTTATTTTCTAAAGTAGTATTAACCTAAGAAATAGTTTAGATGTATTATTATATTCATGAAATCTAATTTAGTTTGTATATCCTCTTATAATTACTTTATTTCTTTAGAAAATAAATCATTACATCTTCTATCATGATTTTTTAAATGTTTTATTATCATTTATTAATATGAGAATATAGAATAATATGTAAGAATATCAAATAATATCTCATATTATTTAATAGTATCTAATATGTTTTTTAATTAAATAATTATTAATCAAATCTTTTAAATTATATAACTAACAAATCTTTTAAATTATTTTTAAAATTATACTAATAAATTTTACTTAATTTAATACTAGTACAAAACAACATTTCTCAAATTATTACTACGTTAAATCCTCTTCTATATTATAATAATATCTAATTTAAAATAAATTATTACTATATTCAATTATATTCCTGAACAAATATACATTTGACAAATATAATTCTACAAAAACTTTCTACAACTACAAATAGTTTCATCTTTCTTATTTTTTTTTATTTCAGTGCTCTATTTTAGAAAAATTAAAAGAAAAAAAAACTTAAGAATTCGGTTTCTCCAAAAATTGAATATCGAGGGATATTCTAGTATAAAATGATCAAAAGTGAAATTCAGATATCTAAAAAAGTATGCTCTATGTGCAAATTAAAAGGCAATATGTGTCATTTGCTAAAAGAAAATTGTAAATGGCGCTCGCCTCCAAAATCCGTAGGACCCAAGATGCCACTCACCGCGACAATTGGAGAGCCGCTCTCTCCGAGTTCATCTCCACACTCATCTTCGTCTTCGCTGCCTCCGGCTCCACCATTGCCGTCAAAAACCTCACTGACGACGGGCCCACCGCACTCGTCACCGTCGCCGTTGCCAACGCCTTCGCCTTCTTTGTCGCCGTCTCCGTCAGCACAAACGTTTCCGGCGGCCACGTCAACCCCGCAGTTAGCTTCGCCGCCTTTATCTGCGGCAACCTTACCTGGCTCCGCTGCATCTTCTTCTGGATCGCGCAGATCCTCGGCTCCGTCATCGCCTGCTTGCTCCTCAAGTTCACCTCCGGCGGACAGGTACAATTAGCGTTACAATAACCATTACTGTGGGGTAGACCAAATTGACAGTCTACTCAAAATTCAATTCTATTTGTATATTATGATTTGAACTTATTTATACTTAGTTTATTCCATGAGATAAAAGAGGTTGAGTTTCGCTATGGTGCATGACAGAGAATTCCAGTTTTTGAACTTTCGAGTGATATGAAAGTGGAAAACGCTTTAGTGTTGGAGATGGTGATGACGTTTGGGTTGGTGTACGCGGTGTATGCTACCACCGTTGACCCCAGGAGCAGAAGGAACGGTTTGGGAGCGATAGCACCACTTGTGATTGGCTTAGTCGTTGGGGCAAATAATTTGGTAGGTAGCCCTTTCGATGGGGCCTCCATGAACCCGGCTTTATCGTTTGGGCCTGCCCTGGTGGGCTGGAGCTGGGAAAACCATTGGGTTTACTGGGTTGGGCCTCTCGTAGGCGGTGGGATTGCTGGATTTCTTTATGAATTGGTTTTTGTTAGTTACGACCGTCAGGTTCCGCAGAGGTTACCATAGTTATTATTTTGTCTAATGAATATTTACTTGTGTATGAATGATCTTGGTTTATGCATGAACCTAGTACTTGGTTGGTTTCCTCTTTCCTTTGTTGTGTTACATTTCATGGTATAGCTCTTTGCAGGAACATTGCATTGGATGTAAATTTTCACAATTTTTTTGTGATGTGTTCAACAGTTCAGGATTTGTTGACTCTAACGCGTCTTGTATTGCTGTTTAAGTTTAGAGAAAAATTTGTTTATTTTTCAAAAGGTGATGACAAAATAAACAATTATTTCTTCAAAATGAAGTAGCAAACTAAAACGTTTGCATCATAGTCACAAAAGTCTGAACCATGGCCAATTCCAGATTCTTAAAGCGCTTTTGAAAACCATTAACCTGCAATTTTCTTGGATGTGACTGAATTGATGTCACATGTGCATGGGACGCTAAAGTTATGTCAGTTTAGCTGACGTTAATTGTTCACTTACTTTTAAATTGATTTTTTAATTAAAATCATATATGTCTGCTAAATGCATTTTTAATTTTAAAATTGATTTAATTTAGGGTGGAGGTTAAATAAAATCAGTTTTTGATGCTAATTTAATTTGTATAAGTTTGGCCAACATTAATTACGGTAATTTCAAATAAAAAGTTTCTTTTCAATAATGCCTTCATCTTGATTAAAATGAACTACAAACAAAAGAAAATAGATAAAAAAAATTGTAATGAATAAAAAGGAGTATAAATAAAATAGATAAGTGTAAGAAAATTTATAAAAAAGAGAGCTAAAGATAAAATTTATAAAAATTAAGATTTAATTAGATTAAAGTAACATATGATAAATTTTAGATTAATATTTAATATAAATTATAATTAATTAAACTATTTACTTTTATAATTTGTTGTTGCTTAAAACAAAATCAAGTTTTTGCTTAAAGCAAACTTAAATTTCGTAGTTCACATCAAATCCCATTTCCTAAATTTGATCCAATTCTGAAAGTCTAGGTTTATTTCTCAACCTTACATCAATGCTTAGAACCCCACGTTTCATTGATACATGTAAACGAAGATTAAAAGAAATTGACAATTGGGAGAAAATAAAATTAAAATTTTATAAAAGAAGTATAATAATGTCTCAACTTATTATTTGTGCTAACATATTTATGATGAATTTAGTATATTTAATTTTTCACCATCTAAGCACTGTAACATGTAAATCTAAGTATTCCAATATGGAAATTTAAGTCATTGTCTTCCATCTAAATACTCTAATATCATTTTCCCTAAAATTTTAATTTTCATAGCCGAATTGCAATAATTTATTTAAAATAACTTGTTTATTAATGAAAACTTATAATTACAGACTATATTTGTAATAATTAATGACTATACAAAATATTTATTATTTTAGAAACAATTTTGTTGCTGTATAATTAAGATATAATCATAAACTATTTTTTTTTACTATTATTTATTCCAATAACTAAATTTTGGTCGGTAAAAAGAATAAACTTAGGAACTAATTTTTTTGGTTTCTGATCCGCATGGTCCAATACTGTTCTTACAATAACGTGGCGGAAATTATCAAGTAATTTCTTGCAAACAGTTGATCAAAGGTAGAGGACGGATCATAAAGTAATTCCGAATACTGCAATTAAATTTAATCCTTTCTTCTTGCCGGAAGCTAGAAGGACTTCGATCATTATACTTTGGATAATGTATGAAATCTGTATATATAATTTTCATGTTATTTTTATATGTTTTGACTTTTGAGTTTAAGATTTTTAAGTTTTATTAAACTTGTATATGTACCAAAAGTTAACTTATATTTTTTTGAATTATAATATACATATTTGCAATTTTTTTAATTTTAATTCTAATTTTTATTAAAGATTAACGTGTGATAAACATTAACTTGACTTATAAAAGTCAGGGAGTCTAAATTCTATATGGAATAAAAAAGAAAAAACGGAATTGTATATAAAGATAGAGATCTATTAATTTATTATTTTAAAAATTTTAAATAGATAAAGATGTTAATTTTTTATATGATTAGACTTGGGTATTATTTATATTTATGAGATCACATGAAAAATTTCAAAATGTATTTGAGACAATAATTTATTTTAAATTAAAATATTTGAACAATATCGTGATGGTGAGAGTTTATATTTCTTTAAGTTTATAGATATTTTATAAACTGTGAAATTGTTAAAGGAGTGTTACACCCATCCCTTAGTATTATGATTGGTAATTTAAATAAAAACATAATAAAGAGGTACAATTGTAAGGACATATTGCGAAAAATAGAAATCTGAGATAAATTTTTCTTAACACTAGTTCCCAAAATCGTTTTTGTCTTACGCTCATGTCTAAGAGCTTCTTTTTAATTCATATTTTGTTATCCCTATGCTCCTAATATGCATCTACATTAACATTAACATAGGGCTCAAATGTGAACAATGATAAAAATTGTGTACTAGAGATAATTATTATGACAACATGAAGATAAAATTAACAGCAAATGAATACATGCACACATAATATTTTCTTTTTAACCAGCATAACCACACGTACGAATACAATCAATATTTAGTGACAAAGTTCTTGACTTCACCTTTACTCAATATTCATGACCCTGTTCATCACTTTTAATCTCATATTACATACTACAAATAATAATGTATTTCTTCTTCAACTAGACGGAACAACACAATTCTTTTAAGCACACTCAGTTGTATTAAAATATAGGGACACATTCATCTTTAACTAAGTAGAACAACACAGTTTTTTCTTTTTATCTTCATCCACTCTTCATGCCTTCAATCTCCCCTTAATTACTGCGATCTGGACAAATTATAAAAGCAATTACATGCATTCATAAAATTTATTATAAAAGAAACATGAATTTAATTATAAGAAGTATAAGTAGCATTAAGTGAATTCCATGCTATAAGTACAAGTCTCATTCTTTATCGAACAAACATTAAGACTTAAAAGTATGTGTACCTCTTCTTCAGAAGTTCTGCGCACAGCATCATTAAGATCATTCTCCTTTCGGGGTCTCGCATCTTCTGAATAATACCACTTTATCAAATGATCTATTTTGTTGACTGCGCTGAAAGTTCTCATGGAGCTACACTCGATGACGTCGACTTCCTTCAAGGATGGAAAACTTAAAGTGAAATTACCAGCGTAAAAGCACCTCAGCTCTTGTAATCTTTTAAGCTTCAAAATCTGAAGCCGCTCAAATATAATTTCTTCATCCTCATCAGATTCATCTGCAACAATAGCAATCAATCTCTCGCAGTCTTCCACTTCCAGTTTCCGAAGATCTTTGGCTACTGATGCTGGAAACACGCTTGTAAGCTCTTTACATTTCGTAACATGTACTTGTCGTAGATGATGAATTCGTAGAATTCCATGAGGATCTTTATTCCAAACGTTCTTTAGATTTGACAAGTTGGATAAAGTCAATTTTCCCAGAGGAAGAGTAATTAATGTGTCTTTTGTTGTGCATTCGACATCAAATATGGTTTTTACATAATCACAATTTCGAACTTGCAATATTTCCAATTCAGGTAATAAAGGAAGTAGGTGAAAGGGTAGCACTGCATCTGATAAAAACTGGCAGTCATCCACAATCAAAGTTTTCAACTTACTGAAACAGAGGTCGGGGACATGCAGTGAGCCATGCCATATCTCTTGTAGTCTTGGCCCTCTTTTGAGATTTAGGTAGTAAAGCTCTGAAATCTGCACGTTCAAAACAAAATATAAAAATATGAAACTAATTATTCACAAGTATCAATGATATGCATGTGGTAGAAACAAGAATGACAAAAATTGACATTGAGACCAACCGACTACCTTACAAGATACAAACATGAACTTAAAATCCAAGCGAAGATATAAAGTCTGCGAGAAGTCTTTTACACTCTTATGAGGAGGCATGGAATGCCAAAAGAAGGGAAAGACATTTTAGTTTGAATGTGAGAATTTATAATTAATTTAAACAGTGTTATGTTTCTTTGATTTTCAAACTTATTTATTAATTCACAATTTGATATTTGATGTTTATAAAGACTAGATGGAATTAAAGAGTGTATAAATAGTTTGGATCTTAATTTATTTCTTTGTCCAATTATATTGTTATTTTAAATTTTTAATTATTATTTTTATAATATATTTTTACGAAATAAATAAATATTTTGATTTGGCTATTATAAATAGACGAGTTTAGTTTGTACTAAAAATGAATGTATAAAATAAATTAGAATCATAAAATCTCATGAACAAAAGAATGAAAAACAAAGAAAGAGGGAAACCAGAAGAGATGGCAGGAAAAGAAGTTATTGTATATATGTATAGAAAAGGAAAAGAACAGCTAGGCAAGGAAGAACTAAAAACTGTTATGCAGTGATACTGTGAGCAGCTAGGCAAGGAAGAACAGAGAGCTTACCACATACATAACGAAATGTGTTCTAAGATGCTGTATTGTAACGACAAGAATCATAACAAAATTTAAAAACACATACCTTTCTCCCAAATTCCTTCTGCATAGTAGAGTAGAGATCAGTTTCCAATGAACTATTACGGTAATTAATACGCACTTGGCACAACTTGTCTGCTTTTAGCGTACTTGGACATAAAGTTACCATCTCATTGCAATTACTTACTGATAATTCTTCTAAGCATGGGAAACTTAAACTCCCTCGATAGAACCATAGCAGATTCAATAACCTATAAAGTCTTAAACAACTTAGTTGCGAAAATATTATCTCATCCTCACGTGATTCCTTCCTTTCTTTAGATACTATTTCTTCAATTGATTTACACTCTTGTATCTCCATTGTTTGAAGTCGACCTAAACTTTTGGCTGTTGAGGATGTGAACAAATATGATAAGCCATCACAATTTTTTACTTTTAAACATGTCAGATTTGAAAAAGACACTGTGTATGTTACCAGGTTTTCCAAACTGGAACATCCAATGACTTCAAAAGTTTCTAGATTTCTGACAAAGGGCTCAGTCCAAAAGTTTTCTAACCCAATGGAAACTAGCTCTTTAAGGGATTCCAAGCTTAATTCTTTCAATTGTAAAAGAAGTTCAGTATTATTAGGTCTTTGATGGCAGAAAATCACCTTGAATGAACAACTCCACACCACAAGCTTCTTTACATTTGGCAACTGTTGTAGAAATCCATATTCCGGAAATTCATCACACTCAATATCAAAGCACAAACCGATAACTTTTAACTTGTGTAAAAGGTTTTTCTGAAATTCTCCGTCCACAATCATCTTTAATTCATTTTTACCCACTGTCAGATCCTCTAAGTTGGGTATAATCAGCTACAATGAGAAACCAATAACCATGTAAAAGCAGGTTAGTACAGTCATAGATTCAACTCTGTATAAAATTGAAATTGTTAACTTTCATGCCAAAACAAGCCAAATAATTAGTGACAAACTAAAACATTTCAAGATAAAATAAAAAATGTGTGAACAAGGCCATTTAAAGGAGAAAAAAAGGATGAACTAGCCAAACCAGGTAGCTGGTCATAAGGCGGCAACCATTTTGATTTAAAATTAATTTTCAGATGAAAAGTTTGATAATGAGATGAACAGTGGTTCCTATAGGAAGAAAATAATGAAAAATATTTCGATGGTTGGTAGGAGATTGTTTATCAAGATTTAAGCACTTTAAAGCATATGTGTGAGAACGTATATGTTATTTAAAAAAGAAGAAGCGCAAACCTCAAATGTTGGTGCTGCTGCATCATCATGTTTGAAGTTGGGCAAATCCAATAGTGCCAATGACGTCACATAGGGAAACTTAAACTTAGGATTTGTTCTTTTTGGATGAGCTGGATTAGCCTTTTTAACTTCACTACAAACGATTTCCAGATTTGGAAGCTTCCGTAAAACCAATTTCTTCATAGGAAAAGTAATTAATTTTTTTGTTGTAAATTTTACATCAAATATGGTTTTGACAGAATCACAGTTTTGAACTTCCAATGTTTCCAACTTAGGTAATAAAAAAAGTAAAGCCAAAGGTAACACTGCATTTGATGAAATTTTGCATTCGTTCACAATCAGGGTTCCCAAGTAAATGAAACGAGAGCTGGGTATCTTCACTGAGAGGCGCCATATCTCTTGCAGGTCTGTCCTATATCTGAATTCAAGACTCTGTCCCATTCGTCCACTCTTTCGAAATCAGCACATGTAAATGAAAATATGAAATTAATGTTGTACAAAGGATTACCAAGAATTCAGACTTTATACTTATGTTACAAATCATCAACTTTACTTATGACTAATTACTCACAAATACACACATCAATTTTAATACTTTTTCTTTTGATCATACTACATTTTTCCCAATTCTATTTCGGGACTTTGAGAATTGGTAAATTTTAGTTACATTCAAAATTCTATTTGGTCAACTTTCTTTAAAAAAATATAATTTCTTTTGGCGATTTAAGTATAGAAGTTAATTATAAACAAAAACTATTTTTTAATTAACTTTCTGATTGCTTTGATTGGTTCTAAATTTTTTCAAATTATTATTTTGTTAACTTTTCTAATTTGTTTTTTTGAAGGTTAGGAGGAATGTAACTAAATAAATATTAATTTAAAAATTCAACTTTCATAATACTAAAAGCTTGATGAATGAGACTAAATTCAAATATAAGGATGTAAATTACATCTTCACTTAATTTTACTTTTCTGTCCCTAAAAGTTATGTTTGACATGCCCTTTAAACTATTTTCTAATGTTTTCTAAATCTATTACTAATATCCAGGAAAAAAAATTTAGCAACTTAATTGTAGAACTTTTTAAATTTTATTAGAAGTGACTTTTTTTTATTTTAGTTTTTAACCTTTTATATTTGGGCGTTAATCCCTGCACCTCTACCTTTTGGAGCTCTACCTCCCCATTATTTTTAAATTTTCATTAATTACAAAACTAATCTTTTTTTATTTTTTATTTTTACTTTTTTAACCCTCTTAAAAACTAACCCTAATTTTTACTTTACTTTCTGTTCAGTTTTACTTTGACAGACTTTCAAAACCTTCGAAAAGAGCTCTCCTCTTTCTCTTCGCATTCAGATCCCACGCTCCACCTTTCATTTTTCCAAAGTTTTCAACTTTTCCAGTCATCTCTGTGGTTGTGTGCGGCGGTGCGGCACGGTGGTCGTGGCTCTGTAGTGCGGTGTGGATATGTGCGGCACGGTGGTCGTGGCTCTGTGGGTGTGTGCGGCCTTGCAGCGGCGGTGCGGCGTGGTGTATGTGGTGCGGCGACGGTTGACATCCGTTTCACCTTAAACGGATGTTGACATCCGTTCACGGATAATCAGATCCGTTTAAGGGTTTAGGCTATTTTTAACGGAGATAGCAATAACCGACGTCTAAGAGGCACAAAAGACTTCCGAAATGACACTGATGTCAAAAGAAAACCACGCACCTGGGATGCCGCAAGAGAGAAAAAGGAGAAGAGGCAAAGGATAAAGAAATCATAAACAACAACGGATTGTCGCAAGAGAGAAAAAGAAGAGGTGCCGCAAGCGAGAAAAGGAAGAGGCCGCAAGAGAAAATGGAGAAGAGGAAGACGATATCATAAACTGAATGCCGCGAAGAGTTTGCGGTTGTATTTAAAATGAAATTGGGCGTCGGTTGCTTTAGACACCGACGTCTATAGTCACATGGACGTCGGTTATATCACTAATATGATGTCCAAGTTAACATTTAAAGTGACTTTTTGAATACCCATTAGATGTCGGTTTCGAGGGGATCCGACGTCTAGGATGCTGAACCGATTGACGTTTGATTTCCTGTCAGGGATGTTCACGACGGCGCCGACGTCTATAATAACGTAGACGTCGTTTCCCCTCAAATACCGACGTCTATGTTCCTCGAGTTTGGCGAACATAATTAATTACAGGACATAGACGTCACTTCCCCTCAAACACTGACGTCTAAATTGAAGAACTTTTTGTCTTCCCGCCTTCCAGACAGGCCTTAGACGTCGCCTTTTGACTACCTGACGTCTAAGCGCCTGAGAATTGGGTAAAGAGCATTAATTGCAGCTCCATAGACGTCGGCCCCCGTGAACACCGACGTCAAAGGACTGTCTTCTCACCTACCTCTGAGAATTAGAAGTTGGTTTGCATCAGTGTGGACGTCTACAATGTAATAGACGTCGCCGGATCCTAAAACCGACGTCTAGGTTACCAATCTATTTACGATAATGTCACCGTCCACACATATACGTCAGGTTACCAACAAATCAACGTCTATTGGGTGACGTTAAACAGCGTTTTTGCACTAGTGAACTACAATAGTGAAATGAATAAGTATAACTTCTCTTAGACAATTTAATAACATGACAATAATCAAAGCCTTATTTACTACCTTATTAGAATTATTTAAATAAACTTTTCTGTAAAAATTTTAACTTGAAAACATATTTTATTTTATCTTTGTCTTCCTTACTAATAAGTTTGACAAAGAGGCCATAAAGTCAAACTCTAAAATATGAATATTGAGCTATAAAAATTAAAAAGTTCTTTGCTAGCAAATACAATACACAATTTCCATCATGAGGTACTCATAAATGTTAAAATAAATTATTAAAGACGCACCTCTCTTAGATATTTCTGCCTCATAGTAGAATTGAGATCAGTTTCCAATTGAATAGCCTCTGAGGGATGAAGTTTAACTTGAGACAACTTGCATGCTTCTATACTTCCTACACATAAAGTTATCATCTTGTCGCAATATATTACTGACAATTCCTCCAAGGATGGGAAACCTAAACTCCCTCTGTAGAACCTTTTGAGATTCGGTAGCCAATCAAGATTCAAACAATTGAGCTTCGGAAATATTATCTCATCCTCATCTGATTCGTCCTTACACACTATCTCTTCAATTGAATCACACCTTTTTATCTCCATTCTTTTGAGTTGACCCAAACTCTTCGCCGTTGAGGATGTCAACAAATATGATAACCTATTGCAATAGTCTACTTTCAAACACGTCAGATTGGAGAAAGACACTGTGCATGCTACCAAGTTTTTTAAACTCAAACATCCACTGACTTCAAAGGTGTCTATGTTTCCGACAAAGCAATCAGTCCAAGAGTTCTCTAGCCCAATGGAAACCAGCATTGCAAGAAACTCCAACCGTAATACTTTCAGCTGCTGTAACACATTGTTTGGACTTTCACAACTGAACATCTCTTTGAAGAAACCATTACACACCACAAGTTTCTCTATATTCGGAACCTCTTCTAGAATTTTACATCCAAATACATCCGAATCAAAGTAGAGAGTAAGAGCTTTTAAGCTTTCTAAGAGCTTTCTCTCGAATTTTCCTCGCAAAATCATCTTCATTCCATTTTCTCCTACTGACATACACTGTAACAACCAAGGAAAAAAAACAAGCAAAAGTTAGTTAAGACTGTTAAAGACACAACTATTTTAAAATTTCATACCAAAATATAGTCTCATACTTAGTGACAAAGTTTTTCTGAGTTTAAGATTTTGAGATGGAAAATGTTATAAATTAAACAGTTAACAAGATTGTAGTGGTTGTTACGCAGAGCTAACAAAAAGTTTTAAATTGTAAGGGACTGTTTATGTTGGATAGAGCATCATATAAGAATAACTATTAAAATAAAAATAAAAAGTGAAAAGAAGAAGAAAATGATATAATAAACCAGAATATAATTTTATTAAAGAAAAAAATTATAATACCTTTCTTTTTAACTTTAAAGAAAAAAAGTGATATTTTTTTATCGGAACAGAAAATATAATTATAAAAGAAAACTTTAAAGGAAAAACTATTTCTCTTCTTAATATTTTTTTTTTCAAACACTTCAATAATAGGAAAAAAAACATTTTTGATGAATATTGCTAATGTATAGCTCTTTAAATATCAAATTAAATTCCGCTAATACCAGCCTCTTCCCACAGTTTACAAAGATTCTGGCAGTATGAACACATGATACATGATAAAGTAGAATGACGTGAGTAAGAATCTACTGAATTGATCTGAGATGTTATTGATGAGTCATCAAATCTATTCTTTTAACTATTTATATAAAACATATACAAAATATATACTGATGCTCTGCATTAGTGAATTTTGACAATTTATATTTTAACAGGATGCTCCTACTATTTTTGTGGAAGGAACAATGACAAACAAGTATATGAGCGATCAAATGATTCAGGGATTGATTTGTGTTTAATTCTTCCCTCCCATTCATATTAATCATCTCAAATTCTGAACCCAAATTCTTGTTGGAACAATTTTCCAAAAACTTAGAGAAACAAGATGAACAACAATGGAGACTTGATATATTCTTCTAGGCGTGAATACATACTTTCCTAAAAGCAATATTCCGTCCCTTATAAGAGTGAAAGGAATCACAAAATCTGCTTTTGAGATACAAAGAAGAAATACAACGATGATACTCACTCTTAGTATTACCGTTAAACAAGAATATGTTTCTCAGAAACTGATTTGTGTGTTGAGAGAATAAACCAGTGAATTTCACAGGATCCCTTTATATAGATGTTGATAAGGCATATTTCAAATCCAAGAGATACCAGATTCTGATTAGTTACATTTCTTCATGAATGATTGTAACTTTTCATGAATGGTAACTCTTCATGAATAATTGTATCTCTTTATGAATGGTAACTTTTCATGAATAATTGTAATTTTTCATGAATTTGAAAACTGTCTCTAATACTCTTAAATTCCAACAATCCTCCACCATTTGAGAGTATTGTATAATTACTTAACACAAAAATCAATTTAATAATTGCAATGTTACACATAAATGAAAGTGTATATAGACTTGAACTTTCACTTGGTAGAATACACATTTCAGGAATTCGTATTTTATTGATGTCGCAACGATTGAACCAACATAATACATAATGAATTCTTGAAGATACACTACATATAAGATAAATTATATATTCTTGTTATACTTGACACAATAGGGTCATGCGTCCATATCTATTCATAAGTGCATCAAAGTCATGCCCTCTTGACTTCTTGAAGCGGTCAAACTTGTTGGGAAAATCTCCCTATACACACTCATAACCTGACCCACACAAATAATTTTACACTCCAATCCATTGTGGGTTTGACCCACACAAATAATATTACTCTTCAATCCATGGTGGGTTATTTTTATTAAACATTGGTCACCTTTAAATAGGTACAAATTGGGCCTTGGGCCAAGTACAAATAATAAAAACTGAATATAAAATATCAACTTACCTAAAAATAAAATCTCCTTGTTCTATCATAACATAATATTCTACCTAATAAACACAAAATTATAACTACTCATTCCTCTTTTATCTCTACCAAATCAAATCAAATATTACTATACCCAAAACTAATAAAATAATAAATCTCTAAAATTTAAGTTTATCCCAACCTTCGCACTTACATAGGTTGATTTCTTAGGTAAACATGTTTCTGTGATAAAACATAAATTCAAGAAATCAATTAAGAATTAGTCAACCTCCTAAGCATCACAGATCTAAAGCACTCTTGAAATAATTTTTTTTGTGCTTTCAATCATCAAATAAGAGATTTAATCTTATTGAACTTAAGACTAAATGTCATATTAAGCGTTAAGTTAAGATTCCCTTACTTGTGATTAATCGTGGGCTCCATTCCTATTCCATTTGTCATTCTGGAAATGGAATCTTTAGCCAATGCCTTAGTGAATCCATTAGCCAAATTCAACTTTGTTCGTACGAAATCTACTGTAATAATTCCATCTTTGATGAGTCCTTGGACATAACTATGTCTCACACCAATATGTCTTGATTTTACATTGTATACTTGACTATAAGCCTTTGCCAATGTTACAACATTGTCACAATGTATTGCTATTGGTGATATTGGTTTTGGTAACAATGGTATTTCGAACCTGAGATTCCTCAACCATTCGGCTTCCTTTCCTGTTGAAGCTAGAGCTATAAACTCTGAAGCCATAGTGGAATCTGTAATGCAAGTTTATTTCTTGGACGATCAAGAAATTGCACCTCCCCCAAGGAGGAAAATCCAACCACTAGTTGAAGAGTGATCTTCTGTATTTGTAATTCAACTTGCATCAGAATATCCTTCCAAAACTGAAGGATAACCACTATATGTTAATCCATTATTAATAGTTTTCTTTAAATACTTAAGTACTCGACATACTGCTTGCCAATGTGATAGACTAGGGTTACTAATCTATATCTACTCAATTTGCTTACTGTAAAAGCAATATCTGGCCTTGTACTAGTCATTGCATACATTAAACATCCTATTACCCTTGCATATTCCAGTTGTAAAACTGTTTTACCACCATTAGGTAATATCTTTAAACTAGGGTCCATAGGGGTTGAAACAAGAGAGCATTTAAAATTACTAACCAAGAATTTTCTTGCTTGATGCATCTTCAGAAATGTATTTGCTTTCAAGTTGATCCAAAGTTCTTTTGCAGAATCTACATATTGATATATATCAAATAAAGAATCAGACATACCATTCATAATGTGACCACGACAGACATAACCATCATTCTCTCATTTGTTCCTTTTCCGTTGTTCCTCCAATGTATCGGTTTCGCTTTCTTTGGGTTGGGGAGAACTTAGAACATATGTCACGTTTAGAGTCGAGAGAAGGAAATGCATCTTCTTTTGCCATCGTCGGAAACCAACGCCTTTAAACTTGTCTAACTTATGAAAGTTTGCAAACATCTCACGAATTGTTGTCATCTTAGAGAATATATTGCTTTTAGACTATTGGAACAATTTTCCAAAAACTTAGGGAAACAAGATGAACAACAATGGAGACTTGATATATTCTTCTAGGTGTGAATACACACTTTCCTAAAAACAATATTTCGTCCCTTATAAGAGTGAAGAGGATCACGAAATCTACTTTTGAGATACAAAGAAAAAATACAACGATGATACTTACTCTTAGTATTACCGTTAAACAAGAATATGTTTCTCAGAAACTGATTTGTGTGTTGAGAGAATAAACCAGTGAATTTCAGTAGAGAACAAGATCCCTTTATATAGATGTTGATAAGACATATTTCAAATCCAAGAGATACCAGATTCTGATTAGTTACATTTCTTCATGAATGATTGTAACTTTTCATGAATGGTAACTCTTCATGAATAATTTTATCTCTTCGTGAATGATAACTCTTCATGAATGGTAACTTTTCATGAATAATTGTAACTCTTCATGAATCTGAAAACTATCTCTAATACTCTTAAATTCCAACAATTCTCACTTTTTTCAAAACTCACTTCTGCTTATATATATTGCAGAGAAACCAAGCGAACAAACGGAAACAGTATGAGAAACTTAAAGAAAACAGTTCCCATTCCCCAGACTATTATTTTTCAATTTGAATATAAATCTTTCATTTTTAAACAAATCGTTATAATTTATCTTGTAAAAGTAAACACTCCTGCCACATTATATATACTTTTTGCAATGTTCAATTTGCAGACACTAATCCAATATGCAACAAGGCAAAAGTTAAAACAATATTACCTTTTCTTTAGGAAGTTGAGGTTCGGTTGCTGATTCGAGATGCGTATAAATGTCAGACTTGTGTGAGCAGTAATAAAAGTACGTGAACTTTTGCAATTTCCCTAATTTCAATGATCTCAGGTAGGGACAGGGAAGCGTAAACTGTAGATTTGAATCTGTATTATCCTCTGCAACAATTGCCGCCAATCTCTCACACCATTCAATTACTAGACCTTCAAGTTCAAGATCTTTGGCTACAGATGCTGGAAACACGCTTATAAGGCTTTTACATGCCCCAACTTCTACTCTTTTTAGATGTTGCATGCATAAAATCCCATGAGGTTCTTCGTTCCAAACAGCTTCTAGCTCTGGCAACTTCGATAAAACCAAAATCTTCATACGAAAAGTAATTAAAGTGTCTTGTGTTGAAGGATTGACATCAAATATGCTTTTGACATAATCACAGTTTCGAACTTCCAATGTTTCCAATTTAGGTAATAGAGAAAGTAAATGGAAGGGTAGCACTGCATCTGACAAAAACGAGCAGCCGTCTACAATCAATGTGTCCAACTCAGTGAAATAGAAGTTGGGTATAGGCTCTGAGCCACGCCATATCACATGTTGAGTTTTGAGATCAGTCAGTGATACCCTTTGCGTCTGCACCAACAAAAGAAGAAATAAACTATGATTTATTTCTTTATTACAACAACTAATAAAAATTTTAATTTGTTTATACGAGTAGGTTACAAATATGAAATGTTCCCTAATTGTATTAAGAATTATTAAAACAACTCAGTTGACTACATCTAAAAGAATTTTTCCATGGAATGTTTTCTAATTTACATTACTTCATTTAAAGACCTTCCAAAACAAGTTAAGAATTCAGATTTATAATTTTGTTTATCGTAACATAAAATCAATTTTCTAATGTAAATATAGTTTATAGGAGTTAAACTTGTGATAAAAATAAATATTTATCAAGTTTCTATGGTTCAAAACCCTAGTTAAAGTGGTACATTTGTCAAAATAGATAGACCAACAAATACTCCACTATTTAGTTATCTTAATTGTCTTTTTCTTAATTGATATTCTAATTAGATTTCGAATTTAGACACTTTATATCTAATCATGTTAAATATATCCATATATTGATATTAATTACGATGTGATAACTTGTAAGAAATAAGGTTAAAAAAGCCTATATAATATAATATACTTTTTTATCCTGTTAATGCATGTCATCGTAGTCAATCTATAATTACATTAACATCCTTGATTTCAAAGAGATTGAAGGATTACAATAAAGAATTCAACACACTACCCTCTCTCTTAATATTATGAAATATCAACATATATACAAGTTAAACATTCTAATAATAGAAAATTGAAAGATAACTCCTTAAAAAAGAGAGAGATTTATTAGAGTGTGTTTATATATATACTTTCAATTTATAAGTTTCAATTGGATAAATTAATTTATTTGATTAATCTTTTTAGTAATTTTGTTTACTTTTAAAAGTTATACAAATTTATTTAAGTTACTTGATTTAATAAGTTTTAATTAAATTAAATTTTTATTTTAGACTTTTATTACATTGAGTTTATTTTTTATAATTTTTTTTTATTTTATGTAATTTTCATATGTAGTATAATGAAACATATTGGTATAGAAAATTAAATAAACTATACATTACAACTTAGAAGTTAACTGAAATATATTAAACTTATAAGCTATAATCTTATCTTCTAAACTAAAATCACTTATATGCGAATCAAATAAATTAGATAAAAAAAAACACTACTAAAAAATAGCCATTTATGTTTTTATTATCAATCACAATTATTCTCGTTAATTCTGACTCCCAATGTTTTTTTTTTTTTTTCATTTCCTTCTTCCTTCACTTTCAAAAGTTTTGGATAAATTTAAACATCCCAAAGAATAAAGCTTTTCCATCACTCTCTCTCTCTTATCACCATGATATCACTGAATGTCATTGTATTTTTTTTTACGAGACTTTCTTGTTGTTCCTTTGAAAATTGGGCTAGCTTAAAATTGTAATGTCATATATATGCTAAATAAAGAAGCCTAACTGATGCGTGAAAATTGATTCTTCAGGATCCTATATATAAGATGGAAGGGGTTTTAATTCCAATGGTTGAAAGTTTAAGTGAAATGTAATTTTTTATATAAATAGCAAAAGGTTGTATATTTAGGTTTATTACAATTTTAATTTCCTTTCTTTGAGTGAATGAAAACTTTGAGTTTTTCACTAGTGTAGAATTGACCTTTAACGTCACTCTTTAGACGTCGGTTAAGGGGTGGCTCGACGTATATTAATGAACGGTGGTATTTTCGTAAATAAGTTGGCCATAAAGACGTTGGTTTCGAGGGGCACCAGACGTCAGTTCCTCCCTAACCGGACGTCCATGGGCTTGACAGGTAGGTGAGTAGTCAGTCTTTTTCTGTCATATAGACGTCGGTTACGGGGGGCCCGACGTCTATCTGGCTGCAATTAATGTTATTCACCTATCTGGCAGGCACTTAGACGTCATGTAGTAGAGGCTCGACGTCTATAATATTATAGACGTTGGCGCCCCAGGTCACCGGCCTGACAGGTAATTGAAAAGTTATTTCTTTCAGCGATCTAAACGTCGATGCCCCTTGAGTCCGACGTTTAAATGACCTGAAAAAGGCAGGTGAAAAGTTCTCTTGGACGTCACATTAGTGAGGTAACTAACGTCTAGGGGACTATAGACGTCGGTCGCTGTGGTCACCGACGCCTAAATTCATGTTAAATAAACCGCAAACTCATAGTTACGCGCACATCATCGTCTTCCTCCTCTCCTTTTCTCTCTCACGGCATTGCATTCCAGGTGCGTCTTTTTTTATTTAAACCATTTAAACTTTGTTTTAGTCCAATTAAATTAGTCTTTTGATCGGTTATCTTCTAATTGAATCGATTAAAATGTGTTTTCGTTGTGTTCTAGTGCAGTTTTGCTCCTCTCTTTGGGTAACGTAGTACCACATTCTCCCATTACTAGCTTCCTCATAAGAAAAGCGGCGCCTTTTGGATGTCTTATGGCGTTTCAACCCAAAATCGAACTTGTGTCGTTGCCTAGTTCTCGTGTCACCGTAATTTTTTCCTTTTGCGATTGAAATAGAATTAGGCTAAGACCCAAGTTCGGTTTTGGGTTGAAATGTCATAAGAGATGCAAAAGACGCAAGCTTTTTCTTGTGAGGAAGCTAGTAAAGGGAGAGTGTACTACTAGGTTATTCAAAGACAGGAGCAAGACTGCACTAAAACATAATGGCTATCTTAGACGTCGGTTAGTGCCTAGACCGACGTCTATAATGCCCTTAAACATCGGTTAGTGCCATGTTCGACGTCTATATAGTGCCCTTAAACATCAGTTAGTGCCTAAACCGAAGTCTATATAATGCCCTTAGACGTCAGACATGGCACGAACTGACGTCTATATAAACATCGGTTATTTGGAAATTCGACGTCCCATTAACGTTACAAGTAAAGACGTCGGTTGTGGAAATGACGTTGAAAACCCAAAATAACAAACGTCTAAAGCCATTTCTGCACTAGTGTTTATATTTTTTGTATTCTTTATAATGGTAGTGACTTAAGATCCTCTGAATGATCTTCAAACGCTTGAGCCTTTCAAAGTTAAGAGACTAATTAGGAAAATAATAAGATAAAACTACGTTGGGAAAATTATTTAATTAAATTTTATGTTGAGTGTAAGTGTGACAAAATATGTGGCTTTATGTATCTTTTCCTCCTCTTTAGGATGTAAACGTGAATTATTAGAAGGATTGTGGGATATTTTTTCAGACTAATTTTATATTTTAATAATCAAACTATAATTCATATATAAATTTGATTTCAAATAAATTTACTATATTTTTTTTATCTAATTTTGTAAAAGATAAATAATTTTAGTACATATGTAGCAGGTAAGTTAACTACTTTATTGTGGAGAATTAGTTAATTCGGACATACTTTTGTTTATAAAAAAAAAAACAGAAAAATATTATAATAAAATGGTGAAGACATTAAATTAAGCTAAAAGGAGTACCACCAATATGACTTAAGACATTATTTCTGTCATACATGTATTAAATTTTATACATATAGAGAGAGAGAGACTTATTATATGCAGTGAAATTCACATAAAGTTGTCATTATAATAGGTTTATTTAATAATAAATAATGTGTTTAAATGAGTATGTTAGAAAGTAATTTGTGAATAATACTTTCATATTTTTATAAAACACAATGCATTTCATTGAGGCAATGCTAGCAATGAAATCCTTACCCCTGATTGGAACGTCGATATCTGAATTTCCGGAAAGGATTTAGCATCTAAGGCTCTTCGGGCCCAAGCCTCCATATTAGGGCATTCCTTTATATGCACATTGATCAAAGACGGTAAGTGGAGAGTTTCACTTCCTCGATAAAAACATGTCAGACTTGGTAAAGATTGTAGAGCAATGGTGTGCAGTAGATCAAATTTAAGAATGTCTTCTGAAATTCCAGCTTCTGTACTCACTATTTCTAACAGTGATTTGCATTCCTTCACTGTGATCTTTTCGAGATTTATTAACCTCTTTGCTGCTGAGAATGTAAATAAATACTGCAAATCCAAACATTTAGATATAAACACTTCTTTTAGATCAGAGAAAGATACTGTAGAAGTAAAAGGTAATAATGTTTTCAAATGAAGACATTCGGAAACATTTAACTCTTGGAGCTTCTCATAGATGATGTTTAACCATAAAGAGTATTCTGATTTAATTGAGTTGAGGTCCCATACTTCACACAGATTCAATATTTTTAACTGTCCAAGCATCCTCTTTTCACTAATTTCAGGGTGTTCACCAAGGAATATATCGGGATCATTGCAACAGTTTATACTCATTTCTATTAAATTGGGTGCCATTTGTAGTATTTCAATGGGCAACATAGCCTTCTCATTCTCATCAGTATTGAAAAATAAGGCAATTTCCTCTAAACATTTGAGGCCTTCTGCAAATATCTCTGACCTAAACCTTAAGCTTAGTGCTGAGATGTGTTTCCAATCAAGTCTCAGTTTCTTCAAGTTGGAAATGGCCTAAAGAAAAACCAAATCGCATATAAAGGACTGTGAATTAATAAGGAGAAAAAAAAAAGCTAATGCACACAAAGTTTATGATGATACTGCTTACCTTTAGATTTGAGATGAGAGGTTGTGTGTTATTTGGAGTACTCGTACCTTCACTATCACCCATGTGATGTGTACTTTGAAATAACTTCAGCTCATGGCAAAATAACACAGATAATTTGTTTAATGTAAGGCACTTAAGAGTGAACGTGTCAGGGTACAAGGAAGTGAGTCGTGGCAAGTCACAAAGATCCAACTTCTTTAAGCTCGGGAACACAAAGTTTTCTACTACGTTTTCTGTTCCTACTTCCTTTGCAACGATTTCTTGAAGTTCATAACAAGATTCTATTTCAAGTTTCTCAAGCTTCTCAAGGGTTTTTGCTAGGGACGCAGGAAGTAGAGTTCTCAGTTTTTCACAACCACTGACAACGATCTCTTTCAAATTTGGAAACCTCAGAAGTTCTTGACAGTTATTTTTCCAAATATGTGTCAGCTCCGATAGCTCTTTCAAAACCAGTATCTGTAGTTGGGATGGTGCTTCCAATATGTCAGTGTCATTCATGTAAAAGATTACTTCTACTTTGTTGGAATCAAGTACTTCCAACTCTTTTAACTTGTTTAAATGTGGAAGAATGCTAGAGGGAATTCCATAGGGTAGTGTACAGTTGTGAAGCTTCACTGTTACCAAAGTGCACAACCTTTCATTTTGAAAGTATGATTGTAGCTGAAGATTATCAGAGAAACACTCTTCATACACAGCTCCAAGAAACTCCTGTAAATGTTACAATAAGTATATCATTATATATCATCAAGTGTTTGTCTGAGTTTGCCAACAAACAACTTTACAAATTACAATGCTTCCTTAGTTAGTATCTTCATATTGAAAGGAAAAACCAGATCCTCAAATAAAATGGATTGGAGTTGAATCTGAGCTGCAAATCCTGAATGTAATTCATTTTCATTTCATAAACCTCCCTGTCTTTTAGATTGATATAAGAAAAACTCTGTGTGATCTTTTACATATTTAATGACTAAGGGTATTTTTCCACGAGTAATCCATAACTTTTTAAGAAAAAACAATTTTTTATACATAAATTTAAAACGAAAATTTAGAAAAATTATACAAAAGAATTTTTACATATTAGTTTATGAAAAAAAGCTAATGTTAGTTTTTACTTTTGCTTTTCCTTTTCAAAAAAGCTCATCCAAAACTTTCAAAGACTAAATTGACAATTTCTCTTGCATTCAAAGTCAAATTGTTTATACACACATGAAACTTTCTAACAATATCAAAAGTTAAAATCATTTTGTTTACTAAGTTAAAAACAATAAAATCAGGTAATAACTGAAGTGATAATCAATTGATTAAAGTTTAGTTATTACCCCACGTTCGAACATGTGCTTGACAGTGGTATTGAGATCTTGGTGAAAGAGCAAACCTTCTTCTGGATCCAACGAGACCTGAATTCCCACAAAGGATTGTGCATTTATGTTTCCATTGGAGAAAATCTTCATACTGGGGCATTTCCATATGAGTAATCTTATCAGAGATGATAAATGTAGAGTTCCATTGCCTGAATAAAAGCATGACAGGCTTGATAAAGAATCTAGAATTAATGTTGAAAGTCGCTCAAATCGTATGGCTTCTGATGCAGTTTCGTTTAGTTCTTTTGCCAATATTTCTTCCATGGATACACATTGCACTATGCACAGCTCTTCAAGGTGCACTAACTTTCTTGCAGTTGAGGATGTAAATAAGTACTTTAGTCCGTGACAATTGTTTACAGACAGTTGTTTCAGATTCGAGAATGTCGCTGTTGAATGTACTAATGTTGTCAAATGAGTTCGCGAGGAAACGCTTAATTGCTGTAGCCAGACAAGAAACAAGGTTGTCAAGGGATTACTTTAATAAGCTTTCATAATTATAAAGCAAATTGAGAATTCCTTATTTGGGAAATCATATGTTTAACCTGTTTTGTAATAATATTTATAAACATTCTTACAATATAAGAAGAACAATTTCTGATTAAGTTATTTAAAAAAACGTAACAATCAGTTCATTCAAATAATGAAGTTCTTACCTGTTGCCGATACATCTTCACAGCGGTGCAAGAGAAAATCTTCTTTTTGATCTATAAACAAGGTCTGAATTCCAACAAAAGATTCTGCATTGGATTTAATATTGGTGACTGAATTACAAACCCTTGTTTTTAACACAATGAATTATCAATTTTAGAGAACAGAATTTGTAACTGTCTTTTAGTGACATCAGTTTTAGTGATTAAATTTGAGATCAATTACATTCTCCAACTAAAATTAGTGATGGATAAGGAGATAAGGTGACTTATTGTTTTTAATAACAAGATTTCTGTATGTTATAAACTAATTTTACATTAAAAAAAAGAATTTAGCATCAGAGAAAACTTTTTTAAGATTATATAAAAATAATACCCTCTTTAAAAGAAATCATCCAAACCAAGCCCAGAGTTAATTTCAATTAACAGTACAGTTTATTTCGTTTAATTCAAAATTGATAAATTCAAGAATTGTATCTGGAAAACTCTAACATCAGCAAATTTCTGGTAAAGGAATGAAACTCAAACTTCTAAGCCACAGCTTCTTAGATATAGATGAATTAAACATGTATCAAAGGAGAAAATGAATGAACAGAATACTACTAGTTTCTATATGAATGAACATACATCACTCTGAGGACAACAGAAGCAACCCAGAAGGTATGAAGAGTGAAAAAAGAAACAAACAGAAAACAGAACTGAGAAGGCACAATCACTTCAAAGCTTTTTTGAAAATGAAACTGCATAACGAATTAGGGAAATTTGAGATCTGTAGCTAAATGGGAAGCGTGGAATCGAGGTTTACTTTGAAGATGTATTAACTTCATTCTGTGTTTCTCGTCCACAAGCTACAGCTCCATCCATCGTTGTCCTTGGTCAACGTTGCTTATCTTGTTGGGATATTAAACAAGTATCCAGCAGCACAAAGGGTTTTTGGTATATAATAAAAAAATTATTAATGATACACATAATATTTCTTTTACATTTATTTTGAATATCTTTTCCTATTTTTATTTTTTTTTAAATTATAAAATTTATTTTTTTAAGATCATTTTATTTTTGTTAGATGTATTAAATGAATGTAACGTATGTTATGCTATGTATTTTTTATAATCAACCATGTTCTCATATGTAAACACCTAGTTCTATATGAGTAAATAAAATTTATTACAAAAAATAAAAATAAAAATAAAAAACATTATTTGTTTTACTATTTATATTTTCATAGTAATTTTTCTAATTATTCCACCTATCTTTTTAAATTATATTTTATTCACCTATTTTCTTAACTTACTTTTTATATTATTTTTTTCATTGATTTTCTTTACCAAATTTTTCCATTAAGTTCTTTTATTATTTCTTTCATTTACCTTCTCCACCAATTTTATATATTACTTTTTTACTTATTTTCCACACTATCTTTTTCTATTCATTTTTTTATTATATTTTATCTCACTTAATTTATTCATCCACTCTTTATATTATTTTTTTCACTTATTTTCTACATTAACTTTTATTATTTATTTTTTATTATATTTTATTTCATTTAATTTTTTTACTCATTTTTTGTCAACATCCAATTTTATCTGGATAAATAAAACTGATCACAAAAATAAATAAATAAATAAAAAGAATAAAAAGATTAAAAATAATGTTAGATATATTATTTTTATTTTATATTTATTTTTCATCTTTAGTTAGTTTGATATTATTTCTTATTTGTATTTTTGACTTAACTCATATTCTTCTAGGAGATGACTTTATGTGTATATTCAACTCAAGAGAGATTAATCTCATACATAATTTTCACTATATTCAACAAATAAAAATAAAAAAATGTTATTTGTTTTACTGTTTACACTCCCAAATTAACTTTTTAACCCTTATCTTCAATGACCCAAAATAATCTAGCACTTTTTTACTTTCTCACCACCCTATTTTTCTTCTCACGCCTCACTCTTTATATCACCTTCCACGTCACCTTTCAAATCACTTACCTTTTTCATCTATTTTTTTCACCTCATTTTTATATTAATTTTTCCATATTAACTTTTCTAATTATTTCACTTATTTTTTAAATTATATTTTATTCGCGTACTTTTTATATTATTTTTCTTCACCAATTTTCTTCATCTAATTTTTCCATTAATTTTTTTATTATTTCTTTCATCCACTTTTTTCATCTAATTTATTCACTCACTTTTTATATTATTTCTTTCACTTATTTTCCACACTTATATTTTCTAACTCATTGTCCATGTCGTGACATTTTTTTTAAAGATAATTTAAAATACCAAAAAATCACAAAATTCCTAAAAATAAAAAATATCAAAATTTCAAATGAAAAGTAAGCTAGAACGTGATTGATTCGCCATCGAAAGGGGAGATACGTAGGGCCAAGACTAGTCCTTGTAAGTAGGGATAGATAAAGAATCCGCGGATAGGATAATGGTATCTGCGAGTAAAATCCGCAGCAGATAGTTACTACCTCGTAGATATTTATTACTTGTGGGTAATGGATAGAGGATATTTTAATACCCGTTTCTAAACGGGTTGGGTACGAGTATTAAACTATCCATCCCGCAGATACCCGCTACCCGCAAAAAATAATAAAAAATATTAATTTTTAATTTTTAAAATTAAATTTAATTAAAAAAATTAATTTATATTTTATTAGGTTAAATTTAATTAAAATTAATTTTAATTTATATTTAATTTACTTTATATCATATTATACATATATTTTTCTTAATTTTATTCAAAAAATGTATAAAATATTTTTTTTTATTTTTTGCGGATATTTCCGAGTTTTAAAATATCTGCAGATATTTTTTAAACGGATATCCGTACGGTTTGAGGGTGGGTTGTGGATCAGATTTTTCTTTTCCAGGTTGGGTTGTGAATAAATAATATCCGTGCCTGCCATCCCTATTGGTAAGGTTAATTTCCTTAAAAATCCAAAATTATCTATAATTATTTCCAAACAATTTTTCGAAGAATTTTCCCTATATTTTCCATAAAAATTACGTACCCTGATTTTTCACACAAAAATAAATAGGAGCGAAATCAATCCTTTTCAAGTTTCCTAAAAATTAAAAACATTTGTATTTCTTTTGTATTGTTTTGCATTGATATTTTTGAAAAAAAAAATAACCATTTTTGAAAACTTGTTTATTTTTTTTTAAAATGATTCGCCGTTTAGCGTCGCGATTCCGTTACGATACCCTAACCTCGGGATTTCAGTTGATTTATCTGGAATCATGTCTTTGGCTACCAATTATTTTTACATCGTAATAGTCATTTAATTTAATAAACTGTCGCCGCGTCAGTTATTCTCATACAGGTACTTATTTGAACAATTTTTTATACATAAAAAACTGAACGTAAAATTATTCACTGAATAAACTATGTTGATCACAATAAATAAACACAAAGTATATACTATGTTTATTTATAAATTTATCATGTGTCTAAAGGAAATCACTTCCTTTCAGGAAAAAAAAAAACACTTGGTGTCACATATTTGCAGGATACTTAATAAATTAAATCCACCTTAAAATGAAAAAGTGTGTTGGATTTGTCGGATCAACTCATTTCTCTCAGTAATTTGGTGAGATGATTTAACATTTTAAGTTTTCTCGTTTGTCTTTGATTTGTTGGCCTATTTTGTAACCAATTTAAAAAATTAAAATTTTATAAGGTTAGTCTATTTCAAATATCTAATAAAATTAGTAATTGTTAATTGAGTTTCTACTACAAATGTTGCTCTATTATGTATTTAAATTATTCTCTACTAGTATCTGAGTTCTATCATTATTTTGGTTTTGTTAGTAGATGACGTAACAGTTACTTTCGCTTTCTCGAATCTAACTCATCAATTAACTCGTTATTTTCTTTTCAATCCCTTCTAACTAGTCGATCAATTCGCCATGAGAGAAAAAAAAGGTAAGTTGATTGGGCGAGTTAAAAAAATCGATAAAGTAGAGATAAGAAAAAAAAAACAATTTCATGTCATTTAGCAAAATCAAAGGAGACTTACATAAAAATAAAAAAAATTAAAACATTTTAAACCTTCAATATAATGAAAATTTGTAATAATGATTCAGTTAAAATACCTAAATTATGTTAGTTAAATAAACCTAAAAAAGTTTAACATTTCTTCTAAATGTATTCCTAAATAATATTTGTACAAAAATAATATCTAAATTTAAGTGTGTCTAAGTAAACAAATTTTAAAAATATACTGTAGTACTTTTATAAATAAAAAAAATTATTTAAGTTTGTTAATATAAAAACAAAATTAAATAATCATTTTTAATAGAATTGTCAAAATGGGTCACAACCCGCGGAACAACCCGGCCCACCACGGGTTCGGGTCAGGTTGGACTTGAAAAAATTGTATTTTTTTTATGCGGTCATATTTTAATCCAACTTATTTAAACCCAATTCATGCGGATTGAACCTGTGGTGGGTCGGGTTAACCCACCAACCCACCTACCTAATTTTATTAAAATTTAATTTTAATTTTATAAAAAAATATTTATTATTAATTTTTGTTTGAAAAAATTATTTAAGTTATCTATTTTCAAAATTAATTAAACAAGGAGAGAAATTTGGAAGTGAAATTTATTTAAATTTAAATTATAGAAAGTTTATAATTTTTTTAAGTAAGTCAGTTAACTAATCCGTTTACCTACCAACCCGTAGTGGATCGGACCGCATTCGAATTTTTCTAACTCACTAATAAATAAACCAAGTTGAATTTATTATTAAGTGAATAACCAGGATGAATCGGCCATATCAGACTTTTTGACAACTCTAATTTAATAAACTTAAATGTTCGCTTTTTAAATCTGTTTAAACACAAATAGACTTAAATAAGTGACTTTTTAAGATTTTTTAATTTAACAGACTTTTAATTAATTTAATTTACGTTTCCACACAGATGTTATAAGATTTACTTACAGCCATTCCCAAACATACTCCCTGATATTTTGGAGATTCTCTCTCGCATGGTTGACTCACGGTTGGATTCACATGCTTGGCCCTAATCAGAATCGGTCGGTTACTTAGTGAAGGTAACTTTAATCCAAAAAAATCTCTAATTAGGGTTTTCGTTTTATCATAAAAACTCAGTAATCGAAAAATCTCAAGCTTGATTCATTCTTTGTTTTGAAGAAATGGGCGGTTTTCCTAGAGACCCAGTTTCAATGCCGCACAATCAAATTCTGTTGGCTTTTTCTAAGTGCACTCCTTCGATTCGATTTGATTTCCCTTGCTCCTGCAAACTTGTTTCTCATTTCTGTTCTAACAGTCACGTGCAGAAAAGAAGTTCCACAATTGGTTTTCTGCTCCGTGCTGAGTTGGAAGTGAGGGTGACATTGCCAAAGTGCAATTCCATTGAAACAAAGGAGGTTTTGATGAGAGGGCAATGAGAGGGGCGTGTGAGGATTCAGAGAGATTAAGATGAGTGGTGGGTCATTAGGTATTCGTTTCCAGAGTTAAGGCTCTTTGGCTAACAGATTTTGGGTAATTGTTCTGTGAGGGTTCTAGATTTTAAATGCCGACAGAATTGACATTTGCTGCTTATTTAGTCTATAACTTTTTAAATAGTTATCCAAGTTGATTCTTTTTATAGTTAAGAGTTATGTGTGAGTGTGTTCCAACCAATCTTAGCGGTTGAAAGTGTAGCTAACACTATTTTTTTCCCTATAAATGTAACTTGAATTGTAAAGGTGCATCAAGCCCTCTACAAACATATTTTTCTGTTCTAGTATCATGTATTCTTTTTACATTGCATTTTTATTCAATTATCTTTAATTTGAGTATAAGAACTCAAATTTTAAATTTCCTTTGTTGTTGTAGATTGATTTCGAAAATCCTAGAGAGTGGGTAGAGTTCAATTTTGACGTTAGTATTTTTGGTCTCGTTTTTACTAATAAAAGTGGTGCACATGCTAGATTTGGGTTCTTTTATAGTTTTTAGTTGTTAACCTTGGTTTTAGTTTTACTTTACAACTTTAAAGTTTTAGGAATCGGTTTTAGTAGAATCCCTTTTGCTGTTTTGAGTATAGCTTAGTGTTTGTCATGTTTTTAGTTTTGTCATTGTTATGTTGTATTGTTTTAAGTCTTTTTCTAGGTTCACATGGTAATATTTTGCATCCTTAGTTCTTTTGAGTAGATAATGATAGTTTTAGGTTAATTTGATGAATTGGAATTTGTTGTCATAGTTATTTATTGTTTTGGCAGTGTTAAGAGTAGACATTAGAATAGTTGCATGTTTCTAGTGCATTCTTATTAGTTTTAGTACATTTTTAGGCTTTCACTAGCGAGTTTTTGAGTTCTTGTAGATTTATAGCTTTTGGTTTTGATTTTAGCTCTCTTTTACCATCCAAAACTTGTTTAAACAATTGCATTGCATTTTACTTTTCTGATTTAGTAAAGTTTTAGTTTTTAGCTACTAGTTAGTAGGATATTTCTTGATTTGCATAGTTGAGTTCTAGATTAATTGTTGTTTTGACCAATGTTAAATATAGTAAAAATTATATATGGGATTAATCTTCCTTGTGTTGAATATACACATAGGGTACTCTATTTATAATAAAAGAAATATGAGTTAAGCCCAAAATACAAATAAGGAATAATAACAAACAAGTTAAAAATAAATGATAAAGATAAGATAAACCTAAGATATCTATCTATCTAAGATATAATATATCTAACAAACTGGTGCATACAAATCATATGTACCAAGTTTGTTACTAATATAAAAAAAGATTTAGTGAAAATATGTTTCTGTACTCGAGTGACTCCAAATTATTAATGATTTGCAAAGATGACATAAAAGACGAAATATCAACCTAAAAGACTCTCCTTGAGCAACAAATCTGAAAGGTTGCTCCATATAGATCTCTTCTTGCAAATCTCAATTTAGGAATGCATTGTTGACATCTAGTGGATATAGGAGTGGGTCGACGAACAACTAACAACAACTGTGGAGAATAATATTGGACATATTGTAGGGACTAGATTGTCATCAATAACGAATGGTGGCCTGAATTGGCAGATAACAATAGACTCCCTCTCGCGATGAATGACATAAATGACAACCTTTGAGGAAGTTTTAGAGCCATTTGCAAGGGTTATGAAAGTGGGTTTTCTTGAAAGGAAAGTGTTGAGAATAGGGAGGGATTACCAGAGATGTGATTAGAAGCACTCAAGTCAATTATTCTTGAATTTTGACCTTCTATGGATTGAGAAATGCAAGCTATTGATGTACTTGGAGATTGAGATGTTTGGGCCAAGTTGTTAGATTTTAATCATAGATACTCTTGATATTCATCTTCTGAGATCTTGGAATTGATAGTTTTAGCCTTAGAGATATTGGCTATTTTGGTAGGAAAACCATGCAAGGAGTATCAATTCTCTTGGATGTGACCCATCGTATGTGCATTGTGGACGCCCTATGTCCTCCTCTAGTGCCACATCCTCCTCTTCCTTTTGTGGCAACCATGACAAATGGTTCCACTAGTTCATCAACTTTTTGAGTTTGAGACATCGGAACACGAAGAAGACGTGTGATCAAAGTTTCCATAGAAGAGACCTCATGACTGGTCAGAAGTTGATCTTTAATGTGATCAAAGTTTGGATAGAAGAGTCCTTTGCCAATAAACCACATCTCAATAGCAATAGACAAAGATAGATAATTTTTTCCATTTAGTTTCTCGAAAGTAGTTAAGGGATTTCCAGAGAACGAAATAACACTTCCAGTAGCCATTTCTAATAATAAAAAAAAAAGTGAGGCAACAAGGAAATAGAAAACCCTAGGGCTTTTCTTTAAGGGTAGCTTCATACTTCATTGAAATGAAGTTTTGAGGGTCAGAACAAAGAGAGGAAGGATCGTCGACAGCAATGGAGGTGGCGTGATGATGTTCCGATGAACAGAAGGTAATAGTACGTGCCTAGGAGCAGCGGACAAAGACGGTGCGCGTGGTGGCGAATTGGCCCTCGACACCGGCAAGGTTGGTCGTCGCTTGGAGAGGCGATCCAGATCCGGTGGTCCGAACAAAACTGCAATGATGGACGACAACGAACAACAACGAACCGATAGAGATCGGAGGCTTTGAAGTGATTGCAGGAAGGATTGTAACCTTTTCTTCTTCGTAAAAAATAAAATAAAATAAAAGATTGTGTATCTATTTTCTCTAATTAGAAAGATTCTAAAGATTATCTTAAATTACAACACTCCCCCTCAAGTTGGTAAATGAATATCAATCATTCCCAACTTGCCTACAAGATCTTGAAATCTACCCGGAGGAAGCCCTTTTGTAAAAATATCTGCTATTTGAAGTTCTGTAGGAACATGAGTTGTAATCACAAAGCCTCTGTCAAGATTATCTTTGATGAAATGTCTGCCAATTTCAATGTGTTTGGTTTTGTCATGTTGTATTGGATTATGGGCTATGCTTATAGCAGACTTATTGTCACAGTGTAGTTGCACCGGGTTCTCCACTTTGACTTTAAGATCATCCAAAATGATTTTCATCCAGAGTCCTTCACACATTCCTTGAGCAAGGGCTCGAAATACAGCTTCTGCACTAGAACACATGATACTTTATCTTGCTTTTTGCTTCTCCATGTTACCAGACTATCTCCAAGAAATACACAATACCCAGAAGTAAATTTTCTGTTAGTAATAGAACCTGCATAGTCAGCATCAGTATATATCTTCATAGTCAATGTGTCTTCCCTTTTGAATAATAGTCCCTTTCCTGGACTTGACTTGAAGTATTGGAGAATTTTATCAATTGCTTGCATGTGTCTCTCTCTTGGATCATACATAAATTGGCTCACTACACTAACTGCATAAGCAATGTCTGGTCTTGTGTGTGATAGATAAATCAATTTTCCCACCAATCTCTGATATTAGGCCTTCTCTATAGGAACACTTTCTTCACTTCCAATTCTGTGATTCTGTTCTATAGGAACTGTTGAGGTTCTACATCCCAACTTTCCTATTTCTTTGAGGAGATCAAGTACATATTTCCTTTGGGAGATGAAAATTCCGTTCTTGGAGTAGGCAACCTCTATTCCAAGAAAATATTAAGCTGTCAATTTTTCTTTTAATGCCAATTTTCTGTTTCATCATCTCCTGCAATAATCATATCATCCACATAGACAAGCAATAGAGTGAGTTTACCTGTAGAAGAGTGCTTTATGAATAAAGTATGATCTCCTTGGCTTTGTCTGTATCCTAAGGAAACTATTGCTTTTGTAAATCTTCCAAACCATGCTCTTGGGGATTGCTTAAGACCATACGATGCTTTCTTCAATAGGCATACCTTGTTTCTTTCATTTTTCATTTCAAAACCTGGGAGAATCTCCATGTACACTTCCTCATCTAGATTTCCATGAAGAAAGGTATTCTTCACATCCAGCTGGTGTAAGTCCCATCCAAAATGAGCAGCCAAAGCGAGAATAACTTGAACTGTATTCATCTTTGCCACTGGGGCAAATGTCTCCTCATAATCAATCCCATATGTTTGGGTATATCCTTTTGCCACCAATCTAGCTTTATATCTTTCTATTGTCCCATGTGCCTTATGTTTCATTGTGAATATCCATCTACACCCTACTGCCTTCTTGTCTCTTGGCTTATCAACAATCTCTCAAGTTGAATTTCTTTCTAATGCATTCATCTCTTCTTTTATGGCTTGATTCCAATGTTCAAGTTTCATGGCCTCTTGGACTGAGGTAGGAATTTTTGTGGCATCAATGGCAACAATAAAACTTTTGTATTTATCAGAGAGATTGTTAGTGCAAACATACTGAGAAATAAGATATTTAGCACATGATCTTCCATTTCTCAATGTAATGGGTAAATCTTCAGTAATACTTACCTCCTCCTCATTGATATCTTCAGGGATCCTCACCTCCGAATTAGACTTTTTTTCTTGCTCGAGAGTCGAAGTGGGTTGTTCTCTTCTTTCATGTTTTTTGCCAAAAAATTTGTCTTGTTCCTCACTGTGGACTATGGTAGCTTCATTGCTCAAGTCTTGGGCATCCTGCAAAGACAAACATGGTAATGACAAGAAGGAGAGTTCATCCACTTCAAGTGCTTTCTCCCCCTGAAGTGGTGGATTGACATAAAAGGATTGTGTTTCATGAAAGGTGACATCCATGGTGATAAAGATGCGACGACTCTGAGGATGATAACATTTGTACCCTTTTTATAGAAGGATACCCAATAAAGACATATTTAAGAGCTCTGGGATCTAATTACCACGATTATGATGATGAGAGTGAACAAAAACACATCTAAGGACTCGACTAGGTAGACTCGTTAGTAGGGAACAAGAAGGAAGAAAAGACAATAGAGACTCTATAGGACTAATGCCATTTAAGATACGAGTGGGTAACCTGTTGATGAGATATGTAGCAGTTAACACAGCTTCTCCCCAGTAATTTTTTGGAACAGACATTTGAAAAAGAAGAGCTCTAGTTACTTTAAGAAGATGACGATTCTTTCTTTCTGCAACCCCATTTTGTTGAGGGGTGTTAACACAAGTTAGTTTATGAACAATACCATTATGAGACAAAATTTTGAAATTCATGATTCACATATTCAGTACCATTATCAGATTTGATTCTTTTGATATTTTTTCCAAATTGGTTTTGGACAAGATGGAAAAAATTTACAAAAAATTGAAAAAATTCAGATTTATTTTTCATAAGGTATGTCCATGTGACATGGGTACAATCATCAATAAAGGAACAAACCATTTGGCTCCAGAAATAGAATCTATGACAGGACTCCAAACATCAGAGTGTATTAAATCAAATGGAGAAATACTCTTTTTTTGACTAATAGGATAAGATGCACGATGATGTTTTGACAATTGACAAATATCACAATTAAAAGACTCAACAGACTCTTTGATAAACAAGTGGGGAAACAAGGACTTGATAAAACTAAATGAAGGATGCCCAAGCCTTTGATGATGTAACCATATTTGAGATTTTTTCCACATCTTATATGTAGCTGCTTGACACATGATTTTTGTGTTGCTTTGGTCATTAAACACTAAAATATACAACCCACTCTGCTCCTTAGCAATTAAAATTGTCTTCTCTGTGGCAAGGTTCTGAAAAACACAATAAGTTGGAAAAAATGTTACTGAACAATTTAAATCCTTTGTGAGTTTTTGCACATAGATAAGACTATTAGCTAATTGAGGAACATGTAAAACATCCTTCAATACAATAGATGAGTTCAAAATTATATTCCCAGAGCTGCATATAGGTATACCTTGACCGTTCGCAACTGTAATAAGTTGTTCTTTATTTCTTTTACCATATGAGTCGAAGGACACATTAAAAGGTGTCATATGATCAGTCGCACTCGAATCAAGGATCCAAATACCTTGAGACACATGATCAATAATATTGAGGCAAACTTACCTTTTATGGACAAAGTACATGATCTAGAAGGCTTACTCATTGATTCATCCATTGCTTTCAAAGGAATAATTTTTACTTCAGACATCTCGTAGAACGTAACCAGGAGTCTGCAAGATGATGACGACATATGGGTCACACCGAGAAAAAAAAGGAGCAGAACTTAAAAACTCAGATCTACTCAAGAAAAGGTCAAACGAGTCGTTACCAACCCTAGGAACAGACTCAGGAGGCTTCAGCGACTCTTCTGTGGCGGCGGCAGCGAGTGGGTCACACCGAGAAAAAAAGGAGCAGAGATTAAACTCAGATCTACTAAAATATAGCCTAAACGAGTCGTCATTGACCCTAGGAATGGGCTTAGGAGGCTTTGGTGACCTTGTCTGCGGCGGTAGCGGCGAGTGGGTCTCGTCAGAGGTGGGCGTGTGGGCTACATGCGCCGATGACGGTGGCGGCTCGTGGCAGATCCTCTCACGGTGCGACTTCAGGCGTTGTGATCGCCGGTGTTGGGCGCACCTTTCTGCCCTATGAACGACCCCAACCGGCGACTGCGGCAGTGACGGTGGTGGTCGGACAGCGGCGACAGTGCGACTGTTGTTGATAGGATATAAGGTGATAGGTTATAATGGGTTTAAGAAAGGAGGGAAGAGTTGTTTGGCACTTAGTTAGTTAGTTAGTGGGAAGGGGAAGAGAAACTTTATAAATAGGAAGTGAGTTTTGTAAAGGGGGGAGGATTCATTGTATTCTTTGTGTAGAGACAGGACTTTTGCCTGTGGAGGGAGGTTAGGCTCTCGGTTACTGATTGTACCATACATTTGCTGATGTGAATACAAATATTCATTCTTTTACAATTGATTTCCTTGCTGTGAGTGTGTGAGTGGGTTGTCTAAGTTAGGTTCCATATCCAGGAACCTAACAAATTGGTCCGACCTGTCGGATCGAGGTGGGGGTGCCGGATTTGAGAAGCTACCGTTTCAAGAAGCTATCGGATTTTCAAGAAAACTGCAGGATCTCCTTAGGAGAAGGCTTCCAGATCAAGAAGGGATCAAGAAGTGATCAAGAAGTGATCAAGAAAGGGTGGAGGCATGGAAGGAAGAATCAATACTTTGGATAGGTGGGCCAGCGAACATAAAAGGGAGCTAGCAGAATGGAGAACAAATATTCAAGAAATAAAAGAAATGCTGCAGAAATCCAAGAATCACATAAACGGCTCAGAAAAAAGTAAGAAAATTGTCAGGAAAGGAAAGAAAGAGGGAGAAACAGATAGGGGTGTTGTGGAAGATAGTCTGCTAGACATCAAGAAAGCCAAGAAACTTTCAGATGAAGAGGAGATGGAGGAAGACAGGGGTGCACAAAATTGGAGGCAGCAGGTAGAATTGGCCAGGTTTGAGGGGCTGGATCCATTGGGATGGATCTCTCAGGTAGAGAAGTTGTTTGACACCCCAAAATGTCACAGAGAAGGAGAGGCTCAGGTTGGCTTACAGCTGCATGGAGGGAGGCACAATCTATTGGTTCAGGGCCTGGAAAAATAAAACCAAGAACCTTTCTTGGAAAGGGCTGAAAGAGGCATTAATAATGGGGTTTGCAGGAAGAGATAGAGGCTCTGTTTTGGAGAAGAAAAGAGAGACGGAAGTTGCAGTTTTGAGTGTTGATGGTTTTGCAAGAATTAAAGGGCAAGATAGGAGAGAAGAAAATATATGTGGAGAGGAAGGCAATGATGAAAACTGTGATGGAGACATGGGTGTGACTGCTGCTGGAAAAGTTGAAAAAGCTGTTGTTTTTACTGCTGCAGATAAAGTTGCAAAAGTTGTTGTTTTTACTGCTGCTGAGAAAGTTGCAAAAGCTGCTATTTTTACGGCTGCCCAGGAAGTGGCAAAAAATATTGTTTCTAGGGAAGATAGTGGGGTAGGTGGTGATGTGTATGTCAAAACAGTGGAGAAGGGTGAAGACAGAGTAAAGAAAGCAGAACATGGTGGGAACATGGTGGCTATTATGGCTGGAAATAAAGTAGAAGATGCAGCTGACTTGAGTGGGGAAAAAATATGGTTGTCACAAACATACAAAACACCCGAAGACCAATGGCAGGGATATTTCTTTGCAGGACTACACTATAACATTCAGAGGAAACAGTTAGCTCAACATGATGATGATGAAGGAATTGGATGGTCAGATCAACAAGTTCTTTCCTTTTTAGCTTCTAGGATGAACAAATCTGGGCAAGGTGAGGGCTTCGCTAGGACTGCTGCTATAAAAATACAAAAAAGGTTTTGGGGGTGGAAGAAGAGAAAAGAATTCTTGATCATTCATTAGAAAAGACTTAAAGTTCAGGCCCATGTAAGTGGTCACCAGGTCAGAAGGCAGTATAGAACAATCATATGGTCCATGGGAATTCTGGAAAAGAAGCAACTCTTAAAGGAGTCAACAATTCTTTCATATAGACCACCACCCAAGCCTCCAGACCTGAATTGGAGGGCAGCAGCCAGTGGGTTTGGGTTCCCTCCTATGATGAGGATGAGCCATGGGAACAAGCATTACTGTACCAACCTTGAGGGCAAGGTTGTTTTGCAGCAGGGGGTAATGATAGGATATAAGGTGATAGGTTATAATGGGTTTAAGAAAGGAGGGCAGTTAGGAGGGAAGAGTTGTTTGGCACTTAGTTAGTTAGTGGGAAGGGGAAGAGAAACTTTATAAATAGGAAGTGAGTTCTGTAAAGGGGGGAGGATTCATTGTATTCTTTGTGTAGAGACAGGACTTTTGCCTGTGGAGGGAGGTTAGGCTCTCGGTTACTGATTGTACCATACATTTGCTGATGTGAATACAAATATTCATTCTTTTACAATTGATTTCCTTGCTGTGAGTGTGTGAGTGGGTTGTCTAAGTTAGGTTCCATATCCAGGAACCTAACCGTTGTAGTGGAACGGAGCCCCAAGATCAGGAGCTGTGACACCAAGTTGAAAATAAAACTGATTTATTATTCTCAATTAATCAAAAAATACATTCTCATATCTTCTATTTGTAATAATCTAATTCTCCTAAAAAGGAAAATAAGGAGACTAGAAAAACTAGGAAAAATAAAATAAAATAAAAAATTATGTATCTATTTCCTTTAATTAGGAAGATTATAAAGATATTATCTTAAATTACAACAGTTTCTTCAAAGCTTTCTTCTTGGTGAGTACTGATATCAACTTGATCATTCCTAACTATTTTTAATCGTTGTATATCACATACTTTCTCTTGTGATTTCATTTTATTATGTCATATATTACTTCATCCATTGATTTTTCTTCGAAATAAATATGTAAATCTAAAATGATTACAAAGGGGTCAATTCTCCCTAACGTTAGACATTTGATGTTTTATTGCATGATATGCAGGCGAAGATGTAGTTGATGACGGTAGAAAAATCAGAAGTGAAGCATGGAGAATGTGAAATTGGTCAGTCCCTTGCTTAGTCCCTTGCTCAGTCTCGCATGGCCATATCTAAAGCCGTTTCTGTATAAACTTCTGCCTTACGAAATCAGAGATGGACACTTGGCGAAAGATATTAATAAGTTACAGAAGTTGAGAAAGAGGGTGCAACATAAAGTTAGAGATGAAGAAAATCGAATTGAGAGACCTATTGTTGGTGATGTCATAAAATGGTTGGATGAGGTAGACGATGTTATTTCTGACTATGAGGATTTCTTGGAAGATGAAGATCGTCCTTATGCCTTGTACTCCGATGGTTACCTTCCTAAACCTTCCATAAGGTATCGTTTAAGCAAAATGGTGAATGATATTGCAAGTAGGGTTAGCGTACTACTACAGACCTCAAATGATAATGAATTTTTTTATTGGTTGGGGCCATTTCCCTTTGATGTTGATTTTGATAACATTAGGTATGAAATGTTTGAATCAAGAAATCAAATTATGGGTGATATTATGAAAGCATTGGCAGACTCGAGTATTGGAATGATTGGAGTTTATGGGTGGAGTGGTGTGGGGAAGACTAGTTTGATCAAAGAGGTTGTTAAGAAAGTAAAAGGCAACATGTTCGATGTGGTGATCATGGTGAACATAACAAGTCGTTCTGACATACGAATAATTCAAGGACAAATTGCTAAGAAGTTGGGGATGAAATTGGAAGGGGAATCTGAAAGTGAAAGAGCAGCTCACTTACGAGAGAGATTGAAGGATCCGAAGGAGAAAACCCTTATAGTTCTAGATAATATGGAGGTGAAACTGGATTTCAACATGTTGGGAATTCCAACCGAGAACAATGATGCTAGCCAGACTAATCACAAAATGAAAGAAATTTCAGCTCGCCGCAATTATGCATTGAAAAATGAAGAATTTCATGGTTCCATTTTGAGGAAGGTAGAAGATCCTTTTACTAGATACAAAGGATGCAAAATTTTGATGATTTCCAAGAGTGAACAACTTTTGCTAAGACAGATGGGTGGAAAGGCAGTTCAAACATTTTGTGTACAAGCATTAACGGAAAAGGAAGCAGAGACGATGTTTAAGGCCATGTCTGAGATAGATAATGAAAATTCTCTGTTTAAAACATTAGCGGCTCAAATTTCAAAGAAATGTAAAGGGTTGCCCATGACTATCGTAGCAACTGCAAATGCATTAAAAAACAAAAGCCTTCTGGTATGGGAGGATGCATATCGAAACCTTGAAAGGCAAAACTTAACAGCAGTGCAAGAATTTTCAACAAAGTTGAGTTATAATCTTCTAGAAAATGACGAGCTCAAACACACTTTGTTAGTTTGTGCTTGGATGAGCCATGATGCATCACTTACCGATTTGGTGAGAAACTGCATTGGTTTAGGTTTGTTTCAAGGAATTTACACTGTTAGGGAAGGCAAAGATAGAATACATGCGTTGGTTGCAGAGTTGAAGGAGTTAAGTTTGTTGTCTGATAGTTTTTCAAGTGATCATTTCACCATGCAAGATATTATCCGGGATGCAGCTTTGTCAATAGAATCACAACAGATGCATGCATTTGTACTAACAAAGGGAAAACTAGAAGAATGGCCTGACCAGGACAAGCTTGAAAGGTACACTGTGATTTCCTTACAGCATTGCGATGTCACTGACATCATGAAGAAGTTTCCTGAAAAAATAGACTGTTTTAGACTTAGAGTCTTCCGTCTTGACAACAAGGATCCACATCTAGAAATACCCGACAACTTTTTTATAGGAATGAAAGAACTCCGGGTGTTGATATTGATTGGCGTTCATCTATCATGTTTACCTTCATCAATTGAATGCTTGAAAAAACTCAGAATGCTTTGTTTGGAGCAGTGCAAGTTAGGTGAGAATTTATCTATCATTGGACACTTGGAGACACTAAGAGTTCTTAGTTTCTCAGGATCTGTTATTGATAAATTGCCAGCTAAATTGAGCCAGTTAGCTAAGCTACAAATTTTTGACATAAGTAATTGTTTTAAACTTCGAGAGATTCCTCTTGATGTGTTGTCAAAGTTGGATGATTTGGAAGAGTTGTATGTGGGAAATAGCCCAATTCAATGGATAGATGGGGGACAGGGGAATTCTATTCTTTCTGAGCTGAGGAAATTGGACCATTTAACAACACTAGACATACAGATCCCAGAAATTACCCATATGCCTAAGAACATGTTCTTTGACAAGTTGCATAGTTACAATATTGTCATCAGAGATTCTGATGCTTATTCCTTATTGGATATCAACATGCTAGAGATGTGTGAAACATCAAGATTTTTGGCACTTCAATTGGAAAACGGGTTTGACATTCACCACCGAAAGGACATCAAAATACTTTTCGAAAGAGTTGAAAATTTGTTGTTGGGACAGCTAAATGATGTGGAAGATATTTTTTATGAATTGAATTATGAAGGATTTCCATATCTAAAGTGTCTGTCCATTGTGAGTAACTCCAAAATTAAGTCCATCATCAATTCAAGGAACCAAAAACATCTTGAGAAAGTATTTCCCAGATTAGAGTCTATGTTTCTTTATGAAGTCCACAACATGGAGCATATATGCTACAGTCAACTTACCAGTGATTCGTTCTGCAAATTGAAAATCATCAAGCTTAATATGTGTGGTCAATTAAAGTATGTCTTTTTCTCTTCTACAATCAAACATCTTTCTGCACTTGAAGCAATTGAAGTTTCTGAGTGTAACACTCTGAAGGAGATTGTTACCTCAGAAGCGGAAAACAGGGAACAAATTATCTTTCCGGAATTGCGTTCTTTGACACTACAATCTTTGTCTGAATTGATTGGATTCTACACCTATGGTGTGTCATTGGGGGAGCAAGTGTCAAATGAACTCTTTGATAAAAAGGTATATATATGCTTAACACTTATCAAGTAGATTTGGTTTATCTCTCGTATATTTTGTTATTCCGTTAACATAGAGAAAGAAGAGCTTGGGAGCAACTTAAAACAATATTTGTTGATTGCCTAATTATCCTTTTCTATGTAACTGTTATTATTGTTCCCTGTATTCCAAATTAACTAGAGAAAATGAGCTTAAATTCTTTAGTTTGGTGACACTAATATACATGTTTGTCATTGCAGGTTGTAATTTCCAAATTAGAGAGAATGGAGTTGTCCTCAATTAAAATTCAGAAAATATGGAGCGACAAATATTTTACAAGCTTCCAAAATTTGATACACTTGGATGTGACTGATTGTTGGAATTTGAAAAACCTGCTATCCTTTTCAATGTCCAAAAGTATGATGAATCTTCAAAGCCTTTTCGTAAGTGAATGTGGGATGATGGAAAGCATATTTGTATTTATCGAAACAGAAGTTAGCTTGTTCGAAATTAAGGTATGTTGGTGGGATTACAACATATTCCTTAAGAATTTTGGTATACCTTCATATATGTAACCCATGACATTACCTTATCAGATTATATCTTTTAAAATGAGTGCTTTTATGATAACAGTATACAGAAACCTACATGTGATAAGCAAACATTTTCATATTGAAATTCTGACAATATGTCCACTTCAAAAGATTACCTGTCTTTGTATTTCTCTTTATATTGATTTCTACAATCTATATTTCAAATTGCATTTTTTAAGTTATCCTCAATTAGTAGGTCATTTTCATATACCGTTATTTAATTTCTTGCTATAGAGAGCAAGCTCCTTAAACCCTTCCCATAAAATTTTCTAACCAAAATAATAAATATCAACATGAATCATCATCATCATCTTGTAGCACACCACTTCATGATTTTGATCATTACAGTGATTGGTTTTGTTTTGTATCGTATTCAAATGATTGTAATGAACAAATGTAGATGTAAAATGCAATGTAAGTTTCTTTTTATAATTCCCTTCATTCATTTTGTTTAAATTTTTTCTATATAGTTGTTAATTTAATTAAATTTATTGCTGTTTTGAACCAAGCGGGAAAGCATCTTTCCGAAGTTAAAGAATATCAGCCTTGGAAGCATGAAGAGATTGAAAGAGATATGGCATCCCAATTTTCCTTTACATTCCTTTGGCAAATTGGATGCATTGATCATTGAGGGATGTAACAAACTTAAAAATGTTTTTCCTTCTTATATGATCGGAAGATTCCATAGTCTATGCAACTTGAAGGTTACTAATTGCATGTCAATGGAAGAGATATTTGACCTAAAAGATTGCCAAAAACAAGATGTTGAAGATATGGCCAAATTGCAAAATGTTCATGCAGAAGTATTGCCAAAATTGCAGCATGTATGGAATAAGGACCCGAAAGGCATTCTTAATTTCAAAAATCTGAAAAAAATATGGATTCGAGAATGTCTGAACTTGAAACATATATTTCCAGTTTCAACGGCTATGAGCCTCGAAGAACTAGAATACCTTGAGGTCTGGAATTGTGGTGAGTTGAAAGAAATTGTTTCCAGGGGAGAAACAAACGATGCAAGTAGCATTGCATTTGAATTTCCAAAATTAACCACTGTCAGATTTTCTAAACTACAAAGTCTTGAGGGTTTTTATGGGGGAGAACATGAATTGCACTGTTCAGCACTGATTAACTTGTGCGTGGAATGTTGTCATAAGCTCAAACTTTTCAGTAAAGAAAACACAAATTCAGAAATAAAGCCAGTCTTCTTACCTGAAAAGGTACTAATCAACCATTCATCTCCCATTCATTCTTTGTACTTCATATATGTAGAGTGAGAACTATAACAGGGTAAAACGAAACAAAAACAAATTTCTCAATAACAAAGAAGAATTTTCTTATATATATATCTTTTACATTAATAACAAACCTTCTTTTATTATGTCTATCTTTTCTTAGGTTATCTACAACTTGAAGTCCATACAAATAGGCTCACAAGATGCAAATTGGTTGAGGAGTTATGTAGGAAACTACCGGATGCACAAATTAGAAGAGTTTCAATTGTCTTCGCAATCGGATACTGAAATTCTATATTTTTTCCTCCATAGAAATCCGAATCTAAAAAGTTTATTGTTGAGTAATTGTGATCTTGAGCAGTTAGTGCCTCCTATAAGCCATGGTGAAGATAAGTCAGGGGTTGTTCCAAAGCTAAAAAGCTTAAAGGTAATGAACTTACCTTCACTTAAGATGATAGGCTTTGAAGATGACACAATACTTTTTCAAAGGTTAGAGTGCTTGATTTTAAAGGAATGTCCAAGTCTGAACACCATAGCACCTTCCTCGGTAACTTTCATTTACTTAACGATTTTGGAAGTGGGTAATTGTAAAAAATTAGTTTTTCTAATGACACCATCAACTGCAAAAAGTTTGGTTCAACTGACCACAATGAAGGTAATTCAATGCGAACGGATAGAGACCATTATATCACAAGATGAACATAAAGAACATATCATCTTCAAAAAATTGAAGGAAATAGAACTAGTGGCTCTACAAAATCTTCTAAGCTTTTGTAGCTCCCATATGTGTACCTTTCACTTTCCATTGTTGGAAAAATTTGTGGTAAAGGAATGCCTTAATATTAAAAGTTTATGGTTTTCTCAAGATGCCATTTCGTCACCAATTTTACAACAAATATTACTTCAAAATGGAAAGGAGGAAAGATGTCATGGGAAAGGTGATCTGAATGTTGCGACATCAAACATGTGCCAGGTTTTGGTAAGTATGTCATTCATGATTATTGACTAGATTCTTAGTTTTCTCACGTTGTTCTTTTTACTCATGAAGGATTTCCCGAATTCAAATACCATGTTATTTGTGTATTTAATTTTAAGAAACTGTATCAATATATATCAGTAATTTTTTCTTTTAGACTTGTGTCAAAATTTTAATTAAATTAATTATTTCTTGAACTTCATAATTTTATTCTTGATATGCTAATAGTAAAAAGCATTTTAAAGAATTTTTAGCAGGCAATGATGTGTCTATTTATGGACATATTTACAATTTTACAGGCTCTTGATCCGACCAATGTAGTAGCCTCCAATCCTTACAAGCCACTCGAGAACTCTCGATTGAAGATTTTGAAGCTGGCAAATTGTGAACTTGGATCGCATGCCATTCCAACTGATGTTTTTCCCAGTTTGAAGAACTTGGAAGAATTGGAAGTTAGCAACACAAATGTAGAGGCAATATTTGATATAATGAATGATGAGATAAAGGGATATATTTTGTCATTGAAGAAAATGACTTTAGATAAACTGTCAAAATTGACACAAGTATGGTCGGATAAGAATCCTCAATCAATTTTTAATTTTCAAAATTTGCAAGAAGTGGTGGTTAATAATTGTGAAATTCTTGAAACTCTCTTTCCTATAGAGCTGGCTAAAAGAGTTAAGAAACTTGAAAAACTTAAAATAAGTTACTGTGAAAAGTTTCTAAGAATTGTTGAAGAGGAGAATGCAATCACAGAAGCAACAACGGAATTTTCATTCCCTCGTTTAACCTCACTGAATTTGTGTATGTTACCACAACTCAGTTGCTTTTATCCTGAAAGATTTACTATGGAGTGCCCCCATTTGAAGCATTTAGAGGTGTTATTTTGTGGTGACTTTGAGACATTTCAAATTCATCAAGAGGCACAAAGTTCTACTTCAGTTAATGGACAACCTCTTTTCTATGAAGAAAAGGTTTGTGATCGAATCTGCTTCTTTTCTTTCTGCCCTTTTCTATTTGTCTTAATTTGCTTGCCCTTTTGTTCTTCCCTAGGCTAATTTCATTTTGGAGTCCGTGAAGCTGGATTGGAAAAACACTATGATACTACTTAATGGAAAATTTCCATTTGAGATGCTTCATCAATTAGTCCAATTTGAAATACATTTTTCTGATGTTAATGAGGTACAGGGTTTCCCTGAGCAGTTACTTGAGAAGATTCCTAATGGAGAATATTTACAGATAAGCCAGTATTCTGGTTTTAAGAAGTTATCCCCATCTCTTCCTGAACAAGGTGACTCATCTCATCCTGAACAAGGTGAAATCAAAACCCTTAGCACACTGAAAAAACTCTTTTCCTTAATTATGTATTCTTGGTATCTGATTTGATGATGAAATGCATTTTAGCAATATTCTTTTGGGTCTATTTAGATTAATTCCTCCTTATGTGCTATTGTACATAAAATAATATTTTTGGATACACAAGTTTTATTGTATTTGAAATGTATTTATTTTATGCATAAGCTAAATTTATATAAAGTTAGGTTTTGGTAGGCTTTAATATGAAAAAAAAATGGCTTAAATCGTTAATTGGTCCCCATGTTAAGAGGGAATTTTCAGTTTACTATCCGCTTTTAAAAGTGTATACATTGAGTCCCCATGTTTTGCAATTTGTGTCAACTTAGTCCTTTTGAACCATCAATTTGGCTTGAAAATTGCAAGTGGACAAGTCATTTTGAGTTGCAGCATGTTTCTTAACTGTTTGAACGTTTGGACACCTTCCAATTGTTGTTACAAACTTGTTTGAAGTATACATAATTGACACAAATTACAAAACATGGGGACCCAATGGATACGCTTTTAAAAGCGGGTACTAAACTGAAAATTCTCTCTTAACATGGGGACTAATTAAGGATTTAAGCCAAAAAAAATTTAAATAAATCTCTTCAAATGTAAAAATTAACTTCTACATAAATTAAAAATAAATTTTAGAAAATTTAATATTTGTGTTTTTACAAACTAATCTGTATATAGATTAGTTTTAGCCGGTGAAAAGTTAGTTTTTTTTTAATTTTATTTTCCTCTTGTAGAAATGTTTATATACAAAATTTATATTGTATTAACGTATTCAAAACCTTATTTATTTTACACATAAATTAATTTTAATTTACGAAGAATATTTTTCGCTTATTATCTTTACTTTCTATATAAGTAGAGAAATTCATTCAAACAAATAGTTTTTTAAGACTCAAGATATCCAAATTGCATATATTTATACATGTAGTTCATATTTTGTTTCATTTTTATGTAGGAAGGAGAAATCAAAGTCCGGGAAGGCCACGTGAGAATAAGAAGAAGATAAAAAAATAGAAAATATTATCTTCATGTAAAAGCGAACCACTTTTGGCGCACCAATAAAATAGCTGATGACTCTCAATTAGGAACCTCTTAATTTATTTATGTATTGAGATTCAATTAAAGTCCTTTTTATTTATATTTTATAGTAACTCTCAAACCCTAATTTTAATGTTTCTAAATACGGAGGGGAAGGGGAGACTTTTGTCACACTTTGAAGACTGATCGTGGGAGTTATTCCAGAGTTCTCTCTTTTCTGATTTGCTATATTTTCACTGTGTCCATGTCCTATCAAGAATTAGACATTTTTTTTTTCTACTTAGGTTGATTGAATATTTTTTATAGTCGTTAGTTTTGATATTGTGATTGCAAATGTCAAAAAGTTGTTACAAAGCAGTGGGTAAGATAAGACATAATCCAGAGATATGACTTCTGTTGAATTCAGGGTCGAAAGGGAAGGATGATACGATTATCATAAAATCAAAGGTGGAAGGAGATTCTCCTTTCTTTTGGGATAGACCATTCCCTTAAATGAAAAAGCACATAAGTTCGATCTACTATTTCGAATACGAGAAAGAGAATAGAAGACAAAGGGATTCTTTACTAATTGAAATGCTAATGATTGATTTTCTTTCTGACTGTTACACAGAAATGAAAGACTGAAGAGGAAGACAAAGCAACTCCGAGTCTGAAAGTAATAAACTTTCTAGAATAACTTCAATAAGTAGTTCCAATTCACAGTCTTTCTTTATTATTGTGTTGTTTTTACTGGGTCGTTTCCAACCTTGAGCTATTGGCACTCCAATGGAAACACAGTTTGGTGTTAGAGTCAAGTTTACGAGATCTTAAGTACAGCTTTGAGAATTTAAATTCTATTTATCTGGGATTTGATGTTGATGAGAATGAGAAGCCTAATTTGCCTATTCAAATACTTCAAAGGGTGTCAAATTTACATCAAATCAGTATAAGTTCTTGCCATTACCTAGAGGCATGAAATTCCTGAAATTAATAACAAGGTGATGCTAGCAGACTTGAAACTTTTGGAGCTGATAGATGTATGGGAGCTCAAGTCTATTGGATCAGGGGATGTTCCATGGTTAGACACTATTTGTAAGAAGCTCCCTAGATTATATGTTGCCAATTGTCCTCATTTCATGCCATTAATGCATTCCTCCTCTGAAACAATTGTATGTGTTCAATTGTCAACGATTGAAGTATCTCTCTGTACAAACATAGATCGATAAAAGAAATAATGGCAAAAGAGCAAGGTGAAATAATTTCAGGAGAGTGCAAATTGCAGCAGCTATGCCGCGTATCTTTGTCTGATTTGTCAAGCTTGGAATGTTTTTATTCTGGAAATTGCCTCTTTGATAGAAGTGCGCATAATTGAGTGCCCCAAAATGGAAAATGTCTCTCAAGGATCAGTGGGTCCGAATTTGTGTAGGGAAATTAGAACTTCCTATACCTTAAATAATGGATTGATCATCGTGCATGATGATCTTAACTCCACTATCAAAAAGGTTTTTTATAAGTTATCTAAAAAAAATATTAGCCATTTACACACTGTATGAAGACAAACTAAGCCACAGAGTGCCTTTTGCATGTGTACTTCATTCTTCTGCATTACTTAAGGGAGTTTTACATTTCACTGATTGATTTTGCCACTAACAACGGGAAAACTCATGATTGGATTAAGATAAGACAATTTGCCTTTTACATTACGCTTTGTATTCTGATAATTAACCGTAAATCTGCAATGTTGAATGCAGATTGGACAACTTTTGCTTTTCAAATATACATTTTAAGTTTTATAATACAAAATAAGAGCTGTCTGATCACCCAATAGATCCAATTTACTGACTGCGTGAATTAAATTCTAGCTGTGGGAATATGAATCCTAAAACTTTATACTCAGTTTTTATGTAGTTCATAGGATGTACATGCAAATTTTAACTCACATGTACTAATAAAATTAATTGAAGTGTTCTATATTCAAAGTCAGCATTGTACAATGCAATCAAGAAATGACCAAGCTATATATGGGTCCTCTGAAAGAACTACCTATCCCTTGGAAAAATAAGATAACAGAAAAAGCATACAGGGAAATAAATAATGAATGGAAGACAGTCAAATTAAAGACGAGAAGACCAGAAAGTAAAATACTTCAAATGGTAAAAGAAGAAAAAGAGTACAACATTTGAAACTGTACCTTACAGTTAAACAATGTGAATCCTTACATGTCTTTATTCTTTTTGTATGCGCAGAATCATATAGTTTTCGGGTATTCTCTTATGTTGCAAGAGATATGGAAATCAGAGACACTCCCAGAAGGGTATTTCCACAATTTAACTTCTATGGTAGTTGAAGGTTGTGAATTTTTATCAGATGCAATACTACCTTCCCATTTACTTCATTTGCTCAGTAACTTGAAAAGATTGCAAGTGCGGAGATGTAATTCTCTAAAGGCAGTATTTATTCATACTAAGATCACTAATATGCAACCTCAAGGAAGTCTTGCTCATCTGGAAGAACTTCATGTGGAAAACTGTGTAGAGTTAGGGACAATTGTTGCAAAGGTTGAAGCAGAAATTGATGAAGCTAATAAACAGATAGCTATATTCTCCACCATAACCTTGTTGAGGCTATCGAATTTGCCAAACCTAAGGTGCATATATCCCGAAATGCACATGTTAAAATGGGATATGTTAAAAGAGTTGCATGTTGAAAATTGCCAAAAGCTGAAGTTTTTCGCAACAGAATATCAAAACCCTACAGATTTAAATCAAGATGATCAAGATAGATTTTCAACAGATCAACAAGCAATTGGGACTTGATTTTAAGGTTACTAATGGGACATCCAACATATACTCTGTGCGTTACAATTTTGTGATTAACCTTATATTCTCTGTAGAATTATCTATCTACTGATGAGAAATTTGTAGTTAGTAATAGGTTAAGCTCTGAAAAACAAATTAGACAAGTGCAAAGCTCTGTTTTTTTTGTTTTAAATCAAAGTTTGAGGAATCAGAAGAACCTAAAATGCAATAATATGATAAGGGCATAGAATCATGACAACAACGATCAACAAACCGGAGGTCTTTTCTTTTCGTTTCTTTTGAGGGAAGTTCACCTGCAACCTCCAAAAGTTGATCCTACACCTCCAAAATACCAACCATACCCTTACCAAAAGTATTAGATATTCAAAAATCGGTTAAAAGTTTTATTTAACCAGCGGTTAACAAATTTCCTTAACCGGTTTTCGAATTCCGGTTAAACTTTTTTTACTTTGTTTTTTATTTATTAATAACAATAAAAAATATATTAAAAATATTAAAAATTTAATATTTTAAATTATAAAAAGAATTAAAAATTATTTATTTAAATTCCACAATTAAAAATTGTTTTTTTAATATAATAAATATTTAATTAATTTAAAAACAAAAAAAATAAAAAAAAAATGTTAACCGTATTTGGAAATACGTTAATATTGTAACCGTATTTCCAATTACGGTTTTTCAATTTGTTTTTAATTTTATAATATCTTTTATAGTTTTTAATAAATAAATAATATTTTAATTTTAAAATATTAAATTTTAATTTAAAATATTAAATTTTAATTTAAAATATTAAATTTTAATTTATAACTTTTTAATATGTATTATTATTTATTATGATTATTAAATAAAAAATAAATTTAAAAAATTTAAATTTTATTAAAAAAATTTCAGTATTTTAAACAAAAAAATTAATAATCATAATAAATAATAAAAGAAATAAAAGAAATTAATAAAAAGTTGTTAATATTTGTTAATAAAATTTAAATTTTTAAAATAAAATGTAAAAATTTAAAATTTAAAAAACTGAAAATTTGTTAATAAAATTTAAAATTTTTAAATTAATTTTTTATTTAATAATCATAATAAATAATAATACATATTAAAAAGTTATAAATTAAAATTTAATATTTTAAATTAAAATTATATTTATTTACTAAAAACTGTAAAAGATATTATAAATTAAAAACAAATTGGAAAACCGTAATTGGAAATACGGTTACAATATTAACGTATTTCCAAATACGGTCAACATATTTTTTTTTATTTTTTTTGTTTTTAAACTAATTAAATATTTATTATATTAAAAAACAATTTTTATTTGTGGAATTTAAATAAACAATTTTTAATTTTTTTTACAATTTAAAATGTTAAATTTTTAATATTTTTAATATATTTTTTTATTGTTATTAATAAATAAAAAATAAAATAAAAAAAAAAGTTTAACTGGAATTCGAAAATCGGTTAAAGAAATTTGTTAACCGTATTTCCGGTTAAATAAAATTTTTAACTGATTTTTAAACACTAACAATAAGGGTATGTTTAGTATTTTGAAGGTGCAGGATAAACGTTTGGAGTTGTGGGGTGAACTTCGTTCTTTTGAAGTGTGGTGGTGCTCGGTGTTGTTGATATCTATAAAAATATTTCTTCATTTGAAACTTGGAAATTGAAGGATACAAACACAACACTTTCTCTCTAACAAACTCGCACTACCGAATTTGCTCACTACATATATTGCACACTTCTTTACCGAACAAACACTCTTATTATTCTCTCCTCACGAATCTTTTACTTTTTTCTACTTAGTACACAACACAGACCCCTTTCTTTCTTCTCGGTGGCTATCCTTTTTTATATACCCAAAGAAGAGCTAAAATCCAAGAAACATTGATACACTAGTATGACCAAAGTTTCGGTACTTCAGCAGACAAAGGGTACAAGAGTAGGTGTGCAGTTATGAAAAAACAAAGTCTACGTAACACTCGGGAACAAAGGTCAGCTATATAATATGTATTGCTCTCAAGTTATACAAGGGTGTTAGTGTTTTGTACGTAAAGTGGCCCTGTATTTATACAGTAGCAGAGGTGCGTATGTTTTCAAAAGTGCCCTATTTTAAAAGCGAACAGTGAGGGTCATTTGTGAAAAAACTTTACACAATGGCGCTCCCCACCAAGAACCAAGATGACATTTGGAGAGCTGCTCTGTCCGAATTCTTCTCAACACTCATTTTCGTCTTCGCCGCCTCCGGCTCCGCCATTCTTGTCAAAAACCTCTCCGTCGACGAGCCCACTGCTTCCCACGCTGTCGCCATTGCCAACGCCTTCGCCCTCTCCGCTGCCGTCTCCTTCGGCACAAACATCTCCAGCGGCCACGTCAACCCCGCAGTCACCTACGCCCGCTTTGTCGGCGGCAAACTTACCTGGCTCCGCTGTATCATCTTCTGGTTCGCGCAGATCCTCGGCTCCGTCATCGCCTGCTTGCTCCTAAAGTTCATCTCCGGCGGACAGGTACATTTCTATTTGTATATTATGTATGAGTTGAACTTATTTCTAGTTAGGTTATTCCATTAGATAAAAGAGATTGAGTTTCGTTATGGTGCATGACAGAGAATACCGGTTTTTGAACTTTCGAGTGGTATGGAAGGGAAAAACACTGTGATGTTGGATATGACGAGGACGTTTGGTTTCATGTGCGGGGCATATCGCATTTATTCCAGTAGTAGCAGGAACGTTTCGAAAGCGATGAAACTTCTTATTGGCTTAGCCGTTGGAGTCAATTATTTGTGGATGAGGCTTTCCTTTGATGGGGTCTGCATGAACCCGGCTGCATTGTTTGGGCCTGCTCTGGTGGGCTGGAGCTGGGAAAACCATTGGGTTTACTGGGTTGGGCCTCTCTTGGGCGGTGGGCTTGCTGCTTGTTTGAATGAAATGTTTGAAAGAACTGTTTAGGTTTGCTACTTGGTTTATCCATGAACCTAATATTTGGTTTGTTTGCTGTTTCCTTTGTTGTGTTACATTACACGGTCTAGCTCTTTGCAGGAACATTACAGTGGATGTAAGTTTTCACGCTTTTTGGTGATGTGTTCAACAGTTTAGGATTTGTTTACTATATCGCATTTTGTATTGCTGTTTAAAACTAAAACGCATGCATCATAGCTACAAAAGTTTTACCATGCTAATTTCACATTCTTAAAGCGCTTTTGAAATTCATTAAGCCGCAACTTTCTTGGATATAACTGAATTGATGAATCTGGTAGGTGTAGCCACTTTGCCAGTTCGAATTATCCATACAGACTCATTGCCAATGACTATATTATTCCAACTTGGCAATCCACATAAAGGATGTTATGGAATCAGTCGACAATCACCTCTTCTCTCTTATTCTTTTATAATACCTATAATTATTGATTACTCGTCTAAAAGTAGACACTGAGAGTGCATAGAAACTAAAACTGAACATAAAATAATAAATATATACATTCACGAGCAAAAGCCTTCAGTTAAGTAGACTCTAATAACTTAAACCAGACCGATGGTAATATTAAGGTTATAGCTATTGCTTGGTAGAAAAAAACTTAAAACACTCTATTAGAATACCTTTTCTGAAATTTATTTCATGCGTCTTGGAAATACAATTACAGCAACGTTCTAAAAACCTGATTCTGAAAATTCTATCTTTAAAAATTCTTTTTGAAAATCTTATTTCAAAAATTTCAAAAAGTCTGCTCTGAAAAGTTTCTGGAAATGTCGCTTTTTCAAAAGATAAAATAATCATTTTTTAAATTTATGAGGTGCACGAAAGAAATTGTGAGGATGTAAGAAGAAAAAAGAAGGTAGAAGTTTTCCCAAAGGAAGAAGAAAACAAAAATGACAGAATAAAATTGAAATAAAATAATGTAATGGACCTCCTTAAAATATAAATATTATATAGTTATTAAATACATGATAGTTCAGAGGCTTTTGCTTCCTGCAGTCACACTAATTGGAAAAAAATTAAACTATCTTTTATCGTTACACTAGAACATCGTTTTTGTCACTGTCATCACAGCTACTTTCATCATCTTTGCTGCTGCAAAGGAAGAGAGAATGTGAAAAAGCTTGTAGGTGTGGGAAGACAAGTTAAGGGATGTCGCTATTTATATTTATAAGAATGAATGATTACATGCAACTTTATTTGATGGTTTATAAAAGAAAATATGATAATTTGAGACAAAGTTGTGTTCATGTATATCACTTTACGTTTTTTCTTTCTTACTGTAATTTATATTTGATTCCGAAGGTTGAAAGAATAGTTGCATTGCATGCAATGGTGCCACTAGAAAGAGATAAAAAAAATCATGTTAGGCTTTGAGAATTTTCACTTGTTGACCAGAGTTCTAATGCTACCAAAATTAGAAGTTTCTAGAAATATAAGAAATGATGATATACAGAAAGATAACAGATTATATCAGCTAAACATTGATTACACAGATTACCAAACTTCTCATTCCACAGTTTACACTCTAAGCTACTTGTTTCATATAGACAATGAAACAACATTAACAAGAACAAAAGTAACAAAGAAAAGCTTCATGATACAAATCGCCATTTGCAACTTTCAATGGTTCCTCTCTACTTTCTGCTGAACAAGCTTCTCAATTTCCCTCTTTCCAACCTCTCAAGAAGCTTTTTAGCTCCTGGAATGTCCATCTCTGTAAGCTTCTTCAGATACCCGATTGCTCCATACGAAATCATCAGTTTCTTACACTTCTTACATGGAGAAAGTGATCCAAGGCATGAAACTGCATACTTTTTGGCTGTGTTCTGAGAGCTTGGATCAAGCAACTGGACAAGATTTGGAACACTTTTATCATCTTTCTTAACCTCTCTCCGATTCTGAGACAGAACCATTAGGCTTGAAATTGCTTGAGCAGCAATCTCTCTAGCAGTATTTGTTTTAGCCTCAAGCATCTTTATAAGAAGAGGGATGCACCCAGCTTCACCCACCATTTTCTTCATCTCCATTGAGCTGCAAACTCGGCAAATGACAGAAGCTGCAGCTTGTTGAGCACCCAAAGATCCAGACTTCAGAACGTGAACCAAACAAGGAAGCAAGCCAAGAGAAACCATAGTTTCCTCAGAAACTGGTCCAACCAGATTCCTCAATGCTCCAACTGCGGATTCTTGAGGAAGTGGACCATCTAGATAGGTCAGAAGACTTCTAACACCACCTTCTGATATAACACACTTTCTCAAATGCTCATTGCTTGAAGTGAGATTCTGCAAGCACTCAGCTGCATACTCTTTGGAACCTAACAAAATTCCACAACTAAGAAGATTGATCATAACTCTTACAATACCTTCTTCAGCCAAAGCCTGTCTCACCTCAGGAACAGCTGATACGTTTGTCAAAGTGCAGGCGGCAGCAGCCTGTGACACGGAATCTCCACTCTCACAAAGCTCAATCAATGGCCGAACACCACCATGTCCAACAATTGCACGAGTTGTTTCTGCTGACATTGACAATCTCTGAAGAGATACTATAGCCTTCTCTTTACTGACAGCACTACCAGATTCAACAAGTCTAATAAGAGGTGGAAGAACTCCTTCAGAAACTAGCCACTTTTCACAGCTCCCAGATTCCACCAGAGAGCATATAACAGTAACCGTCTTCTCCCTTATCCTTGGAGATGTTGCTGTGAGCAATTGAACCAAAGCAGCAACATTCCTCCTGCCAAGAACAGCCAAAACATTCTTTTCATCCTCTTTCATAACATCATAGAGTCTGTCTAAGGCTTTGTGCTTTGCTTCCAAGTGACCAATCTGAAGGCGCGCTAGTAGTTCTCTTATATTGTTGTGTGTTGCAATATCTGATTCTGCCATAGAACCTAACACGGTTAATGGCAAAGTAGCTTCACCGAGCACACCGGTCTTGATCAAGAGACCACAATCCTTCAAATTCAAATCCAGTTTCCCAGTTAATGCATCAAGATCACTCTGCATCCGAAGCTTACCCTCGTACTTCTCCATCACACACAGCTCAGCCAATTCTGTGGTTTCTTTAAGCGTCTTTGACACAGCCTGCAACTGCTCCTTGCAAAGAGCATTCTTGGAGAAACAAGGGTGGCTAGACAAATCCGATAAACAGGAGGGAATCTGCTGCAATTTTGAAATGATCATCTTCCACCTACCAGGGAACACCTTAACCTCTTTCGCCTTGGCAAGAGCCACAGGAACAAGTTCCTGTGCATGCAACAACAAGTTTTCTCTTGAACAGGCATCATCAACTGCTACTGCAGCTTTACTATCTTCGACCATGATTTCAAATTTGGACAGAGTGGTGGTAAAGTAAAATTGAATTGATGTCAACAAAGCTGCAGAATGGAAGAAAACCAAGCTCAGAGAAATGATGGAGATGCCAATTTGTAGAAAGGCAATGATACTATCAGCATAGATAATTAAAAAGTTGTGGAACAGTTGCAATCATAAAATCCGTAAATTATAAATGAAGACTCCAATAGAAAATTCTCAGACAGTAAAAAGAAATAAAAAGGACAAGACCAACATCAATAACGTCGAGCATCTTATGATCACACACAAATCTTGTTTGAAAGCATGGCTAAACCATCATCAAAACTGAAGTACCTAAAGATGCCCCACGAGGCTTTCTTTCCCTTACTTTAGAGCAAGTAATCATTTAATGCCCTTTGGAAATTCCAAACCATGGTTGATGATAAAGGGTGTTGATGAAAGTGAGGGAATTGGCATGTAACGGCTAACTATTAAGTACAATTAAGAAGCCGTCGGTGGATAATATTATACAAATCAGAGACATTAGACCAAAATGACCCACCCCACACATGGCATAAAAAGTAGTAAAAGGCCCTCTCAAGGGGCATTTTGGTCATTGACACAACCTCCTCCCACTTTACTTTCCAACCATGAAGGTTGGTTGGAGAGAGTCTCAAAGGTGAAAATTTAGGAAGTTTTGTTTGTCATGTTGATTCCAACCCAAATCAAGGATTCCTGTTTCTAAAAGAGAGGCTCCTCAAAAGTGGAATTCTTCTCAGGGTTTCTCCTTTCTCCTCATAAAGGCTACCGGTTTGAGAAAGGGAAAGGCTTTACTTTGAAGGAAAGACACAAAACAAAAGTCACTATCTTCAAGTTGTATTGCACAACCCAATTATATCCAACGAATAACCCATTACTATTTTTATTTATCTTTGTCATTTCTACTATTAACATTGATGAAAAATCAAAATCATAAATTCAAATAGTAATATACCTCAAACCAACTTGATTTGCTAAATCTTCAATGAATTGATCCTGTCATAAGCTATCACTGCTGTTCTCGACTGCTTCTGCAACCCCAAAGGCACGAGAGAAAACATTAAGTTCCAAACCAAAAAGGGAAGAAAAAGAACAGAATTCTTCTTATCTGTAGAAATAGAACAAAGCAAAGAAGCAACAAAAACACACACACGCACATGAAGGACCAACCTTTAAGAATGAGTAACAAAGGAAACAAGCCAAGACTTTGTATAGCTTAATCTTCAAACTTGACACTCTCTATCACACTATAGTGTGCTTCAGAAATTGCTACAGAGAGCACCAACCACCCACCAACACTGAAAATTTTAAATGCAATGCTTCCAAACTCATCAATCAAAACCCAGCTGGATTCACTCCAAAACCATACCCTTCATTTTCTGAGACTCAGAAACGTCTCTGTGTCATAATTGAGAAACAGACACGATACACTTTAGATGAAAATGGTGATCAAGTTTGAATCAGAAACCTGCTACAAAGTGTATTAATAAAAAACTTAGCTTCACAAAACGACACAACGAGTACAATACAAACAACAACGTTCACACACACATATACCCATTATTCAAAAATCAAATTTTCACCAACGTGGAAGCCAGTGTCCGTGCTGAGGGAGAAGGGAGCTTATGTTTAGTGTAAAGAGGCTTAAAAATCGTGCAGGTTCAATGATCGGACGGTGGAGAATGCGGGTTGGACAGACAAGGTTACCGTTGGGATTTGTTAAAATTTGAAAATGCTTAGGATTTCTTTTGTACGTTGCAATGTGATGACGTGTAAGCATTGCCACGTGTGATGTGGGGACAGATGCTACTTTTCAAAGAGATTAAAATGAAAAATCCCACGTGTGAAGTAAACGTATCATGAGGAACTGTTCTCTTCAGTTCAGTGCTCAGTGTTTTTGAATTTGCAAACATTTGACATTGTTTTTGCACCAAATTACGAAACTACCACTGATAAGAATTTGGTGAAGCAAAGCATGTGAGGTTGTTGGCTTGGTAAGCTCATAGAAATTGCCACTGGATTGTTAGTTCCAATTTCTATGGTTTATACATATTTTTTTATATAAGTATAATATATAAAATATTATCAATCAGTATGAAATTTGGAAGAACTAATAAATAAAATATTTTTATTGACAATCATGAAACAAGAAATGATAAAAAAATAAAAATAATTAATAAGTTAGAATTAAGTAACAGGCCACATGTTTAGAAGATGTGGTAAATAATAATAAAAAATCATTTTCTAATGTTCAGAGTGGAGCTTAATTTTAAATTAATTAAAAATATTACATGAAAAAACCATTTTCTACGACAATCTAAATTCTGTTCAAAATGATGCAAAGTAATATGAAGTTTCTTTTAAGGTAAAATTTTAAATAAAACGTGTAAATATAAATGGTATATGATGAAAATTAAATTACTTTTTCTGAATAAAGAATTTGAAGCACAAGAAAACTCGAAGTGTTTTATTAGAACAAAGTATTTAAAAAAAGAAGTAAATTGATTGAAATATTACGACAAAGGTTTTGTTAATGACTAAGTCGATATTGATCTTTTTAGAAAAAAATCTCCTGGCACAATACAATTGTTTACTTGGTCTCTAAGAAATAAATAAATAAAAACGTTGATTAAATATTTAGGAAAGAAAAAAAATTCTCATAAATTAAAAATATAAATTCTTTAAATATTATTAAAATAATTATAAAATGATATTTAAAAACTTATCTCGTTTCTTCATAATTTGCGGAGAAATAGTAACAACAAACCAATACAGAGACAGAATGATTGATGAAGACATTTATGTTTTGAGTTGTAAATTTCATTGTTGACCAAAATTCTTGAATGTCATTTAAATTGATAAGAATCACAAATTGATGTTTTGAATAGTTTTATTGTCGTTATTATATGTTTGGTCAGATTAATTTTGTGGAATTGAAGGTGGAAAAAAACTCATTTTTCGTTCAAATGTGTTTTGTTTCCACACACGTATCGTTAAAAACTTTTTCCCACAAAAAATAAAATATAAAACAATGTTAGTTTTGCTTATTTTAGCTTTATGCTTTCTTTTATTGACTAATCATATTATTAGTGGATCCCATGTTGTATGTTTGGTGGATTGTTGGTTTGATCTAACATATGAATAATAATTCATTTTTTCAACCTTAGACAATTAGTAATATTTCTCATCTCTGGTTATTTTTTTTTTTCAATTTCTATACATAATTTTCACATTGTATCAATCATTATTTATGATTCATTCCTTTCAAAATATCTTTAACTCAATTTTTTTATTTCTTTAACTTTTATTACTTGAATTTCTATCGAATTAGACTACCAAAATTTCTTGACATAATAGTAGTATGTTCAAGATTGATTTTGTTGTATGACTTTTGGTATTAGTAAGTGTATCAATCCGCACCAAAAGGAGGTATTGAAAGGCTTGCATTATTGAAAGGCCTAGAAACACATATGCCTCTCAAAAACGAGTTAAGATTAGAAAAATGAAGTTGTAGTTATAAGAAATCCAAAAAAATAAGTTAATAAATAAATTACTTTTACCAATAAAGCAAATTGTAGATTTGTTAATTGGCATTGCATCGCCAATTTCTCAAGAGAATCACATGGAGACTATTCTTGATGAGTTTCGATGAGAATTTGATTCTTTTATCACTTTTATCACATCATAGGTGGATTCATAAACAATTTATTGGGATCCTACTTTTTGCACAAGAAGAAATATTTGAAAAACAAAAAAAAAATTGATATCAACTTGACCCTATAAAAATATAACTATAATTAGAAATCATAATAAAAATTATGGCATAGACAAACTTATCTCAAAATTATAGAGAAGGTTACTGTAATCATGGAAGAAGAGTAAATAATAGAGGTAATTTTCAATCTAACAAAGGAGGGGGAATAAACTTGTTGATAGAGACATTTTAGAAAAAACATGTTTCATATAACTCAAATTCAAGACCAAAAGGTCAATTTTGTAAAAAAATGGTCATGTAGTTGGTAATTGTTGACAAAGGTATAACCATGAATTTCAAGGAAATCCATAAATTAAAAAAACTTAATTTGACACTAAGAATAACATTCACAATAATAAATTATTTCTTGTTACTCTTGTTTCTATCTTGGATCCATTATGGTATCAAATTAATGGTGTTTCTCATCACACTATCAATAATAAGAAAATTTCTCCATCAAAACCACATACAATGGTCCAAACAATGTCAAGATAGGTAATGGCATAGGTTTACAAATAGAAATCATTGGTTATTTTGAATTTTTGTTGCTTGATTCCTCTATAAATGTTGTCTTCATTCCTACAATTTAAATATCTTACTAAAAACCCACTTAACAATAAGATTAAAGTTATCCAAACTGATGATGCAAAAAAAAAAATGAAATTCACCTTATCTTTAAAAAGTCAATTAACACAAGCTTTCTTATTCTCACATCGACCAACAAAAATGGAAGTCTTGAGAGGAAAGATTAACACATCATTGAAACTAGTTTAACTTTTCTAGCTTTGGCATCCTTTCTTCTAAAGTTCTAAGGTGAAGCTTTCATAATAGTCACTACTTTGATTAAACTATTACTTACCAAAACTCTAAATTACAAATTTCCACATGAAATTCTATATCACAAAGAGCCTTACTTTTGATTGCACTATATAGATAATCTTTAGTTGATACACATGATTTTATTTTTACATTTGAATATATAATCTTCTAGCTATTGAAAAAGAGTTGATGGAGATGAAACTATTATTGGACAAAAGTTATTATAAAAAGGATTATTGTGTGTAGATTTGCTTACTTCTTTCTTCTCTGTTTCTCGTTTCTTCCTTTAAGCACATTGGTTAGTGTGTTTTGGTTCATTGTTTAACTCATGTTGCTTTCAAAAACCCTGTTATTTATTCTGTCTTAGCTTTCACATACCTTCATTGTTCCTTCGTCTTCATTGTTCTGGTGTTGTGTTAGTTCATAGTGGTTAATGAGGTTAATATATTTTGACATTGCATCTTTATCAAGTCATATTCAAACGAAAAATTGATTATTTTAACTACACAATCGACTATGTTGATAAAAAAATGACATGATCGTGCACAATCAATTATGTGGTTTTTTTCCCCATAATTGATTGTGCATTAACCATAATTGATTATGCATGTGTGTTTCGTTTCTTTTTGTTGTATAAGCATGGGTGATCATGTTTTCATGTAATCAATTTTACCTTGTTTTCTTAGTTTGATGTGATTAATATGGGTTAATAATGTATATGATGTTTGTGTGCATGCGAGATCTTTCTAGGTTGATTTTGGTTAGGTTAATTGAGTTCGGTGAAACATAAGTGACATTATTAATAGATTATGGGGTGGTTTTTGGAATGCATGGTTGATTATCATTTGTGTTCTTTATTGGTGGTTTTGTAAATGTTTATTGTATTTAGCATCTTCTTTCTTGTGGGTATTTCTTTATGTGTCTTGGTGGATTCATTAGTTGATTAGGGTGATATTTGTTTTGATGTAGAGGTTCTTTAAAAATTTAGGTATCATTAGTCAACTAAATTCCTAAATATTTTTACATTTTAATTCATAAAGGTAGAGGAAGATTATAAGGTTAATTTTTTAATTGTTTGGGTAATTATGATTGTCTTTTTTTTTCTAAGTACAAATATATTGCTTGAAATTATGGACAAAATAATTAATGGTAACATATTATTTTCAATTAGGAATTATTAATATTTACTAATCTAATTTTAGTGAAATTGTGCATAATTTTTAATAGAGAAGTAATAATTTTTATGCATAGAAAGTTTTGTATATTTGGTAAGAATTTTGACATGGAAAGAAAAAAAAAAACGGTTATTGATTTAGAAGAGGAAGACATGTATAATAATATTGTAGGTGTGAGTGTAAATTTAATTTGATACCTATAACAACAATTATAAGTATGTATGCTACTCCAATAATCACAATCATTTGCATAATTTGCATCATTGTTTATGGATTACATATGTTTTATATGTTGAGCAGTTTGACAATAAATTTTAGAAACTTTATTTTTTAAAAAAGAGTTATATAGCATTTATTGGATGTTATACCTCATTCACAATTAACAATGTTGCAACATTATTTGGATGACATTATTTTGATGAGATAAGAGGAATTCATCAACTTATGTTAATAATTAAGTGCAACTAACCTAGTGAAATATGCATTTTAGTCGGCATTTGAAGATAAAAGTTATTAACTTTTTGCATATCATTAAACAATGTAAATAATCAAAATGTTTCTTTTTTCGTTCCAAATAAATAGTTTGTTAGCACTTTCATAATCTATTAAATATGATAATTATGTTCGAGAGAGAATTTTTAGTGCAACTATTGAGGAGCAATGTGCAACTTCATATCCTAAAACAACATATTTACTCATTCTTTAAGGTAATGTTATCACAAAAATGATTGTTCACATACATATATTCTATAAAAATAATTATTATAAGATATTATGATCACTTTGTTACCCTTTGAAATTGTTTATAGATCATAGATGAAACTCATGTATGAATTAAGGAGTCAAGATCAAACACTCCTCCCTTTTGAGGCAGAAAAAGGTTGGCCAACATAGAATGTACAAGCAGTTTTTTATTTTGACATGAAATTCACATATGTTCTAGTTGAGTATGAGGAAACAACATCTAATTCAAGAATATTAAAGGATGTCATCATTAAAAAGAATTCACTTGTAGTACCTTAAGGTCAAATACTATAATTCATGTGTGCCGACATAGTTATTAAATTTTTATAAATATAATTTGAGTTCATATAAATAAATATTACTTTGGAGATGTCAAATTCATGTTAAAAAGGACAACAAATAACATCATATTGATTAAATTATGACTTAAAAATGTAATTAAAAGAGAGTTTGGTACGTTGAAAAAGATATTTCGTGAAAGTGAACCCTCATATTTCTAGGAGACAATGACAAATATAATCTTAATATGTTACATTATTCACAATTTTCTTTGAGAATGAATAATGATCAATCAGTACTTGATGAAGTAAGAGGTGGATAACTCCTTTTCTCAAGTTTGTAAAAATGATTATAAATTATAGACAACAATTATGATATTATAATCAATGAAAAAAAACAGAGAAATTATGAAAATAATTAAGATTTTGTAATAAATTGTACCATGAATATATTTTTTTTTTATTTGATTGATGTCTTGGCTAATTTTGTATGTAACAATTACATGAGATATCTTTGTAAGTTACAAAATGAATAGAGAAAAAAAAATATAGTATCAAATTCTATCTTACATCTACGAATTCACGAAATGGATAAATAACTTAAATTATGTATATTGATTAGTATAGTTGATAACACCATGTTAGATAAATGGATTGATGGAAGTCGAACAATCCAAACATATATTAATATTATTGAATCACTTAGATAATTTAGTTGTTATTATTATAAAAAATGTAAAAATAAATAAATAAATTGAAGGAGAGATGACGCAAGATCCTAATTTATTCAATAAACTAAATAGATTCATATAACATAAATTCACATAAGAGTTTGAAGCTAATAATTTTAACACTAAATGAAGTGCTTCATTAAAAATATATATATATTTTAAAAATAAAATTATTTAATTGAAATGTTACAATGTTATTGATTTTTCTAATAATTAAGTGGGGATTGATATTTCTAATAAAAAGTGTCCTCGCAGTCACATCTGTATAAAACGATTGTACACTTGGTCTTTGGATGAAAAAATCACTGATAAACGAAAAGAATTTTAAAATCATGGTTAAATATTTGAGAAAGTTATCATTAGGAAAAATATTTTTCTCATAAATTAAAAACACAAAAATCTACAAATATTATTAAAGTCTAACTTAAAAACTTATCCCATTTCTTCGCGATTTACGGAGAGATAGTAACAACAAACAAAATTGATTGAAGAAAACATCTTTTGAATTGTAAATTTGAGGGTTGTCGAGAATTCTCTAACGTAAATTAAATTGATGAAAATAGCAAATTGATGCTTTGAATAGTTTTGTTGTGATCATATGTTTGTTCATATTAATTTTTTAGTTTTGAAGTTGGAAAAAACTCAATTTCGTTCAAAAATTAAAAATATTATTGTACACTTGATCTAATGATAGTTTTAGTATCAAAAGGTTATTGTCGTCATATCACACGTGTGAAACTTTTTGGCCACTGTCGCTGTTTTACTTTTTGTTATTAAAATCATTTCTGCAATGTCTTCATTAATTCAAACTCGCTTACAGTTATACGTCTCTCACAACTTAGATGCCTTCTTTCTTAACTCAACTTTTTCTGTTTTAAATTAAGTCATCAAATCAAATTATTAAAAAGATTTTTAATTCACTTTTAGTTCCTATACTATTTTACATTACAGATACACAATTTTAAATTTTATTAAATTTTAATTGTACATTTATTTTTTAATTTTACAAAAAAATATTAATATGGATGTGTACGTGAGATATTAAGATTTAATTTGGAACTTTACTATTGGTGTCAAACATGAATCATACCATTTATATTCTTATCATTCATTCAGTATTTAATTAATTTGAATACATGTATTTATCGTAATGTAGAAATAAAAAAGATAAAATAAATTTCATAAATATTTTTCTGAAGTAAAAACAAAAATATTGTATTCGATGATTTTTCCAAAAATATATTAGCAACTTGATAATATATAACCGGTAGATTGAAATTGTTTAATTCTAAATATTTAAATGACCATGTATGTAATTAAACACTAATAATTAAAATTAAACATGCACTGAACAAACTACAAGGACAGGAATATGAATTTAAACTTAAATAATGTTAGCAGCAATATTTTTTAGTATTTATAAAATAGCAACGATACTTATATATAAATAATTACAATAACTCAAACTATCAAGATGTCAACCCAATAAATCAATTTTTGGAGTTATATAAAGCAATCACAATAAAAGATACAGAATAAAATATAGACTCTTAACACAATATTTACTTATCACATATTCATCAACATAATGAAACCTAAGCAATGAAGAGCAGTCTTACCTTCGGTTTAAAATATGGCAAACGAAAGAACATTTTTCAGCAGAAGAAAAATTCATAATTTGACATGCAACACATTTAATAACATCTAGAATGTCGTTACCAATTTAAGGTTCTAACCAAACATAACAATAAATACATAACTAAGTCTGAGTTTTTGCTGCCAAACTATGGACTAAAATAAAAATAAATGGGGTCTAACAACAATTTCACAGTCTACAGCTTTTCTTCAAGAACGTGACCTTTCTCGGGGTGGTGGAGACCGACTGCAGGAACAGTAAAAAAGTCAGAACATAACGAAATAGCTCCAAAAACTATTTTAAGAAAACAAAACAAGTAAATTAGATCAAACCTATCATATCTCCCATTTATCGGACTTTCAGCTCGTTCATACTTGGGGCTTCCTTTTGTTTCTGGTCGGGAAGATGGATTTGATCCATGACCATAATCTGGGCTACCCCTACCTCTACGATATGGACTGGGCGATCTACCACGACCATATCTCCCATCAGGCGAGTCATGAGCTCTTCTTTCAGGACTGTATCCGTTCCTTCTATCTCTATCATCATCATCTCTTATGGCATACTCCACCGTGATAACACGGTCCATAAACTTGCTACAAATCAAGCAATAAACAATCAAAAAAAGGTCTAAACTAATAATTAAAAAATATATCCCCTTCCCCCTTACCTTCTTTATTCATGTTACTGAATTCAGAGTATTTCAAAGGGGTAAAAGTTCGGGGAATGGGGAAACACGAAAACTAGTCAACAATTGAGAAGGCAATTACAACCTCAGGTTGGTCGCCTCCAAAGCTCTAGTAGCATCCTCCTGTGATTCATACTGAATAAAAGCAAAATTCCTTCTGATCCTTATATTTAATATTTTCCCATAAGGGTCAAAATGTCTCTCCAGATCCTTTGTCCTGGCGTGAACTGGATCAAAATTAATAACAAACAAAGTTTTGGATGGCCTTGAATTAGATGAAGGTTTTCTGGAATCACCACCTCCTGACCTTCTACTGTCACGTTCTTGCTACAAATCAAAATAAAAATATAGTGAACGTTAAAAACTTAAATTTTGAACAATAAACCAGAATTACAAAATAAGTAGCAACTAAAAGCACAAGTTCCTTTGAATAAACAAGCATGTGTCAACTAGCGAGACTAGGCACAGTTAGTATTGATTTGTAGTATGATAAAAAGCATGTACACAAGGTAGTATAATAACTATCATTTGGGTCTCACAGTGCAATTTCCTACCTACCACAACCTACCTTAGTCCACTCAACACGAATACGGCGTCCCTTTCTACCAAATTCAGTTCTATCAAGCCTTCTGATTGCATACTCAGCATCTCGCTCATCTTCCATGTAAATGAAAGCAAACCCTGAGAAACAAGAATGTTAAACACAAAACAACACATAAATACTTAATTTAAACATTTGAAGACTCCTGGCATGAAGACAATTTAGGAATGATGGTGTGCATCAACTTTGCTGATGAGATAAAAATTCAACATAAATCGTGAATAAAAACTGTCAAGAAGTACCACAACACCTGCCACAGTTGCGAAATCATCATGGTTTCTATGTTGAAACATGTTGGAAATTGAACACTGAGCAAAAGTCATGAAGAATGAAAAAGCAATGAATGCTGAGGATATGCAGAATGGCAGGGCAAGGACGGATCAGATTATTTCTTCTGGAAAAATACAAGAAGGAGAAGCTGGGGCACATTCTAGAAAAGAAATGCAGAGAGGCACATCCATCCAAGAAGAGCATGGACATTCCAACTTTCCAAGTAATCCTGCCACAAAGAAATGATTGAGTATGGGGGTTCATATCTTAATGACAGTTCTCTTTCTTAAAAAGGAAAAGAAAATGTACATCCATTCAAAAGAAACTAGTCAAAGAACATCATCTTGACCCTTTCTCAATTGAGGAGAGAAGTTACGGTTGACAGTTTGGGATGGTAAATCATGGAAGAATCAATGGACTCCGGGTTCTCAAGCATGCTCCAATTCACGTTCAAGACAAAAAAAAAAAGTTTTAGAGACTAACAAAAAAATGCATCTCATCCCTTACACTCATCCGGTGCGTTAGAATAAAAAATTTGGGTTAACACAAATATGAGGATTTTACTATTTATACTCCGCTAAATGTGCAAAGAAAATAAGTGACAACTTAATTTGCTTAACAGTTTCAGAACAATGACTAATTCTCTTCCTTTGTTTCCTGGTGTATCCAAGCCGACATCAGAAAAGGGTCAATGAGTTCTATGATTCATTTCAATTGTTGCACATAACATTTTCCTGTCCCAAACATATGTGACTCAACCCAAGTGGACAATTTTATCTCAACATCCACATCCTCAAACACCGCCATTCACTGTGTAACGCCAGACGACAAGCTTCCTTGCAAGAGAACACACTCATCTGTGAAACATCAAATCTTCCAGCTCAAACAACCCATCCAACTACCACGCGGCAAGTTCAGCACAACAACCAAAACGTTTAAAAGTATCACGGCAAAAATTTCAACTTTGCCACCCAATATACCAAACCCATTATCAAAAATCACATTCGAGAACATATGAAATCACAATTCACAATGCAACAAGAAATTTATCCTGAGAAAGAGCACTAATAAACTAAACAAAATTAAATTGAAAAAAAAAACGAAAACAAAGAATGATATACCAGATTTCATGTCGACTCTATCGACTTTCCCGTATCTTCTGAAGAGCCTCTCCACATCAGATTGACGCGCGTCGAAATCCAGGTTCCCACAGAAAATAGGCCTCATTTTTTCCTTCAGCAAAGTCAAAGCTTCGGAATCTCTTTGCACGCGACCTGCAATGCAATGCAAGGAAAAATCAAGTCATAATCGCATATCAAAACCGATGAAATCGAAGAAAAATATTGGGATTGGACGGATCGCAGGTGGAGGAAGACGGAAGTGAAGTAGATCTGACGTTGGGTGGAAGAATGGTACCTAGCCGGAAGGGCGGAGGGTTTGCGATAGAAACCCTAGGCGTAAGATTGGGAGTATTGCGATACAAGAGAGAGTAAGAGAAAGTTGTAAAGTGAAGAGTGAGGAAAAGAAGGTAATATTCACATCAAATCATACGGCCACGTGGCATGAAGTTCCTTATGTAGCATTTCATGTTTTAAAAATATACAATTTTGTTAACTATGTCTTTTAATAAATAATAATAACATTAATAATTATTAATTATATATTAATAATTAATAACTATTAATTATTAATTATTAATTATTAATTAAGGAAAAACTAACTTCACAGATAAAAAAAAAGAGAAAGAAAAAGTTGTATATAAAAATTTGAAAAAGATATTTATGTTAATAATTACTTAACAATGGTAATTATATCGAAAATCATCATTTAGTATTTTCAACTATAATTATTAAATAATTATATCATGACTCGGTGTTAAATTTAAAATAATTATCATATTTTTTAAATGATGACTTTTACTTATTTGTCTTTAAAGTTATAAAGTCACTAGAAAAAAAAGTTTAATACTTTACTATTTTAGTTAATAAAAGTAATAAAATGTAAAACTTCATCTTGTTTTGTTTAACAAATGATAAATTAAACAAATAACATATCATGTTATACGCAAGTGTTGTTTAATAGATAGGCAACATTATTCAATCTTGATTTATCGCTGTTAAAGCAAGAAAGCTAACATACGATAGAAAATATTGTATCACATAAAGAACATATAAATGTTTTTTTTTATTACATGTTTATTACTTCTATATGATACATTAAGCAAAGAGTTAAAAATTATTTTTTCTTCTCCAAATCTCTAAACCAAGCTTTTTGTCAACTTTGGAAGCACTCTAAATTTCGTATGACATTGCAATTTAAGTTAATAAATATCCAGTTCTTGAGAAATTGTATAAAAGGAGAAAACAATATTCATTGTTGTATGGAGTTTATTAAATACATTCATCACTATTAAACTCATAATATAAAAAGAAAATTCATTCAAAAGAGCTTAAGTTGTTCAATAGTGAGAAACAAATTTACAACAACTTCCTACATAATATATAAAGCAAATTAAGTATAAGAAGAAGTTGAAAGAATGTGCTTATGGCCAAAATGTTGCAAAACTTTCTAAGTCAACTAAATCTTTAAGGAAAACATGATTAATGTTCATTTTTCAACAAGTTAGAAGGAAAAGATCTTATACAATATGCACGTTAATAGATGATTGTCTTCACCTAGCAAGTTGAAGTGTGATCAAGGATCACTTTATCTTCACTTTCCATCTTAGTTAAGAGTGGTTGGATAAAGAATACTCAGTTATTAGTAAAAAATGGTTGTTATGAAAATAATAGGCTTAAACCCTCCATTGGTCCTTATATTTGTGTGCAAATTTTAGTTTGGTTCTCAAGTTTTGAACTGTCTCAATTGGATCATAATTTTTGTAAAAATGCACACATTTTACCCTAACCGTTAAGTTGTCTCAAACGCCGTTAATTGATGATGAGATGAATTTTTTTATTTTAGGCTTAATCCCTCCCTTGGTCCTTATGTTTGTGTGAAAATCTTAGTTTGGTCCTCAAGTTTTGAACTGTCTCAATTGGGTCATAATTTTTGAACTATCGACAACGACGACATTTTTTAGTTTGAGAGGGAGAAAAGGTGTGAGTCAGGGGATTTGAGGGTTTGAGGGTGGAGGAATGAGTAAACTGTGATCAGTTATTGGAAGGAAAAAGAAAGACCATAGCCACGTAGATTTAATGATTTTAAAACATAAAAAAAAAAATTACAGCTCAGTTCAAAGTTAACGCCATCTCAATACACTTAACAGTTGGGGTAAAATGTTATAAAATGTTTGCATTTCATAAGGACTTGAGGAAAAACTTGAGGACCGAGCTGAGATTTTCACACAAACATAAGGACCAAGGAAGGGATTAAGCCTAAAATAAAAAAATTCATCCCAACATCAATTAACACCGTTTGAGACTGTTGGGTCTATCATGGAGGAGGTTCACCGGGGAGATACAAACACCAATGAGATATGAGCCCAACCATATAAAGGATTGACACCACTCTCTACCCAAAACCTTAAGGCAATGGGTTAATGGGTCTTTCATCTTTATATAGTGCTCTACTTTCTCATTTCTATCCAATGTGGGACTTGGACTCGCACTTGCATTCCCAACAATCTCCCCCTCAAGGGTGAGTCCCTTCCACATTGGTACACTCCCCCTCCAGCGGAAGCATTCTCATTCAACCACAACCACAAGTAGCCCTTCGTACCGCCGTTTATCTTAACGGGACACGCTTACCTGGAACCTTTTGCCAGGAAGACTTTCGATATAGGGTCATTATACTCGTCTGAGCCGGTCACCAAGACTAACCATCGGCTCTGATACCACTATTGGGTCTATCATGGAGGAGGTTCACCGGGGAGATACAAACACCAATGAGATATGAGCCCAACCATATAAAGGATTGACACCACTCTCTACCCAAAACCTTAAGGCAATGGGTTAACGGGTCTTTCATCTTTATATAGTGCTCTACTTTCTCATTTCTATCCAATGTGGGACTTGGACTCGCATTTGCATTCCCAATAATCTCCCCCTACAAACTGAATCAAATAGCCTGAAGTGGACTTTCTGGAATCAATATCTCCAGCCATATCTGAATCTGAGTAACCCACCAAAGTAGGCTTATCACCTCCAAAACAAAGTTTCAAACCACTGGTACCACGAATATACCTCAAAATCCATTTCACAGCATTCCAATGCTCTCTACCTGGATTTGACAGAAATCTGCTAACTGTACCAACAACGTGTGCAATATCAGGCCTTGTACATACCATTGCATACATCAAACTACCCACCGCAAAAGCATAAGGAACTTTGCTCATAGCTATCTTCTCAACTTCATTTGAAGGACTTTGTTTAACACTCAACTTAAAATGAGTAGCAAGAGGAGTACTTACAACCTTAGCATTCTCCATTTGGAATCTTTGTAGCAACTTAAAATGAGTAGCAAGGGAGCCTTGGCTTGGCAATCAAAGTTGCAAAAGTGTGTGGTGTTGTCTACTACTGAGGCAGAATTCATTGCACTTACTCAAGCATGCAAGGAGTTGTTATGGGTGAAGAAATTCTTGCAGGAACTTGGTTTTGTGCAAGATAAATACTTGTTGTATTGTGACAGTCAAAGTGCTATTCATCTTGGTAAGAATCCAACTTTTCATTCTAAATCCAAACATATTGATGTGAGGTATCATTGGATACGTGATGTTTTGGATGTTAAGTTGTTGGAATTGGCTAAAGTTCATACAAATGATAATGGTGCTGATATGATGACCAAGGCATTGCCAAGAGGAAAGTTTGAAGTTTGTTGTGAGATCGCCGGTTTGGCGGATATCTCCACATAGTTGTGAGGGGGAGATTTGTTGGGTTATTGGGCTCCCTTCCTATGTGGAGAATAGGCCCAAATAGTGTGATCCATTATGTCTCATTAGGTTAAAATGAGATGGGTCAGATTAGTAGAGTACAAGAGAGTCATTTGAAGAGAGACAAAAGCCAAGTGAGAGAAAAAGAAAGAGAGAAAGCCATTCCCGCAAAACCCTAAACCTGCACTGGTGTTTTCATCGCTGTGAAGTCGTTCACCGTTGGATCGAGCTGAGTTTTGGACAGTAGGTTCCAAACATATGGTTCTTCATTCTGACCGTTCGGATCGTCAATCGGAAGTCTAAATTGGGAGAAATCGATCCCGCACCAGCAGCCCTGTTTTGGAGGATTTTCATCTTCTTTGTTCTCATTTGTAAGCATTTGTGCTTAGTTAATTTGGCTTATTGAAAATACCATTTGGTATTATTATTGGAGACTCTTTTGTACCCTATTATTGATCATAGTGGATTTTTCTTTGGTCTGGACGACTCGTGGTTTTTACCCTTGCATTGAGGGATTTTCCACGTTAAAAATTGTTGGTGTCTCTTTGTGCTTTGGATTCTATTTTTGTTCTATTTGTTTGGTGCTCCTCGCAGATTCTCGCAAGAAGGGGGATTGATTTTCCGTTGCGTTATAACTCTTTGCCAAGTTGTTATATTTGTTTTGGCCCTTTCCCCCATCAGAGTGGCATCAGAGCTGGTTAAGGGACTGTTTAATTTGCGTGAATGATGGAGGCACATACAAAATTGACTTCGTTGAATGGCGAAAATTATCATCTATGGAAAGGCAAGATGAAGGACTTGCTATTTGTGAAAAATTTGCATCTTCCTGTTTTTGCTTCCAATAAGCCAGAATCCAAGTCAGATGAAGAATGGGATTTTGAACATCAACAGGTATGTGGATTTATCATGCAGTTTGTTGATGACAATGTCTATAATTTTGTTGCTAATGAGACACATGCGAGAAGCTTATGGGATAAGCTTGAGTCCTTGTATGCCTCTAAGTCAGGGACTAAAAAATTGTACTTGCTGAAAAATTTTGTGGAGTTGAAGTACAAGGAAGGAACTCCTGTTTCAAATCACTTAAGTGAATTTCAAGGACGCTATGATCAATTAGCAGGAATGGGTATAAAATTTGATGATGATCTATTGGGCTTATTCTTATTAAACTCTTTACCAGATTCGTGGGAGACATTTCGAGTTTCCATGATAAGTGCTACCCCTAATGGTGATATTTCTTTGCAAATGGCAAAGAGCGGTGCTCTTAATGAGGAGATGAGAAGGAAGACACAGGGTACTTCATCTCATTCAGAAGTGCTTATTACAGAGAATAGGGGGAGAAGCCAGAAGAAAGAAAACAATGGTAGAGATAAAAGCAGGAGCAAGTCCAAGTCTCGGTACAAGAATGTGGAGTGTCACTATTGTCACAAAACAGGGCATATAAAGAAGAACTGTTTCTTGTGGAAGAAAGTAGAGCACTATATAAAGATGAAAGACCCGTTAACCCATTGCCTTAAGGTTTTGGGTAGAGAGTGGTGTCAATCCTTTATATGGTTGGGCTCATATCTCATTGGTGTTTGTATCTCCCCGGTGAACCTCCTCCATGATAGACCCAACAGAGACAACTTAACGGTTAGGGTAAAATGTGTACATTTTTACAAAAATTATGACCCAATTGAGACAGTTCAAAACTTGAGGACCAAACTGAGATTTGCACACAAATATGAGGACCAATGGAGGGTTTAAGCTAAAATAATACACTCAAAAGTTGCTTATTGAAAGAATACTTATTTAAACTAGAAGTAACTCGTTGAAAAAATGTTTGTGCAATACAAAAATGACTACATGAAGAATACTTTAATCAAGGATCACTAGATCCTCACTCATCTTAGCTAGGAGTTGTTGTTGGATAAAGAATACTTAGTTATTAGTAAAAAATGGTTGTTATGAAAAGAATACATCCAAAAGTTGCTTGTTGAAAGAATACTTACTTAAGCTAGAAGTAGTTTGTTGAAAAAATGTTTATGCAAGACAAAAGTGACTACATATGAAGAATACTTTAATTAGGTCAATCTTGAGTGGCTAAGAGCTAAAAGAGTACTTGCGTTGAGTTAGGTATGGTTTGGTAAAAAAGTGTTCATGGGGTTATTCAAGAGTGACTATAATTCAAAAAATACTCAATAGGTTAACCAAAAGTAGACGAGCCCAAACAATGCTCAAGAAGTTCGTAAAAAACTGACTACAATCCCAAATAATACTTTGTACTTGGCAATATTGATCTACTTAGTGAAACTCAATCAATTGAAAACTCAACATATATAGTTTGTGATATAGGTATAAAAATATTGTGTATTCTCTCTCTCCTTTATCTCTTTAATTTACATGTTATTTACATCTATACTAATATAAAAGGACAAACATTGTACAAATACTCAATACAAAAATTCTTTTAAATAAGCAAAACAAAATTTTATTACATAACAATAAATTAGTTAAAATTTAACTCTTCATCTTATACACTTCACTAAACACAATTATCATTAACGGATAGCTTAATACTTTCAAAAAGACCATATTTACGAAAAGTGTTTAAAAAAAGAGTTAAATATATTTTTAGTCTCTGAACTTTAATGCAAAACTAAAATTCATCTTTGTCAAAACTTTGATACATTTTGGTTCCTAAACTTTAAAAGTAAATTAATATAGTCATTTTAACCTAATTACGTTAAATTGTTTTGACATGCCAAACATGTTTCTCAACTAACATTAAGCGGAAACGTGTCAAATGATGAAAACAACTCAAATACTAGTATAAAACGTGTTTGACATGTGAAAAAAAATTTAACGTAATTGGATTAAAAAGTCTATATTCATTCTTAAGTTTGAAAACTAAAATGTATTAACGTTAAGATAAAAGCAAATTCAAATTTTATGTAAAAATTCACATGCTAAAAACATATTTAATGCAAAAATATTTAATACACAACTAAACTCTTCTTTATATTTTCTATTTTTCACATTAACATTATCTTGCATTAATATTTTTAGATCTAAAAAATCTAACATATATTATAGGTTCTTAGTAATAACTAGAATAAATTAAAAAGTGAATTATGATAATGATACATTTAATTAAAATTATTTTTAATTATAAAATTCACTTAATAAAATGGTTTTCGTCTACTATCAATGCTGACATCAGGTCTTAAAATTAATTTCAAGTTTAAATAAACAAAAAGAACAAAAAATATATTTTAGACACGTATTTAATCACTACCAAAAGAAAGAAACATTTTAGCCAATGAAATCGATCGCTTAACAGAGTAAAATGGATCACAAACACTTCCAGAAACTGATTTAGCCACCAATAATAAATGATGATGAAAATCTTAATAGTAAAAAATTTGCCAGCGATTTTAAAATGGGTCACTATAAATCACAAAAATTTTGATCACTAATTATTAAAAATTTGGAGATTAATTTAGCACCAAAATTTCGGTCTCCAATTCAATTGATAATAGAGACAAATTTTAATTTTAATAAGATAAGTTTTAGTCACTAATTTAATTGTTATGATTTTTAATTTAATTAAAATAAATATCGATGGCTAGGTGATTATTAAACTGCTACAAAATGTACTCTAATTTAATAATATTTTATTATATTTTTGGTTAAATCCATTCGGAGGTTTCTATTTTCGTGTATTTTGTCCCATTTACGTCTTCGTCTTTTATTTTTTTTTTAATTAAATCTCTAAGATTGAAAATTTGAAAAAAATTGACCATTGTTGTTAAATGAAGTTAACGGAATTAACTTTTTGCTTACCTATAAAGGTGAGGTGGACAAATATGATGACGTGGCGTGCACAGACCTGTTACGTAGGTTTTATGTGCCACTAAATTAAAAAACTTTTTCACGCTTACATAGAATTTTATGATTCCCTTAAAATCCATCCTCTTTGATTAATTATGATTGTAATTCAATCATGTAATCCAATCTGTGTGTTGTGTTGTTATTTCTGAGATTTGAGTGTTGTGAAAGAGAGATTGGATTTATGATAAGGGATGGATTAACCGGGGAGGATGCAAACAGTGGGGAGAATACTGAGTCAGGGCGTGTATACGGTTAGGGCCGTTTCATCCGTTCGGAGGCGTCGTCGATATTGTGGTGGTGGAACAGAAAGATGACAGTTTCAAGTCGTCGCCCTGGTACGTTCGATTCGGCAAATTCCATGGGATTTTGAAGTTGAGGGAAAAGATGGTGGATATCTCTGTCGACGGGGTGCTTGCTGATTTCCAAATGCATCTCGATCATAAGGGGGAAGCTTACTTTCTTAGGGAATTCGTTGCACAAGAAGAAGACAATTTGGTGTTTCCGCCTTCTTCTGACAATGATAAAGACGAATACTCTCACAGGTCCAAGAGTTGCGATTATGATGCAGAGGGTGCGGCAAAGGTTTTTGATTTTGGGATTATGGGTTTCTGTTCTTCTCTGCAGATATGTGGCCTAAAGTTGGGTTTTCTATGCTTGCAAATTGTTCTTGCAATTTGGGGGTTAGGGTTTGTGAATTTTGGGTTTTTTTTTTTCTGATTTCGAAATTGGATTGGGATTCTGTTTCTTCTTTGCATATTCGGGGTACGGGAAGCTTACTTGCTTTCTTCAAACGCTTTAGCTTTCGTTCGAGGACAGGAGATGAAGGCAATATCGCAAGCCATTGTCAGTGCCTTCACTATACCGCACCGTCAAGACCACCACCATGAGCAACCTTACCACTTCTACAGCAGAGCGAAACGTGCCACCACCCAAAGCCTCTTCTTCACACCGCAAGCAGCGTCGTCCAAACCTCCACCGCGAGTTCTCCCCTAATCCAGAAATGCAATCAGCAACGAACAACTGCAAATCATGTTTTCTCCTTAGCGGTTCTTAGTCTGCAAACCCAGAAAATCAACACAGTTCATCCTAAAATCAGAAACAGAAACCCTAGAATCGTGTAACCCCAATTCGCGCCTTCACTTCCCTAAATCGTGAACTCCAACGCCTTTCACCTGCATAAGAAAACAGAAACCACGAAGAACCCTAAACACAAAACTCCATTCGTAAAAATCTCAAATTGCAGAAACCTAGAACAATGTGCCTTCTCCTTGCTCCTCTTCGAACCATCTTCATTTGTCGTCATCACAAAGGTCACCTAGACAGTCGCCGTGAAGGAGAAGGAGCGAACCTTATTCTCATAAAAAACTTATTTTTTTAAAAACAATTCCACGTAATAAAACACTTTTACATCAACATGAACCACGTCATCATATTTTAACGCCACGTTAAGGTATCTGGCCACCTCACCCGCACAAGTAAGCTGGAACTTAACTCCGTTAACTTCATTTAACGGCATGGGTAAATTTCTTTCAATTTTTCACTCTTAGGGACTTAATTGGCAAAAAAAAAAAGTTGAAAACGAATATGGAACAAAATTGCGAAAATAGAGATCTCCGAATGAGTTTAACCTAATTAAAAACTACTACAAAATATATCATTGACAATTAAAAACTTCCAAAAATTGTTTCAAATACTTTTAAATTTTTTTAAATTCTAAAAAATATTTATAGTAGCAGTAAATTCTGACATCTAAATAAACTCAAGTTCAAGGCAAATTCAGATATAACAATTTGATTCAAAACAATTTCTATATAATTGTAATATGAAAATAACTTATTTAAAATGAGAAAAGACATATATATTTTAAAAAAATAAAACTATTCATATTAATCAATTATATAGATAACTTAATTAATTAATACAAAAATACAAATAATATAGAAAAATCAGTTATAGTGATAAATATATATTTATAAAAAGATCATGTTTGTGATTTTAGTGACTAAACCTTTTCGGTCACTAAATTTGTGATTTAAACATTATATTTAACAACTGACATTTTCGAAGGCTAACTCAATATGTAATCTAATTACTGATACGGTGGCTAATACAAATGATTGTTAATTCGGAGACTAAAACATATTACATTTAGCAACCAATAATTTTGTCGCTAATTACCATATTAAATATATTTTAGCAATGAATGACTAATAGAAGATATTTCAGTTGCGGACTAAAACATTACATTTAACCACACAAAAATTTTGGTCAGTATTTCTATTGCTGTACAAATAAATATTGGGTATTCCCTCCCTCTACCTCCACAACTTTGTCATGCACCTTCCCAATTTGTTTATTTTTTCAAAAATATTCTTAGTTAATTTTCTTTTTTACTTTTACCCATTCCTTTTTATACTTTTAATTAAAAACATCTAATTTTCTTTCTCTTCTCCGTTTATTTTTTCAAAAATATTCTTAGTTAATTTTTTTTTTACTTTTACCCATTCCTTTTTATACTTTTAATCAAAAAACTCCAATTCTCTTTCTTTTCTCCATTTCTGTCAGCCACCCTCACACCTCCTCTCATTTTTTCCTTCTATTTTCCATTTTCGTCACCCACCAACAGTTTATAGTTTTTAGTTTATAATAAGATTCATGTATCAATAAAAGGGATTCGGAGAAACAGAGAGATGAATTCCCAATTTCGACCGTCGATGATGTTTTAAGTATCATCAAATCTGATTACGACAATGCCTATTTCGTAACAGGTAATATTATTTTTCTGTATGGCATATGTTTCGGGTGTAGGTCCCGAGACTAAACTCGAACCGACTGTCTAGACCGATCAATCCTCCTTCACGCCTGAACGGGTGCGACTTGCACGTTAGCACTCCGACGATCAAGTCAGCAAGGTCACAATATTATTCAAGGTGAAAGTGATTAGATCAAAATTCATTTACCTAGCCAACTATTCCTATATTTATAGGCCTAGATCATAACTCTGGACTGCGAACTATCTGCAACCGTCGACCCATAATCCCTGATATTCCGCCCACTAAGTGTAACTGTCACACGTGTCTCCGAGATTATCGCCCCATACTCTGCCTGTTACTACATACTGTGTGGTTTGTGACGTCCCCGCTAAGTGTCTCTCACCCTCCGATCAGTCTCTATCTTAATCCGATCAGTTTCTCTCTCTACCCGACCAGTATCTCCCTCCGCCCGATCATCCCTTCCACCTCACCGATCCCTATACACTACATAAGCCCCCCAAGCCCCAAGCCCCAAGCCATGAAAATGGCGAAGGGGTTTAAGCAAAAATGAAACGGAACAACTGGCAACTTGTAAGCCTTACGATCAATTGTGTAACTAACGGCTCTGATGTGTCTGATTCTGTTATACTATGCCTGCCAGCCTGACCGATCAACTCCAAAGCCTTCCCGATCAACTCCAAAGCCTTCCCGATCAACTCCAATTATTCCCCTTACCAACTTATCATCTTTCCAAAGTCAATTTTCTGACATCCTTCTTCCTTCCTTATTTCACCTATCAGGAGTCAATTTTCTGACATCCTGCATTCCTTCGTCCACCCTTATGCACCGTTCGGTGGTCAATCATCGGATTGCCAGACCCAAGTCCATTATAGGACTTCGTCCACCCTTATGCGCCGTTCGGTGATCAATCATCGGAATGCCACACCCAAGTCCATTATAGGACTTCGTCCACCCTTATACGCCGTTCGGTGGTCAATCATCGGATTGCCACACCCAAGTCCATTATAGGACTTCGTCCACCCTTATGCGCCGTTCGGTGGTCAATCATCGGATTGCCACACTCAAGTTTGTCCACCCTTATACGCCGTTCGGTGGTCAATCATCGGATTGCCACACCCAAGTCCATTATATGACTATCCTGCAGTTCGCCGACCTTCGGAAAGGTCGGCCCGGATTCTTTTATTGAAGATCCACGATCGCCGACCTTCGGACAGGCCGGCCAGGATTCTTTTGTTGAAGATCCACGGTCGCCGACCTTCGGAAAGGCCGACCGGGATTCTTTTGTTGAAGATACACGGTCGCCGACCTTCGGAAAGGCCGGCCGGGATTCTTTTGTTGAAGATACACGGTCGCCGACCTTCGGAAAGGCCAGCCGGGATTCTTTGAAGATTCACGATTGCCCGAAGAGCCGAATGATTGAGGCCGAAGGGCCGAGCAGTTGAGGCCGAAGGGCCGAAAACTGGATGCCAGAATTGGCTAAGTACCTGTGAGGCCGAATGACCGAGCAGTTGAGGCCAAAGGGCAGAAAACTGGATGCCAGAATTGGCTAAGTACCTGTGAGGCTGAATGGCCGAGCAGTTGAGGCCGAAGGGTCGAAAACTGGATGCCATAATTGGCTAAGTACCTATGAGGCCGAATGACCGAGCAGTTGAGGCCGAAGGGCCGAAAACTGGATGCAAGAATTGGCTAAGTACTTGTGAGGATGAATAACCGAGCAGTTGAGGCCGAATGGCAGAAATTTGGATGCCAGATTTGGCTAAGTACCTATGAGGCCGAATGGCCAAGCAGTTTAGGCCGAAGGGCCGAAAACTGGATGCCAGAATTGGCTAAGTACCTGTGAGGCCGAATGACCGAGTAGTTGAGGCCGAAGGGCAAAAATATGGATGCCAGATTTGGCTAAGTACCTATGAGGCCGAATGGCCAAGCAGTTGAGGCCGAAGGGCCGAAAAATGGATGCCAGAATTGGCTAAGTACCTATGAGGCCGAATGGTCGAGCAGTTGAGACCGAAGGGCCGAAAACTGGATGCAAGAATTGGCTAAGTACCTGTGAGGATGAATGGCCGAGCAGTTGAGGCCGAAGGGTAGAAAATTGGATGTCAGATTTGGCTAAGTACCTGTGAGGCCGAAGGGCCGAAAATTGGATGCCAGAATTGGCTAAGTACTTGTGAGGCTGAATGGCCGAGCAGTTGAGGCCGAAGGGCAGAAATCTGGATGCCAGATTTGGCTAAGTACCTGTGAGGCTGAATGACCAAGCAGTTGTGGTCGAAGGGCCGAGACTGAGCGGCTTGAGAGGTTCACCTGAGATTCTTGAGAGCACTACTCACTCTTTCCTTATGGGTACGAATGGGGATGCACGCTCGGCCCCATGGTGGGCGCCAAAATGTTTCGGGTGTAGGTCCCGAGACTAAACTCGAACCGACTGTCTAGACCGATCAATCCTCCTTCACGCCTGAACGGGTGCGACCTGCACGTTAGCACTCTAACGATCAAGTCAGCAACGTCACAATATTATTCAAGGTGAAAGTGATTAGACCAAAAGTCATTTACCTGGCCAACTATTCCTGTATTTATAGGCCTAGATCATAACTCTGGACTGCGAACTATCCGCAACCGTCGACCCATAATCCCTGATATTCTGCCCACTAAGTGTAACTGTCACACGTGTCTCCGAGATTATCGCCCCATACTCTGCCTGTTACTACATACTGTGTGGTTTGTGACGTCCCCGCTAAGTGTCCCTCACCCTCTGATCAGTTTCTCTCTCTACCCGACCAGTTTCTCTCTCTACCCGACCAATATCTCCCTCCGCCCGATCATCCCTTCCACCTCACCGATCCCTATACACTACAACATCTATCTCTAAATTTTTGCATGCCTGATGAAGCGAGATCGTGCTTGCAGAAATGAACTATAGGGCTAAAATTAATGGACGCATTTCTCACTTTTGTTTGACAACTAAGGAACTTCACTTCTTCAATTTATGTTGAGGATTGTATGTTTGAAGACCCAAATATTAAATTTCGTGGTAAGAATTCTTTTCCTTGTGCTTGGCTTGTCTTGTCTGCTCTTCTGCTTTCTTTTCAACAGTTACTCAGTTTTGTTACAGAAAAAAAGAAAACATCACTTTGAACAATGTTCAATCAACTGAAGCTATATGATGCATGGTCATACAAGTAGGGAGTTATACGCATAAAACCTGAACTTGCTTGTTTCTTTCTTTGACTGTGCATCTATTATACTACAAAATATTGAGAAGGTAGATATTCTCTTATATACGATCTTTCTCCGGATCCCCTTTTATTGATACATGAATCTTATTAGAAGCTAAAAACCATGAACTGTTGATGGGTGACAGAAATGGGTGGGTGGGTGATGGAAATGGAAAGAGAAGGAGAAGAGGGGAGGGGAGGGGGTGTGAGGGTGGCTGACAGAAATGGAGAAGAGAAAGAGAATTAGAGTTTTTAATTAAAAGTATAAAAAGTGATAGGTAAAAAAGTAAAACAATTTTAACCTAAGAATATTTTTGAAAAAATAAACAAATTGAGGAGGTGCAGGACAAAGTTGTGGAGGTGGAGGGAGAAACACCCATAAATATTACTTCATACTAATTCGATCGTTATTTGGGTCATTAATTTGCAATTACTAGAGAGCTGCTCTCTGCACCCCCACTGTTTTCTTCTTGTACCTTCCCGGAATTTAAAATTTTTTCGTAATGTCAAAAGTACCCTTTTTTATCCTATTTATTTACTTTTTTCTTCTCTACGTAGAACCTAATTCATTGTGCACAACTCTACTCCCCCAAATTTCACTTCTATTTTCTTCCAAACTCTACCAGTTCTCATATCCGTTGCTCCACCCCCAATTCCACTTCTGTTTTCTTCCAACCTCTCCATTTTCTCAGATCCGTTTGCTTCCATCTCCACTGACATCCTTGATAACACTCTAGATTTACATATTTTTCTTTGTTAAAATTCTTTTCTTAAGCTTCTTTAGTCTTTAATTCTTTAGAAATAGATTTTTTTAGTGTAAAAAGGTAAAAATAGCTTTTAAATAAAAATATAGTTAATTTCTTCTTTTTAGGTAAATAAATTTAGTTTTGAAAGAATTATATTTTCTTTTTACTTTTTAGAAGAAAATTTTAGAAAACAAAATAAAAATAGTTCTAAAATAGGATATCTTCCTTTAATTTCATTTTTTTTACCCTTCTTTAAATTCATTTTTTTTACTTTGCAGGACCTCTGAAATTGAGAGATTGAAATTGCATTGGCTGACTTGGGTCGTGGCTGCTACATATGGAGAAAGCTACTGCAGGAAATTAATTGGGCCGTTGAGAAGCAAACCTTGGGCTGATTAAGTGGCTGCTATGTTGTTTGACCTGCTGTAATGCAAGAGAAACTAAGATGAATTGGGCTGAATATGAGAGCAGAAAAGAATGCTGATGTCGATTGAAGAAGTGGACAGCTGGTTGCCCACACTTTTGGGCTACTGTTGGATATTCTACACTTGTTACATTGAAACGCAGCTACACTTGCAACTGGACCTTGGGCTCCAATTAGTAGGACGACGTCGTTTTGCTGCAGCTGCTTGGGGGTCTGAGATTTGTGATTCATTTTGGCAAAACGAAGGAAGCCCTCGAGCGTGGGAGGAAGAGAAAACCAAACCCCTCGAGAGCTAGGGCAGGGAAAAGGGAAAGAGCTGAAGAAAAGAGACGATCCTACCCGAAGAAACACGTGCTGGAGAAGCTGACCGGTGAAGATGAAGAAGCTGATCAGAGGGCTCAAGTTGAAGCAGCAAGGAGAGTCGTCCGATTGGAGGAGGCGTTTAAGAGAAGAGTTGTCAAGTTTTAGACTAGGGTTTCGTTTTCGTGCTTTTGGAGTGGACATCACGGTGGTGACAGCCCGCGATGGCTCCGATTGTGCGTTTGTTCGGTACATTTTTGTAATTTTTGTTTTCTGTTAATAATATGTTTTGTTCTTTGTGATTCTGTCAGTTTTGATTTCGTTTCAATGTTTTGTGTTTTCGTGTGACTGTGTTTCTTGTTCATCATTGAAAACGAGTTGAACTCGTAGCTCTGCAATTTTTTGATTCCTTTGGAATCAAATGACTCCAAAGTGAGCATTAATTTTCGAGATGTCTTCTCGAGATAGAGTGAATTCAACAAGAGAAAATATTGTTTTTAGTATTTGTCATTTCATTTTAATTAGGATTTTATACGTTTTAGAATAGATTGTATGTGTTAGTAAGTTTCTGTCTGTGATATTGATTAGAAGCATGAATTAGATTTAGGTTCACTATGAATTTAATGAACCAAGTGATGATCATTGACTTTTAAGTTCTAGAAATGAACTTTAAGACCCTGTGATGGACTTATCTTAACAGGATGTCTTCCTGATATATGATCAACCACTCTGTGCTTTGATTTCATATGAATTTGATTCTACTTTTTGATTCAAACCAATTCTCCTTGCTGATTTTGTGATTTTTTTTCATATTTCTTTTGATTGTAATATCTCTGGTAGTTGATTTGCACATATGATAGTTTGATTTGGTACTGTTTTAAATATGTTTAGTTCATTTAGTTATTGATTTCAATTTTAATTGATAGTACTGGCATGATTGTTTCTTATTACTTCTGTTTAGTTTGTACAATGTATGTTTCTATCTAGTTTTAGGTAGTTATAGTAATTAGATTTTATTTCTGTTTTAGGCAGTATAGACATTTATTTTCTTTTCTTTTATTTCATTTCATACTTCATTCTTTCATTTTTAATTTCTCCACCTGCATTAGTAGATAGTTAGTAAATAAAATAACAAGATCTAACCAAACACTTTAAACTTAACAAGCGAGTCCTTGGATTGATCCTTGGTTGATCCCTATACTTTATTAGTGGGAAAACTAGGTTTTGTTGACTTTTGTGCGACCAAAAGCCTATTAACAACTTTTGTTCGAATCCCTACCTCCCACTTTCTCTCGTTCTCCATAACTATAGCTTTGTTGGTGGTACGGTGGTTGTCTGCGTCGGCGTTGCGGTGTATGGTGGTCATTTCGTGTTTCCTTTTGTGTAGGGTCAACGAGATGTTGGTGTGTTGTATAATTAATTGATAGATTTATGAATGCTTGTTGATTATTATCATGCTGTGTGTTGGCCTGTTTTTTTTTCTGTGTGTGTTGTGTGCAGAGGAAGAAGACAACCACCGAGGCCATTAACGAATGTCACATATCCGTTTCCCATTCAGCGGATGTTGATATCCTTCGACGGATTATCACATTCGTTGAAGGATTATAATAACTTCTTCACACCTTCGGTAACCACTACCACAAACAACGACCTCTGCCACCACTGGTTCCTTGCACCACTTGTAATCTCCCGCCAAGCAAAGCCTACCACTTCACACTAGCACTACACACTCTTAGAACGAATAATAAATAAAGGAAGAAGAAAGAAAGCCAAAGCTGATTTCCATGTGCATATTGGGTGTGGGGGTGCATTGTTATAAAAAGGAACATGTTTGTAATTAATGAAATAGTTTAATGTTGTTGCAAAAATTTACTGCGGAGTAAATAAAGGCAAATTTATCACATGGAGAAAACGATGGTTGTAGAGGGAAAAACTCTCCGATTACTATTGTTCAGTGGATATTTCAATTTGAATTTGTAATCGATTTTTTCTTGTATTTTTTTTGTAGTGAATATATTCGAATTTATTATTTTATTTTTTTTATCAATAACCACTAATAATTTAAGTGTAGCTGCCGTAATTTGCTCAGCACGTTTCCATTAGCTGGCTGAAGCATGTTTAATGACACTTTTACATTCCACATGCTTGCTATTAATTTATCCTTTTTATCCATGGAAAAGCTCATATTCTCATATGCTTTTTTTAATCTTTATATAGCGTTGGCACCACTAGTAAAAAAATCGCTTTTTACAGCGCACATTATGTCGCAGTTCAAAAGAAACCGTAGCATAAAAGTGCACGGTGGCATTTTTGAAAATAATTCGAACTTATAAGCCGCGGTTCAGGGGGGAACCGCGGCCTATACCCCAGTCAAATTTCTGCCTTTGACACCACGTTAGAAAAACAATAAATTGACAGGGGAATAGGTCGCGGTTCTCTGAGCAACCGCGACCTATTCCCCTGTCAATTTTTTGCAGGGCTGCCTTTTGGGGAATGTCAGAAGGTTACAGGGGGGAATACGCCGTGGTTCTCTGAGCAATCACGGCCTATTCCCCTATCAATTTATTGCAGGGCTGCCTTTTGGGGAATGTCAGAAGGTGGCAGGGGGAGTAGGTCGCGGTTGCTCTGAGAACCGCGGCTTATTCCCCCCTGCCACCTTCTGACATTCTCCAAAAGGCAGTTGGGAAGGCAGTTGGGGTATTCAGAACGTCAGGGAATAGGTCGCGGTTCTCAGAGCAACCGCGACCTATTTCCTTATCTGAATAATTTTTAAAATTTTTAGGGATTAGGCCGCGGTTGGGTGCTTAACCGCGACATATAAGTTGAAAAAATTTCAAAACTGCTATTTTGGATTATTAGTTTTAGGAGAATAGGTTGCGGTTATACAGTCAACCGCGACCTATTCCCCTATATGACGACAGTTTCTTTTCTAACCGCGGTAGTAACCTTTAAATAGGTTAAAAAAATGTTGGAACAGTTCTTCTTCCCCACGCGAAATTTCTAAAACGCAGAGAGCCTTCTGGAACGCGCCTTCTCCGATCATCGTTTCTGAAATGCAGAGAACCTTTTCTTCTTCTCCAATCAACAATGCATCTTCCGTCAAGTCCGCTACCGCTAAAACTGTTGTCGCTGCAAGAGTTTTCGTTTTCTCCGCCGCGCTATTTCTGAAACCGCCGCGTCATTCCTCTGTCGTGCCATTTCGTGTCTGCTGTGCCCATTCCAGGTACTCCCTTTATGCCCTCGTTGTGTTTTCCATTAAGCCTCTATGTATGGTTTCGTTTCTTGATGCATATCTTGTTGTAGCTTTGATTGTTTTTGTCAAATTTGTTGTGGTTTTGGGTGTTTATTAAGAGCTAAAGTATGTTAGCTTGTAGGGGAAAGGATTGGAATAGAGGTAGATAAAATTTATTTAATTTTTTTAGGAGCAAATTTATTTAATTTTAATAGTATGCTATGATGTTTTTTTGGTAGATTTATTATATAATCAAAATTATCTTATTGAATGATTCCAATAGACAATTGTATGATTAAATTGATAATTTTATATAGAAAATTGTATAATTGTAATTTTGTAATATTTAGGAATGGATCAATTGGATTAATTTACCACGTATTAGTGCTAAGTACGAGCGAGGTGTAGAGGAATTTATACAATTTGCACAATGTAATGAGGGGAGAAGTGATGCTAACGTGAAGTTTAGATGTCCTTGTGTGAACTGTTTGAATGGGATAAAGTTGAATGCAACCTAAATTAAAGAACATCTAATCTGTGATGGTTTCCTAAGATGCTATACAACATGGATATGACATGGCGAAGAAATGCACTTTCCGATTGACTTACAAACTGAAAATGTTGTTGATTCCACCATGGAAGAAGATCGACCGCATGAAGACAAATTAGAGGACATGATCCGCGATGCTGGCACAGAGAATTTTGCCAAAGCTCATGTGTATGAGACGATGTCAACTGATGCAAAAACACCTTTGTATGTCGGTTCAACTAAGTTTACACGTTTGTCAGCGGTGTTAAGGCTAATGAATTTGAAGGCGAGCAATGAATGGACTGATAAGAGTTTTACAGAATTGTTGACGCTGTTGAATGAAATGTTGCGAGATGGAAATACATTACCCACTCGTAATTATGATGCGAAGAAAATTCTTTGTCCAATGGGTATGGAGTATAAAAGGATACATGCTTGTCCCAATGACTGCATTTTATATAGGAAAGAGTTTGAATTTTTGACAAAGTGTCCAAAATGTGGCTTATCACGATACAAGTCAAAAAACAATAGTGAAGATAATGGTCAGATAAAAAAAATGGATCTGCTTTGAAAGTAGTTTGGTACCTTCAAATAGTGCCCAGACTTAAACGTTTGTTTGCGAATCCCAAAGATGCTAAAATCCTCATATGGCATGCAGATGAGAGAAAAATTGACGGGCTGCTTCGTCATCCAGATGATTCAAAGCAATGAATCGTGGTGAAAAAATACCGGTGGATGTTAACGTGATCACAGGTGTGGCAACTGGCCACTATGTAGATGACTTCCGATCATACCTTGAAGTAATGGCACGTGAAAATATTAGTATTCTTACTCAATCTTTTGAGTATGTGTTCGAGGTTGAACGGAACATTATATGGAATTATATATTGGTAAGTTATTTATATCATTTCAATTAAAGTTTGTTTATTTTGATAATTTTGTACTGATACAACTTTATTATGTTTTTTTCAGCTGACATTTGAGATTCCAAATGTCGCAACACTTAGAAATAAGTGTTTGTCAACTGTTGCTAAAAACTTTAGAAATTTCAAAAAGTAAGTTGACTTCAAGATATATTTATGGAATCCATAAACATAAGTCTCCATGTGCTGCATATCCGTATATTGATGAGGAGACTTGGCGGCTTTTTGTACAGAGTCGGACCTCAGATGAATGACAGGTTAGTATAGTTGATATTATTCAATTCCTCATTAACAAATATATATCATATGAACTAATTAATTAAACATATGTGACAGAAAATTAGAAGAAAAGCACAAGGAACAAGTGCTCAGAACAAAAACCCCCACCTATTATCTCGTGGTGGGTATAGGAAACTTGAGGAGAAAATCCTCAAGCAAAAGGTAGATGCTAGAGCACCATCTGAGGGTGGTAGCCCCTCTCAGCCTCCTTCTCCACCTTCTAGACATGAAAAATGGAAGTTGGCTCGTATGAGACAATCGGGCACCTACTCTTCCGACACTGCATGGGAAATTTCTGAAAGAATTGTAAGTTATCACTGTTTTGTAAGTTATCACCTCAAATGAATTGAACTTTTTAAAGAACAATGATGTTTTGTAATGTTTCAGGACTCCTTGGTTGAGCAGAGCTCCCAAGGTCAATTCACTCAAGAGGGTCACCAGGATATTCTTACTACTGCGATTGGACGACCTGAGCACCCTAGACGTGTACGTGCTGCTGGTCCTGGAGTAGGAATTACAGATTATTTTGGGAGTTCTTCTCGTCAGCCTTCATATGCATACAGCGAAGCACAAAGAGAAAGACTGACACAAGAGATCACAAAAAAGGTTCGAGCGGACCTTACGGACGAGATCACAAACAAGGTTAGATCAGAGCTCAGAGCTGAATTCTATAGTGAGTTCAACTCCATGTTCCAGCAGCAGTTTGAGACCTATGGCATGCGCTCGGTGCCATCTCCTGTTCAGGACAGGAACATGTTATGCCTCCCACAGGTAAACTTAATAAACATTTATGTGCAATTATTTCTATCTTTTGTATAATCTAACATTTTCTCTAACAGGGAGAAGCGGGAAAGGAAGTTGTTCCGCACCAGCCGTCCCAGGGGATGACATGGACGATGTTAGTCCATGTCTGCTATACATTTTAGACAATACTGAGACGGTCCTGGGAGCTCGTGGAACATTGTTTAAGGCAGCGACTGTTGTTCATGGTATGGAGCTATCAGAGGATGAGGTGAAGGTCTCAGTGGACAAAATGATAGTACCAGATGCCTCAGTTCCTTTGCCCACAGATGAGATTTTCACTGTGGAACATGCATTCCAGACTTTTATCGCTTGGCCTAAACATTTGGTTGGTTCAGTTTCTAACCCCTTGGTATGAAATTCTACTTTACACTTCTCAATTTTAAAGTTTACATGTTATTGATGTCAAAACTTATCTTATTTTTCCATGTAACAACAGACGCAAGCACAGGAGAAGATTCCTCTATCTGAGGATGATCCTCTTGGTTCATTGCATCTACTTGCTGACATCCTTGAAGATAAGCCTTTGGAGGTTGAATATGATGCTAATGTATTTGGGACAACATCTGAGGTCCCATTATACCTTCATAGCCAAGATGTCAGAGAGCTTGCATCTGGAATAGAAGAGTTGAATATTTCAATTATTCAGCTATGGATGATGTAAGTCTATGAGCAATTATTTATATATAAAATTGATTTATATATCAAGTATCCTTATATCAAAGTTAATTTTTGATTTCAAGTATATGTCCGGGGTCAGTAACAAGTTGGGGCGCTCTGATGATTATGGATTCATTGATCCCCAATCCATTCATGAATCAAATGATTTTGATTAGATCAACACAAATCTGATAAGATGTTTTGCAAGTGGCAAGAAAATATATTTTTTGCCTTATATATCCGGGTAAGTGAACTTTGTTAACATAATAAAGTTCCATATGTGATTTTAATATATAATAGTTAAGTTATTATGAATTTCAGGCGCCATTGGCAGCTTCTTGTTATTTCTATGCACGAGAGCTATGCTTTATGGTTCTGCTCATTGCACAGGCCCCCTCCCGCAAATCTCAGACAATTAGTTGATTGGTAAAAACCTCAATGATTGTACTTTCTTTTTTATATAAATGAATGCTAAAACTCTTTGTTTTAATATATAGTTCTATTCTAGCAAGTCTGATGATGGTTGGGAAATCAATAGTTCACATAGGAAAGATTGCATGGATTTCTCTCAAGGTTTGACATATGTTAAAGCCATACTTTGTTATAGTTGTTTTGTTTTAATGTTATTCACTAACTATTTACAACTGTGATGATATATTGCAGTGTAACAGACAGAATGGGTCATATGAGTGCAGATACTATGTAATGTATTGGATGACCCATATTGTCCGTTCTCATATCACGAGAGGTGGGAAACGGTAATATTTAAATCTAACAAATTTTGATTTTATTCAAAATTTAGAATTCATATACACTAATTAATATCAATTGTCTTGTGCAGAGGTTCAAGACTACTACACCAGTTCCTGAGAAGCCACTATCATTCATGAGGAAAGCTGCTGCAAAGTATATAGTTAGATTATATAATAGTTCTTAGTTACTAGATTTAAACATTGCATTTGATTAGATTATATTTTATTAGACTTTGTACTTATGTGATGTTGAAATACATTTGAACATATGTTTGATCTATTGAAATTGAATCTGTATGCATGTTTTGATATGCAAGTCTGTTTTTGTGGTATTGGATATCACAAAAACAGACCTGCTATTTTAAAAAACTACAGGGGAATATGCCGCGGTTTTTACCTCAACCGCGGTAGAAAGTGGTTCATTTTTCATTTTTTTTATAAAGACTTTAGGTCGCGGTTAAGGAAAGAACCGCGGTCTATTCCGGGGTATTTTACCGCGGTTCTAACCACGGCATATAGTGAAACTATTTTTTTTTAAAAAAAAGGTTTTGGCCGCGGTTTCTACTACAAGCGCGGTCTATTCGCCAACATTTTTACTGCGGTTGGAACCGCGGTCTAAAGTCTTAAACTTACTATCGCAACTGAATATGCCGCGGTTCATAAACCGCGACATATAATGAAAAACAACCACGGTATATATCCTTCACTGCACTAGTGCACTGGTATATATAGGTTAAGGTTAAGGAATAATTAATGATTTATGGTTTCACTATATTTATATTGAAATATGGAATAATTAATTGTTTAAGGCATAATCAAAGATTTCTGATTCTACTACTAAAATATAGAATAATTAATTTCATAACTTAAAATAATATTATTTTTCATACAGCATAATTTATAACGTCTCTACCTAGAAACAAGCAAAAATAATTTTATGACGTTTTAAGACTGTTTTTCAGTGAAAACTTGAAATGTGAAGGTATGAAAGCTGAAGGCTTAAAACATCTGAAATGTACTGTTTTTAATTTTGGCAAAAAAAGAAGAAGAAATCTTTAAAATTTGTAGCCTTTTCAGAATGTTTATGTAATGAAAAGATTGTACTTTTTTATTGAAAAATTTCTCCTTCTTTTTTTCATATGGCTTTATGTAACTTTTTTAAATTATTTTTTCCTGTTTATTTTGAGTCTTCAAATTAATTTTTTTTTTGAATATGTATGAATACATAGGAAGTTAATTTTTTTTCCATTTCTCATATTTCTTTTTATTTTGCGTAATAAAAATAAATCACATAATTATAATTTTCATATTTAATTATTTTTTAGCATTTTTTGTGTACATAAACTAAATTATTAATTACAATTGTATAACATTTAAGAACATTTTTATCTAAATAAAGTGTAATTCATTAATGTTACAATTAATTATAAAATTTTGTAAAATTTAATATTTTTTAATTATTCTTAATCAGTGCCCTTATAACACTGGTTAGAAGGACCTAATATTTAAACTGAAAAAAAGGGTTAAATTAAAAAAAAAAAATAGAATATAAAGATTTTGGACAGTAGTTTTCCACAATAAAATAAAATAATTTTCGAAGTATATATGTAACGCATTATCTTCCTAATTATATTCATAAATAACAACATATTACGTTAAAATCATAATTAATTATATTTGTAAATATTTTATTGTTTTTATTGATTATAAACACAGTGTTTTTTTTAACAATTATATTATTAATATATTTTGTATTAGAATAAAATAATTATTAAAATCATAAAAAACTGAAGTTAATATTATATATATATATATATATATATATTATAGAAATAAATAATTAGAATAAAATATATTCAAGTAACAAATAAATATAATAAATTAATTCAGTATTCTATTACTAGTTATATTTTATATTGCAATAAGATAAATAATTAAAATAAAATATTAAAACAAGAAATAAATTAATTAATTTTGACATTATTTTATTTAACATATTTTTAATTTGAATTATAGTTTCTTTTACTAAAATTTTCTAATAGTTTTATTTTAACTGTAACTTATATTTTTAAAGTTATTTTTTATTCAAATTATATTTAAAATTTTATTTAAACACTAATTTTTTAGATATATTAATATAAAAAAAATCATTGTATTACATCAATTAAATCCATTATAAACTTTTCATTTTTGTATTCTTTATTTTTTTTTCTCATACCAACTCAATTGTTTTACCTTTCTTTTTTCTTTTATAGTTTCCATTTCCAAAGTAGATTAGTGATAACAGTGTGCCTTACTCATATACATACATAGCTGAGGTAGTTTATAACTTGAGTGCTTGGTCTCAATCCAGTTTCCACCTTGTTGAAACTTCCCTAAACAACCATAGGAAGCCAAAAATGAAAAACAAAAAACATGGAATTTTCACAGTACATTTTCATTGTGTGTTTCATTAACTCAAAAGTAATTGCCACTATGTTTTTGATTCAAGGATGTTTATATATTACATACACATATATGAGCACATGCTTCTTTGCCCTTTTGTAAACCTAAATCAACCTTGTTACATCCCAAACAGTGCAAATATGAAACCAACTTGAAAGAGAGTTATAACTTTGCAGCCAAACTTTCATATCAGTAAAATTTCGTATCCATGACAATCTATTTTTCTCCACAGCCATGTTCTCTTTTGTATATACATGTGATGAAAACTTTCCTTCACCAAACATGTAGTTATTCTCTTAACCTTCTAAATAACCCAAGCCAGCACCAGCTCCATGATTGTTCTATGTGTATGAGCAGTGCTTTCAACTTCATTCACTTCTTGTTGTAATATGGCGAAGCACAACCATTACAAGGGGAGGCACAACCGTTATAGGGAGAAGCATAACCGTTATAGGGCGAGGCATAACCGCTGTAAGGGGAGGCATAACCGCTATAAGGGGATCCACAGTCATAAGGAGAAGCAGTGAAAGTTGGAGGTACAAGCACCGAAGAAGATACCTTGAACCTCTTACTCCTTGAACACTCACTTTGATCAGTAACATCAGGGCTTTCAACCCACCCCATCAACTGCTCCAAGAACCCTTGATCACCAACGCTGAACTCTCCAATATCCGACCCGTCTGACTGATCCAACCCGAGTTTACCGAATCCGACCCACTCAGAGCTGCAATCAGAGACAGTGGAAGCACTTTCCCAGTTAGCAGCTGAAGCATAATCAACAGCACCTTCCACAGGTGGTACTATAATGCTAGGCTGCACCACTTTCTCAATGTTCCTCATGTCCCCTTCAGGGATTTGGTAGCTCCTGCGGTGGAAGATGCTTGCAAAGGTGAAGTGGTCACTCACCCGACTCTTGGAGGACTTGTTGTGATCACTTGCCCTAGCCATGATGTTCTGAAGATTCTTGCTCAACTTGGCTTTCAAGGAAGCAAAGCTCAAACCATGCTTCCCATCACCAGTTAAAAGGTTAGACCCTGATTGCCCTGTGGCTTGGTTCATTGGAGCAAAGTTGGTTCTGGCATTTTCACCTCTCAGGGCTCTTGCAGCTTCATCATAGGCCCTTGCAGCCTCTTCTGGGGTGTCATAGGTTCCAAGCCACAACCTCACGTGCTGAGAAGAGTCTTTGATCTCAGCCACCCACCTTCCTGAGGGTCTTTGCCTCACCCCAATGAATCTTCTGATCATGGTTGCTGGCTTGCTCGATCTGGTGGCCATGTTGGTGGTAGTAGTGGTTGTGGGACTTGTAGTAGAACCATATTTTGTAGCTTCAGCTCCTGCCATAACAAGAATATTAATAAAAAGGGAAACAAAGAAGAGAATGAGATTTTGGCGTTTTGATTAGGTAGAGTAGCTTGTTTGGGTTTGTGTTGAGTTTGAGGTATTTTTTAGCATATGGCGTGTATGATTGGATAGAGAAAACACGTTGGTGGCTTATGTGATGATACTGATCTATATGAGCTGTATATATATGTGAGTAAAATTTTGGAAGAACGTGCGTATGAATGTAGGCATATTCCCATCCCCATTTGTAGTTTGTACGTTTCTTCATGCTTCTAATTTTTAATGCTTATAATGTGTGCCTCTTGTACTTGCAAGTTGCTCTCCCGGCACATTGGATGGGTTTGATGAGCTTCTGAAAATGCCAACACTTCATACTATGCAAAATATATCACTCATGTGCACAATTTGTGATTTAGAAAAGAGTAATGATGGTTTATCATCATTATTTTAAACATTCAACTAACACTTTTCATATCTCTTTTAATCACATATTTCTATCTAAATTTTTATACACCCACTTTTCTTTAAACTGATGTAATGTAATAGATGTGTCATTTAGTCATTTTAGGGTGAAAGTTTTATATTTTATGTTTAGATTAGATAAACTATACGTTTAATCATTAAAGTATGTTTTATTTTGAGCATTTGAGATAATTTTAGGGGTCATTGATGATTGTAAAAGTGAAGAATAATAAATGAGTTATAATTATTTCCTCTCTGGGATATAGCATGGTCAATATCTGCTAAATTCCAAATTGAACCGTGTTAATCACTACTAGCCACAAAATCATCCAAGCTCAATTATTTACAATGCATGCCTGCAATATGTGCGTGCAGAAACAGATATATCAGCCAACTTAACTCGAGTAATGCTACCTTTGTAATTTTTGTATTTGTAATTTTGCATGACTATATACTTAGCTCCATAGTTGACCATTCATACTTTAACATTTTACTCTTTAGCTTCTGCAAAGCCTATCCTAGCAACATATATATATATGGTTGAATTTCAGTACAAATAATATTTTTCTTCCTAGTGGAGCTCTAAAGACTATATATATGAAGAAAAGTGAGTTAATTTAAGTGCATTCAAGGGACTATGAATCAACAAGTTGAACACAAGTGGTTGATGTGGTGAACTTAAGACCAATTTGTTCTAACATTACCCTAGTTCATCAGACTTTGTACTTTTCTTTAGACAAGTCAGACCAGTGAAAGATCAAACCTTTGATATGTTCATTGAATAAAAAAGGGAACATATGCAAAGGTATTTCTTGACTCTTGTGGATGTGAGGAGCTACTAGGCATCAAGGTCACGACAGAAAAAGTAAATCTTTTGACAGTCTGTTTTTGCATGTATGTTGCAAAGTAAATTAAGGGTAGGGAAGACTATTGTTTGTTGCAAAAGGTTGCCATTTTATGTTGTCGAAACACCACATTACACTTGCACTGCTATCACCTTCATATCTAATCTTTGCTCAACGTAAAAGTAATATATTTTAAAATTACTTCTACTTTTACTTTTCTATCTGGCCTTAATATCAGTTTCAGAACAAATTTAAGGAATATAATCGTGTCATTCGTATACAAATATATCATCCAAAACAATTGTTACGGTCAGGTAAGCTGTTGTTGATTTTAATATAGTAACTATATATATCTTTAAAAGTATATATATACTATTATTTTCTTATTGGTTGACCAAGTAAATTATTTACACTAATAATATTTAAAAAATATTTGTCCGTATTATATATATCTTTGCAAACTTTTTGCCATATTAAGCTAATTATAACAAGTTTTATCACTAATGTTCGAATAAATATCTTAATTCTTTTTTGTTTGTTTATATAGTACAAATTATTTTCAGAAAAATAATCATCCATTTGTTTAAAGTTGTGAAATTGAAAATATACATAATTATTTTTTAAAAAAAAATTAATTAACCAAACGTTTATTCAGTGTGGAAAACTCGTTACATTAATAATACGTACAAATCAAAGGTGATAATAGTATATGAATACAGTTAGAATGAAACAAAAGAAGGGCCGTCAAAGTTTGTCGTGATGCAAAGAAAGAACGGGTTGGCAACGTTAAATGAAGAACAAAAGAGAAAAATTAAGAAAGCAATGATAAAAAGTTTATTTATAGCTTCTAGTGACGTGTTGGAATTTAGCCGTTGTTGATAGAATGATTCATGGGGCTCACCCCTTTGTTTCCCTGTCCCTTCTGCTGTTTCCATGCACCCTTATAATGCTTTCATTACATTTTAATATGGCACAATTAGGGAATATTAATTTGTTGCAATTTGAGTTTAGTGGGTGCAATTAAGATGGCTATTTTGTCCCCTTGTTCATGACGTGGTCCATTTGAATTAGGACTAATCACCTAAATGCAGCCAAAGATGCCACTGCTTATGTTTGTTGTTAACTTGGAGGAATGAGATTTGTCCACTAATATGGTGGAATTTGGGATAATTGTGATTAAAGAATGACACGTGGCATGTTTGAGTTTGTGAGTGTATTTGCCACTAACCAAAATGATGATAATGATGAGGGTACGAGATTGGTTATGTGTACTCATATATGGAGGATCATGAATGGAGGGAATCCTATGAGTTCAAAAGTTTTACTTATTTTATGGCTACTATAGCATGTTCCCCAAAAGGTTAACTTGTTCAAAACTTCCCAAAGTTTTGTCCAATTTTCAGTGTAAGGTAGCAAAACTCATGTTCTTCTGGGTCGATGAAATCAACAAATTAAGAAGTTGACTTTGTCTATGGAGTTTTGATTGGTTAAAAACTCTACTTCATAATTTAGATCTTTTAAGTGTTTTGATAGAAGTTATAGTTATTGGATGTTTCGAGATAGAAGTAAATTAGTATTTTTGACTAAATACATCTGAACTTGATCACACCAAGGATAATTAAATCTTCTCGAAGTACTGTAAATTTATAAATTAACCATAGATGATTGATTTTTATATGGAATGAATAACCCAAATTCATAAACTTCTTTTACCATGTTGGATAAAAAAATATTCGAACCAAACATTATTACTGAACCAAAGGTTATTGTTGATAGTTAAAGTGTAACTATATTTATTAACATTACAATTCAACTATCCAATTGGATTGACTTAGCCCACCTTATTAAACAAGCAATCTATAACACACCAAAGTTGTTTTGAGGTGAAAATGACATGTGTATATTAGACTATTAGATCTATCTGATTTCTCAAGGTTGTTAGTCTACGAGGCAAAATCTTATTTTCTACCAACTTCTTTGTTATCACTAGTAAATGTTATCTCATTTGCTACAATATCATTTTCATTACTTTTTAATGTTGATAGGGAACATAGAATCCACATGTATTAGTTTTTATGATGAATGGTTTAAAATAATTAGAAATGGTTTTAATCATCCTTGTATAATAAAATGACACAACAAGTGTTTAAATTATTGACATGTTAGTGTTAGATGTATTAATCCTTTCATGATTAGTGAAATAGGTCTTAAACAGATCAAAATTTAGTTTCTGATAGTATTAATTGATTACATTAGTAATATAATCTATTAGATTAAGCCAGAACACTTTGAATGCAAAACAGGACAAAACACTCTGTTATAATCGATTACATTAGTTACATAATCGATTAAAACAGAGAGAAAGACATAATATGTTATACAGATAACATAATCTGTTAAGAAAGTCAAATGGATGAGAAACAAGGCATAATGTTAAAATAATCGATTATATAAGTTACATAATCGATTAAAATAGAAACAAATGTCTAACCCATTATGCTAGGAACATAATCTATTATGTTAATTGAAAGAAGCAATTATAAGCATAAATGTCAATATAATCTATTATATAAGTGACATAATCGATTAAAACAGAAAGAAAAGCCTAATCGATTACGATATTAACATAATCCATTAAATTGCGATAAGATATGTTTTTTTTTTATATAAACCAGACTTGAGACTTGGAGGAGGAGGATTTGATGCTTCATTGGTGATCAAGCAATCAAGAATTCATTCAAGATACATTGGACTTCATATGCTCTGATCTTTCTGCACTATAGGAGTGTTACACAATCATGTTCTTACACATTCAATTTGTTTTGATACATGTGCTAGGTAGGCCAAGTTTAAGAGTGAGTGTTTACTCTCTTATGTTGTTAGACATTAAGTTAACCATCTCTTTTGTTGATTGAGAGTGAGTGTATCCTTTCTAGTATTGTTGTTTTCATATTTGAGTGGTTTGAGGATAAAAGCTGAGAGCATCATAACATTCTTGTACTTAAATCTTGAATTAGTGGATTGCCCCCTCCCCCCAACTAAGGTTGTTGAGGGAACACTAGATGTAAGCTTGTGAAGAGTTGAACCAGTATAGATATTTGTTTTACGGTTTTTTTTTTCGTTTTATAGTTTATTCTTTTTATTTGAACTGAATTGTTTTATTTTAAATAGTTTATTATTTAATTGTTTTATTTTAAATAGTTTATTATTTAATTGTTTTATTTTAAATAGTTTATTATTTAATTGTTTTATTTTAAATAGTTTATTATTTATTTGTTTTATTTTAAATAGTTTATTACTTAATTGTTTAATTTTAAATAGTTTATTATGTATATTAATATTTGAATTATTTATTTATTTTCTGTTATAATTATTTTAAATATTCTGTTTTAATTATTTTAAACTTTCTTGTTATAATTATTTTAAATATTCTATTATAACAATTTTAAATTTTGTGTTTGTTATAATTATTTTAAACTTTTTTTAATTTTTTAATAGGATGACGCTATTTGATTTTTATTTTAATAAAATTTTGTGACAAGATGTATATCCCAGCAGAGAAAGCGTTTCAGCTAACCACTACTAAAAATTCACAAGCAAAATGACGACTGGACATGCATTTCACAATCATCCAAAATCTAATAGAATAAACATAGTTCAAGTAAAAGAGGGAAACGTTCCAGCACCACTAAAATTCCTGAATCTGCCGAGAGAGGGTTCCCCAAGTGTGACGGCTCTCCTTTGATTCCTAGGACAGTGTGTGTCTTAAAATATAGGGTGGGGTCCACCCATTTGAAAAACTCTAGGTGTCATGTGTCTTCCCTACAATTTGGGCCTAAACTATTTTGCCAACAATTGGCCCAATGTTTACAAGTTTAATTAAAAACTATCTAGACTACTAAGTTTCAAAGTAATTAAATTTGAAATGTCTATGACAAGAGTCTTGAATTATTTTGTCTCCCTCCCAATGCTCCAAATTGTTTGTCCAAAATTTTCCCTGAAAATAATAATGCAAATAATTAGCTCAGAAAATTTAAATTAATTAAAATTATTTTCGATCAAATTAAGCATATTTAGGAAAAACGGGAAAATACCGGACAAATAGACACAATTCCCTGATTAAATTCGGTACAATAAGCTAAGTGAAATCAATAAAATATCGACTCATCAAAATAGATCACACTTAGTCTTTTGCACTCTTGGACAAAATCAAGACGCAAAACAGGGAACAGTTCAACGGACATCAGGGAATGACACAGACTCAACAGACAGAAAACAAAGACTCACAATGAAAGAAACAGAATTACACAGCTCTCATGACATTTGGACAAAGAAAAGGAAGTAGACAATATCCAACACATGATCAGAGAAAATAGATTGGTGTTTTCATTGACCTGACTTATCATCATGGCCACCTCTCCTCATGATGAGCTCGCCAAACTTAACGTCAAACTCGAACAATTACTCCTCTCCCATGCCAATCTATCCAACACCCTCCATGACATAGCCAACCGAACAACAGTCCTTGAATCCCAGCCGCCCCCCACTCCCTCAAACTCACCATCCAGACCACTCAAATTTGACCTTCCATCCTTTAATGGCACGGATGCTCTGGGATGGGTTTTCAAGGTCAATCAATTCTTTAATTATCATCAGACCCCTACAGATCAGCGCATCCAGATCTCTTCCTTCTATCTCGAAGGCCAAGCTCTTGCATGGTTCCAATGGATGTTCAATAATGGGTTGTTGTCTTCTTGGGACTCCTACCTCCACGCATTGGAACTACAATTCGCCCCTTCCAAGTTCGATGACCCCATTGCTTCACTCTGCAAGCTCACCCAAACCACGACCCTTCAAGATTACCTTTCGGAATTCGAAACCTTGGCCAACCGTATTTCAGATTACCCACAGAGTTTTTACCTTAGTTGTTTCTTATCGAGTTTGAAGCCCAATCTCCGCCGCGAGGTCACCGCCCTACAACCACCAGATCTCCCTCATGCCATTGCCTTAGCCAAGCTCCACGACGACAAATTCCACTCATCACCCTTACCCTTTAACCGCTTTGGCCGCCCACTACCAATTTCCCCACCTCCACAAAACACCCCTTCCCCTGTCAAACCACTTCCACCACTCCTTCCAACACCTACAACCAAGCTCCCAATTAAAAGTTAATCGAAGCTGAAATGCAATGTCGCAGAGAAAAGAATCTTTGCTTTAATTGCGATGAACGTTATACTCGGGGTCATCGATGCAAACCACAATTTCTATTGCTTACTATCTTCGACGCAGAGGAAGATGATGAGAGTGCATCCACGGAGGACATTCCTAATTCAGAATGGATACCTCAAGCGGCAGGTCTTATCAGCCTCCATGCATTTTCGGGTCAATGGTCTCCGCGAACATTTCGGGTTACCGGATCTATTTATGGTTATGCAGTGCAAATCTTGATCGACAGTGGAGCAACACACAATTTTATTCAGAACAAGGTGGCCCAATTCCTTCATCTGCCCACTCAGCCCACACCAAGCCCATTAAGTGTTATGGTCGGTAACGGTGCATTCTTACCTTGCTCTTCTTTATGTACAGAAGATGCTTGACTCCGGATTCATTAAGCCAACCAATAGTCCTTACTCCTCTCTGGTGCTTCTCGTCAAAAAGAAAGACGGCACGTGGTGATTTTGCGTTGACTGTAGGGCTCTCAACCCTGCCACCATCAAGGATAAATTTCCAATCCCCACTGTTGATGAGCTTCTGGACGAACTTGGTCATGCCTCGTGGTTCTCCAAGCTTGACCTTTTTTCAGGATTTCACCAAATCCTCATGGTCCCTGCCAACATAGAGAAAACTACATTCAGGACTCATAATGGCCATTTCGAATTTTGGGTCATGCCATTCGGTCTGTGCAATGCCCCTTCGACCTTCCAAGCTACCATGAATGACCTGTTTAGACCCCATTTACGGCACTTCATCATTGTCTTTTTTGATGACATATTGGTCTATAGCTCCACACTGACAGATCATGTACATCAATTGGAAACCACCTTTAAATTGCTTCTCTATAATTGTTTTCGGTTGAAACGTAGCAAATGCACCATCGGCACTCAATTTATTCAGTTCCTCGGTCATGTGGTATTTAACAGAGGCGTTCAACCAGACCCTGCTAAATTGGCTGCAGTCAGCAATTGGCTCAGCCCCAACACAGTCAAGTCCCTTCGAGGTTTTTTGAGATTAACAGGGTTCTACCGGAAATTCGTAGCAGGTTACGCCTCCATTGCTCAACCTCTCACCGATCTCCTCAAGAAGGACAATTTTATGTGGAACGACAATGCCCAAGCTGCATTCACCATCCTCAAAAACAAGTTACTGCCTTCACCTGCCCTGGTTCTTCCTAAGTTTGACTCAGTGTTCACTATGGGGGCAGTCCTTTCGCAAAATGGCCACCCAATTGCGTATTTCAGTAAGCAATTTTGTCCTAAGCTACGCAACTCTTCCACTTACATTCGGGAATTGTGCGCCACCACTTCTGCTGTTCAAAAATGGCGTCAATATCTCTTAGGGCGTCGTTTTGTGATTCAAACTGATCAAAGATCGATCAAGGAACTTTTATCTCAAACGGTTCTCACACCTGAACAACAAAATTATCTCTTTAAGTTGTTGGGTTTCGACTTTGAGATACAGTATCGACCAAGCAAGACCAACACTGCAGCCGATGCTCTTTCACGAATTGAGGACCCAGATCAACCGCTTTCCACGTCCCTTTTAGTATTGACAATTCCACAACTGGACTTCTTGCATGACCTCAAGTCCTCCTTACAACATGATCCTGTCTTTGTCACTCTTAAAGACAAGATCATCACTGCCCCACATGACTATCCTCATTATTCAATCCCAGAGGGCCTCATTCTCTTTAAGGATAAGATTTGGTTGTCATCCACTTGTTCCTACATACCATTGCTCCTCCATGAATTTCATTGCACTCCTTTAAAAGGCCACACGGGCATCTCCCGTACATTGAGCAAGATTTTATCCTCTTTTTATTGGCACAACATTCGCAAAGATGTCAAGCAATTTGTCGAGCAATGCACAGTTTGTCAACAGACAAAGTTGCCTACTCAATGCCCTGCGGGTTTGCTTCAACCGATTCCTCCTCCATCACACTGTTGGGAGGATTTGTCACTTGACTTCATCATTGGCCTCCCTCCTTAAAAGAATTTCACTACAATTCTCGTGGTTGTGGATAGATTTTCAAAAGGGGCTCATTTCGGTATGCTTCCCAAGTCTTTCACTGCTACAAACGTAGCCCAATTATTTGTTGACATAGTCTGTAAACATCATGGATTACCTCGCAGCCTTATCTCCGACCGTGACCCGATATTCTTGAGCCAATTTTGGAGAGATCTTTTCAGACTCAGTGGCACCAAGCTGCGAATGTCCACCACATACCACCCCGAATCCGATGGGCAAACAGAGGTGACTAACAAGGTATTGCAGCAGTATCTTCGATCATTTGTGCTTCACAAGCCTTCCCTTTGGGGTAAATTTCTCTCTTGGGCTGAATGAAGTTTCAATACCTTCGACAATGCTTCCACCGGTTTTACTCCTTTTGAACTGATGTTCGGTCGCAAACCTCCTCTAATCCCTCCTTTGCTTTCTGAAGACACAACCAATGCAGCTGCTCAATCCGAGCTATCCACTCGCACTGCCATACTTCAGAAATTAGTTGCTAACCTCAAAAAAGCCCAATTACAAATGAAGAATTGTGCAGATAAACATCGCAGGGATTTACACTTTGCAATAGGTGATTGGGTGTATCTCTGACGGAGGCCTCATCGGCAATCAACCGTTACTGGTGCAGCCACTACAAAACTTATGAAACATTTTTTCGGTCCCTTCCAAATTACCAAAAGATTGGTGAAGTTGCATATGAAGTAGACCTACCACCTTCTGCCAAAATTCACAATGTATTCCATGTGAGTCTCCTTCATCCTCACAAGGGGGCACTACCATCATCTCCTCTATCCCTTTCACCTAACATTGAGGATCATCAACCAATTCTGAACCAGTCGCAATTGTGGATTGGAAGAGCAATATCGATTCCCCCACATCCGATATTCAAGTATTGATCCAATGGAAGGGCTTGCCATTGGAAGCAGCAGTTGGCAATCTTGGTATCAGGTACAACAACAATTTCACCTTGAGGACAAGGTGCTTCATGATAAGGGAGGGGATGTAAGGAGTACAGGACCCATACTAATTGATGCACCTATAGGCCCAATGGCCACTCCAAATATCTTATATTAATTTTATCTTCCCGAATTTGGTTAAAGTTAAAATTATTTTATTTGCATAGAAACCTTATATATATATAATAATATTTTTTTTCCTTATTTTTTAATCTTCTGTTATGAATGTTGATTTTAGTGGTTTTTATTTGTGAATTATCAGTTTAGTGCATGGTAAGAGTTTCAGTTTGATAAATGATTAATTCATGAAAAACCGCAATTCCTAATAAAGACGACATAAATTAAACAAATATTAAATAATTTATGGACCTTAATTTGGCTGTTTTAATTGGTTTTTAATTACATTAATGAAGAATAAGAAACTAATCTATGGATTTACAAAATGCATTTGTTGAGCAAATAATGTCACCAAGATAAGAATATAGTTGACTCTATCTTTAAGAACATAAGAAACAAACATATTAAGGATTAAATATTTCATATTTTAAAATGTTTTTAGTCAAACAAACTCCCTTATCTATTTACAGTATCGATCAAACTCCCTTTACCTACAATTCAAAACATTGGTATCTATCTTTCTTTTACAACTGTACCATAGAACCATTGTTTTTTTATTGTATATTGATTTGCTATTTAAAAATTTTGTGGTTTCACTTGGCTTATGATTCGCTAATATAAATTGTAAGGCTTGAATGCTTGTGTTGTTGTACTGTGATATAATAAGGTACGTTGTTCATTTAATTTCAGCCATATAATTTTATATTCCTGTTAGGTGCTTTAAGTATGGTGGTGATTGTATTGGTTATTGCATGGGTATTGAAACTGGGTTATTGAAAAAATATAATGGAATAGTGAGGAAAAGTTGGTGTTTTAGTTCATATAAAATTAGTTCTCTAATCTGGTGAGGGATTGAGAACACAAAATAGTGTTGTTTTTTTAACATCTAATACAGCTTGTGTTTGAAGCAGTGTTGATAGGAACTTAAAGCAAGCAGACTTACCCTATTATGGAAAGTTAGAGGATATCATTGAGCTTAATTATTATGGCCGATTCAAAGTTGTTCTTTTCAAGTGTAAGTGGATAGATACAACACGAGAGAGAGGATATAGAAAGGATCAATGAAATTTTAATTATGCTAACTTTGATAGACTTATTCATATTGAAGACCGTGAAGAACATGAACCTTATATTGAGGCATCTCAAGCACAAATGGTATATTACGTTGATGATGTTGTTAACAAAAGGGTGGAGTGTTGTAGTTCATTTAAAGCCAAGAGATTTGTATGAAATGGGAGAAGAGGTAGAAGAAGAGGTATATGAAAATGAGCCATATGAAGATCAACAACTTGAGAAATTTTATAGTAATGACAATGAATATGTGCAATTGGCTACAAACCATTTAGATGATGATATCCATGAGTGAAATGTATGACTTGCAAAGTTAATGATTATTTATGTTCAAAGTTATTTTCAATGCATGTACCAAATATTTATATGACTACATCTTCTCAGTTTCAGGTTAGGAAGGAGAAGTTGGGTATTTTGAATTACAAGTCTTCATCATTTAGGAAGGTAATGAATCTTCATTTTGAATATGTTAACCCTCTTCTAAATTTTATTTTTCTGTATTTGTTGTGAGCTGAAGGATTCATTGGAATTATGGCTTAACTAGTTTTCTTTAAGGTTCTTATTCTAGAAGCAAGGAAAGCATAACTGTATGTGAAAGTCTACCAAGTAGGTTACTATTATGTAAAGATGTATATTCATGCAGCAGAGAGAGGTCACATCGGCATGATGATCTTTGTGTTTTGTTTTTATTTGGTGTATCTATTGTGGGAATTCAGATTGATACATGTTCCCCACTTCTACAATTTGTTTACTTTATTAAAGCACCTAACAGGAATATAAAGTAAACAAATACATCACTACTATCACTACACTTTGCATACATCATACATCAATGGTGTTGATTGTATTGGTTATTGCATGGGTATTGAAACTGGGTTATTGAAAAAATATAATGGAATAGTGAGGAATTAGAAGAGTCACTAGTACAAAAATCATGTTTTATGACGTACAAAAACAAATTATAACGTACATAGTTTTGTATGTTATAATAGATCTACACATTTTATGATGTAGTAAAAATTTACGTCATCTGAACATATTATGACACAATTTCTAAAATCAGTTCATTTTTTATATGAATATTGGAGAAAATTGTTTCGAATTGATAAATGAACTGATTTTATAAACTGTCATAATATGTTCAGATGAAGTAAATTTTTGCTACATAAAATATATAGACCTATTATAACATACAAAACTATATATGTCATAAGTCATTTTTGTACGTCATAAAATATTATTTTTGTAACTACTACAAAAATCATATTTTATGAAGTAGCAAAAATTTACGTCATCTAAACATATTATGACACACTTTCTAAAATCAATCCATTTTTTAAAATGTGTAGACCTATTGTAACGTACAAAACTATGTACGTCATAATTCGTTTTTGTACGTCATAAAATATAATTTTTGTACTGGTGAGTTGAACCCACAATTAACATTTTAACCCACAAGTTTTAAAGTGTACATTTCAATTATTACTGGTAATTTAAAAGAGATAAAGATCGAAATAATCTTCTTCTTGAAAGTAAAAGAAAGTAACATAGGACAAAAAAGAAGGTAATTTAAGAAGACAGAAATGAGAAATATTTACCAAAGAGATGATGTGAGATGGGTAGGTCGACGCAGAGTCTTCAATCTCTCCAATTTCTTCAATGTCCTCGAAATTCTGCAGCATCCTTTGGACTTGATCTTCTTCGACAATGGGCATAACAACCTCTTGATTTTCTTCCATATGAGCAGAGCTTCCGTCGAGGTATTCAAAACCTATGCACGCCTTTTGCTTACGAAAAGTTAGAAATGGGAAAGGCGTTACAGATTAACCATTCACTGATACAAACTTCAATTTATTGTTACACGGCATTAATTAATTACCTATAAAGGCATTGGCGTTAGATTCAAAAGCATCAATTAACTTTTGAATTTTTATTTTTAGAAAAATACTTTTAACATTTTTTTTAACAGTGATTAATCCGTTTTAATTTTTTTTAAAATACAAATTAATTAAATGAATATTCTATTATAAACAAATTAATTATTATAGTGACTAATTATTTTTTGTTTTTAAAATTTATTATAGTGATTAATAATTTTAATAGTCAAAGTGAATCATTATATTTTAAGAATTGTATATCAAAATTTAAATCTCTCTAAGAAAATAATGAATTATTTTCCTGATCTCTAAGAAAGAAACTAATTAAATCTAAATTCATCTCTCTAAGAAAAATTTGATGGCTAGCAAGTACATTAAATTTTCATAATCATGTAACAATCCACTTAACATATCTCATTTTCATTTAATTTTCCTTAATAACGAAAACATATATTTCACAATTTTACAATCTCATAAATATGATATTTCTTTTTTCTCGGATTTTCTTTTCAAAAACTGATATTTAGTATAGAAATTATATTCAACTTAATGTGTAAGTTAAATCCAGACCTAATTTTTACAGAAAAAAATCTAGTCCATCTTATTTACTTATTTAGTAGTATTAACATAATATGATGTTTTTTGTTCATAATATAAAATATGTTACATTTATTTACTACCTAGAAATCATTTGTTATTTTAATAATACAAAAAATAATAGGATAAAATAACATTCTCATCCTATTAACACAATCAATTAAATGGAAAAATTCAAATAAAAAATATAAAAACTTAACCCTAAAGTTTTTGGCCATAAAGTTCACTCATACAACCAATAGTCCACGTTACCTAAAGGCATCGGCGGTGGGATTCTTTTGACACGCATTTAACTTTTTTGCAGGTTCTGAATATGTTTGCAAAAGGCTTTATTGGAAGTTTTAAGATCAACAGAAGGGAGAAGCATGCAAATGATGAGAAAGGCAAGGAATCATTAAAACGATTAAACAGTTCGAGTGTAAGTTGTTTTCTTATTTCCAATCCAAATCCTACAACTAATGAAGAAAAGTGATGTCCTTATGCTAATAATAATAATAATTGAATTGCACAGCAAGATGGATCAGAGTCAGAGATATGTCGCACTGGTATTGAGGAAGTACATAGCAGAATGGGACCGAAGCATTGCCCCAGTACTTGTGCTGAGAAAAGAAGAACAGCAGAAATGACGAGAAGAGTGGCACCGAGCGTGGCGACCTTGGGGTTATCTTTCTGTTCATGGTCACTGATTTACAGCAAACCAGTTCTCCAAGCACAATCACCTCATTCACTTTGGCTTTCCATCATAGCAATGTTGAGCTTTCTTTTGTTTGCATGTGCTGCAACTGTTATGGATCTTGTTGCAGCTAGGTTCACTCATACGCAGATAATTGTTTTGCTCATTGCATTCTTCGCTCTGGTGTTGGCTTAACATGTTTTCAGATTCGTGCACAAGTAGTATCTTGCTTTTTACATAATTTCATCTACAAAACAATATTGTAACAAATGTTTGAATGTGTGAGATATCAGTATCATCAATTAATCATATCTTAAGAAAGCCTCTCTTTATATATTTACATTCTCTTGTTTTTCGTGACTCTACTCAGTTCTTGCTTTAAAATTTCATTCCTGCACCAGATTTTTAATTGTTTTACAGTCTTTCATCACTTTCTTGCACCACAGTTTCTGTTTCAGGTTTAAAATTCTTAATTTCTAATTTTGATGCAGTAAACTTCGATTAATGTGTTAGGACCATGATTATGGTACTATGCTAATTATTGTAAATGAATTCCATAGTAAGATATGACTTTAGTTCTTTGTCAAGTGGACAGCTTGGAAAGATATGACTTTAGTTCTTTGTGGTCACACATCTTACATATATGTATGTATATATATCTACAAATCTTGTGGCCTTCCCAATGCTAATAATTTTTTAACCAAACCTTACCAATCAATGTGGTAAACCTTCCAAAGGCCACACACATAAACAAACACTCATTTCTTGGATGGAGAATTTTCTCAAATTATTAAAATGTTAAATCATTTGTTCTCTTCAGAATCAACAGTGAGTTTGAGTGGTTAAATCAAATCAATTGGTTTCAAATTAAGGTAGACTAGGGTTTGAATTTTCTTTTTCTTTTTTTTTTCAAGTTAAAATTTTAATGACTTTTTGTGTATGGTTGGACGAATTTATTTTGTACAAAAAATTAGAAGGGATAGTGTAAAATAAATATTTTTCATAAACTAAATTAATTTATACATATATTAAGTTTTTAAAATTCTAGTAAGTTTTTGAAAAGTATTCTATAAATTAAATTAAATAAATAAACTTTAATCTTAATAAGGCTCGTTCATTTTTTTTTTCCAAATCAAGTGTTTTTAACTCAAGCTAGTATGAAACAACCTTAGCAAAAGTGACAAAACAACTTCTTGGTTCGAATGAGACAATGAGTTACAATTCAAATAAATAAAAAAATGTGTTTGAGTTTAATCTGATCTTAGAATCTGTTGCTAAAGTCTGATCTTAACACTGGCTGAGTTTTTGGAGTCTATATCAGACATTTTCTATTGACTTTTTATTTGATTTTACAGGGTTTCTCTCTCTCTCTCTCTCTCTCTATATATATATATATATATAAAGGATTAATTACATAATTAAAGTATTTAAAAATTAGATAAAGACCGTTACAAAAAGAGTATATATCATAAGTTGTCTAAGTTTATATAGAACCGTATCGTCGTCTTGCAATATCACTTGCTTATTTGGTAAGTTTATTTTAGTAATGATTAAAAAACATCAAAGCAATTAAATTAACTCTATATTTAATTCATTTCAAAGTATTATTAGTTTACTACAAATATGAAGTAACAGAGAGAACAACGTTTCTTAACTGATACAACCAACAAAACCTTCAAACCCACATAAATATAGTCAAAGAAATTGGAAAAGAGATATTTTTTTTTTTAAAAAAAAAAAAAGTCTAAATTAAACTTTGATAGAGTATAAATGTTTTTTACTTAGATCGATTCATGTTTATCTTGATAAGATATGTTTTTCCTAGAAAATCAACACTCTTTCATATTTAAGAAATGTAAATTTCGAGTTTGAGAAACATCTTAGAAATATATTTGTTGAAATGACTAGGAAGTTGGAATTAGATAAATATATGGTTTGGTTGATGCACAACTTTTTCTTAACTTACTCCATCTTTAATTAAACATAAAATAGATAACTAATTCAAGCTTGGAAAAAAGTTTGTTAATTTATTTAATAATATTAACTTGTTTTCAATTATCATATATTTTTCAAAATTACCCTAAAATACGGTGGAAAACAATAATAGTAAGGAAACTTTAATTTTTAAAACAAAACCCTTGAATTCTCTTATCTTCTCATAAGGGAGAAAAAGAGATAATTCATGGTATTTATTGTTTATAAAATAAAATAATTAAGGTTATTTTAGTCAAAAGTAATTAATGCAATGATTGATTAGAAAAACGATAAACAAATTTGAATTTTTAGAACAATATCTGTCATGTTTGCAATGTGAGATGTTATATTTTTTGGTATTTGTATCATTTGTCATGAATAAGATGGTACTCTAGGATCCTTTTGGTCATATCTTATATAAGTTATGGTGTTTTCTTCCTATATTTTGCGATTTTTAACATTTGGAAGTGGACTTCATGGTTTGAAAAGTGGACTTTTAACTGAAATTTGTATGAATATTCTTTTAGGAGTATGGTGCATTTTGCACTCCCCATGGACGTTGTTTGTTTACTAAATTAGGTTTAAGTTGAACACCTGTGTTCTATTTAAGTAATGTGAATATAGTTATGAGTTTAGCAAAAGTTGTTGGTTTTTCAAAAATAGATATGTTTATTATCCCCAACGAATAAGAAATAGTTTTAGGGGAATGCTTTTCTATTTAAGATGCAGGAAAACATCCACAACTGTCAATTGCATCTCAACTTATTATTTTTTTTATGCAACTGATATTTTTGTTGATAAAAGAAAAGTTCATTGAGATGGAGAGATAGTATACAAGGACATTATCCTCTTTTTAATGGGACTATATTTTATTGATTGATTGTTGTATCTATGTGACATTTATCATAATTGCTTAGTTGAATTTTGTTGGTAGTAGCAAATTATTAGGATAAAAATACCTTGAATATCTCCATATTGATTAGGATAAGAAGTCTCTAGAATATTCATATTCATTTACGCTTATTTTTGTTTAATTAGTTTAAGTTTGATTGTTACAAATAAAGGTGATGAAAATGTAATTTGTTTGACTGTTATACAAGAATCAGAACATTCAAAAGAATTGGACCACTGTAATAAGTTTTTGAAATCTGAAAGTCAAGAATTCTGCACCAAACTGCATTGTCATTGAGACATTTTTGCAAACAGTTTGTAACATTTGCATTGCACCTTTGATTTGAACTTTATCTTCGACTTGTGGACTTTTATTGCATTGTTAATTAATTCTAGAACTATTCATAGGATCAATTTGAGGTGCATCCTTGATTGTTACTGATTATTTGCTTGCTCTTTGAGTTTTGAGTTCTTGGCTATCTTGCACACAAGTTGTTTGATAAAAAGGCTTGTGCTGTTGTCATTTTGAGTCACCTTCTGGCAATGTCACAGTTCATTTTGATCTTTTAATGATGATAGGGTGATCTGTTCAAAGTGCTTAATGCAGGTGCAACATAGCCAAACTCCTATACATTAAGAAAATTACACAATATATAAGTAAAATGGAGGGAGTATGTTTTTTTTCTTCATTTTGAGTTATTAAATCATTGGAATAAGTAAAACCTTCGTAATTAGAGAAGTATTGCAAAAATTTCAACTCTCTTTTGATAACATATTTAAAGTTTTTTTGAAATATATAGTAAAAAATTAGAACGAGTTATTTAGATTCTCAAAATTTTGTTAGATTATTTTTAATGTTTATTTTCCGTTATATTATATATATATATATATATATATATATATATATATATATATATATATATATATATATATATATATATATTCCTGTATAGAAATAAATAATTTTATATTAATATAATTATAAATAAAACTTTTATTTCATGTAATATTTTAACTTTGTTTAATTATTTCTTTCTTTAAAAATATTAAATTTATTTCGATAACAAATAAAATCATACCGCTTGATAATAAATAATATTACAATTAAAAATAAATCCATCTTACTAAAATAAAATTTTTGTACAATATTAAAATTAATTATAATAATTAATGTTAATTTTTTACTTTTTATAAACATTTTTACAATTAAATATAACATTAACAATTATCATTTTTATATTACTTTAATAACTAAGGATATTTTGATAATTTTTAATTTTTTCTAATTAAACAATTTTTTTTATCTGTCACATCAATTAAATCTTACACTTTTATTTCCAAATTCACTTTCATTTACTTAGAAATTCACTCAAATAAACAATCATTAATCCATCTTCAAATCCTCTCAAATTCATCCATTCACTCTCCTCAATTCTTCTAACCCAAATGAACAAAACATTAAAAAAAAAATCTTTAAATAAAATATGAATAATATATCAGATAAACTCCATGTAAATGACATACGGAAGAAGTATAAATTAATATTAAAAACATAAATGAAAAAATAACTATTTCAACAATCTCAATTTTTTAAACTATAATTAACATTTTGAATCAAGAAATTTGGATTGCACTTTAATAATATCATATTTGAAATCATAATTCAACATTTTGAATAAAATAATCTCCATCACACTTTATATTTCGGGTATATGACATTATCATGACTATTTTTGGAAACATAATGACAATTATTTTATATTTACTTCATGACAGATAAATGATTAATTCATGAAAAACCTCAATTCCTAATAAAGACTGCATAAATTAAACAAATATTAAATAATTTATGGACCTTAATTTGGTCGTTTTAATTGGTTTTTAATTACATTAATGAAGAATAAGAAACTAATTTATGGATTTACAAAATGCAGTTGTTGAGTAAATAATGTCACCAAGATAAGAATATAGTTGACTCTATCTTTAAGAACATAAGAAACAAACATATTAAGGATTAAATATTTCATATTTTAAAATGTTTTGAGTCAAACAAACTCCCTTATCTATTTACAGTATCGATCAAACTTCCTTTACCTACAATTCAAAACATTGGAATCTATCTTTCTTTTACAACTGTACCATAGAACCATTGTTTTTTATTGTATATTGATTTGTTATTTGAAAATTTTGTGGTTTCACTTGGCTTATGATTCGCTAATATAAATTGTAAGGCTTGAATGCCTGTGTTGTTGTACTGTGATATAATAAGGTACGTTGTTCATTTAATTGCAGCCATATAATTTTATATTCCTGTTAGGTGCTTTAAGTATGGTGGTGATTGTATTGGTTATTGCATGGGTATTGAAACTGGGTTATTGAAAAAATATAATGGAATAGTGAGGAAAAGTTGGCAAGGGAGGATATAATATGGATAATAAGCTATAAACCAAAAGAAATAGAGGAGCAATGGGGAACAAGTGTAAACACATTCAAATCACACCCAAAACCTCTAATTCATCCCTTTTCTTGACTCCATTATTCACAACAATTTTTTTTATTTTTTTCTCATTTTTCTCATTATTTTTTTTTTCATTTCTCATCTTGTCTATTTTCTTTTCTCTCTTTTCAGAACACAACTTCGAGAGACAAGATACACAACATTTATACAAAGACAAAACAAGAAGAGAAACCAACTAGCCAATTCATCAGAATCTCCCAGGAGACCACACTTGTTCCCAAAACACTTCCAAAGCTCCAAAATTCCCTAAGGTTAAGGTAATCATGGTTTTTCTCTTAGGGCTAGTGTATGAGCTTCAAAACAAAGAAAGGGGAAAGCATAGGCTCAACAAGGGTTATCAAAGGATTAAAACAAGGTAGGCTCATCTGGCTAGAGAGGCTCAACAAGAAAATTGCCTTTATCATTTCCATACATGCATATCAATCAAGAATCATCAACAAGAGTTAAGCCAAGGCATATGTGCAAGCAATCAAGAGACATATCACACACAAGAAAGAATATCAAGTGGCTCAAATCTCACACAGGGTAATTTCTGTCACAATCAAATCAACTCTCTCAAACATCATGATCATCTTCCAATAAGAGAAAAGCATGGATTTCAAACCAATCAGAGTACCAATGAAGTGAAAGATACATCAACAACCTAAACAAAGTCCAAAGATCACAAGAAAAAGGTAAAACTGTACACCAGACAAAACATAAACTAACTAGAAAACAAAAAATTTAACGTAGAAAACATAACTAATCAAAGAAAATAGAAATCTCCCCCAATAGACCACACTTAAACTACACAACGTCCTCAATGTGTCACAATCATAAGATCATAATTCAGAACAGTCAACAGATCATGGACAAGTGCAATAAAAGTGGGAAATGGAGGAGAAGGGAAAAGGGAAAGCTCCCCTGATCATGGTGGCAGTTGCCAATTTTGGACTTTCAGGGAGATCTCTTCCACCACCGGAGTCAGCAAAGAAGTCTTGAGGAGGAATTGCTTCAGTCTCCAAATTTGATCAAGCAGGGAGATGTCCTCCACAGCTGGATCTAAGAAGCAGTGATTGTTGATGAGCGGGTTCAACTGGTGCCTATTAATCTTCAAACTGTTGTGTATACTGGCACCCTTGTCTTCCACCGTGGGTGTATGTTGATCAACTTCATGTGTACCTCCTGCAACATGGTTAGTGCAATATGGTTCCAAAGGAATGACACGTAGGAGTATAACACCCAATCCCAGTGTAACAGGCTAAACATCATATAAACTCTCAGAACATGAATCAATTTCAAATGTAGAAACATTATCAATAACAGTCTCAGATTCATGTTCAGTGCATGGAGAACAAACATTCACATGTGATAACACAAAGTGGTTCTCATCATGCAAAGAGGGGGAATGAAAATCATTCTCATCAACAATACAATCATCAATAACATACCTATCAACAAAATGATCATCAACAACAGAATCAATCTTAGGTATGCTTACCTCCACTTCCCTAGATGTGGTTAAAGTGGTGGAAGATGAAAGTGGTCTACCTATCTCGAAGGTGTTGCTCATATCTGCCTGGTCCTCCAATTCTTCATCAGTCTCCTTAATTGCAAGAGTGGGGACATAGGAGTGTGGGAGAGTAGGTGGCACAGTACTAAGCTCATGACTCTGCTCCCCATCTCCTATGTGGATGACATCAACATCATCTGGAAGCTGAACAACCTGAAATGGTGATTCCTCTGAAACATAAGACTGTTCCTCAGTGAGCTGAGTGGCCATCTGCCCCATATGATCAGTCAAACTCTAAATAGAAGCTCTGGTCTCTAGCTGGAACTGAATGTTCTGCATAGCTATCTGCCTCGGTAACTCCTTCAATGTAGGCTTAGAAGTAGTGGAAGGATGAGGAGTTGCTTGGGCAGGCTCATGAAGCTGCAGCTGCTGTGGTTGCTGGACAGGGCGAGGCATACAAGCATTCTGGAATGATGGTTCTTGATATTGATGCTGTGAAGGGCGGAATCTTTCCAAAAACTGTTGCTTAAGATCTTCCCAATTGGTGATGGATCCACGGGGAAGACAATACCGCCAATACCTTGCCGCTTCATGTAACGAGTACTCAAATGCCCTTAAGAACATGTCCTCATCCGGGACATCTGGAGGTTTCATTAAAGAGCATATGGTGTAGAACTCCTCCAAATGTCTATACGGGCATTCACCTGCAAAACCATGAAACCTAGGCAACAAATTTATCAGTCCAGTGTTGAAAACACAACGAATATCCTCCTCATCAAGTGGAAACGACTCCCTAGGAGCACTCTCATGGGATGGAGGAGGAATCGTTCTGTTCTCAACATAGAAATCAGCAGAGTATATATGAGAAGCAATATCAGAGTAACAAGTAGGAGGAGAATCATAGACACAAGCAGAATGAGAATTACTCACATAGCCAAAATAGGTAGACATGGGAAAGAAGGGGGAAAGAAGAATGCAATGAAAATATGCAACTAAAGCTATCTAAATGCAACACACAATGACGAACACACAAAACAGAACATCACACTCACAACACGAGACAAGACACAACACACACTAACATAACAAAGACCTAAAACCGAACCGTTGGTCCCCGGGAACGGCGCCAAAATTTGATGGGCTGTCGCAACCCATACAAATTTGATTGTATATGAGAAATGCAGTATAGCTAGGAAGTGACTCCTAGGTCGTCTCTCAAAGACCAAACATGGTTCGAGAATTAGGTCAAACACAAAGTGGGGGGTTGTGAAGAGTTTAGTAAATTCTAATGACTAAATTTAAATGGAAATTAAACGCACCAATCATAATTATACTCGTGAACACTAGAATTAAAATAGAAACTAAAGATAAAAGAATAGTCACTAAAAAAACGTGGTTGACAATTAAATAAGTATACGTTGCATAAGAGAAATAAAGCTTGAAACAACATGGTAAATGTGAGTAATAGCCGAAAGCACCGTGGAGAATAAAATTTCAATGATAAATCAAGTTAACAACTTAAATGCAAATGTAAATTAAACTAAACCTTACTCCATGTGTGCTCTTCAAAGAAAAGTAAATAACAATAAACCATGTGCTTACTACCAAATGGAATCCGTGCCCTCTTTCCTCTCATCATCAACAACGTTGCCTTCATTCTAAAAGAAAAGGAAAAGTTGAATTGCATCCCGTGCGCTTCCAGCTAAGAAAAGAGCTTTTCTCCAAGCAATGCAAAGTAATTAAATCCAACCTTTGAAATAAATTCCCTGCTGCTGCAACCTGACCATGACAAATGGAAGCAATTGCATTTCTCTTCTCAAAATGAAATCACGTGTTGGCCACACATTCCTCCAAGCAATGAATCCATTTTTTTCTTCTCTCAAAATAGTCACCGTACAACACACACCTAGTTCCACCTACCACCTCTTCATTCTAAAAAAAAAAGAAAAGAACTTAATGCACCTATGGTTGCCTAGCTATTAGCATGTCCCATCCTATCTCCCTTTCTAAATCCCGAGCTTTTCATTCCAAAGTCTGCAAGTTTCTAAAAGCTAATAAACTTCCATTACATCTCGTAAGACTAAGGAATAACCACATGCTCTTCCAGTAACATTGTGTGCCATCGTAACACCTCACATCAAATCAACTTCTTCATTTTACAAAAAAAAATAAAAGACAAATAGAATAAAAGAGAGTGATGCACCACCGTACCACCCTAACACTTCTTCAATCACATGGAAATTTGGTGCAGTGCAACAAACATCTTTAGCCCACCATAATACTAAATAGAATAAAAGAAAGTGCTTCTCCAAGCTAGGACGTCAAACCCGAGACAGCAACTGACCCTTCCAATCAATGAACATCGTACAACAAAATGAAATTGCAGAAAAAAGAGTAAGTGGCTGTTACATTGCAAGAATCAGGAAACATAAAAATAAGTGCTCTTTCGTTAAACCCATATAACCCGTGAGAAGATGTATATCCCAGCAGAGAAAGCGTTTTAGCTAACCACTACCAAAAATTCACAAGCAAAGTGACGACTGGACATGTATTTCACAATCACCCAAAATCTAATAGAATAAACATAGTTCAAGTAAAAGAGGGAAACGTTCCAGCACCACTAAAATTCCTGAATCTGCCGAGAGAGGGTTCCCCAAGTGTGACGACTCTCCTTTGATTCCTAGGACAGTGTGTGTCTTAAAATATAGGGTGGGGTCCACCCATTTGAAAAACTCTAGGTGTCATGTGTCTTCCCTACAATTTGGGCCCAAACTATTTTGCCAACAATTGGCCCAATGTTTACAAGTTTAATTAAAAACTATATAGACTACTAAGTTTCAAAGTAATTAAATTTGAAATGTCTATGACAAGAGTCTTGAATTATTTTGTCTCCCTCCCAATGCTCCAAATTTTTTGTCCAAAATTTTCCCTCAAAATAATAATGCAAATAATTAGCTCAGAAAATTCAAATTAATTAAAATTAGAATTTCCGATCAAATTAAGCATATTTAGGAAAAACGGGAAAATACCGGACAAATAGACACAATTCCCTGATTAAATTCGGTACAATAAGCTAAGTGAAATCAATAAAATATCGACTCATCAATTTCATTTGCCAGTATTTCTTCTGCACTCGTGACATTTCCTCCCTCATAAAAATCAACCTTGTCCCCAAGGTTGAAGTTAGGATAAATATCTTGGACGAATGAAAGATCTTCCCAAGTACCTTTAGTCGTATCCATTCCTTCCCATTGGACCAAAACCTGAGGAATCTGATCATGGCCACGTAAAATAATTCTGGACTGCAATATCTTAGATGGTTGAACAATAGGACCAAATTCATCAATCAAGAGTGGAAGAGGAACATACGGTTGCTGATGTTCACCTTTGCAAGGCTTCAACAAGGAAACATGAAAGACAGGGTGAATCTTGGCAGAAGCTGGGAGAAGGAGTTTGTAAGCCACAAAACCAATTTTCTTTAAAACTTGAAAAGGACCAAAATATCTAAGTCCCAATTTCTGATTTTTGTGCAAAGCAACTGAGTGTTGCCGATAAGGTTGAAGCTTAACTAAAACCAAATCACCGATGTTAAACTCCAACTGTAATCGTTTCTTATTTGCATATTTCTTCATATAGTGCTGAGCTTTTAGCAAATTATTCTTCAACTAGCAGATAACTAAATCACGGTGCAACAATAAATCCTGTAAAGAAAGAGGGTCTTGATGGTCTAGAGTATACTTGGTAATTGTGAGAGGATGTTGGCCACAGATTGCTTTGAAAGGAGTCATACCAATACTGGACTAAAATGAGGTATTGTACCAAAACTCAACCTATGAAAGTAAGTTACTCCAGCTTTTGGGATTGTCAACTATGAAACATCTTAAGTACATTTCCAAACATCTATTTAAGTGCTTCTGATTGACCATCAGATTGCGGGTGATATGTTGTGCTCATAGCCAAAATGGTCCCACTCAACTTAAACAATTGCTGCCAAAACTTGCTAGTGAATACTCTATCACGATCGGAAACAATGAACTTAGGCATACCATGTAATCGAACTACGGAATGCATGAAGATGTCGGTTATTGTCTTGCTCGAATAATCAGCTTTGAGTGGAGCAAAATGAACATAGTTAGATAAACGGTAAACAACCACTAGAATTACAGTAAACCCGTGTGAAGGAGGTAAGCCAACAATAAAATCCATAGCTAAATCTTCCCAAATCTGTACTGGAATTGGCAAGGGTTGGAGCAGTCCAGCAGGTAAAAAAGTAGCGGTCTTAGCTTGTTGACAGAGCAAACAATGTTGGACAAAAAGTTTAATATCCTTTTGCATGCCATGCCAATAAAACTGAGAAGCAACTCTAGCCAATGTCCTCGCTCTGCCCGAATGGCCTCCAATGGGGGAAGTATGAAATTCATTCAAAACTTGTTGTATAAGAGGATGGTTGGAAGGAAGAACCAACCCGTGCTTCCAAAATAGTAACTGGTCTTGTGCAGAATAATTCGGGTGAGGAGGATTGCCTTGAATACATAAGTGAAGTATTTCTGACAATTTGGGATCAGCAGCAATAGCGGCCCACACTTTCGAAATGATATCCCACTGAGGTTGAGAAATAGCCAGAAAGAAAGACCGAGATAAGGCATCGACAACAAGATTTTCACAACCAGGCTTGTACTCTATGGTGAAATCATATCCGAGGAATTTAGGAAGCCATGCTTGTTGCTTTGGGGTCTGAATGGTTTGATTAGTGAGGCTGTGCAAGCTCTGCTGATCAGTGAGGATAATAAATTTATGTCCCAACAAATAATGACGAAATTTAGCTATAGCTTCGGTAATGGCGTAAAACTGTCGCACGTATGCTGATTGTTTCTGCATTCTCAGAGATAATTTTTTGAAAAAAATGCAATGGGGTGATGGGCTTGACTCAGAACCGCACCAATACCTGTACCAGAGGCGTCAGTTTCTAATATAAACTGCCTAGTAAAATCTGGAAGGGCCAAGACGGGAGCCTCAATAATAGCTTGCTTGAGATAGTGAAAAGCTTTAGTCGCAGCAGAGGTCCAATAAAATTGGTCTTTCTTTAAGAGATTAGTTAAAGGGGAAACTATAACGGCATACCCTTTAATAAAACGCCGATAATACCCCGTGAGTCCAAGGAAACCTCGCAATTGTTTAATGGACTGGGGAAGTGGCCAATCCAAAACAGCTTGGATTTTATGTTGATCCATGGTAACCCCATTACCTGATAACGTATGACCCAGATAATCAATCTCCTCTAAGCCAAAATGACATTTAGACAACTTGGCAAAAAGATGGTGTTGTTGCAGGAGTTGTAATACAGCTTCTAAGTGTTGCAAGTGGGAAGACCAAGATGGACTATAAACCAGTATGTCGTCAAAGAATACCAATACTGATTTTTGCAGCAGCCCTTGGAACATCGAATTCATTAAACTTTGAAAGGTGGTTGGTGCGTTGGTGAGGCCAAATGGCATGACAAGTCATTCATAGTGACCTTGGTGTGTTCTAAAAGCTGTTTTAAATCTGTCCGCTGGAGATACAAGTATTTAATGGTATCCCGAACAAAGATCTAACTTAGAAAAGTATTTAGCTCCAAAGAGTTCATCAAACAATTCATCAACAGTAGGAATAGGGAAAGAATCTTTGATTGTTATGGCATTTAATGCTCTATAATCAGTGCAAAAACGCCATGTCCCATCCTTTTTTTTAACCAAGAGAATCGGTGAAGAAAAAGGACTGGTGCTCGGGGCTATGATTCCCTCATGTATCATCTCTGCAGCCATTTTCTCGATTTGTTCCTTCTGGCTGTGAGGGTATCGATAGGGATGGACCTTAACAGGCTGACTATTTGGAATTAAAGGAATAGCATGGTTGTGGGACCGGTCCGGGGGTAACCCAATGGGTTTGTCAAACACCCTTTTGTAGGTGTGAAGCAACCTAGCTAAATCCGGATGAATGTTAGCAGGTAAGTCAAGCCACTGATTGGAAGGAACCTCCTGGGACTGAATTTGCAGTGTATAAAATTCGTCAATGGCATGAGTGTTGCACATTCGTTTGATATGGTGAAACTGAGCTGGACGTGGTAAGTTAGACTGATCACCGTGTAATGTAACAAATTCACCCTCCAAATATAATTTCAAGGTCAAAGCACTATAATAAAAAACATGGGGTCCCAATGTAGAAAGCCAAGCAGCCCCTAAAACAACATCTGCACCAGAGACAAGAAGCAAATAAACTGGCAATTTTATAGTATGCCCCTGAATTGTGACCTTCACATCTTTGACCAATCCTTCCACTGTAAGGGAATTTCCATTACCAACCAGGACTTGAAAACTGGAAATGGGTTCAATAGGTAACTTCAAATAATGAGCCAAACGTGGTTGTAAGAAATTGTCGGAACTCCCACTATCAAGCAAGATTTGGACAGTGACACCGTTAATCGAGCCATGAAATCGCATAGTGCCCAAACTGGAGGAGCCGTTTAAGGCATTAAAAGAAACATGATGCTCAGGGGTAACATCAGGACAGGGAATGGATACTGGGTCTGGCGGTGCTAAATATGGAGGTGGATCGTCATCTTCCTCTATATGAAGTAATAGGTATTGTTTGTAAGGACAACGATGCGTAGGGGAAAATTTATCGTCACATGTATAACAAAGGCCCTTCTCACGTCTGATTTGCATTTCGAATGGAGATATCTTTTTGATATTGGATGATTTAGGTAGTTGGATAAAAGGTTTCTGGGAAGGGTTAGGCAGAAGCGCAGGTATGGATGTTGTTTTTAGATTAGTGTTTAGGTAGGGGGATGAGGGTGTGTTAAGGTGTCTGGAATAAGTGGCGGTATAAGTTGGTTTGGTGGAGGTGGAATATTTTTCCTCGTAGAGCTTAGCAAGGGAGACGACTTTAAGGAGGGAATGACGACTCTGGGCAATGACATCACGGCGGATATCAGTTTTCAATCCACTGATGAAGCAATTTAATAGCGCATCGACCGTAATCCCTGTAACTCTGTTAGTCTAAGCAGTAAATCCGATATAATAATCATTAACCGAACCTAATTGTGAAAGCTTAAACAGAGTAGAGCGGGGACATTCAAATGGGGAGGGACCAAATTCCAACTCCAATGCTCGAGTAAAAGCAGCCCAAGATTGAAAGTTATTATTCTTACTCATCATCTGGAACCAAGGAACCACATCCTTGTCTATATGCACAGCGGCAATCGTCAAACGATGTAAATCTGGAGTAGAATAATACTCAAAACAATTGTTTTGCATTGAAAATCCAGTGTAACACATTCGATCCATCAAAGCGTGGGAAACCCAGCTTGATGTTGCGCACTTGAAAGGGTTGTGGGTTGGGATGCAACACAGTTGAGTTCGAGCCACCAATGGATGACGGACTGGTCACGTGCTCGAGAGCTGATTCGAGCTTCTTAAACTTGGTAGAATAATCTTGATCCCGTTTTTCCATGAGCTCCAAAATCTTCTTGACATTAGCATCCAGCTTCTTCAAGCGAGTATTCTCAGCCATGGTGGTAAGGAAAGCACCAATGTAACAGTATTGCTCCAAACAACTAAATGAATAACAACGTCATGTATCGTATTATGTATTAAGTATGAGTTTCTTACAATGGAGTATGCAAACACTAGAACCCTATTATCGGAATAGAGAAACAGAGGGAAATAACATAACAGAAGAATTCCCAGAGAGGGCCAGAGGAAGAGAAAGACATATCATAAATTCCACACCCCTCTTTTATTTCTTTTTTCCTTTTATATTTACTTTAATTCCCAAACGTAATCCTTGAGCGCAGAGTTAGTTACTCTTTTCCTCTCACTTTTTCGGTTCACCATGATTTCAGCATTACCATCCAAATGTCTCACCCCTGTAACGGTATGCCCATGCATTTCATTTGCCAGTATTTCTTCTGCACTCGTGACATCCATGTACCCCTCCCATGACAGTTCCTCGCTCAACACATCCCTTATCACCCCCAGATTTTCCAAGCAGAGGAAAAACAACACCAGCCACATACAATGCAACACATAATAAGAAATAACATACAATACCAAACACTACAAACACAAGATAATTCTAGTCACTCTCCTTACCTGGTCTCACACAACTTTTTTTTCCAAGATCACCAAGAAAGCTTCACAACATCACTGATGGTCCTCCCATTTTTTATGTCCCGTTCTCAGCTCTATTTTCTCCTAGAAAACGTCTTTTATCTCCCTTATATTTATAATTTTCGTTTCTTCCTTATAGGGTAACAAAATGCCAACTCCTTTTTACTCTTCTCCTTTTTATCCTCTTCTATTCTATCTCTATCTTTTTAATATTAATAAAATCTCTCAGTTTATATCTAAAACCATTAAGATTTCCTCTCTTATTCTCTCTTAACTACTTTTTAAAGTATCATCAACCACCAAATCTTTTTAAAATCTACAATATATCATAATGATTTTCTCTAATAATAATATTTATTTTAATCTTTAAACCAACCAAGATTATATCTCCTATTTTCATTTAACTAATTTTTAAAATAAGAAGAACTAAATATTCTAAAAGATTTACATAATATTATTTTATTAAATAAAGGTAGAAGACCCTTTTGTTCTTAGACAAAAAAAATATAAAATTAAAGAAATAACATAAATATTATATTCTAACAAAAATATAAACTCAACAACACTAATTTCCAAACAAAAATCCAAAGTCTCAAACCTACTATATTTTTAAAACCCCTATTTTCCCGGATCTCATGAGATGACAATTTGAATTTCTCATGAGATGAGAATTTGAAATACTCATGAGATGAGAATTTGAATAACTCATGAGATGAGAATTTGAATTTCTCATGAGATGAGAATTTGAATTTCTCATTAGATGAGAATTTGAATTTCTCACGAGGTGAGAATTTGAATTTCTCACGAGGTGAGAATTTGAATTTCTCACGAGATGAGAATTTGAATTTCTCACGAGATGAGAATTTGAATTTCTCACGAGATGAGAATTTGAATTTCTCACGAGATGAGAATTTGAATTTCTCAAGAGATGAGAATTTGAATTTCTCACGAGATGAGAATTTGAATTTCTCAAGAGATGAGAATTTGAATTTCTCACGAGATGAGAATTTGAATTTCTCACGAGATGAGAATTTGAATTTCTCACGAGATGAGAATTTGAATTTCTCACGAGATGAGAATTTGAATTTCTCACGAGATGAGAATTTGAATTTCTCACGAGATGAGAATTTGAATTTCTCACGAGATGAGAATTTGAATTTCTCACGAGATGAGAATTTGAATTTCTCACCAGATGAGAATTTGAATTTCTCACGAGATGAGAATTTGAATTTCTCACGAGATGAGAATTTGAATTTCTCAGGAGATGAGAATTTGAATTTCTCACGAGATGAGAATTTGAATTTCTCACGAGGTGAGAATTTGAATTTCTCACGAGATGAGAATTTGAATTTCTCACGAGGTGAGAATTTGAATTTCTCACGAGGTGAGAATTTGAATTTCTTACGAGATGAGAATTTGAATTTCTCACGAGATGAGAATTTAAATTTCTCACGAGATGAGAATTTGAATTTCTCACGAGATGAGAATTTGATTTTCTCACGAGATGAGAATTTGATTTTCTCATGAAATGAGAATTTGAATTACTTATGAGATGAGAATTTGAATTACTCATGAGATGAGAATTTGAATTTCTCATGAGATGAGGAGTTGAATTACTCATGAGATGAGAATTTGAATTTCTCATGAGATGAGAAGTTGAATTACTCATGAGATAAGAGTTCGAATTTTTCATGAGATGAGAGTTTGAATTCTCATGAGATGAGAGTTTGAATTCTCATGAGATGAGAGTGTGAATTTATCAAGAGATGAGAATTTGAATTTCTCATGAGAATTTAAATTTGTATTTCTCATTAGATAAGAATTTAAATTTCTTATAATATGAATTCATGAAATGAGAATTTAAATTTCTCATAATTTTTTATATATATATCATAATTTTTTATTTAACATATTATCTATGTTCATAATTATTCTGACACATAAATTTTAATTATATTATTTATTCAAATATTAAATTAAATAAAAACTATTTGAATATTTTTAAGATATTAATTATAATTTTAAAACCTTACATATTTTTATAGCATAAAAATGGTTAAATCTAAATAAAATATTTTATAATTTTGTTAAAATTTACCTTTTAATGATTTCCATAATTTATAAAAGAAAAACTGAAACAGTTTTAAAAATTTATATAACATTTTGAATAAAAGTTTATCATTTAAACATAACTTATATTATCATAATATTATCTAATTTTTTTATTATATTATCCTATGATGTTATTATATTCTCTTTCTTTAAGATATATATATGTTTATTAAAGGAATCCTAAATTCATTGCACAAAACATTTCTATGAAAATTTTGGCTATTACTGGATTCCTAAGAGGATGACACTTATAATAACTTCTGCTACCTAATATTATCATATATTTAAAATTATTTTGAAGCTATGGAACTGTTGCTTTAATCTCCATTCTTTTTATACAAATTTAAGACCATGTTAAATATTTACTCATTTATTTAATCATTTAATTTTTTTAATTTCAATTTATTTACTCATTTTAAATTTTAATTTGAATTGTTTATACAAGGACATTTCTTTTATATATATAAAAATTATATACTCAGTCAACCTATTACCATTTTAAAAATCACTATTTTCATTGTACCACTTAGGATACAACCTACCTTATATGAAAGATAAAATCACTTTTTCTTAGATTCAAAGATCAATGAAATACAGACTCATAATAGCATAAATATATAAAAACGTATAATTTGTAATACTTAACCTAACTAAAAACTAAAAAAGGTATAAAAACTTTAATTATTATATATTCACACAGAAAATGAAACATTATTTTTGTTCACCCTAAAAGGAAAGACACAAACCTCCCAGACTCACCCTCAGTTTCTTTTTATTTAGAATATGTTAAATGTGGAAGGTATCAAATATGTTAAATTTGGCATTGGAATATACATTCTGATACAAAACTATAAAATTAATTATTTTTTCTTAGATAATTAACGAGTTTGAACCATTATGTGAACATTGGTAAGGTTGACACTACAACGGTCAAAATGGACAATCCGGTCCGATCCGACCCGACTTACCACGAGTTGACCACTTAGTGAGTCAACTCAATCCGGCTCATTTATTAGCGAGTCGAAAAAATTCGAACCCGACCCGATCCACCACGGGTTGGTGGGTTAAACGCGTTGGCTCATTGACTCACTTAATTAACTTTTTTTCACTTCTTCTTCTAAGATTCTTATAACATGTTACTTTGATCGATCAAATTGAAACAATAATAATTGGACCAATTGATATAAAAGAAAATATAGCACCAGATAAAATTGTCATGCTTGTAGATAGGTCTAAAAACAAGATAAAACAAATGATATATTCCTGAATTATCCAATCTATAATATTATCCATTTATTAAATTGGAGTCCTGAATGGATAAATATACAATATTATGCTCTCTTGAAGCATCTTCTTCTGCTACGACAAGTTTGTTGTTGCGCTAAGGGAAAGGGCTGCGTTGTGTGAAGGCAGCGTAAGGGTTTGATTTGCAGAAGGGAACTTAGAGTTTTATTTACAGAGGGAAACTTTTGAAAAGACAACAGCTTGAAAGGCTTTATTGCTAAGTAAAAGTTGAGCGTTTTGAATAATTAATTTAATTAATTTGATTTCAATAAAAAAAAATAGGATTTGAATTAATTTGATTTAATTAGAAAAATACAGGTTGGTTGGTGAGCCAACCCGACCCACCATGGGTTCAACCCGTGTGAGCCGGGTTCTTATTGAGCCGGGTCAAAATTGGCTCGTATCAAAATTTTCGCATTTTTTTTCCAACCTAACTCGGCTAAAACCCGTGGTGAGCCGGGTTGGCTCACGGGTTTCAACTCATTTTGATGGCACTAGTTATCACTATCCAAATGGTAGGATTTTGTTGTCCACATTTTGGGTGAGCCTTTTTCTCGCAAAACAAACTCTTTTTTTTGGGTGCCTATCAAAAATGAGTTTTGTAAAATGTCAGGGGAGGTCTCTTTGCCAGACAAGTAGACTCTTGCTGATCGAACGCTAAGTTTGAGTTCGATAGAGTCATATGAAGGAAAACTTCCTAAGCGAGTTTATTCTCGTTGAGTGAATTATCTTGAATTTGGTTTTAGTGTTGGATTCGTTATGTGACACAACCAGTCACTAAGCAAGTAAATTTCTAAGGACTGCTCATTGAGCATATGTGTGATCTCATTGGATTATTCTATAAATTTTAAAGGTGTTCTATTTAAGAAGGAAATTATGGCAAGATTTATATGATTAAGGTAAATGTTTTAAAGAGGTGTTCTAATATAAATGAAATGTGATAATGTTTGGATGTTGTAATTGGTCGTACAGTGATATCATTCCTGTAGTGTAAGGGGGGTGGTAGGTAAGGTAGGACGGTAAAGGGAATAATGGGAGGAGATCGGTAAGGTGGGGGAGATGATCGGTAAGGCGGGGGAGACGACGGGGAATGATGGCAGGCCCAGAGCAACGAGGCTATTGACCGAGAGGATAAAAGCTCGGTAAGATGGAAAGGGAAGTAAGGGGCGTTGATCGGTAAGGCGAGGAAGATGATCGGGAAGGTTGAAGAGATGATCGGGAAGGCTGGTAGGCATAGTATAACAGGTTTATCAGAGTAGCATGGCGAATATCACGGGCACGTGGACACCAGTTACAATTGATGGACGAGTCTTGCGAGATTATGGACTAGCGATTACAGGCAGTTAATGCTCATTACTTCAGTCTGATGCCTATAAATACAGAGATGTTAGCTAGGTTCTTTATGTTTTTGCTAATTACATTTCATACTTATTCACTTGTGACTTGGCTGACTTGAGCGTCGGAGTGCTAACGTGCAAATCACAGCCGATCGGTAGGAGAAGTAAGGATCAAGAAGTTCGTGTCCACAGAGGCTACTGGGAGTGTGTTAAATCTTGGGTCTTACATCCGAAACAATTCCTAAAGAGAAGGTCATGCCATTTCATTTTTACATGATAAGGGAAGACTTTTAAAGTCTAAACGAATGCATAAATCTATATAATCGAGTTTAGGTTTATCAGATATATTATTTTTATCTTATATTTATCCTTTATCTTTAGTTAGTTTGTTATTATTTCTTATTTGTATTTTAGATTTAGCCCATAATTCTTCTATTATAAATAGAGGATCCTATGTGTAAATTCAATACAAGGGAGATTAATCCCATATATAGTTTTACATTATATTCAACATGGTAGCTAGAGTCTAAGGTTCTTTTGAGGATTTTTTTTTTGCCTCTACCACTACATCTGTTGTTGTTGGTGGCAATGCCATCTACGCTGTTGTTTATCACCATCGTCTACCGCTACCACTATCGGAGTTCCAGTTTCTATTGACGATCACACAATTTTGATCATCTTGGTCAAGTGACCATCATGCTATCAACAACACCTTCATCGAAACTCTTACGCGCTTTTAGCTTCTTTTGAACTTATGGATTTGTTCCCTTTTTCGTCATGCATTGTGGCATGTCTCATAACTTTTTAAAGCGTATAGGTCACTCTTTTTCCTCCTTCAGGTTCATCGTGTGTTGTCGTAAGTCCCATCTCCTCTAAGGTAGCTATCTAGAACATAGAGGTTGCTCTTTGTCCTTTTTCAAGTGCCTTGATTGAAGAATCTTGGATTTTTAAGGTTTCTCTTCTGTTCATCCATGGCTTCTTATGTTGTTGTCTCTTCTGACTTCCTTCTGTCACCATTACGTTTGACCCGTCTATATATGTTTTTTCTTCCATGGCAAAGATTATTTTTGATAGTTTATTTATAGTCGTGGTGACTCTTCAACAATGACATGTTTATCCATTAGAGGTCAACAATGCATTCATTAACGATGATTTATAAGAAGAGATTTACATGAAGCAACCTCACATATTTGTTGCTCAAGAGCAGTTTTTTAGGTTGATATTTCGTCTTCTATGTCGTCTTCGCAAATCATTAACAATTTGGTGTTACTCAAGTACAGAACCAGATATTTTCACTAAATCTTTATATATTATGTTAATAACAAGCTTGGTACATACAATTTGTATGCATAAAATTAAGAGAGAGTGTTAGATATATTATTTTTATCTTATCTTTATCTTTTATCTTTAATTAGTCTGTTATTATTTCTTATTTGTATTTTAAGATTGGTCCATATATTATTCTATTATAAATAGAGAATCCTAAATTTATTTTCAACATAAAAGAGATTAATTTCAGATATGATTTTTCATTATATTTAATAAGGTCAAATAATGAGTTTGTTTTGTGACGGTGTGAAGCTAATATGCTAGGTTAGTGTAATATATCGGATATGTGTTTTATGTAAGAGTTAATTATCTATGCTTAAAGTTAATATTAACTTACACTCATTTTGTTTTCTGGTTGTTTAAGTTTCTTTTCCAATTATTGTTTTTATGACATGAACAAATGAAGTTGGTGAAAGTAGAGATAGTCAATAGGATGAGGTTGTGCATGAAGTCAATTATTATATATATATATATATATATATATATATATATATATATATATATATATATATATATATATTACAATGTGTAACATCCCAATAAATATTACTCTAAAAGTAATGATTTATTTTAGGAGTTACAATATAATATAGAAGAACAGTAAAGAAAACGACTAAATTGAAAATAGATACACTAGAATTTAACATTTATCCGAACCAAAAACATCAACACAGCATAAAACTGAGTTATCAAGTTGGTTTACAATACAAGCCTAGACCGGTCGGTCAAAATAAAGATAAGTCCTATACATAACAGTCTATAAAACAAAATACAAGAAATATCTATCTCTAGGGACCGGACGGTCCAGTACTATACTCGGGAATCTCTTCAAAATGTTCTTCAGTCAGCGCAGCGTCCGTCAGGGGCTCTTCTAAGGCAGCTTCCAGAGTAACTTCTGCTCACATTCATAAGAATGATCATAGCAAATGAGAAAAAGAGTCGACCGGTCGGATACCGAACGACAACATACAAAATAAGACAAATAAGGGTAAGCTTATGTACATTTAACTTATCCATTCATTATACAATCAAACATACTTTACAAATAATAAATCAATACAACATATCATTCTCATACACACAATCAACCGTTAAGACACTGTCCGGACGGTATGAACGTGTAGCTCGGTCGTCCCTAGCACCCGGGCGGTGTAATAACTGTTCCCTTAGCTGCCGCCCGAGGTTAGCCCTCAAACGGTTATATACACGTATAACCGCGGACCTCCTGCCATTCCCACACATGACCGACTTCTCTCTACTTGAGAAAACGTCCTCACGGAATATCAGGAACAAGGACGACACCGGAGTCATTCCCACATTCATACTTTACCAATCAATTTTCCAATCCGTGAGATATTCCACCCGAGGAATTCTCTTACTTAGTCAAATTTCTTATTTATTATCACTCTCATAAACAAAGTTATCGGTTCAATGACCGTATTATCAACGATAGAACACAAAATAACATGAGACCGAAATATACTGAAAGATTTGAGAAGACGATAAAAGACGTTTATAGATTTTGACAGGCCATTCCGGCAACGATTAACAACTAATCATCAAAGACTCAATAACAACAATAACCGGGCGGTAAAATCAAAGATGAGATTGGGAAAGAGAAGAGTAATTTGTTGAATAATAGTCCGACAATGAATAAAGTCTTAACCAAAAGATTAACTATCACTATTAGTCACCCGGCCGGTTTGGTAAGGAATAAGGTAAGTAATAATCATATTCGAAGAATGGTCTATGACCGAACACTTCTCAAAAAGAATAATTTAGGCAAACAAACCGGTCGTTCCAATGAATAAACTTTACTAGACCATACAGTCACTAAGTGACCGGGCGGCTATTCACAAAGAAGGATATCGGATTTATAAATTTTTCGTAGTTTTTAAGTGTCAGCCTAAGGCCGAACACTTTCAAGACTAAATGCTTAGTTTATGACCAGCGTTTATTAAGTACGTTGCAATGAAATTATTAATGGACAATTTAAGTTTTAACAACAGACTAGGCCGAATAGTCCGATTAGACCGAACGGAAAAATAAGGGAAGACTGAATGATCCTAATGATTTTCAATCTCAAACTCATATTCTCTAAGTTTTTCATTTTATTCATCTCTTGTAACTCATATAACAACATTCCACATTCAGTTCATGCAACTTCAAACAACATACTTTATAAACTAAACATACATCAAATTATTCACATTTGAATCATATAGAACATCAAAATTAAGTATTCATAAGCTTCCCTTACCTCTAAAGTTTAGCTGAACTTCTAAGATTCCACTAAAATGTTGAACGACCGTCCAAATAGCTCTGATTAAAAAACTAATCGGTGCACACGAAAGGTCTTGACAGCAGAAATGAGAATTTTGAAAGGAAGTTGGTGATCGGAACAGTGTTTAAGTTGGAATTTCTAGAGAGAAGTTTAGAGACTTAGAGAGAAGGAAGAGAATTTGAGAGTTCAGAAATTTGGTTTGAGGAAGAAGATGAAGATTGCATGCAGAAAAGAGTTTTAAGATTTTGAAGCTTCTACCTTAATTACTCTTCCAGAACCGGACAGTTGGCCAGTTCTCCAGGTGCCACATGGATTCCACTAACCCAAAAATCCCTCATTCCTCTTGCAGTCGGACGCATCCCGAGGGTGGGAATTAATTGTTGCTGCAGAGTTTGTCTGCCACTTACTGAGTTTCTCCTAATGATGCCGTCACTGCACGGATTTCGATAAAGTAAATTTTAAATACTTTGCAGATTAACAAAGGAGACCGGCCGGTCGCCACTTGGCCGGCCTTATCATACCCATTTTCTGGGTCGTGACATTCCCCCCAACAAATAAAAAATTTTCGTCCTCGAAAATTAGTACATACCTTTGAACAAGTGCGGATAAGCTTCCTTCATGACTTCTTCGCGCTCCCAAGTGACATCGCCCGTTCGGTCATCCCAGATAACTTTCACCAAAGTAGTGCGTTTACCGAACGGTCGCTTGGTTGCGTTCTTCTCAACTCTCACGGGTTGTAATTCAACTGAACAATCCTCTTTAAGTTGAAGGTGGTCGGCTTCAAGTACATGCGAAGGATCAGCGATATATTTTCTAAGTTGAGAGACGTGGAATACCGGATGAAGGTTAGATAAGGGAGGAGGTAAAGCGAGTTCATAGGCGACTGGCCCAATGCGTCTGAGAATCTGATACGGACCGAGGAATCGTGGTGATAGTTTCTTTGGTTTAATGACTCGCCCAACACCGGTCGTTCGATTCAGCTTTAAGAACACATGCTCTCCTGCAGCAAATTCTAAAGGCTTTCTTCTCTTATCTGCATAAGACTTCTGTCGGCTTTGAGTTGCCTTAAGTCTTTCTTGGATCAGTTTCACCTTTTCTGTTGTTTGTTGAATAATTTCTGGTCCAGTCAATACAACTTCTCCTTCCTGGAACCAGCAAAGGGGTGTTCGGCATTTCCGTCCATAAAGAGCTTCATAAGGTGCCATTCCAATACTCGCATGGAAGCTATTGTTGTAAGTAAACTCAGCTAGCGGCAAAACTTCATCCCAAACTCCTAAGTGGTCCAGAACGCTGGTTCTCAATAAATCTTCAAGAGTTTGGATCGTCCTTTCGGATTGACCGTCCGTCTGAGGATGGTAGGCAGAACTCATTTGAAGTTTGCTTCCCATTTCTTGATGAAGCGCTTGCCAAAACCGGGAGGTAAATCTTGGGTCCCGGTCGGACACTATTCCGGACGGTACTCCATGTAGCCTAACAATCTCCTTAATATATAGCTGAGCTAACTTGGACATAGACATTTTTAAGTTGATAGGAAGGAAGTGTGCACTCTTAGTTAATCTATCCACTATTACCCAAATGGCGTCATGATGTCTGACCGTTCGGGGAAGATGGGTTACGAAGTCCATAGCAATACTGTCCCACTTCCATTCGGGTATTTCTAGCGGCTGTAAGAGACCGCTCGGTTTCTGATACTCGATCTTGGCTCTTTGACAAGTTAAACATGACTCCACGAGCCGAGCAATATCTTGTTTCATTCCTGGCCAACAAAAACTCATTCGAAGATCTTTATACATTTTAGTTATTCCTGGATGAATACTCAGACGACTTTGATGAGCTTCTTCCAAAATTATCCTTTTCAACTCGTCATCATTTGGAACACAAGTTTTATCCTTATATCTTAACAATCCGTCTGTTCCATCATTGAAGTCTTGGTGGGGTGGCACACCGAACGGTTTGGTAATTCTCTGCAACTCTTTGTCAAACTTTTGTTTTTCTCTGATCCGGTCGAATATATTACTTGACAATCGCATAAGACTACAACAAATACCGGTCGGCTCCAATTCACAGCGCAGCTTCAAATCTCTGAAGTTCTCAAGTAGTTTCATTTCTTGTACCATCATTGCCGCCATATGTATGGTTTTTCTGCTCAAGGCATCAGCAACTACGTTTGCTTTTCCCGGATGGTACTGTAAATCAAACTCATAATCTTTAAGGAATTCCATCCATCTTCTTTGCCTCATATTTAGCTCTTTTTGATCGAATAGATACTTGAGACTTTTATGGTCACTGAACACCTGAAACTTAGCACCATATAAGTAATGTCTCCAAATTTTAAGAGCAAAAACTACAGCTGCCAACTCCAAATCATGAGTTGGATAATTCCTTTCATGAATCTTTAGTTGCCTAGAAGCATATGCAACGACCTTCTCTTCTTGCATTAGCACGCAACCCAAACCATTATATGAAGCATCACAAAACACAACAAATGGATGGTTAACGTTAGGAATTACCAAGACCGGAGCATTCGTCAAACGTAGCTTTAATTCCTGAAAACTGGACTCACACCGGTCGGTCCAGACGAACAGCTGGTCCTTTATGGTCAATTGAGTCAATTGCGCCACTATCTTAGAAAAACCTTCAATGAATCTTCTGTAGTAGCCGGCCAAACCGACAAAGCTTCTAACTTCAGTAACTGAGCGAGGCGTTTCCCACTCCAAAACTGCTTGCACCTTAGGCGGATCCACCGCAATTCCGCCGGCCGAAATTACATGTCCGAGGAATTGTACTTGATTCATCCAAAACTCACACTTGGACAACTTGGCATATAGTTGTTTCTTCCTTAGCACTCCAAGAACCATTCTCAAATGATCTTCATGTTCTGCGTGACTTTTAGAGTAAATGAGAATGTCGTCGATGAATACCACTACAAATTTATCCAAGAACGGCCGGAAGATCCGGTTCATGTAGTCCATAAATATTGCCGGAGCATTGGTAACACCGAACGGCATTACTACATATTCAAAATGCCCATATCTAGACCGAAAAGCAGTCTTCTGAATATCTTCTTCTTTTACCAATATCTGATGGTATCCGGATCTCAAATCAATCTTGGAGAAAACTGAAGCTCCATGAAGTTGATCAAGTAAATCGTCGATTCTCGGCAGTGGATACTTATTCTTGATGGTTAACTTGTTTAATTGCCGGTAGTCTATGCAAAGCCTAGAACTACCATCTTTCTTCTTAACCAAAAGAACGGGCGCTCCCCAGGGTGATGCACTTGGCCGAATAAATTTCTTTTCCAACAAGTCTTCAATTTGCTTTTTCAATTCCGCCAACTCTGCCGGAGCCATTCTATACGGCGCAATTGATATCGGACCAGCTCCCGAGATCAAGTCAATGGAAAACTCGACCTCTCGGTGTGGAGGGAGACTTGGAATTTCTTCTGGAAATACGTCCATAAACTCTTCCACTACCGGACGGTTCAGATCCGGTCGGTCAGTCCCGCTTACATCTAGATACGTGAAAATAATAAAACTCATAGCGCCTTCAATCAAGTCTTCCCTAATCTGGCCGAGTGTAATCGTAAGTTTCTCTTCTTCACTTGGGAAAATCAACTTCTTCTTCCCACAATCAATAAGAATGCGATTGGTGGTCAACCAATCCATTCCTAATATAACTTCAAGGTCTTGAAGAGGTAAACATATAAGATTTACCTTGAATTTGTACCCCTCTACCTCAATAGGACACTTCACACATACAGTGGACGTCCTAATCTCCCCAGCTGCCGGTGTTGACACCACCAAGTCAAGCTGCATTTCACTCTCAGCTATTCCCAGTTTATCAACACATGCCTTCGAGATGAAGGAGTGTGTTGCCCCCGAATCAAAAAGTACACAGCATGACATTCCATATAATAGGCAAGTGCTTATGATGAGGTTACCTGAACCAGCAGCCTCAGTTCCCGAGAGAGCATAAACTCTACCATTCGCTTGGGCTCTACCAACGCTCGGAGATGACCTTCCAGCATTCGGTGGCCTGGTGAATGCTCGTCCACCCATGTTACAATCTCTTTCCAAGTGCCCATTCCTTCTACACTTGACACAAAATTTTGTATTTCCCTGCCTGGGACAATCCCGCATATAGTGAGGGCCTCCACATGTAAAGCAACTTACACTCCCTGGTTGACCGGTCGGTCTAGCAAAGTTCACTGGCCGAACGGCCAAAGCAGAAGGACCTTGCGAAGATGGCGGCCGGGAGTATGGAGTCGCCCTAGGACTTGAAGAGTTTCTTGTAACAATCGATCCTCTAGTACTGGATGACTGTTGTTTCTTGCACTTCTCAGCTTCCATCAAATTTTTCTCCAATACCTTAGCCCTCTCCACTAAGGCCGGAAACTTCTGGATACAATGACTTGCAATGACCGGTTTCAAGTCTTCCCTCAGTCCATTTTCAAATTTCCGACACTGCCATTCTTCACTCATTCTCATCGTATAAAATCTCATTAACTGTTTAAACCGATTTGCATACTCCGACACTGTCATTCCGCCCTGTACTAGTTGAAGAAATTCAACTTCCTTCGCAAACCGGACGCTATTAGGAAAGTATTCTTCATAGAACTTATTCTTGAATACTTCCCATGTGATAGGAATACGATCATCTTCCAGCAGCATCTTCGAACTACTCCACCAATGCCCAGCCTCTCCATTCAACAAATACTCTGTGAAAGCTAAGCGATTTTCATCACTACACCTCTTAGCATCATAAATCCGCTCCATATCGCGAAGCCAGTGATCGGCCTCATCCGCACTGCAATTGCCACTAAACTTGGCCGGACGGTGCTGGAGAAAACTCTCCAGACTCCATTCAGTTTGAGTGTTTGAGGAAGAACCGGACGGTCTGGCAGTTGATACCCCACTCGATAGTATATCCATTATCTGCCTTTGTGTTGACTCTGCTGCAGCTCTAGCGGCCTCTGCATTCTGTAATGCCAATGCGTTCTGTTGAGCTAAGTTGGCATTCTGCTGAATAAGATTTGCATTCTGTTGCTGAAGTGCTGCCAACACTGACTCCAGCATATTATTTTCGCCGGACGGATCCCTAGCGACCGGTTGAGGAGGTGGTCTAGGAGTCATCTTCTGTTTTTAATCAGAAAGAAGAACCCGTTAGTCCACAAGAAATCAGAAAATTCTGATCGAACATTTAGAGTACATAGCCAGAAGCATAGTATACTCATAACCTACAGGTAGTCTAAGAAAGAAACTGCTCTGATACCATTAATGTAACATCCCAATAAATATTACTCTAAAAGTAATGATTTATTTTAGGAGTTACAATATAATATAGAAGAACAGTAAAGAAAACGACTAAATTGAAAATAGATACACTAGAATTTAACATTTATCCGAACCAAAAACATCAACACAGCATAAAACTGAGTTATCAAGTTGGTTTACAATACAAGCCTAGACCGGTCGGTCAAAATAAAGATAAGTCCTATACATAACAGTCTATAAAACAAAATACAAGAAATATCTATCTCTAGGGACCGGACGGTCCAGTACTATACTCGGGAATCTCTTCAAAATGTTCTTCAGTCAGCGCAGCGTCCGTCAGGGGCTCTTCTAAGGCAGCTTCCAGAGTAACTTCTGCTCACATTCATAAGAATGATCATAGCAAATGAGAAAAAGAGTCGACCGGTCGGATACCGAACGACAACATACAAAATAAGACAAATAAGGGTAAGCTTATGTACATTTAACTTATCCATTCATTATACAATCAAACATACTTTACAAATAATAAATCAATACAACATATCATTCTCATAGACACAATCAACCGTTAAGACACTGTCCGGACGGTATGAACGTGTAGCTCGGTCGTCCCTAGCACCCGGGCGGTGTAATAACTGTTCCCTTAGCTGCCGCCCGAGGTTAGCCCTCAAACGGTTATATACACGTATAACCGCGGACCTCCTGCCATTCCCACACATGACCGACTTCTCTCTACTTGAGAAAACGTCCTCACGGAATATCAGGAACAAGGACGACACCGGAGTCATTCCCACATTCATACTTTACCAATCAATTTTCCAATCCGTGAGATATTCCACCCGAGGAATTCTCTTACTTAGTCAAATTTCTTATTTATTATCACTCTCATAAACAAAGTTATCGGTTCAATGACCGTATTATCAACGATAGAACACAAAATAACATGAGACCGAAATATACTGAAAGATTTGAGAAGACGATAAAAGACGTTTATAGATTTTGACAGGCCATTCCGGCAACGATTAACAACTAATCATCAAAGACTCAATAACAACAATAACCGGGCGGTAAAATCAAAGATGAGATTGGGAAAGAGAAGAGTAATTTGTTGAATAATAGTCCGACAATGAATAAAGTCTTAACCAAAAGATTAACTATCACTATTAGTCACCCGGCCGGTTTGGTAAGGAATAAGGTAAGTAATAATCATATTCGAAGAATGGTCTATGACCGAACACTTCTCAAAAAGAATAATTTAGGCAAACAAACCGGTCGTTCCAATGAATAAACTTTACTAGACCATACAGTCACTAAGTGACCGGGCGGCTATTCACAAAGAAGGATATCGGATTTATAAATTTTTCGTAGTTTTTAAGTGTCAGCCTAAGGCCGAACACTTTCAAGACTAAATGCTTAGTTTATGACCAGCGTTTATTAAGTACGTTGCAATGAAATTATTAATGGACAATTTAAGTTTTAACAACAGACTAGGCCGAATAGTCCGATTAGACCGAACGGAAAAATAAGGGAAGACTGAATGATCCTAATGATTTTCAATCTCAAACTCATATTCTCTAAGTTTTTCATTTTATTCATCTCTTGTAACTCATATAACAACATTCCACATTCAGTTCATGCAACTTCAAACAACATACTTTATAAACTAAACATACATCAAATTATTCACATTTGAATCATATAGAACATCAAAATTAAGTATTCATAAGCTTCCCTTACCTCTAAAGTTTAGCTGAACTTCTAAGATTCCACTAAAATGTTGAACGACCGTCCAAATAGCTCTGATTAAAAAACTAATCGGTGCACACGAAAGGTCTTGACAGCAGAAATGAGAATTTTGAAAGGAAGTTGGTGATCGGAACAGTGTTTAAGTTGGAATTTCTAGAGAGAAGTTTAGAGACTTAGAGAGAAGGAAGAGAATTTGAGAGTTCAGAAATTTGGTTTGAGGAAGAAGATGAAGATTGCATGCAGAAAAGAGTTTTAAGATTTTGAAGCTTCTACCTTAATTACTCTTCCAGAACCGGACAGTTGGCCAGTTCTCCAGGTGCCACATGGATTCCACTAACCCAAAAATCCCTCATTCCTCTTGCAGTCGGACGCATCCCGAGGGTGGGAATTAATTGTTGCTGCAGAGTTTGTCTGCCACTTACTGAGTTTCTCCTAATGATGCCGTCACTGCACGGATTTCGATAAAGTAAATTTTAAATACTTTGCAGATTAACAAAGGAGACCGGCCGGTCGCCACTTGGCCGGCCTTATCATACCCATTTTCTGGGTCGTGACATTCCCCCCAACAAATAAAAAATTTTCGTCCTCGAAAATTAGTACATACCTTTGAACAAGTGCGGATAAGCTTCCTTCATGACTTCTTCGCGCTCCCAAGTGACATCGCCCGTTCGGTCATCCCAGATAACTTTCACCAAAGTAGTGCGTTTACCGAACGGTCGCTTGGTTGCGTTCTTCTCAACTCTCACGGGTTGTAATTCAACTGAACAATCCTCTTTAAGTTGAAGGTGGTCGGCTTCAAGTACATGCGAAGGATCAGCGATATATTTTCTAAGTTGAGAGACGTGGAATACCGGATGAAGGTTAGATAAGGGAGGAGGTAAAGCGAGTTCATAGGCGACTGGCCCAATGCGTCTGAGAATCTGATACGGACCGAGGAATCGTGGTGATAGTTTCTTTGGTTTAATGACTCGCCCAACACCGGTCGTTCGATTCAGCTTTAAGAACACATGCTCTCCTGCAGCAAATTCTAAAGGCTTTCTTCTCTTATCTGCATAAGACTTCTGTCGGCTTTGAGTTGCCTTAAGTCTTTCTTGGATCAGTTTCACCTTTTCTGTTGTTTGTTGAATAATTTCTGGTCCAGTCAATACAACTTCTCCTTCCTGGAACCAGCAAAGGGGTGTTCGGCATTTCCGTCCATAAAGAGCTTCATAAGGTGCCATTCCAATACTCGCATGGAAGCTATTGTTGTAAGTAAACTCAGCTAGCGGCAAAACTTCATCCCAAACTCCTAAGTGGTCCAGAACGCTGGTTCTCAATAAATCTTCAAGAGTTTGGATCGTCCTTTCGGATTGACCGTCCGTCTGAGGATGGTAGGCAGAACTCATTTGAAGTTTGCTTCCCATTTCTTGATGAAGCGCTTGCCAAAACCGGGAGGTAAATCTTGGGTCCCGGTCGGACACTATTCCGGACGGTACTCCATGTAGCCTAACAATCTCCTTAATATATAGCTGAGCTAACTTGGACATAGACATTTTTAAGTTGATAGGAAGGAAGTGTGCACTCTTAGTTAATCTATCCACTATTACCCAAATGGCGTCATGATGTCTGACCGTTCGGGGAAGATGGGTTACGAAGTCCATAGCAATACTGTCCCACTTCCATTCGGGTATTTCTAGCGGCTGTAAGAGACCGCTCGGTTTCTGATACTCGATCTTGGCTCTTTGACAAGTTAAACATGACTCCACGAGCCGAGCAATATCTTGTTTCATTCCTGGCCACCAAAAACTCATTCGAAGATCTTTATACATTTTAGTTATTCCTGGATGAATACTCAGACGACTTTGATGAGCTTCTTCCAAAATTATCCTTTTCAACTCGTCATCATTTGGAACACAAGTTTTATCCTTATATCTTAACAATCCGTCTGTTCCATCATTGAAGTCTTGGTGGGGTGGCACACCGAACGGTTTGGTAATTCTCTGCAACTCTTTGTCAAACTTTTGCTTTTCTCTGATCCGGTCGAATATATTACTTGACAATCGCATAAGACTACAACAAATACCGGTCGGCTCCAATTCACAGCGCAGCTTCAAATCTCTGAAGTTCTCAAGTAGTTTCATTTCTTGTACCATCATTGCCGCCATATGTATGGTTTTTCTGCTCAAGGCATCAGCAACTACGTTTGCTTTTCCCGGATGGTACTGTAAATCAAACTCATAATCTTTAAGGAATTCCATCCATCTTCTTTGCCTCATATTTAGCTCTTTTTGATCGAATAGATACTTGAGACTTTTATGGTCACTGAACACCTGAAACTTAGCACCATATAAGTAATGTCTCCAAATTTTAAGAGCAAAAACTACAGCTGCCAACTCCAAATCATGAGTTGGATAATTCCTTTCATGAATCTTTAGTTGCCTAGAAGCATATGCAACGACCTTCTCTTCTTGCATTAGCACGCAACCCAAACCATTATATGAAGCATCACAAAACACAACAAATGGATGGTTAACGTTAGGAATTACCAAGACCGGAGCATTCGTCAAACGTAGCTTTAATTCCTGAAAACTGGACTCACACCGGTCGGTCCAGACGAACAGCTGGTCCTTTATGGTCAATTGAGTCAATTGCGCCACTATCTTAGAAAAACCTTCAATGAATCTTCTGTAGTAGCCGGCCAAACCGACAAAGCTTCTAACTTCAGTAACTGAGCGAGGCGTTTCCCACTCCAAAACTGCTTGCACCTTAGGCGGATCCACCGCAATTCCGCCGGCCGAAATTACATGTCCGAGGAATTGTACTTGATTCATCCAAAACTCACACTTGGACAACTTGGCATATAGTTGTTTCTTCCTTAGCACTCCAAGAACCATTCTCAAATGATCTTCATGTTCTGCGTGACTTTTAGAGTAAATGAGAATGTCGTCGATGAATACCACTACAAATTTATCCAAGAACGGCCGGAAGATCCGGTTCATGTAGTCCATAAATATTGCCGGAGCATTGGTAACACCGAACGGCATTACTACATATTCAAAATGCCCATATCTAGACCGAAAAGCAGTCTTCTGAATATCTTCTTCTTTTACCAATATCTGATGGTATCCGGATCTCAAATCAATCTTGGAGAAAACTGAAGCTCCATGAAGTTGATCAAGTAAATCGTCGATTCTCGGCAGTGGATACTTATTCTTGATGGTTAACTTGTTTAATTGCCGGTAGTCTATGCAAAGCCTAGAACTACCATCTTTCTTCTTAACCAAAAGAACGGGCGCTCCCCAGGGTGATGCACTTGGCCGAATAAATTTCTTTTCCAACAAGTCTTCAATTTGCTTTTTCAATTCCGCCAACTCTGCCGGAGCCATTCTATACGGCGCAATTGATATCGGACCAGCTCCCGAGATCAAGTCAATGGAAAACTCGACCTCTCGGTGTGGAGGGAGACTTGGAATTTCTTCTGGAAATACGTCCATAAACTCTTCCACTACCGGACGGTTCAGATCCGGTCGGTCAGTCCCGCTTACATCTAGATACGTGAAAATAATAAAACTCATAGCGCCTTCAATCAAGTCTTCCCTAATCTGGCCGAGTGTAATCGTAAGTTTCTCTTCTTCACTTGGGAAAATCAACTTCTTCTTCCCACAATCAATAAGAATGCGATTGGTGGTCAACCAATCCATTCCTAATATAACTTCAAGGTCTTGAAGAGGTAAACATATAAGATTTACCTTGAATTTGTACCCCTCTACCTCAATAGGACACTTCACACATACAGTGGACGTCCTAATCTCCCCAGCTGCCGGTGTTGACACCACCAAGTCAAGCTGCATTTCACTCTCAGCTATTCCCAGTTTATCAACACATGCCTTCGAGATGAAGGAGTGTGTTGCCCCCGAATCAAAAAGTACACAGCATGACATTCCATATAATAGGCAAGTGCTTATGATGAGGTTACCTGAACCAGCAGCCTCAGTTCCCGAGAGAGCATAAACTCTACCATTCGCTTGGGCTCTACCAACGCTCGGAGATGACCTTCCAGCATTCGGTGGCCTGGTGAATGCTCGTCCACCCATGTTACAATCTCTTTCCAAGTGCCCATTCCTTCTACACTTGACACAAAATTTTGTATTTCCCTGCCTGGGACAATCCCGCATATAGTGAGGGCCTCCACATGTAAAGCAACTTACACTCCCTGGTTGACCGGTCGGTCTAGCAAAGTTCACTGGCCGAACGGCCAAAGCAGAAGGACCTTGCGAAGATGGCGGCCGGGAGTATGGAGTCGCCCTAGGACTTGAAGAGTTTCTTGTAACAATCGATCCTCTAGTACTGGATGACTGTTGTTTCTTGCACTTCTCAGCTTCCATCAAATTTTTCTCCAATACCTTAGCCCTCTCCACTAAGGCCGGAAACTTCTGGATACAATGACTTGCAATGACCGGTTTCAAGTCTTCCCTCAGTCCATTTTCAAATTTCCGACACTGCCATTCTTCACTCATTCTCATCGTATAAAATCTCATTAACTGTTTAAACCGATTTGCATACTCCGACACTGTCATTCCGCCCTGTACTAGTTGAAGAAATTCAACTTCCTTCGCAAACCGGACGCTATTAGGAAAGTATTCTTCATAGAACTTATTCTTGAATACTTCCCATGTGATAGGAATACGATCATCTTCCAGCAGCATCTTCGAACTACTCCACCAATGCCCAGCCTCTCCATTCAACAAATACTCTGTGAAAGCTAAGCGATTTTCATCACTACACCTCTTAGCATCATAAATCCGCTCCATATCGCGAAGCCAGTGATCGGCCTCATCCGCACTGCAATTGCCACTAAACTTGGCCGGACGGTGCTGGAGAAAACTCTCCAGACTCCATTCAGTTTGAGTGTTTGAGGAAGAACCGGACGGTCTGGCAGTTGATACCCCACTCGATAGTATATCCATTATCTGCCTTTGTGTTGACTCTGCTGCAGCTCTAGCGGCCTCTGCATTCTGTAATGCCAATGCGTTCTGTTGAGCTAAGTTGGCATTCTGCTGAATAAGATTTGCATTCTGTTGCTGAAGTGCTGCCAACACTGACTCCAGCATATTATTTTCGCCGGACGGATCCCTAGCGACCGGTTGAGGAGGTGGTCTAGGAGTCATCTTCTGTTTTTAATCAGAAAGAAGAACCCGTTAGTCCACAAGAAATCAGAAAATTCTGATCGAACATTTAGAGTACGTAGCCAGAAGCATAGTATACTCATAACCTACAGGTAGTCTAAGAAAGAAACTGCTCTGATACCATTAATGTAACATCCCAATAAATATTACTCTAAAAGTAATGATTTATTTTAGGAGTTACAATATAATATAGAAGAACAGTAAAGAAAACGACTAAATTGAAAATAGATACACTAGAATTTAACATTTATCCGAACCAAAAACATCAACACAGCATAAAACTAAGTTATCAAGTTGGTTTACAATACAAGCCTAGACCGGTCGGTCAAAATAAAGATAAGTCCTATACATAACAGTCTATAAAACAAAATACAAGAAATATCTATCTCTAGGGACCGGACGGTCCAGTACTATACTCGGGAATCTCTTCAAAATGTTCTTCAGTCAGCGCAGCGTCCGTCAGGGGCTCTTCTAAGGCAGCTTCCAGAGTAACTTCTGCTCACATTCATAAGAATGATCATAGCAAATGAGAAAAAGAGTCGACCGGTCGGATACCGAACGACAACATACAAAATAAGACAAATAAGGGTAAGCTTATGTACATTTAACTTATCCATTCATTATACAATCAAACATACTTTACAAATAATAAATCAATACAACATATCATTCTCATAGACACAATCAACCGTTAAGACACTGTCCGGACGGTATGAACGTGTAGCTCGGTCGTCCCTAGCACCCGGGCGGTGTAATAACTGTTCCCTTAGCTGCCGCCCGAGGTTAGCCCTCAAACGGTTATATACACGTATAACCGCGGACCTCCTGCCATTCCCACACATGACCGACTTCTCTCTACTTGAGAAAACGTCCTCACGGAATATCAGGAACAAGGACGACACCGGAGTCATTCCCACATTCATACTTTACCAATCAATTTTCCAATCCGTGAGATATTCCACCCGAGGAATTCTCTTACTTAGTCAAATTTCTTATTTATTATCACTCTCATAAACAAAGTTATCGGTTCAATGACCGTATTATCAACGATAGAACACAAAATAACATGAGACCGAAATATACTGAAAGATTTGAGAAGACGATAAAAGACGTTTATAGATTTTGACAGGCCATTCCGGCAACGATTAACAACTAATCATCAAAGACTCAATAACAACAATAACCGGGCGGTAAAATCAAAGATGAGATTGGGAAAGAGAAGAGTAATTTGTTGAATAATAGTTCGACAATGAATAAAGTCTTAACCAAAAGATTAACTATCACTATTAGTCACCCGGCCGGTTTGGTAAGGAATAAGGTAAGTAATAATCATATTCGAAGAATGGTCTATGACCGAACACTTCTCAAAAAGAATAATTTAGGCAAACAAACCGGTCGTTCCAATGAATAAACTTTACTAGACCATACAGTCACTAAGTGACCGGGCGGCTATTCACAAAGAAGGATATCGGATTTATAAATTTTTCGTAGTTTTTAAGTGTCAGCCTAAGGCCGAACACTTTCAAGACTAAATGCTTAGTTTATGACCAGCGTTTATTAAGTACGTTGCAATGAAATTATTAATGGACAATTTAAGTTTTAACAACAGACTAGGCCGAATAGTCCGATTAGACCGAACGGAAAAATAAGGGAAGACTGAATGATCCTAATGATTTTCAATCTCAAACTCATATTCTCTAAGTTTTTCATTTTATTCATCTCTTGTAACTCATATAACAACATTCCACATTCAGTTCATGCAACTTCAAACAACATACTTTATAAACTAAACATACATCAAATTATTCACATTTGAATCATATAGAACATCAAAATTAAGTATTCATAAGCTTCCCTTACCTCTAAAGTTTAGCTGAACTTCTAAGATTCCACTAAAATGTTGAACGACCGTCCAAATAGCTCTGATTAAAAAACTAATCGGTGCACACGAAAGGTCTTGACAGCAGAAATGAGAATTTTGAAAGGAAGTTGGTGATCGGAACAGTGTTTAAGTTGGAATTTCTAGAGAGAAGTTTAGAGACTTAGAGAGAAGGAAGAGAATTTGAGAGTTCAGAAATTTGGTTTGAGGAAGAAGATGAAGATTGCATGCAGAAAAGAGTTTTAAGATTTTGAAGCTTCTACCTTAATTACTCTTCCAGAACCGGACAGTTGGCCAGTTCTCCAGGTGCCACATGGATTCCACTAACCCAAAAATCCCTCATTCCTCTTGCAGTCGGACGCATCCCGAGGGTGGGAATTAATTGTTGCTGCAGAGTTTGTCTGCCACTTACTGAGTTTCTCCTAATGATGCCGTCACTGCACGGATTTCGATAAAGTAAATTTTAAATACTTTGCAGATTAACAAAGGAGACCGGCCGGTCACCACTTGGCCGGCCTTATCATACCCATTTTCTGGGTCGTGACACAATGTAGTTCATTTGTCTTGTTATGTGATAGGAAGGATTTTGGTGATTTATATATTTAAAAAAAACGTTGAGATGGAAGGACTCCGACTACATCCAACTTATATGTTTATGTATTTTATGTATATGTTCCCTACTTATGTGTTTATGTATGTTTCCTTTAATTCGTTAGGTTCTTAATTTGTTACAATGAGTGTTGTATATCCCTTTTCTTTTCTTTCAAATAATTGTTTTTTCATTTTCTCTCAATCAACTTTTTTATTTATATCTCTTTTAAAAATAAGTTAAAAAAAGATAAAAAAAAATATAAATTAATCTATTAGTTAAAGATATTAAATTAAAAAAATAATAATCATATAATTTTATTGATAATAAAAAAATCATTATATTTAAATAAAAAATATTTTAAATATTGAATAGAGTAATATTTTAATTTGAATTAAATTAAAAAATACTTATTTCAAATACTTAAAATTTAATTATAAGAATACAAGATATCCTTATGTTATCACTAATATTTAAAGAAAAATGTTACTAGTAAATAAGCAACATAACATTTTAAATCCAAATTTTTAAGGTGTTTCATCCTACACCTCCAACCCTTCATTTTGCAGTTCCAAAAATTTCATTTTTAACTTTCTGACAACTAATCCTACACCTCCAACTTTTTCAAAAGTTCCATTTTTAACTCTAATAAATATCTTTTCATTTTTTTTTCTTTCTTATTAAAAGCACTATACACCATCTTAATAATAACCTAATTTAATTTAAAATTCAAATATTATTTAATATAATTTTATATTTTAATAATTATTAAAATATAATTTATATTATAATAATAATATTAAGAAATTAAAATAAAATAATTAAAATAAAATAATAATAGTAAAAATATAAAATAAAATAGTAATAATCAATTTGATTTACTATATTAAAAATATATTAAATTATATTAAAATATTAAATTAAATTAAATAATTATTAAATTCAAATAAAAAACAAAATTTTAAAAACAAGTATTTATCCGATATCCATATCCGAAACATATGCTTATCGGTATTCGAAGGATATGTTTATCGGATTTCTATATTCGATTAACAATTTTTTTTTAAATTTTATTTTTTCTTTTAATTATAATATTTATTTAATTTAATATTTTAATATAATTTATTATATTTAAATACATGTAATTTCAAATATTATTTAATATAATTATTATTATAATATAAATCATATTTTAATAATTATTAAAATATAAAATTATAATTAAATAATATTTAAATTTTATTATTAAGATGGTACAGGATACTTTTTAATAAGAAAGAAAAAAAATAGGAAAAAATATTTATTAGAGTTAAAGATAAAACTTTTTAAAGAGTTGGAGGTGTAGGATCATTTGTGGGAAGATCAAATGTGGAACTTTTGGAAGTGAAGGATGAAGGATTGGAAGTGTAGGATGAAACAGTCATTTTTTGACTTTTTACAAAATGGTTCCCTGACGGGGCTAAAGGCCCAGCCCGCAGAGGCCCGATGTCGTTGTCGTGTAACTAGTTCTTAATTCTCACGGACTCTCTGCATGCATTTCCATTCAATTCACTAACTCACCAACACACACTCCAACAATGGCGGATGCACTTCCGCTCTCTCACGCCACCCAACCATTGAAGCAAATCACCATCGACTACACTCCCGAGGCCTGTTCTCACTGTTCCATCTCCGACACCATCACCCTCACCTACGACATCCGCGGCGGCGCGCGGTGGCGCACGCCCATGCGCTTCCACTCCGGCACCTTCTCTGCTCTCATCCAGTGCCCCGGCGGCGACACTAACGGTCTCAACTTCAACCTCTACCTCTCCTCCCAGGAGGGCGACAAGTCCCAGGACGAGATCGACTTCGAGTTTCTGGGCCGCGACAGGACCCTCGTACAAACAAACTTCTTCTGTGGGGGCGCCGGGAACAACGAAAAGATCCACCATCTGGGGTTCGACGCCTCCGAGGGGTTCCACGAGTACGCCATTGCGTGGGGGAGCGACGTGATCGAGTGGCGCGTGGATGGAGGTGTGGTTAGGAGGGATGAGAGGAAGGAGGGAAAAGCTTTCCCTGAGAAAGCTATGTTTTTGTATGCTTCGATTTGGGACGCTAGTGGGATCGCCGGAGGGAAATGGTGTGGGAAGTACTCTGGAGCTGATGAGCCTTATGTTTGTGTTTATAAGAACATTCATGTTCCTGTTGGCACTGCTGTTGATGATGAGTGAGTTGTGTTTTTTGTTGTGACTGTGAATCTTGTGGGTTTATGTTTTTTTCTTTTCTGCAAGTGATGTTAATGGAGAATGTGAGAATGTGGTAATGTAAGTTCTTTAGGGTATGTTTGGTTAGGCTGGGATTCACTTAAATTGAAAAATAAGAGTTATCTCAGTTTAAATCACTGTTGAAATATGAAAACTAAAAATTGTTAAAAGTAATAATCAAGCATGAAACCTAACATGCTGAACATGATGTTTTTGATGTGGAAAAGGTATGGATTTGCATATCTGCTTGGTCTGTCCAAATCATGTTTACATGTTTACCTTGGCCAACTTCAGGTAGTAAGCTAAATCAGTTCAACAATGGTCAATTAGCTATGCAAACCAAAGTGTTCAACTTGTTGGTGAAGCCCCTAAAAATGGGACTCTTCCCCAACTTTATGATTTTGATTGGTTACATGGTAATGAATTCTGTGTTTTTCTATACATTACATCTTGTGAATAATCTTCCATGAGAAACAAAATTAGTATGACATGAGAAAGACCAAATTATGGTTTGGTGTTGTTAATTTTGCAAGTATTATCTTATTCTATAATGTTCTTTGTTTGTCTATGTATATGGTTGAGACAATTTTATAACAGAACCAAGTTTAATACCTTTTATGTATATGATTCAATTCAACCCAATATTTTCTAACATAATGTTGATAATGGTGATGCACATGATTGCCGTGTTGCAGAGAGGAGGTTGAATTTCTAACATATGCATGCAATGTTAAATTTCTATGCATGATGTAAACATAATGATAGCACAATTACTAATATTATTTTATTAAATAGTCTCTTCACAAATTACTCTTCAAAACTTTCATCACAATTTGATAAGCAAGCAATAAAATAATGAGATTCATAATACTACGTCCTGTTCTTTGTACAAAAATAAATATTGGCAATTTTTTTCCAATTATAAAAAAATGTACAAGCACTTTTAAATATGTTGACTCAATTTTGTTTTGTTTTACACTCTTAATTCCTGATTAAACCAATGAAGGGGATATCATTCATTAATCGTGAGTAAAGTAACACTTAAAATAAGCAAATATTCTTTAAACACTATAGAAAAGAAAGACATACCTGAAAGAGAAAAGGAAATTCACCATTATTTTAAAAGTTGCAATGATAATCACTTTATTGTTCTTTAATTTATGCTTGACAAAAGAAGGATGGTTTTTTTACTTTCAAAGGAAAGGGTGTTCATAATTAACAAGCACTTTCTAATTTTAAAGTTGGTTTTCCCGAGTTATTCTTCAACTTACTTTATCTCTTAATGAAATTATTAAGACTATCAGATTAAGCAAATATAAAAAAGTGAAGATAAGAATAACTTGACCATCTTCCAAAATATACAACTTGAACATTTGTTACCATTTTTCACTTGCAACTTAGAAACAGTGGAAAACATTCTCATAATCATTTTATTATTGTTATTATTCGTACTTTCAGGGATGACAGAACTTGAAGAAATTAGCACCACCGCAATTTCTGAACAGTTTATTTATCCTAAAGTTGTGAGACACACAAACAAAGAAAGAAAGAGACGAGCAGAGGAAGGCAAATAAGAGAGTTGTCAGAATCTGAACCTTAAAAACAATGTTGTCCTTTCTTCCACACCGTTGAGATCTATTGCAGCCAAAAATCATAAGATTCGACATCCACCACCCTCTACGTCTAAACCCTTCGATTTGTCGTTAGATGGTCAAATCATGGCGTGTACCCCACCAAGAATATGATTCCAATAAACAACAGAATGAAAAACGAACGTCCTTCTTCCACATCTCTCCCCTCTCTTCCCTACCATCCATCTTCCCTTTGGGTCACACCAAAGCCACTTGGATTCCATAAAAATTAAAAAAAAATCAATTTTTTTTAGTCTTTTCTCAAGAGTTCTCATTTGGGTGTCATTCGTTTTTTCTGTTTTCTTATTTATCATGCTATTTATCTCTTGAAGCCTGTGGGTTATGTATTTATGTGATACCTGCGTGCACTCTGCTCTGGTGTGTTTTTATACTCGGAAGTGGATGTCAGTGATGTTTTGGTGGTTCTTGTTGTGTTCTCTGTTTTAGCTTCTGAGGTTTGTGCCTTGCTTTTGAAGATTGGTTGTGTGGGTGGATATACCTATAATGGGTATTGATACCAATTTGGTGACTACTATCATTGGGTTTGGGTTGAGTGCAACTTTCATTGTCTTCGTTTGCACAAGAATAATTTGTGGAAGACTACACGAACGTGTTGGAATACGAACAGTATATGAAATCGAACCAAGAACAGACATAGAACGGGTAATTTCTCTCTTCCTCGTTTCAGTTCATTCTGCTGGTTAACCAACATGATTTGTGGTTGGTAATCAATCAAAATATTGAACTCTTATTAGTAAAGTTATGGATTCTAATTGTATATCATGTTTATCGTTGTAATCTTTAACGATAGCAGCAATGTTATGTGAAGTCCTGTGAAAAAATTCTGCAGAGCAAACATGTGATGAAAAACTTCAATCAGATATAGAAATGGATGCTTTGTAGTAATTAATTAGCATGTATACTTCCTTTTAATGTCAAGAACTTTTACTTTATCTCTGTGTTCTGTTTATGTTGGGTGCTTCAGATTTTAACTTGTGCAGTGTTTACATGACAGTCAGAGTTTCATGGTAATGAGCCTGAACCTGCTTTTGTTGCTGCAATCCCCACTTTGAGTTTCAACCATGAAGCCTTCGTTTCAACGGGAAGCACACAGTTAAGTCTAGTTTATAGTCTCTAATTCGTAGGTATTATTAGGCAGTGTTCTTAAGAATCCTTTATTTCGAAACAGACGTTTTCTGAATTGGGATAAAAATGTTGATAAATTACTGAATTTGGCCGTGCAGGTGTGTGATATGTTTGGCAGAGTACAAAGAAAAAGAAGTATTGCGCATCATACCAAAATGTGGCCACACTTTTCACCTTTCTTGCATTGATATGTGGCTGAGAAAACAATCAACTTGTCCAGTGTGTCGTTTGTCACTGCAAAATGCTTCTGAATCAAAACATGTGAGACATGTAACATTTACCATAAGACATTCTCTGGACGAGTCCAGTGATATTTCCGAAAGGAACATAGAAAGTGAGAGGCAAGTTTAAGCTCATTCTAGGATATCTCCACAATCAACTTTGGGAGAGATAGGATTTCAGAAAACTAGTTTGTGTCTAATATTTGTGTATGTAAAGGAACATTGCTTGCAATTCGCTCTCAATACTAACAACACATCTTTTTATACTTTTGTTTGGTGAATTTTGTTTGAGTATTGAATAATTTTGAATTACTTTCTATTTATAAAAAAAATCCTATAAAATTTATTTAATAATTAGAAGTGCTAATCACCTCTCAATGTTTTTTCTCAAATTTTTATTTTTATGTTTTTATTCTAAAATAAAAAAACTCATTTTAAAAATTCAAAATAAGTTGATGTCTCATATTAGTTAAGAATGAGTAACATGAATAATATATAAGTAAAAAGATCCATCAACCTAATGGTTTAGAGCTTTAGGATCGAAATGATGTTCTAATATTTTATATTGACTTATTTAAGATTCGTTGATGTTAAATCTTTGACTGTTTTTCTTCTAAAAAAATCTCATATATAAGTTAAAAATTGGAAAAAATTAAATGAAAATAGAAAAATATATGATAAACTAGTTAACATAATTAGAAGTATTTAGTAAATTAATAACTAAGTTTACCCCATAAGTATAAAACGAAGTTTAGTATGAATTAAATTTGGTAGATATTCATACTTTTAAAGAATTATTACTTTATATACATTATCTTTGAGATATCAAAAATTGGATTTTATTGTCATATTTAAGTATATTTAATAAATAGAATGAGGGTATATACATGAACTTGTGTTTTAACTTATGACTTAATTATTTTTATACTATAATGTTATATTTGAGGAGGAAAGGTTTTTAAAAATGGAAGGCTAAACGAAAGATTATAATAAGATAAGCAATTGATATAAAGATATACATTTAGCCATTTTTACATCATTTATTCAATCAATTTTTATATTAATTAGTATTGACATTAAATTATTATTTTTTAAATGTTTGAGCATTGAGGGATAAAAGTTGTCTATAGCTCCACCTCAACAACAATACAAATTACCATTTACAACATAAACACTGATTAGGGAGGTTAATTAACTTGATGATTACTCCCTCAACTACCTTATATTGAGTATATACTTACTCAATTCAAGCAACATTGTAAGGATGAACATTCTGAAACAACTTAGAGAATTTCTTGATATTTGAAGGAAAAAGGTAGAACAAGATATCATTTACATATCAAATTGTATGTTTATTATTATTTTGATTGAGCAAGTTGTCATTTTACAAAACAATCTTTAATATGTTATTTCATTCTTTTAGGTTTTTCAATCTCTTGTCAAACTATAAAACAACAAATACCATCTCAAATACTAAATTAATTTTATATATTCAATTATAAGTAACAATTCTAGGTTAAATACTTTAAAGTATTACTATATTGACTATTCAAATCAAATTTAGTTGGGTATATTATTTTTTAATTTTTTTAACAATTTTGTAATGGACTATAATATTCTTCATCTTTTTTTTTATAAATTTTAAAAGTTTTGTCACAATTTCGAATATGATAAATAATAATATTTAATAATAAATATAAAAATAATAAAACTTAACTAAGATGTTTTTAATTTATGTTTTTTTTATCATTTATGTATTTTAAAAAAAATTAAGATTATGTCATAATTTTGAGTGTGACAAATAATAATAATAATAATAATTATTATTATTATTATTTAAGGTTTAGGATTTATCTGGATATATGGAAAATGGTTGATAAATGTGCAGAGTTTTTACCTTCAGTTTCTATTTTACTTAATTCGTTCATTTCATTTTCTCATTATTTTTTTAAGAAAAAAAATAAATTAAAACATAAGATAAAAGTTTGAGTAAACCATTAAAATTGCTTTATTTATTAACATGGATAAAAAAAATACAATTCTAAAAAATTAAAATATTTGTGTAATATCAAATAGTCCAAATCTATAAATTTAATTCTCTGAAACTGTAAAGATTTAGAATTTTGTTAGCACCACAAGAGGACACATGGCTACAGATAATAGGATGGGACGATTTCTAAAACTAAACTGATTTTAATTTAGGCAAAAACCAGATTTTTGGGTTCCTTTCTTCTTACCTGAAAGCCATCAACTCTTCTCCAAATTCTTTTTTTTTCTCCTTTGCAATTCTTCCAAATTCTCCCTCACTGAACAACTCAATTCTAAAATCAGAAAGCATTTAGGAGCTCAAAGTGTTCCAAGCTTCAATTCCACCGGTTGATCCTCTTGTTCTTCTACCCGTAAGTCAATCTTCTTCCTCCGCACTTCTGAAATTGGGATTGCATGCACCAATTTCTGAATTGCATGAGTCTTCTATAGTTCCTCCCTAATTTCAATTCCATTTAGGTTTCTAATTTCATTTCATACCACAAATTGGTGGTCTATAGGTGATTCTAGGGCCTCTTGGGGTGTGCTTTACGTGTGGATTTTCTGTGGGTTGAAGTACTTCACTACAAGGTAAGGGAGGCTAGGTTTAATTTCTGATTTGATGAATGTTAGCTGTTTGTATTGATTGTGTTTAAAACTTTTTGAGTCAATGCATGTGTAAATTGTGTATTGGAATGTGCTGTTGTTGAATTAAAGAGATGAATGTATATGCTAGAATATGTGATGTTTAGTCTGTGAACTTTGTGGTTGTGCATTTCATGAATTGAAGTTGAATTGAATGAAATATGATGTTGTAATTGAGTAATTGAGTACTAGGGATATTGTTATGCAGATTGCTAAGAAAAAGGTAAGTTAAGCAAGGTGTTTAGGTTAGGATAGAGGAAGTGAGATGGTGAAATTGGGATTTAGAGGGCATGGGTGGAGTTAGGCCATTGTGATAACTTAGTTAAGTCATTTGTGACTTGTTAGGAGCACTAAATTGACCAAAAATAGATTTCAAATGGTAAATTTGAGTGTGAGCCCCTAAGTGAATGAAATTGAAGTAATTGATCCTAATTCTATGAACAACTACTAGAAAATGATGTTAGGAATGTTTAGAACCAGTTAGGCAAGTTTGATTCATCACATAGATCAAGTTAGGAGTGTTAGAAATCCACCAAAAGGCCTAAAACGAAATGAGAGTGGGTGAGTTATGCAAAATCTACAGAAAACCTGCAGAATCCATGTCTGGGCGCCCCAAAAGGGGGGCTGGGCGCCCTTTGATTCGACATTTGCAAGAAATATGGCGCCCGGGCGCCCCTAGCTGGGCGCCCGGGCGCCCCTAGCTGGGCGCCCTTTTCTACTGTTGCTTTTATTTTGATAGTTTGGGGGGTTCCGGATGTCCGTTTTGGATGTTCTTTAGGTCGTTCTGGGGGTTTTTGACCCTTTCGGAGCCATTGGTGAGTGTTTCCAAGCTATTTCAATTACCTAAGTAGTGGTAATTTAAGATTATAAAGATATTTGTATTAATAAATGATGTTTCTGTGAAGAGATGTAATGTATGAGTTATATATGTTTATTTTGCTTCTGAATGAGATTGTATGATTAATTGGATGAGGTTGGTGAAGTGAAACAAGATGGGTGGTATGATCATGGGCTTTGAGAATCAAATCAAGATCTCTATGTGAGATCAATTTTAATGTTGAGAATAAATATAGGAAGCTTAGTCTTGGGTGTCTCCATTTTATATGGGCCAAGATATGAGTGATATCATGTTAAGTATTGGAATGAATATAGGTAACTCAGTCTTGGGGGTTTTCCTTAATGCTCTAATGACTATTCAATCTCACTTAGAGAAGATTAGTTCATGTGGTGAGAGTAGTAGGAGGTCCTAGTCTTGGTTGTTTCCATTTTATATGGGCCAAGGTGAGTGATAACAGACTAACCTTGTGGTGGTAGGGTGGAACCCATAGCAATTGGCTTTGCAAAGCAGTAGAGGCCACCACAAGTGCATAACCCGCCATAGCTCGATATTCATTCCAAGTCCGGACGAGTCTAAGTCTAACACCACTTAATAAAACCACAACTCATAACTTAATTAAATTGTTCTTCCATGCTTGTAATTCTTGAATGCCTCTTTTAGTTTGATAATCTCTTAGTTAACTTGTTTCCTTTTGAAATCTTGCTTACCCTTGCTTTGTTTGCTGCCTGTTTTATATGTGTTTGTTTTCTTTTGCAATGATCATCCTAATTGGATGTGAGCATAGGTTTCAGAGGCCCCTTTGGAGCAAATACTAGATGACCCAGATATCCCATACACTGCTGATGCTGCAGAGTAGTGTAGCTTAGTTATTACCTATTGTATATAATTTAGTCTTCTTTCCTTCTCTTCTTTTTGAAAGACTCTATAACAATATGTAGAGCTTTTAATTCCCTTTTATTTTGGATGACTGTATCTTATAATACTTCATCATACTTCTACTCTTAACTGCTTCATTTTATTACATATGATGCATTCCACGTGATATAGACATACATATATTTTTGGGATATTACAGAAACCCTAAACAAATATATATATATATATATATATATATATATATATATATATATATATATATTTCCAAAATATGATATGCAATAATTTTTAAAAACTTGAATAATTTAAAGATTGATAAATATAATCATAATTATGTAGAAATAAAGACTATTTCCCACAAAATGTATTTTAAACAATATTATATATAAGTATTTTTTTTCTTCATCGACAATAAACCATTCATGCTTTTCTTGTCTTATTACTGATATTATATTTTAGAAATACTTTGCACTAGTAATATATTTATATATATATATATATATATATATATATATATATATTTATATATTAATTTCAACATCATTAATATTTTTATAATTTTTAGCTAGGATAACAACGTTAATCACTTTTAGATATTTGTAATATCTAACATTTTGTCTTTTTTTTAACTTGTGAGATATATTGAAGTAATATATAAGTTTAAATATGTATAAATGAAAATTTTACTTAAGATATTATAGTTTTGACTATAATAAATAATATTAGGTATTAGTTGTTAATAAAATTACTAAAGTAAAGTAATTCAAATAAATTATATGACTAAATTTAAGTATCACGTAAAAACAGTAAATCATATTAGAGGAGAAAAATTATTTTCAAAACTAAATTAATTTTATATATTTGACTCAAATTTGGTGAGGCATATTATTTTTTAATTTTTTTTCTATAATTTCGTAATGGACTATAACATTCCTTTATTTTTTTCATAAACTCTTAAAATTTTGTGATAATTTCAAATGTGATAAATAATAATAAATATAATAATAATAAAACTCATTTAAGATATTTTTGATTTGTGTATTTTTATCTTTTATGTATTTCTTTTATAAATATTTAAGACTTTTTTAATAATTTTGAGTGTGACAAATTATAATAATTTAGGATTTAGGATTTACTTGTGTCTAGGAAAGGATTGATAACATGTGGAGAACCTGGACCTTTCTTTCTACTTCACCTCAATCATTTATTTTACTTTCTCATCATTTTTTAAAAGAAAAATAAAAAAAAAAACATAGGATAAGACAAAATATGCTAAAAATAAAGCAAAATAAAATACAATAAAAATAAATAAATTTGAATAAAATAAGCTCAACTGAAATAAAATAAATAAATATAAATAGCATGTCGTATCTCAAATTAATAAATATATTTTTTTGTAATTTTTTATTTTGTATTTTATCTTTCTTTATTTTGAAGTTGATTTTCTCTTGTTTTTTTTATAAATAAATAAGTATCCCAAAATATGATATGCAATATTTTTAGAAAACTTTAATAATTTCAAAGATTTATAAATACAATACGTAAAAATAAATATTATTTTCCACACAAGAGTTATCATCCTACTACATCTTTCACACCTAAAACCAAACTCTAGGGTAAAGACTTCCTGTTATTCTCTCCCGCACCTCATTCATCTCTAAATGAGTTGAATGACTAATAGTATATAAGGATATCTACTTTCTCGATTCTTAAATGTCAAAGCACACACTAAACAAAACTGTGACACCTAGGCACTGATGAGGGTAGGGAGTGATCGTCAGTGCAAGAGGCACAAACAGGGAGCGGCTCCTGGCAGACTTCTAGTAGAAGGGGCACATGGAAGAATCGAACATACACCAGAATGAGAGGGATCTAGAGACGGTATAAGTATGGGACTATCCAGTTGAATGATAGATTAAAGGAATTAATTTGGCTACTCATATCAACAAATGCATTTGTTTTTCGGTAGCCTAACCCATAAGAACTCCATGGTTAAGGGTGGTTAACGTTGGAGTAATTTAGGATGAGTAACCTTCTGGAATTTATTGTAAAGTCTCGTATTAATGTGTCTGGATAATCAATATTTCCTGTAAGTTATTGGACTTTGACACTTGGTGTTATTGAAGCATTTTCTATTTTTATTTTTGGTCACAATTTTTTGTCATTTCTATTTTGAATATAATGCATATTTATGATTAATTAATTAGAAAGATTAATTTTTAGTGGTAAGTTTAGTATTTACTTTTATTACAAAATAAAAGGTATATACTAATTTACTATTTTAATTTAGAGGATTCTTTGAATATTATATTAATATTAACCAACTAATTTTATTGAATTATTTCATAATTTATTTTAAAAATTTATTAGTTTTTAATAATTACTTAATCATAAATATTAACACGTTATGAAATTATTGTTTCCATAATAAATTCTAACAGCTGATTTTAGTTTCGAGTTTTACTGAAAGTCGAAAATTTAAATACAATTTATTATTTTTATTGAAAGAAACCAAATGTTTTAACAATATATGTTGTACCACATATCTAATTTTTCTGCATATATTTTGGTGTTTATTTTATTAAAAATTCAAAATGTTGTTGGACTTTGAGGTTTTGTTTAAATTTTTCAAGTTCATTCTTTTCTAACTAGTTGAATTATATAATTGTATAAATTGTATAATTAATCAATTAATTTCATCTCAAGCATTTTCTGTTTTACTTTATGATATCTTTATTTTAAATATATTGCTTATTTATGATTGATTATTTAATTAATTAATTAGTACTGCTAATTTTTAGTTGTAAATTTAGTATTTACTTTTATTTCAAAATTAACGATATCTTCTAATTTATTATTTTCTTTTACGAGATCTATTTGAATAGTAATATCAAATCAACAAATTTTCAGATTTATTTCATAATTTATTAGAGTAGTTTTATTAATTCTAGATACTAATTGATTACAAATATTGACATTATTGTTATCACAAATAATATGTAATAATAATGTAATAACATAATATTACTAATATAATAAATAATAAATTTTAAAATGATATAAATTAATAAATAAATAATTAAATGATGACCTCTTTAATAAATTAAAAATAATTTGACTAACAAAATATTAAAAATAATATTTCTTTTAAATTTATGAAATTTATGTCAAATTAAAATGATAACTAAAGAATTGTGACATAAATATATTATTAGAAGGTGAAAAGTATAAATTCTTTAAAATTATTAAAATATAAAATAAAAAAAGTAAAAATTATAACTTAATTTTTTTTAAATATTAAAATGTCATCATCTTCGTAAATTTAACACTCTATATATATGATAACAAATTTTGTAAAACTAAGACAAAATAACCAAAATTTAATTAAAAGTTAAACTAGTTTTGACCGAAAATTTTATTATTTGAACAAATTAATAATAAGCTAAGATTATAATAAAAATTAATTAAACAATTTTTTTTATGTCCTCATCGTTATATTTTCTACTTATCCAACTTATATTTCATTTAAAAATTGAATTTAAATTCTTGATTTTGATTAACTCAATCATTATTTAAAATTATTGTATACAATAAATTTTATTAAATATATAAAAGAATTAAATACATATTTAACAAAAAGAATAAAAAAATTATTAGTTTATTTTTTCAAATAAAATATTTATATTAAAAAACAATTATATTACAATTTTCAATTATCTATACTAAATCAATACTAAAAATTTCAATTATCTATAGGTAATAATTAGAATACCATCTATCAAATGATTCTAAAAATAAATAATTTTTAAAGTTGAATTTGATAAATAATAACACAGTAAAAGAATGACATTATTTAAAATTAAGAATAAAAAATCACATTGTATGATGAGGTAGAAAATTTATATGGATCAACCATAAGGTTTCACAATATCAGGAAAAGAAAATTTGGTGTGTAAATTAAAGAAATCAATATATAGACTAAAACAAGCTTCCCGACAATGATATCTAAAATTTAATGATACCATAACTTCGTATGGTTTTGTAGAGAACACTGTTGATCGGTGTATATACATAAAGGTCAATGAGAGTAAGTTTGTTATTTTGGTTCTATATGTTGACGACATTCTTTTTGCTGCTAATGATATTGGTATGTTACATGATGTAAAGAAGTTTCTCTCTAGCAACTTTGAAATGAAAGATATGAATGAGGCATCTTATGTGATAGGAATAGAAGTATTCTGTGATAGATCACAAGGATTGTTAAGTTTGTCTCAAAAAGGTTATATTAACAAAGTGTTAGAGAGATTCAGAATGGAAAAATGTTCTCCTAGAGTTGTTCCAATTCAAAAAGGGGACAAGTTTAGTCAAATGCAATGTCCCAAGAATGATTTGGAATGAAAGGCCATGGAGTTCATTCCTTATGCGTCAGTGGTTGGGAGTTTGATGTATGCTCAAACTTGTACTCGGCCAGATATCAATTTTACTGTTGGAATGTTAGGCCGATATTAAAGTAATCCCGGAATGGATCACTGGAAAGCTGCAAAGAAAGTTCTTAGGTTCTTACAAGGTACCAAAGAATACATGCTCACTTACAGAAAGTCATATCATCTCGAAGTGATTGGCTACTCGGATTCAGACTATGCTAGATGTGTGGATTCAAGAAAATCCACATTTGGGTATGTTTATCTATTAGCTGGAGGAGCAATTTCTTGGAAAAGTGCAAAACAATCAGTCATTGCTACTTCTACTATGGAGGCTGAATTCATGGCATGCTTTGAGGCCACGGTTCATGCTTTGTGGTTGCGGAACTTTGTATCGAGGCTTGGCATTATTGGCAGTATTGCTAGGCCGATAAGGATTTAAGGAATTATCACAATAAATTTATTGTGATAATTCCGCAACCGTCTTCTTCTATAAAAATGACAAGTACTCAAAGGGTGCTAAACATATGGATTTGAAATACTTGCCGGTCAAAGAAGAAGTGCAGAAACATAGAGTGTTGATTGAGCTTATTGGTACTGATTTGATGATAGCAGATCCGTTAACTAAAGGATTACCGCCCAAAACTTTTATTGGCCATGTTGAAAGTATGGCATTATGGATAAGTCAATATTAACATGATGGTGTTATTTATCTATATGGATATGTATAGTTATATGCTTGTACTGTCATGACACTTGTGAATTCAATTAAAGTTATGTTTCTCTTTATTCTATTGTTATCCATATTAAGTTATATACATGTTTTATTGATTGTGGTGACATGATAGATCTCTTTTAGAGACATGAAAGTTATAAGATTGATTAAAGTTATGTTGAGTTGTTTTGATTATGTGATACATGGAAGGAATTTTGTCGTTCATGACTTTTGCCCGCCATGATCCGTTCATTTCAATTCATATAAGGATGATGACTTGATAATTCTAATGAATGGTGCGCACTTAAAGTTTAGTTTTAGATCTTCAAGTCATCACATGAACCAAGTGAGGGAATGTTAAATTATATTAATAATTAACATTGGTTCATGTAATTTAAAGTATAACTTTGATGTAAAGATTCTAATGTGATTATTATTAGAATATAAGGTATTAAAGTTATTGGGATTATTTTAGAGTTATTAAAATTAATCCTTCTTTTATCACTTCAAAAGGGCATTTTAGTATTTTATTAAAGTTAATTAAAATATCATAAAAGAAGAAAAGTTTTGACTACTGTTGACAAGGGGTTAAGTTTCTGAAAGAAGAGAGAGAACATAATGTTCTCAGAAAAAGGAAAAGGAAACTGTAACTTTGACAGAGAAAAAAACTTGGCAATTTCTATATCATCAAGAAAGCATAAAGAGAAGTAGAGAAGGGAGAACATTGACAGGAAGAAAATTGACAAGAAGAATTATACAATGGATCCAGGTAAGTTCTCTTCTACTATGTACGAGAATAGTGAGTATCATGAAAATTCAAGATTCTGTGTGTTGTTTTCATTTAATTGAAAATCAAAGATTTGCTTACAAAAATATTCTAGATTCATCTGAATCTCTTTGTAGAGATTCTAGTTCTGATATCCTTAGAAATGTTGTATCCTTATTCTTTTATTGTACAATTTTTGTTTGTGAATTACTTTGGGAAGAACAAAATATATTGCACTTCTTTTTGTGGCAATTGGTATAGATGATTTTCTTAAATTGAAAAACAATGAATTACTTGAATATGAAAGCTGAACTTGAATATTTTGGTTCAGGCTTCATTTGGAAATAATTATTTTTATTGGTGGACAGGCAACTGAAATTTTATTTAATTGGACAAGCCATTGTTAAAATAAATAGACCAAATGATAAAAATAGAACAGAGTAAAATTGATCTAAACATGTTATATAAACATCATAGTAACACATTCAGATCAAGAACAGCGGAAGCAAAGATGAAAGAATAATGTGCGTACCTCCTGCCATTGCAATTATGTAATCCCAACAGAGACAACTTTGTTTTCTAAACCTTAACTCACTCAAAACTCAATGGTGTGTTTTTCTGAATAGAGGAGTAGGCTTAGTGATCAAAACTGAGAGTAACTCATTCCCTTTATATAAAGTATGGCCATCACAGGTTCAAAAATAATGGGTTGGGCTTTACCTTTAAACAATATAATAACTGCTCCATAACCTCTATGTAGTTAAAAAGGATAAATATAATTGGCTTAATGAACCACTTTATGTTCCTTAAAAATAGAAACTTAAAATGCTAAAATATTTATTCTATAATTAAAATAAATGTTAACATTCTCCCACTTGGTCCATTATCCATATATTAACCACAACAAGTGACAGATTATATACGAGTCATGGCAATAGGTCCTCTGGTAGTGAATGTTATCTTCCATGTACCACAATATATATTTCTCTCAACATTAGCTCTCAACTTAATGCATAAACCATAAGTTTATGCTAGATCAAAACTAAATGATATCTTCTCAAAATAAATGTGCACAAAACCATATGAGAAAAACATCAAACTGAATAAGAGTTTCATTGAAAAATACCAAATGTACTGATAATGAAATTACATCATGGAACCAAGTCCCATTTGCACTACATGATCCTTAAAATTCTTTAGTGGCATGCCTTTAGTTAAGGATCAACAATCACAACTCAGTGCTTATGTACTTAATGACCACTTTCTTTTCCTTAACACGTTCTCTGATGGCTAAGTATTTGATGTCAATGTGCTTACTTCGACATCCACTTTTATAATTTTTAGCCATAAACACCGCAGCAGAGTTGTCACAGTACAACCTTAATGGCCTAGAAATAGAGTCCACAACTCTAAGCCCAGAAATGAAACTCTTCAATCATACACCATGCGAGGTAGTCTCAAAACAAGAAACGAATTACCTTATTGAAGATATCTAATTACCTTCTTTGCAGCTTTCCAGTGGTCAACACCTGGATTACTCTGATATCTTCCCAAAACTTTAACAACATATGCAATGTCAGGTCTAGTGCAAACCTGAGCATACATAAGGCTTCCAAAAGCTGAAGCATATGGAATATTCTTTATGTGTTCCTGCTCAAAATCATTTTTCGAACATTGATTCAAATTTAGTCTATCACCCTTCATGATAGGAGTTACACTTGGTGAACAATTCTTCATGTTAAATCTCTCTAAAACTTTATTGATATAGGTCTCTTGAGACAAAACCCAAAATGCTTCAAGATCTTTCCCTATGGATCTTAATGTCAATGACATAAGATGCCTCTCCCATATCCTTCATGTCAAAGCTCTTTGAGAGAAATTGTTTCACTTCATATAGCAAACCCTTATCGTTGGTTACAGCAAAACATCATCCACGTATAAAACAAGGAAACAAATCTTGCTCCCACTGACCTTTTGGTATATACATTGATCCATGACATTTTCTTCAAAACCGAATGAAGTAATAACATCATGGAATTTTAGATATCATTCATGGGAGGCTTGTTTTAATCCATAGATGGATTTATTAAGCTTGAAAACTAAATGCTCACTGTCTTTAGAAGAAAATCCTTAGGTTGTTTCATGTAAACCTCTTCTTCCAGATGACCATTAAGGAATGTTGTTTTCACATCCATTTGATGTAACTCAAAATCAAAATGAGCTACTAATGCCATAGGTTTGATTCTTTAGAACTCATGGCTTATGAAAACGTTTCAGGATAATTTGCAGCTCAAATATTGTAGTCAACTTCTTGCAAATACACTATATAATCACTAGGAATTGATGGCCTTTTAACTCTAGTAGATCTTCTTAATGTTGCCTCATCATTTTCTTGAGGAACTTGTTGCTCAAGCAATTGTTCAGTAGGTTTTTCAACTTGTTCCTTATTAGCAACTTGAACTGTAAGGTCATTTTCAGCATGTTGTGAAGCTTCAATTATTGTTTGTCTAACACCCATTTGTGCTTGAGGGGTGTGAATGACAACCAATCTATCACCTGAGCTAGAGGGTTGAGCTTCACAGTGATCCCTTTCATTCCCAATGTTTGGAAATTGATCACTCCCACTAACCAAGTCATTCTCAAGAAATCTTGCATTTCTTGACTCCACAATCCTAGTGTTATGTGATGGACAATAAAATCTATATCCCTTAGACTTTTCAGCATATCTAATGAAATACCCACTAATAGTCCTTGGGTCTAGTTTTTTCTCTTGTGGATTATAAATTCTCACTTCAGACGAACATCCCCAAACGCGTATATGTCACAAACATGGTTTCCAACCTTTGAATAACTCAAACGCTGTTTTTAAGACGACCTTGGTTGGGACTCGGTTTAATATATACACAACCGTCTTTAGTGCTTCAGTCCACAAGAATTGAGAAAGTTTTGAATTACTCCTCATACTTCTCACCATGTCCATTCTCCGTGTATCTACCATAATACTCTCCACCTCTATCTGATCTCACAATCTTGATTTGCTTTCCGCATTGTATCTCAACTTCAGCCTAAAAATTTTTAAAGGCATCCAAAGCTTCATCCTTAGAACGAAGTAAGTATAGATACATATAACGTGAGTAGTCATCTATAAAGGTGATGAAGTATTTCGGACTACTGGCGTCCATATTCGGACAACAAATATCTGTATGAATAATTTCTAGTAAACTTGAACTCCTCTCAGGACCTCTTTTAGACTTGTTAGTTTGCTTACCCTTTATGCAATCCACGCAAGTCTCAAAATCAGTAAAATCCAAAGTACTAAGTACTCCTTCATTGACTAATCGCTTAATTCTCTCAATGGAGATGTGTCCCAATCTACAGTGCCATAAAATAGAAGAATTCTCATTCATAACACAACTTTTTAACCCGGCAGTAACGTGCATAGAATCATAAGCGATATTGTTTTGCAAAATAATGGAATAAAGACTATCACATAATTTACCAAAACCAACAACTTTGGATTTATTCTTTAAGGTAAAACCAGAATCTGAAAAATTAAATGAAAAATCCAAAAGGTATAAGTTATGAAACAAAAATCAAATTCTTAGAAAACAAGGAACATAAAATGTCTTTTCCAAATTCAAAACAAAACCACTACTTAAAACTAAACTGCACGTTCCAATAACCTCCACATGTGAACTCATCTTACTCCCTGAGTAGATATATTGCTCACTTCCCACTGGCATCCTTAGGTTTTGCATACCCTGTAAGGTATTAGAAACATGGATTGTAGAACCAGAACCAATCCACCATGTGTTATGATTAAAACTAGTCAAATTAAATTCATAACAGACAAAAGTAAATGGAGTACCTTTCTTATCAAGCCAATTCTTAAATTTTAAGCAGTCTTTCTTCATGTGTCCTTTCTTTTTACAAAAGAAACAACTAGACTCCTTCTTAATAACTGGCATAGCAGGAGTCTTTCCCTTCTTATTAACTTGGTTCTTCTTATTCTCAAAAGAAGTAGTTAAGTTCACCCTCTCCCCTTCTTCTATTAATAGTTTTTCTTCTTCTTGAACACGCATGGTCAATAATTCATTAATAGACCATTTATCTCTATGTGTGTTGTAAGAGATTTTGAAGGGGGCATAATGGTGAGGCAAAGTGCACAAAATATAGTGTACCAGGAAAGAATCAGACATGGTAACTTCCAAAGCTTTCAGTTGAGCCACGATGTCCCTAATGTGCATGATATGATCACGCACTCCCTTAATTCCAGTGAGTTTTAAGGATGAAAATTGCATTATAAGGGTGTTAGCAAGAGATTTATCGGATGTCATAAACTGCTCATCAATAGCCCTTAGTAAATCTTTGACATTCTCATACTGGTCAACTGAACCCCGGATCCCAGCGGAAATATTGGTTTTTATGAACGTAACGGAGAGACGATTTGACCTCTCCCATTTTTCATAAAGATCAATGTCATCTTGAGTGCTGGTCTCATTAATACCCGTTGGTTCTGGTTTTCTAATAGCATAGTCAATGTCCATCCAGCCTAAATGAAGAAGAACTCTTTCCTTCCAAACCTTATAATTATCTCCTTTCAACTCGGGAATACTACACTTGATATCAGAAAAATTCACAGATTGAGAAACTGCAAATTCAAAATTACATGCTTAATGTATAATTTAAGACTAAAATAAATGTCATGTTTTACCAATGCAAAACATGTCTTTACCAATGAGTTTATTAACATAAAACTTGCCTGTGGTTACTCAATTAAACTCATTATCTTAATGATAAAATTATCAAATTATATGTCATGTTTCACCAATACAAAACATGTCTTTACCAATGAGTTTATTAACATAAAACTTGCCTGTGAGCTAAAGTTTTACTCAATTAAACTCATAATCTTAATGATAAAAATTATCAAATTATATGTCATGTTTCACCAATACAAAACATGTCTTTATCAATGAGTTTATTAACATAAAACTTGTCTGTGGGCTAAAGTCTTACTCAATTAAACTCATCATCTTAATGATAAAAATTATCAAATTATGTCATGTTTCACCAATGCAAAACATGGCTTTACCAATGAGTCTATTAACATAAAACTTGTCTGTGGGCTAAAGTCTTACTCAATTAGACTCATTTTCTTAATGATAAAACTATCAAATTATGTTCCTGTGGGTAAATTAAGAAATATAATTTAATATTTTATCCTAATTAATCATATAAATATGAAAAAATTCCTGTGGGTAGATTTTATCATATTAAATATAATTATTTACCATTGCCTTTTACCAAGCCTGCAAATTTTCCTAGAGGGGAAAGATGAAGGGAGACACGCAGGGTTGAAAAAATAACAATACTGTAACAGGTCTTGAATTGAACCAAAACTTGAAACGCAGAAACAAGGTTTCCTCTTTATATTAAAGAGATGAAGAAAAGCAAAATGATTCTTTTCAAATTCAAATTCTGAAGCGTGAGAGAAAGAAAAAACGAACAGACTGTTCATCGGCTTTAGACGGATCCTCTTGATCCAATTTCAATTTTATTTAAGATTACAAAAATGTAATCAGATTTAACGTTAATTTGAGAATTTTGTTTATATTAAAAGCATCAAAATAATAAAGCCCATAAATCAAAAATCCAAATCAACGAAAACATGCAAGGGAGAGGAATGAACATGCTCTGATACCAAATGTTAAAATAAATAGACCAAATGATAAAAATAGAGCAGAGTAAAATTGATCTAAACATATTATATACATCATAATAACACATTCAGATCAAGAACAGCGGAAACAAAGATGAAAGAATAATGTGCATACAGGAGTAGGCTTTGTTTTCTAAACCTTAACTCACTCAAAACTCGATGGTGTGTTTTTCTGAATAAAGGAGTAGGCTTAGTGATCAAAACTGAGAGTAACTCATTCCTTTATATAAAGTCTGGCCATCACAGGTTAAAAAATAATGGACTGTACTTTACCTTTAAACAATATAATAACTGTTCCATATCCTCTGTGCAGTTAAAAATGATATATGATATTTATTATATAATTAAAATAAATGTTAACCGCCATTAGTGTCTCTATTTTTTTTAGAATTTTGCATATTTAGTATTGCGATGCAAGTTTGTTTCTTGACTTTAATGTTCTGCCCTTTTGTAATTAGTGTCTATCTTGAAGTTTCCAAGAACACCTCCAACAACTCCTGGCATGGTTGATTATCTGGTCATGAGCAGTTTATGAAAAGACTCTGGCATGCTCCTTCCCTGGAGGAGGTAACTTTGATAGCTATTTTTTTCAATTTTAATGTGATCTAGGTATTCTTGAAGCCAAAGGTTTTTCTGCTCCAAAGTTGTAAAGGAATCTTGATTTTGTACTTTTTGATGACTTTTTCTTATTTATATTTTTCTTAGAATCTTCCTCCAGTATTTATATTTTTGCACTTGTGTTTAGTCTTTTCTTTTTATAAATTTGGTATCACTAGATTGACATCTGATGTGTAACAAACTTCAGTCAGCAAATAATAAAGGTGAGATAAGTTATTCTGGTCTTCTATTATTGACATTTTCTACTCGAAACATATTATTTTATTAACATCACTATTTTTTCCTTGATAAATGTTTAACAGAGTTGTTGAAAGTTAGTTTCTATCAGTTATTTTTTTTGTTATTATATAAGTTTCTGTTTTCACTCTCATGGTTATGCCCCTATATAAAAGAAATAAATAATAAAAAAAGAACTCTAACGGTTATGCAATTATTGTTTTTGGGTACACCAATGTAATTATCACTATTTCCATGGAAGAAATATATTAACTAAAGCTTTATAACAGAAAACTATACATATAGAAATAACATAGTATCGTTTAAATAAAATACGAAATAAAATGATTGTATTGTTACAATGAAAAACAAAAGAATCTCCACACCTCGCCTTTTTTTTTCTGCTTTTCTCAATCATGCTTGAAGCAATCCTGTGAGAAAAAAAGAAAAAAAAAAGAATTTCATGATGACAAAATTTGAAATATAAATCTTAAAACCTTACGAAGTGTTGGTCCTCCTCAACTTTTAGGTCTATGATGATAACAACACAGTGTTTGGAAGATTTCTTATAGGAGTTTCAGATGATTTCACTACAAGCAAGAGAGCAAAGACTTTCAAAATTTGAGAAATGGGAGAGAAGAGTTCAATCATAGAGCTTGAGATTTCTGAGAAAAAGGAATAAGGGAGAAAATGAAATTTCTGAGCAGAAAAGGAAAAGGGGAAAAAAAATGAAAACATGGAAATGAACTCGTTCTCATTCATAAGTTAATCTGTTAAGCCCACGCTAATTTACTTTTACTTATCCTGATAAAAAAATATTCTTATTTTGTCGACGTCGTAGTTCGCACAAACTTTTAATAGTTTCTTATATTTATTTTTTGAGTTGGGTTGACCAATATTATTATTTAATTTGGAATAAAAAGTTTGTATGAGTTTCAAGTGTTATCTAACTAAAATATGAACATGATTATTTCCTATTCTTTCTTAAAAAATAATAAAGAATGAACGATAATAAAATATGAACCTAGATTATTTAAGACATAATTTCAACGTTTATCAATATGTCGGGATAGGTATTTAACATTTATAATTTAAATTCGATTAAAATAATTAAATATAAATAATAATGTTGAGGAAAAAAAAAAAATATATATATATATATATATATATATATATAAATTAAACTAAATTGTAAAATGTGTGGGAAAACTTAGCATAAAAAAAATAGTTGCTCTAAAACAACTTGACAATTTTTCAACGGATTAATATTTTATATGAGAATGAATTTTATAAAGTGAATAGGTATTTATATACACACATGTGAACTTGACATTCAAAAAAACATACACGGAGCTTCTTATATGGTTAAAAGATCAAACAAAAGATAGAGTTTAAATGAGTAAAAGATGAAATAAATTCAGAAAACATAGTGGATCCAGCTCTAATCTATTAAGGCCAAAATGAAACAAATTATCATTAAGGCAAGTAAATGAATTTGAAAATATTATTAAACAAAGCTAAATTGAGAAAAAAAAACTAAAATTAAAAGGAATGCAAGTCCAACAATATTACTAATTAGTTCTCCGGCTTAATTTGTGTTAACAGGTGGCTGAGAGCAGTTGTAAGGGCTGATTTTGACGTCAATGATGCTTGTAGTATTCCAACACCCTGCACCAACAATCGAACTTTACTTACATAACATAATATTGTAGTATTCCAACACCCTGCACCAACAATCGAACTTTACTTACATAACATAATATTCAGAGATAATGTGATACCGTAAATATTGAACAAAAACTTTACATGTATATAATTAAGGAAAATGATATTTTAACACTATATTTTTTACATTATTTTAACACTGCACGTGTCAAAATATGGTTAGACGATTTCAAATTAAAAAAAAAAAACTTTGGCTTTTCTCTTTTAATTTGAAATCGTCCAACCACATTTTGACACGTGTGTAGTGTCAAAATGATGTTAAAATACCATTTTTCTATAATTAACTCTTTTTACTTTTCTACCTCCTTGATGCCAATGCTAAACTCTTTCTCTTCCAAGTCACTGAAGGGAATGCTCATAGTTGCAAGTAAAGATATAACAGAAGTTGCCGTCATTGGCGTCACAACTAAATCATCGGTTGCCATGTACATTGTGGGCCCTTTCACAATATTCTTACTATTTTCTCTCTTTAATATAGGATCAACAAAATCCACATCTTTAAATCTTTCGACACTATTTCCATGCCTCATAGTTAGATAACAATAATTTGGATATGTAGTGTCACAAAAATATTTGGAGCCGAAAATTGGGAACAGCTTGTTGCTTACTAGAAACTGTGGGACAAGACAAGGTTCCACAAGCTTATTCTTTACATTATCTGTTGTCCAATAATTTTGATCTAAATTAAGAATGCTCTTGTAAATACAAGAAAAGCCCTCCATCAAATGTACCACTCCTCCTAAAGGAATTGTCAGCAAACTAAGAAGAAAGTCTGCAAAATCTTCTTTTCCTTGAGCAAACACTACCTTCCCGTTTGATTTTCTCTGCACTATCTTCACGTTGAGTTTGAAACTATCATTTTCATTCACATCGAAGGGAGGAAATTCAACTTTTATATATTTCTCAATACATGGTTTTTCTAAGAACAAACTTGTCAGAGTTACTGTTGAGATCAAACAACTTTTGAGCAGATCCATTACCTGTAAAAATTATAAACAGTAAATGGTAACCGCCATAAGTCCAAATCATAAGCCTTACCATAATCATATAGGAAACTACGAAAACCAAAAGCAGTATAACAGTTGTAAATAAAAGAAACCTGGTTTTTGGTTACAGTAACCGTCATTTTATTCACTGAAGACGGGCTTTCTATTCCACAACTTTTGAACAGATCAAAAAATGCATTCAATGAGTTTGGCACAACTTTCAAATCATCTGTGATTAAAAAAGTATCATCATCCTTAACAAAACCATCAAAGAAATAGTTACTTTCAAGAGAAATGGGTTTGTCCAACATGTTCCCACATCTGCATCTTCTATTCTTGAACATGCTTACTAATACCGGCCTTTTACATAGACAATTGACTAGGTTGTTACAAACGAAGTACTCTGTGGGCTCTGTGTCGTCGATTTTCAGCTTCAGATTCTTGCAATAACGCTCCATTGAGTTCTTTGGTCGCAGTATCATTTGTTTGCACGGATCTGTACTAAGAAATTCTTTGTCTGGATTTTCCACACTCCGATAGAGTGAGATAAGTGATCCAACTTCAATCGGTTGCATATTTGACTCCTCACGCACAAGTCTTATAATAGTACCCAAAGGCAATGTGAGCAAGCTAATGAGAACATCCACAAAGTCCTTCTCGGCCTCTGCAAATACTACTTTGTTCCTTTCTTTGATTACCACAAGCTTCAAGGAAATCTGCTGTTCAGGTTCGGTTGTTGCCATTGTGATCAACCAATAATGAAGTTTGTAAGGAGAATAGTTTCTTTTCTTTCTTTTGAAAATATCTTTCTTGTGTTGGGAATATTTCTACGAAAATGTCAAGTATTTATATAGAAATGTGACTCCCATTGATGAAGAGAGATTCAAGGGAAAGAAAAGTGACAGAGAATTAGCAGATATTGGTGAAATAAGAGGTGACATTATTTTCAATTTGCATGTGTCCGTTGGCTTTTCGATTGCGAGTCCCTTCGTAATAAGGGAGTTGGAGAAGATGGTGGATACAGATCGTTTCAACATCCTGGGAAAGGTAACATTCATAAATAATGGTTGATGAGATTTTGAGAGACACCGTATTAATGCTTATTTGATATCACAGAATTAATCCCTAAAGAAACTTAAAATCAAATCAACAAGGAATTACATTGAATTGTGAAACTATTTTTGTTAGTCGGTGTTACGTTTCAGAACCAATTTGACCCTAAATTGTATTTTTGGGACCAGTTTGATTTCAAATTATAAAATTAAGAGACTAATTTGTATTTTTTTTACATATTTATATTTTAAATCAGACATTTAGTCCTTTCGATAATTAAATTGCTACCTGTTTTATTCCATTAATGTTTTTTGGTTTATGTGATAAAAGGCTATATATGTCACCGGTAATCATGAAAGAGGTTGCTAAAGTTTGATTCCAACTTTTGATATTTTCATTTCTAATTATTCTAGTATTCAATTTTCTAGTCCATTAATATTTACCTTTCAATCAATTCAATATATAAGAAAAATTATAGGGAAAACTATCAATTATGTTTTCAAAGTTTCGTTCTCTTTCAAATTTTGTCCGTTAGAATATAAAAAATAATACCTTATTCATATTTACATACAAAGACAAAACTAGACTCAATCATAAAATTATACATTGCACAAACAAAGATAAAATTAGACTCAATTACTTGAATACAAGTATTGATATCATAAACTCAGAAGATTTTACATTAGTGGTGACCTCTATTAGTCATTGTTAACGAGCCTCGTCATACCACACATAAGATTAATCTCTTTTGTGTTTTAGGTTAAGATAAATCTCCTAGACTAGGATCTTCTACTGCTCTTACTATATAACCTTAGATACATACACAAAATAAATACATTTCATAAGGATATTCCTCCTTGGAATTCCATCAAGTATATCAAGTCCTAAAATAACTTTCCAATCATATCCAATATTTTTATCAAATTATTTTATACAACTCAATTAGGGATAACAATGGATTGAGTCGAACACGAATAATACCTATCTATTATCATTCAAAGCATTAGGAATAAAGTTGAAGATGTACAAAAATACCTATTTAAGGCAAAGGAAAAGAAAGTCAACTTAACACCTTATTTGCACTCATAAATATGCTTTTTATAAATTGAATTATATTTATGTAAAACTTAATTGTATCTAATATTATTTGAATCTAAAGGGTCACTCTAAGTTGCTAATAATTCTTCCTCATAAGTCTTTTTGTGTTCATCACAAAATTAACCTAACACTTTCATAATTAAAAGTACACTATATGGGCAAGTTTTTTATTAATTGATTTATTGTGTTATATAATTTAATATTTCTAAGTTTCATACTTAATACAATTTGAATGTACACTAACATTTAGGAAGCCGTTGAAGCTTATTTGAGGTTGCAGGGAATCGAGTTTAGAAAAATGTTGTAGTACATTGCACCAACTAAGTAGTTAATCTTCAGCTATTAAAATACGATTATTAAATTTATGATATTGTATAAATTTAACTTATAACTCATATGAATAGCAATCAGGTTAAGATTGTATTATATTATTAGTACTTTCGGATAGGGTTGTAGATAATTTTATAAATTTGGAGTACTTGATATTGCAAAAATATTTTCTTTCTAGAATGGTATTTTTTTATTCATGTTAATAAATAAAGAAATTTTAATGGTTTATTTAAAATCAAAGATAAAATAATTAAATATGGTTGATGGTTATCTTTATTTTATTTTTTTATCTTTATCTTTTGTAATTTATTTTATTTTTATCTTTTATTTTTATTATTACATCTTGATTTTATTTTTTCTTATTATCTTATTTTATTTGTATTTATAATTCTTTATTATCTCATATTTTATTTCACTATTATAAATAATCATTTCCTTGAAATCATTATTTCCGTTTTCTTGGAATCATCATTTCCATTTTCTTGACATCCATCATTTTCTTGAAAGAGTTATATGTAAACACAGTTGCTTACTTTTCATTATTACAAAGTATGGAGGTAGCAAGGAAGATTTTCCAAAGATCATCAATGACTACATGTAAATGTTGGATAAATGGTAATTGCCCACAGGGTGAAGAATGTCCAAATTTACACTGGTGGATTGACACACACAATAATTTTAAGAATGATAAGGTGAATTTCTTTTATCCTTTTGCATTAAAATGTTGATATGATAAAATTTTCTTATTTTATTCTTTTTTTTAAATGAGTATTGGTTTTGAATTAAAAAGAAAAGTCATATTGTTCACAAATTATGGTGATTAATGTTATTTTCTATCAATAATAGTAATACTCGAGAATAACAAATGAGGCTAACAAATTATGGTGAAGGCTCAATTTGGAGTGTTTTATATCTTAGGAGCATGTTTATCTCGTCATTTTTTTTCAATATAAAAATCTATCTTCTATTATAATTATTTATTCTTATAATAATACTAATTATTGATGTTAATATTATTACTATCATGTTATTAACACTATTATTTTATTGTTACTTTTTATTAGATGTTAAAAATTTAATAATTGTTCATTCTACTTTTTACATGGTTATATTTTGTAATTTATTTATCAATTGATAAACAAACATTTTTCTTTCAGAGAGACAATTCAAAATTGAGAAGATTAGTTTGGTGGACTCCACCTCCAAAAGGATGTGTTAAAATTAATTGTGATAAAACTTATACCCGGAATGGAAAGAAGGTTGCTGCAGGAGGTGTTATCAGAGATTCTGGTGGTGAATTTCTTTTTGCCTTCTCTAGTGTGTTAAGAGTTGATTCATCAATAGAAGCTAAACTATAGAACACGACATACATAAACTTGATTCTAGAGCTAGAAAAGGTGTTAAAGGGTATATTATACTTGATGTTAGTACTGGGGAAATATTTTTAAGCAGGAATGTTATCTTTTATGAAAACATTTTTCCTTACAAGAAAGAATAAAGTAATGAGACCAGCTATGCTGAGAAAGGGACATAAAGTCTTTTGCCTGACCATTTTTGGTTTAATCAAAATTGTGGTGGAGCTCAAACTTATTTTGAAAATGAAGATATAGAGCAGAGATCATATCACAATGGAGACACCACCACTAACACTGGACTGATCACAGTTCCAGAAATTCTACCAAAGTTAAAAGGGTTCCTGGATATCTAAATGATTACATACACCAGGTCAATCATTCCTCTTCCATTTCTCTTCATGCAAAAAATGATTACAAAACTCCTTATCCTATTTCCAATGTTTTGTCTTATGACTCTTTATCGGAGAAGCACCTAAAATACACTTTGGCCATATCTTCCAACAATGAGCCTAAATCCTATAACGAGGCAAAAGAAAATCGTGAATGGGTCAGAACCATGCAAAAGGAACTCAAAGCCTTGCAGGACAATGGTACTTCGTACTTAACTCAACTTCCCGCTAGAAAAAATTCCATTGGTTGCATATGGGTGTACAAGATCAAGCATGAAGCAGATGACACCATAGAAAGGTACAAAGCTTGCTTGGTTGCTAAGGGTTATACCCAGGAAGAAGGTATAGACTTTTTGGAAACTTTTTCTCCTGTAGCTAAACTAACAATTACAAAATTCTTCTTGCTACTGCTGCCTCAAGAAATTGGCATCTACGTTAACTTGATGTTGATAATGCCTTTCTACACGGGGATCTTAATGAAAAATTCTATATGGAGCCTCCAGCAGGGATGAGCATTCATGCAAAAGGTCAGGTTTGTAGGTTAACTAAATCTTTATATGGGCTGAAGCAGGCTACTAGACAATGGTTTGATAAACTATCATCTTTTCTTCTCTGTTGGCTACACTCAATCTAAATCTGATCATTCCCTTTTTATTAAGAAAGCATCCACAAGTTTCACAACTCTCCTTTTGTTTAAGACCACTACTATTGTTGCACTTTACTGTGACAATAAGTCTGTTAGGCATATTGCTCACAACCCAAGCTTTTCATGAAAGGACTAAACACATCAAACTCGACTGTCACGTTGTTCGCGAGAAGATTCAAGTTAATCTTCTTCATCTCTTATGGTAACGCATGTATATTATGGAATGCAATATATGGCAGTTAAGCATTATATATGTTGGTGGAGATGTCAAACACCCTTATCTCGTGCAAGTAACTTTTCAATCAGCAGAGGTGGGCGATGTTTGTCCCAAGAATAACACCGTATAGATTTGTGTCGACAACCCAAAGCTTAATGAAAGTGTTCGCAGCCTGTCGGCCTTTAACTCGGAGAATTCTGCGAGTGTCGCTGATGATGCGGAGGTTGGTTCGGACGGTGCGACTGTTGTCGCAGGTGACAGTGGCTGGACGAAGTGGCGTAACGTCGTCGCCGGCAACAGGATCATAGGGCGGGTTGGTTTCGTCAAAGGCCAATGGCTACAATGGATGGTGAAGAGTGAACCTTAGGTTTTCCCTATTTCTGGGGTGTCTCGTGAGGAGGATGACTTTGATGATTGTTGTATTTGGAGTTTTTGTAATCTACAAAATACTGCGAAATAGAGATTGACCATAAACATTGTCCAAGATACCGTGAGTGGGAGAATATGCTTCGGGCCTTGTCTCATGTTGAAACAACTGTATTAGATGTTGAAACGTCTACCATCATCATAAAATCATTTGAAAGAGCTTTAGCCTTCCTTCTTTGCCTAGATGTAGGCTGTAGTCGTCAGTCCATCGGACTAAACCAATTGAACACTCAGAATTTCTAATAAAACAAGAGACCTTGAACTAGGGTTTGTAGGTGGTGGTGCTAGAACACGCTAGAGTGCTTTGGCTCACTGTTCGTTATTGTTCTCGGCTCGCAAAACCTGTGCTTTTTCTTTGTCGTCAATATGGAATAAGATGATATTGGATCAAAGAATCGTGGCGTGAATGATATCAAGCTTCAAAATTTGTTCACGGCGGGCTTGAAGGTGAGGCCGGTGAAGATGAAAACCCTTTATCGGTTCTTTCGAGGTTGAGATTCATGGTATTGCCGTAACCGTCGTCGGCGTCGGCGATGAGTCGGCACTGAGCAAACATGCAGTCGGTGTTGGGTAAATCCAGCCTTAAAACGGTAATGGAGAAATCGCTGTTGATGAAAAGAAGTTGATCAGGGAATCATTAGTGAAGCGGTTAAAGTGTTTGGGTTTTGAGCTCTGCTTCGAAGGCGCGCTAGATTCAAACCGCTAGTAGGCACGATTTTTGCAGAAGTATTTACGGGAGTCGCCGAAACAATTGCTGTCCTCACTCACACACTTTCCGGGAAAACTTCCCCTAAGGTCACCCATCCCAGAATTACTTCAGGCTAAGCACGCTTAACCATGGAGTTCTTATGGGCTAGGCTACCGAAAGTAAACTTCCCCTAAGGTCACCCATCCCAGAATTACTTCAGGCTAAGCACGCTTAACCATGGAGTTCTTATGGGCTAGGCTAGCCAGGAGCCGCTCACTCCCTGCCCTCGTCAGTGCCCGGGCGTCACATGCCCACTAGCTTCCGCTTGGTTCGTCCTCGAACCACACCGTACGGGAGAGGCTAGGCTTTGATACCATTTGTAACATCCCGGCAACTTAGTGTCCTCACTCACACACTTTCCGGGAAAACTTCCCGGAAGGTCACCCATCCCAAAATTACTCCAGGTTAAGCACACTTAACCATGGAGTTCTTATGGGCTAGGCTACCGAAAAGCAAATGCATTTGGTGATATGAGTAGCCAAATCAATTTCTTTAAGCTATCCTTCAACCGTATAGTCTCATACCTATACAGTCTCCAGATCCCTCTCACTCCGGTGTATGTTCGATTCATCCATGTGCCCCTTCCACTCGAAGCCTGCCAGGAGCCGCTCACTCCCTGCCCTCGTCAGTGCCCGGGTGTCACAATTGCCGCAGCAGTCGGCGCTGGATCAGGAGTTGAATCTTGTCCAGAAGTTAAAACCGTTCATGTTGCACCCGAACGGCTTCATGCAATCCTCTGTTAGAAACTGGGTAAACTTCGTACGAGCCCTATTGGAATTGTCGCAGACGCGGCAGCTTAAGGGAGTCACCACAAACTGGATGTTTGCCATGACGAAGGACATTTCTATATTGCCATCCATTATTCAATATCCGGCTGTTTTGAACTTGGAATGTCGTGGATGACGAAACCGCACGGTATGACAATTGCTGCTAGCGGATGACGTTTGGGTTGTTAACGATACGCACGTTGGCGTCGTGGCTGTTAATATGCATGTTGTTGTAGCCTTGTTGCAACCTTGGCAAGGACACTTCTTTTGATTTCAAGTGCTTCGATGGCGTGTATCTACCACTGCTTTATATTTTGCTGGTGGATGGTTCATGTGTCAGCATGGTTTTGTTTGTCACTTCCAAGCGTTGTCGTTCAAGGCGATGGACCTGCATTCTTTGAAACTGGGTAGGCTCCATATCGTTATATTAGTATTTAAGAATCCCGGAGTGGAAGGTGTCCCCTTTGTATTCCCATCACTGACAACATTGCAACTCCAAAGCTTTTCACCTGTCGCTTTATCTAGAAAAATGCATAAAGAATGAACCTTGACTGAATCTTGGATGCTATATATTCTTGTAGAATTATCATAATCAGATTAACAGTAGAAGATGAGACTTGCTAAGAATTTATTGAAAGCTGCACCGAAAAAGTTTATTTTGGTTGCCGGTTTTGGAAATTTCTTTTCCACATAAGTCACAGATTATGCACCAGTGATATGCAATTTTGCTTACTTTTTAAATGTTTAGATAGCGTGGGTCGGTCCACCCATGTGGCATAATCACCATTGATAATATTGATATAAATGCATCTTTTCTAAATCTCTAGAATCTTTAAAGCATGATAAGCTATAAAACGGGATGAAACAAATGTTAGGCCCGACCATATGTTAATGAAATCACGGGAACTTGAGGTTGTATGTTATATTATCATATGAATGAACATTTAAATTTTTAACATCTAATAAAATGTAATAAAATAAAATAATAATATTGATAAGATAATAATAATAATAATTATAATAGAAGAGGATTTTTATATTAAAAAAAAGTGATGAGATAAATATGCTCCAAAAACATAAAACATTCCAAATTGAACTTTCATTATAATATATTTTAGTTTTTTTTTCATTATAATAAGATTTAAAAATCACATTGAGAAACTTGATGGTAAAATTACTATATTAATTTATAATTCTGAAACAATTGAGAACTTTTTGAACTTCATTTCTTTGATATTCTCTGTTATTATAATTATTGATAAAAAATAACATCACTGTACTTTATAAATAATATAACTTTTCTTTTTATTTCAAAACCAATATTTATTTGAAATAAAAAATGTAGAAAAATTTTATCATTATTAACATTTTAATGAAAAAAGTTAAATTAAATTCACCTTATCATTATTAATGTTATTTGTGTCACTTCACCCATATAAATTTGGATATTCTTCTTGGACAAGGATTCCAGTATGTTAACAATTTTTTATAACATATTTTTACAATAAACTATATATCATTATTTTATTGGTACGTTTAAATTTATTATATTAATCGTAAGTCACTATATAAGTGTTGCAAAAATGTTGTAGAAAAGTTGTGAAAAAAATATTTTCTTTTAGACAATTAACATCTAATATTCACATGTAGTCGGTGATGATTTTTAAAATTTTTTTTTCTACCTCCATACTTTATAACAATAAATATTAAATAACAGTGTTTACCAATAACTCTTTAAAAAATGATGATTTTCAATGAAATGGAAATGATAATTTTCAAGTGATAATTTAATATGCTTTGAATATGTTTCATTTAAATAATGAAATGAAATAACAGAAATTAAAGAGTTAGAGATATAAATAAAATAAAGATAACAATATACCATATTTAATTATTTTATCTTTGATTTTAACGAAACTATTAAAATTGTTTTATTTATTTTCATCGATAAAAAAAACATTCTAAAAATTTAAAATATTTGTTCAATATCAAGTACTCCAAATGTATAAATTTAGCTCTATAATCCTAAACGTATAAAAAATTGAATAATGTAAAGGATTGATAAATATAATTATAATTATGTAGAAATAAACATTATCCCCCACAAACTGTATTATTAAAAAATATTATATATAATTTTTTTTCTTCATAAACAATAAACCATTCATATTTTTCTTATTTTATTGCTTAAATTATATATTAGAAATATCTTATGAATAATTACCTATTAATATATATATATATATATATATATATATATATATATATATATATATATATATATATATATATATATATATATATATATATATAGGATATGAATGTTAACCACTTTTAAATATTTGCTGTATCTAACATTTTGTTTTTTGTTTTTAGTTGTAAGATACATACTGAAGTGAGATATACTGAAAATGTTGCTTTAGATATTATAGTTTTGATTATAATAAATATATTATATGTTGGTTGTTAATAAAATTAGTAAGACGAAGAATGTAACTCAAATAAATTATATAACTAAATTTAATTTTCATAAAAATAACTAAATTGGAAAAAAATTATTTTCAAAACTAGATTAGCTTTATATATTCAGTTAAATGTAATAATTTTAGGTTAAATAATTTAAGGTGCTAGTATGCTGAGTATTCGATAAGATTTTGTCAAAATTTTGAGTGTGATAAATAATAATAATAATAATAATAATAATAATAATAATAATAATAATAATAATAAATATGATAATAGTAAATCTTAATTAAGATATTTTTTAATTTATGTTTTTTTTATCTTTTTCGTCAATTTTTATCTTTTATCTTTTATTTTTTTTCATAAATATTTAAGATTTTGTCATGATTTTGAATATGACAAATAACAATAATAATAATTTAAATATGCGTCTTTTAATTTGTATTTATTGAGTATTTCAAATTTTTATATTTTCAAATTTAGTCTTTATGATTTAATTTTTTTGGGAAATGCGAGTATTAATAAAATGATATTATTATTAATATAAAATAATAAGTTTTATTACATTAATTGAAAACATCTTAAACAACAAGATCATTAATTAATATTTAGATAGTTTTCATGTTAGTAATCAAGAGATTGTTACAAAAAAGTTATTGTAGTGATGAAGTAAAATGATATAGTAAGATAATAGGTACATTGTCCAACCAATGAAAATGACTTAGTTAAACAAATATAAAAAATTTAAATATTCTTTTGAATAAAAAAAATTAACAAAGATTCAGTAAGGAAACTTAAATTTATTGATATTTTAATATTTAAATAAATCTAATAATAATAATAGTTTTATTAAACGAAGAATATAAAAAAATTTAGTTGAAAATCATTCAAATTATTATTTATGATAACCCTTAAATTTAAATAAGTAATTATTTAAAAAATTATTGTTTATCCAATATTTCATTTAGTTGATGTTAACATAAAAGATATTTGATGGCAAATAATATATTTATGTTCGACTGCAACGGAATGATTTTGCGTGAAAAATTGAAGAATAACCAAGATGACGGGGAGAATTGGTTTCTTGTGACTTAAAATTTTCTCTTAATGAAATTAACAAAGAAAAAGAGTAAGGTAGAGAGAATTTGCATAGATGAATTTTTTACAGGTTAGGATCAATAGACCTACGTCCAGTTGTTAATATCTAAAACAAGACAAATGATTCACTATCACAAAACCAATAAACATACAATCACAAAGATACAAGTTTAAAGGTTTAGAAAATACATCTCTTGACGCACAAGAGATGAGACTCACCACCACAATGGATGAACACCTTCTCTGAATCTTCACAAAGGATGAACACCTCTTCCGACACAGAAGATGACAACTACCTCAGAACACCTCCTCTGACAAACAAAGGATGAACACTTCTTCTACACCTCCTTCGACACACAAAGGATGACAGACTTTTCCTCAGCAACAGCAACAACACTCCAATAACTCTGCCAACACCAAGTTTCCTAAGCCTTCAGAGAGTTTCACAAGATCTCTAACTTTCACAAAGTTTCTTAAGTGTTATGTGTCTCCAAGAATGAGAAATGAAAGTTTATTTATAAACTCAAGCCATAAAGACCTCCAAAATTTGTTTTCAGCCATTTCTTTGTGTTAATCGATTAATTAAAGTGTTAATCGATTAACCACTAAAAGACAAAATAACGAATAGTTCAACGACAACTAACGGCTAGTGTTAATCGATTAACCTAAGTGTTAATTGATTAACGTTAATCAATTATTATTCATGTTATTCGATTAATTACTATTCACGTGAATAGTGATTTTGCTACAGTGATTTACTACAGTAATTTCACAAAACACATTTTCTACTCTTAAACCAAGTTCTATACATTAAATTACACTTACTACAAAAGTTTTACAATACAAAACAAGTATTCAAATAATTCTTTTTGATTCTTGGTTTTTCTTGACTTGATTTAGGCATCATCAAAACTTCATCTTCATCATTTTGCTAACAATCTCTCCCTTTTTTTTATGATGATCAAAAACTCCTTTAATTTAAAGCTTTTAATAATAATCTGCAAGTACACAACTTAGACAAAAAAAAAGGCATTATATGGACTTAGAAAAAATAATTCAAATTTGAAGCAAATTTGAAATTGAAATTTTATAAATTTAAACTTTAAACTTTTTTTCCCCTTTTATATCAAATAAAAAAACTGTTCGTTTTGTTATTTCCCCCTAAGTGAGTTAATTTAAACAAAATTAAACTCCCCCTAAATTGGACATCTTAAGGAAGACAGAAAGAGAAATAGTTTTAAAAAATAATTGTCAAAATTTTCTTTTAGACATTCTAGTGTCTAAATTTCTAAAAAGATAAAACTTCTCCTTAATTTGACAATCCATACTTTACCAAATTTTTGGTACATATGTTACTTTTGAACACCTACGAAATTTTTAATTTTGAAATAACCTCCAAAACTACAGAAAAATAATATTTTGGTCCCAAAAATACTTTGCGTCTTTTAAAGTTAGAGACAAATTACTTCGTAACTGGAATCTAAACATATTTTTCTTTAGGGACATCAAAATGTTCTACATTTATTAGAAGTATATCCCTTTTGCATACAATAAAAACATGTTACACAATTTTTATTTATAGAATAAGACTTATCTTTTTCTATCCATATCCCATGTGTTCTCTTATTCTTATTCTTAGGAGCTTGTTTGATTGAATGAAAATTTAGTTTTTCAAAATTTTTATTTGCATATGCAATTACCTTTTCAAGATTAGTAATTTTCAATTTATGTTCATTGCAAAGTTTACACTAAGCTACACTTATATCATTTTCTAAAAGTGAAACTTTACTATTTAAAGTTTCGATTTCTTCTAAGGATTTTTCATATTTCTTTTACAATTCTTTAAAATCCTTTTTCAACTTTTTATGAACAATTTTTTCTGATTTTATCAATAATTTTCCATAAGTATCATGCAATTCATTCTCATCAAAATTTATATCATCAGAATTATCAGAATCGCTAGAGATACTTATTTGGCTTCCAACTATATCGTCGTCCGCGACTAAACAGATATATGCTTGCTCATCAATATTGCCAATGCTTGATGTTGTGCTTGATGAAGAGCTTGATAACTTCATCTATGCCTTCATGAGTTACTCTTAAAATTTCTCACATTTCCTTAGCGCTTTTACAGAAAGAAATCCTGTAAAAATCATAAGGGTTAAAGCAGATGAAATTATATTTTTGGCCCTAACATTATATTGAGCCCTCCTTCTCTCATCACTAGTCCATTGTAAAAAGGGCTTAGGTTCTTACATGTCATTTATAGTGATAGTAGGAACAAAATGACCATTTTTAACAACAACCCAAATATCTAAATCGAAAAACTCTAAAAATATTAGCATTCTTATTTTCCAAAAAGCATAATTTTCTCTAGCAAAAAGGGGGTTTGTCAATTGAAGCACCTTGTGCAAATGTTTGATATTGTCTAGACATTTTTGAAAATTTTTTGAATAACTATCAAAGCAAGCTCTGATACCAATTGTCAGAGCGGCTACAACGAAATGGTTTTGCGTGGTAAATTAGACAATAACCAAGATACAAGGTGAAGTGGTTTCTTGTGCTTTAAAATTTTCTCTCAATGAAACTTACTAAGCAAATAAAATTAACAAAGAAAAAGAGTAAAGTAGAGAGAAATTTGCATAGATGAATTTTTTACTGGTCAGGATCAACAGACCCTACGTCCAGTTGATAATCTCTAAAACAAGAGAAATGATTCACTATCACAAAACCAATAAACATACAATCACACAGATACAAGTTTAAAGGTTTAGAAAACACCTCTCTTGATGCACAAGAGATGAGACTCACTTCCTTAGACACCACAAGGGATGAACATCTCCTTTGAATCTTCACAAAGGATTAACACTTCCTCCGATACACAGAAGATGACAACTACCTCAAAACACCTCCTTTGACAAACAAAGGATGAACATTTCTTCTACACCTCCTTCGACACACAAAGGAATGACAGGCTTTTCAACACTTCAACAACTCTGCCAACACCAACTTTCCCAAGTATCTATAGAGAGTTTCACAAGATCTCTAGCTTTTACAAAGTTTCGTAAGTGTTCTATGTCTCCAAGAATGAGAAATGAAAGTCTATTTATAGACTCAAGCTATGGAGACCTCCAAAATTCATTTTCAGCCATTTCTCTTTATGTTAATCAATTAATTTAAGTGTTAATTGATTAACCACTAAAAGACAAAATAACAGATAAACGACTCAAAACGAATACTAACAACTAGTGTTAATCGATTAACCTAAATGTTAATGGATTAACGTTAACTGATTACTATGCATATTAATCGATTAACATCAATCAATTACTATGCATGTTAATTGATTAACTACTATTCACATGAATAATTATTTTGCTACAGTGGTTTGCTAAAGTGATTTTGTAAAACATATTTTCTATTCTTAAACTAAGTCCTATACAATAAATTACACTTATTACAAAAGTTTTACAATACAAAAGAGATATTCAAATAAATCTTTTTTATTCTTGATTTTTCTTGACTTGATTTGAACATCATCAAAATTCATCCTCATCATTTAGCTAACAATTTATACTTTTTTTTCTAAGAAATTATTCTTTGTGCTAAACTTTTTTTGTTTAAGATTTTTTTTTCATCATGTAAGGTGTTATTAATAAAATAATCTCATAAAATTTATGATGTAATTTTAGTATCTTTTTATATATTCAGACTGATCAATATTTAAAAAAAAACCCCTAAATTAAACATTTTAAGATCTAAATTGAGAATTTATCTTATGGAGAAAATAATATATTAGAGTATTTAAATTTTATTTCTGGCATACACTGAACCATATTATTTTTATTTTTATTTTTTTAGGGTGAGTGATTGTTAGTATAAAGAAGAAAAGATAGAATAAGGAAGTAGATAGGAGAACAGAGATGAGATTGATATCCTCTTCGACATGCTTCACTTCACTTCCTCCATGTTTTCCATCTTCTGTCACCAAAACCACTAAATCATCACCAAGTGCGTCCACTGTGTTACTTCAGTACATTTTAATTTCATTTATTCTACAACACATTGTCAATCACTGTCTAAAACAATTTTATGGGATGTCTATGCATTTGTAGCAAATCACAGTTTTATCTATCATACGCAATTTCTCATTTTTACAGTTCTTATTGCAATTGTTAGAAGGGTATGTACGAAAACGGAAGAAAATTGTATTTTTGTTTGATTTTTTTTGGACAAAAAATTGTACTTTGTTTTGAGTTATTTAATTTAAATATATATTATTTGATGAAAGATAACTGTGGTTTCTAAGTTTATAGTTCTTTGCTAGAGTTCAGCATGAGCATGAGTGAGGATCCGGTTCGTGAGTGGATTCTTTCAGAAGGGAAAGCTACAAAGATAACAAAAATTAGCCCTGTTGGTGGTGGCTGTATCAATCTTGCCAGTCGCTATGATACTGATGTCGGTTCCTTCTTTGTTAAAACAAACAGGTATAGCGGATGGGGGGATTGGAACTTCTATTTTTGATTTAGTGGTTGAGTTTATGAGTTTTGCCTTATGATTTAACTTTTGGTTATGAATGTGTTGTGTTGTTTCGATCATCTTGGATTGGAGCAAAAGCTTCATTCCTTTGCTTCTTATATATGACAAGTTCTATGTGGTTGAAAGTTGAAACTCTATATCAGGAGTATTGGACCATCCATGTTTGAAGCAGAGGCTCTTGGTTTAGGAGCTATGTATGAAACCGGGACTATCTGTGTACCTAAGCCGTATAAGGTGAGAATACTTAACATTTTTCTGTGACAGCTATAATTTAGTATTTAATATCTATATCATGCTGGAGCGAGCTTGAGTTGACTTGCTGCTAGGAGTTGTAGTTTGGACCGCTACCTACTGGTGGTTCTTTCATCATCATGGAATTCATACAATTTGGTGCATCTAGAGGCTTTCAGGTGAGAAACCTAGAAATTACTTCTGATTAGGAAAGTGTATGCTCCTTAATTTTCATTTGGTGATTCTCAGTCTGAACTAGGTAGGAAGCTTGCTGAAATGCATAAAGCTGGAAAGTCCAGTAAAGGCTATGGTTTCGATGTAGATAACACCATTGGCAGGTTTAATGCACCTTCTTCGTGAAAATTGTCATTGTTGTTGTAAATGTTACTGTTATCAGTTATCATCTTTTGTTTCTTCTAATTGATTGCTGAGAATGTAATGTATATTATGCTGTAGTACTCCACAAATTAATACCTGGTCATCAGATTGGGTTCAATTTTATGGAGAGCATAGATTGGGTTACCAGTTGAAGTTATTATTGGACCAATTCGGTGACAGAACCATTTACGAAAAAGGTCAATGTGTTCTGATACTACTATTCTTCCCATTAATTAATTCTAGCTTGTACATAACATTTTATCCTTGTGAGTCTGTTTAGACGAGTTTTTCCACAAGTTCTTATAGGATAGAAAGAGAAGAAGAAAAAAGTAAAATTGGCTTTTCTAAACTTAGTTTATGCAGAGATTATATATTGTTGTGGTAAAATCCATATTTGACATCTTCCAAGAATAGGTGGCTTTAAGAATCTCTATTATTATGAAAAGAACAAAAATTACGAAGAAGAATTCTCAGTGAATTCTTTATCTCTCTATGCTCTCTAAGGATTGTTTTTCTCTTCTCTCCTTGATTTGATTTGTTAGAATCCTAAGTATCTATTTTTATTAGAATACAAGTAAAATAAACCACTAGTTATGAACGATTCATATCAGCCAAACCATTAATTTAATGAATGGTAACTATTGACTATATATATATATATATAAATGGATTTAAGCCATACATTACAAATCTCCATCTTGGCTTGAATTCCATATGTCAAATAGCTTTCCTAGCTCCTCTATGTTGCTCCACCTACTTCTAATGTCAAGTTACATTTGTAACTCCAACTAAGTCCAAACAATGCTTGAACTTTAATGATGGAAGAGCTTTTGTAATCACATCTGCTAGATTATCAGAGAAGAGCTTTTTGTGATTCAGATTATGCTGATGATCTTGATCGTAGAAGGTCCTTGACAGCTTATATTTTCACACTTAGAGGTAGTGCTATTAGTTGGCGTGCAACTTTCCTTTAGTGACCATTTCCTGTTTTCACAATTCTTCTTGGAGTAACCGTTAGTACAAATGTCCTTGAGAGTCTAACTGGAAGTAAGAATGTAGTACCTTGAGGGAAGAAATTATTAAGGCATTCAAAACATTTAATAATTAATTTAATCTATAATCTAAACCTCGGGTGAGAAATGTATTTATGGCAGAAATATTACATGAGAAACTAAGTACAATCAAGCATTATTAGCTATGTCACTCAAACTTGCCATTTGTTCATGGTTTCTGTTCATTACAATTTTGATTCTTTACTAGTATTGTTGACATATAATGTTCTGTTTGTATTGGAACTCTCAAAATGACAACATACATATTGCTTGACTTGTTCTATAGGACAGAGACTAGTGAAAAGCATGGGACGCCTGTTTGCCAATGTGGAGATAGAACCATGCTTACTACATGGAGACCTCTGGAGTGGAAACATTAGTTCTAACAAAAATGGAGAACCTGTCATATTGGACCCTGCATGTTATTGTAAGTCAAGCATTTACAAAAGGTTTTGTATGGAAGCTCAAGTTTGGAACCAGATTAGAGGTTGAAATTCGTGTCAGGGATAATTTAACTCCCTAAAATACAGAAACAAAAGCCTTGTACCGTAGGAACACAAAAGCACAAAGGAAAAGTAAGAGGGTCTTGTTTGAATTCAGAAAATTGTGACTTTTGATATATGTGGCTCACAATACATACAATTGGCTGTCAAAGTAGTTGAAATAAATTTTAAATTGCTGAAACTTGAAGAGTAGACTTCTAAATGAGTTGTACTGCCATGTCTCTAGGTGAACTTTAATTTAATATTTTATTTAACACATTTTGGAAGACCTTATTGAGTTAAGGATGGAAAGTTGGAAGCAAAGCTCAATTAGGTTGCATCCCCAGAACTATTAAGTGCCAGCCAGGTCTTCTAAATTTGGCCATAGTGTGGCTAATGCAAACATGCAATGTAAGACTATAATAATCGTACGAGCTTTGAGAAAAAAGGAACTGAGAGTTGTGGCTATTGTTGTTTTGTTCTGCAGATGGACACAGTGAAGCAGAATTCGGTATGTCTTGGTGTGCTGGCTTTGGAGGCTCATTCTATGATTCTTATTTTAAGGTGATACTGTTTTCCGACATATGGTATAAAAGGTTCATAATAATATTACACCACATTTCTCACATTGTGGATTTCTTTCTTCTGTTTTTGTTGTTCGTTTCTATTGGAAAGTATGTAATTAGTGTCTGGTTCTTTTTAAATAGGCAGCCATAATCATATAATTATGGTCATCTCAATATTTGAGATTGTTGTAATTATTACATCGATTCTATATAGCAGAGCCTGTGTATTTCGAAAACTAGAATTTGTCACATGTCTCTTGACATGTCTGCCCAGTTGTCTCATTGTCTGCTGATGATTTTTTTTTTTTTTTTCTTTTTCTAGTAATTGTGTTTCCACTCGAGTTCCATGTGCCCACATTTGTGTCTGAAAGTTGACACTCTTACTACCTTAGTTGTGTATGTCACTAGTAAGTTCAATCAAAATATTATTCTTTGGTAAACTTCTTAAAATAACCAACCACAATGTGTGACCGTTTTTTGTTGATGTAAGATCAGATTATATTAAACAAAAGCTTCCAGCAATGTTTCTCAGGCCAACCAAATTGCGTTTTGTCAACAAACATCTATAAAAGTTAGTTATATTATATGGTTTTTTTGTGAATATGTATTTAGCTTCTGAATCAAACTAGTTTCTATCCGGATACAATTGCCATGTTTCAAAGAAACACCATCTTGCTTTTGGGTTGGCATGTGAAATGTTGGTTTCATGATCTTCCAAAAGCAACATTTTTCTGAAAACAATTTCACATGATCTCTGCAGGTGATGCCTAAACAACCAGGCTTTGAGGAGAGGAGAGACCTTTATATGCTGTATCATTATCTAAATCATTATAATCTCTTTGGTTCTGGATATCGATCATCTGCCATGTCTATAATCGATGATTATCTTAGACTTTTAAGTGCTTAGGATTAAGTGCATTATCCTCAAGGTTTGTATGAATGAGGTTGTACATTTGTCTACATTACATTTCCCCAATCACCTTATTCAATGAAATGGAGATATTCACCTATTATATATTCCATGTCTTTCTTTTATGCCCCTTGGTCCTTGACTTTGTATTATGCAGTTTTATATAATGCTGTGCAAGAGAGACTTAATTGTTTTTCGTCTCTAAATTATTATAATTTTTTTGTTTCACAAATGATGAAGTATTTAATGTCTGAAAATCATGTAAAACATCATTTCTAATAAATGACATGTAAGGTGTTTCATGTGAGAAACAAAGTTCTATGGACTATAATATAGCTTTTAATTGTTTGCTGAAAATGATATTTTATATGATTTTCATAAAATTAGAGATGAAATATCTTATAATTTAGTTTAGAAACAAAACATAATTTTTTATAATAGTTTTGGAAATAAAAAAAATATTTAATTCTTATTTTAATCAATAAGTAAATATTACGGGGAATACTTTGGACTATAATATTATATATTGAAATACAGTTCGGGAAAGGCTATTTTGGATTAATCAGTAAACTATCATGACGTAAGCAAAAAGTATAACCTTTCGGAAACAACATATTCGAAATCCAAATGGCAGAAGAGAATAGGGTCCTAATATTCTTAGTTAAAATCTGTTACACTAACTTGTTAAATTGTAAAATTATAAGTGTTTGATGAAATTGCCTCTTAAATTAGTTAATATATGTAAAGTAATACAAATAATATAGCTAAAAGATTATTTAATATCAATTTGAATTTTTTATAAAAGAATACTTTTGGGTAATTATACTTTTTAACTAATTTAGAACTCTTATAATATTTCAGTCAAAAAACATCGATTATTTTAACTAAATTTTAGTTTAGTTGTTTTTATATGCTGTACATTATGCCATGAATTAATTTTACATCTTAAAATATTTTCAACCAAATTAAACAATATTTCATCGGACTGATTAATATGGTAATTACCACTGCATAGTAATAAAATCATAATAAATTTAAAATAATAAAATAAATAATATAGACATCAACCTTCAAAATAAATACTGTAATATAAAACTAATATCTAAAAGTAGTAAAAGACAGAATGAAATAATAAAGTCCTATATGTGTAAAACAAAGTAAAATGTTTTTAGTAAACATTTAAAAATAAAAAATAAAATACAGATTAGGAACCCAAATCCTCAATTGAAATAGCATTTCACATGAATACTTCAATATAATAAAAACATGGTTGTTATTAAAGATAATTAATATGGTCAAGCAACTTTTCAATTAGTCATTAGTCAAGCCCCGAACACTAACAATATTCAATCGAGAATCAGATAAGACAAAAGTATAAATATAAAAGTACAAAAAAAAAAAAAGTCCACCAATCATTATGTGAACTCTATTTTCTCGAAGCTCTCCACAAAGTCATCCACAGCTCAAAGCAACAGCATCACTCAGCAATTCTCTACATAAGTCAACAAAAAGAAAAGGAAGGATAAGAATGGAGAATAGCCTAAATGATAACAGGAACAAGACAAAATGTAATATCATGAAGATGCATGCATTTTCGTACCAGGGATTATTATACATTGATAAGCAGGTATTTAAATCCTCATCACTAAACTTTTGAGTTCCATTTGGAGGATAAAGAATTTCATCTGCTTTAGCTTCAGAGATGTCATGTTCTTTTTCATCTGATGGTAGAAGAGGAACGGGAAGTGATGGAGAAAATTGGTGACTCATGTCATTGGACGATAGTGTACAAAAGTTCATTTCACTTTGTCCTGAAAAATCATCCACGCAATAGATGCATGTCTCCTTACTGAAAACTTTTCCATCAATAGCATTTTCATTGTTCATAAATTCACCAGAGTCAGGTGTGTAACGTGAAACACCATATGGTTCATTATGTAGATAAAATTGATTTTTTCCAAAAGCTGATGTGTGATCACTTGAATTTAAGAAATCAAGTAAAGGGTTGCGTAGAGAATGCTTATGCATGCAATTACAGATATGAATAGGATGGTTTTGCAATTCACCCCTTTTCCTGTTATCATTATTAGCCTGGAATAGATGTTGTGATCCCATATTCAAATTAGAAGAATGCATATTGTGGTGTTGTTGAATTGGATTAGCTTGTCTCAAGTATTGCTGAAATAGATAAATATACATATAGGTTATGATTCAAGTACAACATCATAATGCTCAATCAAGTGGAGACTAACTAGCAGTGTGTTGAAATAATTACTAGGGCTGCAGTCAGCTAAAACATATATGAATCTAAAACTATAAGTTGCAAATCTAGAAATAGAGTATGACAATTTAGAGAGAGAAAGAAAGAGAGTATGCTTCTGTCATTGAATCTTGAATGGTGAAAAAGGAAAGGAGAAAATGATGTCATCCAAAAGTCTCCCCTTCAAAAATTTGTATTAAAGAGAAAATGCTAAGAAACATGAGGGCCTTTCCTATTATATTTCCTTACTGTTGCAGATAATCTTGCAACCATAATCCCACCCAAAATTCTTTGAATACTTTGTAACTGACTTTATAACTTCCTCACGTCCTGAACACAATCAATATTGAAACAAAACTCCAAACTATAGTATTTAGCAGCTTTATAAAGCTAGGAAATGAAATATAACTGAAACCACATTGCCGACTTTTAATAAGCACAACTAACTTTCAAGTATAGTCTGCCTATTTGAAACACCTTGATGCAGCAGTAAGGTTTCCGTCATATGACTTGGTGATCATGGATTCAATAACAGAAATAAACTCTTCACTCACAGGCCATGCCATGGTATAAACCTGCATAAGTAAAAGGGAATTTATTGAAAAGAAAAGAACAAACCTGAAAATGACTTTGAATATTTTGTATTGTAAGTCCTGACATGTTCCTAAACTGGTTTCTTTGATCTGGAAGAGCTTCTCCTAAGAAAAACAGAAAGTGTTACCCTTATAGCTGGCAGCTACAGCAGAAATGACAAATAAATAAATAAACTAAGACCAAACTTACCACTGGTTCTGGCCAACTCAACACCTTCACTTCCAAAAAACTTCATATTTGAATCATAAGTCCGGTTGAGCCTTTTTCTACCCAACATTAATGATTCATTTTGTTTTCCCCCTATTTCATGTTTACGCTCTCCAATTATGACACTTTGAAGAGTCTGTTCTCCGGTATTTACAATAGTTTCCTGTGACTGACGCCTCCCAAAGCTCTCTACTTCTACCGTTGTTACTCTTCCATCTTCTATCTTCCACAATGCATATTTCCACAGATTGTTTAAATCCGAAATCTTAATTGGTTTTTCAAAACATAGTTTAGATCCAAACAGCTCTCCGAGAGTACCATTATTAGCCGTCATAACTACAGAAACAATAAACCGACAGTGTCAGTTAAAGATTGAAATCATGAATGACAATTGTGGTTACAAGTAAAACAAGCCAAAGATAATTTGAGAACTTAACGGAAATATGGCATGGTTGTTAATTCTCTTATTTTCTGAGACAGCACAACTATCCCCATGTCAGGTAAGTGAACCTCGACAAGGGCAAGGTTAAGCTCATTCCTCTTCTCCTTGACAATGGATAATGCCTCAGAAGCAAGTGAAGCAGTCACAACTAGTAGTACAAGAAAGTAGGAAATGTTAAGAAATAAACCAATCCAAAACAATAATTATATACTGTGAAGGTCATCAAGTTCATTAACTAGCGAGAAGAGAAAATAATACCCTCATAGTTTTGGCCTCAACTAATAAAATTAAAAACAACTATTATTGCTACACTACATTATGTAATCAAATCATATGATAATCTCCTAAGAGAAAGATCCATGTACGCACAATTTATATGCATAGTCAGGGCCAGAGTTAAGTTTCCTGGAATTTTTTTACTCACTTCATTTTGTATGTACTTTTATAAGCATTATTTTTTAGCTAAACTTTATTTATTGTGTGCCTACAATTGTAGTTGTGGATGTTAGAACCAAGTCATATTGGAGGATCTCTAATCCCTCAAACATTATAAGCTTTGATAACAAAACAGGAGGAAATGATTAACGAACAAGATATTCTGACCTAAGCAAGCGTATCTATATATATGTTATCTTATCAAGTATCATTTAAGCTATTTGATCTCCAACGAGGCTAAAAAAAAGCTGTCCAAAGTGCAATGCTTTCATGAGACAGGAACATGCATCCTATAGGAAAAACTAAAAGGATCCAAGAACTGTTTTTAAACTTGTGTCCAACGCGTTATCATGCAAATTACGTTATGACAACTTAGTATTATATGATATTACTAACATATAAAAGCAGCACAATGGATGTGAATGTAATACTAACAAACCACACTGGGTGTGAATGTAGTTCACCAAACAATGAACATTGTTGAGTGACAGCACAGAGATTATGAATGTGATTAGTTTATCGTCACTTGATTCACAACAAAAAATCATATTGGCTTTCAAAGATTAAGTCATCATCATTTGAGTCACTACAAATAATCATACTGACTTTCAAAGTTAATATATGACATTGCGGAACATCTGAAGTTGAGGTTGCAAAGATATTTCAATGCAATTAAACAGTATATAAGCCATGTATATATAAAAGAAAAATAACTTTTAGTTTTTAGAAATATGTGTTCACTACTATTTACCTTCATATCCTAGTGTTTGGAGCATTTTTGACACCGCTGCAAGACATCTCAGGTTGTTATCTAAAACTAAAACTTTCAAACCCAATACTGGACAATAGTATTTCCTTGAATCAGCTGAGTGGAACATATTTGAATCCATTTCTGAGAATATAAGACAATAGTATATCTGGGTCAAAAAAATCGAGTGAGAACAAGAAAGGAAATTTTACATTTATACACATCACATTAATCAACTATATCGTTTATAAAGCATTTCAGCAATAAGCTCTTAATTTTGTAACATTAACCAAGCTGTTTTCTCCTCCTAACAACAAAACATCCCTCACAACATTCTGAACTCTCTATCCAAACTCTAAGGGAGGGACAGGAAATAGTTGAAATCCCTGTAGCTGATGTGAGCATGGAGTATTTTTTGATTCAAAAAAAAAGAGGAGAATAGCAAGTGATTCTAGAAGACTTTCAAAAATGACACATGAATGAATTGAATACACATCAGAATAAGAGGGATCCAGAGACTGGAAGGATAAAACTATAATGTTGAGGATAACTCAAATATATTTGATTGGCCTACCAAAATTAAAACCCTTGATCTTGAACTTACAATTACATTATGAAGTAATATAACGAATTAAAAATAAGTATGATCTCCCTTACTGCACATTGCCTTTCAAGTTGTCATAGCACTAAAATTTTTTTGAACTAAAGCATAAACAGGCCAATCCTATGTAAACGACAAAAAGATCATACCAAAAATACCATGAATGAAAAAAGAAGAAAATTTTAATTCGCTTGTGGATCCAATTTTGAAACGAAACGAAACTTCTATGCATATAGATAACTTTATTCATGAAATTAGCATACATTCAAACCCCTTTTTTTATTAAAAGCAAGTATGCTATAGCATCACTATGCTATGTACTATCCTAACTAGGTTAGTACCCCAGATAACATCAATCAGCTGCAACATATTAGATTATTAGAAGGAAAGAAAACATATACAAGACATGGGTGGGGGAAACCAAACCCATCAACAAAAAGCAAAAACCTATAAAATAGTAAATGATATGTGTCCCTAGAAAAACCAATACTAAGAAAAGAAGGCAAGTAAGGCAGCACATCTATTACCCTCTCTCTATATATATAAACCTTCAACCCCATCTCCTTAAGCAGGCCCATACAATTTAACCACATATTCAAAAATAGGAATAATGGGAAACAATGTTGATCTCTCTTTTCCTTAAATTTTCATTAGTAGGAATATCGGCATGAATTAATCTCCATAAGATTGCTGATTTTGATGGGGAAATAAGGGGATTCCATATAAATTTATATATTTATGAATACTATATTATTTTTCCTTTTTTACTTTATTTTATTCTCTAAAGTACAGACTACTATTTTTAATGTGTTTATACGTTTATTATCTCTATATCACTGTTAATCAAATACTAGCTTTCCTGATAGGAATCATCATCTTCTAAATCCAAGTTTTCTTCTTTATCATTTTCACTACACTAATATTTGTAGATTTCATGTTGGGAAATTGAAATCCAAAAATTATACCCTCTCCCAAAAAGCCCAAAATGTACTATTAAAACGGTTGTTTTTTACAGAATCAACCCATGGTGTTGCTATCCTGTCTGCTCAGACCACTACTGTAAACCACTTCCCTATGGAATAGCATGCAGGGGTTATTCCACTCCACTATAGCTCGCTCTTTAAAATCCAATTTTGGATTAATGTATAGTTTATTTTATAATTACACATCGTGTTTTATATTAAAAAAACTTCATAAAAAATACATAAAATTAATAGTTAACATAGCATTTATTTAATCGAAACCATTTAGGCCTACATTGAACCGAATCATAATTGATTTGATTGATTGATACAATGAAAAATAAGAAAAAAAAAATATGGAAGTGGACAGAGTTGTTTTTCTTCTCCAAATTTATCCAAGCCAACTTACAAACAACACAAGGTTTAACATCATTAGACACTGTTTTGAAGAGATTCTCCAACCACATCATATCACTTTATGTCTCCCACAATATTCACAACACAACATAAATGCGACCACAAGCATAACATAAAATCTTGTTAACAACAATTGTCAAAGGGAACACCAAAAGAATTGAGAAACTAAAGTTTCACACCTTTATTTCATTTCATACAAATCAACTCAGATTACTTATAGTATCAAGGAACCTATTTTAATATTGATACTTAAAGACTATTTGGCTTTTCTTTTTTATAAATTAATGTTAGAAATAACTGTGTACCTTGACAGCTCAGATAAGTTGCCACCCAAGAGTATACCAATCATTTGTCATCACATGAAAAATATTATTAGAAAAAAAAAATACAAAAATGAGGAGACCAAACCAAACCTATGTACGTAAAAACAAAGGAAAACTTCCAATCAAAGAACTAAATAACTCTAATAGAGCATTTGGTTAGCAAAACATCTCATATTCTTGTTTTGATGTTCTAAAAATAGTTTTCAATTCAATATTTGTTTGGCTCATCACTCTTTTCTACCTCCCCCACCACTATCAAGCTTCTCTAGGGTCATTGCTTACTTCAAACCACCATCCTCATCAGATACCTCCCCAATGCAAAAAATGTGACTTGACACCAACTAGCCTTTAGAAAAGAGTTAATGGTTGTCTGGATGATGTCATAGTCACAAACATTGCCACCATGGCTTCCAAGCTAGTGACAGAACCATTAACAACTTTGGGGGGAGTGATGGTTTGTTAGGGATTTAGTTGTACTGATCAGGGGCTCTAATGGTTGCAATTGATGGGAACACACAAAGAAAATAGATAATGAAAAAAAATCCAAATTTTGGCATGTATTTTAAGACATTTTTAAGGAAACTGTTTTCTAATCTTTGATCAAACAATTTTCAACTTCTTTGGAAGTGAACACAGAAAATGCTTAAAGCAAAGAACTTCTTCTAAAGGTGTCTGAACAACACTCAAAAGAAAAATAAAGAAATTAGGTAACATACCCCAATTAGTTGCAACAAATTGCTACTAAAGTCTACTGAATTTGATAAATCTTGCAAGCTATTCAAATTTTGTGTTCAAGGAAAAGGGGCGATGCGGCGGATCTTATAAAGAGTCTTTAGGGTTTGTATCTTTTGTACTTACATTTAATACCTAAACATTTGTAATTTGATAAAGTGGAGTAAATAAATGCGCAATTGACTTTAACTGGTAAATACAAACAAACTTCAAATTCGTAACCGAAGGTATGAAATTCCCATTAAAATCATGAATTTTTAGCTAATTTTTGAATATAAATCATAAATGATATCATGATGTCAATTCAAAAGCAATAAATATAAATAATAAATGATATAAATATAGAGAGAGAACATGTTCCTAGCGTTTCACAATGATGCATGTCACTTGTTGGGGATCTCATATCGACTAGAGATATAACCAAAGTGTATTATATAAGAGAGTGCAAACTTACCTTCTAAGTTAGTTTTGTGGGTTTGAATTAGGCCTAAATCCACTTTCTAAAATGGTATCAAAGCCTATCTTGGTAGATTTGCCAAGTTTATCTTACACCTCCTACTATAATTTGGGGACAAGACTCTCCTTCATAAGACTAAATATGGTGAAACAGAATACAATGCATAAAAAGAGTGACCTTGTTAGGAAGGGAATATTGTTAAGAAGTGGGTTTTAAGTCTAACTCAATCTCACAAAATCGGTTTGTAAAGTGATGTCTAGTGGAACTAGACATTAATGGGTGGTCCGATTAGAGATGGAATGATATGCCCAATAAACACAAATCTCGCTAGGATAGGCTCTAACCCATGACTTTGATACCATGTTAAGAAGTGGACTTTAAATCTAACTCAACCTCACAAAACCAGCTTGTAAGATGAGGTTTACACACATATATATACTCTAAATTGATTTTATCTCTAATCGATGTGGGGCTTCCAAATATATCATTTAACACATGTCAATACCTGCTTCCATAATTTTTAACTTGAGAGATAGGAAACCCAATGATCAACCATCAGGCTAGCCAACACCTTCATGCACCGGGTTAAATTCATTGAGATCACTTTGTATGATGTGCCTCCTTCAAATTTTGAGAACCAGATCAAGGTCCAAATACATGGTGTAGCATCAGCATTGAAAAATATCACCTAAGGGAGAAACCAAATATCAAACATTTATGTATTGACTAATCACTTCTAATCTTCACCCAAATTGTTAGTAGAGGTTTGACCATAGGTGAAACCCCAAAACTCTTACCACTTCTTTGTTTAGACATATGTCATGCTTGAGATGAACCCAACCTCTTCAACTGAGGATTCCCAATTCTGTGGTAAGACCATGAAATTACAGAGTAAAATTATCAGATGAAACTGAAGCACTCATACTAAATTTTAGTTATTTTAAAGCCATTTCAAACCCTGCCAAATAGCTAAAAAAATAGGTTGAATGATTTGTTGACGGTGCAAACTTTCTTTGATCTGTTGGATTAGTTATCTATAGTTTGATCCAAACTGCTAAACTCCATGATCATTAGACATTGATACCAATGAAAGTTAGGGGTAGGACTAAACTTTGTTACACTTAAATCCCACTATTTTTTTGGCCCTTATCCAATAATATGGGTTAAGTTTTTCAATGAACAAACTTCTTATGGTTAAAAGTACTCAGTCAACAACAACATGAAATTTAAAGCTTAAGTTCTCAGATCTTATGTCAGGGCTATCATTACTTGTGGAAAACACTAAAATCTAAAATTTTGTAAAATTAATGTCATGCCAGTAACTCAATTGATGTTTCATGATTGGTTGAAAAATTAAAAAAACAACCTAGCAACCATGCAAAGTTTCAATATTAACACTAATATTTTGGTACAGATCTTAGCAGAACTAACACTAAAAGCAATAATTTGGTGAGAGTATCTTATCATCACTGTATGTTGTTGTTTACACCGTACAAATTCATCTAAATGCAATCCCCCGGTTCTGGCTTTATAAAAGATATACAGTATAATCTGGATATTAGTTTTAGATGGACAATATCAAGAACTTGAAGACTATAAATAACCGCAATTCCAGAAGAGAAAACTATATCCAAACCTGACTAAAAGATATATAGAGAGAAACTGACAAAATAATTGGATCTTGCTTCTGAAACTCATTTAGAGCAGGGTAATGAAACTTGGTATTTGATTAAATGTATTCACTAGCCTGTTCACTCTCACTTGTTAATGTTTCTCCTAAACTCCTAATGGTACTAGAAGATCCAAAGCACAACATGAGTTAGATAAAAGGAAACACTTCACACATTTTGAAAGGTTAGAGCTTGAGACTTTCCTTGTTTTCCATATCCTTATGAGGCCCACTGCCTTCGTTGTCAAAGTTCTTGGATAGTTCTCTTTTTTATTGACTGGCTTGGGTAGAATTTTGTCATGTTTATCTAGTTACTTCTTGTGTTGGTAATGCAGATTTTTCATTTTCTTGAGAAGCATACTTGGACTCTTTCTTATTTCCAAAAATCCTCCCTGTCCTGCAAATTTAAAGGACCAATAAAGACTCTTAGATTCAAACTTGCAACAACATAAAGAATAACAAAGAAAAATACAAGTAACTTTAATGTCGACAAACCTTTGACTAGCAGTAGAACAAATCTTAATCATCTTAACTTCTCTGTTTTTCTCTTCTTCTTCCTTCCATTATTTTCCCTTCAATATCATTTTATTAACTGCATCTCCAGAAAGACGTGAATACCATAGTTAACCAGATTTAGTTCACAGTCCTAGAGGACACATGTGATTCAAATTTTGTTGTTCACGAATCTATAATGCAACTCCTGTTCCCCTGAACTCAACTACTCGACCCAGAACATAATTATGGAAGCAAAATACGCTCAAATCATCCAAAGAAAATTTTCCAATTTAGAACAAAACAATTAACCAACACTCCTAGAACATGGAAGACCTGTTAAATGATTAAATTATTGTCCCCAAACTGAAAATACTTTTACAACCAATCCCCTGTACATTTTTTTTTCCAGCGGTCATAATTCAAACCCTTTTACCATCACTTCAAGATCTATTTTCTTATTCAATAAAAGTGGTAGAACAGACACCCTAAATACTATGGGTGTCAACGACATGCTCAGAGTGCCAGCAAAAGCCCTAACTAACTACAAGCTGTTGTATCCTGTTGCAGCCACCCAACAAGTCTCTAGGCGTCAAGAGATCACCTTCAAGAGGGTTGCTCACCAAGAGGGAAAAAGTGGGCAAGAGGGGATTCGAATCCACACCTTGGAAGGTGAGAGTTTGTTTGGGATCCTTATCGTTAATCACTTGCATGAACCCACTGCTGTCACCAACAAATCAAGTTGATTCATTAAACTAAGTTCTCCTCACTAAAATTTTAACAATTAAAGAAAGAAATGCTAATAAAAGAAGACTAAATAGGAAAGACTAAACTAAATACCTGTTCATGGCAAAGACAGAGACTTTGCGGTGGAACACAAGCACCCACAAGAGATACTTTGCGGTGGAACAGAAGATCCCAAAAGGAGTCCATTCAATGGCCCTCATCTTGTTGCTCACATTTTCTCTTGCCACTTTTCAGTATCAACATTGGTGGCATCCATGGTTTTACATAGCATGGTAAAAGCTTCTAAGACTGCACGCAAACTGCTATAGCATCAGCCACATTTTTCACAATGTCAAGGATCAACGATGGCTATTTACAACAGCCTATGGCAGTAACCCTTTGATCAATCTGAATCCAATGTTTGTGCCTTCTAAATTTGGATTATGTTATTCTACAGGGTAATATAAAATGAAATTAAAAAAAATAAGATATTCTTATTTTAAAGGTATAATATATGTTTCAGAAAAAATCCATCACATTAATAGAATATGAGATTGAAAGTGAAGGGATATTCTGAGATGTATACGAAGAGAATAGCGATGTAAGGGCAAACGTAGAAGAATTGAGTAATATGCATGTTTCAATTCAATCATATTTTATTTTAAATTATAAATTTACCACGGATTATTTGTAAGTTCTTTTGACTTTATATATATATATATATATATATATATATATATATATATATATATATATATATATATATATATAACTCACATATATCACTAATTTTCATTTAAAATATATATGTTATTGTTTGATGTTCAAATTTTTAAATTATTTTATTTATTTGTAAGATTCGATTTAGTATATTCACTTTTTTTTCTTTGTTTTAAAGGATTGATGGAGTATTCTTAATTTCAAATACTTTATTTTTAACTGGTCCTTTAGTCTTGTAGGTCTTTAAGATTGTTTATTTCTCGTATACCATTTAGGTTATATATGCAAAAGGTGTTCTCATTCTTAAGTCTCGAAGGATATGAAAGTAAAGGTATTAAATGCAATCATAGAAACAATCAGGATTTGGATCTCTTATTTATACAAATTTTAAAGGTTTTTTCTTATCAACGATTTAATTACGACTCAAATATTTCTTAAACATGATTACTTAATTTGTGCTAAACTATTTTTAGACTAATTGAACAACTATAATAGTTATATCGATGACGATTGATCGACCATCCTAACCACTAATGTGAGACGTTTAACGTTTCGGCTCTTGAACAGGTATGTCCTAGCTTCCTTGCTTTTAATTCCTACATGGTTACACTTGGGGATGGCAAAGAGTCGGGTCGGACACAGATAGTGCCTACCTGCAACCCGATCCACCGGATGAAATTGTACTCGCTACCTGATTTGCTACCCGCATGGATACCCATTTAACTTGCTACCCGCACGGATACCCGTTTAAAAATACCTGCGAGTATTTTAAAAATACTCGTTTATATATTTTTAAAATAAAATTTAAATAAAATTACAAAAAATAAATATATAATATAATATAAATTAAATTAAATATAAATTTAATTTTAATTTTAATTAAATTTAACCTAATAAAATATAATTATATTTTATTTTTAATTAAATTTAATTAAAAATATATATAAATTTTTTTTTGGGTAATGGGTACCCGCGGATCGGGTATCCGCATGTCAGGTACCCGCGGGTGAGATAATATACTACCCGTACCCGACCCGTTTAGAAGTGGGTATTAAAATACCCGCTACCCATTACCCGCGGGTAGTAAATATCCATTGATAGTAACTACCTGCCGCGAATTTTACCCGCGGATACCCATGCCCACGGATACTTTTGTCATCCCTAGTTACTATACCTGATGTGGTTGTTCGACACCTGATGAGTTATCCTTGTGACTTGGACCAATTGCCTAATCAATCTAAACTATATATTGGCCTCCCAAACTCAAGCATTTTCGAAAACTAAGTGAAGGAGTTTGTTTTACTCATTGTCGCTCGGTACTCTTGTTCTAGTGATTGGACTTCTCAAAATGGGTGATTTCAGTTCTAACACAAGACATTAAGCATAAGATCTTTCCAACCTTTGGATTGGATTAGATATGATGGTGTAGACTACGTAATTGTTGGCCGTCTGTTTTTATAAATAACATTAGGGTTGGCTTGTCATTTTCATCCTTTCTCTTTCACTGCCTACATACACCGAATGGTTTTTCTTTAAGGTAATAATGTTTACTGTTAGCATTTCTTCGTTCAGAGGATTTTTTGGTTAAGAGGATCGAGGGTACGCTGATAATGTCGGTTCGTCGTCATCATCACTTAAGTCGTCTGATAGCTTAGGGTCAGCCGAGCAAAGTGTGTTATTGATCAATACTAGCATGATAGATGTAAATATGGGGGTTAATAATGAGGGTGAGGCCCCTAAGGAGCCTACTCAGGATGCAATGGGTGAAGTCTAGATCGATGCGTCCAAGGAAAGGGATGAGTTGAACTTGCCTAAAATGTCAAGTTACGACTAGGTTTCTCATTAGGTCAATGAGTATGCCACATTGTTCTCGTGGGGGCATGACTTGGAAGATTTGACTAGACAAGCATACTTACACATTGATAACATTGATGACTATGTTGTGAATCTTCGAGTTTGTAAAGGGAATGAATATGTATTCCACGGTCAAGGGAGTTCCAAAATAGACTTCTTTTTTGTCCATGCTTGCTTCCTTATTGACCTGTTTCTAAGGATTCCCTTTGACGACTTCTAGGTGAGGGTATTACGAACATTGAATGTTCACTAGTAAAAAAAAGGGATTCTAACGCATCATTTATGCTTCAGTTTACCAAAAATTGAAGCATAAAATGGCGTGGTGGCCATAGATGGTCTACGGCCTCGGATCCCAGCTCAACCAAGGCCAAAGACCCCCTACGCCCACTAATATTCTCCCTGCCCTTTAACTCTTCAGTTGCCAACTTTTTGGGGAAAGGATATATGGCCTCGGTTCCGTACAAAACTGAGGCCAAAGACCTCTACGCCCACTGACATTCTTCCTGCCCTCTAACTCTTCAACTACCAACTTTTTGGGGAAAGGGTCTATGGGCTCGGTTCCCTACAGAATCGAGGCCATATACCTTCAGTGCCCACTGACATTCCCCCTCTGGAACTTGACATAATTTTTGTGCAGAGGCTATGGCCTCAATTGTTTGCAGAACCGAGGTTGTAGACCCCCTGTGCTCACTAACACTCTCACTGCCCTCGAACTGTTCAACTGCCAACTTTTTGGAGAAAGGGTCTATGGCCTTGGTTCCTTAGAGAACCGAGGCCATAGAGCCTGTTCTGACTCCCCTTTGACTTATTTTAAATATTTAATATATATTTTTGGGGTTTTGGCCTTGGTTTGGCGAGGAACTGATGCAAAAAACGTGAACAAAAATTGTAAAACTGTCATTTTGAATTAAATTCAAATTTTTTTAATGGCTTCATCGTTGTTGTCTCTTTTTTCACGCTCTCAGGTTCCTATTATTGTGTTTATTAATTTATTTTTGTTAATTGTTAATTTTTTGTATGTTGTATATATGTAATTATGTTTGATTGAATATTTGATGATAATTTGAATGCTTATTAATTGTATGATTGTATGATTGAATTGATTGTATGTTGAATATGTATAATTGTATGATTGTATGATTGCAATTTTGTAGAATATTTCAGAATATTTACGTATGGATTAAAATTAGATTAATTTACCACATATTAGTGTTGAGTACGAGAGATGGGTTGGGAAATTTATGCAATTTACGCAACGTAATGAGGGTAGAAGTGATGATGAAGTGAAGTTTAAATGTCCTTGTGTGAACTGTTTGAATGGGAAAAAGTTGAATGCAACCCAAATTAGGGAACATCTTATCTGTGATGGTTTCCTATGATGCTATACAACATGGATATGGCACGACGAAGAAATACACTTTTCAACTGTCTCCTAAACTGAAAATGTTATTGATTCCACCATGGAAGAAGATCGACCGAATGAAGAGAAATTATAGGACATGATCCACGATGTTGGCGCAGAAAATTTTGCCAAAGCTTATGTGTATGAGACGATGTCGACTGATGCGAAAACACCTTTGTATGTCAGTTCAACTAAGTTCACACGGTTGTCAACGGTGTTAAGGCTCATGAATTTGAAGGTAACCAATGGATGAACTAATAAGAATTTCACAGAATTGTTGACGTTGTTGAATGAAATGTTTCTAAATGGAAATACACTACCCACTCTTAATTATGATGCGAAGAAAATTTTTTGTTTGATGGTTATGGAGTATAAAAGGATACATGTTTGTCCCAATGACTTCATTTTATATAGGAAAGAGTTTGAATTTTTGAAAAAGTGTCAAAAATGTTGGTTATCACGATACAACTAAAAAAACAATAGTGAAGATAATGGTTAGATAGAAAAAATTGGATATGCTTTGAAAGTAGTTTGGTACCTTCCAATTGTGGCCAGACTTAGGCGTTTGTTTGCAAATCCAAAAGATGCTAAAAACCTTAGTGGCATGCATATGAGAGAAAAACTGACGGGCTGCTTCGTCATCCAGCTGATTCAAAGAAATTGAAAAATATTGATCAAATATTCCCCTAATTTGGTCAAGAATGTAGAAATCATAGGCTTGGTTTAGTCACTGATGGAATGAACTCATTTGGTAATTTAAGTACTGTTGGGGCAAATCGGCAATTTTACCGAGTCGCACAAGTAATATAAAATGGTAAGACCAAGTATCGTATCCCAGAGGACTCTCGGCGCTGAACAGTTGTGTGAAAACAAGATTAATTAAGACTTAAAAATAAAAAGAGATCATGGTTTGTATTGCAAAAAGGAATAAAATAAAGCAAAGTAAAATTGATCCGTGGCAAAAGAGCACAGAGATGAATGGAGGTTGATAATTATGAGATGGGTATGTTGTTGGGGTAGACTTCACCAAGTTTCCTCTCATGTATATAAGAATTCTTCTTTATTCATTAATGCCAACGTCCCTCACTAAAATACTTAAACCCGATCCCTCGGTAAATAAGCTTGTCCCTAGTTACCAGTTCATACGATTCCTAGTAGTCCTGGTAAAAAGATGTGAAGATCAAGAGGTTAAGACGACTAAGACTCATACCCTCATCCCTGAGCAATATAACCCTTAGGAGTAATTTAACAAGGACCTGAATTGAAAGGAACCTCCTAACACTCATTCAAATCACAGATCATGCTATTGTATAAGCAAACAATAAGAACAGATAAATTACTCTAACAATTAATGGAAAAAGCATATGAAATTAAGAATCAATTCAAATACATGAGAGTTTACAAGGTTACATCATTCCCCAACAACAAATAGAAATTAGTTCCCCATAGACATGGGGGAACCTATGAACTATGGAAGAAAGAAAGAAGAATGGAAGACTGAGAATTGGCTAGGAGTGTATTGTATTCTCTCTTCTACCAGGGATGAAAAACCTAGAGCCCCAGGGTCCTTTAAATAGTGCCAAAAGTGTCCCAAAGTGCGGCCCAACCCAAAAGAATCAAATCAAAGCAGAAACAGGGCCTGATCCACGTCAAATCACGCTCAAGCGTCGCAGGGAGCTCGCCTGGGTGTGAGTCAATGGTTCTGTAAGGCTTGGGCGCCAGTTTTCAACGCCTGGGCTACGAGCGTCCATCGCCCGGGCGTCGGGTCCGTCGCCCGGGTGACCAACGGTGATTTTCAGCTCGCTATTTTTGCGTTTCTGTCGCCTGGGCTTTGGGTTTTCTCCCTTCTTGATGCCTTTTTGACCCTTTTTGAGCTCCATCTTCATGGCTTTTCACTTCTTCTTCCATTATTGCTTCAATCTCTATCAAAACAAGGGGAAATTGTTATAAAACAGTTAAAATCAACCTCAATCTCTTATTCACACAATTTACTGAAAATATATGAGTTCAAGCAAGTTTCTAAGTCAAAAGGGTGCTTTTAGTATCAAAATCACATTGCAAATAACGATATTTTAATCTGTTATCAAGTACCAATCACAGTTGTTAGCTAGTTATATTGATAATTTATAATTTATCTCTTGCATTGTGCATGAAGAGGAAGTACATGATGTTATCTATGATTATATCTGGTCCAAAGCAGCCTGAAAATGACATAGATGTTTATCTAAGCCCACTAGTTGAAGACTTGAAGTTGTTATGGGTTGAAGGGGTTGAAATATTTGATGTCTTCGATTCTGAAACTCTTGTGATGCATGCAATGTTATTTTGCACCATTAATGACTTTCCAACTTACGGTAATTTGTCAAGATATAGTGTCAAGGGTCATAAAGCATGTCCTATATGTGAAGAAAACACTGCAAGACATCAATTGAAACACGAAAGCGTGTCTTTGTTATCTGAGATTTTTAAAATGTAATCATCCATATCGAAGGTTAAAAAAAGCATTCAATGGATATCAAGAGAGGGAGGAAGCATCAAATCCACTTACTAGCCTTCAAATTCTTGAAAACATTAATAAAATACATCATGTATTTAGGAAAACATCCAAGAAGTCATCTGTAACGACCCCTTGGAAGAAGAAATCAAAATTTTTTTTATCTTTCATACTGTTCAAAGTTAAATGTTAGACATTCAAAGTTAAACGTATAGACATTGCAAATGGTTTAAATTTTGATGTCGTATGTTGTACAGGTTATGAAATCAATAATTGCACATTCTATACGAAGACTTTGAATGATAAAAACACAGTAAAAAATAGTGTTGTCAGTCTAAAAGTTGATTCGCTCCAATTTTCCACATCAAAAGATCAAAATCTTGTACTTAGATCAATGAGATATTATGGTATAATAGAAGAGATATGGGAGGTTGATTACACTAAGTTTTGTGTTCCATTGTTCAAATGTAAGTGGTTTGACAATAAGAATGGTGTGAAAATAGATGAATCAGGTATGACACTATTTGATTTTTGAAAGGTGGGTTATTGAGACGAACCGTTTATCATGGTACATCAAGCATCTCAAGTTTTTTATGTCAAAGATCCTATGTCTGATCATTGGTATGTCGCTCTTCAAGACAAAAAACAAATTGAAGTTAACGAAGACAATATGATTAATATTCATATTGCTGACAACCATTCATTTGCAACAATGACAAATTTGGATGACCACCCTCTAGTTGACGATGTACATGCAATTCGGTTAAATCATAATAAGGGAATATGCATATTACCAATCTATATCTTTATTAATATTTCATATGACCCTTATTACATGTTTTGTTAAATTATATGATTACATAAGTCTTTTATTAATATTTCATGTTTTTATTTATTTTGATAGAGATATGACTGACCACCCACATTCATTAGGGGATAAGGCTCCCTCATCCAGACCTACTAGAGGAGCCACCAGGTTGAGACAACTGATGGTCAAAAGAAATAGTGGTGAAAGGACACTTGTGGATGTTAATGTGATCACTGGTGTGGCATCTGGCCCAAATGCAAATGTCTTCAAATCATACCTTGGAGTACTGGCATGTGGTAGGATATTTATTCTTACTCCATCTTTTGACCATGTGTCCGAGGTTGATCAGAACATTATATGGAATGATGTATTGGTAAGTTAATTAATATCATTTTATTTACACTTTGCTTATATTGATAATTTGTATTGATAAAACTTTATTCTGTTTATTGTAAATGACATTTGACATTCCAAATGTCGCAACATTTAGAAATAAGTGTTTATCATCTATTGCTAAAAAATAGTAAAGGGATTGACTTTAGAAAATGAAGCTACATAAACGAAAGTTTTACTATAATAAATAATTTTAATTTCACATAAAATAACCTTTAAACACTAAAAGAATTTTTATCACTAAATATCTTATTTTATTACTGATGATATTAGAGAAAACACAGTAATAAAAAAAATTTCAACCACAATTATTATATTTAACCCTTTTAACCCTTCAATATTTTCAAAAAGTAAACAAAACAATTATTTAGACCATATCTGTCAATTTTTCTAAGATGTCGAGATTTGCAAAAATAGCTTCGTCAACTTGGTAATCTGGAACATAGACATCGTCATTTTGCACATCAACTGGGTAGTCTAGAACATAGACGTCGCCATTTTGCATATGAACTTGATCATTTTGCACAACAACTTGGTAATCTAAAACATTGACATCGTCATTTTGCATATGAACTTGATCATGAGAAAGAAAAACATCCTCGTTGTCTAATGTTTGTGTGTCATAAAAACTTTTTCTTTTGCCTTTATTGAGTGCGCCAAATGTTTGTAGTAATTCTGTGCATGGCTAGAAACTTGTGTTGGAGTCCTGGTTTTCACCACATACCTTGAAATATTGGTACATTGTCCCTTTTTGTATATCTCGAGTCCTTTCAAGAACAACCTATTAGAAACAAAATCGTAACTAAGACTTGATTAAGCATTTGAGTAAAAAAAGAACAATGTACTTAATTATGTTCTTCTTTACTCCATCTCTTGTAACTATTAGTTTGAGTCAAAGGTGATGCTATAGATGAAGATGATGATGATGGAGGAAACTCATTGCTTTTAAACTGGTTGTTCATATCTTTCGACATTCTTTCTCAGAGCGGCTGCAACGAAATGGTTAGCGTGGAATAACAAGCCAAGAGGGGTTTTAATACAAACGTGTGCCTATTAATTTCTACTCAATTAAACTTACGAAGCAAATATTAATAACAAATAACAAGAGTAAGGTTGAGAGAAATTTGCACAGATGATTTTATCCTGGTTCTAATCTTACCAATCCTATGTCTAGTTGCCTATCTAAAAACAAGATAAACAGTTCACTAATCACAAAATAATTACAAATTACAATCACAAAGAAACAATTTGTAATAGTTTAGAAAACACTTCTCTTGATACCACAAGAGATGAACCTGCACCTCCTTTGAGTCTTCACAAAGGATGAAACACTTCCTCCGAATACTTCACGAAGGATGACTTCCTCTTCCCAAATACCTCCTTAGATGCACCAAGAATGAATCGGCTATTCCTCGTAGCAACACTTCACCAGCTTCACAGATGAGAGTTTCTCAAGCCGAACAAGAACACACAAGTCTCAATGATTTCTGAGTATTAAAGCATAAGAGAAGAGTTGATGTTGGAAGAAAATGAGAGCCTATTTATAGACTCAAGTAAAAACTCTTTCGTTCTTCGTTTCCAACCATTTAACGGTTTTTATCGATTAATATTCTAGTTAATCGATTAAAATAAGTACAACAGCTAGTTCCACGACTAGAAAACTCTAACGATCACCTTTAATCGATTAATTTGAGGATTAATCGATTAACTAATCGATTAATTTGAAGATTAATTGATTAACTAATCGATTAATTTGAAGATTAATCGATTAACTAACCGATTAATTTGAGGATTAATCGGTTAACTAATCAATTAAAAGGTATTTTAATCGATTATTACAGAGGCAGTTCGAGTTTTCAATTCTTACTTTGTTTAATCGATTAATACTAGGTTTAATTGATTAAAATAATGTGATTTTGACTCTGAACAACAATTTTGAAATTCGAAAGTATATAGAATCAAAATCACTAAGAGCCTAAGTTATAAATATTAAATTACAATTATTACAAATGCTTTTTATAACAATACAAGTCTTCAAAAAATCTTCTTGAATCTTGATATCTCTTTACTTCATTTGAACATCATCAAAACTTTATCTTCATTATTTTGCTAACATTTTTTCTTTCTTTCTTCTTTGAATCCTCTGTGTGATTGTTATTTTGAAATAATAAAGTACTTTATATATATATATATATATATATATATATATATATATATATATATATATATATATATATATATATATATATAATATCTATAGATAGATATATAATCTCCTAATAAACAACAAGCTATATTTTAAATAATCTATTTTGGTTGTATACGTGTTCTGTAGATATCACGTAAGATTTTTTTAAGAGAGTAATTTATCTTTTTAAGCGTAAAATAGTTGTGATAAGATATGCTATTTGATAGAGTTGTCAAAACGGGTAACCTGGCCCGACCCGGCTCGGCCCACCACGGGTTGGTCACTTAGTGAGTCAACCCAACCCGGCTCATTTATAAGCGAACCAGAAAAACTTGAACCTCGCCCGACCCACCACGGGTTGGTTGGTAAACGGATTAGCTCACTAACCCATTTAATTATGTTTTTTTTAAATAAAAAAAATACAAAATTTCTGTAATTTAAATTTAAACAAATTTCATTCCCAAAAAATTATGTTAAAGACAATTCAAAATAATAATAAAAAGTACAATATAATCCAAATTCAAAGATATAAAAAAGAATCACTACTCAACAACATCAACAAAAAATTAATAGTTTAATCTGTAACATAATTTTCCAAATTCAAAGATTAAAAAAGCAACTTGTTCAAATAATGTATGATCAAATTGTTTAAATAAAATGAACAAACTCTGATATAAGTATATCAGAACAGGAAAACAATCATTCCATGTCTTCAAATCCCCCACAACAAAAAACAAATTCGCAAACCCCTATTTTTTTCATTATAGGGTTTTTGAAAAAAGAAAGAAAGAGAAGTGTGAAAACAAAAATGTGGAGAAAAAAGAAGAAAAAAGGAAGGATGTTTTAGTTCTTCCTTGAAGAATTTCAGTGAAGTTAGAGTAAGAGCACTGTCAAATTAGAGCAAGTATCGTGAGAGTGATTTGTGAGAGCAGAGGTTACTTTTTTGGTATACACAATGAGTGAAGAGACTATTTTATTTTTTAGGGTTTCATAAATAAAATAAAATTAGGTCCGGCTCACCACGGGTTCAACCCGCATGAGCCGGGTCTAAATGAGTCGGTTGAAATCTGACCCGTATATAGGTGTGTTGTATTTTTCAAACCCAATCCGGCCCGAACCTGTGACGGACCGGGTTGACCCGCGGGTTGTGTCCCATTTTGACGGTTCTACTATTTGATTATAAAAACAAGTCTAAATTATAATAATTTATTAAAACATTTTGATCTTGGAATTTTAAAATTTTAATTTCTTGTTTGAAAAATTTATGCTACTAAATACATTATTAATATTTTTATGTTTTTAGATAGATAACATTGTTAACCACTTTTAAATATTTGCAATGTCTAACATTTTGTTTTTTTTTCTGACATACACGTTGAAGTAAGGATATATAAATTTAAATAGGTATAACTGAAAATTTTGTTTAAGATATTATTTTTTTTTACTATAATAAATAGTATTATGTGTTGATTGTTAATAAAATTACTAAGGTGAAGGAAGTAACTCAAATAAATTACATGACTAAACTTAAGTTTCACATAAAAATATATAAATCGATTTAAAGGAGAAAATTTATTTTCAAAATTAAATTATATATTAAAATAAAATTTTCGGTTAAATAATTTAAAATGTTAGTTCGTTGATTATTCGATTTAAATTTAATTGGGTACTTTATTTTTTTAATATTTTTCCATAATTTTGTAATGAGCTATAATATTTTTTTATCTTTTCCATAAAATTTTAAAGATAAAAAATAATAATAAAACTTAATTAAGATATTTTTAATTTATGTATTTTTATCTATATTTTTCATAACTGTTTAATTTTTTGTCATTTGAATGTGACTAGAGCCGTCAAAATGGGTCACAATCCGCGGGCCAACCCGGCCCGTCACGGGTTCGGGCCGGGTTGGGTTTGAAAAATACAACCCACCTATATGCAGGTCAGATTTCAACCCGACTCATTTAGACCCGGCTCATGCGGGTTGAACCCGTGGTGAGCCGGGTTGGCCCACCAACCCACCTACCTAATTTTATTTTTTTAATTTATTATTTTATTTATGAAATCCTAAAAAATAAAATACTCTCTTCACTCTCATATACCAAAAAAGTAACATCTGCTCTCACAAATCACTCTCACGGTACTTACTCTTATTTGACGGTGCTCTCACTCTCGCTTCACTAAAATTGTTCAAGGAGCAGGTAAAACACCCTTCCTTTTTTCTTCTTTTTTCTCCATATTTTTGTTTTCTCACTTCTCTTTCTTTCTTTTTTCAAAAACCTATAATGACAAAAATAGGGGTTTGCGAATTCTTTTTTTGTGGGAGATTTGAAGACATGGAATGATTTTTTTTTCCTGTTCTGACATGCTTGTATCAAAGTTTGTTCATTTTATTTAAAAACAATTTGAGTATACATTATTTGAACAAGCTGTTTTTAATATCTTTGAATTTGGAAAATTATGTTACAAATTAAACTATTAATTTTTTGTTGATGATGTTGAGTATTGGTTCTTTTTTGGTATCTTTGAATTTGGATTATATTGTACTTTTTATTATTATTTTGAATTGTCTTTAACATAATTTTTTTGGGAGTGAAATTTGTTTAAATTTAAATTACAGAATTTTTTTATTTTAAAAAAATGTAATTAAATGAGCTAGTGAGCCAACCCGTTTACCCACCAACCCGTGGTGGGTCGGGCCGGGTTCAAGTTTTTCTGGCTCGCCTATAAATGAGTCGGGTTGGGTTGGCTCACTAAGTGACCAACCCGTGGTGGGCCGGGTCGGGTCGGGCCAGGTTACCCGTTTTGACAGCTCTAAACGTGACAAATAATGAAAATAATAATCAAGAACTTAGGGTATAATTGCAAATAGGAAATGATTGATGGCATGCAGAGTTCTTACATTTAAAAAACAAAAAAACAAAATATAGGATAAGATAAAATAAACTAAACTAAACTAAAACAAGAGAAAATAAAATACAATAAAAAATGAAATAAACTAAAATAAATTAAAATAAAATAAAATAAGTTAAACTGAGAAAAAGTAGAACAAAAATAAATACGTATAAATAGATACGACTTTTCTCAAATTAATAGATATATTTTTTATAATTTTTTATTTTGCATTTTTTCTTGCTTAGACAAAATAAAATGTTGATAATATAATAATGATATAATAAATTAAAAAAATTATATAATAATTACTTATTATGCTTTATACTATATAAAATTAAAGAAATATAGAATAAAAAATTGAAAGGAAATATTTTTTTATTAAGAAATATTGTCATTTAAATATGAAAAGAAAATACATTTAGTGGTAATACATTGTTCCGATTTTATCCGCACATAAAGGTAAAAAGAAGGAGATTTGGAGCAAATTTAAAAAAGAATAACAATTGAATTTGAAGATAAGGATAGTCCATATTTGGCAAGAACATCAGCTGCAGAATTGGTCTCTCTATATACATGATTCCAAGTAATATAATGAACATTGACAACCATATGTATTATTGAAGAAACAAGAGCATAAAATTGATGAGCTTGTTGGATGACTCTCCGATTAATAAGTTGGATAGCTGATAGTGAATCACTTTCAATAATCAAGTTGCTATATCTCATTGATATGCCTATTTACATTCCAAGCTTGATCGCAAATAATTCAGCTTCTACTGATGAATCAACTCTTAACACACTAGAGAATGCAAAAAGAAATTCACCTTCAGAATCTCTAATAACACCTCCTGCAGTAGCCTTCTTTCCATTCCGGGTGTAAGCTCCATCACAATTAATTTTAACACATCCTTTTGGAGGTGGAGTCCACCAAACTAATCTTCTAAATTTGAATTGTCTCTCTGAAAGAAAAATGTTTTTTATCAATTGATAAATAAATTACAAAATATAACCATGTAAAAAGTCGAGTGAACATTTAAATTTTTAACATCTAATAAAAAGTAACAATAAAATAATAATGTTAATAACATGATAGTAATAATGATAACAACAATAATTAGTATTATTATAAGAATAAATAATTATAATAGAAGATAGATTTTTATATTGAAAAAAAATGACGAGATAAACATGCTCCTATGATATAAAACACTCCAAATTGATGTTTCACCATAATATGCTTTCATGTTTTTCTTCACTAAAAAAATGTCACCCTATTGAAGACATAATTAAGAATCACATTGAAAAACTTGCAAGTAACTTTACTACATTAATTTACAATTCTAAAACAATCTAAAACTTTTTTAGCCTCATTTTCTTATTATGTGCTATTACTATTATTGATAGAAAATAAAATTAATCACCATAATTTGTGAACAATATGACTTTTCTTTCTAATTCAAAACCAATACTCATTTAGAATAAAAGAATAAAGTAAGAAAATTTTATCATTATCAACATTTTAATGCAAAAGGATAAAAGAAATTCACCTTATCATTCTTAAAATTATTGTGTGTGTCAATACACCAATGTAAATTTGGACCCTGTGGACAATTACCATTATTCAACATTTACATGTAGTTTTATATTGTGAAATGAAATATAAGATGATAAAGAATTAGAGATATAAATAAAATAAAAGATAATAAGAAAAAAATAAAATCAAGATGTAATAATAAAAATAAAAGATAAAAATAAAATAAATTACAAAAGATAAAGATAAAAAATGAAATAAAGATAATCATAAACCATATTTAATTATTTTATCTTTGATTTAAAATAAACCATTAAAATTTCTTTATTTATTAACATGGATAAAAAAAATAACATTCTAAAAACAAAGTATTTGTGCAATATCAAGTACTCTCTAAATCCCAAACCCTAAACCCTTATAAAATTGGTTGTTCCTTTGTTGTACCGGCTAGCTGTAAATAATCATTATATTGATCTTGATTAGTGAAGATCGTTTATAAATTTAACTATTATCTAAAAAAATAAAAAGTTAATTTTATAAAAAGAGCGACTAGTATTGCGTACGATCTACACAAAAAATTAGGGTTTAAATCAATGTTTTAGGTTTGATCATTACGTTCATTGTAGACATTAATAAAATAACCAGTAATAATTAAGATCTTATATAATTTAGTGAGTATATTATAATATGTAAACAATAATTGAAAATATTATTAACAATAATAAAATTAATAAAATAACCAATAATAATAAAATAATAATTATGATATAATATATAAAATAAGATTGAAAAACATAGTTCACACTAAAAATTGAAAATAGTATGTATTTATATAAAATTTGACATTTAAAAGTGTATATATATAGTCAGTCAGAGAGAACGATCCAGTCACTAGAGGACTTGCTGAGGACGTGTATCCTAGATCACTTAGGAGTCTGGATGAGGTGTTACCATTGATGGAGTTCACTTACAACATCAACTACTAGGCTAGCATTGTTATGACACCATTTGAGGCACTATATGGGAGGCGCTGCAGAATACCATTGTGTTGGTTTCAAGATGGGGAAACAGTATTGACTGGACTAGAATTAATACAGCAGACCACAGGGAAGGTGAAACTTATTCAAGAAAGGATGAAGGCGTCTTAGAGTAGACAAAAGTCCTATGTTGATCGGAGGCGCAGACCCTTGGAGTTCGTAGTCGGGGATCATGTGTTCCTCCGAGTGACTCCTACTACTGGTGTAGGAAGAGTCATTCGTGCTAGAAAGCTGTCTCCTAAGTATCTTGGTTCTTACCAGATTTTACGGCGTATAGGATCGATAGCTTATGAGATAGCCATGCCACCCCGGCTGGCTAATCTTCATCCAGTCTTCCATGTCTCACAACTTAGAAAATATGTGCCAAATCCTTCCCATGTGTTATAAGTCGAAGATGTACATGTTCGAGAGGATCTATCAGTAGAGGTGCAACCTATCCGGATTGAGGGTAGCCAGAACAAGCAACTTAGAGGCAAAACCATTCGTCTGGTCAAGGTCGTCTGGGATAGTAGAACCGGCGACTCTACCTGAGAATTAGAGGAAGAAATGCGAGAGTCTTATCCCCATCTGTTTCCTGGTAAGTTTTATTTTCGAGGTCGAAAATTTTTCTTGATGGGGAGAATGTAAGGGCCTGAAAATGAAAGGCTATTGGGCCTTATTTATTGGCAGCCAGGCCTATAAGACTAAAGACACATGACCATAGAAAGGGCTTTTCTAAAAGTCTGGTTTATTGGCTTAGAAACCCTCATACTCTCTAAAACTAAGACCTTCCAATCCTCTGCCTTCTCTCTAACATTCTCACTCACTGAACCGTTCGATTCTTGATTAGGTGCTGCCAAGTTATTCCCGGCGTAGAGAGCTTCATTTTAAATCGATCATTTTCTTCAATCTGACCGGTAAGTCATTTCTCCCTGTTTCTCTATTCCTTTTGAAACTAGGGCATGCAAATTTACTGGTTGCATGCAGCTAGTAATTTTCCCCTTCAGTCTCTCCGTTTATTCTAACTCTAAGAGCTTATTCCTTCACCACTTCGGTGGTCTATAGGTCTTGTCGGGTTCCAAACTGTATAAAGTTGTTGTGAGGTGGTTCCCGTGAGCTAGGCAGTTTGTATTTGAGGTAAGGGAAATTAATTATGTTTCTATATGGTAGTTGTATGATGTTCCTGTTTGAAATCTAAACTGTTGTACTGTTTGCTCCATTCTATGTATGAGTAGGTTGAGTGGTATTAGCTGAAACTGTGAAATTGTGTAACTGTGATGTGCGAATTATGAACTGAATTGAATGAGTTATTGACTGTGATTAATTGTGTTGGAAAAGGTATTGGGGGAGGATTCCGAGTTATCGTTGTCATAGGTAATAATTGGGTGCACATGTACTGTTTTAGGTTACTACGAGAGGAAGTGAGGTATTGAAATTGGGCATTTGAGGTCTAGAGCACAATAGGACAGTTTGGAAAACTTTTATAAATCATTTGTAACTTTTTTTGGGCACTTTGTTGGTAGGATAGAGGAATCTTAAAAACCGGAGTTGGTACATCCCTGATCATAGAGTAGCCTTGGCCTGGTCTAGCAAGTTGTGACTAGTCATATGTACCAGCGCTTATGGTGAGTTTGATATGTCAAACATTTTATTCTTCCCCGATGACCAATTGGGTTAGTAAGATGGGGTTGGGAGTTAGAATTTCTATGGTGATGAGTAATTGGATAGAGAGTATAGCAGTTAGGAAAGATTCTAGGTTGTTTACGGGGAAGTGAGAGGGTGATTTTGAGCAATTGGGGTGTTGGGTGCTTTTGATCTGTATAGGTAGTTTAGATAAGTCAATTAAGACTTGTTAGGCACATAATATTGAACTAAAACATGCTAGAACTGGTAGAATAGAAATTGGGTCCTTGAGTCATGAAAGTTAGGAAATTAAAGATAAATCTATGTCTAAACAACTTTAGAATCACTGTATAATTGTTAAATCCATCTAGACAAGTTTAAATAGGTCCATATCATGAATTTGGGGTGTTAGAAGTTAGGTTGGAGGGTTGGAATTGGTTAAAGGGGTATGAGTTGCATGATTTTGCAGAACTGGCGTTTTGATCATGCAAACTCACTATGCGAATGGTCTCGCATAGCGAGTCGCTTCAGAGAGGAGCTATCTGTTTGGGGCCTCTCGCTGTTAGATTTTGTGCGCTATGCGAGAGCCCCAAAGTCTGATACCAGGGCGAATTAACTCACAAGGCGGGTATGTTGCGCTATGCGACTAAGACTGGCCTGGAGTCTTTGCTAGGTTAATTCGCAAGGCAAAACTGGGTATGCGCTTTGCTAAAAGCGCCAGTCTCGTTGTGCGAGTAGCATGCACTGTGCGAGAAGTGCGGAGTCTAGTTCACTCTCTTTTTCTTTGTTTAATGTGGTGTTTGGTTGAATGTTGATTGGTTTGTGAAGCATGTTTAAGAAGGTATTGTATTATATCCTGGATGATCCTTTTGGCCCGAAAGTGTATGATTTTAAAGTGAATGAAGTATGATATCAAGGTTGTGAGTACGTTTCAAAGTGTAGAATCTCTCGGTGAGATTCTTAGTGTTTAGAATGAAAGTAGGAGCTCAGTCTTCGGGATCTTCCTGACGCTCCAATGGTCTCGCTTCTCACGTAGAAAGGATTGAACCATGTAGCAAGAGGTCTTAGTCTTGGAGGCTTCCAGTATGCCTCAAGGCGCGGAACAAGCTAACCTCGTGAGTATGGTAGGGTAGGAAACCTAAGTATCATAAGCTACCACGGGTACATGACCCGCCATAGCTCGACTCTCATTCTAAAGTCCGGACGAGTCAAGTCTAAAAGATAACATGTTAGGATATGTGTTTTATCTCGCTTTGCTTGAGTTTACCCTTGTATGTTATATGTTGTTATATCAAATGCTTTTTATATAATTAGCTCACCCTTGCTTGTGTTGTTGTCTTGTTTGTGTGTGTTTTCTTTTACAATAATCATCCACTTGGATGTGAGTAAAAGAAAATGAGGTTTCTCTGGAGCATGAAGGAGTTGGAGATGCTGAAGCTTAATTCCCTAGGCCTTTTTGAAGAACTTTATAATGCTTAAAGTTTAAAATTCTACTACTCTTTTAAGGATTACTGTAATCCTAATACTCCATTGCATCTCTTAACTATTTTATTTTACTATATTATATCTGATGACATCATTATTATATATATGTGCATGTTATTTAATTGGGATGTGACATAAAACTTACAATAACATCGACATTTTGACTTTCTAAATGATTTTGGAATGCTTGCAACAGTAGAACAAACGGTTCCTAAAAAAAACACACATTTCAGATCAATTTTCTTTTGAAAACTGTTCTAGAAAATATTTATAAATTTAATTATGAATAAAAATCTACTAGAACTTTTTATTTATGTTTTTTTGCAAAATATTCTGCACAAAATATTTTTCACAAAAAATCTAAATATTTTTTACAGAAAATTTTGCAAGAAGTACTTGTAAATTTTATAATTTTATAGGAAATAATTATTTAGTTAATTAAAATTCTTAGAAAAGATAAAAGATTCTTTATATACAAAATTTTATTAATAAATTTGTAAGAAAAATTCTATAAAATATGAGAAATTGTAGAGTCTACTCAGAATATAAGTGGCCAAGTTTTTTATTTGCAAATGAAATGCTTCACAGCAAGATAGTAGATACTTCCTTCTAAAGGCAATGAGATATTTGTTATCTATTATTAATAGTGTATAATTTTGAAGAACAAAATAGTTGTAAAATAACCATCATTCAGATAAAGAAAATTAAATACCGTTTTATTTGAGATTAAACATATTACACCCAAACATATTAATTAGTAAATGCTGAATCCAACTATGCAGAATATAAATAATGAAACAAAATATAGAAAAATAAAAATATAAAAAGGTTTCTGCAATAGTAATCCTAGACTCTTAATCCAATTAACCTAAGCTACACATTGGTTTGAACAAGCTGGAACCATTGGCTTTGAGGATCATCAAGACATTCAGAATCATCTTTTATGCAGATACACTTTGAAGTCACAATGGTGGATGAGTTAGAATCCTTCTGCAAGCAAAGTTGTTCCTCCTGTTCATTCATACTTGCCAAGTGAAGTTTAGAAAGAGATTCAGATTTCCATGAACTGTTCTTCATTTCACAATCAGAAACTACAACTGGAAGCCCTTCACCAGTTGCTGTTAAGCATTTCTCAGTGCTATGTAAAAGCATTTTAGTCTCATCCTCTCCACGAACCCATCTGTGTTTGCTCTCACAGCTTCCAAGTTCAACTTCATTCCTGTCATTCACTTGAGCACATTGACCAGATAATGGGTGGTACAAGATATTTACAATGGGGGCCATGGAGTTAGGTTCTGCATCAAGAACAAGCAATGTCAACCTTTATGCACATATACTTCAAAGAACAGTAACTGATATAAATCATATCTTTTATTGGTGTTTAATCTAAGAGTGCATGATAACTGAACTCAAAAAGCTTACCGAGATTCTTCCTTTGCAAAAGCTGGAACTTGTCGGTGAAATTGGGATATCTAAGGTTATGCCATGTTGCATCCATTACACCAAATGACTCCTCAACTTGGACCTGGTCTTTCTTCAAATAGTAGGTACCTTGGAAAGCCCAAAATCCCCAGTCCATATCCTTTCCAAGAAGATATGTTTGAAGGCATGTCAAGAACCTGTTGTCTTCTACTGAAGAACCTTCCTCGTTGAATCCAAACTCTGTAAAAATCAAAGGAGCTGCATTCTCGCCAGTGGTAAGGAATCCAGCTCTGTAGTCTATCGCTTTAACGTTGTTGGCACATATCCTATTCAATGGTTGCTTTGTCCATATCTCTTTCAATTTGAGGGTTCCTATTCCAGACCATGAGTACAAATGTGTCTCAAACACCATTTTCTTACCCAAGTCTATCTTCAGTGGTCTTTTCCTTAAAAACTGCAACTCAGTGTCATAGTTCAAACCTGAGATAAGCACAAGCACATTTGGATTTGCCTTGTGAATAGCTACTGCTCCTTGGCTCATGTACCTGTACCAATCCTTCAAATTTTGGCGAGGGCCATGCAGCTCATTCCTCAAACTCATTGCCACAACCTGTTAGAAAACCGGAAGTAATATATAACAAGATCATCTTACTGTATTCAATTTTAGCCAAAGAGAGGATAAAAAAAGCGAAACTATTAACATAGCCTCTAAGATTATCTCTAAGTTCAATCCTGTCCAAGAAAACTATGAATTTAAGTCTATAAATATAAAAGTTACCTAGATCATTTTGGCAACAGGTACAGAAACTTTCTAACGCTAACAAATCACGTAAAGACTAAAATTTCTACTTCTTGTTGACAGGAGTTAAAACCAAAGAAATCTAAACAGGTTATGATCAAAGTTCATATATATAATTGAGCCAAAAAGGAAAAATACGTACAGCAGGGTTTTCATTGAAGTGTTCGGCAGCCAAAGTAAGGCCATGCACCCATTCCTGAGGATTGAAATGTCTGTCATGGAAGAAGCCATTCTCATCATCATCATTGCAGCACCACATTGGCTCACTCACATGGTTATCAAGCAACACTTTCACATTCTGAGCTCCAAGTTCTTGAACAACAGCATGGAACGTCTGAATGTGTGTCATGGACAACACAGAAGGGTTGTTCTTGGCAATGCCTTGGACCACTTCTGGTACATCCAAAGAGGCTAAATTGGCACTCACATTCTCATGAGCATAGCGTGTCCACATGTAGATTGCATAGGTGAGACGCACGCAGTTGAAGTTGTGCTTCACAAGCTCACCAACAATTTCCTTCAAGGGTCTTTTGTCAAGACCCTCAGGCATCATTGGTTGAAGGTGGCCAGCCCAATTGGCACACACCAACTTCACACGTTGTCCTGTGGCTTCATCTATGATCCATCTCTTCTGCGTTGATAAAGGGTATGCATTTGAATATGATGCAGAGATGAGTACAAGGAGGAGAAGAAAGACAAAACGTGAAGACATTTTCGCTTTCAATGGAAATAACTTTGATGTTGGAGAAGAAAGCGTGAGAATAAATATATAGAGTTTTCTGTTTAAGTTTAGCAACCACATTAACAAAAGTTTTGCTGTTAACATATATACCAATCTGTTTTCTGTTAAACTTTCATTATAAGTGATTAACTTTTTGTTTTTCTGTTATATTATCTCCATGTTGAAAGACAGACTTTTATCCTTTGTCTATGTCTTTAACTATTTCTAACGTTATATTTGGCATTTTAAGTTGTAGGTTTCAATTATTTTGATCATGTTAAAATAAATGTTTATCATTTTGTCTGTGGTCTCGGTTTAACCGCAACCCACCAATACCATAAGGTGAACGTAATTTTAAAAAAGAAAAAAAGGCTTTGGCATCATTCGAGCTCGAACTGCTGCCATAGACCCACGTTGTTACTTGAATGGAGACAATAATTCCTCCATTTTTTTTTTCTTTCTTACTATTTCGAGTGTAGGAAGCATAAACCTTGGGAATATTATCTCGGGTGGAATTGAGGTAAAAGTCCCTATCTTTTTACCTTGTCAATATAAGGCTCGGTTCGAATATCAAAAAGTACCGTAAAAAACAATAGCAGTTATTTCCCTTCTTCTCTAGTGGTTATCCCTACCTAATTTCATCCTAACACAGGTAGCCATTAGGCCTTCTAGGTCTTATGCATGAGATTAGGCATAACTGATGATTTCTTTATTTCTCCATCATTTTCACACCCATCTGAATGAAAAGAAAGAATGTTTGTCTTTGATAAGTGAATAAGAGAAATGACTCTTCTAGCAATTTACCACTTCATATAAGGGTTTGAATACGGGTTTCTTCAAGATTGCCATATAGGAAAGGGTTCAAAAGTATTTTTCTTTTTATGTCGACGATCAATCCAAGTTTTCCTTTTATTGGACTCTTTCTCTCAAATAATTGACTTCCTAGCGATTGACTTTGATGACGCTCGATGAGCGATCAACATTGGAAGTACTCGACCAAATCCCTCGACTATTGACTCGGGAACTCTTCAAGTATTACAGATCTCGTACCCTTTGCAACCTTGTGTTTGGGAGCATTTAGAGTCACTACCATAATTTATTATAAAAAATGAAAAATTATAAAAATAACTGCATGCTTTACAAAATTGAAATTTAGATTCAAGAATGTAGAAAAAATATTAATCGAATTTAGATAGTTACACACGTCTGTTTACTTTTATATCAAATTTGAACTGTTCTATGGTTAAATTCGTGGTTGCTTGCTAACTTATTCATCCCTATAATATTCATTGTGCATAAAATATATCATTGTCAAATAGGAAGTAAACTTCTAGTTAAAAAAAGTTTTCTTTTTATCAAATAAAAGAATGAAGCGTCATATGCTTCAACCCAATACATAAATGTCATAAGATAAAAAAAAAGATTTAAAAATACTTATTAAAATATAAACATTTGATAAAATTACCTTATAAAATAAGTGGTAAACATAAAATTCCGAATGAATACATATACCATGATGTGTAGCATAATTTTTTTATTTATGAATAATTGTGAAAAAGATCAAAACCAATGAAGAAGAGTACAAAAAGCATGCATTTGATGCAATGACAAAATAAGTCTTGGATGCATAGAGAATCGAACTTATATTATGGAAGGACTTAAAAATATCTAAACAAGTTAGCTTAATGTATTAATTAGTAATTAATGTGATAATTAATGAATATAATTAACATATTTCATAAAATGAGTTATTTATATTAATATGCATGGGCTGTGAAATAAGTGGACTTAGGCCACATATCCAATTACTTGTTAATTTCGAATTATCGTAATTGATTGAGAATAATGTTGTTAGCGTAGTATCATCTTGAATGAACGGGATCAAATACATGTCAGCTTAGTAGATCGACATGTACTTGGCCATGAATAACTTTTTTCCAAGTTTGAGGGTGACTTGGTCATATGTAGTAGACCAGCCCTTAGGCTTTAACATGGTACATGTTGAAGACTTGCAAAGAGCTTTGTGGTGTCAAGTATCGGTAATCAATCTTCAGTCCTTAGTTTGCTTATAATGATGTTGTTACTCGGTTGTTGTCTTATTTGTAAAGAAAATTTGTATTTATATGGCTATGTAGCTGATAACTCCTCAATTTTGCATTCTTTTATATGTTTAGGAGTCTAAGATAGTCCATTTTTGTTTCTAATTATTTAGAATTAGATTAAATTTAGGTTTTTCTATTAAATCTTTATATTTGTAGAATTTTAGTTAAAAATAAACTTTTAGGTGTATTTTTAGTAATTTTTAAAATAAATAACCAATTAATCTCTTCTAAAAATTTTAAATTAAAAATTTGTGTTCTTTAGTTTTTTAGATAGGCTTTATTTTTTTAATTGTTGATTAAGCCTTGTGCATAATGAATAAAAAATGTAGATTGGGCTTTTGCGTATGAAGTTGCATCTGTTTTCTGCAATTGGGCTTATGTGCTACTGATTTGGGCCCCTCTGTATTGGACTAAACTTGTAGCTAGATTATTGGGCCATTGGTTAGCAGAATTCTGATTTGGGCCTATTCTACATTAGCTGATAAAAAGAGACTTGTATATAGGACTGAGAGTGTTGAAAGCGGAGGGTGAGAGTCTCCACGAGAGACTTTGCGCAAGAAAGTAGTTAGGTTTTCATTTCGATTCGCTTTCGATTTGTTCTTCGATTTCTTTGGTAGTTAGATTTTCAAGCTTTCGTAGAGTAGAGCAACGCTGTTTTCCTTCGCTGGAGTACCTAGGGTGCTCACGTGGGTGACAGACCGTGTGCAGTTTGGTGATTCTAGTACCTTATTATAGTTCTTTCACTCATTGCAATAAAGATTTTGATTTTCTTTTGAGTTCTTGCTTGCAATTTTACATTCTCTGCTCTTTAACTTTGATTTCTTGTGCAACTTATATTTTCTAGTACTTGTTCTTGCATTGTATGATCTGAATTTACAATTCCTTGGTTCTTTTTTCATCATAACTCTTGTTTGCTTTAATGTTTTTGAGTTGTTCTATTCTATATTACTTTCTTTCCTTATGAGTTTCTACGTTTTCCAGCATTTATTTCTTGCAAATTTACTTTCTGAACTTGTGTTTCATTTCTTGTAGTTATAGTTGTTAGTTCCTTGAAGGATTTTTCATCTTATTGTGTTTTACTTTCTTATCTTGCATGTGTTATTATTTTTTTAGCACTTAATTCTTGTCACTTTACCTTCTGAAAATGTATTTTAATTTCTCATGTTCAATTTGTACCTTGTTCTGTTTTGCATGCTTAAAATTAGATTAGGAAGATGTCCATATTGCTTCAATACTCTCTTTAGAATGTAAAAGATGATGTTTTGTGAATTTGTTATGTTTGAGTAGTCTATAGGTATTAGTATAGTGTCAAATCTAGATTTATTGTTTACTCTATTTTCTGATTTGTTTCAATCTTAGGTGTTTAAGTAGGCTTCTCGTTTATGATTTTAGCTATGTTATGTGGTTTCATATATATTTTTTTACCCCTTTCCATTCACAATAGCTATTCTTGCTTTACAATGTATTCTTCTATTGCTCTAAATTGTTTTCTGCATTATTAGAAGTCTGATTTTAGGTTTTGAATTGTAAAAGTAATGATGTTCATTAGCCTAGTTTTTGTTAATTGAATTAGTTTACCATTTAGGATATGTGTCATGCATTGCATTTTCATTTCTTTTCATTCAATCATTAGTTTTAGTAAATACATGCATTATTAGTTAGTTTTATATTTTTTCCCCACCTAGTTTAGATAATAAGTAGTAAATAAATAAAGACTTCCACTTAACTCTCTAAACTTGAATTTAGTTGAGTCGATAGATTAAACCCTAGGTTGCCCTATATTACATTAGTGGGGAAATTTAGGTCTGTTGGCTTTTATGCGACTAAAAATCTCTTTCAACAGTAGCCCTATGGATATAGTAGTCTCAACCTCGAGAAGTGTAACGATGAATAGGTTGTAATGATGAAGTATCATATTTAACATGGTATAGGGAAGATGAAGAAGGTGAGACTGTTGCGTTGCATAGGAAACAAGGCAATGGGAAGGGACAAAGTCACAACCTTTGGTCTTTAAGTCTGGAGAGATCTAATGGTTGAGGAGAAGGGGTAAGAAGGTGAAAGGTCACATGTATATACTAGGAGACTCATTTGCCTCAATCAAGTACTAAGTTCTTAAAAATTTGCTTTGTTGTTGATATCATTGTGAGAGAAGTTTGTCTTAAAAGTGTCAACTATCAAAAGATTTGTCAAGCAATGGGTCAAATATGGGTTCCAGGAAGGAGTAAGGTAATAGTAATAATAATGAGACCTTGATGTCCTTTGATACATTGTCATCTAGGGTTATGAGGGTGGTAATGGAGACAATTATTGAGAATAACTAGGATCTTACCGAAGAGCATGCCAAGAGAAGGTTACCTTATAAGGAGGGGTATGAGTGGGTGGACCCCTTGGTAAAGAAACATTTTTCAAAATTTAGGTGGTTAAGGATTTTAAACTTTTGGTTGAATAATGTGTGTGTGTGTATGAATGGAAGGTGTCCTAAGATGTAGTATCTTTGAGGAAGGTGAGTGTTGTAGATAATGTTTGTCATGACCGAGTGGAGTATGAGGAGGAGTTTTTCTATGTGTGTGTGTTTATTCCTACAACTCCATATACGAATACCATTTGACGAGTTCACAATGGGTGTCCTCTGTCTATTATACGTTGCATCAACACAACTTTATCCAAATAATTGTGGTTGTCTTCAGGCATTTATATTAGTATGTCAAGGGCGTGTAGATTAGTATGTTGGGCCTTTTATCTATCGTCGTCCTTTTAGTGTTTCCTCATTTTTATCTTACCCGACTAAAAGATATGATTGCTTGGTTGTCATTGGTGAGTAGGTTGAGCTCTTGCATGTTTGATGCGTACTCCCGATTGTTTAAGAAATTTAAGAATGATCTTTTTTTTAGGGTGGTAGTAAATTTGTCTAGCCGATCATACTTTTATCATGAAGACGGCAAGCCAAAGTTTCCATTCTACTAGACAAGAAATCCTTTGAGGTATAAGGAGTGTCCAAAAGACACTTTTTCTGAGAAGGATAGAAGGATTATTGGAATCCTAGAGAAGCTTCCTCACAAATTACCTATAAAAAACATTGTTAGGGTTTATTTTGTCCAATCAACTAGTTATTAAGCTTCATGGTAAGTATAGAGTAGTAGCCTGTAATTTGAATATTTTTTAGCTAATATGAAAATTTTGTGATGATTACAAGTTACATGATCCAACGCTTCACCAAGATAGGGATTGATAAGGATATGGTCCGCAGACAAAGGAACCAACTAGTCAAGGAGGCGAAGAAGGCTAGAGAGACTTTGGTTCCTAACTTAAAAGGCCCGGTAGTGGACACACATTAGCCCAAGAGCAACACCAAGAGGGTTGTACCCCCAAACAACATGGTGTCGACAAGGATAGGAGAAAACTAAAGGTTGAGCTTCTTGGCCAAGCTAGTAGTTCCGGTTCCGAGAGCAAGGCTTTCGACTTGGGTGGTTTGAAGAGCTCTGTCACTGTCATGCGCAAAGGCATGAAAATAGGTTTAAAGGAGAATGAGCTAAAGATTATGGAGGAGACTGAGTTGGTCATCCTTATACGTGCACTTTTAGAATTCCATAGTCGATCTTTGGTGCTCTACTGTAAGGTAGCTAATTTGCTACAAAAGAAGATGGTCAATGGAAAGAATACAAAAAATGTTGAGGAGTTGGCTAGTATGAAGAAGAAATATGATGATGATAAGCATGCATGGGCCGAGGAGAAGTGTCAGAGCGGCTGCAGCGGAATGGTTAACGTGGAATAACAAACCAAGAGGGGTTTTAATATAAACGTGTGCCTTTTAAATTTCTTCTCAATTAAACTTACTACACAAATAATAAAGATAAATAACAAGAGTAAAGTTGAAAGAAATTTGCACAGATGAATTTTATACTGCTTTGGATCTTACCAATCCTACATCCAGTCGCTTATCTCAAATCAAGATAAACAATTCACTAAGTACAAAACAATTACAAATTACATTCACAAAGAAACAATTTAGAAACCACCTCTCTTGATACCACAAGAGATGAACTTGCACCTCCTTTGAATCTTCACAAAGGATGAAACACTTCCTTTGAATACTTCACGAAGGATGATCCTCTTCCAAACACCTCCTCAGACGCACCAAGGATGAACCAACTATTCCTCTATCACCATAGCAGCAATTCACCAGCTCCACAGACAAGAGTTTCCTTAGCTGAGCAAAAGCACACAATTCTGAAAGAGTTCTGAGTATTTGAGCACAAGGGAAGAGTTACTGATGATGGATAAAGAGATCCTATTTATAGACTCAAGCAAATACTCTTCCATTCTTCGTTTCTGGCCATTTAATGCTTTTAATAGATTAATATTATTGTTAATTGATTAAAATGAGTACAACGGCTAGCTTTCAAATGTTGGAAAACTCCAACGGTCACTTTTAATCGATTATTCTTAGGATTAATTGATTAACTAATCGATTAAAATGTGCACCTTGAGTTTTCTGCACAACTTTTGATGGCAACCCCTTTAGGGACTTCCCATCCAAAGAAGTACCAACTAAAGCTAAGACTAAAGAAAGGGAAGTAGAATAAAGATTTCAAAAACTCTTTCCTTATCTAAAGTCTTAGAAAGATTCTCCTTAATCTAAATATCTTTTATCTTGATTTTGTAGATCACCAAATAAGGGAAGGAACCATGCTTCTACACGTGAGGAATTACAAAGTAAGGAAGCAAGTAGGAATGCATGTTGCAGCCAGCCATGAAGCACATTTTCCATATTTCCCATGTGGAAAACAGCCAGCATGTAGCTTCTTCCTTTGAAGCATGTTTTCAACATTTTCCAAGAGAACCATGCAAACCAGTCGTAGCTTCCCTTCCTTGAAGCACATGCTCCATGCATTCCAAGTGAAACATGTCAAGCTTCCTCTGCACACTTAGTTTCTAGCACGTTTTGTAATAAACACTTTGTAGCTTGCATTGCACGGATTATAGTTCTTCTTCCCCTATAAAAGAAGAACTCCACCATTTGTAAAAAGTGACTTGAGTTTAGAAATGAAATGTTGCTGAAATTTCCAGTCATTCTCTCAAGTTCAAAACCTTGAGCTTCTTTAGCTAGCTCTCCCTCTAGCTCCTTTCCCTTTTGGAAAGCTTTCTAAGTTAGAACTTTACACCATACCATATCAAATCACGTTCAAACATTCCATCGAACACCTGATATGCATCCGAACTTCATTCATCCTTTCATTATCCGTTGCGTAATTCTATCTTTGAGGAGCACTTTGCTGTGATAAGTGGAGTTGCTTCCATCATTTGGTATCAGAGCCAGTCGTCCCGACTGTGCTTCAATGAGCTAAGTTGCTCTTTCATTCATTTTCAGTTTTGTTCGTATTGTGTTGTTCTCTGCCAACTGTTTGATTTTTCTTTTCTATTTCATTTCGTGTTTGAGTGGATAATTGACTTTGTTCACTTGTTCCTCAGTATTCTTTAATCATTTTAATCGGTGCATCTTCTTTAAATTTTTTTCCATTCAGCTTAATCATCATTCCAGTTATGTCTTCAGTCATGTGCATTATTGCAGTGTTATTCTGTCATTAGTGTTTTGATTTTGTTCCAGCCTTTCCTTTCTGTTTTTCTTTGCAAAAATCTATGTGTTGATGCATTTGTAGCAATATATCAGTCCATCAGAGGCAATGAGGCAACGTCTAGCCTTGGTGATATAAGCTAAAGCATCCAAAAATTGTTTCTGTTTTCACAATTCTGCACCTAATTTCCAAATCTGGTGCAAGTCATATAAGCCGTTTCAGACCAGATTTATTAGTTCTAAAACTTGAGACAAGTTTGTGTGATGATTTTATACACATTTCAAGAGTTAGCAATATGTGTTATACACTGAATTCCAAAAAGAGTGGTTGAGTTGTTAAAAAATTGGTTTTCCTGAAACTGTTCTGTTTTGTTCAAAGTGTATGCATCGTGCTTACTGTTTTGATGTGTTCTTAGGTACTTAAATTCTCCTAGTTGATATTTTGCAACTAGATCTAGTGCTTAGGACCTGTCTTACACGTTTCTTGAACCATCCAACATTGAGTCACATGAATTTCCAATTCTGCTGCAGTTTTGCTTTACCTAGCTTGGGAACTAAAAGTGGATAAAATAAATCCTTGGTTTTATAGAGAGAGTGAATCTTATGTCCTTAGCATTTATCTCTCTAAGTTAGAAGGGCCTGCAAGAGAGTGGTGGGATGAAAGACAATATTATGTTAGGAAAGGTAGAAAGTCCCCCATTCGGGATTGGTATGAATTAAAATCTTGCATGAGAAGAAAGTTTGTGCCTTCAAGCATTAAAAGAAACCTAGAATTAATTAGAGATTGCATTGAAGATGGAAAAATGTTTCTTGAGAGGTTAAGGGATCATGGGTTTCCAATTCTTTACTTCTTTTCCAATCATTCTTAACTCTTCCTCTTTAAATTTCTCTTTCAAACCAATTGTCATCCCATACTCAATGAAAACTTTTTCAAAATATGGCAATTCAATTCTTGAGTTATTGTTATCATTAAGAAGACAAGTAACTCAAGACAAAATTGAATTTGGACTTCTACAATTTTCAAAGATGACAAATCAAAATATTAGGAGTCCTTATTCTCTTGTTTTTGTAGAAGGATTCTCCTTTGGATCAATACTAATTGCAGATATATTTGATGCGTATTACAGATTCGTGTTTAATCCAGCAGGAAGACAAGTGGATCTAAAAGAATAAGGCCACTCCAAGATGGCCATGCTCCCAAGACTATGTGGAGCTTCTTCATAAGGCGGTTGCCAGATTTTAGGACAAATCTTTTTTTAAGAGGGAGGGTATGATGGAACTGCCTGATACAATCCTCTTTTTCTTATTTTACATTTCATTGTATTTGTAGCTTAGCTTGCAAGGAGCATGGGTCATTATAAATACCCAGCTCCTCTATTCTATTGTCACTTTTGAAAACATATTACTTCTAGTTCGGGTATTACAATTTTCAATATTAATCTCTTTATATAGTCTAATAACACATAACCTAATAATATATATATATATATATATATATATATATATATATATATATATATATATATATATACTTTTTAAATATAGAAGTCATTGAAAATAAAGAAGATAAATCTATGTTAAAAATGACTTAAACCACACAAAACATTAAGATATATATGAACCACAAGGGTTATATGTCTTGTATACACATGTACATCATGAGCTCCAGCGTTTCTTGCACCATGTCACACATAAAAGTGATCATAACAAAGTAAACCAAATAAAAATGCTAATAGCTTTTTATATCATTATATAACGTAAAATCATAATATTTAAACAAAAATGTCAATCCACACATTACATTACGCATATAATATTCATTCTCAATTAATACATCTTATAATTATAACATAGTTTATGCTAGACTCAATTCCATAATATTTATGTTTTAGTTGAATACTTGTGAATAATACTTATGAAGTCATGTACCTATTATGTAACTATAAAATATAATGTTACAATCCACCCAAATTTACCAAGTCTATATTCCTTATGACAAGGCTAATTCACTTATAACATTGCCAAAAGAGAAGTCCCTCGTCCCAAATCTCAGTATACGAACCTCCTTTAACTTTCACCATCTAAAGTTCATTCTCCATGATTATGTGAATTTAGTAGAATTAGGATGACTTTACAATATGAACCATACTTAATGCATAAAACTAAACTAATTAATGTCATTCCTCCTTAGGAAAGACCATATCAATATAATGCACACAATATCTCTATACCAATAATTTGTTTCAATATACTTTCAACCTCTTAAAACTATAACCATTCTATAACATTGGTAATCCATATCAAAATTTTCAAATTGCAAACCTACTTCTTATTAAGCAATCACGAACTTGTTTAGCAAAATCACTTGCTTGCTTAACGAGTTACCACTAGAGATGTATTCACTTAGTGAATAGGTGACTCACTTAGTGAATCAAGCACTGGAACTAAAAACATACAAATTCACCCAAGAAGTCAAGCACTAGAACAAAAACCATACAAATTGATCTAGGGAGTTAAGCACTACAACAAAAAACATACAAATTTGCTCAACTAAGTTAGACTCACTCAACGACCAAACCTCCTTTGTCTCTCTATCATTTTTGAAACTCGATCTTGCTCAACGACTTATCCAATCGCCTAATGACTCAAGCTCTAGGAGCTTGTTTAAATCAAGCTTTTTCAACGAGCTCTAACTGACCCGATGAATGAAAGGTCCTAATGCTCCTTGTAATCCTATTTTTAATGTTCGCTTAGCGAAGGTTTGGCTCGCCCAATAAGTCTGCATAAAACAATTTATAACACAATAATTAAATCAAACAATTTACAATCGAACACTCCAACCATTGTTTCAAACATCAAAATATACAAAGGTAAATAAGATAAATCAAATTGTAAATATTATTAGCTTCTCTTACTTGAAGTAGAAAACCTTTCAACTCAAAGTTGCTTCTTAGAGTCCTATTCCTCATAGGATAATCTAACTATACAATTAAAATCTTAATGAGAAATCTAATCATATCCCTTGATTACATACAAACAAAGTTTACTTTGAGCTATTTTGAGTTGTATTTGTTTGATAATCTAACTATAAAATTAAAACCTTAATCAGAAATCTAATCATATTCCTTGATTACATACAAACAAAGTTTACTTTGAGCTATTTTGAGTTGTATTTGTTTGATAATTTAACTATAAAATTAAAACCTTAATCAGAAATCTAATCATATTCCTTGATTACATACAAACAAAGTTTACTTTGAGCTATTTTGAGTTGTATTTGTTGAATCATAGACAACATGCAACTCAAAAGGCTTATTGATCTAAAATATGAAAGAAAAATGAATTTAGATCTTCAAAGAATAAAAAAGAAGATTAGAATTTTAGAAAAAAGATAAAATAAATTATAGATAGAAATTCTAGAAATGATAGTTTTAATAAAATAAAATTCAATTAATATACATTTTATTTATATTCTTAACCTTTTATTAATAAAATGACCGAATATCATATTTAAAAATCAGAACTACTTTAAAAGACATTTTTTAGTTCCTAATTTAAACTTTATGCATTATATAAATATTAGAAAACCAAAAAATTACATATGAAGTTGTGTTTTTTTTATAGAATTTGATTTTTGAGTTAAAAATTTGTGTAGTGTATTATCATCCGGTCAGCCAAGGATCGCGATCGACCATCCAACAAGAAAATAAAGTATCAGTTCAAAACCATTATTAATTGATAATTGATTTGAACAATAACAGTTATTTATGAGTAGTTAATGAGAATAATAATCATTTAATAAATATAATAGAAAAAAAGTTATCACAGCTTTGGAGTACCTGATTAGCATATGATGTTTCCCAAATATAAAACATTTTATAAAACTGCTTCGATTAAGAGATCTACTCCTAGAATTAGAGTTACAAAACCACCATGTAAAACCCAAAGTGAAACCAACTAAATGGATTTAGATCTAAATGATCTCTTTGAAAAATAGGCTTTTTATAGACATGATGGATTAATTTGATCCACATAGCCAACCAACCACAATAACAGAGAAAAAGCTTCTTATTTGTTGTAATTACTATGTATAAGAAGTCTTTGAAAAGCTTAACATAAGCCGAAATTTAACAACATGAATATTTTTCCATCATCCACAACTTACCGACAAGGCAATCTTATAGTCATATTTGTCAACTCTTGCCTTGGTCAACCAAAAATCTAGAAAAGGTACTAATAATAGTAGTGATGCAGCCTATGCAGGTGTTGTATGTGCCAATAGGTTGAAAGAGCTTAGAGAATACTTCCTTTGAAGATAATGAACATAGTGCATATAAAAAGTTTAAGAATTCATCAGTACTAGGTACAAATTAATAAAATACAAATTAAATTAAGAAGGTATAGTGAGATCGGTCTGAAATAAGTTGTGCATGCATCTCAGAGAAATAGCATATATTTGTGAGATTAAAGTGCGACATAAATTTGGAAGCTAATAAATGGCACATACAGAAATGTCATACGTACATATTGTTGCATAGAAGTGCTCCACACTACAATGAAGGCAACAATGAATCCTCTAGCGTTAACACTCACATTAGTAACAGTGTAAACAGTAACACCCAAAAGAACAACACCTATACTTCGTAAAAAAAAAAAATTGTCCTTTTTAACCAAAATCTTTCGTTAGGAAAGATTCTAGCTTCAATGATTAATGTATTTCTTCTTTATTCCTTTAGTGGAGATTTGCATTTTTGTCATTTGGTAGTCTGGAGTATCTTCAAGATTCAGATATTATTTCCACTCAATTTCAAGTATGACAATCACTAGTGCATAAAGAGCTTTAGATGTCTGTTATTTTGGGCTTTTAACGTCAGATCCTGAACCGACATCTTTGTGGGTGACGTTAATGGGACGTCAGACCTTATAGGTCAGACGTCTAAAATGTAACTGTATTTGATAGGATTTTTCTCCATTTGAGGCCTCTCGAGTTGCTCCTGGCTCATGGTGATTGGAGTTTACAACTTTATATTTTAGTTGAAGAGAATGGATTGTAGTTTTTTTTTTTGTATTGGATGGTTTTAATAATATAGTGGAGGGAATTGGAAGAGTGCAAAATGCAAGAAATCACCATCAAAAAACGCTGTCCAAGGACACAAACAAAACTGTAAAAAACTCAACAAACATATATTTTAATCAGTTCAAATGAAAGATAATTAATCAAAGAGTAATGTAATCTATATATAAAACTAAATACAGCTAATCAACACATAAAATTAAAATAATAAAAACACAGTATAATTTTGAGTGTGAAACAATGAGAGTGAGAGTTGTAAAGGAAACAAAAGGACGATAAGATGAACAAGAATAAAAGTGAAGAAAGAATTATTTGAAAGTTAGAAAAAACGAAAAAAAGAAAAGTGTGAGTGATCTAAGCAAATGTATTAAAAAATATTTTAGAAGATATTACGTTGACTAATAAGGAAACTTTTAAAAAATTGACATCTAAGACAGCTTTTTTAAATAATAATAATAATAATAATGATAGCAATATATTTATAAATAATAATACTAATAATAATAATAATAATAATAATAAATTGTCAGGAGAGTAACACTTCATATTATATTATTTATGGGCCAAAAAGCCCACAGAATAAAACCCAACATAATTAGTTTAATTTCTTTCCAAAGTCCCACTTTTTCTTTCACGTCCCTCAAATTTTCTGTTAATTTTTATTCTCATATTTAGTGCCTTCGTGCATCATTATGCAAAAATTTAGTTTCTGGGAGTGATTTTTTTATTTAGATTATTATTGATGACTTTATTATTATAAATTATAGTAGTTCCATAATAGATAAAATAAAATAGACAAAATGTATATATTTGGTATAAAAAGAAGTCAAATACTGTGAATCAATGTTTGCTTCTTTTTTCTTCTTCTTTTTATACTTATATTTTGGAGTTTCTCCTTTTTAATTTTGCAAATTACCATATAAGGACAAAACAATGAAGCTCGTAGGAAATAAAGTTGAAGAACATTGTTCCTCGAAAATATTTTATTTTATTTTTGTCTGTCGGTGGATAGTAGTGCAACACTTTTTGACTGTTTCTTTTTAAGAAAAAAAAAACAAAATTTTGTTAAGAAAATATTTTTTAGTTTTATAGTGAACATAAAACCTTTAGAACATTTATGGTTTCGTGGCTTTTAATTATTTATATTTTTAATATTATAAATAGTATAAATATATTTTATCATCTTTTTTAGATATTTATTTAGAGTTATATTTTCTTTCATTGAAAGCTTTAAAATATAATGCTATAGTGTGACTTTTAAGTAACATTTTTATTTAAATGTTTTATTTTTCTTTCAAGTAAACCAAACAGTCATAACATAGTTGTGTTGTCCTTGCTTGTATAGAAAAGAAGGGCAGAGCCACAACTCACCACACATCCAGTATTTAATTTGCATAAAAATTCGTTCAAAATCATTAAATAAATACAATAGAGAATATATTTTTATGAAAGATATTAGTATAATTTCTTCATACAATTTGTATTTAGTACAAAGGGGAATTTAAAAACTCAAGTTATTTGTTTGAGGTTTTTCTATTGATCAAAGCTTGAGGCTTGCATCCATGTTAAAACCCATAATCTGGGAAAAGGGAGAATTTTAGGGGATGATATGGGTTTGGGGAAAACAATGCAGGTAAGAAAATGAATAATAGAACCTTAAGAAATTGTATTTTCAATAGATGATATATGATTGCTAATACTGGATAGTTTTTTCAGATATGTGGCTTTCTAGCCATGTTGTTTCATTCTTGTTTAATAAGAAGAGTATTGGTTGCAGCTCCAAAAACATTATTGTCTCCATTGGATCAAAGAATTCTCAACTGAACCGTGGGTTTATCCAAGACAAGAGAATGAGGCTGCGTGACTTCATTCATCTAAGTGGTTTATCTATAACATGTAATGTTGAAACTTTTCTATTTTTTCCTTTTCGGTAGATATTTGGAACTTCTACAAAACTTAGAGATTATAAACTTTAGTATATACTTTTGATTTTTTCTTGTTTTTAAATTAAACTTGAGATTTCTTCAAATTAAATTCTTGGGACTAAACACTGAAAGGATAAGAAATATATAATGTTTTTGCGTGTAACACAAAAACTAAGTTTAAGGTGTTCTAGAATATGGATTGGCTTCACACATACAACTTGACACTCATAATAGATGGACAACTAGATAGCATAGCAGTCATAGAAACTCGACATCTTAACATATAGCTCGACAAATATTATAGGAGTTCAGCTGGTAGTATGACAAGTCGATGAGGAAGCTCGACTAACATTATAACCAACCTGATAAATAGTATGGAAGCTCGACAAGAAGCATGAAGCTTGGCTGATAGTATAACCAACCTAGTAGACAACATGAAAACTCGACAAGCAACATGAGAACTCAATAAACAGGGTCCAAAACATATAGCCCAAAATGTAAAAGAAAAACCTATACAATTCTATATAATTTATATATTTAAAAACAATCAAACTGGTTCTATCCATAGACTCGTGTTGTAAGGTCTTAGGATGATTATCATCATAATGTTTGAATTCTTAACCATGTTAAACCTGTTAAACCTATTAACGAATATTATCTTTAAATTATTTGTTTCAATGATTGATTCTTAGATATTATATAAATTCTTTGCAATACAGTAACATTGTGAACTTTTGTGATAAATTTCAATATCCAGGATTGTATAAACATTACATAAAACAATTATTGTCATCAAAGCTAATAAATAAATTACCTACATCTATAAGTAAATTATCTACATAGATATTACCTACGAATTTATTTGTATGTAATTACTTACAAATAAATCCATAGATAAATTATCTATAAACAAATCCATAAATAATATTAACGAAAATTAATTTACCTATAAATTTTTCTCCATAATCTATAGATAAAATTGTTTTACTTTTAAATTTTGACTTATTTACGAATTTTTGTAATGGGTAAAATAATTTTCTTGAAGTATCAATTCTATTCATAATCTTCTTAAATATATGATATTTCCAACTATCTACAAAATATAAACTAAACATCTATCTTTTTCAAATTATTAAATAAAAATCCTAATTCTCTAAAAAATAATAAATAAAATAAAAATAAATATAAAAAATTAAAAGTAAAAACATGATAATGTCAATTATCACTTATTCACATTTAAGAGTCCTTTAAGCCTTCCAGTCCCTAAACCTAGGGTTGCCTTTTTATATATACCCTCAAAGGTGTTACATCATATATCTCTATGACAAAAAAATATAATAACTATAAGATACTATATCTTTTAAATCATAAGAATTTATTAATAAATTAAAAACTTCGGACCCAATAACTTCTGTATATCTTCAAAATTTTCCCAGTCCAAAATATGTATCACATGTGTTTGGATTGGTTCATAAGCAATTTATCTATATTTGAATTCGAGTTTAAGTTTCAGATTGAATCCATGAAGTCTGGAATCTTACAATAACCAATGTAACATGTGTTATAATTATCATTGGCTTGTAAAGGACACATTTCTCGTCACTGTTGGACATAACTAGTGTACTAATTCTTGAATTTACATTGGTCTAACAACTAACGTAAAAAGTGACAAACTTATTATACCAATGTCATCAGCGTCATATTTAAAACTAACATAAATCACAATAAATAATTAAGTTAAATATTTTATAGTATTTTTTTTTTCTTTTTATCACAAGTTTTTATGAATGTTTTTTAATTCTTCAATTTTACATCAAATCACTTCTGTGATTATCACAACCGTCTACACATTATAAATTACAAGAGTGTTCCAAGTACTTAAATCCAATTAACAATTATCTAATTGGAATGAAATCAAAAACCAATCTTATGGCTATTTTTTTTACAATTTTTATATAAATTACAAGGGTGTCCAAGTACTTAAACCCAATTAACTTGTCCAAGATGTTGGAAATGAAATCAAAATAGCCAATCTTATATGGTTATTTTATACTTTACTCATTATTAATTTTGTTTACAATTTCTATTTCGTGAGTAAGATCATTTGTACTTTCTCGTCTATAGATTTAGATTAGAGTTCTCACTTATGATTAGTATTAAATCTAAGTATGAGTATGAGTTTTATGTTAGGTATAGAAATGAAAAATTGAACAATATACACAAAAGAAAAAAAAAACTCACAAGCTCGTTACTTTAAAGTTTTTAATTAAAAATAATATAAAAAAATTTCTACATGACTCATTATAATTGAATCTATTTATCCTATTTTCATTTTCTTTTTTTATCAAAAAGCATGTTTTAGCACTAGAGAACAAAAATGTATTTCCAACAAGAATATCTTGATAAAATAATTCATTAAATGATGGGAGTAACTTAGAACAAGAGCATGAGCATAACAATTTCCCAATAATAATAAAAAAATGGTTATTAACCCCTTCAACCTAAACATTAAACCAAAACCCAAGAATAATAAAAAGGAAAGTAAGTCACGTTTTAATCAAGTTAACTTTTGTTAAAATAATTCAGACTACCAAACAATTAAAAATACAAACAAAAGCTATATTGTTTGGGAAATGTGGAATCAATAAATAATCATACCAGAAGCCATATATATATAAATTTTGCTACAGTTTTATACAAAGGTTTAGAAGCATATGAGAAATGTGATGAAGTGCTAGGTATATTATTAAAGTAAGATCCTTGCATGGTCTTGTTCCAAAGCAAATCCCATATATGAACAAAAAAGTACAAAATATGAGTCCCTATTAATATACTGTCGTCTAGACAACGGCATAGTAGATGAACTCATGACTAGGTGTTTCTCTAAATTGCTGCATGTGCTCCTCTTACCATCACACAGTTGCACATTCATTCCAGTCAACCAGTCTTGTTGTCTACCTCAACATTATTAATAACAAATAAACTTTTTTTTAGGATAATATATTTTGATAAATTCTTTTAACAATTTTTTAACAACACATGTCATCATTTTATTAATCTATTTAAATTTACATTTAAAAAAATATTTAAAATAGATCAATTACAAACTATTAAATAAGCGTTGTCAAAAAATTATTAAAAAAAATTGTTAAAAGAATATTTTCCTTTTCTCTATACTTACCTTCTTCTGGTTTTTCTCTTTCAAACATAAATGACCTAAATGCTGTTTCATTACACTCTTTTAAGTTCAATTTTGCAGAGATAAAAAAAGTCACTGGACAGAAAATCTTACTATAAGTAATCCATCATATTCTCACCATTGACAAAGGTACCTATAATATACTTAAAAAAGAAGATTAAAACGAAAACCAAGTTGTCTAAAATTACTGAAAGACATGCTTCAAGCTCCAAAAGACTCTTCCAACCTTATCCTCGTTGTCACTATCTCACTCCTGTCATAAAATATTGCCCACCAATTCTTCATCCACTCTTTTGTCTCTTTCCCTTTATTCATAAAATACCCTTTTATTTGTCTTTCATGGTTATATATTATATTGCTTTCCTTTTTCTTTTGTCTCACTTATGCATATAGTTTTCAAATGAACAATTTATAATTTATGCATATTCATATATGAAGAAGTTCAACCAATAATCGTACACACATAAATGCAAATAATATGCTTTCATTTCAATATTGCCCAACAACCAACCACTATAGTTAGTTCCTGATCACTGCTACTTCACAGTCACTTCCAAATGCTTCAAGTGAATATATATATATATATATATATATATATATATATATATATATATATATATATATATATATATATAAATCTATATTATTATGATTATAGGACAAGATATATACTGAGAACTGAAGTTTAAAACTAACTCAACATCTATAAGACTAAATATCAGTAAATAATCTGATAATAAACCTAAGAATAAATGTTTCGATGACATAATAGATTTATCAAAGATGGTAAGATAAATTTAAATTTATAATTTTAATAAATTTTAAATTTAACTTAACCTAGTTAAAAAGTACTGAAAAGAATAAGAATATGTATGATATGATTATAGAGATCTCGACCTAGAACCTACCTCTCTCCTTCTTCTCACACTCTCTCTCATTTTATATAAACTATTCTTATTCCACTCTTCAATTAACCACCGACCCCATTATTTCCATTTCTTCGTTCTCTGCTCAGTTTCTTCATTGTTTCATTATCACTGCTACAGATTATTGCATTCATTCACTTTTGAAAATGAGCACACAGGTGCAGCAGCTAAGAAGGTTCAACTCAATGGAACGCAGGCCGAGGATGCTGAAGGACTTCCTCAGCGACAACCTAAACTCTTGTTCCTCAAGCGGTTTCAAATCACTTCCAAGAAAACCAACAAGCATGCACACCCTCATAGAAATGGAACTCAAATCATCTTCATCACCACCATCAAACTCACCCTTCCAGACACTCATGAACACCATAAGAAGCATCTCTTTCTTCACCTCCGTGAGAAAATCACCCTCCGTGCTTTCCCTTCCCAGAAGCCTCTCTCGCAAACTCTCATCGTCAAGGAGAAGAACAACAACAAGAAGCAGAAGCCAAGGATGCAACGATATCAGCATCACAACCGTGAAGATCAAGGACATCATGCGGTGGAAATCGTTCAGGGACATCGTCGAACCTCCCCCACCACCTTTGGATTTCATGGTGGACCCCACTGCCACAACCACCACCGCCACCTGGAGTATCAGCACTGGCTCTAGTTGGAGTGATAGCGACTTTTTAACCTCTTCTTGGGAAGATCCACAAAACGACAGCGTTGAAGCTGGTAAAAAATTTTCGTTTTCACCCCTCGTTGTCGGCAAGGACCCCATAGCCACGGTAAGCAATAATTTTCTGTCACAATATTCGTTCATCGATGTTTGGTTGTCTTTTCTTTTGTTTTTTTTTTTTTTTTTAACTTTCATTTTGAATATTTCCCTTTTTAATCTTACAAATAAGGACAAAAAAAAATGAAGCTTGTAGGAAGTAAAGTTGAAGAACATTGTTCCTCGACAGTATCTTATTTTATTTTATTTTTGTCTGTCGGTGGACGGTAGTTCACTGAGGTTTTTATAAATTTCTGGTTAAGATAATATTTTTCAGTTTACTTCTCTCATATTTTAATATATATGGTTTTTATAATTATGTATTTGTATTTTTTCTTCTTTATTTTTCAAATGCTAGTTATATATACATAATAAATAGAAAATAGTATTACATGGATGAACATATCATCATAATCTAAATTACTGAATGTCTACACATATAACATGTTGTTGAGTGTTAGAAACTCTACTTCATGTGAAAACCATGGATATAGGTAGTGATAGCAGACTATCTAATATTTTCTTTTGTCAAATGGGGTTATTAGTTAGAGGGGCTAATCACACTTAATTTACTTCTAATGCTAATTTTCATTCAAATTGTTCATTGGGATGGCATTTTTTTACTGATATAAATATGTAATCTTGATAGGAAGCTTTAACTTGCCAAGAAGAACAAAACAGTCCAGTTTCTGTTCTTCAGGTTGGAGAAGATGAATTTTCACCTTTTGATCAAAGCCTTGCCAATATTCAAAGTAAGTTCCTTCTTTCACTTCAATTGTCTCTTTTAAGTCCTACATGCATGCTTCCTCTCTGCATAAGAAATGGTGCTAATAATCTTTTCACTTTTGAGTGCAGGGAGAAAGCAGAAGTTCATAGAAACAGTTCAGAAATTGGAGAGTCTTGCAAAACTTGACCTTGTAGACTTAGATCAATGCCTCTCATTGGATGAAAATTCTCTCTATGATGAAGAGTACGAAAATGATGATGATGATGATGATGATGACATTAGAGAAGAAGGTTGGAGTGAGGAAAAGGCAGAGCAACTGCTACATTGTGTTAAAGCAAGATGTTCGGCAGATGGTTGTAAAGACCATTTGGATACACTTCTGTTGGATTTTTTCAGTGAAGAACTGAGTGGAAATAGAAAGCAGTATAATGAAGAGGAGTTAAAAACTTTGAGAATAGCTGAGGATTGGATAAATGGATCATTTGCTTTTGATGCAGGGCTTGCTGATAAACAAGCTTACATCAAGGACATGGAAAAGAGAGATCAGTGGAATAGGTTTAAGGAAGAGCAAGAAAAACTAGCTTTTGAAATTGAGAAAGCTATATTTCATAGTTTGGTTGCTGATCTTGTTGACTCAGAAGGTTAATAGCTTCTCCTTTTGGAGTTCAACCCTATGATACTTCTTCAAGCAGCCTATAAATATCTTTTTCACTTCAGAAAGAGTAGTTTAGAATGTAAATTTCACTTTCAGAATAAAAAAGGTGTGGACCAAGATATTTATGAGGAGCAGAAAGTTAGATTCTAAGCCAAGTTTTGTAAGAACTCTGAGCCTTTAGCTGCTACACTGGCCTACTTGTCCTGATCTTGAGCCTATATCAGAATATGGACCTATGTCAGACAAGCCACAAAAGGAATCATAGTTACCAAATGCAGGGAGTGCCTTAATTTGTGGTAACAAAAAGAAAAAAGTTCAGAGTTTAGTTAGTATTGGAAACTCTGTTGAAGAGGTAATAGTTTCTGGTGTGAATAGATAAATGGGTTATGGCTTAGATTTTGGACATTGGCATGTAGCATAGTAATTAGTGAATTTCAAGGCATAACTCATGCCTACTTTTGTTAAGATACAGGTAATTAGGAAGTTTATTTATTGATGGTTGGTTGTTCTACATATGTAAATTTTAGAAGACTCTACAGAAGGCTTCTCTCTCCCTCTCTCTATATAATTTGTAAAACTTATTTAATGTTATTATATGACAATTGTTGCAAATATATTAAAGATTGTATACATGATTTCTTTTCTTGTTTTATTTTTCAAACCTTTAGTTTAGCCAAAAGGCATATGTTTTGACAAAAGATATTGGTATATTATTATTTATTTGTAAATGTTATCTCACTAATATGCACTTCTAGTCAATTTAGAATTTCTTTTCTAAGAATCTTACTATTTGTATAGTCTCGAAAGACTTCTACAACGAAATGTTCACGGACAAGTAAAAACTTTTGTAATGATGAAGGGGTTTCACATTATATAACTTACATTAATATCTCTCAAATTCTATCCATGATAACTTACTCTTAAATAAATCTCACTGGAGTCTTAAAAACTCAAAGTGACACAAATTTTCTTATAAAAAGGTTACAATTAAATTAAAGGTCACAATTAAATTAAATTAAGGTTAAAGTGAGTTTAGTCTTATTACGATATTTAATTCGGGTCAAAATGAGTTTGGTCTTATTAAAATCCTTAGCTCAGGTTAAAGATTAAGTTGATTCAATTCAGATTGAATGTCGAGATGAGTTGATCTGGGTTAAAGATTACGCCAAGTCATTTCAGGTCAAAGGATTAAATTTTAGGTCTAGGACGACTCGGTTCTAACCTTCAACCTGCATTGACTCGGGTCGATCTTCGGTCTAAACCAACTCGAGTCGACCTTTGGTATTAGTTGACTCATCTTGACCTTTATAACAGGTCAACTAGTCTCTACTTTCAATTATAACCAACTTGGCTCAACCGTCAACCTTGGTTACTCGACTATTCAACTCAGCTTAACCTTTAACATGAGTCTACTCGACTCGACCTTCGACCTGGACCAACACAACTCAATTATTTGGCTCGACTGACTCAGGTTAACCTTAGACATGGTTCGACTGAGTTGACCTTTGCTTTGTGTTGTCTCGTGTCGACCTTCTATGACTTAATCGACCATCTGCCCATGCTAACTAGGGTTGACCTTTAACCCTAGTTGACTTGACTCAACCATCAATATGAGTCACTCAACCCAGGCCATTGGACCCAAACTTTGGTCTAGACTGAATTAATTGAGAATATTTTATATTAAGGAATGTTATTTCCAATTATAGTTTCCATGTTCTAACGATATGACAAATTTTTTAACTACCAAAAATGACATTACAAATTACTTTGTAAATGATTGGAAATCATGTGTAAATAACAAATTGGAAGAACTACAAACTTTAATCAATTCGCGTAGGAATGATAACTAGTCGGGTCGGGTATGGATAGTGCCTACCCACAACCCGACCCGTCGGATAAAACTGTATCTGTTATCCGACTTGTTATTTGCGCGGGTACTTGTTTAGAAAATATCTACGGGTATTTTAAAACTCGCAGGTACTTACGAATATCCGCAAAAAAAAATATTTTATACATTTTAAAAATAAATTTAAATAAAATTACAATATATATATATATATATATAGTATAATATAAATTAAAATTTAATTTTAATTAAATTTAACCTAATAAAATATAATTTAAATTTATTTTTAATTAAAAAATATATAAAAAAATTATTATTTTTTGCGGATAACGGGTATCTGCGGGTCGAGTAGTATACTACCCGTACCCGACCCGTTTAGAAGCGGGTATTAAAATATCTGCTACCCTTTACTCATAAATAATAACTAATCACCGCGGATTTTACTCGCAGATACCCATGTCGATGGATTTTTTTACATCCTAAGTATGCGTCCTGTTATATGGAATTCATTTGTTTATTGGTTATTGATTTGTATGAGTGCATAATCTAACATTATTTATACAGTTTAACACTTTTCACTTTTAATGTCAACTCAAAAATCCATTGTCAAACAAACTTAACTTGATTTAAAATTTTATTAATTTATTTTTTAAATTTAAAAATCAAAATGTATTAAAATCTAGAACATAAACAAATTTCAGTTTTACATCAAAATTTACAAACTAAAAACATAATAACCCCATTTTTCTAATAATCATATAACACATCTACAATTTTATTTTACTCATAAATCAACAATCAGAAAAGCCTTTAATTGTGGTAGAAAAATTAATTATTGCATTACATAACTTAGACGTTTATGATTTCAAACCTATTTCTTTTGAATTGGAAAAAAAATTGGTTTTTCTTCGCATTAATATGTCTTTATTTGTTATTAGCTAGGTATTTATATCGAATATTATTAAATTATGAATGTCTTTATAGAGTCTTAGTTAAAAAAATATATTTAGTAGGAAAACCAAATCCTTAAAATCAAACTATGATTTTGATAAAAAAAAAAAGAAAAAAAAATGTACCCAGAAAAAGAAAACTACGATTTATTACTTTATAATGGAGAATAAACAGTCCCAAGGATGCTTCCAATTTTTTCCAAAATTTTGATTCAATGCTAATATTGAATAAAATTACATCATTTATATATTTTTAGAATCACTTACTACCAAGAAAATTATTATCATTTATTATGAAGAATTAAAATCATTAAAGTCATAAGCTATGATTTTAACTTTCTATTTAATAATAAACAAAATGTGATTGATATAAGCTCGTAGGCTTGCCAAAAAGCCGTTTTATTTTATAGGAAATGCTCCAACTTTTATGACTTACTCTAATTCTTTACCTAAAACTGAAGACATAATTAATTTCATTTAACATGATTTTTTTTTAGAGAGATTAGTTTTAATTAAAACGCCACTCAAAAGAAAAAAAGCACACGTGTTTGAAAATTCTATATTTTCTTTAATAATGTGATTACGACGTTTACCAAATATATAAGATTTCCATTTGTTGGGTAATGCAAGTTGATTATTTGATAAAATTGAGACAAAAACACTTACTTAAAATAAATGAACAAAATATTTGAGCTAATTGAATTATTGAAAAAGCATCTAATAATTAAGATTACTAAAATAAAATAGTTTAATCGTTCAATCATTTTCATTTTATTTTAATTAATAATTAATTCGTTAAATATTGTTTAATAAATAGAAATAATGGAGAGGAATTTTCATGGAGAAAGAGACCCTTCGGGAGAGGTTTCAATTTCAATGGAAAGTAGAAATATCTGTTTTCTTCTTATTAGATAGTACTCACAGAAAGAAAAAAAAAATTAGATATTTAATTTTTAAATAAATTAGTAATAATTTAATTAATGATATTTATTATGTTGGATAAGTTTTATGTTAACATCCACTTTATGATTTACATTTATCTTTTTCTAAGAAAATCTGTGTGAAAAATATTAAATAAAATTTCAAAAGATGCATTTATCATACAACAATTTAAAACTTTAATTAGAATGAATCATTAACATATTGTTTACATTGTCGTATAGTTATAAATTATCATTTTATAAAAATAGTAGATTATGGCGATGGATATTTTCAAATTTATATCTAAAATCAATTTCACTAAAATGTTAATATAAAACATTTATATTAAATAAATTAACATGCTGCATTCAAATGATATTTAAAAGATTTTTTTTTTTTACATTCAAAGTACTGCGTAATTTAAAATATTTTATGAGAATATTACGACTTCTTATAAACTTTTATGAATAAGAATTTATAACTTAAATTTTAAAATATTTGAATTCTTTTTATAAATTTACAATTTTCAAACTCATATACAAATAAACCACTATACATTGTTAGACTTATCGTTCTAAGTCCAATTCTCAATTTTTATCTTTTTCATTTAAAAAATAGAAAAAAAATTGAAAAACAAACTATTTGAAAAGAATAATATATATATTTATTCTCGAGAATAGTACGTTATTTAAATAATTTTTTAATTCAGGTGTATCATGGATATCCACATATATTTTATATATTTAAAAAAGTTAAATAAAATTATTTAAAAATAAATCTTTAAAATATAAAATTAATAAAAAAAGTTAATTTTTAAATATAATTCTAATCAAATTACTGAAATTTTTTAATGTAACTATATTTATTTTAAAAAATAGATTTAAATGAATTGTACTAATTTTTATAAAATATCAATCTTTTATAAAATAACTTCGATTTCATAAATTTAAATAAAAAATTAAAAATATATGAAGTCAAATTATTTCATTATCAATATTTTTAATAATTTTATTTTGGTTATTTAAATTTAAAAAATACTTAAATAAAATTCAATAATAACTATTAACAGTTAACAAACATATAAGAATCGATATCATAATATTTATATTTATTTTATGAAATGAGTAATTAAATATTATTTTTATAATTAAATACTTATTCTTATTACCTTTCATGCATTTGTTAAAAATATTTATTTAATATTCTGTCACATAAATAAGTGCGAGTGCAAAATATTTTTTTCATTCCTAAATATTAGGATAGAAATTGGATAAAAGTTCTTTTACTAGTAGTTGAGTATTAATCTTGATGCATATTATCTGGACATTCTCGTGGATCACTTTAATATATATATATATATATATATATATATATATATATATATATATATATATATATATATATATATATATATATATATATATGAAAAAAAAAATTTGACACATAATAATCATTTAATATTTTTCTTTTTAGCTTTTATTCTCTTTTTATTTTAAAAAGTATAAAAATTTATATTTTTATAATATTTTACTTTTATAATGTAAAAATATATTATAATACCGTTTAAATATTTTGTTATATGAATAAATGCAGATGACGTAAGATGACTGCAATTAATAAACGTGATGATAAGGCGGGTTTCCATCCTTGTTAAAGTCGTTTTCTTGAAATGTTTCATCCAATTAATTTTTTTTATAACAAACTTTAAACGTTGGTACAAATGTAATGATAATTCTAAAATACACAATTAAACATTAGTACTTAAGAAGTCAGGTCCGGTCAAATTTCTATAATTTTGAATTAACTTTGCATACACTTATTTTTTATTTAAATTATTTAGAATTTTTCAAAAATATTTATAAAACATTTAAATGAAACTGAATACATTTTCTAAATATATTATATAATACTATTTCTCAATATAATATTCATAAAATTATTATTCATTGTAGGTGTGTAATCTGACCATAACAAACGTGACTGAAGATATTTATTCTTGTAGAAAAACTCAAGGTAAAAATAAGACACTATGGTTTTGATTTTAACTTAAAATTTAAAAATAAGTAGTTGTAGGTGTCTTTTTATGTATTATTTAACTTTGTCATTTATACAGAAGAAAAACGTTCAATTTATATATAGATTCATAACTTCCATTATATTTTTGTCTGTGTCTGATGTTGGAAAACAAAGTTCACACATGCAAACCTTCTTTGGTTGAACATTGGCTTTGTGTTTGAGCCTTGCAGAAGAAGCATTGATGTCAAACGCAGAGAAAGCTCGAACTTTATTTGGAATTTCTCTCTCTGACAGACCCAAATGGCAACAATTTTTCATTTGCTCTTCTGGTTTCTTCTTTGGCTACCTTGTTAACGGCATATGTGAGGTACAATATATATGCATACAACAAACACTGGCTGCTGTTTTCTGCAAAACCACAATAAACAATGATCTTTCATATATTTTCTTGTTGTCTGCATATATTTTTTGTTTTTTAATAACAGGGTAACTGGCTAGGAGACTAGTTATGGTTTTGCTCCAAAAAAAATTCTGTCTTTTGTTTCAATTGCTTCTGGAAATTTCAAAAATTTGGGCATTTTCTGTTCGTATCATCCAGATAAATATGCCTTTTTTTCTTTTTTTCCTTTTGAGTGTGATGCCTCTGAATAATTGCAATTTTTGGTATGTGCAAGTTATCCTTGAAATGACTTCGTATTTGGTATTGATTATTCTCCCTCTTATGTCTGACATTCAGGAATATGTGTATAACAGGCTTCATTTTAGGTAAATTTGGCTACCCTTGTTTGTTTTTTTCTATTGAGTAGTATATGATGAAATGTTTGACAGTTGACTTGGTTTGTTTCAGCTATGGTTGGTATTTCACATTTATTCAAGGATTTGTATACTTGATTCTGATTTATCTCTATGGCTTCACAAGCAAGCAAATGGTGAATTCATGGAAAACTTATGTGAAGCTTTCTGCTGTGCTTATGGGATCCCATGGCCTAACAAAGGGATCTTTGGCTTTTCTGAACTACCCTGCACAAATCATGTTCAAATCCACAAAGGCAAGTGACAAAAAAGGCACAAGGGGGAAAATATCCAGAGTTTTGCTTTATGGCTTAGTCCTTTATACTGTGTTAATTTAGAATATTAATGAGAATCAACTTTGTTGCTATAGGTTCTTCCAGTGATGTTGATGGGTTCCTTCATACCAGGTCTAAGAAGGAAATATCCTATTCATGAATATGTATCTGCTGTTCTTCTAGTGATTGGCTTGATCTTGTTCACTCTAGCAGATGCACAGACATCACCCAATTTTAGTGTCATTGGTGTTCTCATGATATCTGGTGCTTTGATCATGGACGCCTTCTTGGGAAATCTGCAAGAAGCAATCTTTACAATGAACCCTCAGACCACACAGGTGATTTAATTGATGAGATATTTTCCACATATTTATGCCATCCATTTGTAAAATCTGTGACCTTTTGTTTAGTTGCATAACATTAGCATAATAGATGATTTTCTTGTTCTTTGTTAAAAAACTCAGATGGAGATGCTTTTCTGCTCTACTCTGGTGGGTTTACCTATGTTAATCCCTCCCATGCTTTTTACAGGAGAGTTATTCCAAGCATGGACTTCATGTTCACAGGTGCATTTCAAAATTGGAATGAATTACTCCTTTCATACTTGACTTTTGTTGCTTTCCTCACAAAATTGGAAGAGCATTTCAAACACCTTATCCTTTTCTTGCAGCATCTGTATGTGTATGGAGTGTTGGTGTTTGAAGCAATGGCAACATTTATTGGCCAAGTTTCTGTGTTGTCACTCATTGCCCTTTTTGGAGCTGCCACTACAGCCATGGTATATTAGTCTCACAAGTTTTCCTATAGTTCCATGATGTTTATCTGGGCTTGGGACCATTAACATTAATTACTCTTTTATGTCACATTAACCTCATCAAACTGATAAGAAAAGCACCATAGAGTAAAATGATCAATGCTTAAAACGTCTTGTAACTAGAAATTCTGAATTGGAACAGTGAAATTTGATTTGGTGCAAGATAAGAAAAACACCATAGTTTTTTAAATAAATACTAAACCTTATGTGGTCCTGACAGAGTTTGTTTTTTCCATGAAATTTGTCACAGATAACGACTGCAAGAAAGGCTGTGACATTGCTACTGTCATACCTCATATTTACCAAACCAATGACAGAACAACATGCAACTGGACTTCTACTGATAGCTATGGGGATTTCATTAAAGATATTTCTTGATGAAAAATCTAACACAAAGACCTCAAATTCTTCTCCCATTGTCAATATTCCAAAACCTTCTGACCACAAAGAACTTACGACACAGATAGATTATGCAGGAGAAGATGAAGAAAGAAGACCTTCTGACCACAAAGAACTTACGACACAGTTAGATTATGCAGGAGAAGATGAAGAAAGAAGACCATTTGTCTAGCACTTTCAGTGAATAAAAATATGATGTTAAGTAAAAATGTTTTATATATATTTGAACACTCTTTACCATAATAAGCTACTAGAATTCAAGAAGGTATGGAGTCATTATATTTCTCATTGCTAATTATTGGAATAAAAAGTTACATTTTTTAATAATCATAATAAGTCTATTCATATGTAGTTTGTTCTAAAATCATTCAAGAAGAATATGATTTAATGACTTCGATTTTATTCGTATAAGTTCAAATATGGTTATCTCTTTTAATTCTTAAAACTATGCCATAGATTTTTTTTTGAGATATTAAAATATGTCAATCTGAGTATATGTCGGTAAAATGATAATTATTCGTTCTAATATGTGTATATATAAAGTTATATATTATATGTTAAATTTGTAATAATAATGTATTGAAATTATATTATGAATATTAAAAATAATAGTTTCACATTATTGGAAACACATCCATCTATGTGGATGTGTATTTTTTTTATAATAAAAATATATTTTTTATTAGAAATATTAAAAAAAATAACATATAAAATAAATAGTGTTTTGGTATAAATTTTTGGGACCGAAGGACTGACCTTGATGACGTCGTCTTCTGCTTCTTCTGGATCTCGTACCCTCTGTGTTGATTTCGACCGTCCGGTGATCTTCAAGTCTTGACCGGAGGGGGTACCTGAAAAGGCGTTCCGACGCCCAAGTTAGGCGTGTATGATAGATTCTCAATAGGAGAGAACTCGATGAGGATTAATGATGTATGATAGCAAAGAATATGCTAAATGAATTGTGAGTGAAGTGTATTTGGAACGTACCTGGCCTGTCACCTCGGCTTATTATTCATAGACCTTCTACTGATATGATATCAATGATATGATATCAATAAAATATTAACAGAATAAGATGTAAAATGTAAACATACTTACTGAATATATCCAAATATCTTTGGGTAGATATATTTCTGTTATAATATCTTTGGTCAGATATTATTTGATAACGATATCATTAGTTAGATATGCTTCTGATATATTTCTGTTATAATATTTTTGGTCAGATATTATTTGATATGTTTGATATATCTCTGTTTGGATATTATTTGATACGTTTGATGTATGTAACCGTTCGGTATAACTGTGTAACCGACCGCTGGAGATATACTACCGTACAAATAGGTTATATATTTTACTATAGTTAACTAATTAAATTTTAAAAAATAATTATAAAATTTAATAGATAAAATAATAAAATAACTTATATTAATGAGGATAAAATCGTGTATACTAAAAAACTTGAGAGAGTTATAAAATTATTTTTTTTTATTAATTGATATAGATTATTATTATTAGTAGTTCTTAATATAATTTAACAAATTTAATATATAATTTTTATATATACACATTTTAGAATTGATACTATTATTTTATTAACCGATAGTATACTACAATTGCTTACTTTTTTTTAATAAGATCATCAATATTTTTAACCTAAAATATTCTATACTAAAATCACTGGGAAGTTTATTGAAGACTATTAATCATATCAATATCAATAACATTATATAAGTATATTTGCAAGGGACTCCCTCCACCACTACCACATGCATCTTTTCATTTTTATTTTGCTCTTCAGGTAATATACAGATGTAAATAAACGAACATCAACATTCGTGTACGGATATCAACATCCATCGACGAAGAAACGGATGTCAATATCTGTCCTTCAAACTTCCTTCCCCAAGCACAAACATTCATTATCTTTCTTGAGACTAGTTTTCATGAAGTTTTCAAGATTTTTAGACTAATTATGCCAAGTCTAACTATAAAGTAATTATTATAAAATTCAATAAATTTAATATATATGAGTGATTAAACCACAATGGGAAATCATTTAGTCTGTTGATTTATTTATGATTTAATGATGAATGCCTATGCAATTTTTAAACCTAGTTTTGTTTGAAGCCTGGATCCACGGAACAACAAGAATGTAGCTAGAGAAGATGATAAAGTGTTTCCCCGTCTCTCATAAAATAAAGAACGCTTTGCTCCTTCCGCTCTTGAAATTCTAGGAACCATAGATGACTCCCTGAATGTTGCCAATAATACCCATGCATGTAGTTTTGCTTCCTGAATTCATGTTTGCTCTTGACAAATCTCTCCATCAATACATTTTAAAGGTGAAAGTTGGTTGTGGTATATATTTACTGCATATCATTTCATAATCGTATACCCAAACAATTTCTCACCAATCCTCTTCATGACCAGCCTTTCATTTCATATCATCATCTAGAGGAACCGTAATACCTTCAACGAATCTCGGTATCCATTGAAGACTCATTTCCGTTGAGGCCTCCAATGTGCACAACATATACAACAAAACATACCTCAATTTTAAAGTGTTGATGAGACCAAAATAAGCACCAAGAGAAGCACACTAAAGGAGGAAGAGGAGGATAGAAGGAAGAGGAGAAAAGAGAGTTAAGAAAATTAAATGTGGGAGTGGGGTGTGGTGCTCCCGTGGAGTGAAAAGGGAAGAGATTAGGGTTTGAAGAAAAAGTTAAAAAGTAAAAAGAAGAGGGAAAGAGAGAAGGAAGAAAATGAAACGTGGGAAGGGGGGGATGTGGTGCAGTGGAGTGAAAATGGGAAGGGATTAAGTTTTGAAGAAAAAGTAAAAAAGGTAAAAGTAAATATTTACCTAAGGTTACTTTTGGTATTAAGAAAAATTGGGTGGTATAGGGAGAAGGGTGTGGTGGTGTAGGGAGCAACTGCCTATTTGCAAACTTCCTTGAGATAAACTTTTTGGAAAAAAGAAAAAGAAAAACATTTTAAAAAGAGCTAACAAAACATACAAATATTCATAGCAAATAGTTGCATGGATTTCACTCATTCTTAGCTCATTTAACCATTGTGCACTATCACATGTATTATTCTTTGTTTTTATGTAACACGCAATAATAATATATGGAAATCGCAATGTAAGTTAATGATTTTTTATAAAACATCTTATTCATATCAACAACATACCTCACAATCATCAAAATCAAGTATTTAAGTTTATCAATCTACTCAACTTATTCTCATAATAAATATTTATCAACAATCTAAACAAAATAGATTGATTTTATTTTTAGAAGACTTGTATATTAAATTAAACTTAAAGGTTCTATATTTGTCATATGATCTCTCACATTGTAGAGTCACATCTTGTGAACTAAATCTTTTTCATATGATAGGATAAGTTCTTATACCATCTACGAGACACAAACTTTTTCATGTCGCTCCTCTAGAAAATAGAAATCTCCATCAACTCTCATCACAAAATATCTTTCTTTATATGAGTCTAATATTAGTAAAAAGAAGATAACCTCAGTCTCATTCAATAGACATCCTAAAATCACTCAATATAGTATTTTCTCCTTAAAAATAACTACATCTATATCAATCACATATACATATAAAATAATATTTCACAATAAATTTTCACATAATCTCAAACTTTACTAGACAAAACACACACTTAGTAAAATTTTGGCAAAATCTTAGACTTTACTACACCACACACTCTTAGTATATTTTTAGCGAAACCTGAGACTCTACTAAACCAAACATCTCATGCATTTTCATCTCACAAAAACAATTATATTTCATGAATACTAGGAATTTTCTTTCTCTTGCTCAAGGAGCATGTACACTTGTCAAGCAAGTGTATCATATGGTGAGCTTATAGTCTAACAAGTACTTGGTTCACTGAACATATAGTTCCCTTTGTACTCTATATATTTTCATAAGTTTATTTTTGCTTAATGAGGGAACTAACTTGCCCAATGACAAAGCCCAATAACAAAAGTTCAACAAAAATCGTTTAGTGAATTTAGACCTTGTCCAATGACCCAACCACCTTAAACTCTCTAAAATTTTAATAAAATATTTTTAGTCAGCGATAAATACCACTTGTCTAGACCAAAACTCTAGGAAGCTAAATCCATTAGCTCAACGAGTGTATTGTTTGTAGCTCTCTTTAAAAATTATATTTTTCACTCTTGCTCGTGGGTCATGGCTCATCCAACGAGTACATCACTTGTCAAGTATTGTATACAAAAATTCTTCAAATTACAGACAATTTTATTTACGGACATATATTCGTTGGTAAATTTGAATTACAGATGAACTTTATGGAGGAATTTATTCGTTGGTAAAATTCGTCAAAAAATTCGTCGATAATGCATATTTCATTTACCGACAGAAAAATCCATTGGTAATTCATATTTCACTAATCAATGGATTTTTCTGTCGATAAAAAGAGCAAAGTTTTCCCCCCATTTTTTCACGAAAAATTCGTTGGTAAACCATTTTTCCTTTTTGTCTGCAAGATATGGTTATTTATTCTTTCTCACACATCTTCTTCATTTTGCGTGAGGCAGCAACTTCTCTCGCATTTCATCCTGAAACGCGACTCACCACTGCGAGCATTGGCGCCAGTAACCCCTTGCAATGTGTCGCCATTGTTTCGTCAAAAGTTGTGACGCTTCGCACTCAGGCACTACCAGAGTTGAACCCGCATCCACCGTCGTTGGATGCTTCAAAGGAGAAGACTCTGTGATCCCCACAACTACGAGGTCACCGACAAACACTTCATGCTGTTGAGGTGTCGCTCCGAACCCAACCCCTCCTCCTTGTGAACCACCCAGAACAAAGGGAAGAAGCATTGGTGCCTCCACTTCATGGCAAGCTCATTGCCAAGGGTCTAACCACTAGAAGTATGTCAAAGCTCCTCCAAGAGGAACCATCCATAGAAGGTGAAACAAAGGTGTGTTTCACTTGGGCCATCATGGAAGAAGAAGGAGTAGTATAGGTTTAGGCTTTGTATTTGACCATGTAGTGTAGGTTTGTTTAAGGCTTGTATTAAGGCCTAAGTAGGATAGCATTTTCCCTAAGTTAGATATCCAAACCAAGTGGAAAGTGTGTCATGTGTCATGCTTTCATTGGAGAGGATTTGTTTTTTAAAAGGTATCCACATGGCACCATAGGAGTGAAAGGATATACTTTTAGTAGTGGCCACGTGACACTCTAGGAATGGAGAGGATTTTGTTTTGTGAGTGGCCACATGTCCTCCCATCATTGGAGAGGTTAAAAGGCCTTATTTTTGGCCAATGAGAGCAAAAGTGGGAGATCATGCTTTTAGGGTTAGAAAGAGACATCATTGGCCTATAAATAGAGGTGTCTCCACCCTTGTATTTCACCTTTGATTTAGAGTAAAGTTATGCTGCCATTTTTGTGACATACTACTCTTTTAAGGTCATCATAGGCTAGAGCAACCCAAGTGCCTCCTCTAGCCACCTTCCTTCAAGAATTTGCCCAACCTCTCTTAGAGAACCACCAAACACACCTTCCATCACCATTCAAACACCAAAAACCGTTACAACCTCCACCTTATACCACCACCATTCTGCATTCCATCTAAAACCTTGAGCATCTTGTTCTGGTTGGCTTGGTTGCTTCTAGATTTGGCTTGTCCTAGCTAGAGCATTGCCATCACCACTCCTCGTTTAGATAGCCATAAAAGAGAAGAGAAAGGAAGAAGAGAAGGGTTTCTTACTGAATCGAACCTTCAACTAAGAAGAGGAAGAATGTCATTTGCGCGAGTAGGACCCCAGATGCTGAGGTTTTTAGTTGGAGAAAAAAAAACAAGAAGATGAACTAGATCGTGTTATTTACCGACAGATTTACCGATGAATTTTTCATCGATAATTATCAACGGATTGTTCTATCGATAATTACCAACAGATTTTTTCGTCGATAATTACCGATGTAACATCCCAATAAATATATAACAAAATATATATAATTTATTGTAGAAGTTAACATGAATTACAAAATATAAAGAACAGTGGAGAGGAACAAGTAAAAGAAGAGGAAGACAAAATATCATATAAAATTTGAAACTGTACAACGTAAAGAAGTCTGAATTACATTTACAGTTCTAGACTGAACGGTCTTGGTACAGTTCATGACCGAATGATATTACAAAAGGAATTCCTAGACCGAACGGTTTTACAAAATACTTAACCGAATCGGTCTGTCTACTCTAATTAAAATAAGAAACCTATTCTAAGGATCGGACGGTCCTGCACAGCTCTCTGGCAATACGTCCAGGGGTTGCTCCGCTTGCAAGGCTTCCTCCAAAGTGTCTTCTTGAACACCCTCTGCTCACACCCAAAGGATGATCATTGCAGTGAAGAGAACAAAACCAAACGGTCAAATACCGAACGACAACATGACCAAGACAAAACAGATAAGGGTAAGGTTATGTAAATTCAATTAATCATCTTCATGCATCTTTAAAATTATACACACAAATCTCATACATAACCATTCCAACCATGAATCATCAGTAAAGGGTATTAACACAAAAATCAACATATTCACTTTCTTTAGACTCTGTCCGGACGGTATGACTATGTATGCTCGCCGCTCTTTGCACCCGGGTGGACCCGACTGGGATACACTCAACAGACCGCCACCCGAGGTTAGTCCAGTGGAACCACCTCGGTATAGAAATATCCTGAGGCTAAAGGACCTCCTGCCATTCCCACGCATGAGTTACCCTTCTCTACCTGAGAAGGCGTAATCACGGAATATCAGGATAGAGTCAGAACCTGAGCCTTAACCATGGTCATACTATACCAACCATCATCAATCATGAAACATTCCTCCTTGGAAGTCTCTTATAAAACAATCAAACCGGACGGTAGCTCAATGGAAACTCAACAATGAGAACTAAGAGGACTTATTCAATAAGAACCTAACGGAAAAGTCCATAGAAGTTCAACAACGGAAACAAAAGGGGACTTAATCCATAAAAATGAAACAGAAGGTTCAATAGGAGTTCAACCATGGGAACAAAGAAAATAGTAAATGAGAACCGAACGGTTAGAAGGAACCGAACGGAAGGTCAATGGAAACTTCAACAATAAGAGTCAACGAACTAAATCAAGGAAGAACAAATTTTAGTCAACGGATTTAGTCAACGGAATTAGTCAACGGATGTTTTAAACAAAAAGTTCTCTTCAATAGGGTGAGTGTCAGTATAATATCGGACACTCCTTGAGAAACCAAGTGTCAGTGTAAGACCGAACACTTTTCAAATAAATAATATTATTATAAACCAGATGTTTTTAAGAATTCAAGTACTGGTATAAGACCTAGTACTTATCAAGAAGTAATCATCATTGTAAACCGAACGTTCGGTGTAGGACCGAACGTTCCGAACGGTTAATATGTGAACAAATACTCAGTCTATGACCAAGTAATTATATGCCGGATATTCCGTGTAAGACGGCGTTCAGCGTAAGACTGAACAATCCAAACGACTAATTAATAGTATGATTTAAGTTCAGTAATAAGGGACCGGATCAAAGGTTTGTAGGGGAAACCGAATGGTGACCATTCGATTACAGATTTAGTTTTCACTAAGTTTCATACATTTCTCTAAGTTCCTAACCAAGATACATATTCAACAACAGTATACACATTTCATCATACCATATAGTTTATCAAACATACCTTAAATCAAGTTTTCAACCATACAAGAAATCAAAAATTAAATTTTTATAAGCTTCCTTTACCTTAAATCCAAGCTAAGCTTCTACCTCTTGGGCAGCAACTACTTCTAAGGCTTTCAAAGTCCAAAGTGCTCCAATAAAAATTCCGAACGGTGAAATTGAAAGATCTTGATGCCGGAAAGAGCTTATCTAAAAGGGACAAGGTGATCAGAGGTGGGGAAGATGGTCAGAATTCTAGAGAGAAGTTTGAAGGTTTTAGAGAGAAGGAGGAGAAAATGGTTTTTCTGAAACGTGGGTTCTGAGGAAGAAGAAAGGTTGCCTGCAGAAAGGTGGCAAAATTTTAAAATCCCACCTTAAATACAGCCTTCAATCCGGACGGTCGGTCCATCATTCAGCTGCCACATGGCTTCCACTACCAAGAGATCTTCCTTCCCTTGCAGCCGAACGCTTCCCGAGGTTGGGGAAATAAATGCAGCAAAAATCCTGTCTCCCACTACCATCCTAGGAAGCTGAAAGGGTGACAGGTGGACGACACTAAGGAAGAGTATTAAATGGGGTGTGACAACCGACGAAATTACTGATAGATTTTTTTTGTCGATATTTACCGACTGATAAAAAATCTGTTAGAAAAATTTACTGACAATGCTTTTACCGACGGATTTTTGACCAATGGTAAGTCGTCAATAATTTAAATTTATTAACGAATTTTGTGCAATATCGACGGATTTTGATCTTCGGTAATATCATTTTTTTTGTAGTAATTAGAGACTGATAGATACATTACAAGAAAATCGTGTATTATTGACAAATATAATTTTCGGTAAACACCAAATACAAGAACAATATATTAGTCGCAATATTTATGAAATATTAGTATTATCATTTCAACCGTATCTCTTATAACTTTGTCTTCATCTTTTGCACTTTTCATTAAAAGACATTGAATTTTTTAAACTTGTAAAAAGTACAAGTTGGATGTAGGATAACTTAAGGCAAAAATGAGATTTGTAATATCATAAAATGGCAACAAGAAATCACTAATTTTTTTTTTGTCCTTTCCATTTCTGCTAGTATGGACAATACTTGTAATTCTCATCAACTAGACATAAAATTTCAAAAACTAGTTAGTATTTAAAGGCACTTTAAAACATTAAATTGAGTTTCATCTTATAAGAACATCTATACATAAAGCACTAGATGCATCAATGTCTTCTATTTTTTTTAAAGAATTATTTAAATTTAATCATTTTAATCTCAAAACCCCTAACATACTTGATGTTCTCCTTAATTTAATTTAAAATAGAGCTGTCAAAACGGGTAACCCGGCTCGACCTGGCCCGGCCCACCATGGGTTGGTCACTTAGTGAGCCAACCCAACCTAGCTCATTTATTAGCTAGCCAGAAAAATCGGAACCCGGCTCGACCCACCATGGGTTGGTGGGTAAACGGGTTGGCTCACTAGCCCATTTAATTACAATTTTTTAAATAAAAAAAAACACAAACTTTCTATATTCAAATTTAAACAAATTTCCCAAAAAAATGATGTTAAACTGAAGACAATTCAAAATAATAATAAAAAGTACAATATAATTAAAAAACAAACACAAAAAACATACAAATAAGTTTCTTATATTCATCAATTCCAAAAAACAATAAGAAAATATTAGTTAAAAAAAAAAAGAACCGGTACTCAACAACATCAACAAAAAAATTAATAGTTTAGTATGCAACATAATTTCCCAAATGCAAAGATATAAAAAACAGCTTGTTCAAATAATATATACTCAAATTGTTTAAATAAAATAAACAAACTCTGATATACAGGCTTTTCGAAAACCCCTATTTTTGTCATTATAAGGTTTTCGAAAAAAAAAGAAAGATAAGTGAGAAAACAAAAATGTGGAGAAAAGAGAAGAAAAAAGGAAGGGTGTTTTACTTGCTCCTTGAAGAATTTCAGTGAAGAAGTGAGAGTGACAACACCGTAAATGAGAGCAAGTTCCGTGAGAGCAGAGGTATCTTTTTTGGTATACACAGTGAGTGAAGAGAATATTTTACTTTTTAGGGTTTCATAAATAAAATAATAAATTAAAAAAATAAAATTAGGTAGGTTCATCACAAACACCAATCTTAGTAAAGAATTCCAACAATAAAATGTTTCTAACTTATACTTTGTTATTATTAACTTCAACACTTTCTCAAAAACATATTCAACCTCGTTTCAGTTACATGATTGTTGTCATGGACAAGAATATTACCACCAAGTTTACTAATGAACTCATCCATTGTTTATATTGTTCGATCATGATATAAATTAAAAAGTAAACTATCATATAAAAAATGTGTTGATTCTCCTTATGCCAGTAAAAAAGGATAAAAGCTACTGAAAAAAAAAAAAAGAAAACTACCAAACCTGCAAGCTCTTGTTTGACGGGTTAATCCATCTCTCCCCGCCTGTAATCCATTGAACCGATAGACTAGATTATTTTGGGATGAATGGTTAAAAAATTGGATCATTTTCTCTCACCCTCTTTATCACCTCTAATTGTAACCTACCAAGGGCATAATATATATTGTACGGTATAGAATATCTTATTAAAGATATAAAATAATCAAAGGATAATCAGGAATATCTATTTAAAGATATTTAGCAACTAACAAGATTTTCAGGTAAGTCTGTTTATATTATATTCTATTTATATTTTATTGGGCTTATATCAGTTTAAGGTCCATAAGACAAATTGTAAATAGAGAGTCAGGGCCACAAGCCAGGTACTTCTAATCACCTTCAAATCACTCTCCAATCACATTTAGAAATATTCTACAGTGATCATAAAATCACTAAATACTCAATTGTGATATGAGGTTCATCGAACCGCTCCTAACTTGAGCGTCGGAGTGTCATTGCAGGTACCTCCCCCACACGGTCAAAACTTGAAGATCATCGAACGATCAATGGTGAAGGAAAGCGAGTGGTCAAGATCTAGGAAAAGCGAGCAATCCGATCAGTCCAAGCGTCAGAAAGCGGGAAAGCCATGTCAGTCAGGTCAGTGTCTCGGTCCCACAAAATTTACACCAAAACATTTTGGCGCCCACTGTGGGGCCTGGGGCATCCCGTTGAAAGTCACGAGAAACCAAGACAAGCACTCGGTCTCAACATTGCCACTTCGGATCAATAGGAATTTTCGTCAAAGCTAAAGTTACAAAACATGGGTCATCAACGTGAAGTTTCATCAACAAGATAAGTATTTTTTAAAATAAAAATATCTTAAAAATGTGATTACCGTAAATATTATAGCAATTATCTCATCTAAATATTAAGAATATTAAATAACGACTTTTATCATATATGATATATTATATATAATATATAACTACAAATATGGATATCTCATAAAAGATCTAACAGAGATCATGATGACTATCTTATAGATATTGAAGATATACATACTTAATGATATAATATCATGTTATATGTTGAAACACTTGTTTTATATTATAATATAATAATATAACATATAACCTCAAGCTCCCGTGATTCCATAATTATACGATCAGACCTAGCATTTGTTTTATTCCATTTTATAGATTATCATGCTTTTGGAGATTTTAGAGATTTAAAAGAGATGCATTTACATCAATCTCATCAACGGTGATTATGCCACATGGGTGGACCGACCCATGCTATCTAAACATTCAAAAAGTGAGCAAGATTACATATCACTAATACATAATATGTGACTTATGTGGAAAAGAAATTTCAATCCCGGCATGTATTCGGCTCAAAGGAACTCGGCCATCAGGCCTCACAAGTATTCAGCCATTCGGCTTTGCAGGTACTCGGCCATTCGGCCTAACATGTAATCGACCATTCGGCCTCATAGGAGCTCGGTCATTCGGCCTCCCAGGTATTCAGTTGTTCGGCTTTACAGGTAATCGACCACTCTGTCTCACAGGTGCTCGGTCATTCGGCCTCACAGGAGCTCGGCCATTCGGCCTCCCAGGTATTCAGCTGTTCGGCTTTACAGGTAATCGACCATTCGGTCTCACAGGTAATCGACCATTCAGTCTCACAAGTGCTCGGCCATTTGGCCTCCCAGGTATTCAGCTGTTCGACTTTATAAGTAATCGACCATTCGGTCTTACAGGTGTTCGGCCATTCGGCCTCACAGGTGCTCGCCCATTCGGCCTCACAGGTATTCAATCATTCAACCCAATATGTGTTCGGCCAATCGGCCCTGCAGGGCAAAAGACAGTCATCCACGGACTATAAATCAAAGGCAGTCCCCCATGGACTATAAATCAAAGACAGTCCCCCATGGACTATAAATCAAAGACAATCCCCCATGGACTATAAATCAAAGGCAGTCCCCCGTGGACTATAAATCAAAGACAGTCCCCCATGAACTATAAATCAAAGACAGTCCCCCATGGACTATAAATCAAAGACAGTCCCCCATGGACTATAAATTAAAGACAGTCCCCCATGGACTATCAACCGAATGGTAAAGACATCCCCCGATGAACACTCACTCACAAGCATTCAACCATTTGGTCTCAGGTGTTCAGGTACACAGCCGTTCGGCCTCATAGGTATTCGACCACTCGGCCTCAACTACTCATCCTTCCATGACTGCAAGTGTTCAGGTATTCGACCATTCGACCTTAGGTATTAGGTCATCCGACCCTACAACACAACGAGAACAACCTCCCTCAAGCTCATAAGTCCTCCAGTTAACCGCGGTTAAAACCAAACGGTTAACTCGGACTTGGGGGGATGATGTACGGTATAGAATATCTTATTAAAGATATAAAATAATCAAAGGATAATCAAGAATATCTATTTAAAGATATTTAGCAACTAACAAGATTTTCAGGTAAGTTTGTTTATATTTTATTTTGTGTATATTTTATTGGGCTTATATCAGTTTAAGGTCCATAAGACAAATTATAAAGAGAGTCAGGGCCACAAGCCAGGTACTTCTAATCACCTTCAAATCACTCTCCAATCACATTCAGAAATATTCTACAGTGATCATAAAATCACTAAATACTCAATTGTGAACTGAGGTTCATCAAACCGCTCATAACTTGAGCGTCGGAGTGTCATTGCAGGTACCTCCCCCCTCAGTCAAAACTTTAAGATCATCAAACGATCTAGGGTGAAGGAAAGCGAGCGGTCAAGATCTAGGAAAAGCGAGCAATCCAATTAGTCCAAGCGTCATAAAGCGGAAAAGCCACGTTAGTCAGGTCAGTGTCTCAGTCCCACAAAATTTACACCGAAACATATATTTTATCAGCATTAATTTTATATCCATCTAACTTATTTTGTGATTCCTAATTTCAAGATACCAAATCCATAATATATATTTGGGTTAAATATGCTTTTAGTCCCTGAAGTTTTAGTGATTTTTGGTTTTAGTCCCTCCATGAAAGATGGCATTTAGTCCTCATAGTATGGAAACATGTATGTTTAGTCCCTAATTTTGGACGACGTCAAGTTTTTGCTTAAGTGTCTAACGGTCGTGCCACCTATTCACTCTTCCACGTAGAATTTATTTTAATTTGGAATGAAATTAAGCATTTTAGCACGTGTTTTGGTGCTTAAAATGTGATTTATAAGAAAACGAACTCACCAAAACACGTGCTAAAATGCTTAATTTCATTCCAAATTAAAATAAATTCTACGTGGCAGAGTGAATAGGTGGCATGGTTGTTAGACACTTAAGCAAAAACTTGACGTCGTCCAAAATTAGGGATTAAACATACATGTTTTCATACTAGGAGGATTAAATGCCATCAATGTTTCATGCAGGAACTAAAACCAAAAATTACTGAAACTTCAGATACTAAAAGCATATTTAACCCTATATATTTATAAAATGTTGCATTACTTTTATCCAAACAAATAAACCATCACTATTCACAACGAATACATATGCGAAACCTTCATAAAAAAAATTAAATATGAAAATTTTCATCAAACACAAGTTTCTACGTGTAAATATATAATTAATGTCTAAATATTCTGCAACCCATTATTTTAATGATAAAGTACTACAACCTTTCATTGGTCAAATATATAACCAAACTAATTTATGGTAATAAATGTACGTGAATCTCGTGCGGTCACAGGGCATGATTCCTAGGTCATTTTATAGACATTTCCTTTACAAGATCGCCTTATATCATGACCAAATTTGGCGACACCCAGGACAATTCCGCTGGTTTTGCAAACTCCAGTATTCAAAAAAACCATATGAAAAGAAATTTATAAAAACAAAAAAATAATGATGATATGAAGACACACTTTTATACACAAATAAAAATAAAATGGTCATAAAAAAATTTATCTTTTAAAAAAAATAAAGAATAAAAAGGAATAATATTAAATAAATGTAAAAAATTGATGTACTTGAAAATATCATTTTTGAAAAATAAAAACTGATCTAGAAAGGTAGTTTGGCTCCCAACAGAGGTGAACGAATCACGTAACACCACACTTTCCTTATTTTCCTCAACCTCGTTCTTTGTTCTAAATAACCGCTAATAACCCTATCTATCTCATTCCTTCTGCCCCATTTTTTATAGTTCACAGTTTTCAAACTCTCATCTCTCTCACACCCCATTTTTCTTTTTCTTTCTCTCTAATGGCTTCAGACCCCAGCAGAAAGGGACTGTTAAGCTCAAAGGCCATAGCTGATGCAGCTTCATGGTACTGTGCCTTTCTTCTTGTCGCCCTTTTGCTCCAAACCATGTTCAGATACACCTCCATGCTTCCAAGCCATGTAGACAACAACCAACTCTTTTCACAGCCATGCGAGGAAATCTATGTTGTCGGAGAAGGTGAGACACTTCACACAATAAGTGACAAGTGTGGTGACCCTTTCATTGTTGAGAACAACCCTCACATCCATGACCCCGATGATGTCTTCCCTGGCCTCGTTATCCATATCATGCCTAGAAGTTAAGCTTTTTTTATATAAGCAAGAATCGATTCTGTTAGAGGAATATAATAACCTTTCTTGTCATCATCTTTTTCTTTCTATTTCACTTCATTCCTTTTCTTGTATATAACTTCTCAGAATCAACATGAAGTTGAAAAGAATATGTTAACGTTTTGTTTTTCCATCTGTATCAATAAGGAAAACTTCATAGTTTATAGTCTTATCTAGAATAGCCTTTTATTAAGGGTACTTATAGTCTTTAATAAAACAAAATAGTGTGTAAACTCAGTTTTCTCTTATGTATTGACCTATAAGTAAATGGAATATACTTAATATTGTGTTAATTATATTTTTTTAAGTGAAAGAGTGTTATATATTATGAAGTTTTCAATACATCGATTCTTTAATTGATTTTACGATTTCGTTAATGGAATTGTCGGTGGTATGATGAAAAGGGTGAAGAACAAAACTCCATAGCTTTCATTGTCGTGGTTGAGAAATTATTTCAAATTCACCTATTAGTTAATAGAAACCACGAAAAGAGTATTCTATAAGGCTTTACGCAATTTCTTTCCATAAAAAAAATACATCTCTTAGTTTTATTATTTTTGGTCGAGATTCATTTTCACATGCTTGATTTTGTCTTACACAAAGATGAATTTGGGTTCCCTATGAAACGTCGCCTACCTATCTTGTCATATTATGACCCTCGCTTCCGTAGCTGGTTATGAGATTTCCTTCATTCTTTACATGTGGATAAAGTGCCTTATTTTTTGAGGTTATCTTACGTTAATGAGGGAGTGTTTTTTAAGATCCATGTTAAGTATATCTTCTCTTCTCCTCGTTCTTTGACTTCTATATCATAGTTGGCGTATTAAAACAAAAAGGAAACCAGACATTGTTCGAAATTGATTAGTTAAGATGGAAACCCCGTGTGTGTGTGTGTGTAATCGAGTTATTTTATTTATAGGAATTGAAAGCTTGCTCCTTTTTATTCTAGTGAAGCACTCCACCACTCTTTAGATGAAGATAAATGGTTTATATCTTGACGTTGTTTTTGGCCAATTTTATCTAGGTCATATCCAACTCACATCAAAGTTGTACAGGTATAATCTTTTAGTAGTATGTTTTGATAACCATAACCATTAACAATTGATATCACATTGTACTCAATTTTGTCTTAAAAAAAGTATTTTAGTAGGTTAAAGAATAATGTTAAGAATATTTTAGTTTCAACTCTTAAAAATAGTTTCAATTCTTTTGATTCATTTTTGAGTTTGAGTAGTTAAACTTTTTATTAATTGGAGTTAGATAATGTATCTAAATATATATTTTTCTAATCACTAGACAAATGTTGAAGGTCCGTCATAAAAAGAAATGTCAAATTGATTTATGTTGTCTCTTAACATTAATTGCATTTATATCATATGTTAATTGGTTGCAAAAACAACATAGGTTTGTTTTTTCTAAAATTTTTGTGAATATTTTTCTTTATTGAAACCATGAAAAATTAATAAACAATACAATAATACATCACTAAAATTTCTAGAATTTTAAAGTAATATGGTATCTAGAATAAAAGTAAAAGATATAGATGAATGAAAAATACTAAGAAAATAGAAAAACATGCCTAAATTATGGACTTTTGCAAATTCCATAACATTCCAAAAAAAGAAAAACATGACCAAATGCATTCATCACTCCATTTCCAATAACTTGATTTTTGGATTGTTTCCATTCGAACATACCAAAAGTTATGACAATTTAAAGTTTACAAACTGAAAATCAAAACTAAAAATGTAAAAACACTAACATTAATGTGAAATGTAATCAAGGAGAATGGAAGCTTCCACACAAATGACACCGATAAGATGAAGTGAAATGGGTTGAAGAACTTGTTCCTACAAGTTTAGCGTCGTTGTTGTAATTTGGTAGGAGGTTTCACACAACCGTGAAAGAGAAAGATGAAAGTGTTGACATTTGTTTCTGAAATTTTAAATGGAAACTTGACGTCACATATCCTCACAACAGACATCAATTAACAATTTAATGTCAGTTACACGATCAACAAACATTAAATAATGTTGGACTTTAACATCTATAGATCCTAGGATCAATGTTAAATACAAATTGACGTTTGTTGTGAATAGATCCAATATCAATTTAGACAAAAGTTTTACAAAAATGTTATATCTTTAGCGTCTAATTTTACTACTTACGACGAGAAAATAATGATGTTATAAACTTTTTTGTATTAATAAATACAATATATGTGAATGTGTGTGTTTTTCATTTTTATCTTCTTAATAATTATTATTCAAATTTAAATAATTATTTATAATAAAAATTATTTTTCAATTTTATCATTTTAATAATTATTTTCTTAATTCAAATCATTATTCATTACATAAAAATAATTATTCACTCTTTTATCATTTTAGTAATATTTTTCCAAATATAAATAATTATTTATAATAAAAAATTATTTAAATGATATTTTTTATTTGAATAACTGAAATTGATTTTATCTATAAATATTTACACTATTTTGTTCTTTTTTCAATTTTATCATTTTAATTATTATTTTTAAAATTTAAATAACTTATAAATATTTAAAATATATGTATGCATAATAATGTGTTTACCTAGTATTTATCAAAATAAATCATCATATTTTAAAACAATAGTAGAATTAAGAAAGTTAATCCAATTTAGTAATAACGTTACATTATTTTACATAATTCATGTATTCGAATTAAATCGAATTATAAATATAAGTTGTCATTACATACTTCATAAATCATGAATATTCTGAAAACAATTTCTAATATAACAATTATCGTTATAATAAATAAATAAATAAATAATTAGAATAGTATTTGACCTAGATTTTTGGTCATAAAAAGTAGTATGTTCCATTTGTATTTTAATTTATTTAATGAATTAAAGAAAAGAAAGTGATTTGAAAAGCAAATAAAAATAAAAACCCGTATTTGTGTGATTGATGAGATCAAGATTTGGATTCGTTTCGTACTCTGAAAAAATGAGTCAAAAAAACTCTGAAACCAAATTCACATGTTGTTGAAATTGAAGGATAAAGAAACACAAGAAGAAGAGGAAGAAAAAGAAGAAAAAGAAGAAAAAGAGTTGTTGTGTGAATAAGGGGTGAATTAGGTTTGTGATCGATTGATTGATCGGAGAGAGAAGAGATAGGGAAATGGGGGATCAAGTTGAGGGAACGGTTCAGAACATTCTAGATCAGGATACTCTGAAGTGGGTCTTCGTCGGTGGCAAAGGCGGCGTTGGAAAAACGACATGCAGTTCGATTATCTCCATTCTCCTTGCCACCGTTCGCTCTTCCGTCCTCATCATCTCCACCGACCCTGCTCACAATCTCAGCGACGCATTTCAGCAGCGTTTCACCAAAATCCCCACTCTCGTCAATGGCTTCTCCAACCTCTACGCCATGGTGATTAATCCCCTTTTTACCAAGGGATGTTTTTTTTTTTTCTTGTTCAATTGCTTTATCTTATTTATGTATGTATGTTGGGATTGTGGTGTAGGAGGTGGATCCTACCGTTGATCATGAGGATATGGGTGGCGCTGATGGGATGGACAGTTTGTTCTCCGAACTTGCCGGCGCTATTCCCGGAATTGATGAGGCCATGAGCTTTGCTGAGATGTTGAAGTAAGAATCTTGTGGCACTTCAATCTTGCTGAACTTGGTTTTGATACCAGTGTGTATTGTTTGGGACAGGATAAGTAGAATTTAGGTTTTAGGCGTGTGTGCATGTGTAATGTTTGGGAAAGGACTAGTGGTTGATTTATGTTTGTTGGAGAGGAAGAGGAGTGATGGTTGATTTTGGATTGGTGGCTCCCTGGTTGTATTTAGTCTTTAAGAACTTGCTTGTTATGAAAATTTTCGGAAAGAAAAACTATCAACAGACACCATTACCCTAATTAATGTCTAGGCGTCGATAGAGAAAGAATTAGAGAGAAGTGTAGATGTGATAGAGATATAATGTTGTGATAGAAAGAGATGAATAGAGAAAAGTTTTAAGTGTTGATGGAGTGTATGATATGAAGGTCGACAACATATTATTACTCTTTCGGAAAACCCTAGGAAAACAGTTATTGAGATTTTAATCCTGAACATAGGTGCTCTTGTAAAAGGTAAATACATCTCTAGGTTTTGTTATCTACTTTTACGTGATTGACACAATTCATGTTTGCTCATAATTTCTTACAAGAATCTTGTTATGAGTTTGATACCCGCCATTGCCTTGGTCTCTTTGGTTGTTGCCACTGCCTGTGACATAATAAGTTTCCTGATTGAGATCGTAGTTCTTTATCTGTTTCCTCAGGATCTTTAAAAGTTACACGCCAAAGGAAACATGTAAAATTTTGGGATATTGATTTTTCAGTTTTTTTATTATGTAAATTTGTGGTGATTAGTTCAGGGAGCGGAAGATTCTTTTTGTTACCCCACAGCCCATTACGAGGAGCCTTTAGATCATCATCAAGATTTTCTTGGTATTTTATAAGTAAAATTCATAGGGTTTGTTGGAAGGACTGCGGACAGAACAGGTCATGGAGGATGGTAATGCTCTGGTTCCATATTGAGTAGAGACAAACTGGAAAGGAGTATAGTGAATTTTGTGTATTGTGTATACACAGTATTATTAGTTATAGTGAAGAAGATATATAGGAATAAGGAACAAAATCAATATATCGTTTAATTGGAAATATTTGGTAAGATATGCCCCTATCAAATGATATCATATCTCCCTGTTAAATGTAATCAAATTAACAGTTTTGGTAAGTGTCAATTTTGTATATTTTCGCGCCCAAGGAACTGGGTGGATGGAATGAGGGTGTTAGTGGCAATAATAGTATAGGTATGCAGTGAGGGGATGACAATAGTTCCTCACATCCTAAAAATTGACGTGAATTGAAAATTAGAAGGCTGGGAATCCTAATTTAAATCTTACAACACATGAAATAGTGTAGCTACGAAAATTCCTATTGTAGGTTCCTCAAAATCCTGTCTTGTTGTAGCAAGTGCTGAGTTCTTACTGACTCATGTAAAATATTAAAACTACAGTATTCTGTAGGTATATGGTTAATGAGAGGGGACTACTCCCATAGCAGGTATTCTACCTTCATAATTCTAAAGTCAAACCAAACATAAACTTGTAAGTTGTAAGTATGACTGTTGGTTTATACAAGAAATTTTTGCTTTTAAAACAACTCATATCTATGTCAATTTTAGTTACAAATGAATCAATATGCTGTAATATCAAAATCTAAGTTGGATGCATAATTTTTATCCTCAATAAACTATGCGAATTTTTATTTATTTGTTGATTTGCAAATCATAATTAATGGTGCATGATTAATCAAGAAACTTGTTAAGCAAGCTTTTGGTGCTCTTATTTCTTTATCTTTCTTTGAAAGGTCCCTTTTCAACTTAATATTTTTATGTTATTCATTGTGTGTTTTGTTCTATAATTATTTTGCAGATTGGTCCAGACCATGGATTATTCTGTTATTGTATTTGATACTGCTCCCACTGGTCATACACTCAGACTATTGCAATTCCCAACGGTTTTAGAAAAGGGTCTTGCAAAAGTGATGTCTTTGAAAAATAAATTCGGTGGTTTGTTTAATCAGGTATGAACTTAAGAATAAAGTCTTTTGCATTACGCCATATTTTCTTACTATTTTACTGTTGTTGGAAGTCTCACATCAATTAGAGATAAAGCCAATTTATAATATATAAGTGAGGTACAAACCTTACCTTACAAACTGGTTTTGTGGGGTTGAGTTAGGTTTAAATTCCACTTCTAATATTTTTCTTTTTTAAAAACCAACTATAAAGTATAACAAGACTTAACTAAACTATAAAAATGACTAGATAAAACAGAATAAACACATAGGATAAAAGACCCCCTCAAGTTGGAGAGAAAATGTTTTTGAGGGCCAACCTGCCGGATGAGGAGTAAGAACTCACACTCGATTGATATGTTGTCTAACAAAATGGACATCAATGTCAATATGCTTTAATATTTGATGGGAGACAGAGTTAGTGGAAAGGTGAATGGCCGAGACATTATCACATAGTAGCGAAACCATATCAAGTTGATGTTGGAAGAAGCATAAGAGTTCTTTAAGCCATAACAGTTTTGTACATGCCAAGACCAAGACCAACAACTGCAGTGATGAAATACCACAGTTAACTTCATCAATATGTGTTTAATGCCTTGCTTTCATACTCTAAGTCGGTGTACACCTTCTCCATATCATTCGTAAACTTCTCTGTCAGTGAGTTCTGCATCTTTGCTCTAAACTCGGACAGATGGTCTTCTAGTATTTTCACAGTAGACTGAGACATAATTTCGACAGTGTCATCGAAAAATTCGGTTATGACCATGGTTATTGCTTTAGCTTCATTGGAGGATACTCCTTTCTCCTCTAGTTTTTCAACCATGGCTAGGGTGTCTATCATAATTTTTTTTTTTTTTTTGCGTTGGAATGCATTGTCCGTGCAACCGGAGGAAATTTTTCTCTTGGACACGATGAAGTCCCACTAGGTCCGATTAACTCCCATATCATTTTACCAAGGCGGGTGGTCATTTCTCAATCAATGACCAATGGAAGGAGAGGAGAGAGAAGCTGCTCGGAGTGAATGACTTATGGTTCACGAGACCTTCCTTTCTCGAAGTGGCTTGCGATCGAGAAGAGAAAAGAGGAAGAGGCTTAGTGTTGTAGGCGACGATGATCCCGGTGGTGAGCAACAGTTAGTGCAACACTCTGGGCCTTGATTCGTGGCGGTCGTTTGGTCAGAAAAGGCATGAGCGCACTCACCGCCTCAGGAACCTAGAGTCTCTGCTTCTCCCTGCCGGCAAACCTAAAGGCAACCACTATCGCAGCGGTGCACTCACGCCTTTTCCTACCAAACGGCCGCCACGAATTGAGGCCCATAGTGTTGCACCAACTGTTGCTCACCACCGGGATCATCGTCGCTTGTAGCGCTGAGCCTCTTCCTCTTTTGTCTTCTCTGATCACAAACCACTTCGAGAAAGGAAGGTATCGTGAACCACAAGCCATTCGCTCCGAGCAGCTTCTCTCTCCTCTCCTTCCATTGGTCATTGATTGAGAAATGGCCACCTGCCTTGATAAAATGATATGGTAGTTAATCGGACCTAGTGGGACTAACTTGTGTGCAAGAGCAAAATTTCATCCGGTTGCGCAGACAATGCATTCCAATGCAATAAAAATTATGATAAACACCCTAGCCATGGTTGAAAAACTAAAGGAGAAAGGAGTATCCTCCAAAGAAGCTAAAGCAATAACCATGGTCATAACTGAATTTTTGATTGACACTGTCGAAATTATGTCTCAGTCTATTTAGAAAATACTAGAAGACCATTTGTCCAAGTTTAGAGTAGAGATGCAGAACTCACTGACAGAGAAGTTTATGAATGATATGGAAGAGTATGAGAGCAAGGCGTGAAACACATATATTGATGAAGTTAACCGTGGTACTAAAAAATACGGAGTACTAGTTTTCATCACTGTAGTTGTTGGTCTTGGTCTTGACATGTACAAAACTGCTATGGCTTAAAGAACTCCTACGCTTCTTCCAACATCAACTTGATATGGTTTCGCTACTATGTGACAATGTCTCAGCCATTCACCTTTCCACTAATCCTGTCTCCCATCAAATATCAAATTATTTTGACATTAATGTCCATTTTGTTAGACAACATATCAATCGAGTGAGTTCTTACTCCTCATCTGCATGTTGGCCCTCAAAAACATTTTCTCTCTAACTTGAGGGGGTCTTTTATCCTATGTGTTTATTCTGTTTTATCTAGTCATTTTTAACTAGTTTGGTTAAGTCTGTTAAGACTTTAGTTGTTTTTTTTTTTTAAAAAAAAAAAATGTTAGAAATGGACTTTAAGCCTAACTCAATCCCATAAACCGACTTGTAAGGTGAGGTTTGCACCTCATTTATATATTATAAATTGGCCTTATCTCTAGTCGATGTGGGACTTCCAACACACACCTTTCACGTCGAGTTATAGACATCTCGTGCGTGATAGTAGAAATTGGGTGGTCCAATAGTGGCCTTACAACGGGTGGAATAGAAATGTCCAAGAAATATCGTTAGCATAGGCTCTAACATGGTATTAGAGCCATAGTTAGAGCCTATCCTAGCGATATTTCTTGTTTCTTGAGCATTTCTATTTCACCTGTTGTCGGGCCATTATTGGATCACCCAATTTCTATTATCACGCACGAGATGTCTATATCTCGACGTGAAGGGGGTGTGGTGGAAGTCCCACATCGACGGCCAATTTATAATATATAAGTTAGATGCAAACCTCACCTTACAAGCCAGTTTTTTGGGGTTGAGTTAGACTTACAGTCCACTTCTAACAACTGTTTTACTCGGCTTAGTTTTAGTATCTAGATAGACTGTAATATTCAAATTTAATTTTAACCTACTGTATTTCCTCATAATAGATATGGGATCAGTGCAATATAACATCTTTTTTTTTTTCTTTAACTTACATAGAAGACTTATTTAATATAAGATCTTGATACCACTCCCTTCACACCAGTTCCCTCTTAATTAGATGGTTAGCATAAAATAGATCCTCATTTAATTTGGAAATGGAAACTTTCTGTTTCATTTTCAACTTCAATCACCTCATTCGATTCCTTGATGTTTTTCTTTCCTCCCAGATGTGTCATTCCATAGCAAAAAGATGTTTTCTGGTCCTGTACAGCGATCCTACTCTAACTTTGTTGTCTTTCTTTGCACAACAATTCAGGATGGAAATATAGATGTCTGTTGTCCATTGTTATAGAACTGAATCACAGGAGACCTCTTTGATGTTCTAAAATAGTACTGATCAGTCTCCTTGCCATTGTTACTTTCACCATATCCAATTAAACAGTTATCATTTTATGCCTTCAGAACAGTGGGATCAATGGTGAAGGCCAAAGTTTCGCATACAAACACTCACTGGAGCCTATGGAATTGTCATTACTAATTTACACATTTAATAGTCCAGATAGTTTATGAATGCAAAACCAATTATTTTTGTTACCTGTGGACAGCATCATCTTTTTCTTTTTGATGATTTTCGGATAGCTTCTATCCCTAATTATTAATTATTGTGCATGACTTGCAGAGTGAGAGAGTGAGACATTCTCCCCATTCTCTCAATTAGACACTTTCAATGTGTTCCCTCTTCTCTCGTTTGGATGTATATTTCACATACTTCTACAGCTACTAGTGTAATTTCAATCAACCATAATAACCATCTTTTTTAATCTTTTTTTGTATACTTTCTCTCAACCGCCACTTTCAATTTAAATAGTTTACTTAAATCTAAATATAAAATATTTATCATAAAATTTGTATATAATATGACTTATCTCAAAATTAGAAGAAAATGATTTCTCTCTTATCCAATCTCAGTATATATATGATATATATATATATATATATATATATACATTGATTGGATAATTTAGGAAACAAGCAGTCTGTTCTAGGAAACAACAAATCCCTGATATTGTGGGATTGATATGCTAGTAATAAAACCAAAATACAACTAATATACAGAATTAGAACCAATAGGAATTAAATTTGAAACTTTCTAAAATATCTTGACAGTAGAAAATCTAAAACTTCCTAAAATATCTGAACAATTTATATATTAAAAAATACATATTATGAATTTTAATTTTAAAAAATCAATATCTATTCTGAGGAAACAGGCTATAATACTACTTTATATTATTCCTGTAGCATAGATATGTCTGTATCCACCTGGGAAGAAGCTTCTCTGATATACCCATGAGACTGTTGTGTTTTATCTATTGTGTAATTGGAATCCATTTTGAACTTTCACCACAGATGACTCGTATGTTTGGCATGGGTGAGGATTTTGGAGATGATGCAATTCTTGGGAGGCTTGAAGGCATGAAGGATGTAATTGAACAAGTTAATAAGCAATTCAAAGATCCGGTAAGAATTACATTAAATTTCTGTATGGTATTGTTTTAAAAATGTGAATTTTTGTTTATTTGTCTTGTACTCTTGCTGCTGAATGAACTGTAATTTTTACTTATTTTTCATAACCTTAGTTATAGGAGCTGGAACAGAAAATGAATGAAGACAGATTCTTATTGCTTGCATATAAACTAAATTACTAGTTAATGAACCCTGCACTCTCCACAACAATAATAAATGCCCCTTCCTTATCGGATTGGACTGGATGTCTCTCGTCATCTAGAGAATCTAAATCAATAAGAATCCTTAACACTACACAAGGAAACTTTGCCTATTGCTGTGCAAGGATATTGTCTAATACATGACTAATTTATAAATATTTAACACTGTCAGGTGATAAAACAAAGAGTTAAGTATGTATTTAGTTCTTGAACTTACGTGCGAAATTAGAATGTGTTTCTCTCAAAAAGTTCATATAAAACTCATCCATATACTTTAGTAATGCATGGAATACATCCCCATTGAATGGCGTTACGTTTTTTTGAGGTGTGTAACGGTGATGCTAAGTGTATTAAAAGGTTTGCACATGTGGCTGACACATATAATTTTATAAAATAAAAATTCTGATTTTTTGTCTTGTTATTCTTTTCTTTTACTTTTCTTTTTCTAGTTTTTTCTTTCCCTCCTTCATCTTCTTCTACGTGGCCCTAAACCCCTATGCAAAGGGTCTCACCGCTGCACCTCCTCTATCCAACCAGACCCACCGGCGGTGTGCTATTGTCAAACCCTTGCTTCTCAAGATGGGAAAGATCAACACATTGCATGATCTCTTGATTCGGTGAACATTGTCATGATCTCACTGCAATCCGCACCTCCCTGATCTAGTACTTTATACTTGCAGGATTGAGCGAGTTTGCATGTTTACTCTGGATTTCTGTCACAATTATTCCTGTGTCCCTCCTATTTCTCCTAATGTTTGCACTCTTAATGTGAGGTTTCAATTTTCTATAGCATTGAGTGTAGTTTGCATATTCATGAGAGAATTTAACCTTGTAATTCTTAGAAACTATGGTTAGTTAGGAGCTAATAATGGGCGAAGGTTGAAGTAGCACACTGCTGGTAGCGCAAATCATGTCTTCACATGTAAATGTGAAAACAGAATGACATTAATATTTTACTTTAATGGAATACTATATTTACTAATCACACTACGACTGCTGATTTTTCTTTTGCCGAAACTATATTTTCTTAAAGGAGATGCTCTGTTGAGGAGCTTATTAAACTTCTATTCATGAACCATATTCTTTATGCTTATTTATTGAAAGGAGAATGTTGAGTTTGATTCTAAAATTAGGATTATGCTAGTATTTGAATTTTGTATTGGACTTTAGCTCTATATATATGGCTTTATACGTGGACAATGTATATAGAGCTCAAGTCTATTTAAATTCCAAATACGAACATTATCGTAATTTTAAAATCAAACTCATAGCGTTCTAAATAAAAAGTGATAAGAATAAGATCCTTATCTAAACATCTTAAAAAAATTTAAACATAACACAAATTCTATAATCAGGTTAGATTGATGTATAGTATATAAGTGAGTGCAAATCTCACTTTACAATCTAGTTTATTAAGATTGAATTAAGTTTAAAATTCACTTCTTAAAAATAATTTAGTCACATTTCCAACAATTTTCTTTTCAATTCCTAGATGGTATTTAACCTTTGAAAAAATAATGTTACGTGACACAACAGCAAAAAATTAAGTTGAGTACAAGCATCTTTGACTAGTGTTTGGATTTGATAAATTTCAATTGGCTAAGCCAGGTCCTTCCTTGCATAAAACAATTTTTCTGTATAATTTTGATAAAAAGAATGAGTTTACTTTCATGCAGTTGTTCTGATAACAAGACTTCCATGTTCTTTGAATTTTTAACTTGGAATTGTTTGATAGGTCCCAGCCATTTGTTGTTATTTTTATGTTCCCTTTATTTCGAATGTAGTACGATTAATTAAGATGTATTGATTTTGTCTTTGAATAAAATATTATGTGCTTGATCTTTCTATTGTACCCAACCCAGCTACCAATGCCTTTCCAATAACTAAATTGTTGTATTTCTTTATTTACAGGACATGACAACCTTCGTATGTGTTTGTATTCCCGAATTCCTTTCTCTATATGAAACAGAAAGACTGGTTCAGGAACTTACAAAGTTTGAAATTGACACCCACAATATCATCATTAATCAAGTAATCTTTGATGACGAAGGTAACATTCCTATCATGTCCTTTATAATTTGCATTATTTTTTTAATTTCTTTATCAAATCATATTATTCTCTTCTAATCCTTTCACTCTTGTATTGTAGATGTTGAATCCAAGTTACTTAAGGCAAGAATGAAAATGCAACAGAAATATCTGGACCAGTTTTACATGTTGTATGATGACTTCAATATTACCAAGCTTCCATTGCTCCCAGAAGAGGTTAGTTGTTGCATTCTTGATACTCAGCAGATTCATACACGTGTCAAAAAACTAAGTGGTTATTTTTTAAACCGCTGAAATTGTGAGTAGTTTGCTTTCATTTCCTGCTTGTTGTATCATTAGACTTAAATCAACTATCACAAATTGATAGGTTACTGGGGTTGAAGCTCTGAAAGCGTTTTCTAGACATTTTACATCACCGTATCAATCCTTAGCTGGTGGAGGAGACCATGTAGAACGGTTACAGCGCAAATTAGCAGCACTACAACGACAGATACATGAGACTGAGGAAGAATTGGAGAGAATCAGAAGGGGCGTCTAGGTTTGACGGTCTCTATCCATGAATAATGTCATTGTACGCCTTTTTGTTTAACATTATTTTTTAGCTTACATTTGATAAAGCATCTTTTTCTTTGTTGGCCCGCCAACACAAGTCATTATTCTCTCTATATGCTTTCATTTTAAGGTCACAGTGAGCTTTCTTATGTAACTCCAAAAGGTTATTACTGAGGTTAGTCTAATTTGTTTCATGAATATTCTTTACTTGTCTTGTATTTTTATAATTCATATTCTGAGATGGATAATTTCTTATCAATATTCTTCTTTGTTTTGTTTAAACTTTCCAAGCTTGTTAAAATGTTCAATAAATTGTCCATGATGAAAAACCTTTATGCTTTGGTCGGATATATGACGATGATACGAAGAAAAGTGAGAGGTAAAAAAATGGGAGAGAAAAAAAGACTTTCAAGTTTTGATGATTTTAGATGTTTTAAATTAAGTTCAGATTATCAGGTATTTAAAATTTATATTTTTTAATTGGGTTTTTGTTATCCAATGTGTGTTGATTAACACTACCGAAGTAAAAGCTTAAATTTTATATAATGAAAAAAAAATAAAAGCTTAAATTTTATTTTTATTAAATATTTAAAATTCCCATATTCTTTTAGTTAAATCTCTATAATTAATTGAAATTTAAAATTTAATACTCAAATTGAAAATTTTCAAATTTATTAGTACTCAAAACATAATTAAATCTTAAAAAAATTAAAAAAAAGTTTGAATATTATAATATTACTTGTCTGTTTTTTATTATTTATATATTTGTTTAAGAAAAGTTATATTTGAAATAAAAATTTAAGACTAAACTTTATAATTGATTATGCGATTTCTATAATTCATTATGTAATTTTTATTATTAATTATGTAATTATTTAAAACGTGAAAAGAGAAAACAGATAAAATATTATAGTTACTTTTAACATTCATTTTTACATAATTTTCTTATTTTTGTGGGCAAAGTATGAGGTTTTCTTTTTTCTTTTTGTATATTTATTTTTTCACAAGTATAAATAAAAATACTTTTCTTTTTATCAGTCATATTTGAAGAAAAAGTTGTTAATCCTTTATTAGCGTACTTGAGTTTAGAGATTATAATGGAGCGGAAGTAGGTTTGACTTTCTTCATCTCTATTGTAAAACTTTTTGTTTTATCATTATCGCAGTATAGAATGGGTACAAATCTTTTACCATTTCAAATATTAATTACTTTTTTTTATAAAAAATAAAAATTACAATAAATAAAACATAACATTATTAAATATTTAATATTAAAATAAAATATATTTATTATTATTAAAAATATTAATAAAAATTATAATTATATAAATGTCAAATTATAAAAATTATAAATATCAAATAATTGAATAAATGTTAACAAGTTACAAAACTAATAAATAAAGAAAAATTAATATAAATTTAATAAATTATATAATAAGGATGAGAAATAGTGAATATATATTCCTGGACCTCATATTTTTCCTGCAGCCGCTAATTTACTGTTTTATCCTTGACTTAATAATAAAAACTCTAACACTAATTTCATTCCCTTTTATCCATATGAAATCCTGAACCTTCTGATGAACATGAAACTGGATATGCACTTAAAATTTCTGATGGTTTCGCAGAAATAAAACTTATTTCATAACCATGCCTTATATCTTTCAGATTATGTATATATAGGATAATTTCTCATCAATTGTATTCCTTCCATTTTAAAAACTTTCCAACAAAAGATGACATGTTGAAATGTTCAACTGTTCATCATAAAACCTCTGCAGAAAATTAAGAGGTTTGATCTTGCACCAGCTTAAGTTTGTAATTCTTCTTCCTAGTTGCTTACTTCTTTCTGCACAAAATTTATCTTCTGCCACTAAGTTATCTGAATGTTGACTCCAAAATATAGTGTCCTTTCCTTGTAAACATAAACATTCAAATTCCCCAGACAACATACATTTTATATATTTCCACGAGGGTACCACTGCTACTAAACATTTATTATTTTTTCATTTAAAAATCTTAGAGAGAACTAGTGGAAATGATTTTAGTCAATAATAACTTAAATAAACAGTAAATAACTGCAACAAGTATCATAAAGTTGAGATGGCCGAGTTGGTCTAAGGCGCCAGATTAAGGTTCTGGTCCGAAAGGGCGTGGGTTCAAATCCCACTCTCAACAATTATTTTTTATTATATTTTCTCTATTTTTTCTCTCTATTTAAAATAATTTTAATATTGCCACATACTTTTTTCTAATGGATATTCTTTTCCATATACTTTTCATCCGTTCAAATCCCACTTTCAACAAATGTTTTTTATTATATTTTTTCTATTTTTTCTTTATATTTAAAATAATTTTAATATTGCCATATACTTTTTTCTAATGGATGATATTCTTTTCCATATACTTTTTTCTAATGGATGATATTCTTTCAAAGGCATGTATAGTGCGTCCAAATCCCACTCTCAACAAATGTTTTTTCATTATATTTTTTTTATTTTTTCTTCATATTTAAAATAATTTTAATATTGCCATATACTTTTTTCTAATGGATGATATTTTTTTCAAAGGCATGTATAGTGTGTGATATGTAAATTCTCAAAATAAGAGCAAAACATTAAGAGAATTACTCAATTGGAGAAGAAAATAAGCTTGAAGGTTAAATGATACTTGATTTGGTTGTGTAAATTGATTAAATTGAGGTTATCATTAATTGATATTGCTGCTGAATTATGTTATGGTAATAGGTTAAAATGTTGGTTGAAATTGGTTTAGAATTTGTGGTTTGATAGGTGAAATTTTGTGGAGATTGTTTATTGAATGAGTTTGATGTTATAAGTCTATGTTTTCCATTTAAGACTTGGTTACCTCCTTGTTCTGCTGAAATTTGGTCTTTGATATACTAAGTTGTTGTTTGGGATTGTGGTGGTTATTGGTTTGATATGATGGATTGAGTCATTGGCCAATTGAGCAAACTGATATTCAATCTAGTATTTAAACATGTTTTCAAATTAATTTTAGTGTCAAGAATACCAATTTGGTCATTTGCATAGGTCTAGAGTGTAACCATATCAAGAATAAGAGTTATTGGTTTTTGGTATGGCGTTGGGCGCCCCTGTGTGGCACTGACCTTTGCAAAGTCAGAGAGCCTCAAGCGTTGAGCAACCCTTTTGGATGCTGAGCGTTGCAAATTCAGAGAGCTCCTGTGTTATGTGGCATTGAGCAACACTTTTGGGTGTTGACGTCACTTCAACTCTACATGTTTGGATTCCTTTTTTCTTTAATTCGCTAGGCGCTAGTTCTAGGTGTTGGGCACTCCTTGTTTCTTTTTTTGCCATGTTTTATATGTTTTATGATTATTGGTTTGGTTTATTCTGATTTAATGTATGCTTGTTGGTAATTATTGATACTTTATGGATGGTAATAATGGATATGTGTATGGACTATGTACGTGGTGAAAGGGATTCCATGGAAAAATCCTTGTTGTTTTATAGTGTGATGGATTCACCCTTAATAGGGGATGATTCTAACACTCTTAATAACGATTCATCCTCAAATAGAGAAGGGTGGCGTATGTCGTGGAGAGTATTAGGAGATCCTTAGTCTAGTGATTGTTTCTTGGCCATAGATGTTTGACTAATTAACCTTAATATGAGTGGGTTGTTTCACCAAACATGGGTGCAGGTCCCTTAAGAGTTCGATATCAATACATGTATCCAGATAATTAAGTCTATAAATGTTTATATGTCTTCGGAATGATGGATTTATCTATGTTATATGCTGACTTCTATAAAAGTGATCACCTTAATGGTGTGAATAAATAGCGATGTTCTAAGTTGAGGAAATTTAGGCATGATAGTCTAGTACCAGGAGTGGTGCGAATACTTAGTGGAAATTTAGGCATGGTAGCCTAGTAGCAGGAGTGGTGCGAATACTTAGTAGAAATATCGGTGCGATAGTCTAGTATTGTGAGTGATGCAAATACTCAAACCATGAATTGTGAGAATACTCAGTTGTAATCTTGTGAAGATTATAGTGGAACGCTCTGCGGAGGAGACTAGATGTAGTTCAGTTGGAGCAAACCAGTATAAAAATAATTGTGCATTTATCTCTTCTCTTACCTAAACATTTCTCTTGTGTAAACTTGCAGTTGTGCCTTTATTTCCAAATACAAGAACTCTTCAAGCTAACTTCAACTAAGGAAGTTTTTATAAAATTCTGCACTGTGCATTCTGAATAGCTCGTCAGAAGCAATTATTGCTTATAACTTTTATTAGGTCGAGCGTCTATGCTTTCATAAGATATAATCAAAGCTGGACTGCGTGCTATATTAAAAGGGTTATGAAAACAATTTTTCCATCAATACTATTCAACTCCTAATGTTTTTCACCTACTTCAAGTTATATTTGGATAACTGTAACAATTCATGTATGTTTTATATTTGATTGTTATAGTTTTTAAATGTGTGATTAATCCTATAATAACTTTAAGACTATTCAAATTTTAGGATGTTACATCATAATATTCCTTTATTTTTTTTATAAACTTTTAAGATTTTGTCATAATTTCAAATGTAATAATTAATAATAATAATAATAAATATAATAACAATAAAACTTAATTAGGTTATTTTTAATTTATTTTTTTTATCTATATTTTTTATAACTGATTTAGATTTTGTAATAATTTTGAGTGTGACAAATAATAACAATAGAATTTAAGGTTTAAGTTTAACTAGAAATAAGAAAGGATTGATAATGTGTGCAGAACCTTGACCTTTAAAAAAAAATAAAAATAAAAGTATAGGATAAGATAAAATAAACTAAAATAAAACAAAATAAAATACAATAAAACAAAATAATTTAAAATAAAATAACCTAAAGTGACAAAAAGTAGAACAAACATAAACTCCTATAATTAGATACGCCTCTTCTCAAATTAATAGATATATATATATTTTTTATAATTTTTCATTTTGCATTTCCTCTTGCTTTATTTTAAAGTTAATTTTATTCTTGCTTTTTTCTATTAGTGTTGTTAAGACAGAAATTACGCGTTGAAAATATAATAATGATATAATGAATTAAAAAAATAATGTAATAATTAATTATTATGTTTTAGAATATTTAAAATTAAAGAAATGTATAATGAAACAAAATTGAAAAGATTTTTTTTTTATTAAGGAATATTCCCATATAAAATATGAGAAGAAAATACATTTAGCGATAATACATTGTTCCAATTTTATCCACACTAAAGGTAAAAGAAGGAAATTTAGAGTAAATATAAAAATAACAACCAATGAGTTTGAAGATAACGATAGTCTATATTTGGCAATACCATATGCTACCAAATTCGTCTCTCTAAATACATGATTCCAAGTAACATATTCAATATTGGTAGCCATATGTATTATTGAAGAAACAAAAGTATAAAATGGACGTGTTTTTGGATGACTCTCCAATTAATAAGTTGGATATCTGTTAGCGAATCACTTTCAACAATCAAGTTATTATATTCCATTGATATTCCTATTTCCATTCCAAGCTTGACTGCAAATAATTCATCTTTCTTAATCAACTCTTAACACACTAGAGAAGGAAAAAGAAATTCACCATCAGAATCTCTAATAACACCTCGTGCAGTGGCCTTTTTTCCATCCCAAGTGTAAGCTCCATCGTAATTAATTTTAACACATCCTTTTGGAGCTGGTATCCTGATAACGGTAAATCTTACCATCACCTGAGGTTCATTTTAAAGACAAAATCAACTCCCCTTTAGCTTATTGCTTGCTTAAATCCTTCTTTTATCTTGTTTTAATGTTTATTTATATTTTGGGCTACATTGATATAAATTCATCACTAATCCCCTTATTTTGTAGCTAATATTGTGCTTGGAAGAACCTCCACCAATGTATAGAGCTGAACCAACCACAAGATCAAGCAAATATGCACAAAATGGGAGAAAGAAGCGATGTTGGCAGAATCTCGCACTCGGGCGACCCTCTAGGGGTGCTGAGCGCCATTTACTCTAAAAATCTCACGCCTGGGCGCCCCATTCAGGGCGCTGAGTGCCACTTTCGCTGGTGTGGCAGATTGAGATTATTTAACCCTAAAACGCAAAGGGGTTTGGGTTTTTGGTGGTTTGGAGGTGCGATTTCAGTCAGAGGATAGCTTGGAGGGTTGCTAGTGTTAGCAAAATGAGGCAGATGAAGTTTTGATGATGCCCAAATCAAGTCAAGATTTATCAAGATTCATGAAGATCCTTTGAAGACTTATTTTTGTTATGAAAAGCTTTTGTAATAATTGTAGTTTAATTGTTTAGGACTTAGATTTGTAGTAGGTTTTGATTCTTGTACCTTTATATTTTGTATTTGTTGTTTAGAATCAAAACTTCCCCGTTTTAATCGATTAATCCCTGATATAACCGATTAAAATCGTTGCAGAAGCCAACCCAATCAGCTTTGGAATAATCGATTAAAGCAAGTTTTAATCGATTAGGTAATCGATTAATCCTGAGAATAATCGATTAATCCCTGATATAATCGATTAAAATCGTTGCAGAAGCCAACCCAATCAGCTTTGGAATAATCGATTAAAGCAAGTTTTAATCGATTAGGTAATCGATTAATCCTGAGAATAATCGATTAATACTAGCCGTTGGAGGTTTCTGATTTGAAAAACTAGCTGTTGTACTCATTTTAATCGATTAATACTTATGTTAATCGATTAAATGCGTTAGATGGCCTGTTTTCGAAGAATGGAAGGGTATTGGGCTGAGTCTATAAAATGGCTCACTCTTTATTTCAACAACAACTCTTCCCTTGTGCTAAAACACTCAGAACTCTTTGAGAAGTGTGTGCTCTTGCTCAGCTAAGGAAACTCTTGTCTGTGGTGCTGGTACATTGCTACTACGGTGACAGAGGAATAGCTGGTTCATCCTTGGTGTGTCTAAGGAGGTGTTTGGAAGAGGATCATCCTTCGTGAAGTATTCAGAGGAGGTGTTTCATCCTTCGTGAAGTATTCGGAGGAGGTGTCTCATCCTTTGTGAAGATTCAAAGGAGGTGCAGGTTCATCTCTTGTGGCATCAAGAGAGGTGGTTTCTAAACTTTTACAAATTGTTTCTTTGTGATTGTAATTTGTAATTGTTTTGTGCTTAGTGAAAGGTTTATCTCGTGTTTGAGATAAACGACTGGACGTAGGATCTTTGTGATCTAAACCAGTATAAAAATCATCTGTGCAAATTTCTCTCACCTTACCCTTTTATTTATATTTATTATTTGCGTAGTAAGAAAAATTGAGAATAAATTAAAAGGCACAAATTAATATTAAAAACCCTCTTGGTTTGTTATTCCATGCTAACAATTCCGCTGCAGCGATTCTAACAATTGGTATCAGAGCTCGCTTTGATAGTCATTCAAATGGCAGGATCACATCAAACCTTTGCAGAGGGTGCCTCTATCAATAGACCACCTTTATTCACAGGTGAAAACTATGCATTCTGGAAGGTTAGAATGCAAATTTTTATTGAGTCTATTGATTGTGAGATTTGGGATGTTATTGCATCTGGTTCGCCTATTCCTACTAACGATTCGCAGGAACCAAAGCCTCGTGATAAGTGGACCACTAAAGAGAAGAAAAGAATTCAAAATGATGTGAAAGCGCGGAATATAATTGCATCTGCTCTAACTGTTGATGAGTTTTACAGGGTCTCTGTTTGTAAAACCGCTCAAGAAATGTGGGAAATACTGAGAGTGAGTCACGAAGGAACAGATGACGTAAAAAGGGCGAGAAAGAACACCTTGATCCAAGAGTACGAGATGTTTAGGATGAAGCAAGGAGAAACAATTTCAGATGTTCAAAAACGCTTCACCAACATTGTCAATCATCTTATTGGACTAGGTAAGTCTTTTGAAAATGATGAACTTAATATTAAAATCTTGAAATCTTTAGACAGGTTGTGGCAACCAAAAGTGACTGCAATTTCTGAGTCACAAAATCTCAACACAATGACCATGGCGGCATTATTCGGAAAGTTGAGAGAGCATGAGCTTGATCTTGGAAGACTTGATGAAGAAGAAGCAAAAGCCAAAACCAAGAAAAAGAGTCTAGCCTTAAAATCTGAGGTAGAAAGAAGCAAAAGCAAAATAGAAGATGAGGACTCAGAAGATGAAGAAAATTTGAGACTCATGATAAAAAGGCTCAACAGGTTCATGAAATCAAAAGACAAAGGAAGATTAAAATTTGAAAAGAAAGAAAATCAAGGATCTTCCTCACACTATAAATGTTATGGTTGCGGAGAAAGAGGACACTTAAAAGCGGATTGCCCAAATCAAAAGAAGAGTGAAGAAATAAAAGAAAAGAAATTCTTCAAGAAAAAGAAAGCCTACATTGCATGGGACGATGACAACGAAACAATTTCTGATTTGAGCGAATCTGATGAGGAAGCAAACATCTGTTTAGTGGCAGACGATGATGCTGGAAGCCAAGTAAGTACATCTAGCGATTCTGATAATTATAGTCAATATAGTGAAAGTGAATTGCATGAAACTTATGCTGCTTTAATAATTGAATCTGAAAAATTAGATAAAGCTCATAAGAAATTGAAAAAGAATTTTAAAGAATTAAAATTAAATTTTGAAAATGTTCTTGAAGAAAATAAAAATAAAAATTGGATTTTGAAAACATTTCTAAAGAAAAGAAGGATTTAAAATTAAATGTTGAAAATCTTTCTAAAGAAAATAAAAATTTAAAATCAAATTTTGAAAATATTTTTGAAGAAATTAAAGATTTGAAAAATAAAGTTTTATTTTTTGAAAAAGGTAAATATATTAGTAGTGATGAATATGCTTCTTGTGAAAATTTTAAGAAACTACTAAACAACACAACCTTAGAAGAATGCAGTAAAAATAATGAAAATAAGGTTGTTGTTAAAAATAAGTATGTTCCTAAAATTAAAAATAAACATAATAATAGAGCCCGTAGAACATGGGTAGAAAAAGGAACAACTTATAGGAACACAAACTTTATATCATGCTTTTATTGTATGAAAAAGGGTCACACCTCAAATAAATGTAAAATTAAGCATTTTGGTGTTCCAAGTGGTAGATATGTTTGGGTTGTAAAATGATTTCATTCCAAGTATTTTAAAATTTAAAAATTTACAATTTAAATTTTTTTCATTAAAATTTTTTTTAAACAAAATTTAAAAAAAAAATAAAAAAAAAAAATTATTCCAAACATGTTGTCTTTGATAAAATTGTGGACCTTGAGGCAAAATCTCTTGAGTCAGATGAATCTAATGCAGGTAATTTTGAAGATTTGACAAAGACAACAAAATAAAGAGAAGAATGATGACAATCCCCAAGACTAAGATCTCAACAAATTATCATCATGGAGACATTTCTAAAGGGGTAACATTAGAAGAGATCTAGGAATTTTAGAAATCTCTTAGGATTGCATTTATATTCATTTGGTCCATTTTATGCATTTTTTTTTAAAAACAAATTAACCATATTTTGTTTTATGCTTTAAAATTTCTATCTTGTATGGTTTAGAGTATGATTTTTCTTTAAAGTTCTTTATCCTAAAATTATTTTCTTTAAATCCCCTATTGTGTATGTTTGAATGAATCTCTAAATTTAAAATATATTTTATGCATACATGCTTTTATTAAGGGGGAGTATTATCTTAGGGGGAGAACATGAAACACAACTTTTTAATTATGATCAAAAAGGGGGAGAAAATATCTTAAAGCTTATTGTTATTCACTAATGCCCTTGTCCTTCATGAGTTGTGTTTTTACTCAGATTATTACTAAAAGCTTTAATTCAAAGGAGTTTTTGATCATCATAAAAAAGGGGGAGAATGTTAGCAAAATGAGGAAGATGAAGTTTTGATGATGCCCAAATCAAGTCAAGATTTATCAAGATTCATGAAGATCCTTTGAAGACTTATTTTTGTTATGAAAAACTTTTGTAATAATTGTAGTTTAATTGTTTAGGACTTAGATTTGTAGTAGGTTTTGATTCTTGTACCTTTATATTTTGTATTTGTTGTTTAGAATCAAAACTTCCCCATTTTAATCGATTAATCCCTGATATAATCGATTAAAATCATTGCAGAAGCCAACCCAATCAGCTTTGGAATAATCGCTTAAAGCAAGTTTTAAGCGATTAGGTAATCGATTAATCCTGAGAATAATCGATTAATACTAGCCGTTGGAGGTTTCTGATTTGAAAAACTAGCCGTTGTACTCATTTTAATCGATTAATACTTATGTTAATCGATTAAATGCGTTAGATGGCCTGTTTTCGAAGAATGGAAGGGTATTGGGCTGAGTCTATAAAATGGCTCACTCTTTATTTCAACAACAACTCTTCCCTTGTGCTAAAACACTCAGAACTCTTTGAGAAGTGTGTGCTCTTGCTCAGCTAAGGAAACTCTTGTCTGTGGTGCTGGTACATTGCTACTATGGTGACGGAGGAATAGCTGGTTCATCCTTGGTGTGTCTAAGGAGGTGTTTGGAAGAGGATCATCCTTCGTGAAGTATTCGGAGGAGGTGTTTCATCCTTCGTGAAGTATTCGGAGGAGGTGTCTCATCCTTTGTGAAGATTCAAAGGAGGTGCAGGTTCATCTCTTGTGGCATCAAGAGAGGTGGTTTCTAAACTTTTACAAATTGTTTCTTTGTGATTGTAATTTGTAATTGTTTTGTGCTTAGTGAAAGGTTTATCTCGTGTTTGAGATAAACGACTGGACGTAGGATCTTTGTGATCTGAACCAGTATAAGAATCATCTGTGCAAATTTCTCTCACCTTACTCTTTTATTTATATTTATTATTTGCGTAGTAAGAAAAATTGAGAATAAATTAAAAGGCACAAATTAATATTAAAAACCCTCTTGGTTTGTTATTCCACACTAACAATTCCGCTGTAGCGATTCTAACAGCTAGGGTTTATGGGAACATTCCCTTCTTCCTCTTTGGGTTTTTCCACTTCTTCCATGACCATTTTGTTAGCTCTAAGGCTCTCCATGGAAATGGAGAGCCAAACCCATCTTTTTGGGGATAAATATAGCCTCTGAATTCTTGTATATATATATATATATATATATATATATATATATATATATATATATATATATATATATATATTCCTTTTCCACCAATTTCTAGTATTCTTGTTTCTAATCTTAAAGCTTGCATGTAATGGGGATGTTAATGGCTTGATCTTTGATTCATGGGTATGGAAACATATCTTACGTAATTTATAACTGAAACAAGAGTTATAGCAGTTCATTGATTCTAGGGATGAAAGATGATCCACTTGTTGTCTTAGATCTTAGCTCTTAATGCATGTTAACTTGTGGAGTGATCAAGGGATTGACGCTTAGCTAGAAAACCTAGACTCTTCCACCTAAGGGATTATTAGGGTTAGAGAAATTTTGTGAATTGAGTTTAGTAATTTGATGGAGTGGAGATGAAATTGTGTATGCACAAGAGTGAATTGGTGAAACCTAACCTTAGTAATGTCATTTCATATAATTTCTAGTCTATTCCATTCTTAAGTGTCTTCAAACACCAAAGTCCAACCTTGTATATTTGAAATTTTATCTTCTTTTTACTTGTTTGTCAATTGATATGTTGTTCTTGAGTCTATATGAGTTGTTAACTAGTATTACATGAGTCTTTTGGAAAATGATACTTGATCTTACCATTTTGTATTACTTAAACGATTTGGTACACTTACCAATGAATAACATATCCAACAAACTAATCTTGTAAATTTTGAATTGTCTCTATGAAAAAATAAATGTTTATTTATCAATTGATAATTAAACTACAAAATATAACAATTAAAAAGTGAAATGAACATTTGAATTTTTAACATCTAATTAAAAGTAATAATAAAATAATAATATTAATAACATAATAATAATAATAATAATAATTATTATTATTATAAAAATAAATAATTATAATAGAAGATGATTTTTATATTAAAAAAAGAAATGACGAGATAAACATGCTCCTAATAAATAAAAAACTCAAATAATCTATTTTCATATTTTTCTTCTTTTTCTTCGATAAGAAAAATATGTCACTCTATTGAAGGCATAATTAAGAATCACATTGAAAAACTTGAACATAACATGAATCAGTTTTTAAAATTATAAACAATAAAAAACATTTTAAATCTCATTTCTATGTTATTCTCAGTTATTACTATTATATATAGAAAATAACATCAATCACTATAATTTGTGAACTATATGACTTTTCTTTATAATTCCAAAGACACGCAGTAGGAAAATTTTTCATTATTAACATTTTAATACAAAAAGCTAAAAAAAAATTCACCTTATCTTTTTTAAAATTGTTGTTTGTGTCCATCCATTAATAATGTAAATTGGACATTCTTCACCATTTGGACAATGGCCATTTATCTAATATTCATATGTAGTTGATGATGATCTTTAAAAAAAGTCTTCCTTTCTATCTTCATACTTTATAACAATGAATTGTAAACAAGTGTATTTCTAATTATCTTTTAAAGAAACAATGATTTTCAAGGAAGTGATAGTTTTTAAGAAAATGGAAATGATAGTTTTCAAGAAAATAGAAATGATTATCAAGAAAATAATTGTTTAATATACTTTGGATATGTTTAGTAAAGTGAAATAAGAGAAAATAAAGAGTCAGAAATATAAATAAAATAAAAAATATAAAAAAAGATAAACTCAAGATACATTAATAAAATAAATTAAAAAGATAAAGATAAAATAAATTAAAAAGATAAAGATAAAAAGTAAAATAGAGATAACAGTAAACCATATTCAATTATTTTTTATTTGATTTTAAGTAAACTATTAAAATTGCTTTATTTATTAACATGGAGACACTAGTGGAAAAACGCTATTTAATGTCAATTATTTTGGGCTTTTAACGTCACATATGGAACCGACGTCTATTCGAGTGACGTTAATTACACATCGGTCAGGATATAACCGATGTCTACATAGACGTCGGATGTTCACTTCACCGACGTCTACATAGATGTCGGACATTGTTACAATAGACGTTTATATAGACGTCTGGCTTGGTGAGATGCGACGTCTATAGGTCTTGGAACGTTTTGTCCACTAAGACTCATTGGACGTCGGTTTGTACACTGATAGACGTATGATGACGTCTGTTTTGCATTAACCGACATTTTCTGGGTGTTTTTTTTTTAAAAAAATTTATTTTTGCAATAAAACCACACCTGAAAATCAGAAAATTGACCCAAAACAATTACTTATAATAAATGTTTGTGTATAATTCAATCAAAGATAAAAAATATGAAATTATAAACTTAAACTAAACCTAAGTAATGTTCAACAACAAATGTAAGTCTTCCTAGTTCCATTTTTGCAGAAGATAAGTTGTCCACTCCTGCCTTAGCTGCTTTATGGTGTTTTCGGGTAAGGAGAAAAATTCTTGAAGCGCTGCACAATTAAGAAATATTCATTATGGTTTGATATATGTTCAAAGAAAAGTATTAATTTATCTGTGATGTTTTCAAAGTAAGCATGATTATTACCTCATTCCAGTCATCTGTAATGCCAGCTCGAATGATGGTCTTAACCCAAGACATCACATAGTACCCACATTCCCATGAATCTAGCTGCTTGTTACACTAAAATGACAAACTAAATATAGTCAAGAATTAAGATCATTGAATAACATAGTAAATGAATTAAAACTATAAAATGCACCAAACATTTGGATACAGGACTTGATTTAGTTGACCTCGAGATTTACCCATTACACTATTTACATTAAAACACAAACTAATATTAATATAAGTATCAAATCATAAAAAATTAAGGCCCACATGAATTTCAAAGTCATTTTTGGAGAAACACTTACCCTTGAAGCATCATTCTCATGTCATTTTTCATCTTCCTTTGCAGCGAACATAAGAATACAATTGTACTTTTTTTGGGAATGAGGACCAACAGCTGCCAGTGAGCCCTGTTTGGAACATCATAAATAGTTAGTAAACTAATTAAGTAAACTTTAATTACCTTTTACATAAAACTACACATACCCATCAATGTATGGCACAAGGTATATGTCTCTGTTTGACTTAGCCATCCATGTTTGCAAATAATTTTTTTTGGTTTCAACTGTGTTACCATAACGTTGAATGGTCTGAGGTTCAACAAATCCGTAAACGGAAGACCAACCTTGGTCTACAATGACTGGGTCCATGTACCTATAACAACAAAGTTAAGTTGTTACAAACTAGTAATCTAAATAAAACTATTATGGTAGACAAAATTAACTATCTTACATGCACCATAGTTGAATAATGGAAATATTCAACATCTTGTCTCCCGCAATGATCTCCGATACATAATTGAATGTGATATATACTGGCATATGGGGGGGGGGGGGGGGAGGGAGACCAAATACTCTTAAATCCCAGTATATGTATTGATCCTTTGTTGAACCTGGGAATTCTTGACATTAGTTTTGCTATTGGATCATCCTCCGCTTCAGCCATGTCATCATATTCAGGTATTGGTGCCTCATGCATCGACTGCTTTTGAGGACGTGTGAACTGAAGATAACATTTTCAAAGTTATGAACAAATATTTTTAAATGAAAATGTAAAATTAGTAATGATAAAAATATTATACCTGTAGTTAAGATAAATACCTTCCATTCCTCAGTCTCTCTAGATGCACGAAATTGCTTCTACTCTTCATCGGTGAAGGAATAATCCTTAATTGGGTCCTCATGTTGTCTGTCAACAAACACATACAGACGTGTCAGCCTTGTCTTGAAATCCCTCCATCTCTTTGCTATTTGCGATAACACTTTTTTTCTCATCTCAAGTGTGTTTGGAAGATCGTATTTTAGCTTTTTAAAACAAGAAAAATGTTAATAACATAATAAGATCAAAGAAATAATTATATCAAACTTCTAGTAAGTAACCATACTTGAACATCTTGCCATAAGAGGTTCTTCTCGACCTCTGCGACGTCATCCCAAGTTGCATGAAGGATAGAAACATGGGTTTTGGCTTTCTTACCCATATAACTATTAAATCTATCAGCATTTGGTCCTGATGCCACACCTGATCTGGGGTCAATCTCAAGATGTCTCCTCTGCCCATGAACCTGTTCGGATGTCACTTCTGCCAATCGTGTCACGCCTCGTGTACGTCTGCTCTGTCTTGATGGTGAGTTTGAGTTCGACATACCTGAAAAATAAGTACAAGGTTAGTACTAATAGAAATATTCATCCAAAATTAAGTACATATATAGTCAAAACAGAAAAAAAGACGTTACTTATTAAGATATTGTTTTCTCCCAGACCCCTTCATTGTGATCACTACGAATTGCATGTATGTCATCGGCAACATCATGAAATGACTCTTCAATGGGTCTTGATGCGGAAGATGTTGTCTCAAGTATATCAAGAGATTCTTCATCATCATACCCATGCATGTTTTTTCCTTCTAAAACCACCGATAATTTTTCATTCGCTGGATCACTTACGTAGAATATTTGCCTTGCTTGACTGGCCATAATAAATGGTTCATCAGTGTAATTCATTTTTTTTAAGATCTACTAATGTGAAACCAGAGCCATCTGTCATGACACCAGAATTTATATCAACCCATTTACACTTGAAAACGGGGACTCTAAACCTCACATAATCCACCTCCCATATTTCTTGTATTACTCCAAAATAACTCATTGATGCAGTGATTGGATTTTGGTCTTTGGAACTAGAAAAGTGCACAGACTGAGCTTGTAGTGTAACCCCACTATTTTGAACCCTACTTTTGTCATCTTCTTCCTTTGTCTGAAAAGAGATATTGTTTATATAGTACCCACCATATGTAATGACATCTGTGTTCGGCCCACGAGATAACCTCAATAGAGTTTCAGAAATATGTGGAGTCACATAAATCTTTTTCTTAAACCATTGTAAGAAGGTTTTGACATGTTCATTAAGATGCCATTTTTCACTCATTCTTGGGTGTGATGCCTTTATTTCATTAACATGTTCAGAATGTCAGGAATCACATCATCAGTGTTGTTTAAGATGTACAGATGAGCTTGATCAACTTCTTTTCTACTAACACTTTGAATCCTCACACCACGATCCTTACCCTCAGATTTTCCTTCATGTATGCTCTTGGGTAGACCCATAGGTTCACAAGTTGGCATATAAGCTGAACAAAATTCAACAACTTCTTCTGCAATGTATCTCTCTATGGTTGAAGCTTCTGGTCTATACAGATTCTTGACACATCCCTTTAAGATTTTCATGTATCTTTCAACAGGATACATCCACCTTAAGTAAACCGGCCCACATATTCGAATTTCTCGGACTAGATGAACGATCAAATGAACCATAATATCAAAAAAAGAAGGTGGAAAATACATCTCCAATTCACATAGTAGTCTTATTCTTTCATTTTCAAATTGATCTAAACATCGAGGGTCAACAACTTTCTTGCAAATGGCATTAAAGAACAAACACAGACGTGTTAGAATACCCCTAACAGAAGGAGGTAATATGCCTCGAATAACAACTGGTAACAATTGTTGCATCAATATATGACAATCATGAGACTTTAAACCAACTAACTTTAGCTCTTGCATAGAAACAAGGTTACTAATATTAGAAGAATAACCTTGTGGAACCTTCACACTTCTTAAAGAGTTACAAAAACTTTGTTTTTCTTTTTTAGAAAGAGTATGACAGGCTGGGGGCAAATATGTGCGTCTTCCTATTGTCTGTGGATGTAACTCTGTTCGGATTCCCATTTCAGCCAAATCTTGTCTTGCTTTTATTCCATCTTTGGTCTTCCCTTTCATGTTTAATAAAGTTCTGATAACATTGTCACAAACATTTTTTTCTACGTGCATGACATCAATACAATGTCTAACATCAAGTTTACACCAATAAGGAAGATTAAAAAATATTCAATGTGTTTGACTTCGTTGTACACCTCTTAACCATTACGGGGTTTGGACACAACCTCATCCTCCGCACTTCCATTGAATGCTTTTTTTAATCTACGGTAAGAGTGATTGCGAGGAAGGAATATCCGATGTCTTGTATATACCGTCTTTTGACCATGCTTCAATTGAAGGTAACTAGTGTTTTCTTCACAAATCGGACATGCATAATGTCCTTTAACACTATAACTGCTCAAGTTTCCATAGGCTGGGAAATCATTAATAGTGCAAAACAACATTGCACGCAAATGGAAATTTTGTTCTACATCTGAATCGAACACTTCGACACCTTCTTCCCACAACAATTTCAAATCATCAATTAAAGGTTTCAAGTAAACATCAATGTCATTGCCAGGTTGTTTAGGACCCGATATCGTCATCGACAACATGACACATTTTCTCTTCATGCACAACAAAGGAGAAATATTGTATATCATCAACATAACTGGCCATGAACTGTGTTTGCTACTTAAGTTCCCGTAAGGATTCATACCATCAGTTGCAAGTGCAAGTCTTAAGTTTCTTGGATTTGCACCAAATTCTGGAAATGTTTCATCGATCTTCTTCCACTGTGGTGAATCTGCTGGGTGTCGAAAAAGATTATCGCACTTTCTTCCAACAACGTGCCATTTAAGGTTCTTTCCATCTTCCTTAACAGAGAACATACACTTGAACCTAGGTATTATAGGGAAATACCACATCACCTTAGCAGGTGCACCATAATTACCTTCATCAGCAGTGTTTCTGTCAGATTTCTTTTTAAAACGGCTTAATCAACATGTTGGACAATACTTTAGCGAAGCAAACTCCTTTATGTACAAAACACAATCATTGGGACAAGCTTGTATCTTTTGATATTCAAGACCCATTGGACATAAAATATTTTTTGCCTCGTAAGTACAAATAGATAGAGTATTATTTTCTGGAAGCATCTCTTTCAACAACTCCAACAACTCTGTGAAACTTTTATCGGTCCATCCGTTCCTTGCTTTTAAACTAAACAACTTCAATGTTGCAGACAGACGTGTAAAGTTCGAGCAGCTTGGGTACAGCGGTTGCTCTGAATCATTGATAAGATAATCATACAAATTAGCTCATCCAAAGTTATCTTCACCAACATCACGTATCATGTCCTCTAAATGATCACTCATCCATTCATCCACATAATTCGTTCCTCGTGACGTGGTAGGCTGGTCCAGTACTTCTCTATGCCAAGTCCAAACGGTATAAGTTCTCATTATGCCGAACATGAATAGATGGTCATGCAAATTGCCTAAGTCTTGTCGTATTTGATTAACACAACAAACACAAGGACAAAAATATGTCCTGTTCACAGACTTTGATTTTTCTTTAACATATTGCAAGAACACCGAAACACCTTTCTCATATTCTTCAGAGATGCGATGTGCATTCATCCAGCTTCGATCCATACTATGTTCTAACATACTTCATTAGTTTCAATTTTTTAACTACAAGGTTAGGCCCCTACCATTAAGAAAAATTATTTTTCATAAATTGCTAAGACATGTGCAAAGAAGTCTACATCATAAATTTGGTAAAATTTGGGCAGCATTTCGCATTGGTCTCCGAAATACACGAAATGAAGAGTAGTCATTGATGACCGCAATCAAATATGCATCCAGAGAACAACACAAATAATGAACCGAAATTTCATCATTCTTATGCATAAACTCCAATGTACATGTTATAGCAAATTTATGAAAAATAGTTTTCCCAAACTGTCCAGTCGGACAATTCAAAATTTAATACAAATTATTAAAAAATTAATCGTTTGTGTTAAATTTCAAACGGGAACTAAGTTTCACTCAGTGATTTGATAGTAATTAATAATCGAACAATCCAATTATAATAATACAATTAAACTTCATGACATGCATATATTAAAAAGCCAATAACACATGCATACTTAAAAGAAAATATGAAATCATACAAAAAAGCCTATAAAATCCATATTCACAAAAGCCAATAACATGGATACACAAAAGCCAATAACATGCATACGCAAAAACCATAACATGCATACATAAAATCCAATTACATCCATAAAAATTTAATTTTCATCAAAGAAGCTAACCTTTTTAGCAGATTAAATTAACAATTGAGGGAAATGAAGGAGTGCACGCCCAAAAACAGTCCACAACGCAGTCCAAAAACACAACCAAACAAGACGCCAGAAACTGCAACAAAATGCAATATAATGTATTTTAATTGGTTCTAATGAAAGATTTTTCATCAAAGGCTAATTTAGTCGGAGTAAAACTAAATTTAAACAGTCCAAAACATATACATCTAACCTCGAAATGATTGCCGCAACGGAGAACACCTTGACGAAGAAGACGATGAATAGTGTAACTGCTCGCGGGTTCGCGTTTTGCAGTATAAGTGCTTATAAACGTCAGTTTACAAGGACACCGACGTCTATAATGTTATAGACATTGGTGCCCTCACTAATTTGACGTCTTTATGATTTAAAAATTAATATTGGCGTCGATTATAGACGTCGGTTAGATAAGGCACTGATGTGTAATTCAACTCCTTAGCTACCTGCTAGTCTTTTAGACGTCAGTTAAGTGGGGGCACCGACGTCTATAAGGCGGCAATATAATTACAGTTCACCTAACTGTCAGACTATAGACGTCCGTTAGGAGGGGGCACCGACGTCTATAAGGCCTATAATTAATTACATCCACCTACTTGTCAGTTATAGACGTTTGTGTGAGAGTAACTAACGTCTATATGCGACTATACACGTCGCTGAGGAGGGGTTCGACGTCTATATGACGACTATTCACCTACCTGGCAGACCTATAGACATCAGTCTGAAGTGGCACCGACGTCTACGATATCATAGACGTTGGCGATCCAACTACCTGATGTCTATAGGCCTGACTTATTTACGAACTTGTCACCGGTCATTAATTTACGTTGGTATAACCTCTAACCAACGTCTAAGGGGTGACGTTAAACAACGTTTTTCACTAGTGAGAAAAAAATACAATTCTAAAGACTTAAAATAATTGTGCAATATCTTAATTATGATAAAACCCTTATACTTTATTCCAGTTTTATGTTAGGAATGAAATTTAAAATCCTCTATTAATTATATTATTTTTCTTAAGAATCAATAAAAGTAATATAAATAATTAATTTTGATCTTAAAATGTTAATTTAGCTTTTAAAGAAAGAAATATTAACGAGTCTGAATATGTAAAAAAAAAACTAAGATTACATCATAAATTTTGTGAGATTATCTTATTAATAACACCTCACATGACAAAAAATCTTAAACAAAACTTAGAAAAAAAAAGTATAAATATATTATTTGTCACGAAATATCTTTTATACTAACATCAACTGAGATAAACAATAATTTTTTAAATATTTATTCGTATCCTAATTTAAGGGTTACATATAATTTGAATGGTATTCAACACAATATTTTTATATTCTTCGTTTTAATAAAACTATTATTATTATTAGATTTAATTAATATTTAAAATATCCATAAATTTAAATATTTTTAACTTAATCTTGTTAATTTTTTTATCAAATAAATATTTAAAATTTTATATTTTTCATAAGTTATTTTCTTGGATAGTGTACTTCTTATCTTTCTAAATCATTTACATCAATCTTGTAACCATAAGACCTGTTTGATAAATATAGATATTAACATGAAAACCATTCAAATAACGTACTCAACTTCTTATTCATAATACTTTCAATTAATACAATAAAACTCACTTATATTATATTTGTAACATCCCAATTTAGTAATCTAAAACTACTAAAATGAACATTACATGTTAATGATATAACAATAACTACAAATTTAATATGAACAAAATTCTTCACCTGAAGAATAACAATTCAACCTAAACTGCAGGCTTCACTCTCATCCTCTCGCTCAGACAACTGAAAGATTGCATCCCTAAGTTCACACCATTAAGGTGATCATTAGAAAAGAGAAAACAACGGACAAACATGGCAAAACAGAAAAGAAGGGTAAGCTAGTGTAATTTAATAATCAGGTGAACATACAATTCAACCAAACAGATAAACACTCATACACATGTATAAACCTACAAACACATATTACTGACCACTTTACTCTGACTGTCCGGACTAGTATGAATATGTAGCTTGAGGCCGTTTGTGCACTCGTGGGTGAAGTAACTGGAAACTCATTAGCTGCCACACGAGGTTAGCCCGTTATCCCTCACCTAAGGTCTCCCCCTTAGGCTAGGGCCTCTTACTATTCTCACGACATGACTTACGTATCTCTACTTGAGAATTGGTAATCATTAGAATGTCAGGATGAACGCCGTGAATTTCGCTGTCCACATTCATACTTTACCACCACCTTGATAACCAACCACTGAGACATTCCTCCTTGGAATTCTCTTTCATATCCACGTTTAGAAATCTCATACCATACTACAATATCAACATTATTTCTCATGCATAATACATTTAAGCCACTGAAATAAACACTCAAAGTACAATATAACCACAATCCTTATACAGACCGAAGGCTTCCTAATAAGTTCAAACCGAACGGTAACAACTACTCGTGAACATGACTGAATGGTCAATTTCAGGAGTAAGGCTCCAACCTGAGCCGAATACAGTTTACAGGTCAAACACTAGAACAACCGGACACTTAGAGCGTAGACCGAATACTAAGAACTTAAACAAAATACGGATAACTTAAACCGAATACTTAGTGTAAGACCGAACGGTCTTTCACTATCCACAGAGCAAGACCAAACAGTCCATACTAGATAAAGCTGAGGAAGTGGCCGAACACTATTTAGGACTAACTAATAAGGAAAGACAAAACATTAATATAAATCCAAACACTAGCAAGACAAAGCATCCAATTATGGCTGAACATTCTGGACTTAGACAGAATACACTATTAGGACCAATCACTAAAGGATGACCGAACGGTCATTAACAGGTAAGGCCTACAAGAGACCGAACATAGTTAAGACTGACACCAATACAAACCGAGGTCAAGGTTAAGACCGAATGCTAATACTAGACTGAACACTATATTAAAATCGAATACTAGTACAAAACCGAATTGTCATTAACTGAAGTTCCACATAAGCAGAACTCAGTTGAGACCGAACACAAGAGGAAGGCTGAATAGTCAATGAATGACCCTCAACGATCTACATAATTCTGTAGAATGACTACAAAATTATGATCAACACCAATCTTTACCAATTTCCTTCATTCTTACCAATTTATAATCCTCCAAACTTATATCATACATATCTATACACTTAATTAAGAGCATCTAAACCTTCCTAACATCAGTTAGAGAGTTTCATCTCAGATTTGAGAGTCAATTCTGCAGAATCGTGAACTCAAGGACCGAATATCAAATTTCTTAGTTTGGGTACAATTTTGAGTGACTTAAGGGTTCTAACAAGTCTTATACAACTTACCCAGATTCTCTATACAAACCACACTCACACCTGACACAAATTCTCCATTTTCACTGCCACACTTCCTCACAATTCACCTGGCCATGACCCAGAATTATGTAGAAATACAGTCAACATGAACACAGTCTTTTAACAGTCCGCACCAACCAAGTCGAACACACAATCATTCAATTTTTACATACATGTAGAGTCATCAAACAACATTTTCATAGTTCATAAACCAATTAATTAAATTAACTAGCTTTCCTTACCTCTTTAACTGGATCGAAAGCTGAACAATCTATAGAGATTCACTCACCACACCAAAAATCTTAGAAACACCTGTAGCTCACCGATTGATGAGAAAAAGATCAACCAAAAGACCAAGAATAGGATCAGAAATGGGAAGAGGAAGCTGATGAACACATGCAACCAGAATCTTGGGTTGCATGTATCAAAAAGTTTCAGAATCTCACAAGGATTAAGGGAAACAAGACTTACTGGCTCTAAACAAGAATTTGATCAGTGCAAAAGGAAACTCTTGAACTCAGGGTCACCTATGGAGCTCTTGATCTTCGATCAGATGAAACATAAGTGAGGAATTTTAAAGAGAAGGAAGAGAAAGAGTAGAGAATTCTGATTTTAGAGAGACGCTAAGTATGAAATAATGAGACAAGCTTTGATTTTGAATATTCTATTTATGTACTCATAAAATGCTCGATCCCTTTATTTTGAGACACTTATCCCCTTTAAAAACTAAATTTTCAAGGTTCTTACAACATTAATTGATAATATCTTTTTATATTAGCTATAAAATCTTACCAGAATAAATAATATGACTAAACAAAATAACAAGTCATCCAAATAAATTAAACCATACATACTAAATCAGAAAACATAAAAAAAAATTAATTACTCAATAAAAAAACACTAGACACTGACCTAAATTATTATTATTACTATTTGTCACACTCAAAATTTAATTAAAATCTTAAACATTTATGAAACAAATAGATAAAATATAAAAAAACATAAATTAAAAATATCTTAATTAAGTTTTATATTAAGTTTTATTATATTATTATTTATCATTAAAATTTTATGGAAAATATAAAAACATTTACAGTGCATTACAAAATTATAAAAAATAATTAAAAAATAATATGCCTAATGTAAATATACTATAATTTAAAATTTAAAACATTTAAGAATATTAAAATAAAAATAAATTAAGTTTTAGAAAATTAAAATGTTTAACAGTTTCTTGAGACAGTTTCAGAAGCTCTTTCTCTTTCTCTAACCTTGTTCTTTCCAAACCTTGTTCTTCTCTCTAGATTCCTCTTCAATTGAGCCATTGAATCTTTATTCCGTAAGCGCCTAGACGATCTTGACGTCAAAGGCTTCGAGTTGCACAGATCAATTTCTAGTTTCCTCCGCGGGTAAGTTGTTTCTCAGTTTTCAATGCAATTTGGGACAGTGGGGCATGCAACAGTTTTGCTGCATGTGATTCATCTTGTTCTTTTTCCAAAAATTTCTAGTTTTTATTAGATCCTAAGAACCCTTTTCTATCTACAATTTGTCTATCTATAGGTGACTCTTTCTTTTAATTGAGGATTAAGAAAAAAAAAGGGGCAAATTCCTTTTGTACTGTGCTACCAATTGAAGGTAAGGGGAGCTAGGTCTTTCTTTTCTTTAAATAGAAATTTGTAGAACAAAATATTGTGTAGACTGTGTTATGGTACTGTGACATTGGTTGAGTTAAATTTAGTATTTTGTATGATAAATTATATGTTTCCTGACTGTTTAAATTATGGAACTGATAATTGATGTTTGTGATTTGAATGGAATATGATAAGTTTCTTTTCTTTTTGGTTTGGGCGCATCTAACAGGGGCTTAATATGTTAAATTGTTAGTTTTGAATTTTTTTAGGGAAAATTGGGTGGGTTGTGCCTCATTAAAAGGAAGAGATTTTATGATTTAAGCGTAAGTAGAAAGGGGTAAGTTTTGTTTACTGTAAGAATTATATGTGGAATTTTAGAATGATGAAATGAGGAGAGTGTGGAAACAATGAGGTTGAGTTTCAGTGGTTAAAATGAAAATCAGGAGAGGAGTATCGTCCGTAGTTTTATGGGTAGTATGTATGGGTTCTAAGTTGTAAGAGAAAAGGTTTTATATATTGGAAGTTGTAAGTTTTAGGATAAAACAGAAGGTGGAGGTAGATGGTTTTAAGGGTTTGTAGGAGAATGTTGGAAGTAAAGTGGAAAGGAATGGAGAGTGTTGTATGGGTATGGGTCTTGTTGTAGTAGTGGAAGGGATAGTTAGGAAGGAAAGTGTGAAAGCGTGTGGGAGTTGAGTTTTGGTGGATAGAGTTAAAAGTGATAGTTTTAAATATTGTAGTGGAGATGGATATTGCATCTGTGAGCGTGGGGAGGAAAAAAATAATTTACAGAGAGTATTTTATTGTTGTATTAGTTTTGGTGCCTACGTGAGTGAGAGAAATAGTGGGAGCCTAGGCTTTACTCTCTGCATGGAGTTGTTTGAGGGAAAAGTGTTTTACTTTTAAATGAATAAAAGGGAGTGGGGTCCATATTCATCCAATTGCTTGTTTGTGTTGCTTGTGTATGTTCCCTTTTGCGATGATCATCCAATTGGATGTGAGCAGATGCAGATGATGTTTCTCTTGAGCAAGCATTGGAGAGTGAGGATGCAGCCCTTAGATCCTAGGAAATATTTTATCTATTTTATTCATTTTTGGAAGACTTGTTTGTAGAGGAAATCTAAAACTTTATAGATTCTTTAGAATAGTGTAGTCCTCTACTTATTTTGAAATATTTTAAATTGTGTAAAGTTTAATTTTATAGCCTTTTTGGGATGACTGTAAAATTATACTATAATTACATCCTCTTAGCTGCTCTCTTTTATTATTATGTGTTCCATTCTATATTATATCATCCTATATAATTTGGGATGTCACACCTAACCAAATTTAAGTCGAATAATAAACAAACTAAAACTTTAAATTATTTAACCTAAAATTTTAATTTAATATATAATTTAATTTTGAAAATAAATTTTCTCCTTTAATACAATTTATTTATTTTTATGTGAGACTTAAGTCTAGTCATATAATTTATTTGAGTTACTTTTCTTCACCTTAGTAATTTTTTTAACAACCTTCACATAATATTATCTTTTATAATAAAAAATAATATCTTAAACAAAATTTTAAGTTATACTTATTTAAATTTTTATATCCTTCGTTCAATATGTATCTAAAAAAATCTTAGATATTGAAAATATTTAAAAGTGGTTAACATTATTATCTAGCTAAAAAACAAAAAAATATTAATGATGTTTAGTAGGACAAATATTCTTAAAGTACAATTTAAACAATAAAATAAGAAAAGCATGAATTTTTTATTGTTTATGAAGAAAAGAAATACTTATATACAATATTGTTTAATAATGCATTTTGTGGGAGATTGTTTAGTTCAACGTAATATTAATTATATTTATCAATCTCTAAAATTATTCTGAGTTTTTAAAAAATGCATATCTATTTTGGGAATACTCATATATATATATATATATATATATATATATATATATATATATATATATATATATATATATATATATATATATATATATATATATATATATATATATATATATATTCTATTAGGATTGGGGATCATTTTATAAATTTGGTGTATATTGCACAAATATTTTGCTTTTAGAATGGTATTTTTTTTATTCATGTTAATAAATAAAAAAATTTAATGGTTTATTTAAAATCAAAGATAAAATAATTAAATATGGTGGATAGTTATCTTTATTTTATTTTTTATATTTATCTTTTGTAATTTATTTTATTTTTATTACCGCATCTTGACTTTATCTTTTCTTATTATATTTTATTTTATTTATATTTCTAATTCTTTATCTTCTAATATTTCATTTCACTATTTAAATGAAATATATCCAAAAGATATTAAACCATCATTTCTTTAAAATAATCATTTCCTTGAAATCATCATTTCCATTTTCTTGAAAACCATCATTTCCTTGAAAGAGTTATCGGTAAACATATTTGTTTACTTTTCATTGTTACAAAGTATGGAGGTAACAAGAAAGACTTTTCAAATATCATCCATGACTACATGTAAATATTGGATAAATGGAGGTAACAAGAAAGACTTTTACATTGGTGGATTGACACATACAACAATTTTAAGAATGATAAGGTGAATTTCTTTTATCCTTTTGCATTAAAATGTTAATAATGATAAAATTTTCCTACTATATTCTTTTATTCTAAATGAATATTGGTTTTGAATTAAAAAGAAAAGTCACATTGTTCACAAATTATGGTGATTAATGTTATTTTCTATCAATAATAGTAATAGCAGAGAATAACAAAGAAATGAGGCTGAAAAAGATTTAGATTGTTTTAGAATTGTAAATTAATATAGTAATGTTACTTCCAAGTTTTTTAATGTGATTCTTAATGATGCCTTCAATAGGGTGACATTGTTTTTAGTGAAGAAAAACATGAAAGAACATTATGGTAAAAGCTCAATTTGGAGTGTTTTATATCTTAGGAGCATGTTTATCTTGTCATTTTCTTTTTTCAATATAAAAATCTATCTTCTATTATAATTATTTATTCTTATAATAATAATAATAATTATTGCTGTTATTATGATCACTATTATGTTATTAACATTATTATTTTATTGTTACTTTATATTAGATGCTAAAAATTTAAATGTTCATTCTACTTTTTACATGGTTATATTTTGTAATTTATTTATCAATTTATAAACAAACATTTTTCTTTCAGAGAGACAATTCAAAATTTAGAAGATTAGTTTGGTGGACCCCACCTCCAAAAGGATGTGTTAAAATTAATTGTGATGGAGCTTACACCCGGAATGGAAAAAAGGCTGCTGCAGGAGGTGTTCTTAGAGATTCTGGTGGTGAATTTCTTTTTGCCTTCTCTAGAGTGTTAAGAGTTGGTTCATCAGTAGAAGCGGAATTGTTTGCGATCAAGCTTGGAATGGAAATAGGCATATCAATGGGATATAGCAACTTGATTGTTGAAAGTGATTTGCTATCAGCTATCCAACTTATTAATCGGAGAGTCATCCAACAAACACATCAATTTTATGCTCTTGTTTCTTCAATAATATATATGGCTGTCAATGTTCATCATATTACTTGGAATCATGCATATGGACTATCGTTATCTTCAAACTCACCTATTATCTTTTTAAATTTCCTCCAAATTTCCTTCTTTTACCTTTATGTGCGGATAAAATTGGAACAATGTATTACCGCTAAATGTATTTTCTTCTCATATTTAAATGAGGATATTTCTTATTAAAAAATATTTCTTTTCAATTTTCTTTTATTCTACATTTCTTTAATTTTAAATAGTTTAGAGCATATAAAGTAATTATTATAAAAAAAATGTATCTATTAATTTGAAAATGGACATATCTATCTATATGTATTTATTTTGTTCTACTTTATTTACATTAAAAAACAAAATACCACAAAATAAGATATGACATACACTCTTTACATTATTTAACTATTTAAACATCATTAAAAAAAGCAGAATAAATTGAATAAAATTAATAAAAATTAAAAATTGATTGGAAAAAAGAACTAGGACCACGTAAAAAAATTGAATGAAAATATAGAGCAAAATAGTATTTAACCCTTTAATATACATTCAGTCCTTGTCAATCAGACCAACTTCCATTTTTATCCTTAAAATCATAATTTAATTATTAACATTAATATCAATTTATAAATAATCTTAACACCTTAATCTTTTTTTCTGTTTGTATTATTTCGTTTCCATATTATTTTGCATAATAAGAATCTACACTCAATTCAATCAAATATAAATATATCTATTTATAGATAGAGTTTTTAAAATATTGAAGAGTGTTTAATTGATTATACTTTAATCAATAACTAGGCTAAGTTGGGTGAAAGAAAATTTTAGTAAAACACCTTAAACTTCCAAAAAATAATTCATTAAAAATGTCAGATTATGAACTGGTTGGTACATGATAATAACAACAATTTGGCTTAAAGAAACATTTTCTTCAACACGTAATCCTATTTACACCATTTCAATGAAAGTAAAGAGGCAAAATGAGAACATGATTAACGCATTTGCAACTATTCATGCTCTCTTAGACCTAATAATTTGTGTGAAAGTCAAACATTCTTAACTCATTAGTGAAAGGTATAACCATGGATGAAACCTAACACTAGTATACAATCCATATCCAAAGATACACATAATCTCTCAGAACAAACAAAAGACTTTACTTTGTTAGTGTCAGACAAGTAACATCATTTCTGCTAAACACTGTAATGCAATACAAATTTGATTTCAGTGAAATTAAGGACTATAAATAGCATTATATTCATACTAGACTATGTAAGTTTGTTCATCCAAAATCTTTTTAGTTATCAAGGTTCCAAATGACTTCAACAACTATGTTTAAAAATAAGTGATAACCATTTGAAACCACCACATCTTTCTCTTCCAGTGATGTGTCTAGGTGACCACTTAGCTCCCAATCACAGTCATTCACCAGGACAAGAACTCCAAGTCTCCTGCACAACAAACCACATGACCAAAACATTAACATTGTTTAGCACTATAATATTACACATATATGCATACGGCAGATATTCAGTATAGTAATCTTAATTAGTTTAAGCATAAAGTAATGAGAAAAACTCAGGCTTAATTACATTGAAGTAAGCTATCTCTGAAGTTTGCAATAGAGCATATGCAGTAAATCATTTAGTGTGTTAATATTATTTTTATACAAAGTTTTAGACAATTTGATAAATAAAACGTTTATTTTTTTAATCATTTATATTAGAGTTATTAGTATATTCTTTTATTGTTGTGAATTATATTTTTTTTCATTAAAACATACAAAGTTCTTTTTTTTTTCATTAAAATTTACTTTTTGTTAATTTTTTTTTAATTTTTATTTTATTTTCAAAAAAATGATCCATGTGTTAAGTCAGTAGGATTGATCCTAGCGACGATCTCTTTATTTTGGACGATTAGTTTCTCAAATAGACTAAGTTGGTTTTCTGTTCCTCTTTTGGTTTGGTTTGTCTTCGTTTGCATGTGAGTGTGTTGTGGATGCATGTAAAATTTAAGTCTTCTATAAGACTCTTTTCATATCATTGGTCCTAAGAGTGTATCCTGATGTGTTTTTGTGGATCGTAAGAGCATATGGGACTTCCTCTGTGTTGGAGTTGTTTTAGGTTTTCTATAGTGGTTTGATCATCTGTCATGTAAGGGAAGCTAAATATCTTGTTTTAAGTTTTAAGTATTTTGATAACCTGAGTTTGATTAAATGGACTGAGTTGTTGAATTTATGTATTTGAGCTTGTTCAAATTATGTTGCGTTGTGGTATAGTTGCTTGATTTTGGTTTGAAATCTTGTTGTTTATTATGAGAAAATTCTAATGCGATTGTTTGTTAAATGGTACTTGATTTGGTTGTCTAAATTGGTTAAATTGAGGTTATCATAATTAATATTGATTCTAAATTGTGTTTTAGTAATAGGTTAAAATGCTGGTTGAAATTGGTGTAGAATTTGTGGTTTGATAGGTGAAATTTTGTGGGGATTGTTTATTGAGTGAGCTTGATGTTATGAGTCTATGTTTGCCATTTAAGACTTGGTTAACTCCTTGTTCTGCTGAAACTTGGTCTTTGATATGCTAAGTTGTTGTTTGGGACTATGGTGTTTGTTGGTTTGGTACGATGGATTGAGCCATTGGCCAATTGAGCAAACTGATATTCAATCCAGTGTTTAAACATGCTTTCGAATCAATTTTAATGTCAAGAATACCAATTTAGTCATCTGCATAAGTCAGAGAGCTCTTGTGTTATGTGGCGTGGAACAAAACTTTTGGGTGGTGACGTAACTTCAACTCTACATGTTTGGAATATTTTTCTCTTTAATTTGTTAGGCGCCAGTTCTAGGTGTTGGGCACTCCTTGTTTCTTTTTTTTCCATGTTTTATATGTTTTATAATTATTGATTTGGTTTATTCAGATTTAATGTATGCTTGTTGGTAATTATTGATACTTTATGGATGGTAATAATGGATATGTGTATGGACTAAAAACATGGTGAAAGGGATTCCATGGAAAAGTCCTTGTTGTTTTATAGTGTGATGGATTCCCTTTAATATGAATTTGTGCAATGAAAATAAACATAATGCATAAGTAAAAGATTGAACTTCTTGTGGTTAAAACACTAGGAAATGAAGTGATTACAGATGATATGGAATGGAGATGTTGGAGAATGATTTCAACTACTCCACTCTTATGCAAATGAACATAACTTCTTCATTTAAATGCTCTTATCAACCTACTAAGTTACTCAAACCCAATCCCTTGGTGAGAGAGCCTAGATTTACTCATTAAATCTTAATCCCTTGGCAACCTAACAAGTTCATCTGCATTAAGACTGGAGGTTTAAGACAACTAAAGGTCCAAGCTCTATCCCTAGACACTATTTCCTTTAGGTGTTTAGTCCAGTTCAAGGTTTACACAACATTTTCCAACATTAAGCAAACCCTAGAATCATCCTATGGTTGATCAAGTCACAACAAGCTTTAAGCAAAGGAAATTAACACTAGCAAATAATGAAAGAAGCTTATATTCATTCAAAACAAGTGCATTTCTAAGAGAGTTTCATAGTTTACATCATTCCCCAACAAAAAATGAACTTAGCTCTGTTACCAATAAGGAGTATTGGTAAATCTTGAAGACAATTGTTTTGATGATGCTGCAAGAAGTTTTTACTTGAAGAAGATATTAGAATTATTTAAAAGCACTTTGTAGAATTTAAATGTAGTAGGAATGTCTTTAAATTATGTAAAACTTGTATTATTTTAGAAAATAGTCTGAAATAATCGATTATGTGAAGCAATAATCGATTATCATTAGTATGACTGGGATAATCGATTATCACTTCAAATAATCGATTATCACAAGTCTGTTTTTGAAAAATTATTTTGAAAAATCCATAACGGACTTGGATAATCGATTATCACTTACAATAATCGATTATTACTGGCAGTTGGGACTTGACCTTTGATATTCAGAGTAGCTGGCTATATATTGGATTTCTGTGAAGTTCAGAAATAACGTTGTTCAAAAGAAGCTCTTGTAGAATAATGTTTGTCAGAGGAAGTTCTCAATAGCTATAGTTCAAGGTCCCTTGCTTGGTCTCGTGAATAGGAGAAGCTCGCGTGTCGTGTGTCGATAGTCGAAGCAAATTCTCTTCGAGTTAGCAAGGTCCTCTGCCTGGTCTCTTGAATAGGAGAAACTTGCGTTTCGTTTGTCGATAGTCGGAGCGGTTCTCTTCGAGTTGGCAGAGTGTTCTTCTTCTGGTTCTTCATCGAAGGAAGGTTCTTTTATCAGTTTTAATTCACTATTTTTGTAATATGTGAAACTCATTTTTAGTGGAACTATTAATCACATTTTATAGCGATTAACGACTGGACATAGATTCTTTTGAATTGAACCAGTATAAAAATTACTTGTGTGATTTTTCTATTCGCTACACTCTTTACTTTTTACGCATATCAACTGTTTGATAAATTTTCTGCAAGAAAATTGATTTTCTAAAACGGACCATTTTTATCTAAAAAGTGATCGAACACGTTTTCCGCTCTTTAAAGTTTTATTCCGCTACGTTATACTCTCCGAACGATACCGATTGTTCCAACAATTGGTATCAGAGCTTGCTTTGATAGTTTTTCAAATTTGCGAAAATGGCCGGTCACAATCAAAATCTTGTATATGCCTAAGGTGCATCTATTAATAGACCACCACTTTTTACTGGTGATAATTATGCGTTCTGGAAAGTCAGAATGGAAATTTTTATGGCGTCTGTTGATAGAGGCATCTGGGAAGCTGTACAAAATGGTCCTTTTATTCCTAAAAGCACAGTTGATGGTGTAGAGGTAGAAAAACCATTTTTTAACTGGACTGCTGAAGAAAATAGACGTGCTCAGTTTGATATCAAAGCTCGTAATATTATTTCATCTGTTGTTGTACTTAATGAATTCTATAGAATTTCAGTGTGTAAGGCAACACAGGAAATGTGGGAAGTCCTCAGAGTCACACATGAGGGTGCAGAGGACGTGAAATGTGCAAGGAAGAACACTCTTATTCAGGAATATGAGATGTTCAGAATGCAACCTGGAGAAACAATTTATGATGTTCAAAAGCATTTCACTCACATAGTGAACCACTTGACAGGGTTGGGTAAGACTTTTGATACTGATGCATTGAATGTAAAAATATTGAAATCATTGGACAGGTCTTGGCAACCAAAAGTGACTGCCATCTCAGAGTCACAAAACCTCTCTCAAATGACGATGCCTATTCTGTTTGGAAAACTCCGTGAGCACGAGCTTGAGCTGAGGAGATTAACTGTTGAAGAAGATCAAGGTAAAAGAAAGACACTAGCTTTCAAATCCGAGATTTCAAAAGGCAAGAACTCTAAAAAGTTTGAAGATGACGATTCTGATGATGAGGAGAACATGAGCCTCATGATAAAGAAATTTGCTAAGTTTATGAAAGCAAAAGGTAAAGACAAATACCATAAAGAAAGGAGAGAAAATCAAGAATCTCCTCCAAGTGTTAAGTGCTATGGATGTGGAGAAAGAGGACATATGAAAACTGAATGTCCAAAAAGCAAGAAAAGTGAAGAAAAGAAGGAAATAAAGCTTCCAAAAAAAAGAAAGCTTACATAGCTTGGGAAGACAATGTGTCCAGTTCAACAAGCTCAAGTGATTCAGATTAAGAGGCAAATATATGTCTAATGGCTGACGTAGAATATACTGGAAGCCAAGTAAGTGATTCCAGCTTTGAATCTAGTGAATTTGACTTACAAAAAGCCTTCTCTGAATTAATGAATGAATCTGAAAAACTTGATGCTGCACATAAAAAGCTTAAGAAAGAGCACAATGAATTGAAATTGAAATATGACAAATTGCTTGATGATGAAGTTGTGTTAAGAAATAAAGTTAGCACTTTAGAAACAAAATGGTCTTATGCAAATGCTATTGTTGAACCTGTTGAATGCTTGTCTTGTAAGAGTTATATGTTTGATATTGACATACTTGAAAACCTACTTGCAAAGGCAACCAAGACAACCTCGCATGTTAAAACAAACTTTAAAAGAAGCAATATTAGAAATACGAACTTGCATCAAAACAAAAAGTCTCAAAGAACTCATAGAGTTTGCGTTGAAAAAGGTACTTTTGTTAAAAATAAAGTAAATGATGTTTGTTGTTTTTACTGTATGAAACATGGACATACATCAAACAAATGCAACATTAAACATTTTGGTGTTCCAAACGGTAAATATGCACGGATTAAAGTTGTGAAATGATATATGTTTGCATAAACTAACCCCAAGGACCCATAATGAGATTGGGGACCTAAAATACTTGCTAATTTGTTTTGTAGGAACCTACTAAGTCAAAGAAGTCATTGTGGTATCTCGACAGTGGTTGTTCAAGACACATGACTGGTGACAAGAAAAGGTTTATCTCTTTTGAGAAGAAAAAGCAAGGATTTTTAACTTATGGGGATAACAACAAAGGTAGAATCATGGGTACCGGAGACATTGGAGGAGGAAACACATTGACTATAAGAGATGTCTTATATGTTGAAGGCCTCAAGCATAACCTTCTAAGCATAAGTCAATTGTGTGACAAAGGTCTCAAGGTAACTTTTGAAAGTGATAAATGCACTGTTTACTTTAACGATTCTGCTGATATTGCTTTGCGAGGTGTTAGGCATAACAACATATATCTGATTGATATTGAAAGTGCATCTAGTCATAGTATAACATGCTTAGATGTTAAAGAAGAAAATCCTTGGCTATGGCATAAAAGAGCTGCACATATTCATATGCAACATTTGAATAAATTAATTAGATCTTGTGATTGGTTTGCCTAAACCAAAATTTGAGAAAGACAAATTATGCACCAGTGGCCAGGTTATAAGCAATTAGATTATTACTTGCATATGCATCTTTGATGAAATTTAAACTGTATCAAATGGATGTGAAAAGTGCTTTTATAAAAGAAAAGGTGTATGTTAGTCAACCTCCTGGTTTTGAGGATTTCAAATGTCTTGATCATGTTTATAAATTGAAAAAGGCATTGTATGGTCTTAAACAGGCACTTAGATATTGGTATGAAAGACTTAGTACCTTTTTAATTGATAATGACTTTTCTAGAGGTAAGGTTGATTCAATCTTATTTATAAAGAAAGTAGGAAAACACATCTTGATTGTGCAAGTTTACGTAGATGATATTATATTTGGGTCAACTGATGACTCTTTGTGTGAAGAATTTGCAAAAATTATGCAAGGTGAGTTTGAGATGTCGATGATGGGTGAGCTGAATTTCTTTTTAGGAATACAAATAAAGCAAATGAGTTGAGGTACTTTTATCTCCCAAAAAAAATATTGTAGGGAAATTCTTAAGAAATTTGGTATGGATACTTGCAAAGAAGCTAGTACACCTATGGCAACTTCATGCTATTTAGATAAGGATGAATCTGAAAAGGAGTAAATTAAATTATGTTTAGAGGTATGATATTATCTTTGTTGTACCTAACTGCTAGTAGACCTGATATTATGCAAAGTGTATGTGTGTGTGCTAGGTACCAAGCCAATCCTAAAGAATCTCATTTGACTGTTGTCAAGAGAATCTCTAAATACCTTAAAGGAACTACTTCTTTTGGACTTTGGTATCCTTTAGATGCTTCACCTAGTTTAATTGGTTACTCTGATGTAGATTATGGTGGTTGTAAAATTGATAGGAAGAGTACTAGTGGAACTTGTCTACCACTGAAACTGAATATATTACTGCTGGCAATTGTTGTGCCCAAATTCTGTGGATGAAACAGCAATTGGAAGACTTTGATATCTTCCTTGATAATATTCCATTAAAATGTGATAATTCTAGTGCTATAAATCTGACTAAGAACCCCAGAATGCATTCAAGAACTAAGCACATTGAGATTAGACATCATTTCTTGAGGGACCATATCCAAAAGGGAGATTGTAAAATTGAATATGTTGATACCTTACATCAATTAGCTGATATTTTCACAAAGGCATTGCCTAAGGATAGATTTTATGAGCTTAGAAGAGAGCTAGGAGTGTTAGATATGTCTTAGGATTAATGTTTATGAAAATTTTTAAATTTTCGCAAGTTTAGCGTTTTTAATCGATTATCACAAGGTCATAATCGATTAATTTTATCTTTCAGGCATCCCTTAATCGCCTATAATTGATTATCCCTTAGCATAATCGATTATTCACACTCAAAATTTCATTAGAATCTTAAACATTTATGAAACAAATAGATAAAATATAAAAAAACATAAATTAAAAATATCTTAATTAAGTTTTATATTAAGTTTTATTATATTATTATTTATCATTAAAATTTTATGGAAAATATAAAAAATTTTATAGGCCATAACAAAATTATAAAAAAAATTAAAAAATAATACGCCTAACCAAATTTAAGTCGAATAATCAACAAACTAAAACTTTAAATTATTTAACCTAAAATTTTAATTTAATATATAATTTAATTTTGAAAATAAATTTTCTCCTTTAATACGATTTATTTATTTTTATGTGAGACTTAAGTTTAGTCATATAATTTATTTGAGTTACTTTTCTTCACCTTAGTAATTTTTTTAACAACCTTCACATAATATTATCTTTTATAATAAAAAAATAATATCTTAAATAAAATTTTAAGTTATACGTATTTAAATTTTTATATCCTTACTTCAATATGTATCTAAAAAAAATCTTAGATATTGAAAATATTTAAAAGTGGATAACATTATTATCTAGCTAAAAAACAAAAAAATATTAATGATGTTTAGTAGGACAAATATTCTTAAAGTACGATTTAAACAATAAAATAAGAAAAGCATGAATTTTTTATTGTTTATGAAGAAAAGAAATACTTATATACCATATTGTTTAATAATGCATTTTGTGGGAGATTGTTTATTTCAACGTAATATTAATTATATTTATCAATCTCTAAAATTATTCTGAGTTTTTAAAAAATGCATATCTATTTGGGGAATACTCATATATATATATATATATATATATATATATATATATATATTTGATTAGGATTGCGGATCATTTTATAAATTTGGAGTATATTGCAGAAATATTTTGTTCTTACAATGGTATGTTTTTTTATTCATGTTAATAAATAAAAAAATTTAATGGTTTATTTAAAATCAAAGATAAAATAATTAAATATGGTTGATTGTTATCTTTATTTTATTTTTTATATTTATCTTTTGTAATTTATTTTATTTTTATCTTTTATTTTATTACTGCATCTTGATTTTATCTTTTCTTATTATATTTTATTTTATTTGTATGTCTAAGTCTTTATCTTCTAATATTTCATTTAAATGAAATATGTCCAAAAGATATTAAACCATCATTTCTTTAAAATAATCATTTCCTTGAAATCATCATTTCCATTTTCTTGAAAACCATCATTTCCTTGAAAGAGTTATCGGTAAACACATTTGTTTACTTTTCATTGTTACAAAGTATGGAGGTAACACGAAATACTTTTCAAATATCATCAATGACTACATGTAAATATTGGATAAATGGTAATTTTCTAAAGGGTGAAGAATGTCCAAATTTACATTGGTGGATTGACACATACAACAATTTTAAGAATGATAAGGTGAATTTCTTTTATCCTTTTGCACTAAAATGTTAATAATGATAAAATTTTCCTACTATATTCTTTTATTCTAAATGAATATTGGTTTTGAATTAAAAAGAAAAGTCACATTGTTCACAAATTACGTTGATTAATGTTATTTTCTATCAATAATAGTAATAGCCGAGAATAACAAAGAAATGAGGTTGAAAAAGATTTAGATTGTTTTAGAATTGTAAATTAATATAGTAATGTTACTTCCAAGTTTTTTAATGTGATTCTTAATCATGCCTTCAATAGGGTGACATATTGTTTTTAGTGAAGAAAAACATGAAAGAATATTATGGTGAAAGCTCAATTTGGAGTGTTTTATATCTTAGGAGCATGTTTATCTTATAACAATAATAATTATTGTTGTTATTATGATCACTATTATGTTATTAACATTATTATTTTGTTGTTACTTTTTATTTGATGCTAAAAATTTAAATGTTCATTTCCCTTTTTACATGGTTATATTTTGTAATTTATTTATCAATTTATAAACAAACATTTTTCTTTCAGAGAGACAATTCAAAATTTAGAAGATTAGTTTGGTGGACCCCACCTCCAAAAGGATGTGTTAAAATTAATTGTGATGGAGCTTACACTCGGAATGGAAAAAAGGCTGCTGCAGGAGGTGTTCTTAGAGATTCTGATGGTGAATTTCTTTTTGCCTTCTCTAGTGTGTTAAGAGTTGGTTCATCAGTTGAAGCGGAATTATTTGCGATCAAGCTTGGAATGGAAATAGGCATATCAATGGGATATAGCAACTTGATTGTTGAAAGTGATTCGCTATCAGCTATCCAACTTATTAATCGGAGAGTCATCCAACAAACACATCAATTTTATGCTCTTGTTTCTTCAATAATGCATATGGCTGCCAATGTTCATCATATTACTTGGAATCATGCATATAGAGAGACCAATTCTGCAGCTGATGTTCTTGCAAAATATGGACTATCGTTATCTTCAAACTCACCTGTTATTCTTTTTAAATTTCCTCCAAATTTCCTTCTTTTACCTTTATGTACGGATAAAATTTGAACAATGTATTACCGCTGAATGTATTTTCTTCTCATATTTAAATGATAATATTTCTTATTAAATTTTCAATTTTGTTTTATTCTACATTTCTTTAACTTTAAATAGTTTAAAGCATATAAAGTAATTATTATAAAAAAATGTATCTATTAATTTAAAAAAGGACATATCTATTTATATGTATTTATTTTGTTCTACTTTATTTACATTAAAAAACACAATACCACAAAATAAGATGTGACATACACTCTTTATATTATTTAACTATTTAAACATCATTAAAAAAAACAGAACAAATTGAATAAAATTAATAAAAATTAAAAATTCATTGAAAAAAATAACTAGGACCTCGTAAAAAAATTGAATGAAAATATAGAGCAAAATAGTATTTAACCCTTTAATATACATTCAGTCCTTGTCAATCAGACCAACTTCCATTTTTATCCTTAAAATCATAATTTAATTATTAACATTAATATCAATTTATAAATAATCTTAACACCTTAATCTTTTTTCTGTTTGTATTATTTCGTTTCCATATTATTTTGCATAATGAGAATCTACACTCAATTCAATCAAATATAAATATATCTATTTATAGATACAGTTTTTAAAATATTGAAGACTGTTTAATTGATTATACTTTAATCAATAATTAGGCTAAGTTGGGTGAAAGAAAATTTTAGTAAAACACCTTAAACTTCCAAAAAATAAACACCTTAAATTTTAGTAAAACACCTTAAATGTCCTTTTTTTTGTTCAGTATTTTTATGTGGCTCAAGTTCTTTTTTTTTCATTGAAAATTTACTTTTTGTTATTTTCTTTTTAATTTTTATTTTATTTTCAAAAAAATGATCCATGTGTTAAGTCAGTAGGATTGATCCTAGTGACGATCTCTTCATTTTGGACCATTAGTTTCTCAAATAGAGTAAGTTGGTTTTCTATTCCTCTTTTGGTTTGGTTTGTCTTCCTTTGCATGTGAGTGTGTTGTGGATGAATGTAAAATTTAAGTCTTCTATAAGACTCTTTTCATATCATTGGTCCTAACAGTGTATCCTGATGTGTTTTTGTGGATCGTAGGAGCATATAGGACTTCCTCTGCGTTGGAGTTGTTTTAGGTTTTCTATAGTGGTTTGATCATCTGTCATGTAAGGGAAGCTAAATATCTTGTTTTAAGTTTTAAGTATCTTGATAACCTGAGTTTGATTAAATGGACTGAGTTGTTGAATTTATGTATTTGAGCTTGTTCAAATTATGTTGTGTTGTGGTATAGTTGCTTGATTTTGGTTTGAAATCTTGTTGTTTATTATGAGAAAATTCTAATGCGATTGTTTGTTAAATGGTACTTGATTTGGTTGTCTAAATTGGTTAAATTGAGGTTATCATTAATTGATATTGATTCTAAATTGTGTTTTGGTAATAGGTTAAAATGCTGGTTGAAATTGGTTTAGAATTTGTGGTTTGATAGGTGAAATTTTGTGGGGATTGTTTATTGAGTGAGCTTGATGTTATGAGTCTATCTTTGCCATTTAAGACTTGGTTAACTCCTTGTTCTGCTGAAACTTGGTCTTTGATATGCTAAGTTGTTGTTTGGGACTATGCTTTTTGTTGGTTTGATACGACGAATTGAGCCATTGGCCAATTGAGCAAACTGATATTCAATCCAGTGTTTAAACATGTTTTCGAATCAATTTTAGTGTCAAGAATACCAATTTGGTCATCTGCACAAGTTCGAGAGCTGCTGTGTTATGTGGCGTGGAACAAAACTTTTGGGTGTTGACGTAACTTCAAGTCTACATGTTTGGATTCTTTTTCTCTTTAATTCGCTAGGCGTCAGTTCTAGGTGTTGGGTACTCCTTGTTTCTTTTTTTGCCATGTTTTATATGTTTTATGATTATTGATTTGGTTTATTCAGATTTAATGTATGCTTGTTGGTAATTATTGATACTTTATGGATGGTAATAATGGATATGTGTATGGACTAAACATGGTGAAAGGGATTCCATGGAAAAGTCCTTGTTGTTTTCTAGTGTGATGGATTCCCTTTAATGTGAATTTGTGCAATGAAAATAAACATAATGCATAAGTAAAAGATTGAACTTCTTGTGGTGAAAACACTAGGAAATGAAGTGATTAGAGATGATATGGAATGGAGATGTTGGAGAATGATTTCAACTATTACACTCTTATGCAAATGCACATAACTTCTTCATTTAAATGCTCTTATCAACCTACTAAGTTACTCAAACCCAATCCCTTGGTGAGAGAGCCTAGATTTACTCATTATATCTCAATCCCTTGACAACCTAACAAGTTCATCTGCATTAAGACTGGAGGTTTAAGACAACTAAAGGTCCAAGCTCTATCCCTAGACACTATTTCCTTTAGGTGTTTAAGACAACTTAGCCTAGTTATTGATTAAAGTATAATCAATTAAACAGTCTTCAATATTTTAAAAACTGTATCTATAAATAGATATATTTATATTTGATTGAATTGAGTGTAGATTCTTATTATGCAAAATAATATGGAAACGAAATAATACAAACAGAAAAAAGATTAAGGTGTTAAAATTATTTATAAATTGATATTAATGTTAATAATTAAATTATGATTTTAAGGATAAAAATGGAAGTTGGTCTGATTGACAAGGACTGAATGTATATTAAAGGGTTAAATACTATTTTGCTCTATATTTTCATTCAATTTTTTTACGAGGTCCTAGTTATTTTTTTCAATGAATTTTTAATTTTTATTAATTTTATTCAATTTGTTCTGTTTTTTTTAATGATGTTTAAATAGTTAAATAATATAAAGAGTGTATGTCACATCTTATTTTGTGGTATTGTGTTTTTTAATGTAAATAAAGTAGAACAAAATAAATACATATAAATAGATATGTCTTTTTTAAATTAATAGATACATTTTTTTTATAATAATTACTTTATATGCTTTAAACTATTTAAAGTTAAAGAAATGTAGAATAAAACAAAATTGAAAATTTAATAAGAAATATTCTCATTTAAATATGAGAAGAAAATACATTTAGCGGTAATACATTGTTCCAATTTTATCCGCACATAAAGGTAAAAGAAGGAAATTTGGAGGAAATTTAAAAAGAATAACAGGTGAGTTTGAAGATAACGATAGTCCATATTTTGCAAGAACATCAGCTGCAGAATTGGTCTCTCTATATGCATGATTCCAAGTAATGTGATGAACATTGGCAGCCATATGCATTATTGAAGAAACAAGAACATAAAATTGATGTGTTTGTTGGATGACTCTCCGATTAATAAGTTGGATAGCTGATAGCGAATCACTTTCAACAATCAAGTTGCTATATCCCATTGATATGCCTATTTCCATTCCAAGCTTGATCGCAAATAATTCCGCTTCAACTGATGAACCAACTCTTAACACACTAGAGAAGGCAAAAAGAAATTCACCATCAGAATCTCTAAGAACACCTCCTGCAGCAGCCTTTTTTCCATTCCGGGTGTAAGCTCCATCACAATTAATTTTAACACATCCTTTTGGAGGTGGAGTCCACCAAACTAATCTTCTAAATTTTGAATTGTCTCTCTGAAAGAAAAATGTTTGTTTATAAATTGATAAATAAATTACAAAATATAACCATGTAAAAAGTGGAATGAACATTTAAATTTTTAGCATATAATAAAAAGTAACAATAAAATAATAATGTTAATAACATAATAGTGATCATAATAACAACAATAATTATTATTATTATAAGAATAAGTAATTATAACATAAGATAGATTTTTATATTGAAAAAAGAAAATGAAAAGATAAACGTGCTCCTAAGATATAAAACACTCCAAATTGAGCTTTCACCATAATATTCTTTCATGTTTTTCTTCACTAAAAACAATATTTCACCCTATTGAAGGCATGATTAAGAATCACATTAAAAAACTTGGAAGTAACATTACTATATTAATTTACAATTCTAAAACAATCTAAATCTTTTTCAACCTCATTTCTTTGTTATTCTCGGCTATTACTATTATTGATAGAAAATAACATTAATCAACGTAATTTGTGAACAATGTGACTTTTCTTTTTAATTCAAAACCAATATTCATTTAGAATAGAAGAATATAGTAGGAAAATTTATCATTATTAACATTTTAGTGCAAAAGGATAAAAGAACTTCACCTTATCATTCTTAAAATTGTTGTATGTGTCAATCCACCAATGTAAATTTGGACATTCTTCACCCTTTAGACAATTACCATTTATCCAATATTTACATGTAGTCATTGATGATATTTGAAAAGTCTTTCTTGTTACCTCCATACTTTGTAACAATGAAAAGTAAACAAATGTGTTTACCGATAACTCTTTCAAGGAAATGATGGTTTTCAAGAAAATGGAAATGCTGATTTCAAGGAAATGATTATTTTAAAGAAATTATGGTTTAATATCTTTTGGATATATTTCATTTAATTAGAGAAATGAAATATTAGAAGATAAAGAGTTAGACATATAAATAAAATATAATATAATAAGAAAAGATAAAATCAAGATGCAGTAATAAAATAAAAGAGGAAATTAAAATAAATTACAAAAGATAAATATAAAAAATAAAATAAAGATAACAATCAACCATATTTAATTATTTTATCTTTGATTTTAAATAAACCATTAAATTTTTTTATTTATTAACATGAATAAAAAAACATACCATTGTAAGAACAAAATATTTCTGCAATATACTCCAAATTTATAAAATGATCCGCAATCCTAATCAAATATATATATATATATATATATATATATATATATATATATATATATATATATATATATATATATATATATGTATATGTGTGTGTATGTATGAGTATTCCCAAAATAGATATGCATTTTTTAAAAACTCAGAATAATTTTAGAGATTGATAAATATAATTAATATTACGTTGAAATAAACAATCTCCCACAAAATGCATTATTAAACAATATGGTATATAAGTATTTCTTTTCTTCATAAACAATAAAAAATTCATGTTTTTCTTATTTTATTGTTTAAATCGTACTTTAAGAATATTTGTCCTACTAAACATCATTAATATTTTTTTTTGTTTTTTAGCTAGATAATAATGTTATCCACTTTTAAATATTTTAAATATCTAAGATTTTGTTTAGATACATATTGAAGTAAGGATATAAAAATTTAAATACGTATAACTTAAAATTTTGTTTAAGATATTATTTTTTTATTATCAAAGATAATATTATGTGAAGGTTGTTAAAAAAATTACTAAGGTGAAGAAAGTAACTCAAATAAATTATATGACTAAACTTAAGTCTCACATAAAAATAAATAAATCGTATTAAAGGAGAAAATTTATTTTCAAAATTAAATTATATATTAAATTAAAATTTTAGGTTAAATAATTTAAAGTTTTAGTTTGTTTATTATTCGACTTAAATTTGGTTAAGCGTATTATTTTTTAACTTTTTTTATAATTTTGTAATGGCCTATAATTTTTTTTATATTTTCCATAAAATTTTAATGATAAATAATAATATAATAAAACTTAATATAAAACTTAATTAAGATATTTTTAATTTATGGCTTTTTATATTTTATCTATTTGTTTCATAAATGTTTAAGATTCTAATGAAATTTTGAGTGTGAATAAGCGATTATGCTAAGGAGTAATCAATTATTGGCGATTAAGGGATGCCTGAAAGCTAAAAATAATCGATTATGACCTTGTGATAATCGATTAAAAACGTTAAACTTGCGAAAATTAAAAATTTTCATAAACTTTAATCCTAGACATATCTAACACTCCTAGCTCTCTTCTAAGCTCATAAAATCTATCCTTAGGCAATGCCTTTGTGAAAGTATCAGCTAATTGATGTAAGGTATCTACATATTCAATTTTACAATCTCCCTTTTGGATATGGTCCCTCAAGAAATGATGTCTAATCTCAATGTGCTTAGTTCTTGAATGCATTATAGGGTTCTTAGTCAGATTTATAACACCAGTATTATCACATTTTAATGGAATATTATAAAGGAAGATATCAAAGTCTTCCAGTTGCTGTTTCATCCATAGAATTTGGGCACAACAATTGCCAGCAGCAATATATTCAGCTTCTGTGGTAGACAAGTTCCACTAGTACTCTTCCTATCAATTTTACAACCACCATAATCTGCATCAGAGTAACCTATTAAACTAGGTGAAGCATCTGAAGGATACCAAAGTCCAAAAGAAGTAGTTCCTTTAAGGTATTTCAAGATTCTCTTGACAGCAGTCAAATGAGATTCTTTAGGATTGGCTTGGTACCTAGCACACACACATACACTTTGCATAATATCTAGTCTACTAGCAGTTAGGTACAGCAAAGATCCTATCATACCTCTAAACATAATTTCATTTACTCCTTTTCCAGATTCATCCTTATCTAAATAGCATGAAGTTTCCATAGGTGTACTAGCTTCTTTGCAAGTATCCATACCAAATTTCTTAAGAATTTCCCTACAATATTTTTTTTGGGAGATAAAAGTACCTCCATTCATTTGCTTTATTTGTAGTCCTAAAAAGAAATTCAGCTCACCCATCATCGACATCTCAAACTCACCTTGCATTATTTTTGCAAATTCTTCACACAAAGAGTCATCACTTGACCCAAATATAATATCATCTACGTAAACTTGCACAATCAAGATGTGTTTTCCTACTTTCTTTATAAATAAGGTTGAATCAACCTTACCTCTAGAAAAGTCATTATTAATTAAAAATGTACTAAGTCTTTCATACCAAGATCTAGGTGCCTTTTTAAGACCATACAATGCCTTTTTCAATTTATAAACATGATCAAGACATTTGAAATCCTCAAAACCAGGAGGTTGACTAACATACACCTCTTCTTTTATAAAACCATTTAAAAAAGCACTTTTCACATCCATTTGATACAGTTTAAATCTTCTTTAACAACTAAGCATGTTATACTATGACTAGATGCACTTTCAATATCAATCAGATATATGTTGTTATGCCTAACACCTTGCAAAGCAATATCTGCAGAATCTTTCAAGTAAACAGTGCATTTATCACTTTCAAAAGTTACCTTGAGACCTTTGTCACACAATTGACTTATGCTTAGGAGGTTATGCTTGAGGCGTTCAACATATAAGACATCTCTTATAGTCAATGTGTTTCCTCCTCCAATGTCTCCGGTACCCATGATTCTACCTTTGTTGTTATCCCCATAAGTTACGAATCCTTGCTTTTTCTTCTCAAAAGAGATAAACCTTTTCTTGTCACCAGTCATGTGTCTTGAACAACCACTTTGAAGATACCTCAATGACTTCTTTGACTTAGTAGGTTCCTACAAAACAAATTAGCAAGTATTTTAGGTTCCCAATCTCATTATGGGTCCTTGGGGTTAGTTTATGCAAACATATATCATTTGACAACTTTAATCCGTGCATATTTACCATTTGCAACACCAAGTTGTTTAATGTTGCATTTATTTGATGTATGTCCATGTTTCATACAGCAAAAATAACAAAACTCATTTACTTTATTTGTAACAAAAGTCCCTTTTTCAACACAAACTCTATGAGTTCTTTGAGACTTTTTGTTTTGAAGCAAGTTCGTATTTCTAATATTGCTTCTTTTAAAGTTTGTTTTAACATGCGAGGTTGTCTTGGTTGCCTTTGCAAGTAGGTTTTCAAGTATGTCAATATCAAACATATAACTCTTACAAGACAAGCATTCAACAGGTTCAACAGTAGCATTTGCATAAGACAATTTTGTTTCTAAAGTGCTAACTTTATTTCTTAAAACAACTTCATCATCAAGCAATTTTTCATATTTCAATTTCAATTCATTGTGCCCTTTCTTAAGCTTTTTAGGTGCAGCATCAAGTTTTTCAGATTCATTCATTAATTCAAAGAAGGCTTTTTGTAAGTCTAATTCACTAGATTCAAAGCTGAAATCACTTACTTGGCTTCCAGTATCTTCTAAGTCAGCCATTAGACATATATTTGATTCTTCATCTGAATCACTTGAGCTTGTTGAACTAGACACATTGTCTTCCCAAGCTATGTAAGCTTTCTTTTTCTTTAGAAACTTTATTTCCTTCTTTTCTTCACTTTTCTTGCTTTTTGGACATTGAATTTTCATATGTCCTCTTTCTCCACATCCATAGCACTTAACACTTGAAGGAGATTCTTGATTTTCTCTCCTTTCTTTAAGGTATTTGTCTTTACCTTTTGCTTTCATAAACTTAGCAAATTTCATTATCATGAGGCTCATGTTCTCCTCATCATCAGAATCGTCATCTTCAAACTCTTTAGAGCTCTTGCCTTTTGAAATCTCGGATTTGAAAGCTAGTGTCTTTCTTTTACCTTGATCTTCTTCAGCAGTTAATCTCCTCAACTCAAGCTCGTGCTGACGGAGTTTTCCAAACAGAATAGGCATCGTCATTTGAGAGAGGTTTTGTGACTCTGAGATGGCAGTCACCTTTGGTTGCCAAGACCTGTCCAATGATTTCAATACTTTTACATTCAATTCATCAGTATCAAAAGTCTTACCCAACCCTGTCAAGTGGTTCACTATGTGAGTGAAATGCTTTTGAACATCATAAATTGTTTCTCCAGGTTGCATTATGAACATCTCATATTCCTGAATCAGAGTGTTCTTCCTTGCACGTTTCACGTCCTCTGTACCCTCATGTGTGACTCTGAGGACTTCCCACATTTCCTGTGCTCTTAGACACTGAAATCCTATAGAATTCATCAAGTACAACAACAGATGAAATAATATTACGAACTTTGATATCAAACTGAGCACGTCTATTTTCTTCAGTAGTCCAGTTAAAAAATGGTTTTTCTACCTCTACACCATCAACTGTGCTTTTAGGAATAAAAGGACCATTCTGTACAGCTTCCCAGATGCCTCTATCAACAGACGCCATAAAAATTTCCATTCTGACTTTCAAGAACGCATAATTATCTCCAGTAAAAAGTGGTGGTCTATTAAAAGATGCACCTTGGGCAAATACAAGATTTTGATTGTGACCGGCCATTTTCGCAAATTTGAAAAACTATCAAAGCAAGCTCTGATGGCAATTGTTGGAACAATCGGTGCCGTTCGGAGAGTATAACGCAGCGGAATAAAACTTTAAAGAGCGGAAAACGTGTTCGGTCACTTTTTAGATAAAAATGGTCCGTTTTAGAAAATCAATTTTCATGCAGAAAATTTATCAAACAGTTGATATACGTAAAATGTAAAGAGTGTAGCGAATAGAAAAATCACACAATTAATTTTTATACTGGTTCGATTCAAAAGAATCTACGTCCAGTCATTAATCGCTATAAAAAGTGATTAACAGTTCCACTAAAAATGAGTTTCACAGATTACAAAAATAGTGAATGAAAACTGATAAAAGAACCTTGCTTCGACGAACGAACCAGAAGAAGAACACTCTGCCAACTCGAAGAGAACCGCTCCGACTATCGACAAACGAAACGCGAGGTTCTCCTATTCTCGAGACTAGGCAGAACACCTTGCTAACTCGAAGAGAATTTGCTTCGACTATCGACACACGACACGCGAGCTTCTCTTATTCACGAGACCAAGCAAAGGAACTTGAACTATAGCTATTGAGAACTTCCTCTGACAAACATTATTCTGCAAGAGCTTCTGTTCAACAACGTTATTTTTGAACTTCACAGAAATCCAATATATAGCCAGCTAGTCTGAATATCAAAGGTCAAGTCCCAACTGCCAGTAATAATCGATTATTGTAAGTGATAATCGATTATCCAAGTCCGTTATGGATTTTTCAAAATAATTTTTCAAAAACAGACTTGTGATAATCGATTATTTGAAGTGATAATCAATTATCCCAATCATACTAATGATAATCGATTATTGCTTCACATAATCGATTATTTCAGACTATTTTCTAAAATAATACAAGTTTTAAAGAATTTAAAGACATTCCTACTACATTTAAATTCTACAAAGTGCTTTTAAATAATTCTAATATCTTCTTCAAGTAAAAACTTCTTGCAGCATCATCAAAACAATTGTCTTCAAGATTTACCAATACTCCTTATTGGTAACAGAGCTAAGTTCATTTTTGTTGGGGAATGATGTAAACTATGAAACTCTCTTAGAAATGCACTTGTTTTGAATGAATATAAGCTTCTTTCATTATTTGCTAGTGTTTATTTCCTTTGCTTAAAGCTTGTTGTGACTTGATCAACCATAGCATGATTCTAGGGTTTGCTTAATGTTGGGAAATGTTGTGTAAACCTTGAACTGGACTAAACACCTAAAGGAAATAGTGTCTAGGGATAGAGCTTGGACCTTTAGTTGTCTTAAACCTCCAGTCTTAATGCAGATGAACTTGTTAGGTTGCCAAGGGATTGAGATATAATGAGTAAATCTAGGCTCTCTCACCAAGGGATTGGGTTTGAGTAACTTAGTAGGTTGATAAGAGCATTTAAATGAAGAAGTTATGTGCATTTGCATAAGAGTGTAATAGTTGAAATCATTCTCCAACATCTCCATTCCATATCATCTCTAATCACTTCATTTCCTAGTGTTTTCACCACAAGAAGTTCAATCTTTTACTTATGCATTATGTTTATTTTCATTGCACAAATTCACATTAAAGGGAATCCATCACACTAGAAAACAACAAGGACTTTTCCATGGAATCCCTTTCACCATGTTCTTAGTCCATACACATATCCATTATTACCATCCATAAAGTATCAATAATTACCAACAAGCATACATTAAATCTGAATAAACCAAATCAATAATCATAAAACATATAAAACATGGCAAAAAAAGAAACAAGGAGTACCCAACACCTAGAACTGACGCCTAGCGAATTAAAGAGAAAAAGAATCCAAACATGTAGACTTGAAGTTACGTCAACACCCAAAAGTTTTGTTCCACGCCACATAACACAGCAGCTCTCGAACTTGTGCAGATGACCAAATTGGTATTCTTGACACTAAAATTGATTCGAAAACATGTTTAAACACTGGATTGAATATCAGTTTGCTCAATTGGCCAATGGCTCAATTCGTCGTATCAAACCAACAAAAAGCATAGTCCCAAACAACAACTTAGCATATCAAAGACCAAGTTTCAGCAGAACAAGGAGTTAACCAAGTCTTAAATGGCAAAGATAGACTCATAACATCAAGCTCACTCAATAAACAATCCCCACAAAATTTCACCTATCAAACCACAAATTCTAAACCAATTTCAACCAGCATTTTAACCTATTACCAAAACACAATTTAGAATCAATATCAATTAATGATAACCTCAATTTAACCAATTTAGACAACCAAATCAAGTACCATTTAACAAACAATCGCATTAGAATTTTCTCATAATAAACAACAAGATTTCAAACCAAAATCAAGCAACTATACCACAACACAACATAATTTGAACAAGCTCAAATACATAAATTCAACAACTCAGTCCATTTAATCAAACTCAGGTTATCAAGATACTTAAAACTTAAAACAAGATATTTAGCTTCCCTTACATGACAGATGATCAAACCACTATAGAAAACCTAAAACAACTCCAACGCAGAGGAAGTCCTATATGCGCCTACGATCCACAAAAACACATCAGGATACACTGTTAGGACCAATGATATGAAAAGAGTCTTATAGAAGACTTAAATTTTACATTCATCCACAACACACTCACATGCAAAGGAAGACAAACCAAACCAAAAGAGGAATAGAAAACCAACTTACTCTATTTGAGAAACTAATGGTCCAAAATGAAGAGATCGTCACTAGGATCAATCCTACTGACTTAACACATGGATCATTTTTTTGAAAATAAAATAAAAATTAAAAAAAAATAACAAAAAGTAAATTTTCAATGAAAAAAAAAGAACTTGAGCCACATAAAAATACTGAACAAAAAAAAGGACATTTAAGCATACATCAAATATATTAAATGACTGAAAACATTGTAAATAAAGATTTTGTTGGTAGGTTAATTTCACTGGAGACCAAAACACTAATAAAAAATATAATACAGAAGAGAAAAATTATTTATTGATAACAAAATTTTATATTCTCTTTTGATCTTAAATATAAATAAAAATAATAATTCACAACAATTAAAGAATATACTAATAACTCTAATATAAATGATTAAAAAATTAAACATTTTATTTATCAAATTGTCTAAAACTTTGTATAAAAATAATATTAACTCACTGAATGATTTACTGCATATGCTCTATTGCAAACTTCAGAGATAACTTACTTCAATGTAATTAAGCTTGAGTTTTTCTCATTACTTTATGCGTAAACTAATTAAGATTACTATACTGAATATCTGTCGTATGCATATATGTGTAATATTATAGTGCTATTTATAGTCTAGTATGAATATAATGCTATTTATAGTCATTAATTTCACTGAAATCAAATTTGTATTGCATTACAGTGTTTACCAGGAATGATGTTACTTGTCTGACACTAACAAAGTAAAGTCTTTTATTTGTTCTGAGAGATTATGTGTATCTTTGGATATGGATTATATACTACTGTTAAGTTTCATCCATGGTTTTACCTTTCACTAATTAGTAAAGAATGTTTGACTTTCACACAAATTATTAGGTCTAAGAGAGCATGAATAGTTGCAAATGTGTTAATCATGTTCTCATTTTGCCTCTTTACTTTCATTGAAATGGTGTAAATAGGATTACGTGTTGAAGAAAATGTTTCTTTAAGCCAAATTGTTGTTATTATCATGTACCAACCACTTCATAATCTGACATTTTTAATGAATTATTTTTTGGAAGTTTAAGGTGTTTTACTAAAATTTTCTTTCACCCAACTTAGCCTAGTTATTGATTAAAGTATAATCAATTAAACAGTCTTCAATATTTTAAAAACTGTATCTATAAATAGATATATTTATATTTGATTGAATTGAGTGTAGATTCTTATTATGCAAAATAATATGGAAACGAAATAATACAAACAGAAAAAAAATTAAGGTGTTAAGATTATTTATAAATTGATATTAATGTTAATAATTAAATTATGATTTTAAGGATAAAAATGGAAGTTGGTCTGATTGACAAGGACTGAATGTATATTAAAGGGTTAAATACTATTTTGCTCAATATTTTCATTCAATTTTTTTACGAGGTCCTAGTTATTTTTTTCAATGAATTTTTAATTTTTATTAATTTTATTCAATTTGTTCTGTTTTTTTTAATGATGTTTAAATAGTTAAATAATATAAAGAGTGTATGTCACATCTTATTTTGTGGTATTGTGTTTTTTAATGTAAATAAAGTAGAACAAAATAAATACATATAAATAGATATGTCCTTTTTTAAATTAATAGATACATTTTTTTATAATAATTACTTTATATGCTTTAAACTATTTAAAGTTAAAGAAATGTAGAATAAAACAAAATTGAAAATTTAATAAGAAATATTCTCATTTAAATATGAGAAGAAAATACATTTAGCGGTAATACATTGTTCCAATTTTATCCACACATAAAGTTAAAAGAAGGAAATTTGGAGGAAATTTAAAAAGAATAACAGGTGAGTTTGAAGATAACGATAGTCCATATTTTGCAAGAACATCAGCTGCAGAATTGGTCTCTCTATATGCATGATTCCAAGTAATATGATGAACATTGGTAGCCATATGCATTATTGAAGAAACAAGAGCATAAAATTGATGTGTTTGTTGGATGACTCTCCGATTAATAAGTTGGATAGCTGATAGCGAATCACTTTCAACAATCAAGTTGCTATATCCCATTGATATTCCTATTTCCATTCCAAGCTTGATCGCAAATAATTCCGCTTCAACTGATGAACCAACTCTTAACACACTAGAGAAGGCAAAAAGAAATTCACCATCAAAATCTCTAAGAACACCTCCTGCAGCAGCCTTTTTCCCATTCCGGGTGTAAGCTCCATCACAATTAATTTTAACACATCCTTTTGGAGGTGGGGTCCACCAAACTAATCTTCTAAATTTTGAATTGTCTCTCTGAAAGAAAAATGTTTGTTTATAAATTGATAAATAAATTACAAAATATAACCATGTAAAAAGTGGAATGAACATTTAAATTTTTAGCACCTAATAAAAAGTAACAATAAAATAATAATGTTAATAACATAATAGTGATCATAATAACAACAATAATTATTATTGTTATAAGAATAAGTAATTATAAGAGAAGATAGATTTTTATATTGAAAAAAGCAAATGACAAGATAAACATGCTCCTAAGATATAAAACACTCCAAATTGAGCTTTCACCATAATATTCTTTCATGTTTTTCTTCACTAAAAACAATATGTCACCCTATTGAAGGCATGATTAAGAATCACATTAAAAAACTTGGAAGTAACATTACTATATTAATTTACAATTCTAAAACAATCTAAATCTTTTTCAACCTCATTTCTTTGTTATTCTCAGCTATTACTATTATTGATAGAAAATAACATTAATCAACGTAATTTGTGAACAATGTGACTTCTCTTTTTAATTCAAAACCAATATTCATTTAGAATAAAAGAATATAGTAGGAAAATTTTATCATATTTAACATTTTAGTGCAAAAGGATAAAAGAAATTCACCTTATCATTCTTAAAATTGTTGTATGTATCAATCCACCAATGTAAATTTGGACATTCTTCACCCTTTAGACAATTACCATTTATCCAATATTTACATGTAGTCATTGATGATATTTGAAAAGTCTTTCTTGTTACCTCCATACTTTGTAACAATGAAAAGTAAACAAATGTGTTTACCGATAACTCTTTCAAGGAAATGATGGTTTTCAAGAAAATGAAAATGATGATTTCAAGGAAATGATTATTTTAAAGAAATTATAGTTTAATATCTTTTGGATATATTTCATTTAATTAGAGAAATGAAATATTAGAAGATAAAGAGTTAGACATATAAATAAAATAAAATATAATAAGAAAAGATAAAATAAAAATGCAGTAATAAAATAAAAGATAAAAATAAAATAAATTACAAAAGATAAATATAAAAAATAAAATAAAGATAACAATCAACCATATTTAATTATTTTATCTTTGATTTTAAATAAACCATTAAATTTTTTTATTTATTAACATGAATAAAAAAAATACCATTCTAAGAACAAAATATTTCTGCAATATACTCCAAATTTATAAAATGATCCTCAATCCTAATCAAATATATATATATATATATATATGTATGTATGTATGAGTATTCCCCAAATAGATATGCATTTTTTAAAAACTCAGAATAATTTTAGAGATTGATAAATATAATTAATATTACGTTGAAATAAACAATCTCCCACAAAATGCATTATTAAACAATATGGTATATAAGTATTTCTTTTCTTCATAAACAATAAAAAATTCATGCTTTTCTTATTTTATTGTTTAAATCGTACTTTAAGAATATTTGTCCTACTAAACATCATTAATATTTTTTCGTTTTCTAGCTAGATAATAATGTTATCCACTTTTAAATATTTTCAATATCTAAGATTTTTTTTAGATACATATTGAAATAAGGATATAAAAATTTAAATACGTATAACTTAAAATTTTGTTTAAGATATTATTTTTTTATTATAAGAGATAATATTATGTGAAGGTTGTTAAAAAAATTATAAGGTGAAGAAAAGTAACTCAAATAAATTATATGCCTAATCTTAAGTGTCACATAAAAATAAATAAATCGTATTAAAGGAGAAAATTTATTCTCAAAATTAAATTATATATTAAATTAAAATTTTAGGATAAACAATTTAAAGTTTTAGTTTGTTGATTATTCGACTTAAATTTGGTTAGCGTATTATTTTTTAATTTTTTTTATAATTTTGTAATGACCTATAAATTTTTTTATATTTTCCATAAAATTTTAATGATAAATAATAATATAATAAAACTTAATTAAGATATTTTTAATTTATGTTTTTTTATATTTTATGTATTTGTTTCATAAATGTTTAAGATTCTAATGAAATTTTGAGTGTGAATAATCGATTATGCTAAGGCATAATCAATTATAGGCGATTAAGGGATGCCTGAAAGCTAAAAACAATCGATTATGACCTTGTGATAATCGATTAAAAACGCTAAACTTGCGAAAATTTAAAAATTTTCATAAACTTCAATCCTAAGACATATCTAACACTCCTAGCTCTCTTCTAAGCTCATAAAATCTATCCTTAGGCAATGCCTTTGTGAAAATATCAGCTAATTGATGTAAGGTATCAACATATTCAATTTTACAATCTCCCTTTTGGATATGGTCCCTCAAGAAATGATGTCTAATCTAAATGTGCTTAGTTCTTGAATGCATTATGGGGTTCTTAGTCAGATTTATAGCACTAGTATTATCACATTTTAATGGAATATTATCAAGGAAGATATCAAAGTCTTCCAGTTACTGTTTCATCCACAGAATTTGGGCACAACAATTTTTAACAGCAATATATTCAGCTTCAGTGGTAGACAAGTTCCACTAGTACTCTTCCTATCAATTTTACAACCACCATAATCTGCATTAGAGTAACCTATTAAACTAGGTGAAGCATTTAAAGGATACCAAAGTCAAAAAGAAGTAGTTCCTTTAAGGTATTTCAAGATTCTCTTGACAGCAATCAAATGAGATTGTTTAGGATTGGCTTGGTACCAAGCACACACACATACACTTTGCATAATATGTAGTCTACTAGCAGTTAGGTACAACAAAGATCCTATCATACCTCTAAACATAATTTCATTTACTCCTTTTCCAGATTCATCCTTATCTAAATAGCATGAAGTTGTCATAGGTGTAGTAGCTTCTTTGCAAGTATCCATACCGAATTTCTTAAGAATTTCCCTACAATATTTTTTTTGGGAGATAAAAGTACCTCCATTCATTTGCTTTATTTGTAGTCCTAAAAAGAAATTCAGCTCACCCATCATAGACATCTCAAACTCACCTTGCGTTATTTTTGCAAATTCTTCACACAAAGAGTCATCAGTTGACCCAAATATAATATCATCTACATAAACTTGCACAATCAAGATGTGTTTTCCTACTTTCTTTATAAATAAGGTTGAATCAACCTTACCTCTAGAAAAGTCATTATCAATTAAAAAGGTACTAAGTCTTTCATACCAAGATCTAGGTGCCTGTTTAAGACCATACAGTGCCTTTTTCAATTTATAAACATGATCAAGACATTTGAAATCCTCAAAACCAGGAGGTTGACTAACATACACCTCTTCTTTTATAAAACCATTTAAAAAAGCACTTTTCACATCCATTTGATACAGTTTAAATTTCATCAAAGATGCATATGCAAGTAATAATCTAATTGCTTATAACCTGGCCACTGGTGCATAATTTGTCTTTCTCAAATTTTAGTTTAGGCAAACCAATCACAAGATCTTTTGAAATTAATTTATTCAAATGTTGCATATGAATATGTGCAGCTCTTTTATGCCATAGCCAAGGATTTTCTTCTTTAACAACTAAGCATGTTATACTATGACTAGATGCACTTTCAATATCAATAAGATATATGTTGTTATGCCTAACACCTTGCAAAGCAATATCAGCAGAATCTTTGAAGTAAACAGTGCATTTATCATTTTCAAAAGTTACCTTGAGACCTTTGTCACACAATTGACTTATGCTTAGGAGGTTATACTTGAGGCCTTCAACATATAAGACATCTCTTATAGTCAATGTGTTTCCTCCTCCAATGTCTCCGGTACCCATGATTCTACCTTTGTTGTTATCCCCATAAGTTACGAATCCTTGCTTTTTCTTCTCAAGAGAGATAAACCTTTTCTTGTCACCAGTCATGTGTCTTGAACAACCACTTTCAAGATACCACAATGACTTCTTTGACTGAGTAGGTTCCTACAAAACAAATTAGCAAGTATTTTAGGTTCCCAATCTCATTATGGGTCCTTGGGGTTAGTTTATGCAAACATATATCATATCACAACTTTAATCCGTGCATATTTACCATTTGGAACACCAAATTGTTTAATGTTGCATTTATTTGATGTATGTCCATGTTTCATACAGCAAAAATAACAAAACTCCTTTACTTTATTTGTAACAAAAGTCGCTTTTTCAACGCAAACTCTATGAGTTCTTTGAGACTTTTTGTTTTGAAGCAAGTTCGTATTTCTAATATTGCTTCTTTTAAAGTTTGTTTTAACATGCGAGGTTGTCTTGGTTGCCTTTGCAAGTAGGTTTTCAAGTATGTCAATATCAAACATATAACTCTTACAAGACAAGCATTCAACAGGTTCAACAGTTGTATTTGCATAAGACAATTTTGTTTCTAAAGTGCTAACTTTATTTCTTAAAACAACTTCATCATCAAGCAATTTTTCATATTTCAATTTCAATTAATTGTGCTCTTTCTTAAGCTTTTTATGTGCAGCATCAAGTTTTTCAGATTCATTCATTAATTCAAAGAAGGCTTTTTGTAAGTCTAATTCACTAGATTCCAAGCTGGAATCACTTACTTGGCTTCCAGTATCTTCTAAGTCAGCCTTTAGACATATATTTGATTCTTCATCTGAATCACTTCAGCTTGTTGAACTGGACACATTGTCTTCCCAAGCTATGTAAGCTTTCTTTTTCTTTAGAAACTTTATTTCCTTCTTTTCTTCACTTTTCTTGCTTTTTGGACATTCAATTTTCATATGTCCTCTTTCTCCACATCCATAGCACTTAACACTTGAAGGAGATTCTTGATTTTCTCTCCTTTCTTTAAGGTATTTGTCTTTACCTTTTGCTTTCATAAACTTAGCAAATTTCATTATCATGAGGCTCATGTTCTCCTCATCATCAGAATCGTCATCTTCAAACTCTTTAGAGCTCTTGCCTTTTGAAATCTCGGATTTGAAAGCTAGTGTCTTTCTTTTACCTTGATCTTCTTCAGCAGTTAATCTCCTCAACTCAAGCTCGTGCTCACGGAGTTTTCCAAACAGAATAGGCATCGTCATTTGAGAGAGGTTTTGTGACTCTGAGATGGCAGTCACCTTTGGTTGCCAAGACCTGTCCAATGATTTCAATATTTTTACATTCAATTCATCACTATCAAAAGTCTTACCCAACCCTGTCAAGTGGTTCACTATGTGAGTGAAACGCTTTTGAACATCATAAATTGTTTCTCCAGGTTGCATTATGAACATCTCATATTCCTGAATAAAAGTGTTCTTCCTTGCACGTTTCACGTCCTCTGTACCCTCATGTGTGACTCTGAGGACTTCCCACATTTCATGTGCTGTCTTACACACTGAAATCCTATAGAATTCATCAAGTACAACAACAGATGAAATAATATTACGAACTTTGATATCAAACTGAGCACGTCTATTTTCTTCAGTAGTCCAGTTAAAAAATGGTTTTTCTACCTCTACACCATCAACTGTGCTTTTAGGAATAAAAGACCATTCTGTACAGATTCCCAGATGCCTCTATCAACAGACGCCATAAAAATTTCCATTATGACTTTCAAGAACGCATAATTATCTCCAGTAAAAAGTGGTGGTCTATTAATAGATGCACCTTGGGCAAATACAAGATTTTGATTGTGACCGGCCATTTTCGCAAATTTGAAAAACTATCAAAGCAAGCTCGGATACCAATTTTTGGAACAATCGGTGTCGTTCGGAGAGTATAACGTAGCGGAATAAAACTTTAAAGAGCGGAAAACGTGTTCGGTCACTTTTTAGATAAAAATGGTCCGTTTTAGAAAATCAATTTTCAAGCAGAAAATTTATCAAACAGTTGATATGCGTAAAAAGTAAAGAGTGTAGCGAATAGAAAAATCACACAAGTAATTTTTATACTGGTTCGATTCAAAAGAATCTACGTCCAGTCATTAATCGCTATAAAAAGTGATTAACAGTTCCACTAAAAATGAGTTTCACAGATTACAAAAATAGTGAATGAAAACTGATAAAAGAACCTTGCTTCGACGAACGAACCAGAAGAAGAACACTCTGCCAACTCGAAGAGAACTGCTTCGACTATCGACAAACGAAACGCGAGGTTCTCCTATTCACGAGACCAGGCAGAACACCTTGCTAACTCGAAGAGAATTTGCTTCGACTATCGACACACGACACACGAGCTTCTCTTATTCACGAGACCAAGCAAAGGAACTTGAACTATAGCTATTGAGAACTTCCTCTGACAAACATTATTCTGCAAGAGCTTCTGTTCAACAACGTTATTTTTGAACTTCACAGAAATCCAATATATAGCCAGCTACTCTGAATATCAAAGGTCAAGTCCCAACTGCCAGTAATAATCGATTATTGTAAGTGATAATCGATTATCCAAGTCCGTTATGGATTTTTCAAAATAATTTTTCAAAAACAGACTTGTGATAATCGATTATTTGAAGTGATAATCAATTATCCCAGTCATACTAATGATAATCGATTATTGCTTCACATAATCGATTATTTCATACTATTTTCTAAAATAATACAAGTTTTAAAGAATTTAAAGACATTCCTACTACATTTAAATTCTACAAAGTGCTTTTAAATAATTCTAATATCTTCTTCAAGTAAAAACTTCTTGCAGCATCATCAAAACAATTGTCTTCAAGATTTACCAATACTCCTTATTGGTAACATAGCTAAGTTAATTTTTGTTGGGGAATGATGTAAACTATGAAACTCTCTTAGAAATGCATTTGTTTTGAATGAATATAAGCTTCTTTCATTATTTGCTAGTGTTTATTTCCTTTGCTTAAAGCTTGTTGTGACTTGATCAACCATAGCATGATTCTAGGGTTTGCTTAATGTTGGGAAATGTTGTGTAAACCTTGAACTGGACTAAACACCTAAAGGAAATAGTGTCTAGGGATAGAGCTTGGACCTTTAGTTGTCTTAAACCTCCAGTCTTAATGCAGATGAACTTGTTAGGTTGCCAAGGGATTGAGATATAATGAGTAAATCTAGGCTCTCTCACCAAGGGATTGGGTTTGAGTAACTTAGTAGGTTGATAAGAGCATTTAAATGAAGAAGTTATGTGCATTTGCATAAGAGTGTAATAGTTGAAATCATTCTCCAACATCTCCATTCCATATCATCTCTAATCACTTCATTTCCTAGTGTTTTCACCACAAGAAGTTCAATCTTTTACTTATGCATTATGTTTATTTTCATTGCACAAATTCACATTAAAGGGAATCCATCACACTAGAAAACAACAAGGACTTTTCCATGGAATCCCTTTCACCATGTTCTTAGTCCATACACATATCCATTATTACCATCCATAAAGTATCAATAATTACCAACAAGCATACATTAAATCTGAATAAACCAAATCAATAATCATAAAACATATAAAACATGGCAAAAAAAGAAACAAGGAGTACCCAACACCTAGAACTGACGCCTAGCGAATTAAAGAGAAAAAGAATCCAAACATGTAGACTTGAAGTTACGTCAACACCCAAAAGTTTTGTTCCACGCCACATAACACAGCAGCTCTCGAACTTGTGCAGATGACCAAATTGGTATTCTTGACACTAAAATTGATTCGAAAACATGTTTAAACACTGGATTGAATATCAGTTTGCTCAATTGGCCAATGGCTCAATTCGTCGTATCAAACCAACAAAAAGCATAGTCCCAAACAACAACTTAGCATATCAAAGACCAAGTTTCAGCAGAACAAGGAGTTAACCAAGTCTTAAATGGCAAACATAGACTCATAACATCAAGCTCACTCAATAAACAATCCCCACAAAATTTCACCTATCAAACCACAAATTCTAAACCAATTTCAACCAGCATTTTAACCTATTACCAAAACACAATTTAGAATCAATATCAATTAATGATAACCTCAATTTAACCAATTTAGACAACCAAATCAAGTACCATTTAACAAACAATCGCATTAGAATTTTCTCATAATAAACAACAAGATTTCAAACCAAAATCAAGCAACTATACCACAACACAACATAATTTGAACAAGCTCAAATACATAAATTCAACAACTCAGTCCATTTAATCAAACTCAGGTTATCAAGATACTTAAAACTTAAAACAAGATATTTAGCTTCCCTTACATGACAGATGATCAAACCACTATAGAAAACCTAAAACAACTCCAACGCAGAGGAAGTCCTATATGCGCCTACGATCCACAAAAACACATCAGGATACACTGTTAGGACCAATGATATGAAAAGAGTCTTATAGAAGACTTAAATTTTACATTCATCCACAACACACTCACATGCAAAGGAAGACAAACCAAACCAAAAGAGGAATAGAAAACCAACTTACTCTATTTGAGAAACTAATGGTCCAAAATGAAGAGATCGTCACTAGGATCAATCCTACTGACTTAACACATGGATATTTTTTTCAAAATAAAATAAAAATTAAAAAAAAATAACAAAAAGTAAATTTTCAATGAAAAAAAAAGAACTTGATGAATTCTATAGGATTTCAGTGTGTAAGACAGCACAGGAAATATGGGAAGTCCTCAGAGTCACACATGAGGGTACAGAGGACGTGAAACGTGCAAGGAAGAACACTCTTATTCAGGAATATGAGATGTTCATAATGCAACCTGGAGAAACAATTTATGATGTTCAAAAGCGTTTCACTCACATAGTGAGCCACTTGACAGGGTTGGGTAAGACTTTTGATACTGATGAATTGAATGTAAAAATATTGAAATCATTGGACAGGTCTTGGCAACCAAAGGTGACTGCCATCTCAGAGTCACAAAACCTCTCTCAAATGACGATGCCTATTTTGTTTGGAAAACTCCGTGAGCACGAGCTTGAGTTGAGGAGATTAACTGCTGAAGAAGATCAAGGTAAAAGAAAGACACTAGCTTTCAAATCCGAGATTTCAAAAGGCAAGAGCTCTAAAGAGTTTGAAGATGACGATTCTGATGATGAGGAGAACATGAGCCTCATGATAATGAAATTTGCTAAGTTTATGAAAGCAAAAGGTAAAGACAAATACCTTAAAGAAAGGAGAGAAAATCAAGAATCTCCTTCAAGTGTTAAGTGCAATGGATGTGGAGAAAGAGGACATATGAAAATTGAATGTCCAAATAGCAAGAAAAGTGAAGAAAAGAAGGAAATAAAGTTTCTAAAGAAAGAGAAAGCTTATATAGCTTGGGAAGACAATGTGTCCAGTTCAACAAGCTCAAGTGATTCAGATGAAGAATCAAATATATGTCTAATGGCTGACTTAGAAGATACTGGAAGCCAAGTAAGTGATTCCAGCTTTGAATCTAGTGAATTAGACTTACAAGAAGCCTTCTTTGAATTAATGAATGAATCTGAAAAACTTGATGCTGCACATAAAAAGCTTAAGAAAGAGCACAATGAATTGAAATTGAAATATGCACAGATTAAAGTTGTGATATGATATATGTTTGCATAAACTAACCCCAAGGACCCATAATGAGATTGGGAACCTAAAATACTTGCTAATTTGTTTTGTAGGAACCTACTCAGTCAAAGAAGCCATTGTGGTATCTTGAAAGTGGTTGTTCAAGACACATGACTGGTGACAAGAAAAGGTTTATCTCTTTTGAGAAGAAAAAGCAAGGATTCGTAACTTATGGGGATAACAACAAAGGTAGAATCATGGGTACCGGAGACATTGGAGGAGGAAACACATTGACTATAAGAGATGTCTTATATGTTGAAGGCCTCAAGCATAACCTCCTAAGCATAAGTCAATTGTGTGACAAAGGTCTCAAGGTAACTTTTGAAAGTGATAAATGCACTGTTTACTTTAAAGATTCTGCTGATACTGCTTTGCAAGGTGTTAGGCATAACAACATATATCTTATTGATATTGAAAGTGCATCTAGTCATAGTATAACATGCTTAGTTGTTAAAGAAGAAAATCCTTGGCTATGGCATAAAAGAGCTGCACATATTCATATGCAACATTTGAATAAATTAATTTCAAAAGATCTTGTGATTGGTTTGCCTAAACTAAAATTTGAGAAAGACAAATTATGCACCAGTGTCCACGTTATAAGCAATTAGATTATTACTTGCATATGCATCTTTGATGAAATTTAAACTGTATCAAATGGATGTGCAAAGTACTTTTTTAAATGGTTTTATAAAAGAAGAGGTGTATGTTAGTCAACCTCCTGGTTTTGAGGATTTCAAATGTCTTGATCATGTTTATAAATTGAAAAAGGCACTGTATGGTCTTAAACAGGCACCTAGATCTTGGTATGAAAGACTTAGTACCTTTTTAATTGATAATGACTTTTCTAGAGGTAAGGTTGATTCAACCTTATTTACAAAGAAAGTAGGAAAACACATCTTGATTGTGCAAGTTTATGTAGATGATATTATATTTGGGTCAACTGATGCCTCTTTGTGTGAAGAATTTGCAAAAATAATGTAAGGTGAGTTTGAGATGTCTATGATGGGTGAGCTGAATTTCTTTTTAGGACTACAAATAAAGCAAATGAATGGAGGTACTTTTATCTCCCAAAAAAAATATTGTTGGGAAATTCTTAAGAAATTTGGTATGGATACTTGCAAAGAAGCTAGTACACCTATGGCAACTTCATGCTATTTAGATAAGGATGAATCTAGAAAAGGAGTAAATGAAATTATGTTTAGAGGTATGATAGGATCTTTGCTGTACCTAACTGCTAGTAGACTACATATTATGCAAAGTGTATGTGTGTGTGCTAGGTACCAAGCCAATCCTAAACAATCTCATTTGATTGCTGTCAAGAGAATCTTGAAATACCTTAAAGGAACTACTTCTTTTGGACTTTGGTATCCTTTAAATGCTTCACCTAGTTTAATAGGTTACTCTAATGCAGATTATGGTGGTTGTAAAATTGATAGGAAGAGTACTAGTGGAACTTGTCTACCACTGAAGATGAATATATTGCTGTTAGCAATTGTTGTGCCCAAATTCTGTGGATGAAACAGTAACTGGAAGACTTTGATATCTTCCTTGATAATATTCCATTAAAATGTGATAATACTAGTGCTATAAATCTGACTAAGAACCCCATAATGCATTCAAGAACTAAGCACATTTAGATTAGACATCATTTCTTGAGGGACCATATCCAAAAGGGAGATTATAAAATTGAATATGTTGATACCTTACATCAATTAGCTGATATTTTCACAAAGGCATTGCCTAAGGATAGATTTTATGAGCTTAGAAGAGAGCTAGGAGTGTTAGATATGTCTTAGGATTGAAGTTTATGAAAATTTTTAAATTTTCGCAAGTTTAGCGTTTTTAATCGATTATCACAAGGTCATAATCGATTGTTTTTAGCTTTCAGGCATCCCTTAATCGCCTATAATTGATTATCCCTTAGCATAATCGATTATTCACACTCAAAATTTCATTAGAATCTTAAACATTTATGAAACAAATACATAAAATATAAAAAAACATAAATTAAAAATATCTTAATTAAGTTTTATTATATTATTATTTATCATTAAAATTTTATGGAAAATATAAAAAAATTTATAGGCCATTACAAAATTATAAAAAAAATTAAAAAATAATACGCCTAACCAAATTTAAGTCGAATAATCAACAAACTAAAACTTTAAATTGTTTATCCTAAAATTTTAATTTAATATATAATTTAATTTTGAGAATAAATTTTCTCCTTTAATACGATTTATTTATTTTTATGTGACACTTAAGTTTAGGCATATAATTTATTTGAGTTACTTTTCTTCACCTTATAATTTTTTTAACAACCTTCACATAATATTATCTCTTATAATAAAAAAATAATATCTTAAACAAAATTTTAAGTTATACGTATTTAAATTTTTATATCCTTACTTCAATATGTATCTAAAAAAAATCTTAGATATTGAAAATATTTAAAAGTGGATAACATTATTATCTAGCTAAAAAACGAAAAAATATTAATGATGTTTAGTAGGACAAATATTCTTAAAGTACGATTTAAACAATAAAATAAGAAAAGCATGAATTTTTTATTGTTTATGAAGAAAAGAAATACTTATATACCATATTGTTTAATAATGCATTTTGTGGGAGATTGTTTATTTCAACGTAATATTAATTATATTTATCAATCTCTAAAATTATTCTGAGTTTTTAAAAAATGCATATCTATTTGGGGAATACTCATACATACATACATATATATATATATATTGTATGTATACATATATATATATATATATATATATATATATATATATATATATATATATATATATATATATATATATATATATATTTGATTAGGATTGAGGATCATTTTATAAATTTGGAGTATATTGCAGAAATATTTTGTTCTTAGAATGGTATTTTTTTTATTCATGTTAATAAATAAAAAAATTTAATGGTTTATTTAAAATCAAAGATAAAATAATTAAATATGGTGGATTGTTATCTTTATTTTATTTTTTATATTTATCTTTTGTAATTTATTTTATTTTTATCTTTTATTTTATTACTGCATTTTTATTTTATCTTTTCTTATTATATTTTATTTTATTTATATGTCTAACTCTTTATCTTCTAATATTTCATTTCTCTAATTAAATGAAATATATCCAAAAGATATTAAACTATCATTTCTTTAAAATAATCATTTCCTTGAAATCATCATTTTCATTTTCTTGAAAACCATCATTTCCTTGAAAGAGTTATCGGTAAACACATTTGTTTACTTTTCATTGTTACAAAGTATGGAGGTAACAAGAAAGACTTTTCAAATATCATCAATGACTACATGTAAATATTGGATAAATGGTAATTGTCTAAAGGGTGAAGAATGTCCAAATTTACATTGGTGGATTGACACATACAACAATTTTAAGAATGATAAGGTGAATTTCTTTTATCCTTTTGCACTAAAATGTTAATAATGATAAAATTTTCCTACTATATTCTTCTATTCTAAATGAATATTGGTTTTGAATTAAAAAGAGAAGTCACATTGTTCACAAATTACGTTGATTAATTTTATTTTCTATCAATAATAGTAATAGCTGAGAATAACAAAGAAATGAGGTTTAAAAAGATTTAGATTGTTTTAGAATTGTAAATTAATATAGTAATGTTACTTCCAAGTTTTTTAATGTGATTCTTAATCATGCCTTCAATAGGGTGACATATTGTTTTTAGTGAAGAAAAACATGAAAGAATATTATGGTGAAAGCTCAATTTGGAGTGTTTTTCTTCTTAGGAGCACTATTATTATATTAATAACATTATTATTTTATTGTTACTTTTTATTAGATGCTAAAAATTTAAAAGTTCATTCCACTTTTTACATGGTTATATTTTGTAATTTATTTTCCAATTTATAAACAAACATTTTTTTTCAGAGAGACAATTCAAAATTTAGAAGATTAGTTTGGTGGACCCCACCTCCAAAAGGATGTGTTAAAATTAATTGTGATGGAGCTTACACCCGGAATGGAAAAAAGGCTGCTGCAGGAGGTGTTCTTAGAGATTCTGATGGTGAATTTCTTTTTGCCTTCTCTAGTGTGTTAAGAGTTAGTTCATCAGCTGAAGCGGAATTATTTGTGATCAAGCTTGGAATGGAAATAGGCATATCAATGGGATATAGCAACTTGATTGTTGAAAGTGATTCGCTATCAGCCATCCAACTTATTAATTGGAGAGTCATCCAACAAACACATCAATTTTATGCTCTCGTTTCTTCAATAATACATATGGCTGCCAATGTTCATCATATTACTTCGAATCATGCATATAGAGAGACCAATTCTGCAGCTGATGTTCTTGCAAAATATGGACTATCGTTATCTTCAAACTCACCTGTTATTCTTTTTAAATTTCCTCCAAATTTCCTTCTTTTACCTTTATGTGCGGATAAAATTGGAACAATGTATTACCGCTAAATGTATTTTCTTCTCATATTTAAATGAGAATATTTCTTATTAAAAAATATTTCTTTTCAATTTTCTTTTATTCAACATATCTTTAATTTTAAATAGTTTAAAGCATATAAAGTAATTATTATAAAAAAAATGTATCTATTAATTTGAAAATGGACATATCTATCTATATGTATTTATTTTGTTCTAATTTATTTACATTAAAAAACAAAATACCACAAAATAAGATATGACATACACTCTTTACATTATTTAACTATTTAAACATCATTAAAAAAAACAGAATAAATTGAACAAAATTAATAAAAATTAAAAATTGATTGGAAAAAACAACTAGGACCACGTAAAAAAATTGAATGAAAATATAGAGCAAAATAGTATTTAACCCTTTAATATACATTCAGTCCTTGTCAATCAGACCAACTTCCATTTTTATCCTTAAAATCATAATTTAATTATTAACATTAATATCAATTTATAAATAATCTTAACACCTTAATTTTTTTTCTGTTTGTATTATTTCGTTTCCATATTATTTTGCATAATAAGAATCTACACTCAATTCAATCAAATAATAATATATCTATTTATAGATACAATTTTTAAAATATTGAAGACTGTTTAATTGATTATACTTTAATCAATAACTAGGCTAAGTTGGGTGAAAGAAAATTTTAGTAAAACACCTTAAACTTCCAAAAAATAATTCATTAAAAATGTCAGATTATGAAGTGGTTGGTACATGATAATAACAACAATTTGGCTTAAAGAAACATTTTCTTCAACACGTAATCCTATTTACACCATTTCAATGAAAGTAAAGAGGCAAAATGAGAACATGATTAACACATTTGCAACTATTCATGCTCTCTTAGACCTAATAATTTGTGTGAAAGTCAAACATTGTTAACTCATAAGTGAAAGGTATAACCATGGATGAAACCTAACAGTAGTATACAATCCATATCCAAAGATACACATAATCTTTCAGAATAAACAAAAGACTTTACTTTGTTAGCGTCAGACAAGTAACATCATTCCTGGTAAACACTGTAATGCAATACAAATTTGATTTCAGTGAAATTAAGGACTATAAATAGCATTATATTCATACTAGACTATGTAAGTTTGTTCATCCAAAATCTTTTTAGTTATCAAGGTTCCAAATGACTTCAACAACTATGTTTAACAATAAGTGATAACCATTTGAAACCACCACATCTTTCTCTTCCAGTGATGTGTCCAGCTGACCACTTAGCTCCCAATTCCAGTCATTCACCAGGACAAGAACTCCAAGTCTCCTGCACAACAAACCACACGACCAAAACATTAACATTGTTTAGCACTATAATATTACACATATATGCATACGGCAGATATTCAATATAGTAATCTTAATTAGTTTAAGCATAAAGTAATGAGAAAAACTCAGGCTTAATTACATTGAAGTAAGCTATCTCTGAAGTTTGCAATAGAGCATATGCAGTAAATCATTTAGTGTGTTAATATTATTTTTATACAAAGTTTTAGACAATTTGATAAATAAAACGTTTATTTTTTTAATCATTTATATTAGATTTATTAGTATATTTTTTTATTGTTGTGAATTATTATTTTTATTTATATTTAAGATCAAAAGAGAATATAAAATTTTGTTATCAATAAATAATTTTTCTCTTCTGTATTATAGTTTTTATTAGTGTTTTGGTCTCCAGTGAAATTAACCTACCAACAAAATATTTATTTACAACGTTTTCAGTCATTTAATATATTTGATGTAAGCTTAAATGTCCTTGTTTTTGTTCAGTATTTTTAAGTGGCTCAAGTTCTTTTTTTTTTCATTAAAATTTACTTTTTGTTAATTTTCTTTTTAATTTTTATTTTATTTACAAAAAAATGATCCATGTGTTAAGTCAGTAGGATTGATCCTAGCGACGATCTCTTTATTTTGGACGATTAGTTTTTCAAATAGACTAAGTTGGTTTTCTATTCCTCTTTTGGTTTGGTTTGTCTTCGTTTGCATGTGAGTGTGTTGTGGATGCATGTAAAATTTAAGTCTTCTATAAGACTCTTTTCATATCATTGGTCCTAACAGTGTATCCTGATGTGTTTTTGTGGATCGTAAAAGCATATAGGACTTCCTCTGCGCTGGAGTTGTTTTAGTTTTTCTATAGTGGTTTGATCATCTGTCATGTAAGGGAAGCTAAATATCTTGTTTTAAGTTTTAAGTATTTTGATAACCTGAGTTTGATTAAATGGACTGAGTTGTTGAATTTATGTATTTGAGCTTGTTCAAATTATGTTGTGTTGTGGTATAGTTGCTTGATTTTGGTTTGAAATCTTGTTGTTTATTATGAGAAAATTCTAATGCGATTGTTTGTTAAATGGTACTTGATTTGGTTGTCTAAATTGGTTAAATTGAGGTTATCATTAATTGATATTGATTCTAAATTGTGTTTTGGTAATAGGTTAAAATGCTGGTTGAAAATGGTTTAGAATTTGTGGTTTGCTAGGTTAAATTTTGTGGGGATTGTTTATTGAGTGAGCTTGATGTTATGAGTCTATGTTTTCCATTTAAGACTTGGTTAACTCCTTGTTCTGCTGAAACTTGGTCTTTGATATGCTAAGTTGTTGTTTGGGACTATGGTGTTTGTTGGTTTGATACGATGGATTGAGCCATTGGCCAATTGAGCAAACTGATATTCAATCCAGTGTTTAAACATGCTTTGGAATCAATTTTAGTGTCAAGAATACCAATTTAGTCATCTGCATAAGTTAGAGAGCTCCTGTGTTATGTGGCGTGGAACAAAACTTTTGGGTGGTGACGTAACTTCAACTCTACATGTTTGGATTATTTTTCTCTTTAATTTGTTAGGCGCCAGTTCTAGGTGTTGAGCACTCCTTGTTTCTTTTTTTGCCATGTTTTATATGTTTTATAATTATTGATTTGGTTTATTCAGATTTAATGTATGCTTGTTGGTAATTATTGATACTTTATGGATGGTAATAATGGATATGTGTATGGACTAAAAACATGGTGAAAGGGATTCCATGGAAAAGTCCTTGTTGTTTTATAGTGTGATGGATTCCCTTTAATGTGAATTTGTGCAATGAAAATAAACATAATGCATAAGTAAAAGATTGAACTTCTTGTGGTTAAAACACTAGGAAATGAAGTGATTAGAGATGATATGGAATGGAGATGTTGGAGAATGATTTCAACTATTACACTTTATGCAAATGCACATAACTTCTTCATTTAAATGCTCTTATCAACCTACTAAATTACTCAAACCCAATCCCTTGGTGAGAGAGCCTAGATTTACTCATTAAATCTTAATCCCTTGGCAACCTAACAAGTTCATCTGCATTAAGACTGGAGGTTTAAGACAATTAAAGGTCCAAGCTCTATCCCTAGACACTATTTCCATTAGGTGTTTAGTCCAGTTCAAGGTTTACACAACATTTCCCAACATTAAGCAAACCCTAGAATCATGCTTTGGTTGATCAAGTCACAACAAGCTTTAAGCAAAGGAAATTAACACTAGCAAATAATGAAAGAAGCTTATATTCATTCAAAACAAGTGCATTTCTAAGAGAGTTTCATAGTTTACATCATTCCCCAACAAAAATGAACTTAGCTCTGTTACCAATAAGGAGTATTGGTAAATCTTGAAGACAATTGTTTTGATGATGCTGCAAGAAATTTTTACTTGAAGAAGATATTAGAATTATTTAAAAGCACTTTGTAGAATTTAAATGTAGTAGGAATGTCATTAAATTCTGTAAAACCTGTATTATTTTAGAAAATAGTCTAAAATAATCGATTATGTGAAGCAATAATCGATTATCATTAGTATGACTGGGATAATTGATTATCACTTCAAATAATCGATTACCACAAGTCTGTTTTTGAAAAATTATTTTGAAAAATCCATAACGGACTTGGATAATCGATAATCACTTACAATAATCGATTATTACTGGCAGTTGGGACTTGACCTTTGATATTCAGACTAGCTGGCTATATATTGGATTTCTGTGAAGTTCAAAAATAACGTTGTTGAACAGAAGCTCTTGCAGAATAATGTTTGTCAGAGGAAGTTCTCAATAGCTATAGTTCAAGTTCCTTTGCTTGGTCTCGTGAATAAGAGAAGCTCGTGTGTCGTGTGTCGATAGTCGAAGCAAATTCTCTTCGAGTTAGCAAGGTGTTTTGCCTGGTCTCGTGAATAGGAGAACCTCGCGTTTCGTTTGTCGATAGTCGGAGCGGTTCTCTTCGAGTTGGCAGAGTGTTCTTCTTCTGGTTCGTTCGTCGAAGCAAGGTTCTTTTATCAGTTTTCATTCACTATTTTTGTAATCTGTGAAACTCATTTTTAGTGGAACTGTTAATCACTTTTTATAGCGATTAATGACTGGACGTAGATTCTTTTGAATCGAACCAGTATAAAAATTACTTGTGTGATTTTTCTATTCGCTACACTCTTTACTTTTTACGTATATCAACTGTTTGATAAATTTTCTGCATGAAAATTGATTTTCTAAAACGGACCATTTTTATCTAAAAAGTGACCGAACACGTTTTCCGCTCTTTAAAGTTTTATTCCGCTGCGTTATACTCTCCGAACGGCACCAATTGTTCCAACAATTGGTATCAGAGCTTGCTTTGATAGTTTTTCAAATTTGCGAAAATGGCCGGTCACAATCAAAATCTTGTATTTGCCCAAGGTGCATCTATTAATAGACCACCACTTTTTACTGGGGATAATTATGCGTTCTTGAAAGTCATAATGGATATTTTTATGGCGTCTGTTGATAGAGGCATCTGGGAATCTGTACAGAATGGTCCTTTTATTCCTAAAAGCACAGTTGATGGTGTAGAGGTAGAAAAACCATTTTTTAACTGGACTACTGAAGAAAATAGACGTGCTCAGTTTGATATCAAAGTTCGTAATATTATTTCATCTGTTGTTGTACTTGATGAATTCTATAGGATTTCAGTGTGTAAGACAGCACAGGAAATGTGGGAAGTCCTCAGAGTCACACATGAGGGTACAGAGGACGTGAAACGTGCAAGGAAGAACACTCTTATTCAGGAATATGAGATGTTCATAATGCAACCTGGAGAAACAATTTATGATGTTCAAAAGCGTTTCACTCACATAGTGAGCCACTTGACAGGGTTGGGTAAGACTTTTGATACTGATGAATTGAATGTAAAAATATTGAAATCATTGGACAGGTCTTGGCAACCAAAGGTGACTGCCATCTCAAAGTCACAAAACCTCTCTCAAATGACGATGCCTATTTTGTTTGGAAAACTCCGTGAGCACGAGCTTGAGTTGAGGAGATTAACTGCTGAAGAAGATCAAGGTAAAAGAAAGACACTAGCTTTCAAATCCGAGATTTCAAAAGGCAAGAGCTCTAAAGAGTTTGAAGATGACGATTCTGATGATGAGGAGAACATGAGCCTCATGATAATGAAATTTGCTAAGTTTATGAAAGCAAAAGGTAAAGACAAATACCTTAAAGAAAGGAGAGAAAATCAAGAATCTCCTTCAAGTGTTAAGTGCAATGGATGTGGAGAAAGAGGACATATGAAAATTGAATGTCCAAATAGCAAGAAAAGTGAAGAAAAGAAGGAAATAAAGTTTCTAAAGAAAAAGAAAGCTTATATAGCTTGGGAAGACAATGTGTCCAGTTCAACAAGCTCAAGTGATTCAGATGAAGAATCAAATATATGTCTAATGGCTGACTTAGAAGATACTGGAAGCCAAGTAAGTGATTCCAGCTTTGAATCTAGTGAATTAGACTTACAAAAAGCCTTCTTTGAATTAATGAATGAATCTGAATAACTTGATGCTACACATAAAAAGCTTAAGAAATAGCACAATGAATTGAAATTGAAATATGACAAATTGCTTGATGATGAAGTTGTTTTAAGAAATAAAGTTAGCACTTTAGAAACAAAATTGTCTTATGCAAATGCTACTGTTGAACCTGTTGAATGCTTGTCTTGTAAGAGTTATATGTTTGATATTGACATACTTGAAAACCTACTTGCAAAGGCAACCAAGACAACCTCGCATGTTAAAACAAACTTTAAAAGAAGAAATATTAGAAATACGAACTTGCATCAAAACAAAAAGTCTCAAAGAACTCATAGAGTTTGCGTTGAAAAAGGGACTTTTGTTAAAAATAAAGTAAATGATGTTTGTTGTTTTTACTGTATGAAACATGGACATACGTTAAACAAATGCAACAATAAACATTTTGGTGTTCCAAATGGTAAATATGCATGGATTAAAGTTGTGAAATGATATATGTTTGCATAAACTAACCCCAAGGACCCATAATGAGATTGGGGACCTAAAATACTTGCTAATTTGTCTTGTAGGAACCTACTAAGTCAAAGAAGTCATTGTGGTATCTTGACAGTGGTTGTTCAAGACACATGACTGGTGACAAGAAAAGGTTTATCTCTTTTGAGAAGAAAAAGCAAGGATTCGTAACTTATGGGAATAACAACAAAGGTAGAATCATGGGTACCAGAGACATTGGAGGAGGAAACACATTGACTATAAGAGATGTCTTATATGTTGAAGGCCTCCTAAGCATAACCTCCTAAGCATAAGTCAATTGTGTGACAAAGGTCTCAAGGTAACTTTTGAAAGTGATAAATGCACTGTTTACCTTCAAGATTCTGCTGATATTGCTTTGCGAGGTGTTAGGCATAACAACATATATCTTATTGATATTGAAAGTGCATCTAGTCATAGTATAACATGCTTAGTTGTTAAAGAAGAAAATCCTTGGCTATGGCATAAAAGAGCTGCACATATTCATTTGCAACATTTGAATAAATTAATTTCAAAAGATCTTGTGATTGGTTTGCCTAAACTAAAATTTGAGAAAGACAAATTATGCACCAGTAGTCAGGTTAGAAGCAATTAGATTATTACTTGCATATGCATCTTTAGTGAAATTTAAACTGTATCAAATGGATGTGAAAAGTGCTTTTTTAAATGGTTTTATAAAAGAAGAGGTGTATATTAGTCAACCTCCTAGTTTTTAGAATTTCAAATGTCTTGATCATGTTTATAAATTGAAAAAGGCACTGTATGTTCTTAATCAGACACCTAGATCTTTGTATGAAAGACTTCGACCTTTTTAATTGATAATGACTTTTCTAGAGGTAAGGCTGATTCAACCTTATTTATAAAGAAAGTAGAAAAACACATCTTGATTGTGCAAGTTTACGTAGATGATATTATATTTGGGTCAACTGATGACTCTTTGTGTGTAGAATTTGCAAAAATAATGCAAGGTGAGTTTGAGATGTCTATGATGCGTGAGCTGAATTTCTTTTTAGGACTACAAATAAAGCAAATGAATGGAGGTACTTTTATCTCCCGAAAAAAATATTGTAGGGAAAGTCTTAAGAAATTTGGTATGGATACTTGCAAAGAAGCTAGTACACCTATGGCAACTTCATGCTATTTAGATAAGGCTGAATCTGAAAAGGAGTATATGAAATTATGTTTAGAGGTATGATAGGATCTTTGTTGTACCTAACTGCTAGTAGACCTGATATTATGCAAAGTGTATGTGTGTGTGCTAGGTACCAAGCCAATCCTAAAGAATCTCATTTGACTATTGTCAAGAGAATCTCTAAATACCTTAAAGGAACTACTTCTTTTGGACTTTGGTATCCTTCACATGCTTCACCTAGTTTAATAGGTTACTCTGATGTAGATTATGGTGGTTGTAAAATTGATAGGAAGAGTACTAGTGGAACTTGTCTACCACTGAAGCTGAATATATTACTGCTGGCAATTGTTGTGCCCAAATTCTGTGGATGAAACAGCAACTGGAAGACTTTGATATCTTCCTTGATAATATTCCATTAAAATGTGATAATACTAGTGCTATAAATCTGACTAAGAACCCCAGAATGCATTCATGAACTAAGCACATTGAGATTAGACATCATTTCTTGAGGGAACGTATCCAAAAGGGAGATTGTAAAATTGAATATGTTGATACCTTACATCAATTAGCTGATATTTTCACAAAGGCATTGCCTAAGGATAGATTTTATGAGCTTAGAAGAGAGCTAGGAGTGTTAGATATGTCTTAGGATTGAAGTTTATGAAAATTTTTAAATTTTCACAAGTTTAGCGTTTTTAATCGATTACCACAAGGTCATAATCGATTCTTTTTAGCTTTCAGGTATCCCTTAATCGCCAATAATTGATTACTCCTTAGCATAATCGATTATTCACACTCAAAATTTCATTAGAATCTTAAACATTTATGAAACAAATAGATAAAATATAAAAAAACATAAATTAAAAATATCTTAATTAAGTTTTATATTAAGTTTTATTATATTATTATTTATCATTAAAATTTTATGGAAAATATAAAAAAATTTACAGGCCATTACAAAATTATAAAAAAAATTAAAAAATAATACGCCTACCCAAATTTAAGTCGAATAATCAACAAACTAAAACTTTAAATTATTTAACCTAAAATTTTAATTTAATATATAATTTAATTTTGAAAATAAATTTTCTCCTTTAATACGATTTATTTATTTTTATGTGAGACTTAAGTTTAGTCATATAATTTATTTGAGTTACTTTTCTTCACCTTAGTAATTTTTTTAACAATCTTCACATAATATTATCTTTTATAATAAAAAAGTAATATCTTAAACAAAATTTTAAGTTATACGTATTTAAATTTTTATATCCTTACTTCAATATGTATCTAAAAAAAATCTTAGATATTGAAAATATTTAAAAGTGGATAACATTATTATCTAGCTAAAAAACAAAAAAAATATTAATGATGTTTAGTAGGACAAATATTCTTAAAGTAGGATTTAAACAATAAAATAAGAAAAGCATGAATTTTTTATTGTTTATGAAGAAAAGAAATACTTATATACAATATTGTTTAATAATGCATTTTGTGGGAGATTGTTTATTTCAACGTAATATTAATTATATTTATCAATCTCTAAAATTATTCTGAGTTTTTAAAAAATGCATATCTATTTTGGGAATACTTATTTATATATATATATATATATATATATATATATATATATATATATATATATATATATATATATTCGATCAGGATTGCGGATTATTTTATAAATTTGGCGTATATTACACAAATATTTTGTTTTTAGAATGGTATTTTTTTATTCATGTTAATAAATAAAAAAAATTAATGGTTTATTTAAAATCAAAGATAAAATAATTAAATATGGTTGATAGTTATCTTTATTTTATTTTTTATATTTATCTTTTGTAATTTATTTTATTTTTATCTTTTATTTTTTATATTTTATCCTTTCTTATTATATTTTAGTTTATTTATATTTCTAATTCTTTATCTTCTAATATTTTATTTCACTAATTAAATGAAATATATCCAAAAGATATTAAACCGTCATTTCTTTAAAATAATCATTTCCTTGAAATCATCATTTCCATTTTCTTGAAAACCATCATTTCCTTGAAAGAGTTATCGGTAAACACATTTGTTTACTTTTCATTGTTATAAAGTATGGAGGTAACAAGAAAGACTTTTCAAATATCATCAATGACTACATGTAAATATTGGATAAATGGTAATTGTCTAAAGGGTGAAGAATGTCCAAATTTACATTGGTGGATTGACACATACAACAATTTTAAGATAATAAGGTGAATTTCTTTTATTCTTTTGCATTAAAATGTTAATAATGATAAAATTTTCCTACTATATTCTTTAATTCTAAATGAATATTGGTTTTGAATTAAAAAGAAAAGTCACATTGTTCACAAATTATGTTGATTAATGTTATTTTCTATCAATAATAGTAATAGCCGAGAATAACAAAGAAATGAGGTTGAAAAAGATTTAGATTGTTTTAGAATTGTAAATTAATATAGTAATGTTACTTCCAAGTTTTTTAATGTGATTCTTAATCATGCCTTCAATAGTGTCACATATTGTTTTTAGTGAAGAAAAACATGAAAGAATATTATGGTGAAAGCTCAATTTGGAGTGTTTTATATCTTAGGAGCATGTTTAGTCCAGTTCAAGGGTTACACAAAATTTCCCCAACATTAAGCAAACCGTAGAATCATGCTATGGTTGATAAAGTCACAACAAGCTTTAAGCAAAGGAAATAAACACTAGCAAATAATGAAAGAAGCTTATATTCATTCAAAACAAGTGCATTTCTAAGAGAGTTTCATAGTTTACATCATTCCCCAACAAAAATTAACTTAGCTATGTTACCAATAAGGAGTATTGGTAAATCTTGAAGACAATTGTTTTGATGATGCTGCAAGAAGTTTTTACTTGAAGAAGATATTAGAATTATTTAAAAGCACTTTGTAGAATTTAAATGTAGTAGGAATGTCTTTAAATTTTGTAAAACTTGTATTATTTTAGAAAATAGTCTGAAATAATCGATTATGTGAAGCAATAATGGATTATCATTAGTATGACTAGGATAATCGATTATGACTTCAAATAATCGATTATCACAAGTCTGTTTTTGAAAAATTATTTTGAAAAATCCATAACGGACTTGGATAATCGATTATCACTTACAATAATCGATTATTACTGGCAGTTGGGACTTGGCCTTTGATATTCAGAGTAGCTGGCTATATATTGGATTTCTGTGAAGTTCAAAAAAACGTTGTTGAACAGAAGCTCTTCCAGAATAATGTTTGTCAGAGGAAGATCTCAATAGCTATAGTTCAAGTTCCCTTGCTTGGTCTCGTGAATAGGAGAAGCTCGCGTATCGTGTGTGGATAGTCGAAGCAAGTTCTCTTCGAGTTAGCAGGTGCTCTGCCTGGTCTCGTGAATAGGAGAAGCTCGCGTTTCGTTTGTCGATAGTCGGAGCGGTTCTCTTCGAGTTGGTAGAGTGTTCTTCTGGTTCGTTCGTCGAAGGAAGGTTCTTTTATCAGTTTTCAGTCACTATTTTTGTAATCTGTGAAACTCATTTTTAGTGGAACTGTTAATCACTTTTTATAGCGATTAATGAGTGGACGTAGATTCTTTTGAACTGAACCAGTATAAAAATTACTTGTGTCATTTATCTATTCGCTACACTCTTTACTTTTTACGCATATCAACTGTTTGATAAATTTTCTGCAAGAAAATTGATTTTCTAAATCGGACCATTTTTATCTAAAAAGTGACCGAACACGTTCTCCGCTCTTTAAAGTTTTATTCCGCTGCGTTATACTCTCTGAACGATACTGATTGTTCCAACAATTGGTATCAGAGCTTGCTTTGATAGTTTTTCAAATTTGCGAAAATGGCCGGTCACAATCAAAATCTTGTATATGCCCAAGGTGCATCTATTAATAGACCACCACTTTTTACTGGTGATAATTATGCGTTCTGGAAAGTCAGAATGGAAATTGTTATGGCGTCTGTTGATAGAGGCATCTGGGAAGCTGTCCAAAATGGTCCTTTTATTCCTAAAAGCACAGTTGATGGTGTAGAGGTAGAAAAACCATTTTTTAACTGGACTGCTGAAAAAAATAAACGTGCTCAGTTTGATATCAAAGCTCGTAATATTATTTCATCTGTTGTTGTACTTGATGAATTCTATAAAATTTCAGTGTGTAGGACAACACAGGAAATGTGGGAACTCCTCAGAGTCACACATGAGGGTACAGAGGACGTGAAACGTGCAAGGAAGAACACTCTTATTCAGGAATATGAGATGTTCAGAATGCAACCTGGAGAAACAATTTATGATGTTCAAAAGCGTTTCACTCACATAGTGAACCACTTGACAGGGTTGGGTAAGACTTTTGATACTGATGAATTGAATGTAAACATATTGAAATCATTGGACAGGTCTTGGCAACCAAAGGTGACTGCCATCTGAGAGTCACAAAACCTCTCTCAAATGACGATGCCTATTCTGTTTGGAAAACTCCGTGAGCACGAGCTTGAGCTGAGGATATTAACTGTTGAAGAAGATCAAGGTAAAAGAAAGACACTAGCTTTCAAATCCGAGATTTCAAAAGGCAAGAGCTCTAAAAAGTTTGAAGATGACGATTCTGATGATGAGGAGAACATGAGTCTCAGGATAAAGAAATTTGCTAAGTTTATGAAAGCAAAAGGTAAAGACAAATACCATAAAGAAAGGAGAGAAAATCAAGAATCTCCTTCAAGTGTTAAGTGCTATGGATGTGGAGAAAGAGGACATATGAAAACTGAATGTCCAAAACGCAAGAAAAGTGAAGAAAAGAAGCAAATAAAGCTTCCAAAGAAAAAGAAAGCTTACATAGCTTGGGAAGACAATGTGTCCAGTTCAACAAGCTCAAGTTATTCAGATGAAGAAGCAAGTATATGTCTAATGGCTGACTTAGAAGATACTGGAAGCCAAGTAAGTGATTCCAGCTTTGAATCTAGTGAATTAGACTTACAAAAAGCCTTCTTTGAATTAATGAATGAATCTGAAAAACTTGATGCTGCACATAAAAAGCTTAAGAAAGAGCACAATGAATTGAAATTGAAATATGACAAATTGCTTGATGATGAAGTTGTTTTAAGAAATAAAGTTAGCACTTTAGAAACAAAATTGTCTTATGCAAATGCTATTGTTGAACCTGTTGAATGCTTGTCTTGAAAGAGTTATATGTTTGATATTGATATACTTGAAAACCTACTTGCAAAGGCAACCAAGACAACCTCGCATGTTAAAACAAACTTTAAAAGAAGAAATATTAGAAATACGAACTTGCATCAAAACAAAAAGTCTCAAAGAACTCATAGAGTTTGCGTTGAAAAAGGGACTTTTGTTAAAAATAAAGTAAATGATGTTTGTTGTTTTTACAGTATGAAACATGGACATACATCAAACAAATGCAAGATTAAACATTTTGGTGTTCCAAATGGTAAATATGCCAAGATTAAAGTTGTGAAATGATATATGTTTGCATAAACTAACCCCAAGGACCCATAATGAGATTGGGGACCTAAAATACTTGCTAATTTGTTTTGTAGGAACCTACTAAGTCAAAGAAGTCATTGTGGTATCTTGAAAGTGGTTGTTCAAGACACATGACTGGTGACAAGAAAAGGTTTATCTCTTTTGAGAAGAAAAAGCAAGGATTCGTAACTTATGGGGATAACAACAAAGGTAGAATCATGGGTACCGGAGACATTGGAGGAGGAAACACATTGACTATAAGAGATGTCTTATATGTTGAAGGCCTCAAGCATAACCTCCTAAGAATAAGTCAATTGTGTGACAAAGGTCTCAAGGTAACTTTTGAAAGTGATAAATGCACTGTTTACTTTAACGATTCTGCTGATATTGCTTTGCGAGGTGTTAGGCATAACAACATATATCTGATTGATATTGAAAGTGCATCTAGTCATAGTATAACATGCTTAGATGTTAAAGAAGAAAATCCTTGGCTATAGCATAAAAGAGCTGCACATATTCATATGCAACATTTGAATAAATTAATTAGATCTTGTGATTGGGTTGCCTAAACTAAAATTTGAGAAAGACAAATTATGCACCAGTGGCCAGGTTCTAAGCAATTAGATTATTACTTGCATATGCATCTTTGATGAAATTTAAACTGTATCAAATGGATGTGAAAAGTGCTTTTATAAATGGTTTTATAAAAGAAGAGGTGTATGTTAGTCAACCTCCTGGTTTTGAGGATTTCAAATGTCTCTTTATAAATTGAAAAAGGCACTGTATGGTCTTAAACAGGCACTTAGATATTGGTATGAAAGACTTAGTACCTTTTTAATTGATAATGACTTTTCTAGAGGTAAGGTTGATTCAACCTTATTTATAAAGAAAGTACGAAAACACATCTTGATTGTGCAAGTTTACGTAGATGATATTATATTTGGGTCAACTGATGACTCTTTGTGTGAAGAATTTGCAAAAATAATGCAAGGTGAGTTTGAGATGTCGATGATGGGTGAGCTCAATTTCTTTTTAGGACTACAAATAAAGCAAATGAATGGAGGTACTTTTATCTCCCAAAAAAAATATTGTAGGGAAATTCTTAAGAAATTTCGTATGAATACTTGCAAAGAAGCGAGTACACCTATGGCAACTTCATGCTATTTAGATAAGGATGAATCTGGAAAAGGAGTAAATGAAATTATGTTTAGAGGTATGATAGGATCTTTGTTGTACCTAACTGCTAGTAGACTAGATATTATGCAAAGTGTATGTGTGTCTGCTAGGTACCAAGCCAATCCTAAACAATCTCATTTGACTGCTGTCAAGAGAATCTTGAAATACCTTAAAGGAACTACTTCTTTTGGACTTTGGTATCCTTGAGATGCTTCACCTAGTTTAATAGGTTACTCTGATGCAGATTATGGTGGTTGTAAAATTGATAGGAAGAGTACTAGTGGAACTTGTCTACCACTGAAGCTGAATATATTGCTGCTGGCAATTGATGTGCCCAAATTCTGTGGATGAAACAGCAACTGGAAGACTTTGATATCTTCCTTGATAATATTCCATTAAAATGTGATAATACTAGTACTATAAATCTGACTAAGAACCCCATAATGCATTCAAGAATTAAGCACATTGAGATTAGACATCATTTCTTGAGGGACCATATCCAAAAGGGAGATTGTAAAATTGAATATGTTCATACCTTACATCAATTAGCTGATATTTTCACAAAGGCATTGCCTAAGGATAGATTTTATGAGCTTAGAAGAGAGCTAGGAGTGTTAGATATGTCTTAGGATTAAAGTTTATGAAAATTTTTAAATTTTCGCAAGTTTAGCGTTTTTAATCGATTATCACAAGGTCATAATCGATTATTTTTAGCTTTCAGGCATCCCTTAATCGCCAATAATTGATTACCCCTTAACATAATCGATTATTCACACTCAAAATTACATTAAAATCTTAAACATATATGAAACAAATAGATAAAAATATAAAAAAACATAAATTAAAAATATCTTAATTAAGTTTTATTATATTATTATTTATCATTAAACTTTTATGGAAAATATAAAAAAATTTATAGTCCATTACAAAATTATAAAAAAAATTAAAAAATAATATGCCTAACCAAATTTAAGTCGAATAATCAACAAACTAAAACTTTAAATTATTTAACCTAAAATTTTTATTTAATATATAATTTAATTTTGAAAATAAATTTTCTCCTTTAATACGATTTATTTATTTTTATGTGAGACTTAAGTTTAGTCATATAATTTATTTGAGTTACTTTTCTTCACTTTACTAATTTTTTTAGCAACCTTCACATAATATTATCTTTTATAATAAAAAAATAATATCTTAAACAAAATTTTAAGTTATACGTATTTAAATTTTTATATCCTTACGTCAATATGTATCTAAACAAAATCTTAGATATTGAAAATATTTAAAAGTGGTTAACATTATTATCTAGCTAAAAAACAAAAAAATATTAATGATGTTTAGTAGGACAAATATTCTTAAAGTACGATTTAAACAATAAAATAAGAAAAGCATGAATTTTTTTATTGTTTATGAAGAAAAGAAATACTTATATACAATATTGTTTAATAATGCATTTTGTGGGAGATTGTTTATTTCAACGGGAATACTCATATTCATATATATATATATATATATATATATATATATATATATATATATATATATATATATATATATATATATATATATATATATATATATATATATATATATATATATATATATATATATATATATACACACGATTAGGATTGCGGATCATTTTATAAATTTGGAGTATTTTGTTTTTAATTAAAATCAAACATAAAATAATTAAAATATGGTTGATCGTTATCTTTATTTTATTTTTTATCTTTATCTTTTGTAATTTACGTTATTTTTATCTCTTTTATATTTATTACTGCATCTTGATTTTATCTTTTTTTTATTATATTTTATTTTATTTATACGTCTAATTCTTTATCTTCTAATATTTCATTTCACTAATTAAATGAAATATATCCAAAAGATATTAAACCATCATTTCTTTAAAATAATCATTTCCTTGAAATCATCATTTCCATTTTCTTGAAAACCATCATTTTCTTGAAATAGTTATCGGTAAACACATTTGTTTACTTTTCATTGTTACAAAGTATGGAGGTAACAAGAAAGACTTTTCAAATATCATCAATGATTACATGTAAATATTGGATAAATGGTAATTGTCTAAAGGGTGAAGAATGTCCAAATTTACATTGGTGGATTGACACATACAAAATTTTAAGAATGATAAGGTGAATTTCTTTTATCCTTTTGCAGTAAAATGTTAATAATGATAAAATTTTCCTACTATATTATTTTATTCTAAATGAATATTGGTTTTGAATTAAAAAGAAAAGTCACATTGTTCTCAAATTATGGTGATTAATGTTATTTTCTATCAATAATAGTAATAGCCGAGAATAACAAAGAAATGAGGCTGAAAAAGATTTAGATTGTTTTAGAATTGTAAATTAATATAGTAATGTTACTTCCAAGTTTTTTAATGTGATTCTTAATCATGCCTTCAATAGGGTGACATATTGTTTTTAGTGAAGAAAAACATGAAAGAATATTATGGTGAAAACTCAATTTGGAGTGTTTTATATCTTAGGAGCATGTTTATCTTGTCATTTTCTTTTTTCAATATAAAAATCTATCTTCTATTATAATTACTTATTCTTATAACAATAATAATTATTTTTGTTATTATGATCACTATTATGTTATTAACATTATTATTTTATTGTTACTTTTTATTAGATGCTAAATATTTAAATGTTCATTCCACTTTTTACATGGTTATATTTTGTAATTTATTTATCAATTTATAAACAAACATTTTTCTTTCAGAGAGACAATTCAAAATTTAGAAGATTAGTTTGGTGGACCCCACCTCCAAAAGGATGTGTTAAAATTAATTGTGATGGAGCTTACACCCGAAATGGAAAAAAGGCTGGTGCAGGAGGTGTTCTTAGAGATTCTGATGGTGAATTTCTTTTTGCCTTCTCTAGTGTGTTAAGAGTTGGTTCATCAGTTGAAAGAATTATTTGCGATCAAGCTTGGAATGGAAATAGGCATATCAATGGGATATAGCAACTTGATTTTTGAAAGTGATTCGCTATCAGCCATCCAACTTATTAATCGGAGAGTCATCCAACAAACATATCAATTTTATGCTCTTGTTTCTTCAATGATACATATGGCTGCCAATGTTCATCATATTACTTGGAATCATGCATATAGAGAGACCAATTCTGCAGCTGATGTTCTTGCAAAATATGGACTATCGTTATCTTCAAACTCACCTGTTATTCTTTTTAAATTTCCTCCAAATTTCCTTCTTTTACCTTTATGTGCGGATAAAATTGGAACAATGTATTACCGCTAAATGTATTTTCTTCTCATATTTAAATGAGAATATTTCTTATTAAAAAATATTTCTTTTCAATTTTCTTTTATTCTACATTTCTTTAATTTTAAATAGTTTAAAGCATATAAAGTAATTATTATAAAAAAAATATATCTATTAATTTGAAAAAGGACATATCTATCTATATGTATTTATTTTGTTCTACTTTATTTACATTAAAAAAACAAAATACCACAAAATAAGATATGACATACACTCTTTACATTATTTAACTATTTAAACATCATTAAAAAAAACAGAATAAATTGAATAAAATTAATAAAAATTAAAAATTGATTGGAAAAAACAACTAGGACCACGTAAAAAAATTTTGCATAATAAGAATCTACACTCAATTCAATCAAATATAAATATATCTATTTATAGATACAGTTTTTAAAATATTGAAGACTGTTTAATTGATTATACTTTAATCAATAACTAGGCTAAGTTGGGTGAAAGAAAATTTTAGTAAAACACCTTAAACTTCCAAACAATAATTCATTAAAAATGTCATATTATGAACTGGTTGGTACATGATAATAACAACAATTTGGCTTAAAGAAACATTTTCTTCAACACGTAATCCTATTTACACCATTTCAATGAAAGTAAAAAGGCAAAATGAGAACATGATTAACACATTTGCAACTATTCATGCTCTCTTAGACCTAATAATTTGTGTGAAAGTCAAACATTCTTAACTCATTAGTGAAAGGTAAAACCATGGATGAAACTTAACAGTAGTATATAATCCATATCCAAAGATACACATAATCTCTCAGAACAAACAAAAGACTTTACTTTGTTAGTGTCAGACAAGTAACATCATTTCTGCTAAACACTGTAATGCAATACAAATTTGATTTAAGTGAAATTAAGGACTATAAATAGCATTATATTCATACTAGACTATGTAAGTTTGTTCATCCAAAATCTTTTTAGTTATCAAGGTTCCAAATGACTTCAACAACTATGTTTAACAATAAGTGATAACCATTTGAAACCACCACATCTTTCTCTTCCAGTGATGTGTCCAGCTGACCACTTAGCTCCCAATCACAAGCCCACTGATTTCCTTCAAAAGTTATGTGGGTATTAAATTGATACTAGATCCAGAATCTATCATAGCTTCCACATCTAAATCATTCAGAGTACATGACAATGTTAAGCACCCCGGATCTTTAAAGTTAGGAGGATAATTACTCTTCTGTGGTTGAAAAACAAGATCTTCTTCTTCATCAATCAGCTCAACTTTATCATCAAGGTTGATTTTAATTCTTTCTGAATAGGGAGGGAGCTGCTGATTTCCTAAAGGTACCACAGTCATTCGGTTGAAAATTTCTCTAAATCCCCCATTATGATTCTTCTAGTTCCTATGTCCTATTTTCCTCCACCAGCCTCTTCTTCATTATAATTTTCATCTTCTTCATCTTCACTGCTCATGGGTTCAAAGAATTCAACCATCAGCATTTCTTCCTCTTCATTATCCACCAAATGGAATGGTTCACTATCTGCTTCCCACCCATCCTGGCTCGTAATAACTTTGCATTCTCTCTTAGGGTTAACCTTGGTGTTGGCCCTAAACTAGTTTTTCTCCGTGATTTCTATTCTTGTTGCCAGCTGCACGATCTGTGACTCCAGTGATTTAAAACTGGCCTGAGTGTTATTCAACTGCTGCTCATATTTTTTGAAGAAGTCATCAAATCGGTTACTTAAGGTCCTGACAGACTCAGTCAAATTACTCACTTGCTGCCACAGAGGTGACAGTTGTTGCTGTCGGAAGCCTCCTACTTGCCCAGTAGAAGTATTCTGATTTTGTCCAATGCTGGGGTGGTTCTTCTAACCTTGGCTAGAATTGCCTTGGTTAAAATTACCCTGCTTAAACGGGAATTGATTCCCCATGTAGTTGACATCCTACTGCATTTCTTCAGGAAAAGCACATTGACCATTGATGTGGTCACCACCGCATAAGTTGCAAAGTTGTTGGGTTTGAGAAATATTTCTTAACCCTGTTGGAAGTTCAGAAAGGACCTTTGTCAGCTTGTCCAATTTTTGGTTAAGAAGATGATTTTGCGCAGCCATTGCATCATTAGCAGGAAGATGCAATATTCCTCCTTTCTGTTCGCCTCTCTCACTTTGGGAAACTTCGTTTAGGGCCATCTCCTCAATCAAATCATAGGCTTCGTCTTCAGTCTTCCAATTAATACTGCCTCTAGCCGAGGCATCCAACATCATTTTAGACTGAGTATTCAGCCCTCCAAGAAAAGCGAGCAAATAAGAAGTCTTGTCAAATTTGTGGACTGGAGTTTTTCTCAACAGGCCTTTAAATCTATCCCAGGCCTATCCGAGAGTTTCCTCCATCCCTTGCTTGAATGAGGAAATTTCGAGCTTCCCTTGATGAATCTTGGTTTGCGGAAAAAATCTGGTGACGAACTGTCTCGCTAAAGCATCCCAGTTTCTGAACGTCCCTTCAGCAAATGAGTGCAACCAATCTTTGGCACTTCCTCCCAAAGAAAAAGGGAATAGGCTAAGTCTGACCCTCTCATCCGAGACTCCGGCCATCTTAACAGTATTGCAGATGTCGCCAAAGATAGTCAAATGTTTGTAGGGATTCTCATTTGACAATCCGTTGAACTGGTTGCTCTGAACTAATTGGATGAGCGTCGGGGTCATCACCAAATTTGCAGTATTGTCCGCAGGGATGGCAATGCTGTTGAAATTCAAAGGACCCACAGTGTTTGCTGAGTCCCCAAGTGTACGTCTTGGAGGAGGTTGGTCCGCCATCTCCTCTCTACCTTGTGCAGAAGATTTTGGTGAAGATTGCAAGATTGCTACAGGAGAAGGAAAGTTTTCACGTGTAGAATGTATAACTTTCCTCCCTCTCCTGTCTAGTAATCCCTCGAGAAGAGGTTGCTGATCTTTCCTGCTTCTAGTGTGTATCCCTTCCTGCATACACAAGAAAAATACCCCTAAAAGCACTTTTACGGAAAAATAAAATAAAAAATAAAATTATAGACAAATAATTACAAACAAGTCAAATTCAGTCAATTCACACTACTAAATAAGTCAAACCTCGAGTCCCCGGCAACGGCGCCAAAAACTTGTTAGCGGAATGGCAAGTATACCATATCGTATCAAGTAATAAAAATGGTAAAACCCATTATCGTTCTTCCCATGAGACTCGAAAGGCCTTATCGTTCGTATGAATTAAAATCGTAAGACTTGTGAAAGAAAATTTAATTGTTGTGGTGAATGCAAAGACAGAAAATAAACATGCAATGAGTGATTCAATTGACGAGAAAAGAGTATGAATAAATGGAGTTGTTGGGGGTTTACAATTTGATCTAATCTGCTCTCTCTTATTTACTCCTCTTGTTTAAATAGCATTATTATCTAATTGCATGCAAACATTCTTGGCCTCCCCTTAACCCGATCCCTCGGCGAAAAGGGGCTATTACTAATTACCGGCTTGTTATCCCTAGCATCCCCTAGCAACTAGCAACGCATTACAAACAGAAGCAAATACATTTGATCGTCCTACCCCCCTATCCCTAGGTGGTATTGCTTAACCAGGGAAATTCTCACCATTTCGTGACATTACTGTACGTCCCCGTATCAATAAAGGCAAATATCAGTTACCAAATGAGTTAAACGATAAAAGCTTTAAGCACAATATGAGAATCCAACATTTGATAATAAACGCATATGAAAATCATATAATTCAAACAAGAGTTTCAATAAAAGAGAGTATCAAAAGATTACATTGTTCCCCCAACAACAAAAGGGTTTAATTCACCAATGTCATGGTGAACCAAGATGAAAATAACGAAAGAATGGAAGAGCAAACCCTAGAAAAGATGAAAAAGAGCCTAAGCATCCAAGAGATCCTCTCCAGAGAGTGAAAAGTAGGTATGGCCGCCCTCTTCTGTCAAAAGAATAAGAATGAAGTCGCACTAGGGCTATTTATAGTTGAAGAGCGCAACAGAAAATAGGCCCGAGCCCAACAGGCAACCGCCCGGCGGTTTGCCTCTTACCGCAAAACCGCCAGGTGTCGCTGCCTTGGTGCAAACTCCTCACATTTGGCCGCCCAGCGGTGCAATTCTGCCGCTGGGCGGTTTCTAGACTCTTCTTTTCTTGATTTTCTTCCTCTATCTTGAGTCTAAGGCCTTCATCTTCACCTCCATTCTTTACTTTCATCAAAATTGCTGCAAAACAAGCATAATATCGCTAAAAACAACTTTTGACTCTCTACACTTTCATCCAATGATTCAACATTCCTAATGTACATGATGAGAACTATTCAATTTCAGATCTTCAGTGATGATCAAATCAAGATGCATGCTTTCAATTCAGTTATCTCACACATTCCTCAACAGATGTTACATATTATGAATGATCAATCCACTAAGCAAAGATGCAATCCTGAAACTTAGAAGTTCTCACCAAGCAAGTGTTTCACTCAATCACTCAAGTGTTTAGGGTAACACTCTGACTCTAAATCATTCACAAGTCACATGAAATAAAATTGCCTTTCATCTCAAACAATCAAAATCATCACATACAAATTCCATCAAAAGGACTTTTCCAAGGCTTGTAATGAGGTTGGGCTATCAAGAAAAATTGGTTTTTCAGGATCACAAAATCTTTGAATCAAGAGAGCTCATTTATCATTCAAGGTTCAAGTTTAACTCTCTTTTTCAACCAATCTCATTTGTTCCCAACTTCTTCCCTTTTTCTTTTATTTTTACATTGAGCTCATCTTTCATGATTTTTCCTCTTTCTCATGTATTTTTTTCTTTTCAACACTTGAGCTCAATGCCTTTATTTTTGCCATTCAAACTTTCCCCATAACCCCAAACTTGAACCTTGAATATACTTACAGTCATTAACCCAATTTAAAGTAAATAATTTCAGCACAAGGGTTTTCATTCTGTTTAGGCCAAGGTTCAAAAAGGGTATAAGATTTCAAGCACAATATGAGAATCCAACAATTGATAATAAACGCATATGAAAATCATATAATTCAAACAAGAGTTTCAATAAAAGAGAGTATCAAAAGATTACATTGTTCCCCCAACAACAAAAGGGTTTAGTTCACCATTGTCATGGTGAACCAAGATGAAAATAACAAAAGAATGGAAGAGCAAACCCTAGAAAGATGAAAAAGAGCCTAAGCATCCAAGAGATTCTCTCTAGAGAGTGAAAAGTAGGTCTGGCCACCCTCTTCTGTCAAAAGAATAAAAATGAAGTCGCACTAGGGCTATTTATAGCTGAAGAGCGCAACAGAAAATAGGCCCAAGCCCAACAGGCAACCGCCCGACGTCACACTTATGACGCCCGGCCGTTTCCCTCACTGCCGCAAAACCGCCCGACGGTTTGCCTCTTACCGCAAAACTGCCAAGCGTCGCTGCCTTGGTGCAAACTCCTCGCATTTGGCCGCCCAGCGGTGCAATTCTGCCGCTGGGCGGTTTCTAGACTCTTCTTTTCTTGATTTTCTTCCTCTATCTTGAGTCTAAGGCCTTCATCTTCACCTCCATTCTTTACTTTCATTAAAATTGCTGCAAAACAAGCATAATATCGCTAAAAACAGCTTTTGACTCTCGACTGACTCATTTATTGAGTTTTGTTTGATTTCAAGCTCATTCTAAGCAGTAAAGGGAGTAATTTGGTCTAAAATAGCATATGAAAATAACGGTTTTTCAACCGTTATCAGTCATCAGGCATAATCGATTATCATGCAATGTCTGGCAAGTAACAAATGAATAGATAATCGATTATCACGAGCCATAATCGACTATCACACGTCTAGTTTCATAAATAGAGTCGTTGAAGAACTCTATAACGGCAATAAACGTCTATAAACGACTAGTTTTCTTATTTCCCTTATAAATAGCCTCTTATAATCAATTAATGGTCACTCCTTTGCACCCAGAAACTGCTGAAATCAAATCTAAAGCAAAAATCTCTCCATTTCTTTTCACTCTCTCAAAGTCTCACTCTTTCAAACTCCTTCCATGGCTGAATCAAGAAGACATCGTCGTAGATCTGCTGAAGCATCTTCTTCTTCTCAACCACGTCCTGCAACCATTGATGGATGGATTTCGGATCTAGAAAAACATGCGGATTATGTAAATTCGTGGCAAGAAAGGAGAATCATGGCAGTAAAGTTTATTCGCCTTGATTTTTATCGCTTTTATGGATTTCAGTTTCCAGTTCTCTTTGTTGGTCAAGGTCTCACACATTTAGTGGAGCAAAAAGGTTGTATTTATCTCGATCTCATAAGAGTTTTCTACTTCAACTTGAGATATCGAGATGGGATCATATCCACCAAAGTAAAGGGAGTCCGCATAATTTTGGATGATGATGTATGGACCAACGTTGCCCAACTTACCATTTGGGATGATGCTGTGAAAGTTCATCTTGGAATTCTTGACTTCAACCGACTGATGGTTTTTCAATCTTTCTTGCATCATCCTGAACAGCAGACCAACCGTCGGCAACTACTTGTTGGTGGCTTTAAAGTTGAATAGAGGATGATCCTCTACTTAATTGTGTGGCTACTGTGTCCTAGAGCAACCAACCATGCCCAATGCTCTGAGCAGGATCTGCTTATCTTGTATGGGATCCTAAATCACATACACATTGATTGGCCTGCTTTTATTTCTGACACCATGGTAAAAGCTAAGAAATCTCATTCTTATCATTTTCCTTATGCTCTTCTTATGTCTAGAATTTTAGAATATAAAGGAGTTAATGTGGAAGGAAAACATGTTCAAACAATTCAAGCCACTGGATCTGGGATTGGCGACACCACTTTTAGGTAAATGGGATTTGTTACCCGGGGAATGTGATTATTCAGAAAGATGATGATCATTCAGATGATGGTGAAGAAGATGACATGGACACTCACATGGCAGACCTAGTAAGTGCTGCTGCTCGTTCTAATACTGGTCCATCCAACATACCCTCCTCATCCTCAACTTCTATGGAAGAACAAGATATCTAAGCAATTAGAGGATTTAAGTCTAGCACAAAAAACACATTTTGAAGAAATTTATGAGTGGCAACAATCTATTGATGAATACATGGTTGATCAATTTCTTGATCTTGGTGTTCGCCTATCCAACATCGAATCTCATCTAAACACTCAACCACCTGAGAGATCTCCTAGCCCTGAGTTTTAGATATAGGTTATATGTTAGTATGTTTTGTGGTTTGTTTGTTGTTCCTTTTATGATCTGTAGCTAATATATTTCTCATTAAGATGTTGATGTAATCTTACTTTTTATGAATAAAATGATCTCTTGATTTTATGTATACATTGTTTAATTGTGGGGGAGATCATATTTAGGGGGAGCCTTTTTTCATTGATCTTTTTGCTCATTAGTAAATCTTGAAGACAATTGTTTTGATGATGCTGCAAGAAGTTTTTACTTGAAGAAGATATTAGAATTATTTAAAAGCACTTTGTAGAATTTAAATGTAGTAGGAATGTCTTTAAATTCTGTAAAACTTGTATTATTTTAGAAAATAGTCTGAAATAATCGATTATGTGAAGCAATAATCGATTATCATTAGTATGACTGGGATAATCGATTATCACTTCAAATAATCGATTATCACATGTCTGTTTTTGAAAAATTATTTTGAAAAATCCATAACGGACTTGCATAATCGTTTATCACTTACAATAATCGATTATTACTGGCAGTTGGGACTTGACCTTTGATATTCAGAGAGGCTGGCTATATATTGGATTTCTGTGAAGTTCAGAAATAACGTTGTTGAACATAAGCTCTTGCAGAATACTATTTGTCAGAGGAAGTTCTCAATAGCTATAGTTCAAGTTCCCTTGCTTGGTCTTGTGAATAGGAGAAGCTCGCGTTTTGTGTGTCGATAGTCGGAGCAAATTCTCTTTCGACGTAGATTCTTTTGAATCGAACCAGTATAAAAATTACTTGTGTGATTTTTCTATTCCCTACACTCTTTACTTTTTACGCATATCAATTGTTTGATAATTTTTCTGCAAGAAAATTGATTTTCTAAAATGGACCATTTTTATCTAAAAAGTGACCGAACACGCTTTCCGCTCTTTAAAGTTTTATTCCGCTGCGTTATACTCTCCAAACGATACCGATTGTTCCAACAAGCTCTCCATAGTCATGTCGAGCTTGAGCTTACAATGGAAGAATATATGGAAGAGAAGGAGAGCCAAGGAGGAAGAATGGAGAATTCCCACAGCTTAAAACCAACTCCTACAGGTCCAAAAGAGTGTTTTCGTGCTTCAGCCGCCAAGAAGATGGCACCCTCGTTGCATGGGAGCCTTAAATAGGTCTAGGGTGTCATGTCAGCAAAACGGTGCACCCAAGCCCCTCTTCTAGTGCGCCCTGGTGACATCTTTAGAGTGAAAATGTGAGGCAAAGGGCGCCCAGCCCCCCTCAGAGGCTCCCAGGTGCCACAATCTGGCTGGAAATACGAGCTGAAGGGCGCCCAACCCCCCTCTGAGGCGGAGTCTGCAGTGAAACTTCTTCAGATCTTGCTTTTGTAGCTCTTCCTTGGCTCCTTACTCTTGATAGTTTGGAGGCTCTTCTAACGAACACAAAGTTCCTACAAAATTTGAGGAATTAGTGATGAAAACTGGTATGTGTAACCTAAGCTGAAGTTATTCACAAAGTTAGATAAAAGAGAGGATTAAGCATGTTTCAAGCTTCAAGAGATTTGATTTGGTAAGAAAGTTGCACCATAGATAATGGTAAGAATTACCGTTATCAACAACTCCAAACTTGAAACTTTGCTTCTCCTCAAGCAAAAAGAGTGACATGGCTCAGACAGACAATTCAATTCCAATGATTCAATACTCAAGACAAGTATAATTCAATCAAGCTTGCTCATCATGGTAAAATCAATCTTGAGAAAATGAATTTTTGACAGAAAAAGCTTCAACCATGGTGCTCACAGAGTAAGAATCAAAAGAAATATGCTAGATTTTATGAGGGATCAACAAGCATGGCAAAAGTGTTCTCTTTACTAACATGGAATCTTTCCTCACCAAAGAAATTGTTTCTCTCATGCTCTGTGGTGTATAAGGACGTGTGTTTCTCACTCTAGCATCACATGGTCACACAATTCAACTTTGTCTTTCGTTTCTACCACAATGAATACATTCACCTACAAGTTTGCATCACAAGGACTTTCAAGGCTTGTATTTTGCCTCGGCTAAGAAAGAGTTTTGGTTTTTCTAGATACAAATCACCTTTAGCTAAGAGAGCATTCAAATCAGCACTCCTCTCTTATACTTCAAGCAATTGCAACCAATTCTCAATTCTCTTTGAAATTTTTCATCTATTGATTCTTTTTCTTGATCTTGTTCCTTTTTCTTCTTTTTCTTTGATTTTTTCTTTTCACTCTTCTTTTCATTTTTTTCTTGTAACCTCAACCACCCCAAACTTAAACCATTTTCCTGTACCAAAATGAATGCTCTACTTAACTCAAGGTAAGGAAGTTAAAATTTTCTATATTGGTCATACGGTTAAGGGATGGGGTCAATGTTTCTTTCCAGATTCGTAGGGTTACAACAGCTTTTGGGTTCAAAACTTAGACAAGATGGATGAACAAGACGACCTTGATCATATGTAACATGCAAGTGGATAATTCACACAGAGAAAATAAGGCAAAATGAGTTGTCATTCCAAAGTGATATCATTCAACAAAAATTATGGGGCACAACATCTCACTAGGTTGCTTAAGGTTCCAAATTATGTTTTCAAACACACTGCCATGCAAATTGACCACAAGAAAAGCCAAACATAATCTCAAACAGTCGAGAGGAACCACAATCTAACTTCATATCTCAATCCTATCATCTCAAAGAAATCACAAAGAAAGAGCAAGCACAAAAGATTTCAACATCGCATGCAGTACTTGATATCAAAACATTGTCATAAAACTATCCATCTGGCCAAGTTCAAAATTAACAAGAGAAACTAAAACTAGAATTTAAAAGCTGAAATTAAAACATGACAGAAATTTTAAAAAAATTTGCACAAATTGCAGCATCCTGATCCATGGGCCTCAAGAGACGTTATCGTCACTGTCATCCTCCTCGTCATCATCATTCCCCTCCTCATCATCATCAACCTCAGTCTCAGCCTCCTCCTCCTCATTCGTCTCATCCTCCTCCATCTCCTGTGCTCCAGAAGATGTGCCATCCCCCCACTCGAATGGCCCTGGTCCCTAGGCCACGCTATCCTAGCAGCATATTCAACTGATGTCATAAAGTCAAGGTGGGAGGCCGCATACACCTGCCTCATAATCTCCGCCTGAGCTAGACCAATCTTGTGGATGGCCTCCAACTTTGCATCAAGTAAGGCCAACCGCATGTCAAACATCTGGAACAGATCCTGTTGGGCAGGCTGATCTGGCTGAGCAGGCTGGCGACGCCCATGGGGCAGCTGAGGCTAGTCCGGTTGGGCTGGCATGTGGCGCCTATGGGGCTGAAGAGGCTGAGGAGTAGGAATGGGTAGACCCTCCTCATCTAGCAAGCAATACTGTGTGTAGTAGGCGCGACCAATGGTCTTGCGCGGCCTCTCAAAAGGGGGAGTCGAAGTGTCGACCCTTACAATCTCGCACAAATGAGTGATCAGAGAAGGGTGCCCAAGTGGAGCTTTGGGATTGGCAGAGTGGGCACAATTACTAATTTCCTATGCAATGAACTGGCCAGCACTGATCTGCCTGCCCTAGAGGATGTAATAGAGAAGAACGGCGCGACCGGTGTTGAGATCGGAAACATGAGAGCAAGGGGAGATGTTGGCGTGAATGAACACTACCCAATATTTGCACATCGGGGTGAGGAATGAACGTCTGACATGGAGGGGTTGACCTTGTCTGTTTCTCTGAAAGTGGCCCCCAGGAACACATAAGACACGCTCCATATCCTCGAAGTCAATGCCCCGAAACTCTGCCTCACGTGCGGCAACATACTCACAAGAAACGGTCCCCTCCGGCCACTGCGTGTTGAGGAAGGAGTTGATGGTGACAGCATCAAAAGGGACCCGTCTGCCCCTAACATAGCTTATAAACGGCTCCTCTCTATCGGAAAAGTGGGGAGCATTTGCATAAAACTCTTTCACAATTGCAATGCTCGCAGGTGCAGGAAAGGTGAGGAGCCTTGTCCAATACCTCCGTGATAGCTCATCACCAAACTCATATGCCTCTCGAATGAGGATCTCTACCCGCCTCTCCATAAGCAGTTGGCAGTTTTAGACCACCTCAAAGTGTTCTTCATGCTTCTTAGAGAGGAAATTATGGTTGTACACCTTTTTGCTTCTTTTTCTTTCCCTTGTCAATTTTAACAGCAGCGGTTTTGATTCGTTTTGGGCTAAAGGAAAAGGCCATTTATGCACAAAAGAGAGTGAAACAAACGGTTTTAATGGTTAGCATTCATAAAAGAAACCATTTGCACAAACATTCATTAGAGTACACCATCATGACTGTAAAAGGCACAAACATATTGGAGAAATAGTGGAATTCATTAAAAAGCATGCAGGACCAGAACATTGTGAATTTTGAACAATGTATAAAAGACCGGACTCGCGCTGGGCGCCCTAAACAAGGGGCGTTGGGCGCCAATTATGCAGCAACCACAATCATTAAACAGCAGCAGGTACAGTGGTGTGAGTGTGACCAGATTTGCACTCGAGATCAGCATGTGCAGTGCATTGAGTATGATATCATCTCAGATTCAGTAAAAGCAATCACAAATACCCTAGAAAACTAGCATTCCTCAACATGCACAAGGCAAACAAAAGCAAACATTGAATTTAATTATGGCAGCAAGGGACAATCACAACAATAATTGGGAGCACATAGAATTCAAAATTCATTGCAATCTCTTCGGAGTACAAAATTTCCAAACAGGGAAGCATCAAATTGTCACAATCTTGGCAATCAATCAAACAGAGGTGGACCGCAAATAAAATTACATGAGACTAAAAGTTTGCCTACTTGAGTTGGAGAAGCAAGGGTTGAAGATGCATTTAGTGGTGTGAGAAGAAGCGCTGGGCAAGCTTGCAAAAAAATGGAATGTTGTGACAAACCTTCCATCTGCTGGTATATTTTCACATTTACCCACATCGAAAGTCAATTCCTTGCTGAACAAGAAAGAGGTATATCTTGAATGGTTAAGATTTCCAGGAGTATACACAACTGAAAGAATATTTGCTCATTAAGGACTACTGAAGGAAGAGAAAATTCTTGCCCACATCTTGGCCAAAATCATTCTACCTGGAAGAATCAAGAACGATCGATTGACCACAGTAGACATTTTCTTACTTCATGCTATCAAGAACAATATCTCCACAAACTGGATACAGGTGATAAAAGATCATATGGAGTACTGTGCCTTAAAAAGATCTTTGTTCCTACCATATGCCTGCCTGATAAGCAAAGCATTGATACTTCTTGGAGTTGATGTAAAAGATGAACGAAAATGCACCTAAGGAACTTCAAATTTATTTGATAAAGACTCCTTCATGTCTCTTGGACTAGTAAAGACAATAAAAGGTTGGAAATTCATGGGTGAACATCTAATTGAAGACCTAGAAAGGAAGAAAGAGATTGTAATAGCTGGTGGATCACAATTTTTTCCAGAAACAAACTTTGACAAATATGTTGTCAATCAAATTAGGATTCTCCACAACAAGTGTGACAAACTGGAAAACATGCACAAGGATAATCTGAAACCACTGTCTGAAGAATCAAATGATGAAGACTCTTTTGAAACCTTTTGATACTTAAACATCAGTGTGTCTTTCCATGACCAGGGTCTCCATATCTTCGTCTAACATTTTTTTTTTAAATGGCATATAAGGACATATTCTATTTTGTCTTGTTTTGATTGTATTTCCTTGTTTTGCTCTATCAATGTAATATCATTTTCTATCAAGGAAATAATATTAGCAGTTTGAATCAATCCATATGCTTAACCATTCACTGAAACTATCAAATAAAATCTAATACTCTGTTTGGTTGATTCGACTGAGTTATGAATGAAGTCAACTGTGCTATAACTGTCATGCATCTTTACACATTGACTTCTGTTATAATTTGTTTTTATTCTTGCATAACCACTGTACTTGATATGGAGAAGGTTCTTGAAAGGTTTTGCAGGAAGAACATTGCTTTGGACATATACTTTTGAAATTCAACATTTTGGAAAGTAATGCATTCGACTGCGTCCAAACTGGGTTCAAAATTCCAATTTTGGAATTATCTCCTATCCCTACTGAGTGCTTTAATCATTAGCATTATGATATTATCTCTGTTCTTTACTTGTTTTTATATCTAAGTTGAGAAAATATGGTGAGATTGTTGATATTTGTGTCATTGCATATATATATATATATATATATATATATATATATATATATATATATGTTTGAATTGAGTAACAATGATACAAATTTGTGCTTAAACTCGTATTTGATTTGTGATATTATGCATTGTGCATAATTGATTTGTGCTTAAACTGTTTTTGAAATTCATGCATAATGACAGGGGGAGTATCACTTCTTTACACAATGATTCATCACACACCTTCATTTTAAGGGAAGTTTACATATGTTGTTTTTGTGATGAACTTGTGATTTTGAGAGCATCCTTACTATTTTGAAACTGCATATTTGTTTGATGCTTCTCTGTTTTTCAAAACTGCATAAATATCTAAGCATTCATTTTTTGTTAATGCACAAAGGGGGAGAGTTTTCATGAGTGTATGAAAGCAAGTCTATATGGGGAGAATTGCTACATCATACTTTATCTGCTTCATGATATTTTTGTTGTGTATGCAGAGTAAATGAACTGTTTGAATTGATTATGTTATCTGTTTTTACTCTGTTAAATTGTGGAATTGTACAAACATGGTTTAGTTATTAATCATGGTTGTGCATCATCAAAAAATGGGAGATTGTTGACAACACAAAACTCTATATCAAACTGGTTTTTGATGATGACAACACATTCTTAATAATAGTACATAAGTTCCAGTATTACATGTTTAGCTGATATGCTACACTGTTTTGTACAATGATTTTGTTGAACATGTTTTGTTGTTTTGCATGTATGTTCCCTTGATTGATTATGTGTTATATGTTTGGAACATGTTTGTATTGAAATGTGTGATAAAATGATTTTGATTATCTTCTGCACATTTCTAAAGAAAATCTCACAAGCACTTTTATGAACTTATATATGCTGTGACAAAGATTTGGTTCAGTCGAATACACTAGTATTGGATTCGACTAAGCTAAAATCTTAGTACAGATTTTGCAAACATGTGCTTGATGAGATTTTGAGTTGAAAAGAATTTCAAAGTGTTTTTCAAGTGTCAGTCGACATGGTGGAACACCTATTCGGCTGTGTTGTTGTTAGTTTTTGGAATTCTGTTATACCTACTTGCTCCAATGGCTAGTTTTTAAAAAGTTAGTTAAGATTGACTGACTAAGTCAACTGTCATGAATGTGCATTGAATTGGTTGACTGAGGAGCCTCTATGTTGACTGTCAGTTATAATTGTTTTAATACAGTCGACTAGATTAGTAGGGCATTGGACTGAGAATGACAGGAAACCTATAAATAGAACAGAGCACGATCTGTTCTGTAAGGAGAAAAGAATTTTGTGATCTAACATTTTCATTATCCTGTTTCAGAGTTATTTCTCAGTTTTGGAAGCTCCAAGAATTCTCCAAGAAGACGGTGGTGATCTTTCTTGAGAGAGATTCAGATTGAGGAGTCAATTGCGCTTACTGTTTGATCTACATCTGCACAGAGAAGGTGCTTCTATTTTGATCTTGAAGGCTTGGCATCCTGTAAAGACTGCTGCTTTTGATTGAAGGCTTGGCAACCTGGGAAGTGTGCTGTGATAGGCTTGGCAACCTGTGAAGCGTGCTGTTATAGGCTTGGCATCCTGTGAAGAATGTTGGTGACACGTTGAGGATTGTTCAACGTGGGTGCAGATTGCAGAAGAGGAGATTCTTGCTGCAATTCTGATTTTGTGTGCAGCTATATTTGGTTTTGGGTTAGAGAGGAGATTTATATTTTTGTGTGGTGCTTCTATAAATTCCTTGTTGTAAAAACCGCAACCATTATAGTGCATTTGCTTCCAAGGTTGGAAGGACACTGCATGTAGGCATTGTTGGTCGAACCAGTATAAAAACCAGTGTTTGATTTTCTCTATCCATGCACTCTTTATTTCAGTCGACTTTATATTTAGAGCAGTCAACTACATTTTTCCACTGTATTAAAATTTTCATTACCTGCATTTCAAGGAAAGATCAGAAGCTTTGAATTTTCATACCAAGATTGCGAAAAGATTTTGTTTTTGAACTAACACCAATTACCCTAATGTCCCTCTTCTGGGTATCGAGTGTTGCATGTGTGTCGGCAAAAAAAAAGGCAAAAAAAATAAAAAAAAAATTAGGTATCCTGTGAGAGGATCGCCGACGCCTGCATCTCTTGCCATATCACAGATCTTAAAAGGAAGGAATCTTTGCTAAATTGCTTCATCAGGTTAGGGTTGCTTGGGGGCAATGTTGTCCTCTCGAAGGGGGTTTCAGGATCATAGACTATTAATGAAAGAATTCACTCGGCCAATGAGTCATAGAGGGTTAAGACAATCAAGTCATCATTCAAGTTAATTTCTCCTGACCCAAATTGTGAAAAACAATTTCACGATGCAGAGCAGCGTGTGAAGGCAGTAGTGGCAAAATTGAAGAAGGAATGTTAGCATTGACCTAAAAAAGAAGACATCAAGAATTGATGATTCAGATGCAAGTGAGCATATTGCTGAATAAGGGCAAGCTACAAAGAATTGGAAGAGAAGTCTCTCACAACTAGCTTCCCTTGCTAATGGAGCCATTGAAGTCGTCCCTAAGTTATCAACTGATGTTGAATCTGTAGTGCCGATATTTAACCTGCTTAAGGGGATTCAAAACCTTCCTCAATTGCTACAAGAGTCGATCGGAGAAGTGAAGAGTGTAATGGCTAAGGCCCAAGTTAGCTGACCAAGACTTCCTGACTCACATTTTGGGAACTTCTGAATGATGACCCACCGTATTGACTCTGTTTCTTGTTAATTTCCAAATTATACCATGACAATCTTTTCACAGCTTTATAATTTCTGGCTAGAATAGCTGTCTCTTCTTTCTCTTCATTTTTATTTTATTTTTCTTAATTTGTTTCATCTAATAAAATTCATAAAAAAAAACTAAAAATACGACTAAACATCCAAGATACCCTAAAGGACTCGAACCAGTTACCAAATCATGGAGAACCAAGGAGAAGTTCAAGAAGGGATGGGAGTTGTGCCCAATAACTAAAGGGACAAATGAGTAAAACCCTAGAGGTCCTGAATGCCTTGAAAAACCTTGGGGATTCATGCACATCACAACCTCAACACATAGTTCGAGAGGCCCAAAATTTCCCTCATATGCTCTTCCCCTAAATTACACTTCACCCTCAGGAGTTAACTTGGGACAAGTTCACACTCAAAATGCCGAAAATAACACAGTTGAAGTGGAAAACAAGCTTTGGACAAGAACTTGCGTGATCCCTAGAAAAATGATTCAGCTAAGCATTGTGAGCAAGACAATCGCAAAGCAACCCGAGTTAAAATCTTCTCCCCATGTCGTCACATCAATGAATGTTGAGGTTGTCAGGCATAAATTAGAACTGCTGAAAAACGATGAGAGCCATAGAAGGTGGAGGAAGCTCTAACTTTGAAAATTTTGCAAGGCTTAGTCACCCAAATTTGAGAAATATAGAAGGACCGTTTGTCCCAAGAGTTATCTCATCATATAAGGGAACAAAATGGTCGTTCATGCATATGATGAAAAGTTGCTAATTCATTTCTTCCAAGGTAGATTGGCTGGCATGGAACTAAAATGGGGCAGTCATCTTGTACATTCGTGCATCCGGTCTTGGGAGGATCTGGTGAATACTTTCTTGAGACAGTGCAAGTATAACATAGATGTGGCATGTCATAGATTACAACTACCGAGCATGGTGAAAAAGGAATCAAAATCGTTCAAAGAACATGCCCAAAGGTGGAAAGATATTGTTGCCTCCTATTGTTGCTCAAGTAGACAGGGAGATAGCCGCCATATTCTTTAATACTCTATCACCCTTCTACGAGCATATGGTGCGAAGTTTTTCTTCAAACTTCGCAAACTTGGTGATAATCAAAGAAAGAATTGAAATTAGTGTGAAGATTGGAAAGATGCACAAGGTCCTACCAGGACAGCAAACGTGAAGGAGTTCAGGTCTAAACCTGGGAAGAGGAGAGGATGAAGAGCTCAACCATTTCCCACCACTCAAATACCATTACCTTACCCTCCATCTGAAACAGTTTCAAGAAAAAATTGGAGACCAAATCCAAACTCAACTTCCCACTAAGTCGCTGGGTAGAAAAATGTTGATAAAGACAAAGGGCCTGTGAGTTTCACTCCTATCACTTTGACTTATACAACGTTGCTTTCAAGTTTGCTACAAAAAGGCCTTGTCTCTACTTGTTACGTGAAGCCTGTAAAGCCTCCATACGCCAAGACTCATGATGCATCATATACAAAAGTTGATTACCACGAAGAGGCTATTGATCATTCAATCAAAAAGTGTTGAGTGTTCAAGCGCAAAGGCAAACTTTGATTGTTTCAAGATTATTAAAGTTTGAAGAAAGTCAACCCAATAATGAGGCAAGGCTTAAGGATGTCTCTACAGATGCAATGAGGCAATGATGTGGGCTTTAGGATCACATAAGAAAGCATAAGTCATTGTACAAATGTTGTGAAGTATCTTATGAGGAGATCTATTCTCATTGATATCGCACTTTCATCCATGACCTGCAATGCAAATATTCGCTACAAGGTTTCTCCAAGTAGTGCTGGAAATCGAGTCCTGAAAGGGTATTGCGAAAGAAAAAAAGGAAAACAAAATTGAAAAACAAAATAAAATGAAGGCAATCTTGGGTCACTTGTCTTTCTTGCGAATCGTCAAACTCTTGTTTTTCGAAAATAACAAAAAAATGAAATAAATGATAAATAATAGACAAAAGTTGTAGTGTCAGACTTTTCCGAGGTCAAATATTTCATCAAAAATAACAATTTGACATTTCTCTCGAGACGTTTGTGCACATGTTGCTTGAAAACCTTCACCCTTCACCTTCCAAGATAAAGGATTTTCCCCAACAAACATTGTCACTACCTAGAGCAATAAACAAAAACCTTTACACTGGGGTAGGTTGACCTGACCAAAATTATCCTCGCTTGTGTTAGTTGGGTGATTCCTGAATCCATTGAGGCAAACAAAAGAACAAAAGAATTAAAAAAAAAATGACTCATGTTGAGGTCATCTAGTGTAGTGTTAATCTTTTGAAAATAAAGCAATCAGAGTTCAAAATGATGTGTGGCCCTTTTGTCTTTATCTAAAAAGCAAAAAATATCCATTGTCACCCCATTTGAGCCAAAAATAAATTATTTTTCAAAAATTTCCCAAGCAAGGGTTATAGTCAGTAGGAGTCAAATCGGTGCAAATAATGAGCACTCAATGATCATCAACCCATACCACAATAAACCAAAAACAAACAGAAAGAATCACAAAGTGTTGAAAAAAATGGAAAATGAAGTTCAAGAAAAAGCAAAGTGCTCAAAAAGTCAAATAGTTGATGCAATGTCTGGATGATAACCCTTGTTTCAAAAAAATATAACCGACAAACATTTATTTGGGTCTTTATATCCTTTCTTTCAATACCTTTTAGCCCTTAGCCACGTTACAAGCCTAATAAATTCCACACAGATTGGATAATGATTGCTCAAATTTTCATAAAGCTTAATTTTGCGATAAGGTGAAATGACTTTCAATAGGTCGTAAAAAAAACAAACAAAAAAAAGCAAAAAAAAAAAGAGAGAGAGAGAGAAAAAAGTAGTGTCTCAGGAATAGGGGATCTCCCTGCCAACTAGCCAGAAGCATGTGAAAGAAAATCAAACCAGTTGGTGTTATCCTTTTAGCCGATCATTTTCATGTCCACTACCTCTTCAAAATAGAACCCCATGCTAAAGAAAAATGGGGCAGCTTTGTGGATCTCACCACGCGTCTTCACCTTGAAATACATCAACCCATAATCTCAAGACCGGGGCAGCCTTGCGAATCTCACTAGAATTTTTCACCCTTTTTCCATAAATTCAAACCCCATGTTCATTTTCCCAAACACCAAACTAGGGCAGCTTTAGGTATCTCGTTTCATCTTGACATCCACATATCACATCTCCGTCAAGGAGTGTATGAGGAATGATTTTTCCACATGGTTGTCTTAGTCTTCTCCAAAACCTTCTAAATGTCTCCCACTTTTCACTTGCCAGCGAATTTAAGCATGTGTTCACTGATGTCACGAAAGGGAAAGTCAAACATGTAATAATATGAGCCATTAGACCTCGAGATGTGTGACACTCTTCACTTTCACGAAACATTGAAAATAAGGACCAATTTGATGTTTTCAAGTAAGACCATTGACTCAAGCAACAAACGGAAGCATAAAACAAAGCAAATGTTTTTCATATGTGCATCACTTCATCAAAAAGAAAGTCCTTCGGATCGAAACCCTCTCCTTGGGAGTGGTTACCAATGCATTTTCGAAAATCAAATTTTTGTCAAAAGAAATATAACATTTCACAAAATTACGAATTTCAAGAATTTCAAAATTTCATAAGCCCAGCTCACCTGGCCCCTAAGCCTAGTTTCCACATTGGCCCATAAGCCCAGTTTCCACACTGGCCCCTAAGCCCAGTTTCTACACTAGCCCTCAAGCCCATTTTCACCTGGTCCCCTAAGCCCAGTTTCTATACTGGCCCCCAAGCCCAGTTTCACCTGGCCCCCAAGCCCAGCTCGTCTGGCCCCTAAGCCAAGTTTTCACACTGGCCCCCAAAGCCCAGTTTCCACACTAGCCTCCAAGCCCAGCTCATCTGGCTAACAAAGCCCACCTTACCTAGAACCCTAACATCATGTCTTTCTTTTTCTTTCGGCCCTCTGTAAGACAAGGTCGAACCCAACAATCACATCATTCATCCAGAGGGTTGGTACACCCTTTTTATGAGGTTGGTACACCTCTCATCATTCATTCATAGGGTTGGTACACCCTATTTACGAGGTTGGTACACCTCTCATAATTCATTTATAGGGTTGGTACACCCTTTTCACGAGGTTGGTACGAGGTTGGTACATCTCACATCATTATCATTCATCCCCAGGGTTGGTACACCTTTTTCATGAGGTTACTACACCTTACATCGTTACATTCATCCACAAGGTTGGTACACCCTTTCCACGAGGTTGGTACACCTCACATCGTTATCAATCATCCATAGGGTTGGTACACCCTTTTCACGAGGTTGGTATACCTCACATCGTTACATTCATCCATAGGGTTGGTACACCCTTTCCACATGGTTGGTACACCTCACATCGTTACATTCATCCATAGGGTTAGTACACCCTTTTCACAAGGTTGGTACACCTCACATCGTTACATTCATCCATAGGGTTGGTACACTCTTTCCACGAGGTTGGTACACCTCACATAATTGCATCCATCCATAGGGTTGGAACACTCTTTCCACGAGGTTGGTACACCTCACATCATTTATTCATCCATAGGGTTGTTACACCCTTCACAAGGTTGTTACACCTCATTCAATCATCCATAGGGTTGTTACACCTCATTCATTCATCCTTAGGGTTGTTACACCTTCCACGAGGTTATTACACCTCATTCCATCGTTCATAGGGTATTACACCCTCCACGAGGTTCTTACACCTCATTCATTCATCCATAGGGTTGCTACACCCTCCACGAGGTTGTTACACCTCATTCATGCATCCATAAGGTTGTTACACCCTCCACGAGGTTGTTACACCTCATTCATTTATCCATTGGGTTATTACACCCTCCGCGAGGTTTGTACACTTCATTTCTCTCAAGCACAGCTTTGGTCTATTATCTTTAAGCCTAGTTTTATCTGGCACCTTTAGTTTTTCTACGATATTGGCCCTCTGCTAGGCAATGGTCGAATCCAAGTTTTCGTTTTGTGTTATCGGCCCTCTGCTTGGCAATGGTCGAATTTTAGTTTTCTTTTGCGATATTGGTCCTCTGCTAGCCAATGGTCAAATCCAGGTTGTTGTTTTGTGTTATCGGCCCTCTGTTAGGCAATGGTCGAATCCAGTTTTTTCTTTTGCGGTATCGGCACTCTGCTAGGCAATAGTTGAATCTGGGTTTTCGTTTTTATGTTGTTGACCCTCTGCTAGGCAATGGTCATTTTTTTTACAATCCCTCATATTTCATGGATTTAGTTAATCTTATGTTTTGTATTCATCTTCCTTCATTTTGCCTCCTTAAAATCCAGACGAAATTAGTATTTTTATCTTTACTTAGATTTTACTATATAATATGAAAAGATCACTTTATCATATTATCTAGTAAAATCTAATTAAAGAGGGATAGCTGTCAATACCAAATTTGGTCCGGATTGATTTTTGGCTTTATTGTATTTTGTTGCCTCATGTTTTTAGTATTTATTTACTTATTTTCATTTTCATATTTTATTTTCTTTTATTTTTATTGCTTTTTTTATTTATTTATTTATTTACGTTATCTTAATTTATTTTATTTTATCATTTTACTTTTCCTTTTATAATTTTTTATTTTTGTTTTTTTTTATTTTTACCTTTTCTATTTTTTGTTTTGTTTAATTAATATTAAAAAAAAGAAAAAAGAGCTTGTTTTGTCATTTGTAAAAAAAAAGAAAAAAGAAAAGAAGAAAAAAAATAAGGGTGGAAATCGTTTCTGAAAAAAGTACTACGCGCGAGGGAGGAGGCTGGTGGCAAGCGCAGTTTGGTTTTGGCAGAGGCACAGAAAACAGTTATGCTCTAAAAAATGGTACAGGAGCAAGAAGCAAAAGAGAGGAGGATTGAAAGGAAAAGCAGTCAAGTTTCATTGTTGGGAGGGAGGTTCATTCACAAAAAGGGAGGCACAACCATTCACCTAAAAAAGGCCAATAGAAGAGGAAGCAGAAAAAATACACACAATCGTTCTGGAAGGCCTTCATCTTGAAGTAACATTCATTCGGCAATTCCCATTCACGAGCAACTGAAAAGAAAAAACAAAGCCGGTCATCGGGGGCATAAGGTTGACGATAGCATCCAGACTTCAAGGGGTATGCAATGCCCTGCCCAATATTTTTTATTAAGTTATTTGCTTACTCTTGAGTATATCTATGGTATGTTGTTGCCATGTTTGCACATGATTGTTGTTGAATATATTCTTAGTGTTGTGGACATTTGCATACATCCATCGTCATTTTCCCCACTTTCACTTATACGGCCTTAATTTCTCTCGTCCCAAGCAAGTTCATCCACCCAACCAACAGCCAAACGAGATTCCATTTCTTAAGCAGGACCTCAAACTTCATCCTGAGTTGATCACAGCAACCATAGACCGTAACAGAGCCCCCCACGCCTCTATCCATCCCCTATCATCAAGCCCATTACCTTCATAATATCACCTTCACACACTACGACACATAAAACAATTTTTCTAGCTCTATTACCATCGTCAAACCCAAACCCAGTCGCCAACGCAACTCAGCTCCTGTTCGTCTTTACCTATCAATTACCAAAATTCCAAGGTCATTACCTACAAATCAGAATACCAACACTAACCTGAATCCGCTTTTCCATTTAACTAAGATAACATCGAAATCACGCTTAATCATTTCCTAATCCTCCAACAATGAAACCCCCAAGTCCAAAGCGGTCCCAATCGAAGAACCGTTCATCGGAATGGGAAGAGAATCTTTGACTGAGTAGTGTGTGAGGAGGTGATGATGCATGGGCAGTGGAGAAAGCTTTGTTCTCTGCCGGTGGTGGCTTGAGCGAGCAAAACCGCATCCGTTGCACAGCGATGCGGCGAAAAGACGAACCAGCGAGAGATAGGAAAACGCTTTGGGTGGCTGCGCGTGACGTTTCGATGGCGGCAACTCGTGACGCCGGCGATGCGTTAAACTGGTAGCTGGTGAAAGGCGGTGGTGTGGTGGCCGGCAATCACCTCGGCGACGACTGGTAACACCGGTGGCTCCCTGGCTAGGGTGGTGGATGAACTCGCCCAGGAGATTATCCGCGAAGGAGAGAACGATCCCTCTCTCTCACGATTAGCGGCAGAAGAGGAGATCTTGACGTTGGGGTCGTTGATGTCCGTCGGCGGTGAGCAGCGGTGTGCGACGCCCTGGACCGCGGTTCGTGTCAGCCGGTTGGTGGTGTTAGGGATGGCAAAAAAATCCACGCCCGCGGATATCCGTGGATAAAATCTGCGACGGATAGTTGATACCCACGGATATTTACTACCCGAAACCCGCGAATAGCGGATATTTTAATATCCGCTTCTAAACGGGTCAGGTGCGGGTATTATACTATCCGTACCCGCGGATATCTACTACCCGCAAAAAATAAAAATAAAAATTTAATTTTTATTTTATTAAGTTAAATATAATTAAAATTAACATTAATTTATATTTTACAAGGTTAAATTTAATTAAAATTGTACTATGAAATATATTGATCGAAATTAATTGTCATTTATTGACAATTAACAGGTATTAATTGGTTAGATTGCCTTACTCTTTACAAAATATACGGTATTGATTATTGATTATTGGGTTTGATTGCCTAAAAATATACTGCATTAATTAATAAGTCAGATTGTCTTACTCTTTACAAAATATACGATATTAATATTTATTATACTATGTTAATTATTTATTATTGGATTTGATTGCCTAAAATTATACTACACTAATGGTTAATCAATGGGCTTGTGTGTCATAGGCTCTATAAATATACAATTGATATCTAGGTACAATCTTTTATATCTTGAGTGTCGGAGTGTCTTCTGCACGTCAACAACCCATCGGAGTGGATGACATTCTCAAGAAGGATTGAAGATCAAAAGAGAACAAAGCAAAGAAGGACGACTGACCATCGAACCAATTCAACCCAAACAAAAATTAAATTTTAATTTATATTTAATTTATATTATATTTTATATATTTTTTTTTAATTCTATTTAAATTTTATTTTAATAATTTATAAAAATATATATTTTTTAAATATTTGTGGGTATCCGCGGATATCCACGGATTTTAAAATATCCGCGGTTTTTTTTTAGGCGGATATCCAGCGAGTAGCGGGTCGGGTTTCGGGTACAATTTTATCCGACGGGTCGGGTTCGGGTATCACACTATCCGATCCAAACCCGACCCGTTGTCATCCCTAGTGGTGGAGATGGTGGCTTTGGGTTTTGCCAGCAGAGTGAGAGAGAGACTCTAGGCCTTGTGTTCTTCGATTGAGTGAATTGAGGTGAGGATGTGGAAACCCCTAAAGGGGTTAAAACCAACAAAAAAAAATATTCTCCTCTGGCACCCCATTTTCCATCCTCGCACCCCCTTTATTTTCTGTTTGGACCAGCACTAGGGAGAAAAAAAAACAAACAAAAACATTAACTATTTTCTACACCCCTGTTTATACTAAGTCGCGCCCCTTTCCAATTGGGCTTAGGCCCATCTGATATTAGAAACAGATTAAATTTGAACACCTCATTTCTTCATTTTAACACCCTATAGTTTTTTATTTTAACTATTTATTTATTTTTATTTCATTTGTTTTGTTCTTTATTATTTTATCTTATTTTTAATATCTACTTATTTTAAAATATTTTTATAATACATAAAAAATAAAAATATATATTTTAAAACAATAAAAAATGTTTTAAATGTGTCACCTATTAAAGGCACAATTAAGAATCACATTGAAAAACTTGAAATATTAAACATTGTTTACAATTATAAAACAATCGAAAACATTTTAAATCTCATTTTTATGTTATTCTCAGTTATTATTATTATATTTAGAAAATAACATCAATCACCATAATTTGTGAACCATATAACTTTTCTTTATAATTCCAAAGATATGTGTAGGAAAATTTTATCATTATTAACATTTTAATACAAAAAGCTAAAAGAAATTCACCTTATCTTTTTTAAAATTGTTGTTTGTGTCCATCCATTATTAATGTAAATTTGTACATTCTTCACCATTTGGACAATTGTCATTTATCTAATATTCACATGTAGTTAATGATGATCTTTAAAAAGTTTTCCTTTCTATCTCCATACTTGATAACAATGAATATTATTAAACAAGTGTATTTCTAATTAACTCTTTTAAGGAAACAATAGTTTTCAAAGAAATGATAGTTTTCAAGAAAGGAAATAATGATTTTCAAGAAAATAATGGTTTAATATACTTATAGTAAAGTGGAATAAGAGAAGATAAATAATTATAAAATATAAAAAGAAAAGATAAACTCAATATACAGTAATAAAATAAAAAGATAAAATAAATAAAAAAGATAAAGATTAAAAATAAAATAAAGATATCAATAAACCATATTCAATTATTTTGTGTTTGATTTTAAGAAAACTATTAAAATTGCTTTATTTATTAACATGGAGAAAAAAATACAATTCTAAAGACTTAAAATAGTTGTGCAATATCTTAATTATGGTAAAACCCTTGTACTTTATTCGAGTTTACTCTAGAAATGAAATTTAAATCCTCTATTAATTATATCATCTTTTTTCAGAATCAATGAAAGTAATATAAATAATTAACTTTAATCTTAAAATGTTTAGTTTGGTTTTTAAAGAAAGAAATATTAATGAGTCTGAATATGTAAAAAAAAAAAAACTAAGATTACATCATAAATTCTGTGAGATTATCTTATTAATAACACCTCACATGATAAAAAATCTTAAACAAATCTTCTCAGAAAAAAAAAAGTATAAATATATTATTTGTCATGAAATATCTTTTATACTAACATCAACTAAATGAAATATGAGATAAACAATAATTTTTTAAAAAATTATTTGTATCCTAAATTAAGGGTTACCATAAATAATAATTTGAATGATATTCAACGCAATATTTTTATATTCTTCGTTTTAATAAAACTATTATTATTATTATTAGATTTAACTAATATTTAAAATATAAATTTAAATATTTTTAACTTAATCTTGTTAATTTTTTAATCAAATAAATATTTAAAATTTTATATTTTTCAATTAAGTCATTTTCTTGGATAGTGTACTTCTTATCTTTCTAAATCATTTACATCAATCTTGTAACTATAAGACCTCTTTGATAAATATAGATATTATAGACCATTACAAAATTATAGAAAAAAAATTAAAAAATAATATACCCTACCAAATTTAAGTCGTATAATCAACAAACTAATACTTTAAATTATTTAACGTAAAATTTTAATTTAATATATAATTAAATTTTGAAAATAAATTTTCTTCTTTAATACGATTTATTTACTTTTAAGTCTTTGTAAGACTTAAGTTTAGTCATATAATTTATTTGAGTTACTTTTTTTTTTACCTTATTGGTTTTATTAACAATCAACACATAATGTAAGGACCTGAAAAAAAATATAAAAAAAAAATTAAAAGCTATTGGGCCTTATGTGAGGCAGTCATGCCCATAAGACTAGGGACAATCTGACCTTGGAGAAAGGAAAATCAGATTTCATTTGTCAAACCCCTTTCTCTCTCTAGAACTCAAATTTCTTATTTTCTTTGCCTTCTCTTTAACCTTGTTCCACCTTCTTTGTACTCCTTTATCAAATTTTCACCGTTGCTTTGTCAAATAGGTGGTGCCCTTGCGCTCCGAGAGTCGAGGGCTTCCAATCCCTCCAATTAGTTTTGCATCTCTCAGCTGATAAGATAATTTTTCCATTCTCTACATCCTAGGGTTTTACTCTTTTTCCTTGTCCTTTCAAGCTTTAAGGGCTTTACTCTACACCATTTTGGTGGCTTATAGGTACTGTGGAGTTGCCTCTGTGTGGAGGTACGGTTAGGGAATTTTTCTATTGAGATGTACTGTGAAGATCATAGAGGTAAGGGGAGTTAGTTATTTTTTTTTAAATTTATTACTTGAATCTGATTTGAAAATATATGCATGTTGTATTCTGTACTGTGGTATTGTTTTGGACTTTATTTTGGATTATTTTGTGAGAAAGATTGGATCTTTTGAATTATGTGAACTAGGAAGAAGTAGGTGCTGCAATGTGGGATTCATGGAGGAGTTGCCTCTGTTTTAGTTGGGTATAGTGGAATATGATAGTGATCAAAGAAAGAAAGAAGGGTAGAAGTGTAATGTGTATTTAGGTTTATGGGAAGATAAAAAAAGGATTATGTAAAGAAGCTTGGAATGGACAATGAGAAATCTTCTTGTGAATCTTTGGGACTGTGTAGTCTCACAACGCATTCTATGTAGGTAATTAGAGAGGGAGCGTGTTGGCCCTCGATGCCGAGAAGGTTGGTGTGGGTTTTGTGAAAGAGTTGATTGGAAAGTTTAAGTAAGAGAGAATGTTGATGCACCGTGAGTCTATGAGTGAAAAATGAATGTTACTGATATATATATATATATATATATATATATATATATATATTAAAGTTTAAGTAAGAGAGAATGTTGATGCACCGTGAGTCTATGAGTGAAAAATGAATGTTACTGATATATATATATATATATATATATATATATATATATATATATATATATATATATATATAAATATTTTGTTGGAACAAATATAAATAGAAGTAGATATGAAAGAATAGAAAGTGAGAAAGAGAGAGAGTTGTTTTGAGGAAATTTTTATAAAGAGCATGCAAGAAATATATGTATGTACGGGGGGTTAATGTGGAAGTAGTTGGTGTTAGGAAATTGATGTTGAAAGATTTATATATTATATTAATATAGTACGTATTTTATAAAGAAAATATAATAATATATTATATTAATAAAATATAGATATAGGTATATATTTATATATTGAAAAAGAAAGGGGCTGCGTAATATAAAGATAAAAGTTACGTGTGTGTATATATATATATATATATATATATATATATATATATATATATATATATATATATATATATATATATATATATATATATATATATATATATATATATATATATATATATATATATATATATATATATATATATAATATGTTAGGTGTTAAGTATATGTATATATTTATATATAACATTATATTTAATATATTATAATATGTTTTCTTTTTTTATTTGAAAGAAGAATAGTGAATTATTGAATGGGTGTTATTTGTTTTTCGCGTCAGCATTTCACGAATTAGTTTTGTGTAGGGTGGTTTGAAATTGAAGGAAAAAGGTGGGTAGATAAGTTTGGGTGGGATCCGCGATTATGATAATGAGAAAAGCAAATATTACTCTATAGATGCATAAAACTCTTATGTGTTATTTTTCTGGCTGGCCGTTATAGTTTAGAAAGTTAGCTATTGTAGTTGGTATTTAAATTAAGGATAACATACTTCTTATATTGAACTTATATTACTTAAAGGTATGTATAGATTGATGTGTTCTATGAGTTGATATATATAATTGAGACTATGTTTGGAAAGTAATGAGAATTGTGCTATAAGTCTTATGATTGGTGAATAATGCATGTTATTGATGAGTTAACCTTTATTATTGAGATTAAAGGTGGAATGCATTGAGATTATGTATATGTTGATTGTGGCAAAAAGTATATGATTACAAAGTGATGAAAGTACGATCCAAGTGGTAAACCAAGTTCCATCTGTATAGAATCTCTTGGTGAGATTCTTAGTGTTTTAGAATGAAAGTAGGAGCTCAGTCTTGGGGGTCTTCCTGACGCTCCAATAGCCTTTCTTCTCATGTAGAGAGGATTAGACCATGTGGTGAGGAGTAGCAGGAGGTCTTAGTCTTGGAAGCTTCCATCATGCTCTAGGACGCGGAACAGACTAACCTCGTGAGTGTGGCAGGGCGGGGGAGCCCAAGTATCACAAGCCACCATGGGTGCATGGCCCGCCATAGCTCGACTATCATTCTAAAGTCCGGACGAGTCAAGTCTATAATATAACATGTTAGGATCAGTGTCATATATTGCATTGCTTGTATGTTTTTTACTTTAGTTAAAATCTGATATGTAGATGTTGCTATAATTATATGTTTTTTATATAATTAGCTCACCCTTGCAATTGCTTGTGTTTATGCCATGTTTGCGTTCGTTTTCTTTTGTGATGATCATCCACTTGGATGGGAGCAGATGGAGAGGAGGTTACTCTGGAGACAGCCTTGGATGGGAATGACAACGTTGCAGCCTAGTCTTATTAGGACTTTCATTTGCTCTATGTTATTTTGAAGAACTTTGTTATGTTTAAAGTTTTAAATTCCTACTCTTTTTAGGAAGACTCTAGTACTTTAAATGCTTAAAATTCTAGTCTTCATTCCAGTGTTATTTTAAGGATGACTGTAATTCTAAATCCTTTATTACATCTAACTGCTTTCCTATATTATGCATGATGACGTCTTGATTATGTATATCTTTATCATGTAATTGGGACGTCACACATAATATTATTTATTATAATAAAAAATAATATCTTAAACAAAATTTTCAATTATACGTATTTAAATTTATATATCCTTACTTCAATATGTATTTCACAAAAAAAAAAAAAAAATCTTAGATATTGCAAATATTTGAAAGTGGTTAACATTGTTATCTAGAAAAAAAAATATTAATGATGTTTAGTAGGACAAATATTCTTAAACTACAATTTAAGCAATAAAATAAGAAAAGCATGAATTTTTTATTGTTTATGAAGAAAATAAATACTTATACACAATATTGTTTAATAATGCATTTTGTGGGAGATATTGTTTATTTCAACGTAAAATTAATTATATTTATCAATCTCTAAAATTATTCAAGTTTTTAAAAAATGCATATCATATATGTATATGTATTCGGTTAGGGTTGCAGAGAGTTTTATAAATTTGGAGTAGCTCATATTGCACAAATATTTTGTTTTTAGAATGGTATTTTCTTTTTATTCATCTTAATAAATAAAGAAATTTAATGGTTTATTTAAAATTAAAGATAAAATAATTAAATATGGTTGATGGTTATCTTTATTTTATTTTTTATACTGTATCTTTGATTTTATCTTTACTTATTATATTTTATTTTATTTATATTTCTAATTCTTTATCTTCTAATAAATCATTTCACTATTTAAATGAATCATATCCAAAAGATATTAAACCATCATTTCCTTGAAACCATTATTTCCTTGAAATCATCATTTCCATTTTCATGAAAATCATCATTTCCTTGAAAGAATTATATGTAAACATATTTGTTTACTTTTCATTGTTACAAAGTATGAAGGTAGCAAAGAAAACTTTTCAAATATCATCAATGACTACATGTAAATATTGGATAAATGGTAATTGTTTAAAGGGTGAAGAATGTCCAAATTTACATTGGTGGATTGACACACACAACAATTTTAAGAATGATAAGGTGAATTTCTTTTATCTTTTGCATTAAAATGTTAATAATGATAAAATTTTCCTACTATATTCTTTTATTCTAAATGAATATTGGTTTTGAATTAAAAATATAAGTTATATTGTTAATAAATTATGGTGATTAATGTTATTTTCTATCAATAATAGTAATAGCCAAGAATAACAAAGAAATGAGGCTGAAAAAGTTTTAAATTGTTTTATAATTGTAAATTAATGTGGTATTGTTACTTTCAAGTTTTTTTTAATGTGATTCTTAATCATGCCTTCAATAGGGTGATATATTGTTTTTAGTGAAGAAAAACATGAAAGAAGATTATGGTGAAAGCTCAATTTGGAGTGTTTTATATCTTACGAGCATGTTTATTGTCATTTTTTTTTTCAATGTAAAAATCTATCTTCTATTATAATTATTTATTCTTATAATAATAATAATTATTATTGTTATTATTATCACTATTATGTTATTAACATAATTATTTTATTGTTACTTTTTATTAGATGTTAAAAATTTAAATGTTCGTTCCACTTTTTACATTATGTTTTATAATTTATTTATCATTTTATAAACAAACATTTTTCTTTCAGAGAGACCATTCAAAATTTAGAAGATTAGTTTGGTGGACCCCGCCTCCAAAAGGATGTGTTAAAATTAATTGTGATGGAGCTTACATTAAAAATGGAAAAAAGGTTGGTGCATGAGGTGTTATTAGAGATTATTCATCAATAGAAGCTAAATTATTTGCCGTCAAACTTGGAATGGAAATAGGCATATCAATGGGATATAGCAACTTGATTATTGAAAGTGATTCGCTATCAGCTATCCAACTTATTAATCGGAAAGTCATCCAACAAACACCTCAATTTTATGCTCTTGTTTCGTAGCCATAGATCCTTTAGTAATACTAAAAAAATTCGGATTCTAGATCCAATTCAAAAAACTTATGTTTCATAATTTTAGAACTCAATTTGTCAAATTCGATTTGATTCTTCTTGTATCCAAATTACAATAATGTATATTATACCGCAAATCATTCATCGAGGGGTATAAAGGAGTCCCTTTAATTATAAAAAATAAAGTTTTTGATCGGGATATGAATCAGACGGGGGATCCCTTAACTTTGAAGGAGTCCTTGAAACGAATCGCACTTTTACCACTAAACTATACCCGCTACAATATCATTATTGTATCTTTTGTTGAACAAAGCAATCAGACAAAATAAAGAAATAGGGAAGCTAATGTTCTTGCCAAATATGAATTATCATTATCTTCAAACTCACCTGTTATTCTATTTAAATTTGTTCCAAATTTCCTTCTTTTACTTTTATATGTGGATAAAATTAGAACAATGTATCATCGTTAAATGTATTTTCTTCTCATACTGAAATGAGAATATTCCTTAATAAAAAAAAATTCTTTTCAATTTTGTTTTATTCTACATTTCTTTAATTAATAATAAATTTTAAAAAAACAAAAATACCACAAAAAAAGATATGACATACATTCTTTACATTATTTAACTATTTAAACATCATTAAAAAACAGAACAAATTGAATAAAATTAATAAAAACTAAAAATTGATTAAAAGAATTAACTAGGACCACATAAAAAAATTGAATGAAAATATAGAGCAAAATAGTATTTAACCCTTTAATATACATTCAGTCCTTATCGATCAAGCCAACTTCTATTTTTATCCTTAAAATCATAATTTAATCATTAACATTAATATCAATTTATAAATAATCTTGACAACTTAATCTTTTTCTGTTTGTATTATTTCGTTTCCAAATTATTTTGCATAATAAGAATCTATACTCAATAATTAGACTAAGTTGGGTGAAAGAAAATTTCAGTAAAACACCTTAAACTTCCAAACAATAATTTATTAAAAATGTTAGATCATGAACTGGTTGGTACATGATAATAACAACAATTTGGCTTAAAGAAACATTTTCTTCAACACGTAATCCTATTTACACCATTTCAATGAAAGTAAAGAGGCAAAATGAGAACATGATTAACACATTTGCAACTATTCATTAGTGAAAGGTAAAACCATGGATGAAACCTAACAGTAGTATACAATCCATATCCAAAGATACACATAATCTCTCAGAACAAACAAAAGACTTTACTTTGTTAGTGTCAGACAAGTAACATCATTCCTGCTAAAAACTGTAATGCAATACAAATTTGATTTCAGTGAAATTAAGGACTATGAATAGCATTATGCATTCTAGACTGAGTAAGTTTGTTCATCCAAAAACCTTTTAGTTATCAAGGTTCCAAATGACTTCAACAACTATGTTTAACAATAAGTGATAAACTTTTGAAAATCTGTGTTCTAACCACCATGCAGGGTTGATATAAAAACCACAACATCTTTCTCTTCCAGTGATGTGTCCAGCTGACCACTTAGTTCCCAATCACAGTCATTCACCAGGACAAGAACTCCAGGTCTCCTGCACAACAAACCACACGACCAAAACATTAACATTGTTTAGCACTATAATATTACACATATATGCATATGGCAGATATTCAGTATAGTAATCTTAATTAGTTTAAGCATAAAGTAATGAGAAAAACTCAGGTTTAATTATATTGAAGTGAACTATCTCTGAAGTTTGCAATAGAGCATATACAGTAAATCATTCAGTGTGTTAAGATTATGATACCCTCCAGATTAAATTGATGGTAAACATAAACAAGCTAACTTGTTCCTATTACAATGCTTAAATCTAATGTATTTGGATCATAAAACTTACACAGTGTCTCCTTTCATAAACATCTCAGGCCTCTCCTTAATCAAGTTTGTCCGTACCCAAGAAAGCAAATCTTTCATGATTAACTGAGAAAGGAAGGAGAAAATGACAGAAGAATGAAAGAATGTTCCAATGTATCATAGTTAAAATATATTTATGGCTATATACAGTACCTTGCCTTCTCCATTCTGTTGCTCAATATTGACATTATGAATCTTCTTAGAGTCACAAAGAAGTTCTAATCCTCCACTGTATGTTTCAGTAATGTTATCAGATTACAAAAAGACTCCAGGTTCTAATCTCAGATATATATAATTCTATATTACGATGGACTCTAGTGGGATACACATCCAAGCACCATGATTTACAATTGTAGAATTAATTTATATTGCACTCCACCAGTTCCATACTTCGCAAATATCACATTCTCTGCCCTATCTCCAACACCAATGCCACAATTGTCGTATAGAGTTTCTTTCAATAATCTCCTAACTATTAGTTTTGAATGTCATGATTAGCATCGATATAGTAGGATCATGATGCTGATAAAGCACTCTACCTAAGAAAATCATCCCATCACACAAGTTGAATAGGTGATAACGGCCATCGACAATGTTTAAAACAACATCAAAATTTCATACGATGATGCTGAAAAAATCCATTTTACTGTTTACCAACCGAACAAACAAATAGAAAAAGATAAAGCATACAATTTCTAAAATAACACTCTGTATCTTATAACTTAATTAATACAAACAGAATACCATCAACAATATTAGATTTAAAAATTTGAAAACGTTCTCTCCAGTTCCTGTAATTTTTTCATAAACATACCACCCAAAACCTTTGAAATAAGAAATTGGTACCAATTAAACTTTACCCGAATTCAAGCGTCAGCTGCATGTTCAACAACGATCCCTTAGAACCCCCAAAACCCTAGAGAGAGAAACAATCGAAAGAGGAGAGTGAAAGAGAGAACTCTTCAAATCAAACTTCAAAAGCCCTAAACTTTTATTCCTATACATCATAAACACATGTAGCACAAACTCTTCACTGTACAATTAAAAGCTCATCACCGAATCTTAGCCGTCCAAACTTTTTAAGAGTAAACAATCTAATCCAACGGTTCAAGATATAGAAGACTGTACAAATCAACGGTTAAGATCAAATCGTTCCATTCCCCAGAACATGACACGTGATCATATCCCCATGTGCTCCTCGTTTTCTCGTTTTTCCAATTGAAATTTTTGAAACCCATCTTCATTACAAGCAACTTGTGTCGAAAGATTAAATCTTGACCAACTGTGTCTCTTCCAATTCCTTCTGATTTTGCAAGCTAGGTTTGGATTTCGTGCTTTTGTATATTTTCGTTGAGTCTTTGAAGCTATGGAGGTTTACAAGAAATGGGTGAGGCAGAACAAAGAGTTTGTGCACTCCTTGGAGTCTTTGGCCAATGTAAGTTTACCTTTTGGATTAACATTTTTGCAATATTGTTTTTCGTTAAATTAAATGTAGTCATTCCGTTGTTACAATTTCATGAGCCAGAGTGAATTTTTAAGTTAGGTCATACTTCTGTGTTGTTTTACTTCTCATTAATTGTGGCTTGGCAATTGTAACTGCACACAAAATTTTGGGGAAAATGGTTATTCTGATATGAATTTCGTCGGTTTATTTATAATATGGCTATTGCCGTTGCATCTGGTGCTATTTTGTTTTGCTTTTTTCACCGATGATCATGATTTGGTTGTTTCGTTAGTAAAATTGAAAATTTTCGGATTTGTAATTACGAGTGAAAATATATTTAGTCAGTGGTTTTAGAAAGTAAATGAAGCAGCCTGTTTTGCTGTGATTGTTGTTTTCTGTTTGTTGAAGTCTATGAAGGCATTATGTTGAAGCATAGTTTGTTTATTGAGGAGTTGAAAATGTGGACAGGGACTGACATGGCTTCTTCCGGAACGGTTTTCTGAATCAGAGATTGGACCAGAAGCAGGTTTTGTGAATTTTTGTAACTTTTTGCTACTTCTTTTAAGTTTCATTAGAAGCTTAGATGTCCAGTTATCTGTTCATGTCGATCTCGAAGGTGATAACCAGCTAAAAAAGTGAATTTACTTTACAAAGCCATGTGTATCCCTAACCTTAGTTTACCTGTTGCATATCCGTATTGCAAATTACTGCTATTAACTAACTAAATTCTTGTTGCGATTTCAAAGGTCATGTTACTTTCTTCTAGTCTAGCTATATTTTCTTTAAATTTAACGTCTTCTAATTATCTTATCTATTTTTTTTAATCATTTTCTCTTACTATATTTGGCTATGATATAGAGATTAGCACCTTATTGAGAAGATATATGATTTCATGCAGTAACAACCGTTCTGGGTATCATCACAGCTCTCAATGAACACATAATCGATACTGCTCCTAAGCAAAATATTTCAGGCTCTGTTACGCCTTATTCATTTCCTTATCCATTATGGTTATCTGCATTAAAGGATTTGGAAACATTAGTTGAAGTTGTGGCACAACATTACTATGGTGATGATAGGAAATGGAATTTCCTTGCTGTTACTGAAGCAACCAAGTAAGCAGAATAATGTAATTTAGTGTATGGCCCTTCCTAATATCCTCTGTCTATTGTTATATTTCTTATATATGTTGCCCATGATCCATCTTTCTTATTATCTTGTGTCACTATAAATCAGGGTACTGTTTAGGTTATCTTTATTTCGTAAGAGTGGATATAAGATGCTGCTACAAGGAGGTGAAACACCTAATGATGAGGAGCATTCAGATAGTTTTTCTTCACAACATATAGGCTTAAAACCCGATGGTCATCATAGACCTGGTTATATGAAAAATAATCTTGGAGCAAACCCAATGAATCTTGAAGGAAGAGCACTATCTGCTTTGGTTAGATTTGGAGAAAATGCCAAGGTATCGGATCCAGTGAGATTACACCGGATTCAACACCAACAACAAACTATGGAGCTTACAAGTAATTTGTTTATAAAATCATTTCTAGCATTAGTGTAATTGATTGTAATGCATCAGATATTCAACTTATATTTGTTTCTTTCAGCTTCAAGAGTAGATAGACCTACACTTTTCACCATACTGTCAGAAAGGGGTCTGCGTGGGACTCTGCTTTTTATTGGAGAGGTTCTATTTATAAGCAGACCGCTGGTTTATGTTTTATTTATTCGAAAATATGGTATTCGGTCATGGACCCCTTGGTTCCTTTCGCTGGCTATTGATTGCATAGGAAACAGTTTTCTTTCAATTGTTACATCATCAGTGTTTGGTGGGAAGGAGCAAGTGTTTCATCTGTCTGCCCCAGAAAAGGATGAGGTCTGTGTTTCTCTAGACTGAAAAACTTTACCACATAAGATGCACTGAGCTTAAATAGTCTTCTGTATCAAATCTTGGCTGTTAATTCTGCGTTCTGAACCCTTGGATCCTTGTAATGTTCCACCCTCTAAAGGGTTAATACTTAAAAAGTTTTTCTTCAGGTTAAACGACGAAAGCTGTTGTTTGTTCTTTACCTAATGAGAGATCCATTTTTCAGCAAGTACACTAGGTAGCAATGATTTACATTTTGTTATCATTTTTTCCCATCCTTTCACATTTGTAACGCTCTACTTGTAAGTTGGAGAAAAATTGATACTAAAATTTTTATAATATTTTAGGCAAAGACTTGAAAGCACGGAGAAAACTTTGGAACCTATTCCTGTGATAGGTTTTCTTACAGGTTTGCTTCATACTTTTTTTTGTTTCCCTAGTGTACCTTCTATTGTATTGCTTGCTTGTCATCTTTATCTCATCTTGGTTGACACTTTGAGTATTTGATCTGTTTTCTTAATGTATGTTACAGCAAAACTTGTTGAGCTTATGATTGGAGCTCAAACACGATACACTTACATGTCAGGATCGTGATATAAGTCCAGAACGAACACCGAATTGCCCTTCAAGATTTTGGAAAGATAGATATTCTTACTCTTCTTCCATGCCATATCCTGTTACAGATGTTTCAAATGATGAAGAGATATCAAACCAGCTACTGCTATGATTGAAAAATAACAAATCATGCAGGCTTGAACATTTCTCTTGCTAGACAATCCCACACATAGAATGTGTTAGGCTGTTACCCATTTGTGGGATAAGTTGTTTGCAAGGATGGTTTCACTATCAATAACCCTGTATAAGCTGGAATGTTTCCTTGGGAGATTTTGTTCTACTCCTATACACAACATAGGTTGGTGAGACAGATTACACTTGTAGTTCTGAGCATCAATTCTCTAGTTAATCTGATTCTTGAACTCGGAAAACTGTATTATATTAAACCTTGTTAAGTTTTAGCTTATTTTCCATCAGCATCCATGTGTGGACAAATGTATGTTAAATTTTGCCTTTTTATCACTAAAGATAAATGAATAACCATCTGAAGCAGCAATACTGACCAAAATTACGTATCTTATCAGCTTCATCTTGTAACATTCCTTTTCTTATACATTTTAGTTTCTATCAATTCTTGTACTATTCAATGTCTTTTTTGTAATATCATAGTTGTTTGGTTCACAAAAATTCAGTTATAGTGTTTAATACTTTCATATTTGAATGAACAAAATGTCTATGGTGTTAGAGTGTCATGAAATTGTTCACAGTTGTATTGCATTCCCTCTCATAACATTGTGCAGTGATATTCTATATATATATATATATATATATATATATTACAGAAGTTTGGTATCTGATTTTAGAGAAGCTAATATGAATTTTTTTATAATCCCTTACAGACTAACCTATCTTATGAAGACATTTATTTCCGTTTACATATTTTCCTTATAAGGAAATTTTTGTTGAAATATGGCTTCAATGATAAAGATTATATTAATTATTGATTCTTCTGTTTCAATTACAGGATAACAATGAATAAGATTTAGGTTTTAGAATATATTTTCTCATTCCCCGTTATACCTAAATTGGTAATGAGAATTACCAAAGCTTCAATTGTGACTATTTTGAGATATTAGTCATAGATTTCTATGAAAAATATCCCCACATATCCTTTATTTATTTTTCAATGTATTTCTTCCTCCAACCATGATCTTTTCAATGCACTTACTATAAAGAGTATTGGAAAAGTCCACACTGTCATTTTTTTAGATTTTAAAAATATGGAGTTTAGAAGCATATTTCGGGTAGCACAATTCTTCAAATCTGAAAATATATTTTAAATTAAACAATTAAAAATGCATTCTTGGATCACTTATTAAACAATCTAAAATGCAATTTTGGATTGTGTAATATATGTATTGTTCAATCTAAAATATGTTACCAAATTGTTTGAGTTTAAATACATTATTTTAAATCTAAATATATTTTAGATTGTATAATTTATAAAACAAATGGACTATATAATTCAGAATATATTTTTTATTTCATTTTGTATAATTTGGAATAAATTTCTAAATTTTACAAATTTGAAATGTTTAACACTATGGGCATTTTGGATTTTTCAACACCTGTGGAGGTCCAGAAATCCTGATTTTAAAAACTCGTTTTTTGAAATACATTTCATATATTTTATTAAATTTGTTCTAAAGATTTTATTTCAAATTCATGTTTTGAAATTTTCAAAAAACTAGTTTTGGAATATTTTCGAAACAAGTAATCTGGAAATTACCTTTGTAATGGATAAATGGTCATTTTTAAAATTTATGGAGGTGCGGATAGAAGCCTTTGATTAGAGGGTTGGCCCAAGGAGCTAAAGTTAGCCCAATATGAAACCTCGTTTAAAAATTGAATTCACTATATGTTAATGGAAAAAAAAAAAGCACTGTTTACCAAAAAATTCAATCATAAAAAACTATTAATAGAAAGTTTTGATTGTTAATTAATTCTTTTATGGAAAGATAATTTAATTAAGGAAAAAATATATTTCTTTCAAAAATATTCAAAGTTGCTTCATATCTTAAAACTAAAAAATGCAATAAATGTGTAATATCAAATTCACACCCGTACTCGTTCAATGGGTGAAATTCGTAGTTATTATCATCCATATTCAATCATTATACCAAACATAAAATGTCAAATATAGCATACATTTTTATTAAGATATCATTTAATATAAGATATTAATGTATCTGTATTACCATTTTCCTTAATTTCTATAGTAAGGTCCACACTTAAAGTAGGAAAATATATACAATACTTATTGATTGAAATTTAAAGAGATTTTATTAACTTCACACATCCCCCACACACCTACAAGGCATAGCTTGCTCCATTAACAAATATAAATTCTTTTTTTTTTCACCATTATCAATTTAATGAGTCAAATCTACAGTTACGATATGAAGGCATGGAATTTAATAATAATTGATTTAGCTTTCATTGTTTTACAACAATGTATTAATGTTTAAGAAGATTAAATAAAAGCAGAAAAAACAAAATTTGGCAAAAAGTAGTTTCATGAAGAGTAGCGATTTTTTTTTCCAACCTAATCTCAATATTAATGTGTTTTGAACCCTAACATTAACTATACAAACCATAACCAATTAAAATTTTAAGTTAATATTAGGTTTAATGTTTCGGTAGATTTCTATGTTCATTCAAAATCTCAAATAGGTTGTCTTTTATTTTCGGCGTCTCAATTAGATCCTTATTTTTGTAAAATTGAATTATATAGAGGCTTGCCATCAAATTGAAAAGAAGTTGTTAGGAGGGTGTTACATGGCATGCTGACAGTATACATGTGTAAGGGAAGTTGACATACTAACCTGGCATGTTGACACCCTGGTGGTCGGCTACTCGGTCTGGTGGTCGGTCACTCAGTCTGGTGGTCGGCCTTGTATTCAGCCACTCAGTATGGTGGTTAGTCGGTCTGGGAGTGGTCGGCCTGGTGGTGTCAGTTCAATGAAGATTTATGAGAATTGGTATATGAGAAGACAATTCAATGAAGATTTATGACTTGTTATAGCAGTAACATATGACTTGTTTAGTATCGTTACAGTCTCCTGGCACCACCAGACCGAGTGGTCAACCGCCAAGGTGTCAGCATGCCAACTTCCCTTACACATGTATACTATCAGCATGCCACATAACAACTTCCTTAATGGCGTCTTTTCAATTTGACGACAAGCCTCTATTTGATTCAATTTTACAAAAAAATGTTGTCTAAATAAGGATCCAATTGAGATGCTGAAAAAGAATGGGATCTATTTGAGATTCTAGACGAAAATATGAACCTAGCGAAACATTAAATCTTAATATTAAAATAAGTGTAATAAGATTTCTTGCTAGTATATCCCAAAATAATATGGTATATATAAGTAAAAGAACTTTTTAATTTGATAGATTAAGATATAATAATTATTCATTTTAAATATAAATATTATAAGGGTAATTTATTTAAAAGGGTTAAATATGTTTTTTGTCTCTTAACTTTTAGTGAAAATTGGAATTAGTTTATCTTCGAAATTTTGATCTAATTTAGTTCTTCAATTTTAGAAATACGAGGATTTAGTATTTTTAACCAAATTTTGTTAACTTTATTTGAGATTTGAAATGCATTTTTCAATTAACATGAAAAAAAAATGTGTCAAACAATGTTAATAACTCAAATACTGTCATGGAATGTGTTCGAAACATTAAATAAACTTAACAGAATTTGTTTAAAATATGATTAAATCTTCACATTTCTAAAGTTGAGAAACTAAATTAAGTGAAAATTAAAAAAAAAAACTAATTTTAATTTTTAATGTAAATTAAAGATAAAAACATATCTAATCTTATTTAAAAATAAATATATAATTTTTTAATTTATATGTAAAATTAGAATTCATTTATAACTAAATTTTGACATAATGTTTCAACACTTTAAATTTTAATATAGTTATTTTATATGTCAAATAGTTTGTTGTAAAATATTTACATTCAGAAAAAAAAATGTATATTTAAATTACATTATTTAAGTTTGATAAGAGTGTTGAATTATCTTAAAAGGAGAAGTATTTGGAAAAAGATTAATAATATCTTACCCTGAATAAAATATAAAAGAAAAAAAGGAGATAGTATTGATATTGGTGTGATGGGCATTGATGAGTGAGCAATGAGCATTGTGGAAGAAGCATGATGATGGATGAAGCTAAGAACTGAAGGGCCCCCCAATCTTAAACAAATCACGAAACCCCATTCTCATCCAATCCAATAGTTCTTCCCACCATTCACAATAAATAAACACCAACCTAAATTAACACACTATTACGTCATATTACAATAATATATTAAGATAAATTCTAATGCTATATTAAAAAATAAATTTAAATTCACCCATTTTCATAAAATGGAATTATAAAATAAGATTATGTTATATTAGAATAAACTTTAATATTATACTGAAAAAATAAATTTTAATTTATTTATTTTCATAAAGCTGATTTATAAAGTAAAATGTTGATTTGAATAAATACACTAAAAAATAAATTTAAATTATAAAAGAAAAATTGATCGGGATGTTTAAATGTTAATAAAGTTTATTATATTAAAAAGGTAGAAAAGGAAGAAGCATGGGTGTTGGTGAATACTCAAATTGGCACTAGAGAGGGTCCCATCATAAGGGTGAGGGAGGTGTGAGAATGGTGGGTCCCACATAGGGGCCACCACTATTTTTTCTTCCATTGTGGTCCACTTTCAGAGTGAGAGGGGGGCAGGGGCAACCAAACCAGGAAGGGCCATGGGCCTATTTGCTTCGGGGTGGTGGGCCCCACGTGGGGGAAGAGGGACCATTCGATTGGGAGATGGTGGGTCCCACTGGGGGCAGTCTAGGTGCAGAGGCAGTGGGCAACGCAGAGAAAGTGATTTCCAAGATAAAGTGTGTGGGCTGTGGGCCCATCTTCTGATGGTTTGCATCTCAGCGTGCGCACCGCTCCCTGTTGCCGCCGCCACCACCACACACTCCTTCCGTCGGGCCCAAAAGCCTTCTTCCCGGGCCCCCAAAACCTCCATGCTCAAATATAAATATGTTTATATTTTCTATTCCTAGGTCCACTACCGATGCATCTCCTTGTCTCTACTTCTACTTCCATAATATATATCCTATAGTAGGCCAAATTTAATCAAATCAACACAACAATTAAAAGAAAATTAACTAATTAAACATTAAAAAAAATTAGACACTTTGAACTTTTATCTAAGAAAAAAACCTAATTATTACCTTAAATCAAATAAGAAATTTATAAAAAATTCAAAAATATTCATTAAAAAATAGATCATAAAAAAGTGAAAGAGAAATTGGGTATTTAAATTGTCAACTCACTCATAGACTCGTCCCATCTAACTCACAATTCACGTAAGTCAAAGTTTGAGTTAATATACATTTATTTCAATATTTTATTATTGTATAGCATGATTCGTGTGTTCATATTTTTATTAAAGTACCGTATTTTATAAGTTTTGATTTAAAGTTTATCTCGTGTTCTATCTTGAATGTGTTTATTTTTCATAATGTACTTCTTTGTTTACTTGTAATGAATAATAAATTACTGTTTTTTTAAAGTTCTTTTAATTGTTATAATTGTTAGTAAAATTTTCTTTTTTTATAAGATATTCAAATTTAGATTTGAAAAACAAATAAATAAATAAAGGACCGTTCCAATCTTCTTAATTAATAGAAACAAATTTATAGATCTACAAACTCGTCATTATGCATAATAGTTTAAATGAATTTAGATTCTCTATTGGATTTTTCTGTGTTAATTTTTTATTATGTCTTCAAAATACATTTATAAACATTAATTTTGATGTTTTAAAATATATTAAAAATACTTTTAAACTACCAGCATCATGTATTTTAATACTCAATAGAAAATAACACAAAAAAACTCATAGAAAGATTGATGAGATAGTTTTGTAACATTATACTTTTGTTTATTTTTGGCATTGAATTTAATTAGGATGGTACTCCTAGCTAGCAGCCATAGTGTGACTTGTTTTAGGCTTCTTAATTACCAGCAAGCTATGAGAATGAAAGCTGAACGCTGTATTTATATCACTCGTGTCATTTTCGGAAATTCTGATTTTTTTTTGTTTGCTCCAAAATGTAGTTTTTTTTTTCATTCACTCAAACAGAGCGTTGTTCATGCTGCTGGATTTTATTATCCAATTAATTATCAATGTTGCTATAAGATTGTAGTTGAAAATGGTACTACGTAATACTTCTGTCCTTAAACTAGCTACTCTTAAAGAAAATGGAGAAAATTTGTTTGCTATATGAATATATCTTACTATTGAAAATTATTTCGTCCAATTTCATTAGAAAATGGAATAAAAATTGAATTAAGAAGAAAAAATAAATAGTGAAGAAGTGTTGAAAAAGCCAGTATTATTTTTACTTCGAGAATCATCATACTAATAAATAAATAAATAAACATACAAATAATATAATGTAGAAATTTCAAATACTGAAAAAAAAACACAGTTGTCCACAAATAACAAAAAAATAACATTACTTGAAAATTGTACAATATATAAAAAACACTCTCAACCTTTCAACCATTGATGTACAAGTACACCCATATTTGTTCAGAACATGAATTTATCTACACTTCACACAACATTTTACTGGAATAGTATAAGAAAGGCTTAAATCCTTAATTGGTCCTCATGTTAAGAGGGAATTTTCAGTTTAGTATCCGTTTTTAAAAGTGTATACATTGAATCCCCATATTTTGCAATTTGTGTCAACTTAGTCCCTTTTAACCATCAATTTGGCTTGAAAATTGCAAGTGGACAAGTCATTTTGAGTTGCAGCATGTTTATTAACTGTTTGAATCTTTGCACACCTTCCAATTGCTGTTACAAACTTGTTTGAAGTGTCATAGTATACACTTTTAAAAGCGGGTACTAAACTGAAAATTCTCTCTTAACATGGGGATTAATTAAGGATTTAAGCCTATAAGAAAAGTAAAAAAAACTAGCTTTAAAGTGTCTTAAATTTGAAACAAGAAACTATGTATAGTCACCAACATTTACTTCCTTGTTTATCCTAAGACATGTGGGACTTTACAACATCCATATTTTCATCATACTCAATAAACTCAGCTATGATTAATATAGATCATCTTCATTGCGCAAAACAGATTTGAAACGCACCAAAACAGTACAATCCACCATTGGTGAAAACCAATTGCAACTTCCTCTGCAAGTCCAGTAGCACACTCACCAGAAAGTGTAAACTCTACTGCAAATCCAACACATGTCACTATCCTTGCTCCTCCAAGAACTCAACTGTAAATTCATTGTAACAACACGATGTTGATAGTAATCCTTCCTTCAAATTTCTCAATGCAACTTTAGTTTAGTAACATAAGGATGATTCTCCAACAATAAAGAATTGATATTTTCTGATGTGGAATATTGAACTAAGTTGCAATCATGAAGCATACTAAGAAAAATCCAACCAAATAAAGCTTTGATATCACTTGTTAGAAAAATTTGTATCATTTTTATCCTGAGAATCTTACTAACAGAAAAATAAGTAAACACAAAGATACACAAACAATATAACATGGAAACTCTAAATATAAAAAAATAACCACGGTTATTGGCTAAAAATAATTAGAGAATAATATTATGTAAAAGTTTGTATAACACATAAAAACTCTTAACCTTTGACCCTTAATTCTAAGTACACCCACAATCTTTGGAATAAGAATTTAACTATACTAACAATACTTAACTATAAGAGTATAAAAAAAAGTCAAATACTATTTCAAAATGTCGTATACAGAAAAAAATATCATGAATTAGAATTCATTATATGATCATCAAGACTCTCCTTTGATTATTTCAGGGGTTGTGAAACTTTAGAAAAGAACATACATATTTTCATAATTGAAGGTGGGTTTTCTATAAATGAACAAAAGAGTTAGAATTTACTCGTGTGGCTTTTGGTCATAATATGGTGGCATGCTCATTGATTGGTAAGTGAGTGAATAGTCCTTATCAATTTATTTCAACCAATAACTATCATTAAATACAGTGGATTTTATTATTTTATTTTTCCAAATATGAGTAGCATTACCGTCATGGGTTTTTATACCAAAATATAGAATTAAATAATAGTGTAGTAATTTATTAGTAGACGACTTATTATTATACTGTCCTCCAAAGTTAAATAAATGTAAAAGTATTTGGAGTAAAAACATAAAACATTAAAAAATAAAATAAAAAGTCCATGAAACATTGGGTGATAGACCCACACACCCTGAACCATTCACTATTTCACACGTCCTATGATGTATGTCTGTGTTTCTATCCTCTTCCACTGGTTTTCAAAACAAACATGCACGAAGCACACGCTCCATGCTATTGACTTTCCATTTCAAGTCTTCGTCATTGCACGCTGTCTTTTATTATTATTATTATTATTATTATTATTATTATTATTATTATTATTATTATTATTATTATTAATTTTCTTTGGGTGAATATAATTGTTTAACAGAAACTTTGTGAGTCGAAAAGTGCAGCCATATCCAGCCTAGGCCAAAGGTAACATCGTTTTTCCCCGTCCTTTTGTAATTTGATAGAGAATTTTGATGTTAATGTAATGTTTAGTGTGTTGTCCATGAAATGCATGATTAATTAATGCATTGACGCCTTTAAACTAGTGGGTATGGGCAATGTGCCTTCTTTTAAGATGTTGGGTACGTGTAAGGTGTCTTATTCCAACTCATTTTAAAAATGGTATTGTGAGTGACCCTCCTACAAACAAAACCATCTTTGCATGCAAATATTCTTTATTCTAAACAATTCCAACTTGCCCGGGATCATTTTTCTCTCATCCAACTTTACCATTTTAACTCCCTTTCCCTCAAAACATAAAAATATTAAGTCATTAAGTAAAACATTTTAGCCAAAAAAATAAGAAGAATGATTTACCTTATCCTCAAATGGTTGAGGGCATCATGGATTCATGATGCCAGAATCTTATCAAGTTCACTTCCATTCTTCCATTCTAAATTTCTTTTGCCTTTCTTTCTTTTTCTCCTTTTCCATGGCCTCCATCTTTTAACGTTTTTTGCAGTTGCCAAATAAGTGAATGAATTGACCAAAACTCCCCTATCCCAATGCCCACCATGGGACCCATCACGTGCAATAGTTTTACTCTCCACGCTTCCATCAACCATCACCGTTCATTTATTTCCATCTACAAACTCATCCACGGTTCACACAACCAGGGCTCAGGGCCCCCACACTACACAACCACCTTCTCATTCTCCTTCTTTCACGTACCTTCACTATATATACTTTTATTCTCACTACCACTCTCATTCTAACGCAACTCAACACCACCTTCTACCTCATTCTTACATCCTTAACACTTGTTTTTTCTGTTACGTACGTTCTTCCTTCTTCTTTTTATTCTTCAGACATGGCTGATCAATCTTCTGGAGACGTTGATCTAAGGTTGGGAGAACCTAAGGGGCCGAAAGTGGAGCCCGAGACGGAGGAGGCTTCCGCGATACGTGTGATGCCGGTGGCTGTGCACGTGCCGTCAGGGATGTCCATGTCTGTGTCCAAGGCCCTGGCCCAAGCCCAGGCCCAACCTCAGAAACGGGCCTCCACTAAGGACCGTCACACCAAAGTCGAGGGGCGAGGCAGGAGGATCCGAATGCCCGCCACGTGTGCGGCGCGGATCTTCCAGCTCACCCGAGAGCTAGGTCACAAGTCAGACGGCGAAACCATCCGCTGGCTCCTCGAACACGCCGAGCCCGCCATCATAGCCGCCACCGGCACCGGCACCGTCCCCGCCATCGCCATGTCTGTCAACGGCACGCTCAAGATTCCGACCACCTCTCCCTCCGACCCGGAACTCGGAGACACGCCCGAGAGGAAGAAGCGCAAGCGACCCGCCAACAGCGCCTACGTTGACGTAAACGACGGTGCCGTTTCGGTCCCCGCCGGCCTCGCGAGCTCGAACAAGCAAAGCTCTGGGACGATCACGACGACCGCCTCAACGACGACCACAATTCCGCAGCATACCGCGATTCCGCTGCCGCAGGGCGTGGTCCCCGTGTGGGCGGTGCCTTCAAACGCTGTCGTTCCGACTGCAGGCGCGTTCTTCGTCGTCCCCCAAGCCGCGTCGTTTCAGCACCATCCGCAGTTTTTCACCATAGCACGACCAATCTCCGCGTTTGTCTCCTCCATGGTCACCCCTGTTCAACTCCAACCAACCTCCACTTCCTCTTCTGCTAACGCTAACCCTTCCTCTACTGCGCCGTCGTCGAAGTCCCCGGCGAGAGCCACCGTCATGGCTCCAACCACCACCACCACAACACACATGCTGAGAGATTTTTCGTTGGAGATTTACGATAAGCAAGAGTTGCAGTTCATGTCGCGCGCGTCTTCCAAGCATTGAGAGGAAAACGAGGACGAGAAGGAGAAGGAGAAGGAGGAGGAGAAGGAGAAGGAGAAGGAGAAGGGCGTTGAATCTGGTTTCCGCCCGACGACGTCGTTGGGAGCAAGAGGAAGAGCACGTGCGCACGTGATGCCGGATTAAAAATGGTGGGACCACGTGCATTGATGTGGGACACCACCAAAAGTGGAGGGTATGGTGGGGGACCCAGTGGGGTAATGCAAAACTAGTACCACAAGTTCAGAACTACTAGTACTCAATTTTTTCGTATTTCCCAAAATAATGTTAATAACAATAATAATTAGAATAAATTTTACATTTTAATTTCCGTGTTTTTACTGCAAAATTTTACACTGTTATTTTAGAAAAAAAGATAATGAATATATTTCTTAAAAATAAATAGAGAAGAGAATTACGTGAAAATATTGATTTGTTTGTTGGTAAGGGGGATGGGTCCACCTAATGGGTGGTCATGTGAGGGTAGAGGTGGGACCCAAAAGGTAGGATTGTGAGGGTAATGGGTGGACCCTACGGGACCGTTTACGCACCGTTCTCGAGCCGGCCTTTTCAAAGTGGTCCCTCTGTTGCGAGAAAGTCCAGAAGGCTACGTGTCGCACTCTGCTTAGTCGACAGGTGGGGCACCACTTTTACCCCTCGACACGTGGGGTTTTCTCTGTCCCACTTCGCTGGACACCAACCACTTTATTACTATTGCTTTGCTCCTTTGAAGAAAACGTGAAACAAAGATTAACACAAACAAGGAAAATTAAATATATTATTTTTTATTTTTCAGAATTTCTTTAATTAAACTACATTTTAATCATTTGTGAAAATGTTTTGTCGTATTAGAGTTGAATAGCGAAAAAGAACGCGATGTGTTGCTCTAGTTATGGCTTTCCCGATGTTACCATTGTTGTTGTGTTGTACTCAAAATTAATTTTTTTAACAAAATAAACATAATTTAAAATATCACATTTATGTTACATTCTTACCCTAAAATTAATTAAACTCTACTTAAGGATCAATTATTTCTTAATCTACGCTTTTTCTTTTCATAGACCAGCAGAAAGGGAGTGTCTTTTACAGTGCTTTAAGAAGAAAAGTTCAAAAAGTAGATTTCTTTACTATCAAGTTTTTTTTTTTTTTTTTTTTTTTTTTTTTTTTTTTTTTTTAAATCAGTAACGGTGACAGAAAATAGCATAATAATCAGGTAATGATAAGCATGAATATGCACCACTCATTCTGGATCTTGCTGCAGTAAATTCAAATGTTGATTTTTGTTTAGTGCACTAAATTTTTTAATTTAATCCCACGTTCCATTCAATACTATGTGACTATTAATAATTTCTCAGATGAAATTTCGTAAGATCAGTTTACTTCTTTTTATAATATAAAGTTATGAGTATATGCGATTTGGAAAAGATATATATTAGTTAAACTTATAATACATCTTGGCTTTGTTATTTTCTTTACGTTTTAATTCAATTAACCTTTTGTCTTTATTAAGGAAAATGATATTTTAACACCAGTTTTTGGACACTATTTTGACACTGCACACGTGTCAAAATGTAGTTGGACAATTTTAAATTAAAAAAAAAACTTTGATTTTTTCCTTCCAAATATTTTCCTTTCTTCTCTTAGCCAAACTAAATATCCAATATTTGCTATGTCCTTTCTCATCCGTCCTTTCTTGTCCCTATTGTTCTCTCAAACACTCCATATGAAACATTACAAAATGATAACGATTGAGTATTGAATTGACTTCAACTAAGAAATATAGCTTTATCTAACACAATTAAATTTTTATTATAACTATTATGAATTCATATTAATCATATGATAAACTAGCACACTATTCCGTCAATATAAAATATTGATTTAAAAAGTACATCACTTATTACAATGTATATTAGTCCATTTAAGGATTATATTTACTTACATATTAATATATCTTCTTTTAAAACACTTTCTTGAACTAAATTTATTGGGTTGAGCTTTCAATTGTCTCACTTAAAGATTTAAATTAATCAAGTTTATTTTATTTTATTTTACTTGACATAAATGAATAGGAGACTTTTAGATTAAGAAAGTATGAAAAAACTATCGTTTTTGAAAGAAAATTTTTTTAAAAAAAGTTAATACATTATCTAAATAGCTTAAGTAAAATTGTAATTTCTATTTCATTCATTATTAAATTATTATTTGAAATTTTGACAGAAGATTAATGACATATGATCTTTCATTTTTTATAGTTGTAATTATCATTAATTAGAAGTTTATCGTTAGAAAATAAACTAGTTTGTGCTTTTAATTTAAATTTGTACTCATATTTAATTTTAATTAAGCTTGATTAATGTTTCGGTATAAATTTTTGGGACCGAAGGACTTACCTTGATGACGTCGTCTTTTCTGTCTGTTTCTTCTGGATCTCAACCGCACGCTCTGTATTGATTTTGACCGTCCGGTGATCTTCAAGTCTTGACCGGAGGGGGGAGGTACCTGAAAAGGCGCTCCGACGCCCAAGTTAGGCGTGTATGATAGATTCTCAGTAAGAGAGAACTCGATCCTCTATGGGAGAGGATTGATGATGTATGATAGCAAAGAATGTGCTAAGGAATTATGAGTGGAGTGTATTTGGAGTGTGAATAACTCGTACCTTGTTTGGAGTCCTCAGGCCTTTATTTATAGGCTTTGGATTGATATAAGATGAACAAAATATAAACAGAATAAAATATAATAATATAATCTTACTTGGCATATTTCTGATATGATAAAATAAAATATAATCTTGCTTGGCATATTTCTGAATAAAATATCTTCGTTTGGATTTTATTTGTGCTTGCAGTATATCTGGTTGATATATTTCTGTTTAGAATATATATGATTGATATTGCAATATATCTGGTTGATATATTTCTGTTTAGAATATATATGATTGATATTGCAATATATCTGGTTGATATATTTCTGTTTAGAATATATGATTGATATACCTGGGAATCTTTTATTCTGGTGCTGGGCTTCGAGCCCAATAACTATTGGCACTGTGATGGGCCCCTGTAAGGCCGGTCGTTTGACTTTGGGGATACACCACCGTACAATTAACTTTTAAAATATTCTTTTGTTTCTCACATTATTTCTACATTAAAGATATTCATGATTTTTTTTTGTAATTATTGTCTTATTTTTTATTGTTGTTTTTTTTCATAGATTATTGTAAATTTAAAAAAATTATTTTCACGGTAAAATTTTAATATATATATATATATATATATATATATATATATATATATATATATATATATATATATATATATATAAAGAGTTTGAAAAAATATAGAAATAGAAGGAATGGAAAGAAATAAACAAGTGGTGGAGGGGGTCCCATTGACCTAACACCTAATGGTACGTACCTTCGTGGTCCATCCAAGACCTCTCTCTCTGTTTCAAAAAAACAGCATTAGCACACAAGTTTCAGGAAATCATTCATGTCTCGTTCAGGACACATTCTCAATTATACGCTGGATATCTCAAAATGCGTTACATCCACGGGCAATCGGGCTCAGCATGGATTCGGACTAAGTCGGATTGAAAAAAAAAATATTTTTTTTTAGTTAATTTTTAATTTGACTCAATTGAATTGAATATATGATGAGTTGGATTAGCCTATGAACCTACCTAATTTTATTTTTATTAATTTATTATTTTATAAAAATTCAAAAAATAATATTTGGTTGGTTACATGTGGATTGTATTTTGACTTAATTGAATTGAATATGTGATCAGTTGAATTAGCCTATCAATCCACCTAATTTTATTTTTATTAATTTATTATTTTATAAAAATTCAAAAAATAATATCTGGCTCAGTATATGTGGATTGTATTATATTTTTTTTTTATTATTTTGAATTATCTTGAGTTTAACATGATTTTGAGAGAATGAAATTTATTTAAATTTGAATTACAAAAAATTTGTAATTTTTTATTTAAAATAAATTATAATTAAGTGAACCAATGAGCCAACCCGATTAATCCATCAATCCATGTGGATCGAACCGGTTTCGAATTTTTTTTATTCGCTAATAAATAAATCAGGTTGAATTGATTCACTAAGTAACCAACCTGTGATAGGTCGAACCGGATCAGGTCGATAACCCGTTTTGACAGCAGTAATAGATATGGGGACACTTTGAAATATTATAACTATGTTTTTAAATCTACATTCAATTCAAAAACCTATGTCTCTTACACATACTTGAGTTTCAAATTGAATTATATGTGGATTGTATTATATTTTTTTATTATTTTGAATTATCTTGAGTTTAACATGATTTTGAGAGAGTGAAATTTGTGACGCCCGGGCACTGACGAGGGCGGGGAGTGAGCGGCTCCTGGCAGGCTTCGAGTGGAAGGGGCACATGGATGAATTGAACATACACCGGAATGAGAGGGATCTGGAGACTGTATAGGTATGGGACTATACGGTTGAATGATAGCTTAAAGGAATTGATTTGGCTACTCATATCACCAAATGCATTTGCTTTTCGGTAGCCTAGCCCATAAGAACTCCATGGTTAAGCGTGCTTAGCCTGGAGTAATTCTGGGATGGGTGACCTTCCGGGATGTTTTCCCGGAAAGTGTGTGAGTGAGGACAAAGCACACTGGAAAGCGTCGTGGTGATCTGTGGGGGCAGTCAACAGTCCCTGTAAGTTGTCGGGACGTTACAAATGGTATCAGAGCCTAGCCTCTCCCAGTACGGTGTGGTTCGAGGACGAACCAAGCGGAAGCTGGTGGGCATGTGACGCCCGGGCACTGACGAGGGCGGGGAGTGAGCGGCTCCTGGCAGGCTTCGAGTGGAAGGGGCACATGGATGGATGAATTGAACATACACCGGAATGAGAGGGATCTGGAGACTGTATAGGTATGGGACTATACGGTTGAATGATAGCTTAAAGGAATTGATTTGGCTACTCATATCACCAAATGCATTTGCTTTTCGGTAGCCTAGCCCATAAGAACTCCATGGTTAAGCGTGCTTAGCCTGGAGTAATTCTGGGATGGGTGACCTTCCGGGATGTTTTCCCGGAAAGTGTGTGAGTGAGGACAAAGCACACTGGAAAGCGTCGTGGTGATCTGTGGGGGCAGTCAACAGTCCCTGTAAGTTGTCGGGACGTTACAAATGGTATCAGAGCCTAGCCTCTCCCAGTACGGTGTGGTTCGAGGACGAACCAAGCGGAAGCTGGTGGGCATGTGACGCCCGGGCACTGACGAGGGCGGGGAGTGAGCGGCTCCTGGCAGGCTTCGAGTGGAAGGGGCACATGGATGGATGAATTGAACATACACCGGAATGAGAGGGATCTGGAGACTGTATAGGTATGGGACTATACGGTTGAAGGATAGCTTAAAGGAATTGATTTGGCTACTCATATCACCAAATTCATTTGCTTTTCGGTAGCCTAGCCCATAAGAACTCCATGGTTATGCGTGCTTAGCCTGGAGTAATTCTGGGATGGGTGACCTTTCGGGAAGTTTTCCCGGAAAGTGTGTGAGGACAAAGCACACTGGAAAGCGTCGTGGTGATCTGTGGGGTCAGTCAACAGTCCGTGTAAGTTGCCGGGACGTTACAAATGGTATCAGAGCCTAGCCTCTCCCAGTACGGTGTGGTTCGAGGACGAACCAAGCGGAAGCTGGTGGGCATGTGACGCCCGGGCACTGACGAGGGCGGGGAGTGAGCGGCTCCTGGCAGGCTTCGAGTGGAAGGGGCATATGGATGAATTGAACATACACCGGAATGAGAGGGATCTGGAGACTGTATAGGTATGAGACTATACGGTTGAAGGATAGCTTAAAGAAATTGATTTGGCTACTCATATCACCAAATGCATTTGCTTTTCGGTAGTCTAGCCCATAAGAACTCCATGGTTAAGCGTGCTTAGGCTGGAGTAATTGTCCCTGTAAGTTGTCGGGACGTTACAAAATTTATTTAAATTTGAATTACAAAAAGTTTGTAATTTTTTATTTTTTAAAAAAATTATAATTAAGTGAACCAATGAGGCAACCCGATTAATCCACCAATCCATGTGGATCGAACTGGTTTCGAATTTTTTTTATTCGCTAATAAATAAATCAGGTTAAATTGATTCACTAAGTAATCAACATGTGATAGGTCGAACCAGATCAGATCAATAGCCCGTTTTGAAAGCAGTAATAGATATGGGGACACTTTGAAATATTGTAATTCTATTTTTAAATCTACATTCAATTCAAAAACCTATGTCTCTTACACATACTTGAGTTTCAAACTGAATTCTCTTCTAATTTTTCATTATATTTATTTATCATTATTAATTATTTGTGTCGGCTTTTTAATAACTTTTTTAAAAGTAAAATATTGTTTTGTAATATTTAAATAATTTAAATCTTCAATTTATTTGATTATTCAATTTTACATGGTAATATTCTCCAACACAACATATAATTTTCATGTATATTATTTTAAGGATAACATTTATGATAAAGTTGAAGGACGCAATGATAATCTATGAAGATATATTTATACATGCCATAGAGATATGCAACACATACGTATTTGATTCACAAAAACATTAATACAATCCAAGTGACTAACATAAAACACTTATAATTACCTCAAAAAATTCATCAACAACAAAAATAATAATTATTGAGTTTTTAAAAAATAAGTACACTTGAACAAAGTAAAAATTTAGAAAATTAATCTCATTACAAATGCATTTGAGATAAAAAAATCACCAACAAAAAATGAAGAAAAAAACTATTTTGATCACCATTGTCACATCCTATTAATTCCCCTCCTTGGTGGAATATAAGTGGCATGCCCCTTGAGTTTCCCCACGTGAATGGAAGAGAAAATGACAGCTGTATTTAATTCCCCGTTCTCGGTGAACGTGTGACAGCAGAAGGAATGAGAGCTAGGAATGAGAGCTTCTGGATAGTGGAAGACAAGTGACATGTTGTGAGTGAACCGAACGGTTTTTAATAGAGGACATATTTAAAGTCAGAATTTGAAAACTGGTGTCACTTCTGCATGCAAAACTCTTCGTCTTCTACCTCCAGAAACCATCATTTCTCCTCCTTCTCTCTAGAAAACCACCAACTTCTCTCTAAATTTCTGACCTCTTCTTCTCTTCCGATCATCAACTCCCTTTAAGATTAAATACTCCCGGTGTCAAGCTCTTCCAATTGCATCGATCAGAATTCTATTTGGAGCACTTTGGAATTTTTGAAGCCATAGAAGTAGTACTTAGAAGCTAGCGGGATTTAGAGGTAAAGGAAGCTTATAAATTTAATTATGATGATTTTTATATGCATGATTGTATGAGTACATGATTGTTGAATGTATGATATTGTTGTTGAGAAATGCATGTTTGATTTTTGGTATGAAATATTTAATAAGGTTATATAACTTAGTAAAATTCTGAATCTGTAATCGAAGGGTCATTAGGACCGTTCGGTTTCTCCTAAAACGATCGGTAAGGATTGTATTCCCTTGTAGGAGTCAATTGAAGACCGATCGGTCTTGTACATATTGTGTTCAAACTTAAATACCTTGATTTGAATAAATTACCCATTAAAGAGCGTTCGGTCTTATACTGAGCATTCGGCCCTTGAAGTGCTCGGTCATAGACTGAGTACTCAGTTTCATATATATTGTTTTCTTGAATAAGCGTTCGGTCATACACTGAACGTTCGGTTTTATATTGATAATGTTTGTTGAAAGTACTTGGTCATAGATCGAGTGCTCGGCTTGAGAAGGTACTCGGTCATAGTATTCAGTTTTGATTAAGGTTCGGTCTTGTTAGTGCCCGGTCATAGACTAGCACTTTAATTTCTGAAGTTATCGATCTTATATTAATATTATTCCCTTGGAAAAGTGCTCGGTCTTATACTGGCCTTTGAATTCCCCAAAGAGTGTTCGATCTCGTACTGACACTCGCTTCATTAAAGAGAACTCTGATTTCTATATGTTAAGGCATTCGGCCAAATTGTTAAGTGTTCGGTTTTACGTTCGGCCATTGTCACACTTTATCTAATTGTGATTTTGCTCATTCTTAAAAGATGTTCGAGTTACCCATTTTTAGACCGTTCAGCCTACAACACATTCTATAATAAATTCCTTCTTGCTTTACCGTTCGACCACCTGCTAGAGTTTCTTTTATATTCGGTCAATTTCTTTCATTACAGTATCTTCTATATACAAAAGAATTATTTTCTGAATAAGATTATGGGATTTTGATATTATGAAAAGAGAATGATGAATGGTATTATGATTTTAAGAGTATTCCAGGGAGGAATATCTCATATCTCATGATTTGGAATTGATTTGGTAAAGTATGACCGTGGTCAGACTCAGGTTCTGCTCTATCCTGATATTCCGTGATTACGCCTTCTCAGGTAGAGAAGGGTAACTCATGCGTGAGAATGACAGGAGGTCCTTTAGCCTCAGGATATTTCTATATCGAGGTGGTTCCACTGGACTAACCTCGGGTGGCGGTCTGTTGAGTGTATCCCAATCAGGTCCACCCGGGTGCTAAGAGCGGCGAGCTACATGGTTCATACCGTCCGGACAGAGTCAGTAGTGGTCGGTCATTATAGTATTGTTTGCTTTTTGAATGATATACTTAGAATTTGTTAGCATGTTTAAAATCCTGATGTATGTAAATTATTTGTATGTTGAAAATGATTAATTAAATTTGTATAAGCTTACCCTTATATTCCTGTCTTGTTCATGTACCGTTTGGTCTCTATCGTTCGGTTTGTTCTCTTCACTGCAATGATCATCCTTTTGGGTGTGAGCAGAGGGTGATCATGGAGTTACGTTGGAAGACGCATTGCAGGCAGAACATCCTATAGAAGCTACTCCGGAGAGCTGTGCTGGACCGTCTATTCCTTAGTTTAGGTTTTACTCTTTACTTAATGTATGTAATACCGTTCAGTTAAGTCTTCCTTTTTGGTATTACCCTTCGATTTTGATTTGTAAATTGAATCAGATTCGTACTTCTTTTACCGTTTTTAGTTTTATATGAAATTTCATATTTCCTCTCTATCTTGAGTTTGATTCTCACTGTTCTTTATTATTGTTTATGTTAACTTCCTAAATAAATTATAGTATTCCATGCCTATATTTATTGGGATGTTACAACCATCAAATCCTCCACCATATTTAAGATCATCACCAAATAATTTACGCACATAGGCTTTTTTTTTTAAAAGTTAAAGAATTTTTTTTTTATGTAATATTTTAAAAACTTATTCTTTTCAAGAAACGTAAAATGACTCATTTACGTATGTTATAAAGCTAGACGTAAATGGGACTTTTGTTATGGGTTAACATAAAAAAGTTATTCTTATTTATAAAAACATCACTTACATTTTTAATATCTGTTTTTTAATAATAAGACATAAGTCATGTTAGATAAAAAAAAGGGTTAAATATGTGTTTCGTCCCTTAAGTATTACACAATTTTGAATTTAGTCCCTACTCGAAACTTTGATAGCTTTCAGTCCTCTTAGTTTTGAAATTCTTATATTTAGTCCTTAAAATTAAACGTCGTTAGATTTTGACTAACGGCGAGTCAAATGTGACGCCAGCTTTCTTTCTCTCAGTAACTCTCGTAACTGCGTGCAAGTTGCTTTTTTTTCTTCTTTTTATCCTCCCAGTCACTCCATGGCTTCTTCTCGTGAAGGAAGACCAACCCTCGTGCCACCCCTTTCGCATTGTGGAAGGCCATAAACTGTCTGGCAAACGGCTACCCGTGACCCTTCTGGACAATAATTTCCGATCAACAGATGCATCATTGGTTGGTGTAGAAGGTCTTCGTGCAGTTGGGGAGGGAGGAGTTGGGCTCTCCGCGACTTTGCTCTTCCTTGATGCTTGCCCTGATTCACAATCATTCATTCACCCTAACTAACTTTCCCTATTGGACCACATTGATCGAAAACTTCATCAAGCTAACAAGATTCGTACCAAGTTATATACAAAGGAGATCCTTTGTGGTGTTGCAAATCTGCCACAAATGCATAGTTTAAAAGTCAGACACAAAAGGAAAGCAATTCAACCGTTAAAAGAGGAAAAAGGGAGGAGAAATAAAAAAAGATAAATGCAGAAAGCGCACATCTTTACAGAGACTTAGATCTGTTCGGAGAACTAATTTGCCAATCATGCCCAAGAAACGGAAGTGGGTTTGCTTTTCTCATCAGATAAACCCCAAACCCAACCAGATCGGGACATGGTAAGTAAAACCCAGAGAAGGAAAACAACATTTGGGGTAATGGGTGAGAGAAACTTGCTGAAACTGTCTCGATGTGCATTTAACGCTTATTATTATCATTAGAGGTTAGTTATCATTTAACTGCACTAAAAAGAAGATTCAGAGTGCCTTGTTTCGGAAGGTTCCCGTTTTGTGCTGCCATGATGTCCACTGCGGTGTTGCTCTCGCAGTCACTGTCGGAGCTAGTTGCCTCTAAGGTTTCTTCTTCTTTGATTGTCAAGCAGGAACAAGGAAGTGAAGGAGTTACTGTTTTTGCATCTACATCTTGTCGTGAAACAGTTTCGTATTTCTTTTCTGAGTTGTTACCCAAAACAAGGAAAATAAACGTCTTGTCCTCGAGAGCCAACCATTTCAGAATAAACATTGTTTGTTGAATAGTGGAGGAGCAGATCGGAGGTCACGAAGAATGTATCGCCGGGCGGAAGAGCGGAGGGAGTCGTTGGGGGTGGAGATGAAGGAGGTGAAGGTGGAAGTTGCGATGGAGTGACGGGAGGATAAAAAGAAAAGAAAAAAAAGAGCAACGTTGCAGCAGTTACGAGAGTTATTGAGAGAAAGCTGACATCACATTTGGCTCGCCCTTAGTCAAAATCTAACAACGTTAAATTTTAAGGACTAAATATAAGAGTTTCAAAACTAAGAGGACTAAAAGCCATCAAAGTTTCGAGTAGGGACTAAATCCAAAATTGTGTGATACTTAAGGGACGAAACACATATTTAACCAAAAAAAATCTATTCTTCATAGTAATTTTAATTTTGTCTTATTATTTTTATGATATAAATTTTTTGATTATAATTAATTATCGATAAAATAAGTTAATACTTTATCTTATAAATAAATAAGTTGAGTTAATATATTTTTAATATAATGCGCAAGATAGAGAGAATAAAATACTTACAAGAATCAACCTACCTAACTAATATATGGTATTGTAGTAGATAAGACTGAACTAAAATATTTATAACACATATCAAAATAATTATGATCAAATTAACTTTAATTTTAAGTTTCATAATGATATTTAGAGTCTTTCTTTATTATGTAATGTTATGTTAGAAAATGATAATTTACTATATATTCAAACAAAATACCCTCATTTAACAACTAATAATTACTCATTTGACAATTAATTTTAATTATTATTTTACATAATTATAAAGGTTCTTAAATATAACTAATAATTTTACTATTTACAATTTATAAATTTATTTTTTATTTATTATTAAATAATCATTTATAAAACCGTGTAACTATTCAAATTAAACAAATAGTTTAATTCTCAATTAAATAATGGATAAAAACACATTTGATCTTTTTTTTAACCTTAGTAAAATTTTGAAAGAAATTTTCAATTTATGTATTTATTAGTTTGAAAAGTTTATTTAGCTTTGGGTATGTTCAATTTTTAAAACATCAAAATTATGGTTTAAGTTCTTCCAAATCCAAAATCTAATATAGAAATTTATACTTCGATTTATAATAAAAAAAACTATTTTTTTAACCTTTTCTAAGTTTTTTTCCAGATGAACAAAAGTAAAAATATAAAAAAAAATGGTACTAAAAAAATTTCATGCACTCATGTGTAACAAACTAAACATTTTTTTTGTGTGTATGAAAATATGACTACAGTTTTGTGTTCCTGTACCTATCTATCCTCCTAGACCCTCATTACTATATGATTGCGGCAGAACCACCAAAATTCAATCTCTTTGTAAATTGCACCAGTTAGTTCGGTTTGATAGGTGAACCGATGAATTAACCGACCTACCAAAATATCAAAAAATTACCTTAAAAAGATACTAAAAGTTCCATACAAATGGATTCAATTATCTGTGAATTTATTATAGTAGTAAATATTGACAAATATTGAAATTTTAATTTGAGCAAGATGACATATTTTATTTTAATATTATTTAAATATTAAAAGTATATGTTTTTTAATTTTAAAATCATATGATAATTACATTTTTAAATATTCTAATAATACTATTAATATCTATTTGACTCTTATCTTATCACTGTTATATTTGAATTAGTATCTTAATCAATTCAATAATTGATTTCGATTTTTAAACATTATATTCTTCTTGTATATATATATACTTTTTTTCCACACGGATGGAACTAATATAAATAAACGGCAAGATTAATTAATTAAGAAGAAAACATACGCAAACACTCTTTAAAATATAAATAATTTTTATTTATTAAATAAAAAGTAAAATAATATATTATAAGACCAAGTATATTTTTATTATTATTGTTTAGATTATCAAATAAATAGCTCATTTATAACATTATGTATCTTTATTTAACACCTATTTTTAATGAGTATTTATTACATCAGTTTTAGTCATGAATAAGAGTCACAATTTTCTATAATAAATTTACACCAGTACAAAAACGCTGTTTAACGTCACATGTTAAACGTCGGTTAAGGGTAAGCACGACGTATATTAATGATTGGTGATATTTTTGTAAATAAGTTGGCAATATAAGTATCAGTTAGTTGGATCCCTGATGTCTATAATATTTTAGACGTCGGGGTTTCCAATCTGACGTATATATTTCTAACAGTTAGGTGAAAAGTCATTTCTTTCAACCTTATAGACGTCAGTTCGGCGGGGGCCCCGACGTCTATATGACAGAAATTAATGCTACTCACCTACCTGTCAAACATATAAACGTTGGGCTCCTGCTAACTGACGCCTATATGTCTACTAGGTAGGTGAATAATCATTATTTTCAGCGTTATAGAGGTCGGATCCCACCACATTGACGTCTATATACAATTCTAGACGTTAGTTGCCTCAGTAACCGACATCTATAATCTTACCAGGTATGTGAAAAGTAATAAAAGGTTTAAAGAATAATTCTGATATATTATTTCAAGGAATAACGTACCATATATATACATACAAGGATCCTATAATCCTTCATCTATTAAAGGAAAGACATGTGCACAAATCTGCACAAATTATAATAATATCTAAAATATAACTAACATAATATTTGATTGCCTAATATTCTTTAATAGAATATTTGGCATATCTTAACACCCCCACTCAAGTTGGTGCATAGATATCACACATTCCCAACTTGAATAGAGACTCATTAAACAATCTTCTTGACACTCCTTTGGTGAGAACATCAGTCAACTGTAACTCTGATCTTACAAAAGGAAAGGAAATTATTCCAGCTTCAATCTTCTCTTTGATGAAATGTCTATCAATTTCCACATGCTTTGTTCTATCATGTTGAACAAGATTATGAGCAATTGCAATAGCCGAAGTATTGTCACAGTACAAACTCATAGCTTCATTTGGTTTAAATCCCAAATCTGATAGCACATTTTTAATCCACAAAAGTTCACATACACCTAGTGCCATGCCTCTTAATTCTACTTCAGCACTAGATATTGCTACTACAGGTTGTTTTTTACTCCTCCAAGTTACAAGATTCCCTCCTACAAAAGTAAAGTATCCAGAGGTAGATCTTCTATCATCTTTTGAAGCTGCCCAATCTGCATCACTGTACCCTTCTACCTTTAAGTTTTCATTATTTGAGAACAAAATTCCTTTTCCAGGAGCAGACTTCAAATATCTCAAAATTCTTTCAACAGCATCCATATGAAGCTTTCGTGGGTCATGCATAAATTGACTAACAACATTCACTGCATAGGTGATATCTGGACGTGTATGGCACAAATAACTTAATTTGCCTACCAGCCTTTGGTATCTTCCTCTGTTTATGCTTGCTGAATTTGAGCATTGAAAGAGTTTATGATTTTGTTCAATTGGTGTATCAGCTGGTTTACTCCCAAGCAGCCGAATTTCTGATAGTAAATCAATAGTATATTTTCTTTGGCATAAAAAAATACCATGTTTTGATCTAGCTACTTCAATACCCAAAAAATATTTGAGGTTTCCAAGTTGTTTCATCTCAAATTCAGATGCAAGGTATTGTTGTAAACTAGAAATCTCATCTTGGTCATTTCCTGTAACAATCATGTCATCTACATATATAATCAAAGCTGTAATCTTTCCTTCTCCTCTCTTAAAAAATAAGGTGTGATCAAAGTTACTTGCTCTATAGCCAAAAGCCTTCATAGACTTGGTAAACCTTCCAAACCATGCTCTTGGGGATTATTTTAATCCATATAGAGCCTTCTTTAATTTGCAAACCTTCATTCCATTTGAATCTGTCATGCCTGGTGGAGAATCCATATAAATTTCTTCTGAAATTTCTCCATGTAGGAAAGCATTTTTCACATCAAATTGTAGAAGAGGCCAATCTTGGTTTGCAGCTAGCGACAAAAGTACTCTCATAGTATTGAGCTTGGCTACCGGTGCGAACGTCTCTTGGTAATCTACACCATAAGATTGAGTGTAACCTTTAGCCACAAGTCATGCTTTATACCTCTCAATAGTTCCATCAGCTTTATGCTTAATTGTAAAGACCCATTTGCAGCTCACATTTTTCTTTCCTCTTGGTAAGGACACAAGATCCCAAGTGTTGTTTTTTTCTAAAGCCGCCATCTCCTCAACCATTGCTTCGGTCCATCTAGAATCTGCCAAAGCTTTCTGTATATTACTAGGAATAGAATTGAAGATAATTGAGATACAAATGATGCATATGATTGAGATAACCTGTGAGATGACACATATTTACTAATCGGATATTTAACTTTGGCTTGAAGGTCTGGTTCATATTTAGCTGGAGGTTGACCACAGTTAGAACGAGGTGGAAGATTATATTGAACAGTAGTAGACTCAGTGTTTGATATGCTAGTGCTTTCAGGCATACAAGAATCAAATTCATCTAAATTAGTATTATCAGAGATAAGATCATAAGGTACCTCTGAAGAGTCAAGCTGAACCTGTGGAGAAGATTGAGCCAATTGGTTATGATCAGAAGACACTGTATTATCCAGAAAAGAAGTGTCCATATTTAGGATTGGCTCACTTGCTGCAGAATGATCCTCACACGATAACATATCTTCATAATCAAACATACTAACATCATGATTATACACTTCACTTTCATTGCCTCCCTGAAGTGGAGAATCAACATAAAAAAAATTCATGCTCATTAAATGTCACATCCATAGAAATATAAAATTTCTTTGATGGTGGATGGTAAGCACGATAACCTTTTTGAGTTGTTCCATACCCAACAAAAACACATTTGATCGCTCGTTCTTCGAGCTTTGTACGTTGATGTGGGTGTAAGTGAACATATATAACACATCCAAAAATATGAGGTGGTAAATAAACTATGGGAGGAAGGATACAATGATCAGACAACACATCATAAGGCCTTTGAAAGTTAAGCACACTAGAAGGGGTTGGATTAATTAAATAAACGGCAGAGTTCACGACCTCACCCCATAAATGAGATGGGACATTACCATCTATCAAAAGTGATCTTGTCACCTCTAATATAGTCTATTTTCCCTCTCAGCCACTCCATTTTGTTGTGGTGAATAAGGACATGTAGTTTGATGCAAGATGCCTTTAAAGTTCATGAACTCTATTAATTCAGTCTTAAAATATTCCCCTCCATTTTCTGATCGAATAACCTTAATAGATGTGTTAAATTGTGTAGCAATCAAATGATAGAATGAACGAACCACATCACACACATCACTTTTATGTTTAAGCAAATATACCCAGGTTACCCGAATACAATCATCAACAAAACTAATAAACCATTTTTTTCCATTATGTGTAGATTGCGGGGCAGGGCCCCAAACATTTGTATGAATTAATGAAAAAGGAAAATCAGTTTTGTTATTCCTTAAAGGAAACACAACACAATGATTTTTTGCCAAAACACAAGTTTCACAAAAAAAAAATCAGAAATATTGCATTTACGAAATAGTGATGAAAATAATTTTTTTAAATAACCAAAGGAGGGATGTCCCAACCTTTTATGCCACAACCAAATTTCTTTTTTGTTTTTATCTTTATGTGATCATTCCCAAGACAAGCCAATCCTTTTTTATGGTTTTGTCGTGAGACATTTTCCAGATAATACAGTCCTTCACTCTCTCTACCACTGGCAATCTTCTCCTTGGAATGGATGTTCTGAAAAAGACAATGGGTTGGGTAAAACAAGACAACACAAGAATGTGATTTGGTTAACTTGCTGACGGAGATAAGATTACATTTTAATGTAGGAATAAATAAAACATCAGGAATCGATAAGGAGGGTGAGAGGGATATAATACCTATACCTTCAATAGGAGATGAGACCCCATTGACATTAATAATAACACTTTTAGAACAATTAGAGGAAAAACTAGTAAATATATGAGGATCACAAGTGATATGATCAGTAGCACCTGAATCAATTATCCAATCACTACCCTTAGTAACAACAGAAAGATTAAGAGCAGAGTTAGATAGACCTGACTTGGTCACAAATCCGGCAGCAGTAAAAATATAACTCTTGGAAGCAACGGAAGTTCCAAAATCATGTTTCTCCGATTGGTTGTCATCGGAAGAAGCCATCAGAAATATTTAATGAAAAAAAGCACTGATTCCTAAATTGTAGAGGATATCAGTGTTTGGCTCTTGATACCATAATAAAAGGTTTAAAGAATAATTCTGATATATTATTTCAAGGAATAGAGTACCATATATATACATACAAGGATCTTATAATCCTTCATCTATTAAAGGAAAAACATGTGCACAAATCTGCACAAATTATAATAATATCTAAAATATAACTAACATAATATTTGATTGCCTAATATCCTTTAATAGAATATTTGGCATATCTTAACAAAAAGTCATTCGTTTCCGCCAACGAGACGTCTCATCCTGCTAAGTTGACGTCTATATATAACACACATATTAATTTTTAAATCGAATGGACGTCTTATTAGTCAGGCGACCGACGTATATGCCGTTATAGATGTCGAGTTTGTGTCCAACTGACGTCAAATTTATTGTTAAATAATCCTTCGAACCAACGGTTTGCAAACCAACAGTTTCATCGTCTTTGCCTTTTCTCTCTGTTGCATTGCATTTGCAGGTAAGTTTGCTCACCTTTAACCATTTAAAGTTGCTTTTACTCCGATTAAAGTAATCTTTGATGTATTATCTCTCATTTGAACCGCTTAAAATGAGTTTTCATTGTGTTTTGGAGCGGTTTTTTGTTGTGTCTTTGTGTAGCGTAGTGCACCTTCTCCCTTTGTTAGTTTCCTTGTAAGGAAAACTTGTGTGTTTTAGATTTCTTATGGGATTTCAACCCAAAGACGAACCTGGGTCGTTGCCTATGTCCATTCCGACCGCCAACGAAAAAAAAATACGTTGAGAATACACCGTATTCTCACTATATTCTTTTTCATTGGCGGTCGGAATGGACCTAGGCAACGACCCAGGTTCGTCTTTGGGTTGAAATGTCATAAGAAATAAAAAAGACGCAATTTTTTCTTACAAAGAAACTAGCAGAGGAAGGAGGTGCTACTACGCTATCCCAAGACACGACAAAAACTGAACCAAAACACAACGATCACTTCATAGACGTTGGTTAATGTACTAACCGACGTCTATAATGTCCATAAACATCGGTTAATGCAATGTTTGACGACTTTATAGACGTCGCAAGTGTTACGGACCGACGTCTAAGGTGACCTTAGATGTCGGTTAGTGCAATGTCTGATGCCTTTATAGACATCATTCTTTGAACTGAACCGACATCTATATCAACGTCCCACCTACAAAAAACCGACGTCCCATTAACGTCACCCGTAAAAATGTTCTGGAGGTAACGTTAAAAAGATGACTGACGTTTAAAACCCTTTCTACACTAATGTTATATTATTCAATTTTTATATTAAATAATATTACCTCAAAATCCATTTTACTTTACAATTATAAATGTTTTTAACTTACCCATCTTCTAGATATACTCGCATACATTTAACAAAATAAAATAAAATTTAAATAAATTGGATTGGTGCATATAACTCGAATATATATTAAATTGATTAAATAATAAATATTTAGTAGGCAAATATATATTTTAGATATTTCAACTAAGTTTAAAAATTTATAAATTCATATTGATTATATGTTATTTTATTTTATTTTGAGTTGATAAATTCTATAATTTTTATATTGAAGAATTTTCTATTTTACTAGTCTTCGTCAATAACTAAATAATCAAATTTGGTACAAACTCAATTATCCAATAATTATAAGAACATTTAATATTTATTAGAGGTTTAAGTAAAACTATTTTTACACCACAAGTCTTATAGTACTCACAAAAAGTAAAATTGTTACACAATTTTAAGATGGACCTATCAGTCCTCAAAATAAAGATGAAGTCTCTTGTTCATAAAAAATGAGGAGAATTTTCGTAACAAAATAAGCCTCTCTTGTTCATAGAGGAAAATCTTCATAAAGATGAAGTCCTTGTTCATAAAATGAGGAGAATCTTCATAATAAAATAAGTAGTTAACATGCAAGAAAAGTTCAATAAAAATATAGAATTCTTGTAAAAACAAAATTAGATGAATAAAGTTGAATTACAAGCTCTTCACGAGAACCTTGTCATACTAAACCAAAATCACACCACACATTGATTCGAGTATAACCTGTAAGTTTGAATTCCAAAAGTAAGTGGTTGAGTCTTAATTAACTTTATTATCAAAACAATTATTGTAATTACAATAGTTCCTTATTATAAGTTTTGGGTGTGGGGTCTGGAATCACAATTAAAACACTTTACGACACACTCTTTTCCAAGCCTCCTAACGTCGTTCTCATAGTCTTAGTTGTATAGTTATCTTAAGTTCTTAATACTCATTCTCTAAGTCGTGTGAGGTACTTGCTGAAAGTACTCTGACGCTCAAGTCAATAATATGACCGTTCAGTTAGCACAGTAAAATCTTAAATTCACAATGCAATCACCTACTTCCTTACCTCTTACTTGTATTTATAAGTTTCGAGATTAAGTTATAATTAGTATAGACTTAATCATAGTTCAATATATGATAAATACGTTTTACTTATAAACTTGATTATTTGTGATACTTAAGATATTTGAATGTTTATAACCATTCGACCATTCCAAGAGTTTGATTGAACGATTGACTAATTCAAACTCTAATATACTTATGTCATAAACCATTGGTATCATACAATACAATAAATAAAATTGTAAAAATAAAAAGTATCTAAAACTCATTATCTAATATCCATAAAAGAAATAAAAATTCTTTATTTATCTTATATCAACATTATTATTTTACATTAATCACAATTTTATTTTTTTAACATAATAAATAAATGAAATTATACTATAAAAAAATAGTAATATCACTCAACTAATAAAAGATATTAAATAAAAAATTCAATTGAAAAAAATAAAAGTTTTGAAATATATTTTATATTTAAAAAGTTATATTAATGAAAGTCACATTAATCACTTGTAATTGACATAACTTATAAAAACGAAATTCAATGCATTTGTCTCTCTATACACGTATTAGTTTAGAACCACACATAATATGGGATATTATACTGAAAATTGGAGTAATCTGAATTGAAGTAAAAGGAGCATTATGAGAGAGAAAGTTGTCTTTGATCCTTGTAATGTTGTGTTATGATTGTTATCTTTTGAAAAGAAACATGGATAGTTTGGAACAACAGAACATACTTAAATTTTGTTTTACAGAACCACTTTAGTACGGCTCTGATATGCAACTGCTACCAAAAGAATTTTACAGAACACGTGAATTTGGAGCCAAACTGTGTGATTGGCTAGAACATCTCCAGAAAATACAATTTTTTTTTATCTAAAATTGAAAATGTATTTTAAACATATTCAATTTTTTTATTCCACATCAAATCAAACATACATGTACGAGAAGAAAATGTTGGAACAGTACGCTACAAATTTTCATTCCAAGAAAGCGAATTCGGATTTGGTAATATTTATCATTTTTCTTAATTTAAAATTGATGTCTCTGTCATTGTTTTCTAACTGGTTAAACATGTTTTTATTCTTTAATTTTTTAGTAAAAATTAGAATTAGTTTCTCTTTAAAAGTTTAGTCTAATTTAGTCCTTCAACTTTAGAAATGTATGAATTTAATCTTTTTAAATAAATTTGTTAGATGTTATTTGATGTTTCAAGCGCGTTTCATGATAGCATTTGGGTGGTTTACACTATTTGACACAACTTTACTTCAATGTTAACTGAGAAGCGCGTTTGAAACATCAAATAAAATTAACAAAATTTAGATAAAAGGACTAAATTCATATATTTTTAAAGTTGAGGGACTAAATTAGGTCAAAGTTTTGAAGATGAACCAATTCTAATTTTCACTAAAAATTAAAAGACCAAAAACATATTTAACCCTTTTTCAATATATAAAATTTATGTCTTACTTCTATTTTTATTGAATAAGAAATGTATTTTTCATCCGTGGACTCACTCTTTCATATTACTCTAAATATTAATTAAAGAGTTTTTTACAGAAAAATAAAAATTACAACAAACAAAATATACCATTAAGTAATAATTATACATTCTTAAAATTTTATGACAATTGTAATATTTATTATTTTTTGAAATGTTAAAAGGAAAAATAATTCAAAGATTTTAGTGAATTTTATGGGTCTACATTATTTGTTTTATGGCCTGGTAGAAGATGATGCATAAATGGAATTATGCAAAGAGTAAATGTAGAGGGAAAGAGAGCTAGAGAAAGTGAGGACTTTTTCTCATTAAAGAATAAAGAAATACAATGAATATATTTAAACTGAAAAGAATGTAACTGAAACTAATTGTCAAAGACAATTATTATAGTTACGTAATTCAGATTGGTATTTAACACACCCTGCTAAATCTGAATTCTCCAATAACTTGACATTAAGCAAAACTCTCAATTTCTCAAATCTGATCTGCTTAAGGCTTTAGTGAAAGCATTCAAATATTAACTTTAGCCATACATACTGACAGGCCATCTCAGCAGCTGCAATGTATTCAACTTCACAAGATGTAGAACAACCACATTTTGTTTCTTAAAGCACCACGAAATTGTTGCTCCCATATATTTAAATAGATACCTAAATGTGCTTTTTCTGTCCACCTTATCGCCACACCGATCAGCATCACACCAAGCCTCCAATGCTCCTCTCGAGTTGTCAGAATTCTTGGGAAAGAAGAGACCAAAGTTTGCAGTTCCTTTCAGATAACGTAGAATATGTTTGGTAGCAGCTAAGTGTAACTACCTGGGATCACTCATGAACTTGTTGACCACCCCAACTCCATAGTTGATATTAGGTCTGCTATTACAAATGTATCTGAGGGACCCTACGATTTGTTTATATAGGGTGGCATCCACCTTCTTCTCATCCAAATGATAAGTCAACTTCAAACTTTCCATGGTTGGTATTGAAGCACTATTGCACTCTTCCATATTGAACCTTTTCAGAACTTCATTTATATATCTCCTTTGGCGAAGATATATTCCATCAGGTGTCTGCAAAAACTCCAGCCCCAGAAAATAACTTAGGCTCCCGAGATCAGTCATCTCATACTCTTCTTTCATCCTCTTCTTGAATTTTTCAATTTCATCCACTAAACCTCCTGTTATGAGTAAATAATCTTCATACAAACAAATCAATAACATACCTTGCTGTCCACTCGCTTTCAAATAGATTCCAAATTCTACAGTGCACTTTTGAAATCCAAGTTTGATAAGCAAGGCATTGATATGTTTGTTCCAGACCTGAGGTGCCTGTCTGAGGCCGTATAAAGCCTTGTTCAATCTGTATACCTTCTGCTCCTCCCCTTTCTTCTTAAATCATGTAGGTTGTCTCACATAAACCTCTTCCTCCAATGGACCAAAACACAAATTTGACGTCCATTTGACAGATTTTCCAACCTTTAAAGTTGGCCACAACAATCACCAATCTCACGGTTTTAAGTCTTGCTACTGGCGCATACACTTCGGTGAAATCAATTCCGAGTTTTTGTAGAAAACCCTTCGCAACTAACTTGTCTTTAAGCTTTGCCAATTCTCCATTTGGTTTGTATTTTGTCTTAAACACCCATTTGACTTCAATAGGTTGTTTATCCTGAGGCAAATCCACCATTTCCCAGGTTCTGTTTTTCTCGACTGCCTTCAGTTCCTCCAACATAGCTTCTTTCCACTATTTCATGTCAATCGCCTGCTCCCAAGTCAAGGCTTCTGCATCGGCTAAGAGCGCATAATGAACTAGATCACCAGAATCAGCTATATCACTATCAACGAATACTTCATGGTCTACAAGTTTGGTAGATGGGAGTCTTGTTCTTTGAGATCTTCTATTGCTGACTCCATTATCTGTTGTAACCTGTTGTAGAGTTCTTATCTTTTAACCAGCTTGGCATGAAATCTGGCTTTGCCTCATCCTCTTTCCAGTCAAAGATTGCTGCCTCATCCACCATCACATCTCGGCTAATGACAATCTACTTCTTTACTGCATCATATAATCTGTAGGCACGTGTTGGGTGATAGCCAACTAGGATAAGAGTCTCACTCTTGTCATCCAGCTTCCTTCTTCTTTCATTAGACACATGTTTGTAGCATATTGATCAGAAAATCCTCAAATGATGTGCAGTCGGTTTCACTCCAGACCATGCTTCTTCAGGGGTGCAATTTGACAAAGCCTTGGTTGGGCTTTTGTTCAACAGGTACGCTGCAGTGGGAACAACCTCTCCCCATAGACAATGTGGCAACCTCTTCTCTTTGATCATACACCTTGTCATCTCAAGCAACATTCTGTTTCTGCTTTTTGCCAAGCCATTTAGTCCTAAGAAACTTCTCACTTTAGTTACAGTTTAAAGTCTTTCCCACTCGAGCATTGCCTTCACCTTAGAGGGATCCACATAAATTCTCCCTATTGAAATTAAATGACCTAAATACTACACCTTTGTTAATTAGAATTCGTGTTTTGATAACTTTGCATACAATTTTTCTCCCTAAGAATCTCCAATACTATTATTAGATGCCCTTCATGTTCTTCACATAATTTTTTATGGGTTGTCGCAACCCATACAAATTTAATGTGCAATTAAGAATGCAGTATAGATTAGGAAGTGACTCCTAGGTCGTCTCTCAAGGACCAATTTTGCGGTTCGAGAATTAGGTCAAACACGAAGTGGGGGGAGGGGTTGTGAAAAGTTTTTGAATGGAATTGAACTAAATTAAAACGCGGATGCAAACACAAAAGCAAACACATATGTAAAAACGGTTTCAAAGACAGAATGAAAACGGTTGGTCATTAACTCAATTACTATGCTTCCTATCCCAGATCAACGACAAGTACACACTACTCTAATCCAAATCTGACACGAATCACCCAACTAAGCGAAGGCTAATTCGGTCTTCAAAATTATAGACTAAGCGAATGCAATGCACAATTTTAATCAGTCATCCACCATACAGTCTAATTAACTAAGCGAAGAATTGACACCAATTAGGCAACTAAACGTATACCTAATCGCAGACAGACAACAAATTAAATATTGAGCAGAATCAAAGTAGCAGTTTGGCAATTATAGTTCAAAAGTCTCAGGGAAGCAAAGCAACTTTATTAACAACCAACCAACTAACCTAGGTTAACATAGCAATTAAATTAACACAATAAAAAATACTAAACAACATTAAAGTAAATGAAAATACTAAATCCAACATTACACAAACAATTATCTAAACACAACGAAAGTTATTAAAATGCAACACTTAATTAAAAAGATGAAAAAACAATTACACATATAATGTAAAATATTCTAAGGCAAAAGGAATTAGAAAGCATCAAACTTTTTACCATTAGCCGTGACATATAAACTTCCATGAGTTTCATTTAAAGAAAATAAATAAAAATGGGAAATGTTTCCCTCTTCTAGCAACGTGACCAAGGGCATAATCAAATGCCTTCATTCAATGAGAAGTCCCAAGAGAAAAAGAACGCTGCAGCATTGCACTTCTCTCTGCTTTCGCATACAAAATAAATGCACCGTGGAGCCCTCCTTCAAACCAATCCAATTCTCTAAAAGCTAACTAAAAAAAATCAGTTGAAATTGTAAGCTGTGCACACCATTCAGGGATTCGTGCCTCATCTTTCTCTAAAAGCCAAAAGCAATTTAATAAAATTCTCTCCTCTAATCATCAACAAACCGTTACAGTACTCCAACCACCAACTCTCATCCAATCTACTTCTTCATTCTGAATGGAAATTTTTTGTGCAGCTAGGCTTCCAAATCAGCCCCACCAAATGAAACAAAATAGGATAAAAGAAATGTGTTTTCCCATCCCATCATCACGTAGAAGCTTCTACATCCACCTAATCTACTTTTCATTTAATCAAAGCTAAATAAATGTTAACACCCTTGCAGCAGAGACGAATGGGCAAAATAAAAGGAATTTAGAAAAAGTGCTTCTTCACTCATCATGAAAAGCAACATGAAAATGACAATGTGCAACTCTATTTCCATAATAAAAATCATCGCTTGCAAGTGAAAAGAAAAGAACAAGAATTGAAATTTTTCTCCAGCTGGACGCTACATCATGAATGAAAGTTGTGTGTTTCTTCTAAAAAGAAATTAACATCTTTGCTATGCAGTGGCGACATCACCTTCAACCCGTGGCCGTGCTCCCAGAAAACTCCATGAAAAAAAATGTTTTCCCCAACCTCCCAAGTATGTGACGGTTGCTAAAAAAATTAAAGTGTGTTGGTTGTCCTTGGAATCTACCTAGGGTTATGTGTCCTCTTTTTAATTGCTCCTATGCCTTGCTGGACTGTGAAGGTTGCACCAGTTTTCTCGAAGTGTTGCTGTCCGTGTGCCAAGCTGCAACCTGTGCATGACTTTGTTGTGTGCGTTTCAAATTGGGCCGTGCAGCTGTCCTTTCTTTAGCTCATTCCAATTGAAGACAGCGTGAAGGTGTGGGCAGCAATCTGCTGGACACAAGCTACTGCTGCACCGCTTGCTTTTTTTATTTGATTCAGCAAAAACCTTTTAATACATTCAGTGCATGCCTTATGCTAAACGCTGCTGGACATTCATTGTGTTGCTGCCCAAGCTGTTTCCATATGAAGGCCGTGTGACAACACACTTTTAAATAAAATCAGCTATTCATTCTCCAAAAGCCCAATGAAGTCAGCAGCTTTGGATGCTTCTTGCTGGACCAAATGCTTCTCAAAGTTGGACGCTTGTTGCTGCAGCTCTCGTGCTTGCTTGCTTCCTTCATTGCTGCAAGAAGAATTCACGTGCAGCTCTTTTTCAAATGCTGGACCGAAATGTTGGAGTGCTGGATGTGTAAAGTTGCTGGATGGGCGGTGCATGTTTCTTTCTAATGAAAATAGCGTCACCTCCTTGCTTGCAGCTGCTGGTCCAAGACACCTTTTGCATGTTAGACTTGAACCTGATATTTGCTGGATGCACCTCCTTCGCGTGAACCAGGCCATGGCCTTCCAAATCCAAGCTGCTAGAAGTAACTCTAATGCCACACCACGTGTTGCTGTCTTTCCAATAATGCAGGATGTGGCAGCTTGTGTGCTCTCCAAATGATGGTGCTACAATTTTGTTTTGTGGGCCGTGACACATACTACTGGACGTCACCCCTTTAAAAAAAACATTAACCCATTTATTATTCCAGACAGTGGCACCAAAATGAATCATGCTTTCAGCTCCGAGAATACAACCAGGGTCATGGCATATTCCAAGCCCATCATCAAGTTCTTTTTCTTCTAAATGCACATAAAAAATAAACCTCCACCTTTGGGCCCAATTGCCATTTCTTTTCAGCCCAAAATAATTCAACCCATGCTCCATATTTATGCTGTAATAAAATCAGTGTGCACAACAAATAAATTGCAAATGGGTGGTGACTGCACCGCATTTAACCTCCAAATGTTCCAAATTATCCTTCCAAAATTTTCCCTACAATTAATAATGCAAATAATTAGCTCAGATAATTCAAATTAGTTAAAATAAGAATTTCTGGTCAAATTAAGCATATTTAGTAAAAATGGGAAAATATCGGACATTTAAGCATAATTCCCTGATTAAATTCGGTACAATAAGCTAATTGCAGTTAATAAAATATTGACTCATCAAATGTCATCAATAAATACTACCATAAACTTATCCATGTAGGGACAAAAAATCCTATTCATATAATCCATGAATGTCGTTGGAGCATTGGTCACCAAGAATGTCATCACTACATATTCATAATGTCCATATCTATTTTTGAAAACACTCTTTCAATAATATCTGATAATATCCTTTATTGTGAGCTAGTTTAGTAGTCCACGCGCATAATTTAAAACTTCTATGCTTTTTCTTGACCAAAAGTACAGGTGTCCCCGATGTCGAATGATTTTTTTTTTCAATAGCTAATCAATCTATCCTTTTAACTCTACCAATTTTGTTGGAACCACTTTGTATGGAGCTATCAACACTATAGTCTAACTCTTAGCATTGGATCAATAGAGAACTCCACTTCTCTCGAAGGTAGAAAACTGAGTACTTCTTCAAGAAACACATCCATGTACTCATTCACCTCATGTACACTATTTATCTATTTGTGGTCAACAACTTTCATCTATTTTAGAATCATGAAACACTGCAATCCTTCATATTTACTCCATATTTGTTGTTTAGACACCATATTAAAAAATTCTAGTTGCAATCAAGGAGTATATGATTAACGGATAATCAATCCATCCCAAAATGACACCTAACTCATGCAAGGGAAAACATATCAAGTTCACCTTACATCTACAACCCTTTACCATCACCGGACATCAAACATAGACCAAAGAGGTAGACAGTTGACTAGAGGTTGAAGTTGACAACAGAAGTTTGAATTACAACTCTCTAACTAACAAACCCAGTTCTTATACATATAAGGTTGACATAAATGAGTGTGTCACTTCAAAATCAAACCACACTCTCACATTTCTACCAACTACTTCACATTTCCATATAATAAGGTTACTTGCTTAGCGATTATACTCCAAAAAAGCAAAAACTCTTCATGTAGCCTATGGTTTTTTACCTCCTCTCCTTGAAGATTGTGATTGGTTTGACTGAGGTAGTTGCTGTTGTGGCACTTGTTTAACATGAGCACTATGAGCTTCCCTTTAAGAGAAATGTGTAACCAAATGTCCTGGTTGGTTACAATTATAAGATTTTCCTTAATTCATCAACCTTGGACATTTTTTCTTCAAGTATGATCCATTGTAGTAAAAACATCTTATACTTCCTTATGGGTGAATGTTGATGCTTGAGATGAGACTTTAGACCCTTGAGGTTGAGGTCTAGTATAGGTAGAGATGGCAAAAAAATCCATGCTCGCGGATATCCATGGATAAAATCCGCAACAGATAGTTAGTACCTGCGGGTATTTATTATCCGTGGGTTGCGAGTATTTTAATACTCGCTATAAACGGGGTCGGGTTCTGGTATTACATTATCCGTACCCACGAGTACCCGTTACCCGCTAAAAAATTGAAATTACAATTTTAACCTTAGGGCTAAATGAGGTTTTACGGTTTTGCATTTTGCTTCTTTACTTCTTTATGTGTTTGTCCAACAACTTTGTGGTGCTCGTGCGTATGCCCTTTGAGCCACCATTGGACAATGTTGGATTTACAACTAGAATGAGCTCTATGCCACCAATAGTGTTTGATTACAAACCATAGGACACATACTCTAATGTCGGATACACACCAAGAACGACAATGTAAGTTTCTTCCAATTACCTCTTTTCGTTTTTATGAATTTATTTCTTTTATATATACTTCCCTAGAGTTTGAAATGATTATCACAAAGAAGCAATGCTGATTGTTGATAGACTCTATATAATTAACAAAGAAGCCAAAATGTTATGGTCTTGTTATGAAGAATCTCTTTTAATTAACATTTTGAATGATGTTTTGTTTCATTTTTCTTAAGCTACAGTTGAATGAGCTAGTTTGTTTTGCTTCCTATAGTCACCTAGGTATGATTGACAGTAGATAATTGCACTACAAATGATGGCGTGATTGATTGCATTTTAGACAAGATTTCACCTCTTATTTTGGATGACCAATTGTTTCACATGCGATGTTGTGCACATATATTAAATTTGATTGTGAAGGATGATTTGTTCATAATTGCTAATGTCATTGAAAAGGTTAGAGAAAATGCTAATTTTTGGACAACTGCACCTAAAAGAAAAGAGAAATTTATAGAGACATGTGCTCAATTGAATATTCCATTTAGAAGTTAGTTGTTGATTGTATAACTAGGTGGAATTCTACATTTTTAATGCTTCAAGTAGCCATACGATACAAAGATGTATTTGATCGTTTATCACAATAAGAGAGTCAATATAAAGTTTTTCCTAGCGTACATGATTGGCAAATGACACATGAAATTTGCCAGAAGTTGGAAATATTTTATGATGTGACACTCTTGTTTTCTGGTACCTCTTATCCAACTGCCAACATTTTCTTTCCAAAGGTATGTGAAATTAAGTTGGCTTTGATGGAATGACTTAACTCCCCCAATTCTATTATTCACCAAATGACTACATCTATGGTTTTAAAGTTTAACAAGTTTTGGAGTGTGATTAGTGGAGTGATGGCTATAGGTATTGTCTTAGATCGCAAGTACAAAATTCATTTGTTGGATTATTTTTCCCCTCATGTATATGGTAATGAATCTGATTGTGAAATTGAAAAGGTGAAGATTCTTTTTAAGGACTTGGTAAGAGAGTATGAAATGTACATGAAAGGTAAGAAGTTGGTTTCTTCATGTCAAAATCCGAACATAAATGTAGGCCAAAAACTTGATGGAAGAAAAAATGCTTGGAGGAGAGATTTTGCGAAACACCAGATTGTAAAGAAAAACGAACCATCAAATTATAAGTTAGAACTTGATTATTACTTGGAGGAACCGATACTATCAGATTCAGATGAAGAATTTGACATTTTAAATTGGTGGAAGACTAATGGATTAACATATCCAATCTTACAAATGATATCAAGATATTTTCTAGCCATTCTTATCTCAACAGTTGCTTCTGAGTCTTCTTTTAGTACTAGTGGTCGATTTCTTACTCCACATCGGAGTAAATTACACCCAGACACTTTAGAGGCACTGATGTGTGTCTGAGATTGGCTATGGAGTGACATACAAGGTAATTAAATGAACAATTCAAATTACATAATTATATTCATTTAAATGATTGGCTATGACAAATGAATTTATTTTCCTATTTCAGGTTCTTCAAAATTGAAAGTGGATAACATGAAGCTTAATACAATACTAGAGGAGATAATTCACGATGATGTTAATAGTTTTGTTTGTAATATTTTAATCTAATTTTATTAATAGTGTCACTTCGTCATTGATTGATGACTTTATTTGTATTTATTTGTTTCAGGAATTAAGTGGTCAAAATGAAGATATGGGAGAAGAAACATAATCTTGGAATGTTATTTTTAGAACAATTATTTTTAAAATTACTTGTATTTGATATATGTTTTACTATTAATTTGAATTTATGTTTTAATTTTAATTAACTTATTTGTTGACTTTATTTGGATATATGTTTTAAATATTATGTATTTTTTTTGCAATTTAATTTGGATTTCATTTAAAACCTTAAAAAATATTTTTTTAAAAATATTCGCGGGTTGAAACCGGGTATCCAACAAATATCCGCGGGATGAAAAAAATTTGTAGATTATTTTTATGCAGATATTCAGCGGGTAACTGGTCGGATATATGGTATAGTTTTATCCGATGGGTTGGGTTGTGGGTAAACATTATTCGTGCCCGACCCGACCTGTTTATGGATGGCAAAAAAATCTGCGGGCACGGGTATCTGCGGGTAAAACCCGCGGCAGGTAGTTACTACCCGCAGATATTTACTACCTGCGGGTAACGGGTAGCAGGTATTTTAATACCCGCTTCTAAACGGGTCGGGTGTGGGTAGTATACTACCCAACCCGCGGGTACCCATTATCCGAAAAAAATAATAAAAAAAATTAATTTATATATGTTTTTAATTAAATTTAATTAAAAATAAAATAAAATTATATTTTATTAGGTAAAATTTAATTAAAATTAAACTTTAATTTTTATTTAATTTATTTTATACTATATTATATAAATTTTTTTGTAATTTTATTTAAATTTTATTTTAAAATGTATAAAATATATATTTTTATTTTATTTTTTGCAGGTATCTGCGGGTACCTGCGGGTTTTAAAATACGAGGCGGGTTTTTTCTAAATGGGTACCCGGCGGGTAGCGGGTCGGGTGGCGGGTACATTTTTATTCGGCGGGTCGGGTTGCAGGTAGGCACTATCCGTACCCGACCGACCTGTTGCCATCCCTAGACCTGTTGTTATCCTTAAGTATATGGTTTCTGATGATGTGGTCTAGTCCTCCCACTAGAAGATCCACTCTAAGACCCACTAGGATGTGATCTCATTATTCTAGTCAATTCTAGCAGTATAGGGTTTCTGCACCTCTAATCCTCACAAGTGGCTTGGGTATAAAAACGAGCCAAATACTCAATTCTAGCAGCATATGCATGCATAGACATATCTCCTTACTTTATTAAGGAAATACTTCTTTACAAAATTTTGCATTATTAGGGAAATACTTCCCCAAAAATCTCAACTTGAAACTTTCCCAACTAATCCCTTCAATTATAGTTTCCATCATTTTCATTACCCCCAACCACCATAACTCAACCTCCCTAAACAACAAGTACACAACATAACTCAAATTCTTTTTTTCAGGGTAAGAGGTTGCCTCAAAGATTTTCCCTAATCTATCCCTCTGCCTGATTGAGAGTTGCACTACCATTAAATTTTGGACTACTATGCCTCAAAAACTCAAATAAATTTAGTTGCCCTTGGGTTTGAGCAGTTGAGAGTCCAATAACATTCTGATTTGTGGAAGGATCAACAACATCATATTGGTTTCCCTTGCAACCTCCCACTGATGCATATTTTCTTGATGAGAATAGGTCATAGTCATGCTTTGTTGCTGCATTTCATTAACCATAATTTCCATGGCCCTTAAGAACTGACCCAAATCAAAATTAGGTTGAGGAGGGAAGGAGGTCTATGAAACATTTTGATATAGTCACAAGAAGAAGGATTAGGATACAATTAAAAGTACTTGGATCATCATTCTAACATTGACTATAAGATAATATATTACTTAATAGATAGAAATCAACAAGGGTTTACAATCTATCACACTTCAACTTCTCTACGCCTCCTAAATATAAAATTTTAGAGTTAAGGCAAAAAATAATCTTTGATTTAGTCATGAGTGTGCACCTTGATCATTATATTAAGAATTTTTCTTTCTTAACACTAAGATTTTCAAAGGTGTTATACATAGTTTATGTATAAAGCTCTAGAAAATGATATTTTAGAAGTGATGGTAGTTAAAAATAGTGAGAGTCGGTTATTTTAATATTAAATGGTTTATTTATAAATAATTTTGTTATAAATGAGTTTCATTATTTTAGAATGTACCATTTCTCTAGAAACCACTTTTCTAGAGTTCTTTACCTTCTCTCTATGAGTTTTGACTCCTGAGTCATCTCTTTGACGATCAGGAGGTGTCTAATCATTCAAAGCGACGAGGTTTACATTTCTAGCCGATCAATTTCTATCATGGAGCAAGTAAGTTTCCACTCATTCTTCCTCTTTCTTTTCTAATTTGTTTTTAGAAGAAAGAATGGTCATTGCATGTGCGATCATGCTTCTCCTAATCATTCTTGGTTAATCTAGATTGTTAAGGACTTTGTCCGCTTCCATGGTGTTTCGTAGTTTTTTTAGAGATTCCTTACGTTTCAAGCAATCGGCGAAACGTTCTTCGAGTTGGGTAGCTTATTGTGAGGTAAGGGAAGCTAGACCTATTCTTAGAATTATGTTTATGTTTTTAAAAGTTAACTTTTTTGTGTATGATAACATGAATTAAATGAAATTGTATGTTTGCATTAATATTTTTGGTGTATGGATGATGATCAAGCATTATATGACATGTTTGACAATGTGTAATTGTAATGTTTCTGATGTTATAATTGTGTATGGTGAAGTGGTATGATGGTTTAAAACTAAATTCAAGTGGTTGGAGTGAGGGTTGGTCAAATTCTTGAGTTTTAAGTCTAAAAAGGGGAGGTTTGGATAAGTGAGTTTGAGAAAGAGAGGTTGAGATAAATAAGTAACTGTCTAGGTTCTGTCATGAGATAATTAAAGTCTTGTTAAAGGTGTTATTTGTGTAAAATCTATTATTAAACAAGATGGTAGTTCATTTGTGAGTTTTCGTAGTGTTTTTGGTGTTTTGGGTTGTGTTAAAGTACAAAAATTGAGGTTTAGAGTAGTGAGATTTTGAATTAGAGAGTTTCGCTAAAGTGGACAGTTTGGGATCTGTAATGGAGTCATTTAGGACTTGTCTAAGCGTTTATTTTTCTCCTTTGGTGTAGGAAGTGGTAGAAGTGGGATTATGCAGTCTAGAGTGGCTAGTTTTGGATTTTGAGTGGTGAATTTGAGTTAGAGGTGTGTTTTCAGAGGTGTCTCAGTGCCTAAGGGATTGTAGGAACCATTAAACTTGTGTAAAGGGCAACGAAGGTCAAATTACGTGAATTTAGAAACTGATAGAACACTTGAGCGCCCCTTGGGCGCAACTACACCAGATTTGGGTTTTCAGGTTTTAAAATCTCAAATTTTGGGGTTCTAGATATTATTTTTGGACATTCTTTAGGTTGTTTTGGGGGGTTTCAGACTCTTCTGGAGATGTTGGTGATGGTTTCAAAGTTGTTTTCCTTGACTAAGTGTGAGTACCAAGTTGCTATCACTAGTATAAAAACACATACAACGTTGAATATTTTTGGTCTTTCACGTCGAATTCGAAAACGACGTCATATCAAGAGACGTTAAATTGACATCGAATTTAAAAAATTCGACGTTAATTTAACGTCAAATTTTTTCAATGTACGACGTTAATCAATCTGTTTTTATTTTTTTAATTAATTGTGATCCTTTTTACAACTCTACGAGACCTGAAAAACAGAAAAACAACAAATTTAAGTTTTTGGTATTTTATAAAGCATGAACTATGAATATAGGATCAATCAAAGAACAATAACAAACAAAAAAAAGTTCAATCAAACAATAACAACAAACAAGTTCAACCAAACAACAACAACAAACAATTTCAACAAAAAAAAACAAATAAGTTCTTCAAAACGAAAACGAAAACGAAAACTAACCTTTAAAAGGTGGGTTCATCGGAATAAAGTGTTACCACCAATGAGAGAGAAAACAGAATGCGCTTATGAAGGATAAAAACACGAAAATAATCGGTGAAAACAAACGAAAATCATACCTAAAGTAGTTAATTAACATGCATTTGTATCAAATGAAAGAAAGATTACTTCTGATGGTTGTCAAACTTCGTTCGTAAAAGTTTGAGCACAGAAAAGGATCTTGCGCACTAAGATAAAATAAATGAATTTTTAATCTTCCGCTCAAATATTTTTTAATTCACTAACTTTTAACGTCTAACACTGGGACATTCGATGTTTTATATCTTTTTACACCGAATTACAATTCTAAACAACGTTTAATAATTGCATTTATTTACAAATATGCCACCGGTCATTTTTAATGTTGGCTATTTAGTGGTTCGACGTTAAACGCATGATGTTATACGTTGTTTTTCCACTAGAGTATGAAGAAAATTGTGTTATTGTGTGATTTTTGATGACTTGTATGGGTGTTTCTATTTCTTTAATGTATGATCAATAGTCTAATGTATTGGTAAACTATGTGAATGTGAAGTGATCTCAATGATTTCAAAGATATGGAAGAGAGTCCCAAGGAGGAACTTCTCAGTGGTGTTTTCAAGTATTGTAAGTATGAATATGGAAAACTTAGTCTTGGAGTTCATCCTGACATTCTAATGGTTACCCATTGTCAAGTAGAGAAGGGTGAGACTTGTCGTGAGAATAGTAGGAGTTCCTAGTCTAGGGGCTTTACCTTGGCCTAAGGTGAGTGATAACATACTAACCTTGTGTGGTAGCTTGGGGTGGGCCCACTGTTTCACCACAACAAGTGCACGAATTGCCATAACTCGATACTCATATTAATCTGGATAGTCAAGTCAAAGGGGTTGTCATGCATAAAGTGTTTGGTTGATTTGGTGTGAGATATATATCATTAAGTAAAATGTTTAATATGTTTTCGTTGTATTATAAATTTTTTTTGTATCATTAGGTTATTCTTGCGTTTGTCTTTGTTTGTTTGTTTGTGTTTTCTCTTTTTGTGATGATCACCTTAAATGGTGTGAGCTTAAGAAGGATATCTTTCCAGTAGTCCAGTGTGAGGTTGAGAATAAAGTAACAACATAGATAAATTTTTGTTCTCTAAGTGTAAGATCTTCTTCATTGATAGTTTGTAATTTCTCGTAAATTAACATCTATGTAATATTTTATTTTGATAATTTTATTCTACTAAAATAGAATATTACATACCAACTAGTTCTCAATTAAATATATAATTATAAATTCACTTTCCACAATTCATCCAAGACTCTATTATGCTGTGATATAGACGAGTATGTACCTAATCATTATGTCCTATACCCAGTTTAAAACATAATATATTATCGATATTCATGCTTATATCTTATTAATGCATGAATTTTATTTCAATAAGAACAAATTCAAATAATATTTATAGAACATGTTCATTTACTATCTTAATATATATCATAAAATATAAACAATAAATAATAAGATAAATAAAATAATAGTAAGCAAAAGTATTCTTAACAACTGCTAATGAAAATGAAAAAAAAGGAAATAGAATTTGTTTCATTAGTGGAAAGGTAAACAATCAGTGAACAAATCTATCTTTTACATTGATAGACTTATTTATTAAAGTCTAGATAATCATTTTATATTTTCTTTTAGTAAACGGTATATTAATATATTAATTTGTGTAGGGCTTTTAGAAAATTTTGATTATAGTTATTCCTATTTTCAAAATACAAATTAAAATTCACATTCATATTTATTTTCATTATTGAGTATATAAGTTGTATTTGATCTCAATATTGTTCAGTAGTGGGTGTATCTCTACCATATCGATACTTACGCTTACATTGTTCTAACTATTAATTAAATATTTTTTAAAACAATAAAATTACAATAAAAAAATATTATTAAATAATAATTACACAAAATCAAAATTTTATAACAATTACAATATTTATTATTTTTAACAGAAAAAAATACATAATACATTTGAGTAGATTTTGTAAATATGGAATGACTTGAACCGTTAAAAGAGAAAATATGAGAATTGAAATAGATAGAAAAAAAAAATTGAAGAAAAAGAAAAATAAGTGTTTTTTTTATGCTACATACAAAAACTAGTTAATGATTTACACAATTTAATAATTTGATTCGATAAAATTAAGATTTATATTTTTTTTACAATGTTTGAGAAAAATACATATAAAAAATGTATAATTAGACTTATATTGAAAGAGAAAACTTGAAGAATATTGAATGAGTTGAATAGTTGAAATAAGATGAAAAATTGTATTATAAAAAAAAGATTCTTCAAATAAAATTAAAAAAAAAATCAAATAGAATAGGCAAAATACATTTTATAATTTACCTAATCAACTAAAAGCATTTTATAATTTACCTAATCAAAGATATCCATATTATTGTGTCCTATCAACATAAAAACTCTATAATTTTCAATAATATTGATTAAAACATATTTATTTAATTACCGTTTCTAATATATCACATGAAAAACCGTAAAATACAAACAATAAAATAGTATTCTCAAGAACTCCAAGATGGAAAAAGGTGGAAGAGAAATTTGTTTCATGAGTATCAAAGTAAAGACTTAATGAACATGTATATATGTTTAACATGGAGAGACTTAAATAATTATGTATATACATGATGTTGGCAAGTGTTGAAACATGTAGAGTACACTGAAAGTACTGAATGTATTTAGGTATAAGAAGCATTATGAGAATAAGCTGTAAGGCTAATGGCTAACACATCACATGCAGACATCATGGTATAGTTTGATTCATAGGGAGAGTTTATGTTTATGTCCACTTTAGCAGTGAGCATATAAGCTCAACTGGGATGGATGTCTTTCAATAGAAAACATTGTCAGGGTGCAATAAAAGTGGTGATAAGAGACCACATGAAGGATCCTTTATTAGTGGAACACACAGGGAAATTCTAGCTAACTCAAATTTTGTGGCATAAGATGCTCTTACCTTCTGACACAGACACTCCTTCAAAATTTAGGTTGTTTTGTTGAACACAAAAATTTGACAGGATGGCCCATGTGTGATAGCAGAGAATATGCTGGAAAATTGCTGCCACCAGATTGTTTCAGTTATCTTCATCTTAAAGTTACACAATTAGTTTTGAGTTATAACTTATGTTAAAAATACACATAGACTATAGATCAATTTATATATAATATATAAGTAACGTACAAAGCTTGTTTTATAAGAATTAGTTACATTTAAAATAATTTAATTGGTGTGTGAGGATGGATGAAGTTTGTGACACGGATAGTGTCTACCCGCAATTCGACCCGTCGGATAAAAACATATCCGTCACCCGACCCGCTATCCGTCGGGTATCTGTTTAGAAAATACCCACGGGTATTTTAAAACCCACGAATATCTGCAAAAAAAAATATTTTATACATTTTTAAGTAAAATTTAAATAAAATTACAAAATATATATATAATATAATACAAATTAAATTAAATATAAATTAAAATTTAATTTTAATTAAATTTAACCTAATAAAATATAATTTTATTTTATTTTTAATTAAATTTAATTAAAAAATATAAAATTAATTTTTTTATTATTTTTTGCGAGTAACGGATATCCGCGGATCGGATAGTAAACTATCCATACCCGACCCTTTTAGAAATAGATATTAAAATACTCGCTACCCATTACCTACGAATAATAAATATCTACAGATAATAACTACCCGCCACAGATTTTACACACGAATACTCGTGCGCACGGATTTTTTTTTTCCATCCCTACTTTTTACTCACCATAAAACTTGGGTGCCCAAGATACATGGTACTAATTTTATCTTCCTGCGTTCACCATAATTACTATATGCACCCCATACTAATAGTAAAACTACAAAAATACCTTTCTTGCTGTGTCAAGTAATCTCTGCCACCACCATTTCCACCGTTGTCACCACTGCTCCAACTACACCTTCATTCTCCATCATCATTGCAGGACATTGTTTTGAAAAACTCATTCTAAAAACTATCATATATGTATGAGAAGTTTGTTCTAGAAATTTTGAATGCATCTCTAATTTTTAAAATGGGATTCAAAAAATATCCATACAAAACTTTTTATTGGATTTCCTTGTTTAGAAGGTTATTATAATTCGTACACAGAACGATACAATTTTATTAGATTTAAAATGAAATTCAAAAAATAAAAAATATAATAAATAATTGATAAATAATCAGAATAGTATAAAATTAATTTGTATACCTTTTATTAAAGATTTTTAAAGATTTTTTTAAATTACATTTGTACTTTTTAGTAGTTATATTTCTATTTTCATCAAGAATTAGTATTTTCAATCTTTTTTTTTTCACATAAAACGACTATATATTGACCATGAATGAATACAAGGTGAGAAGATAAAATTTAACTTTAGAAAGAGTTTCATTTTTACTTTTTTTATTGTTATGGTAAAGCATAGATATATAGGAAATTGTCTCCTTTGAAACTTAAAAGGCATGTTGGAATTAGAAGGAGTCAAGTTCACTCTTAGTATGAATATTTTATGACCAACATTTTTGTCTGGTATTACTATAGCAGAAATAACATTCTTTTTCAAATCATTAACTTGTAATCTTGTAACATTATAAAGATAATTTGTTTGAACAATGTTTCTTAAAAGCATGATAGGTGCACCTAGGGATGGATAAATCGAACTGAACTGTACTGCACTGCTAAAAACTGAACTGAAAAACAGTTCAGACGAACTGAAATATTTTTTTTTTATCAAACTAAACTGAACTGAACTATACTAAATTGTACTAAATTACAGTATGCATTGAACTGAACTATTAACTTAATTGTAAACTACACTAATTAAAATATTAACTGAACTGTAAACTGCACTAACTGAACTGAACTATTAACTGAATTGTAAATTGCACTAACTGAACTATTAAGTAAATTGTCAATTATACTAATTTTAACTAAACTACAATATAAACTGAACTGAACTACTAACTATACTAATTTTAAACTGAATTGTACTAATTTATAAACTAAATAGTATAACAATACATGTTCTTTTTAATTGAAATTTATTTTAATATTTATTTTATTTTATTCATAAGTGTCTAAAATTGATTTTTAATTATTTAATATTATTATTTTCTATTTTATTTATATTTCTTTTATTATTAAAAATTATTTTATTTTATTTTTTATTTATTTTATTTTATTAATAAAAAAATATAAAAAATAACATCATACACTAACACAATATATATATATATATATATATATATATATATATATATATATATATATATATATATATATATATATATATTTATATATATAACTTAAAAAATATAAAAATATAAATTACATTTTTTATTTTTATTGATAAAAAATATAAATTTTGTGATAAAAAATTGTCTTAAAAAATTAATTATTATTTTTTTTATGTGAACAGTTTTTCTATTAATATTTTATTATTAAATAAAGTTTTCTTGACAAGACGAAATAGTTGAACTGGAACTAGAGAAAATGTAAGAGTAGATACAGTTCTCACAGTTAACTGAACTGTAACTGTTATAGGTTCAGTTTTTAAAAACTGAACCATAAAACAGTATACTGAACTGTTAGTAAAAGTGGATCAGTTATTTTTAGTATAATATATTACAGTTAACTATAGTACAGATCAATTATTTTTACCCAGCCCTCCAACTTTCTTTCAACTTAATAATATGATTAGGAATCCCTGAGCATTTAATATCATTAAGAAACTTTGGAATAAACTACTCACCTTGAATTTCTTGATATTCATCACATTAACAAGGAGGGTCTGAACTTAAATAAGTTTGTTGTTCACCAAGTATCAATAAAAAGAAGTCACTTACCTGTTTAATATAGTCAATTGTAGGACAAAATATAGCTCCATCATCAAAGAAAGTAAATGTGTTTCTTTGATGACATTTTTAATGGACTAGGATAAACAAAGTTCACTAAAGAAAGTAAAGGTATTAAAAGATCTGGTGGTATACAAATTTGTCTTCACCATTTTCATTCAAATTAGTATGTCCTTCTCCAATTTGTAGAATTCAATAAGCAAATTCTTTTATAGTTTTTGCATTTTGATTTGAAATTGCAGTCTTAAATTTCTGAAAGTTTTAGACCTATGCAATGTTGCCACAAATCAGAGTAGTTTATTGATGTCTTCACAATATCAAATCTTGATCGCTTTTTTGCAACAACAAAATTTTGTCTGAAATCACCTCCCAACATCATAACTTTTCCACCAAATGATTTTTCAGCATTATCTTCATTTTTAGCTCCTATAATATCTCTCAAGGTTTAATTAAAAGCTTCAAAACATAACCTGTTCATCATATCTGTTTCATCCCATAGAGTAAATTTTGTTTCCATTGCAATTCATCATTAATTATCCATGGTACGCAAAAAGTAGAATGAACAGTTTTTAGGACAATCATTTCCCTTGATCTAATAGCAGATGAAAAAAAAAATTAAAAAAAAAAATCATTCATGTACCACCATAACCATTTACGAAAAAGAAGCGACCTAGTTTTGAATGTAGTGATATCTTTGTACACATGTAGTTTCTCATAAGTTAGTAATTGGAATATATATTGATGAAGATTCTTCATATATTGTTTCTCATAATTGAATTCATCGATAATAATCTTGATTTACAATTTCAAGGAATAGGAAAGATCGGGTTGAAGTAGTCTTTTAAGGATATATCAATCAAATTTAAGAGTTCATATACTTGTAGAAGACAGATTATGTAATTCTTGTTCTCCAATTTCAAGACCTACATAAGAAAGACATTATATGAACGTTTGATTAAAGTAATAATTAGTTTAAAGTAATAATTAATTATAAATGATTTAAAGTTAGTGCTTGATGGGTTGAATTCCTTTTTCTTTATATACATAAAATCTCATTTGTCACTAACTTATTAACAAAATAACAAATAACTTTCTGAATTGATTTCCGGAGACAAGTTGGATGCCTTCTTTGATTACATCAATGAATTTCTGATTGTCTGTCAATAATCGTAAACCATAACAAACATCTTCCTATGCAACAAAATATTTTCCAATAATTATCTTTATACTATCAAGATTAATGCAAACATTTTGCTTTCTTAATAAAATTATCATGTAGTAGCCTTCATCTAATCCTAAAAAACATATGTAAATTTACGAAAACTATAATTATAGAAGAACATGTTATCAATATTAATATTAGTAATAATATTAATATTGATAATAATAATAATAATATTATTATTACTATTAATATTATTATAAAATTATATATATATATATATATATATATATTAAAATACTAATATATAATAATAATATTATATATAATAATTAAGTGGAAGAAGAAGAATGTCCAACTGCAACTCTGTCACTACTCATCAACTCAACATACTGTCTTTGGGATGTCTCAACTGACACTCTAGCAGCATCCAAATATTGAAAGGCTATTGTGTTCTGTTGAACTAAGGAGGCAATCTGTTGTTGCATCGTTGTTTCAACATATTCCATCATCCTCATAAGATCCGATGCATCATGATTTATGGGTGGGAAAGGAGGCCTTGGTGCCATCTTCTGTTTACACAGAGAGAAAAGCCACCAGTCTAACTCAAAGAAACAAGGATACCAACTAGACCTAACTATGAGTCCACAATACAAACATAGTACACTCATAACCTAAAGGATTCCTAAGGAAAAAATTGCTCTAATACTAAGAATGTAACATCCCAAAATATAGCATAAAACTATATAATATAGTCATCACATAATTAATATAAAAGATTAGTTAAAGAAAGGATTATAAAGTATTATTTACAATCATCCCAAAATAACTATAAATTAAAAACTTTATATACAAGGTAACTCAACCAAAACTATCTACAAAAACTAGACTAAGCAAGCTAAACATCCACAACTCCTTCGTCTAAGGCCTGCTCTAAAGCAATCTCATATCCCTCTACTCACACCCACTAGATGATCATAGCAAAGAAAAGAAGCAAAGAACATACAAACACAAGTACAAGAAAAAAGGTAAGCTAAAATACAAACAATTAAAGGTATAATATAGAGATTTAATCATCTCACAAAAGACACTTATATATCGCACCAGAACAACCAAACATATTAATGCATGACTATACTTGACTAGACTGTCCGGACTTAGAATGAATGTCGAGCTATAGCGGGTTGTGCACTTACGGTGGCTTGTACTGCTTTGCAAAGTCATTGTCAATGGGTTTCACCCTACCACACTCACAAGGTTAGTTTGTTCCATGCATTGGATCATACTAGAAGCACCCAACACTAAGACCTCTTGCTACTCTCATCACATGTGTCAAACCTCTCTATTTGAGAATGTATGACCATTAGAGTGTCAGGAAACCCCTAAGATTGAGCTACATGCATTCATTCTATCTTACTTGAACCAAACCAAGAAGTTCCACCTTGGAACTAACCATCAAAACCTTGAAACCATTTGAAACCATATACATATGTCCATATACTTCCACATTTGAATATCAACATATATCATCACTGATCATACGTCAAAGTACCATAAACAACCAACAATGCATCACAATTCAATTAAAACATAAGCATGTAAGTAAATAGGGTGGCTGATGTGTAAATAAAATGTAATTGCATTCATATCTTATTTTAGGCCATTTGCATACATAATTACATTAATTGAATGATTTCATCATGCATTATCTTTGTTTCAAATCATACATTTGGGTTTTTATGTTTTTCTTGTAGATTGGTGTTTATAAGTGTTAAAATCACAACTTGGGAAGAATTGATGTCCAAGATGCAGAGTTGAAACCAAAAAGTTCCACAACCTAGTTGTGGACGTTTCCACATCCGGTGGATTTGTTTCGAGAGAAATAAATTAAAAACCACCAAGTTTAACAATTGAGTTATGGCTTTTTCCACAACTTGTGGATTTACTTTAGGAAGTGTGAAATTGAAAACAAAGAAGAGCACAAGTAGATTGTGTATTTTTCCATGAATAGTGGAATTTTTCAGAGCAGTTACTAACCTCTCATAGATACACTTTAAATCTCAACTTGGACACTTTCCCACACATTCTAATGTTCCTTAAGACCTCCTATGCATTGAGCAACATTGAAAAACACTTTACTAACTCAAATTTGCTATCTTAAGCCAACTTAACTACTTTAAACCACTCAAACCCGATTTTATACCTTTCTACACAAATTTTCTACAACTAACAGCTTGAACAAGTCTTAGTAGACTTAACAACAGTCCCCCAAACCATCAAATTTATTCCAGACCATATAATTCAGAATGTCACTAGTGAAAACCCCTGAAAATGAACCATAAACCATACAAAACACACTCGAAAGGCTAACAACCAGTTCTACATAAAAAATTTCTTAACATATGACTCAAACAAGTCTTAATCACCCCTTAGACCAATCCTAAAACACTTTATTTCCAAGATAACCTTTATCTTAACTTTTCATCGGTCAAAACCCCTTTTTTAGCCTAAAAACTACCTATTCTTCTACTGAATACAAAATAAAGACTTATGACAATTTGACAACTCATATTTCATCCAATTTTGTATCTCAAATTCATCATACACAACCTTTACATCAGAAATCACATTTCACCTCATCAATAATCAATTTTCACATCAATACACAACATATACAAACAACTCAACATACTATATTTCTCAATTCAATGCAATTTCACAATTAAATCAATATTTTACCATACAAACATTAATTATAACTTGCCTAACAAGCAAAATCAAATAAAACTAGCTTTCCTTACCTCACAAGGAACAACCCGACTCTAACAACACCTCACCGATTGCTTGCACCCACTAGTACAAAAGTCGTGTATAACGTCAAATGTTTTGGGCTTTTTAACGGTGATTTGCGAATGACGTCATATCAAGAGACGTTAAATTAATGTCGAATTTTGTCAATATACGACGTTAACTTAACGAATTTTATCAATATATGATGTTAATCATTTTTTTTATTTTTTTTAATTAATTGTGATCCTTTTTTAATCCCCTATTTGATCTGAAAAGCAGAAAAGCAACAAATTTCGGTTTTTGGTATTTTATAAAGCATGAACTATGATCAACAACAAACAACAATAACCAACAACAAATAAGTTCAATCAAACAACAACAAACAAGTTCAACCAAACAACAACAACAACAAACAAGTTCAACCAAACAACAACCATAAACAAGTTAAAAAAAAAAACAAACAAGTTCAATAAATAAGTTTTTCAAAATGAAAACGAAAACTAACCTTCAAAAGGTGGATTCATTGGAATAAAGTGTCATTACCCATGAGAGAGAAAGCAGAATGCGCCTATGAAGGACAGGAGCACGAAAATAATTGGTCAAAACAAACGAAAATCATACATAAAGTAGTTAATTAACATGCATTTGTATCAAATGAAAGAAAGATTACTTGTGATGGTCGTCAAATTTTGTTCGGGAAAAGTTTGAGAAGAGAAGAGGGTCTCGTGCGCTAAGATAAAGCGAATGAATTTTCAATCTCCCGCTCTAATTTTTATTGAATTCACTAACCTTTTAATGTCTAACGTTGGGGCATTCGACATTTTATATTCTTTTACATCGAATTACAATTATAAACGGCGTTTAATAATTGTAGTTATTTACAAAAATGTCACCAGTCATTTTTAACTTTGACTATTCAGTGGTTCGACGTTGAATATGTGACATTATACGTTGTTTTTGCATTAGTGTCCGCAAAGAATTTCTAGACGAACCTATGAAACACCAAATTGGAAGTGGACATAGTCTTTAGAACTCTAGATTAACCAAGAACGAGTAGGAGAAACATTATCACACGTGCAACAACCCTTATCTCTTCTAAAAACATATTAGGAACGAGAGAGTAAAAAGGAGTTGAAACTTATTTGCTCTATAACAGAAATTAATCGGCTAGAAAGGTAGACTTCATCGTCGTGATATATTAGGCACATCCTGATCATCAAATGGATGACTCACGAGTCAAAAATTTTAGAGAGAAGTTAGAGAAAACATGGAGAAAGAGTTTTAGAGAGATAAAATATGTTTTAAGTAACCAGACGAGTTTAAAAAATTCTATTTATATTGTTCAATTATTTTAAAATAAAATAATCGATCTCATATTTTAAAACACCTACCAACTCTAATACTCTATGTTATAGGTCCTTACAGTTATTATATGTTACTATTATTACATAATAATAATATTATAAATAGTAATAGTTTAATACTAATAATAATGATAATAATAATAATAATATGATTATTGTTGTATAAAAATAATAATATAATGATAATTGTAATTATAATAATAATATTATTATTATTAATAGTAATTTTAACAATAATAATATTAAAAGTACTAATAATATATAATAACAATAATAATAATAATTCTGACATTATTAATAATAAGAATACTATTATTTCTTTTCTTAATAATAACAATAATATAATATTAATTTATTAATATATATATATATATATATATATATATATATATAATAAGAGTAATTATAGTATTATATAATGATAGTGATATATAATAATAATAATAATAATAATAATAATAATAATAATAATAATAATAATAATAATAATAATAATATTGTGAGTGACATTTTTGGAAATTAAAGAAGATAGTGAGGTATTTATAAGAGATATTTTTCGTATATCAAGAAAAGTGATAGGAATATATTGTCAAATGAATAGTTGTTGGATATGACAAGACAACAAAACCAAAGAAACAAATAAGTGTCAAAATTATAAGTGGTGGTAAATTGATAATTTTCTCATATATTTATTTTGATTGTGTTACATGTCAGTTTTAGACTTCGCCAAATGTCAGTATAAAATACATTCCCTTATCAATATTTTAAGTGTATTAAAACTCTTCTTTTAGTTAATTTTGTTACTTTTGATTTTTTGTTTGTTTTAGGTTTAAATAGTTTATTTTTGTTATGGTTTGAAGTGTATTACTGATAGATTGTAAGATGCTTTGGTTTTCATTGTGTTTGATTTACCACCTTTCAATTCAATTCACCAAAGCTCTCAACCCAATTGTGTTTAACTAAAATGGAAGGAATGACACTTAGATAATCCATATCAATATCATAATTAAAAAAAAAAAAAAATCACATTTAAATTAAGTGGTTGGAATGAAAACCTGAATGGTATATACTCTGTATATAATAATTTGTAATCTTTTGTGTTGCATCATGGCAGATCACTTTTGTTTGATTTTATATAATTCAAGCAACTATTTTTCTCCATTTAAGTAACGTTATTGTCTCTTGCCCTTTTTGGTGGCATGCCTAATATCAACTCCTACCTTGACAATAAAGTTTCAACATATAAAAACCAGTGAAACTCAAGAAATTGCAACTTTCTTATTCTTCAATGTAAGAAACAGTTCCTTAAGAATGATATTTTATAAGAAAATGTGATTGTTTACTGAGAGAAGGTGTTTATGCAACCAGTGAAACAATACAATTTCTCTTTTTTCTTAATATCTTTGAAAATGCAGAAATTAGTAAAGTGAGTTCTGTCTGTTTCAACAAAGTCTTTCCCATGCACAACCAGAGAACAGCAACTATGTATTATTGTTTTGTTTTGTTTTAGCAATGACATTTCAATTTTGCAACAGAATATCATTGGGTTTTCAATTTATGAATCAAAATCAATAACAGTTGTTAATTGGTGTCTGTTGCTTGAGACTTGTATGATTGTAACTGCATATTGTGATGGAAATCTTAAATTCCTAAGAAACCTTAAGAAAATCACAATTTCTTCCCCATATTAATCACTACAGATAGACAATGCGTGTTGTAAGAAACTCATAATTTCAAAGCCAACAATGTAAACCATTCAGAAAAATTGTGCAGAGACTCAGATGTTATTGATGACTTGCAAAGAAGTATGCCAAGATTATCATTGATTAAGTGTTCCTCATAGCTTTAGTTTTCTTAGTCACAATTAGCAAAACATGTTTATAGCAGTAAGCTAGACTGATAGAAAAGGAGGGAGTGATGATATTTAGCAAGCGATTTGTAAGTAACAAGGAAAATGAGAGAAAAAGATTTTATCACTATATACAGTGGACAGGTGTTTCTTCAACTACATTGCATTTCAAAATTGTCTCTAATTTACATTCATCTTACATCCTAATGACCAACAATGTGAACATAAAATATGATCAAATGGTTAGATTTTCCTGAATGGCAATAAATGATCCTATAATCTTTCCACCCACATCTGGAAACTCATCGTGACCAGGAAGGGATCTTACCTTACCCTTTCTATCAACTTCTACAGGGTACTTGAGTAGATGCCCTTTCATCTCTGTTGCATCATTTGATGCATATTGTTTCCAGTTCAGTTCACCCATTGTTCTAATCCTCCTAACACACTCAAGGCTCTCTGGTTCTGAAAAACAGTCTTCAATAGTACCTGTATGTTCTGCCCAAAGTGACATTCTATATCCATGGATCTTCATGGTATAGTTTAACAAAGGATAACAGTCAGTTCAAAAAATGTGATAACTATATTATACTATTCTAGCTATTCCCAACCCATATTCTTTCACTTCATGCATAACAAAACATATATTAGTACATCAGTAGTTAAATAGAGTTCCTTCAAAAGTTATATTCATAAATGCATATTTGTAGAGAATTAGAGAAGCCAAAGATGCTGGTTTTTTGGCCTGATGACAAGGGCCAGGTTGGCTGGTTGCTTAGATTTAACTTCCCAAGAGTAAGATATGGATTTTAGAAGCTAGTATCAGAACTCCAACAACTGATTTTTCAATCATTTGCCATAAAGGCTTAAGAAAATATGAGAAGTAACAATGTAGTGACTTCAAAAAAGCTTACCTGCCCAAGTGGATAAAACTGTCTTCTTGCCCAGGTATGATAAGGTTGGTATGCACCCATTGCAATCTCAGTGTCTCTTGTTCCTTCCATAGAGCGCTGGTTGATGTTGGCAGACCCCAATATGACATATTCATCATCAACTATCATGCCTTTTGAATGAACATAAATCATGAATCGTCGATTGTTTCTACTAATTGCCTGGACAAAGAGAAGCACCCCACAAGTTTACAGTTACATTCATTAAAAAGTGATTGCATGCCACAAAAACAGACCCTTTAAGATGCTTATAATGATAGTCAGAATATCTATCCTAATTGTAAGACAACTTTTTACATGCTAAGAAAACAATGAGTTATCTGGAATAAATATAAACTTTTCTTTTATTCATTGGTACCAGATTACTTTAGCTTTACACAAACACAAAGTTTCATGACACCGTGCAAGTAGAAAAATGTAATTGAGAAGGGAAAGCATAGCATTCATACTTGTGGACTATTTGCTGGTGGAGGATTTCCAGACACAGTGACATTCTCATACACATCTACTGCCTCCCGATTGCCAAGACAGAAGAAGTTCAAATAGTCTTGTGGAGAGAATGCTCCTTCAAGCCCAGCTTCAACCAAAGCCTTGTAAATTGTTTCATACATCATTTGCATTGTTTTGTGCTGAAATTATTAATGAAAGAGTGTAAGAAATGCAAGAACCAAGTCCTTTAAGTTCCTATAATTAGAATTGCTTTTGACCAATGTCAATTGGGGAATATTTTAGCAGACAAAAAAGTTCGGCAAAAAAAGAAATACCCCAACCATTAATGTTCCAAAAGTAACCTTGATTGATGTCAGCTTAAATAATTATAGTACATGTTAATTAAAAACAATGTTTTGTCAATATCAATTAAAAAAATCCAGACAAACTATGACAGAACATAGCATAAATCAAGATCGACCAAAGAAGATCATCATATTAATATTTTTGAATTACTAACAATTGGTAGATATTTAAATAACTTTTTGCATTTGATTGTAATTGAAATACTTTGTCCACACGAAAACATTTAAAATTTAATAACTTTAAATTGTCTTATTCAAACAAAACATGTATAAAATAAATCAATTTGAAACAAGATCAGTTCAAATTCAATGTACTTTAATATCTTAGAAATTGTGAAATTCCCCATCTAACCACTAGGCAAGTGATTTTGATGAAAGTTTGCTTTTTTATGATGCCGAATGGCATGGTTGAACCATGCAGCTGCTTCAATGTAACAAGAAAAGGCTCAGTAGTTGGAAAAAGCAGCTACCTGCTGTAAAGCAGAAAGAATAAAAGAATAAAATGTAATACTGGTCTATGATTAAAATAGAGCTTATATGCAACTAAATGCCAGGTTGAACAATTAAAAACCTAAATGAGATTTCAAACACTTCATAAAAAGAAAGCCAGAATAGAAGGCAATTGAAAAGAGTATTTCTCAAAGGCCTTTTCATTTCTACTAAACTATAAAAATTATACCATATTTTTTTAAAGCATTTTTACACTTTTTATTAAAACAGTAAGACTAGTGACCAAGCCAGGATTCTTTTAGAGTATATTCAGGGGCTAGAAGTTGCATAACTACTATCAACTTAAAGGTTGTTCCAGCTTCATAATGTTTTAGTCATTTCTTCTTTTTTCTAATGACTAGAGAAATCAACAGGTAATCTGGGTGTTAAAAATCACGATTCACAGAGCAGGATTCCGGGTAGAAAATATGACAGTTCAATCAAACCCCTTTCAGATAAAAATTACTGGACTTTATCTTGTGAATTGAAGTATACCTGCCAAAATAGAATCCTTTGAGTGGCAGCACCTGTTGGAACACCCTCCGGCCACATTGGAATAACAATGTACACTGCAAATCTCTCATTTGCCCTTATCTTTGCAGCAATCTTCAGTGCAATTTCCATTGGAATTAAATTATTAGCACCTGCAAAAACAAGGAAGTTTTAATGTCAAAAGGACATATTTGAAACAATCTAATCAACTTTGTTATTCCTCTTCACCCAGTCTGTGATAGAGAAAATCCACCAGGAGTGTCTAGTGGTGAGAAGTTCAAGTAATTTGCTAGAGGTTGTAGGTTCAAAACTCCTTTCCTGTGTAGCCCAAGAAAAAGAGCAACTAAAAGATACAGTTGACATGTCATGAACTTATAAAAGGAACTAAATATTGGATAACACCTTGAAAATACAGTTAGAAGAAGTTAAATATTCAATTATTAGGCTTCAAAGGAAACCATAGGGCTTGCCGTATATTTTAGTAAGCTTTGGCTACAAACAATTTAATGATATAGAAAAAATGTACCAGACTATGTGCTATTACTAATCGTGTAATTTCCAGAGCCTTTGATCTTATATAAAAGGCTGCAAAATAACATATCATGGATTTGAAAGGAAGTGGTCTTTTTTCTTTTAGATAATTTGTAGATCATTCAGTTTAATTAGTAAAATATAAATTATGCATAATGAATTTTCCCATAACAGTTTATGGTCTTCAAAATCTTCAGCCCAGTAAAAGAAGGAGTTCTGGAAATAAAAGGCAAACATGAGAAAGAAGAGTTTCATACCAAGATCTTTATATTGACTCCAATTATATGAAGATCCAATGAAATATTGATTCTCAATATAAATGTAATGTTGTGCAGCACGAATGGCCTTTATATATGCTGTATGTATACTCATGTCAATCAGTACATTCTTCCCACATACCAGATTCTGCATGAACACAATAATATTTAACAATCCTTTCATCACACATAAGGTGACTCAAGTTTGATAATTTGAAATCTAGCATGTGAAAGAAAACTTAGAAACATTAAAACATTTCACTTACAACGCTTGATGCATCTTTTGGATCCTTCGGAAATCCCTTGACCGAATTTGAATCAATTGAACGGAATATCTGTATTCCAAAAACAAGTATACTCAATGGTTTCCTTTAACTAGTGAAAAAGAAAATTAAACTGCTTCTAGAAATTCTAAATCTCCATTCAGTGCTAATCAACTGAGCACCTGAACATGCCATGATGCAGGATTATTATCCTCATCAAGATGAAGATCATCAGATGAACTGATAACATCTTTTATTCTGTCTAGCTTAAGTAATGCATCATCATATGAACTTGTAAACTTTTTTATCCCTTTAGGTTTCGCAGCTCTTAACCAGCGCTCCTCAAAGTTGGTCAAAACATCATAAGCTGCTGGACCATCAATTTTAGAATGTAAGTCATGCCATGGCTCCCGTGGACAACCACCAGTATTACCCTATCATTGTATAATCAACATCATCAGAATAATATGGTCTTCCAGCCACAAACTATGTTATAAAATTGGAACGTTTTTAGTTCTTAGCTACATACTTCCATTATTTTTTATTGCAAGGCTACAATAGGAGAATATCTGTCATGAATTTGAGGAAAATTTTAGATGTGTCAGAAATATGGAATAATTTACATGTTCAAAGACCATCTATATAGCAACAACACATTATATTAGAGTTGTCAAAGTCCATGAGTTAACCCAGCTCCTCATGGATTTGAGCTAAGTTGAGTTAAAAAGAACTATAAGTTTTGGCATGAGCCAAAATCACACTTGGCCTAGTCAGAATCCAGCTTACCCAGATTGAACCTGGCTCACCAACCATTGATAATTGTTTGGATGTTATCTAGAATTTTCATCTTGTGTTTGTGTTTGGTATGCATATTATATGATATTTATAATTATTATTTACATGTATTAGTTTCTTATTAACATATGTCATGGTCAATATATGCATATTAATATGATGATATTTTTGTCAAGGTTATTCCGGTAATTTGTAATTTGGTTCCAACTTTCATATTAGAAAAAAGTAGATTGAAGTGAGAAAAACCAAAATTAAAAATTTGCAACTTTTAAATTGAGTGAGCCAGTCCATTTATCGCACCAACTCTAACGAGCCAAACTCATCTTTCTGAAGCTCACTAATGAGTGAGCTAGGTTTGTCCACCAAGTTGTCAACTCTTGGTGGATCAGGCCGGATAGCCCATTTTGACAATTCTAATTATATGTGAAGTTCTACATATAAGGGGCAATAATTTGGTTTCTTGTAATTTGGGTTCTTCAAGAACTACAAAAAAAATGGTGTTATAAAACTTTGTGGCTTTAATTTAAGCATTTACTTTTGTTGGTTACGAAATGATTGATGGAAAAATCTAATAATAATACAACCAAACAAAAATATACTACCGTGAAAGTAGGGTTGTGATAGTCATCCTTATGCAGTGTATGCAGTGTCCTAAAGAGAGGATGGTAAGGATTATCATATCGCCCATCACACAAATCCAGTCCACCAATAAATGCCACAATTTTTCTTCTTTCATTTCCAGCATCAGCATCCACAATTACAGTTTTCTGATGATGTGTATATATTGTTCCAACTTCCTGATAATTAGAAAGAAAAAAATTATTTTGGAACTCTAAAACTGAAATTGTAGAAGTATGTGAACATATATATACAGAGAACCAATGCAAAGATGCAGATATATAAACAGCTACAGAAACTAAACCTTGTCATAAATTCTGACATTCATGACAAGAAGTTAGGCAAACTACCAAATGGAACCACTCCATCAGTAGTAGTATGTCCATCATAAAGTATAGCGAACTGGAACAGGAGGAGATTGTTTAAAATCTTTTAAGACAATGAATCAACTGTTCCAGTAAATAAAAATATTTTAACAGTAGAATCATTGTAAAAGCACCTTTTGTTTGGCCCAACTATGTCGTTTTCCAGCAAAGCGAGGACAAAGCAGAACTTGCACAGAAGAGTGCTTGAAAAATCGTCTAGTTTCCTCGTCATGAGTTGCCATTACACCATCCTGAATGTAAAACAGAAAAGTTCGCATAATTAAAATAAAATCATATCATAAAACTAAGATTTCAATGAAAAAACCATAATTTGTTTAAGAGTCTTAAAATTAAAATAAAGTATACTTCATAAATCAAGCTAGAAATGTTATTAAACAAGGAAAAAAATAATGACTTTGCAAGATCACATACCATATGGAAACAATCATTTAGATTAAGTCAATAGCAAGTTACCTATTGTTAGTATTACTTGAAAACAGATTAATTGTATATGGAAAAAGAAACCACAAGCCAATATATATAAAGTCCCATATCCAACTGCAAACAGGGATTGATTAGAAGATAGCTCTGACCTATTTAGGCCCATGTCAGTCCATTGGAAAGACAAAAACAGAGCTTTTACTAAGTGGTACTGAACTATGACCGGAGTATGAAGAAAGCCGTTTCATCTCTATATTTCATACGAGAAATGATACATGTTACGGAAAGAAGGAAGACCAAAGAAAAGGAAATTATAAGCAGCATATTCTCAGAATTAACTAAGGACTACAAAATTACAAACAACAGATGAAAATAAAGTGTAGAATGAATGACAGTAATCCTTCAAAAATAATGAGATGCTCCGATTCTCCTAAACATTAGAGTGCGGCTTCGAAGATGAATAGTGAACTCACTTGCCCTTGTTAAATATACAATCAACTCTTGAACAATTTTTACGTTCTTAAGTTTCTATTCACAATAACCAACATCAATCCATTTTTTTTCCATCATTAGTTTCAAAGCTGTCACTTGTCACAACAAACAAAATTCCAAAAGAAATAGAATGACTTAATTATGATAATAATATGCAGCAAAAACTTCCACATGCAGACATTTGCAAACCATGTTCTACTTTGGATATCAATTTCAAATTAATCCATTTGTAACACATACTTTCCTGTTCAACTGACTTGGAATGACTGCACACAATAAACCAAACACACCTAATCCTCCCCAAAACAGAAATACAGTAATAGGCAACATAAGAAACATTACAAACCATTTTGTAACCAAGAATGCTTCTTGATGTAGGGTCATCCCATACAAGTAGAAGCACTCTGACTCCCTCCGATGACTTAGTCCTAAGAAGTTCACCCAGGGTGGAATCCGTTGCATTGTCAGCATCCCTTACCAACCTAACTTTGTGCCACACAGACCACCCCGTAATGTAAACCAATCTCTGAGCTGCACGTATGGCTTCAAAGATGTCATTCCAACACTTTCCATGATTGTAATACAAGCCATGGTTAAGCTTAACATTAGGTAGAGAACCACTTGGGACATGAGCATCTTGATAAAGATTTACCATTCCACCTTTCCTCAATGGAAAATACGTGCCAGGAACCCCATGATATTCAGGACCACCTCCAACTCCTTGATGATAAGTGATAAGTTTCTCTATTGGAATGTATTGAATGGATAATCTCAAGATAGCACCTGGCTTACATGGCTTCCCACTGCTATTCAGAATAGGGTAGCTCCCATGTATCTTTTCCCCTGAGTATATCTTTTCAGCTGGAATTGCCACAACACCAATGAGCTGCGAACCCACCACATCACTGTCCTTCACAACAAAATGAACTTCAGCTACATGATGTGCAACAGGAACATAGAAATGTTGCTCCCACACAGGGTTTTCACTATTGCTAATCACAAAAGTCCTCCCAATAACAGCATTAGACACAGAAACTGTTACATAAGGATCACTGGTAATCTTCTGGCTCACCGTTCCATCCACCTTGTTGACATTTACAGGCAACTTCCCAAACACATCTCCCAAAGTCTTGTGGAACATGTCCATGTTTGGAAGGTGTTTGGCTCGATGAACCCAAATATCTAAATTCCCATGCAGGAGCAAAACTGGCAGAGACGCTTTGTTCTGGACTGGGACAATCTGCAAGCTGTGAGCACCCATTGAGTCATCAGATTGAACAGAAGGTCTAGTAGGGTCCTCTTTATCCAAATCTGAGGGGGAGTAGACAGAGAATCCATAAAACTCATCTCTAATGTAATTTGAAATTGAACGGGATCGAGTCAACAAAGGAAGTGTATTTGTGGTTTCAGACAGCCTGACAATGCTCATGCGATCATCCAAAGGAGGGTAAATAGAAACGGCAGGAGGCTTATAACTATCACTATTTTGAGGTACTTCACCTCCTGTGTTACTCCATTCTGGAGGATAAGTATTGGGTGATTGAGGCATAGAAAATGCAAAGGAATCATGAGGTGGTGGTGGAATATGAAGAGGAGGAAGGTATGTGTGGCTAGAATAGGGTGCTGAGGGTGGTAGAGAAGATGGGGGATATGAGTAGTTGAAGGTATCTGGAGCATTTGGTGGATATGGATATGGATATGGTGGTGGTGCATATGGATCAGGAGGAGGGTATGGAGGGGTGTTGCCAGTGTACAAATAAGGGTTTGGATACCCATATGGAGGTTGTGAAGACCCAGAATTGTCCATTGATGTTGAATTATCGGTTTAACTTCAAGATTTGATCTTTCATTCAAAAGAGTCACACCCCAGATGAATTTAGCACAAGGGGAATCGATTGCACACAGACGACACAAGAAAACATTGAAAAGAAATGCTGATTTGAAACTGATCGCGTGAAGAATTATTGGGAAATTTTTGGATCATGTTGTTAATACAAATAGAAGGTGCACCAGAGAATTAAGGAAGTTCGTGAAAAACAATAATTGTTTGAGGAAAGAGAGGGAAAGGTTTATGATTTCGAAGGTTCGACGAGGAAGAAGAAGATGCATTACATAACATTGCATTGCAGGGTATTGAAAGGGATCTCTCTCAGCTTGGTCCCACTGATAACTTCTACCAAGTTAAGTTAACGAACGCTTTTTCTCTCTCCTCTTTTTTTCATAGTTATTAATTGAGAATAATAAATTTAATATCTCCAAAATCAAAATATATTTAATTCTTTCTTTGTTTAATTGATATAAATGATTAAAAAAATTAAAAATCTAAAATTAAATCCCATTTCTTAATTTCGGTATTAAAAACCTAAACGTCAAAGAGAGTATACAATTATTTTTCGTTTCCAATCAATTATTTAAACTTGACAAATGTTTAATTAAATTTTAAAATGTAATTTGGATTGACTTCAAGTATAAATTAAAATTTAAACTAAACGAATACTAGTTCAATAAAATTTATTTAATAAAATAAAGAAAATTTATCTTAAGCTTAAAATAAGTTTTGTATTAATATATTTAAAATGTGAGAATTGGACATAAAAACATTTAGCGTATATATGTAACAATAAAGACGATAAAAAGTTTAGTTTTAGTTAAAATTAAATGTCTTTAATAAATCTTAGCTACATCTAAAATACAATCAGTTTTTAAATTTAAAATTTATCCTACTATTTATTTTATTAATTTTTCTCTTAATATAATTTTTTCAAATAATAATTCAAGTTGTTTTAATAAAAATAATAAACTATAAAATAAATAAAGTTAACTTTGATGCTTTTAAAAAAGTGAATTAAAATATTACCTGGGCAGTCCTTTACCCAAGGACAAGAAAGAAAATAATGATTGGGGATTTTGGAATGTTTGAAAGTAGCAAACAAAAAATATCAGATTCTGTATAATATTTGTTGACATGTAAAAAGTCAAAAGTTCAGAAGTATTAGCAACGGATATAACGTCCCTTACAGAAAACATAAAGTATTTGTGTCTCAAACCGTCATAAATACTCCCATGTGTTACCATTACCAATAACCAATCTTTGATGGCATCTATGCTGATGAAAGTTTCTTACTATATTTTATTTTGATAATATTTTAACATTCGATAAAAAATTATTTCATAATAATAATAATCACAAACATAATTATTGACTAATATAAAATGATACATAAATCATATTAAAATATTATTAAAAAAAGTATGTCAAAATATCATTATTTTTTTTATTTTATTCATTTAAAATTAAAATTGGAAAATGTATTTGTATATATGGTTTAGTTTTTATATAGAATACTTCTTTAGAGAAAAATAACTTTTAGTTAAGTTTTTTTTATACAACTATATCTATAAAAAAAAGTGAGAATGTAATATTTCTAAAGTAAAGTAAAAGAATTCACTACATTAAAATATCCTTTTTATTAGATAAATTATTGCGATAAAAAATTAATTGTTCCTCTTAATAATATTTTTAGAAATTAAATAAGATATAACTATTCCCTTATATCAAATATTTCAGTAGAATGGCCTCCTTGGTGTATTTCTTACTTAAAACCAATTTTTAAATTAAAATTAAAACTGAAAGTAAAATTTATTTGTTAGTTTTGAAAATTTAAAAAAATTTAAATTAAAAGGTTTTTTAAAGAGCTTGTTTAGATGTTTGATATAAATTGTATTTAAAAATGATGAAGATTAACATTTTAAGTTATATTTTAAATATAAATTAAAGTTTCGTTTATTTTATATAAATTCCGTTATCTCTTTGAAATAATTGTCATCACATTTCCTTTACTTTTTTAACTTTTAATTTTTATTTTTTTATTTGATTTAGAGAGAAGATAATAGAAATTACAACAATCTCATTTTGTCATATTTTTTTAAAACATATTTTCCTTTCTTTTAAATTTTAAATTTTTTATTTTTTAATTTGTGAGACATGCATGTGAAATATAAATTAGTTACATAAATTCTTTCTAGTTTGCCTAATTTGATTTTCTTTTTTTCTTTTCTTTAGAAAAATATCAAATTAGTAGTGTTTTAGGTGTAGGGAACATATCTTCACATTTAACTCCACGCTTGCTCAAGTAAATCTATATGTTCATGGTTAAAGCCCTTTCTTGTCAACACTCCAAACTGTTTGGGGTTACTTGTAAAAAACACTCCGATATTTAAGTTAGTAATCAATCCGAACAACAATCAGAGTAAAGTCTTAAATTCATAATAAATGCGATCCCCTACCTCTTACTTTTGACTTCTATTTATAGTTTTTAAGATGGGCCTAGGATTGAGTAAACTCAAACCATGACCCAATCTCGGCCTACTATATGCCAATTAAGACTTACTCTTAATCTTGACTTGCAGTAGTTCTTTAGGGATGTTTACTGTTAAAATTGTTCGTGCGGTCCTTACCCACGTCTAACCGCTCGGCCCTTGTCTTCTTTGCCCAAATTCACAGGTTCAAACATGTGTGACTGGTCGTCCATTCTCAATGGCTCTTTTCGCCCTGTCCTAGTTACGTGGTCGTCTAGCCATACAATACACAAACCCCCCAAGCCCTAGGCAACTAGAACTGACGTTGGGATTTGGTATGTGGAGTTGGGGGCAGTTATCTTCTTACGTAATTTGAGGGAATGTCCATACAACGTCATTTTGAAATGGTAGTCATGGCGGAATATACGTGTCATTTCACCGTGTCACGTGCTTCACAGAAGGGACAGAGTAGCGTTATCTGGACCGTTGATTGTGGCACAGATCGACAGTGGTGATGCCTTGGCGGTTATTCAAGATTTTTCCTATAAATAGAAGGAGCGCAGCCTGTCATTTTCACCAATTCTCCTTATATGTTCTGCCTACTATATAACTTTCTTCGTTTTCTTTATGGCAATAACAATGAGCATTGTTCAACTTTGTTCGTCTGAGGAGTCGTCGGGGAGAGATGGCGGGGGGTTCGTTGGCAAAGGTGGTCGACCTTCATCTCCAAGCTTTGTGTCTTCATCTTACTTTTGGACAACTGACCAGGAAAGCAACTCGGCAAGTCTCTCGCCACTGTATATACTAATAAGGTTATTTTAGAGACTATGATCGATCTCCACGTTGGAGGAGCAGAGGTGGATGGTCGAAACAAGGGGGAGAGCTTGATTGGGTTTGACGATCATTTATGTTATGAGAGGGCTTTCCATAAGGTGGGACTGTATATGACGTGCTTCTGCATGAAGAGACACCTGGAGGAATGGGTCGACCGGACCTGCGTTGTGGGGGACGTGGAGGACGCGCATTAACCTGGCTGGCAGTTTGTAAGGGAAACGAGCACGTGTATCATGGGAAGAGAGTTAGTGTCGAGAACTTCTTCTTCGTATACACTTACCTCTTTTCCCAGATGCTCATTCGTGTTCCTTTTACCAACTTTCAGGTTGTCGTGCTAAGAGAGTTGAATGTCGCCCCAACCTAGTTGCACCCAAACTGTTGGGCTAGTATGTAGGCCTTCGTGGTAGTATGTTTCGCGTTGGGTATAACCCCTCCGACCCTCATCTTCCTCCACTTCTTCAATGTTTGCCTCATGGCTAAATGAGGATAAGTATCCTTCATCTCTGTAGAGAAGAAGTGGTTATTTAAGCCCTTTGTAGATTCTTTTAAGGGGCTTAAGACTAAATATTTCAAGGTAGTAATAAAGGAGTCAGGTTGTTCAGAGTTCTTTGACAAAGCCAGCCACCCGCGATTCCCTTTTTATTAGACAAGGAGTCCTCGTAAGATGGCCTCTTGGCCTCTTAGCTCAATGAATCCGGTTGAGGTTGAAGTAGTCGAGGTCATCAATGGTTTGCCTCACCGCCTCTCTGCCCGTGCTTGATAATGACATATTTTACCATGATTTCAATATTGAATTGAGAGAAAATGTCAACTCTTTCTTAGCTTTTTACCTTATTTATGCCTCAATTTATTATGTTTCTAAGTGGTTACATCTTGAGTTGTAATGATTCAAATTTCCTCACTAATCTCCACTTTTTGGTTGTTAGATCCTTTACATGAAGCTTGTTGGCCAAACCGAAGAATGGAAGAACCACATAAGCAAAAATGAATGTAAAAAAGGAAATATTGAGAAAAGATAAATGTTACAGCTGGGGTGCAGCTGACGTGTAGCTGAGCCTCATTCATCTTGGCTTGCTGTAGCTGAGGTGCAGCTGAGCGCCCTGCTCTTTGGAAGGCTGTCGCTGGGCTGCACCTGAGCGCCCTGCTCTCTGGAAGGCTGCAGTTGGGGTGCAGCTGGGTGCAGCTGAGCGCCCAGCTTTCTGGAAGTCTGCAGCTGGGGTGCAGCTAGGATACAAATGAGCGCCCAACTCTCTGGAAGTCTGCAGCTGGGGTACAGCTGAGTGGTGGCAATGCTGATGTGGAAAAATTAGGTCTTTTTAGACCTAACATGCGAGGGGCTTTGGATCTTTTGCTGCCCAAACACGATTTCTCTCATTTGGAGCTCTTGGAGGCGAGCTAGGAGCTGTGGGAACAATCCTTCTTCATCCTTGGGTCTTCTTTCTTCTTCCATTTCCACCATTGTTGTAAGCTTAAGCTCTCCATTCATGGAGAGCTAGTTTCATTGTTGTTGGGGGATTGATGTAGCCACTTAACTCTTATGTAAACTACTTTGTTTTGAATGAATATATGCCTCTTTCATTGATTGTTAGTGTTTAATTCCTTCTCTTAATGCTTGTTGTGAAGTTGTTACCCATGACATGATTTTAGGGTTTGCTTGATATTGGGAAATGTTGGATAAATCTTGACTTGGGTTAAACACCTAAAGGAAATAGTATCTAGGGATAGAACTAAGACCTTTGGTTGTCTTAAAATCTCATTTCTTAATGCGGAAATAATTGTTAGGTTTTCTAAGGGATTGGAGCCTAATGAGGAAGTCTAGGCTCTTTCTACCAAGGGATTGGGATTTGAGTAAATTAGTAGATTGACATTGACATATTAGTGAAGAGGAAGTGATTTTCTATACATAAGATGAAGTAGGTGAAATCATACCCCCAACAATATCATTCCATATAATTTCTAATCATTCCATTTCAAAGTCTTTGAGTACTTAAGATCACTTTTATCATTCATGTTTCATATTTATATTAATTGCACCAAAACTCAAATTATGAAAGCATTCTGTAGTCTAGGTTAGTTATACATTATACGATTGTCTAGTGAAACGAGTCTCTTGGGAAACGATATCCAGTCTTACCGGTTTTACTAGTTGAAACAATTTGGTACGCTTGCCAAAGTCTCAACAAGTTTTTGGCGCCGCTGCCAGGGACTCGGTGTTCAAACTAGACTTTTGTGTGATTTTTGACTGATTTAGACTTTATTCTTTTGTTTATAATTTTCTTTTTTATTGTAATTAATATTTTCGTATTTTTTGGGCTAACTTGTGGCTCAGGTTTGGTTGCTCTCTAGTGTATGCAGGGAACTATCCGAACAAGGAGAACTGTTTCATCTGAACCACTCCTTGTCGACCCTGAGATCGAGAAAACAACTCGTAGAAACAATAGTGACACAGGGAGACAACGAGCTATTAGTCAACAAGCTGCCCCTAAATATTCAACTTCTCTCAATGATCAACCTATTGATCTTCTTGGTACTTCTGTTGTGAACGAGATGGATGGTACAGGACCGCCTCCACGGAGAACCATAGGGGACTCCATTGGTTATACAAGCCCGAGAAATTTCTCAAGCATTGTGAGGCCCACTATGAGTGACAAGCTTGCAGAAGTGAAGCCTGTTCTACTCCAACTCATCAATTCTAATCAATTTTCTGGCATGGACAATGAAGACCCTCATGCTCATTTGGTCACTTTCTATGAGTTATGTGGCTCTGTGGGTGTAATGGGGGAGGAGGAAGAAGCATTGTATATGAGAATCTTCACATTTTCTCTGAATGGTAAAGCAAAGGCTTGGCTTCAGTCACAGCCAAATCAAAGTCTGACTAGTTGGTAGGATGTGGAACACAAATTTCTTGCTCGCTTCTTTCCACCATCTAAGAGCACAGAGATAAAGGCTGCTATTGCTACTTTTGTCCAGGGAGTAGATGAACCATTGTGTGAAGCCTGGGAAAGATTCAAAGTTTTATTGAGGAAGTGTCTCAGTCATGGCTTTAGCTTAGAGATGCAAGTGCAAACCTTCTGCAATGGGTTGCAACCTCATACAAAGATGATACTTGATGCATCCTTTGGTGGGTCGGTTCTTTTCAAAACTGCTGATGAAGCCATTGCTGTTATTGAAAATATGGCTTCTACTGACATGCGGAGTCAACACGGGAGGACTCAAGCACAAAAGAGAGGAGTTTATGAACTTGGTGCTCAGGTTGCACTAATTGCACAAAACAAACTGCTTGCCCAACAAATGGAGCTCCTGACTCAACATATGGCCAAGCTACCTCAACAGTTGCAAGCAATGCAAGCTCATGCTCAACCGCATCATCAAGTAATGAGATGTGATTTCTGTGGAGATAACCATCCTAATGGTCATTGTCAAGTTCCTAGTAGTTCCCAACCTGAAGAAGTCAACTATATGGGGAACCAAGGACGATAAAACTTCTTCAACAACCCTTTCCCTAATCATTCCAATCAAGGGTGGATCTAAGCTCAAGGAGCCTCAAGTAGTAGAAATCCATATCAACCTGCTCAACCTGCTCAACACTATCCATCTCAAAATGATCGGATTTCAAAACTTGAAGAAACATTGCAGATGTTCATGCAGCAGGCCATCCAAAACCAGAAAAATACTAATGCATCTATAAAGAGCTTGGAAGTGCAGGTTGGTCAGTTAGCTAAGCATTTGGCAAACCAACAGGGTGGACAATTCACTGCAAATACTCAAACCAACCATAAAGAAGAGTGTAATGTCATATTCAGTAGAAGTGGAAAAGAGGTTGGGAGGGAAGAAGAAGAAAAAGACAAGCTAGAAGAAGAAGAGAAGAAAAAGAATGAAGAGGAGAATCAAGAAGAAAAAGAAGCAGAAGAAGATATTGTTGGAAGAGAAGAAGAAAATAAAGAAAAAGAAAATGAGAAAAAGCAAAAAGAGAATGAGATTGTGAAACACCTTCCTTATCCCAAAATCCCCTCTAATAAAGAGAAGGAGAAACAATTGGCTCGGTTCAAGCAAATATTCAACCAACTTGAGATAACCATGCCCTTGACCGAGGCACTGCAACAAATTCCTGCCTATGCAAAGTACATGAAGCATATCCTCAGCAAGAAGAATAAGTATTTAGATGAGGAAACAATTGAAGTGCAGGAAAATTGCAGTGCCATAATGCAAAAGACTCTCCCTCCAAAATTTAAAGATCCGGGGAGTTTCATCATCCCTTACACCATTGGAAACCATAATATAGGGAAGGCTCTTATTGATTTAGGGGCTAGCATCAACCTGATGCCCCTATCTATGCTTAAAAAGATTGGTGGTCTTGAAGCCAAGCCAACAAGAATGATGCTTCAATTGGCAGATAGGTCCATCAAATACCCTTATGGTGTGGTAGAAGACGTGGTGATGAACATTGATAAGCTCCAATTCCCGGTGGATTTTTTAGTGATGGAGATGGAGGAAGATGCAGAGATACTGCTCATCCTTGGAAGACCTTTCATGAAGACAACTAAGTTTATCATTCATATGGAAGAGGGAACATGTAACGCCTCGGCAACTTACAGGGACTGTTGACTGCCCCCACACATCACCACGAGACTTTCCAGTGTGTTTTGTCCTTACTCGCACACTTTCCGGGAAAACTTCCCGGAAGGTCACCCATCCCAGAATTATTCCAGGCTAAGCACGCTTAACCATGGAGTTCTTATGGGCTACTCCTTGTCCGTGCCTTTTGCACCCACGATCACTCCCCGCCCTCTCAGTGCCCGGGCGTCACATGCTCTGTAACATCCCGGCAACTTACAGGGATTGTTGACTGCCCCCACACATCACCACGAGACTTTCCAGTGTGTTTTGTCCTCACTCACACACTTTTTGGGAAAACTTCCTAGAAGGTCACCCATCCCAAAAATTTTCCAGGCTAAGCACGCTTAACCATAGAGTTCTTATGGGTTAGGCTACCGAAAAGTAAATGCATTTTGGTGATATGAGTAGCCAAATCAATTCCTTTAAGCTATCCTTCAACTGTATAGTCCCATACTTATACAGTCTCCAGATCCCTCTCATTCCGGTGTATGTTCTATTCGTCCATGTGCCCCTTCCACTAGAAGCCTGCCAGGAGCCGCTCCTTGTCCATGCCTTTTGCACCGGCGATCACTCCCCGCCCTCTCAGTGCTCGGGCGTCACATGCCCACCAGCTTCCGCTTGGTTCATCCTCGAACCACACCGTACTGAGAGAGGCTAGGCTCTGATACTATCTGTAACATCCTGGCAACTTACAGGGACTGTTGACTGCCCCCACACATCACCACGAGACTTTCCAGTGTGCTCTGTCCTCACTCACACACTTTCTAGGCACTGAGAGGGCGGGGAGTGATCGCCGGTGCAAAAGGCACGGACAAGGAGCGGCTCACTGAAATTAAAAGACCAAGATAGAGAGGTAACCTTCAATGTCTTCAAAGTTATGCAGCCAAGTCAAGAGGAACAGACTAGCCTTGAAGCAACCGATGAAGTTCTATCTGTTACTAGTATACCAAGGCAGGTTGCCAAGTTGGCCAAGAAGAGTCTTAATTGTTTCTCCCCAAAAGTGAAAGAAGAGCAAGAAGATAAGGAAGAAAAACTAGTGCACCAAGACTCTGTCGTGGAAAAGAATGAACCCAAACCTGGCAAACCAGTGAAGCTAAAGAACAGGGTATGGGTCATCAAGGCTATCAAGGCAAATGGAGTACTTGAAATTGAGACTCCTTACTCTAGGAGAGTCAAATTGGTTACTAGAAAGTTTTGAGAATGTGTTGGTGTCATGAAAGGAGAAAGCACACCAACATCAAATATCAACCTTGAGCATAATGGTGTCAAGCTAATGACGTTAAAGAAGCGCTTACTGGGAGGCAACCCAGCTTTCTAACCTTCTCTTGTGTGTAATTTTGTTGTTTGAGTGTGTTTTGGCTGTTTGAATTTGAGTTAGAGTGTTTTAGTTTGATTTGGTTCTTTTGGAGCATGTTAGTTTGCATTTTAACTTATATGTTGTTTCTAGTTCCATGGTTGTTGTTGTTGAGTGTTGTTGTGAAAGAGTATGTTTTGAAGTATTTTTTATTTGTTTTGATGTGTTCTAGAACATTTAGGGTGCAATGATGTGTTTTGAATTACTTAGATATATGCTTTGTGTAAAAGCATGGTCTTGACATGTTTAGTTAGGTGCATTGTCATTCATCTTTTAGATTCATGCATTTGATTGTTTTCGTGGTGCATTCTTGTTGTTTTTAAGTAGTAGAAACATGATCATTTAGTTTGAAAGAGATTGAATGCATGCAAATGTTGAAAATCCAAGATTTAAAGCCCAAAATGCAGAAAAAACAAACTCTGCAGACTACTGCTCAACTGCACCTTCACTACACCTGCGTGCTACACCAGCAGAGGGCTTTTTCTGTATTTTTCTGATATGGCGCTCAGCTGCACAAAACCTGTGCAGCCCAGCTATGGCGCACCAGGACATCACTCCTTTTTTCTCTGTAATTTGGTTCTGTTATAAATGGGGCTTTCTTCTAACATTTTGTTTTACATGTTTTATCAAGCTACATGCCTCTATACTACTGGTTATGTGCCAATTTTGGTTCCAAACTTGTTTTTCAAACACCAACCATAATATCTATTTCATGAGTTTTTTTTTGCTTGGCCTGGAGACCAAACAAATTTTGTAAGGGGAGGTAGAGCAACAGCTGATGCAGAGGATGATGATCCTGAGGAAAGCAATGATATCATTTCATGAGTTTGAGCTTGAGGCTTCTCTACTCATATACATGTCCTTTTATTTTGCTTTTATGTTTTGTTTGCTTGTTTTTAAATTTGAATGCACATTTTGCTTTTCAACTTGTGGAAGTTTTTGTTAAGTTATTTGGCTTGATAGACTATGCTGATTCATGATGCTTATGTTTGAATATGAAATTATGCTTGAGATTGTGCAGTTAAGTTCAAATTGTGGTTGCTTTCTTCATGAAAAGTCTAAGAATCCCTTATGTTTAACTGCGATCAATATTTATGGCAGTTGCTTGAGGTTTGTGGAACCTTGAGTTAATCTTGGGAGATGTTGTGCCTTAGATTTTTCTTGTGAATGCTATCGTGTTAGATCATAATTGACTTTGCCGAAGTGTCTTTGAATTGAATCAATTGCTTGCTTGATACACATGATCAAGGTCATCTTTGTCTTCTACCTTATTTGCATGTTTGAGTCAAATAAACTGATACAAACCTCTTGAACCTTAATGAAAGACGACTTCCCTCTTTGAACCTTAAGGCTAATGAAAATTCCCTGATTTCCCTACCTTGAGCTGAATAAAGTAATCATGTTTGCTGTAGGAGAATGGTTTAAAGTCTAGGGGTGTTTGTTCGGTGAGGGTGTATTAAGAAAAATAGAAAAAGAAGAAAAAAAAAGTGAATGAAAGAAAGTTGGGATACAAGTAAGAAAGTGGTTGCAATTAAGTGAAGCAAAAGAGAAACTTTTGTGCATGATTTGAATTGCTTAATCTCTTAGCTCAAGGTGCTTTGTTATCCATAAAAACCATGTTTCTTTCTTAGCCCAACCTCAATACAAGCCAATGAAAAGTCCTTATGATGTTGACTTGCATGTGAATGTGTTTAATTTGGTTGAAACGAAGGGCAAACTTGATTTGTGTGATATTGTCATAGTAGAGTGATAGATACACATCTTCATACACCAGTGCATTAGAGTGAAACACTACCTTGGGTGAGGATTGGTTCTACATCATTCAGTAAAGCATTCTGCCAATATTGTTGATCTCTTTTAAAATGCGGCATTTGACTGATTGACTGTATTGTGAGCACCACAGTGGAAGGCTAATCTGTTACACATTTCTAGCCATTTCAAGTTTAGCACGTGTTGTGGATTATGCTGTGTCTGTGAAAATATTTGTTGTGTTAGAGCCAGATACCTTTTGCTTGAGGACAAGTAAGGTTCTATGTTTGGGGGAGTTGATAATGATATATTTTACCATGATTTCAATATTGAATTGAGAAAAAATGTCAACTCTTTCTTAGCTTTTTACCTTATTTATGCCTCAATTTATTATGTTTCTAAGTGGTTACATCTTGAGTTGTAATGATTCAAATTTCCTCACTAATCTCCACTTTTTGGTTATTAGATCATTTACATGAAGCTTGTTGGCCAAACCGAAGAATGGAAGAACCACATAAGCAAAAATGAATGTAAAAAAGGAAATATTGAGCAAAGATAAATGTTGAAGCTGGGGTGCAGCTGACATGTAGCTGAGCCCCATTCATCTTGACTTGTTGTAGCTGAGGTGCAGCTGAGCACCTTGCTCTCTGGAAGGCTGCAGCTGGGGTGCAGCTGAGCGCCCAACTCCCTGGAAGTCTGCAGCTGGGGTATAGTTGAGCGCCCAGCTCTGTGGAAGTCTGCAGCTGGGGTGCAGCTGGGTACACCTGAGTGATGGCAATGCTGATGTGGAAAAATTAGGTCTTTTTAGACCTAACATGCGAGGGGCTTTGGATCTTTTGCTACCCAAACACGATTTCTCTCATTTGGAGCTCTTGGAGGTGAGCTAGGAGTTGTGGGAACAATCCTTCTTCATCCTTGGGTCTTCTTTCTTCTTCCATTTCCACCATTATTGTAAGCTTAAGCTCTCCATTCATGGAGAGCTAGTTTCATTGTTATTGGGGGATTGATGTAGACACTTAACTCTTATGTAAACCACTTTGTTTTGAATGAATATATGCCTCTTTTATTGATTGTTAGTGTTTAATTCCTTCTCTTAATGCTTGTTGTGAAGTTGCTACCCATGACATGATTTTAGGGTTTGCTTGATATTAATGTTGGGTAAATCTTGACTTGGGTTAAACACCTAAAGGAAATAGTATCTCGGGATAGAACTAGGACCTTTGGTTGTCTTAAAATCTCATTTCTTAATGCGGAAATAATTGTTAGGTTTTCCAAGGGATTGGAGCCTAATGAGGAAGTCTAGGCTCTTTCTACCAAGGGATTGGGGTTTGAGTAAATTAGTAGATTGACATTGACATATTAGTGAAGAGGAAGTGATTTTCTATACATAAGAGTGAAGTAGGTGAAATCATACCCCCAACAATATCATTCCATATCATTTCTAATCCTTCCATTTCAAAGTGTTTAAGTACTTAAGATCACTTTTATCATTCATGTTTCATATTTATTTTAATTGCACCAAATCTCAAATTATGAAAGCATTCTTTAGTCTAGGTTAGTTATAAATTATACGATTGTCTAGTGAAACAAGTCTCTTGGGAAACGATATTCGGTCTTACCGGTTTTACTACTTGAAACGATTTAGTACGCTTGCCAAAGTCTCAATAGTGCCCTCATTGAGTGCCTTGGTTACGCGGAATTCTATGAACAAACGTTCAATATGGTAACTTCCTTTTATTGTTTTACTACGTGATTTGGTCTTAAATTGAATAAGTTTGTGTCTTCATTTCAAAAATCATGTATGCTCCCATCCCAAAGAAAAGTGCCTTCCTTTTCAAGCTAGAAAGAAGACGGGCGCAAAACCTTTCAAGGCTCGAGGCCCTCATTCGACTGCGTCTAGCCAAGCGGCTCAACCTACAAAAAGTCGTTTGTCCCCTCTTCAGATTGTGCCTAGGGCTGAAACTCCTCAATTGACCCTAGTGGTCGACCTTGACCAACCTTCTCCAACTGTTGTCGTTGCTTTTCCGACTGACCTATTTTGATGATAAAAGGGGCACCGAGGAGGTCTAGGCAGAATTGGCTGAAGAAAAGAAAATGGTCTTCGGTCTGCGCATTCAACTGGAGGAACTAATCATTGCCCACGAGTGGTGTGAGAAGTATCAATTTGATCTTCTGGCTAAGTTAGATGAAGGCCTAACTGCTAAGTTGGAAGAGGCAGATAACCAACTTGCTGAACTGAATGCCTTTGTCGTGACCGAGCACGAGGAGGGTTTTAACAAGGTCCTTCGTCAGGCAACTTTCCTCTTGGGCATCGATACGGCTGCTAGAGGTTTTTACATTATGAAGGACATTTATAAGGGATACTTAGTCTCGTTGGAAGAAATGTCGAACAATCTTGAGTGGATGATGCTGTGATAGCCAAGACAAACGATCGAGAAAGTTTGACTATACAATACAAGTTATGTGGCTATTGGACCACACAGTACAAGTAGAAAGGTCTTTGACCACCCTAAAGAACTTAGTTTGACTCACACAAAATAGGAAAAAAAGAAAAAAATATTCTTAATTAAAAATAAAAGTTATAACACGAAATGTTCAATAAAATTTTCTTTTTCAAATATAAAAACATTAAATTTTTAAATATATCATTAAACATATAAACAATAATTAATAAAAACATGAAAACTTCACTTTAAAACAATTTTAGTATTGACATGTGTTTCTCATCTTGACTTTCGGTTTAAATCTGTCTATTTCAACTTTTGACATGTGCTTATCCATAACAATCTGGTACAACCTTAAGTCCATAACAACCCATCTCTATTCTCATATCGGGCCAACCCAACTGAACCACCTTTTTCATGATCCTCACAATAGGGTTATTGCAAATGCCATGTGCAATCTTTGTGTCACAAGTCCTAAATTTGATGCAGTCATATGCAACCTTGTATGGCGATTATATTTGTTGTCTTTCTCACTTAGTCTACTCAATGACTTGTAACAGTGGAGTGGTGTTTTGGAAGATTTAAAGGGCTTGAAAGCATCAACTTTTATTTTGATTCACTTTCTTCTCCCTTTATCTTCTTTTGGTTAGGCTTTGCTCTTCCTTAGTTGTGGTTGTGGAGTGATGTTTATACATTTATTAACCTGGTTAATTTATTTGTGACACTGATATTAGAATTGAATTTATAAATGTCTAAGTTATACATAACCATAACAAAAATAATGTTTCAAAGTAGACTCAATTCGAGGTTATGTGATATTAAAATAATGATAATAATAATAATATAACTATTATTCAACTTATTTTAATTTTGTTTACCAAAAATATAGTTTTAAATTTTTTAAACATTAAATAATAGTCTTGTTTAAAATGTCTAAAAATAATTGTTTGAAATATAAATTTTAAAAAAGAAAATATTGAAAATTGTATGATCAAACTCAATATTAAATCAACTCTCTATATACGAAAATAATATTTTAGGGAATATCTCAAAATGCCCCCTATGAAATAATGACACTTGTTTTCTATTAGGTTTTAGGTTTAAACCCTTTATTTGTCCTTATTTATGTGGGTTTTTTCCAGTTTGATCTCCGACTTATTAGAATCCCCAATTGAGTACTTAAAAGTCCTAATTTGAATCAACTCAGCCCTTACCGTTAAATTTACTTAACGGAGTTAAATTTTTGATAAATTGAAACCTTGATGTGGTCAATTTTTGCTACATTACCCCTGTCATGTTAGCTCATTTTCTCCAAACAGCAAAACCCTAAGCGCACATCGGCCTAGAGAACCCCCCAACTCCTTCCTGTTCCTTCGTCTCGTACATGAAACCTCGCAACGTCTCGTACACAAAAAGAATAATTCTGATGTATTATTTCAAATAGTAGAGTACCATATATATATACATACAAGGATCCTATAATTCTTTATCTATTATAGGAATGACAAGTGCACAAATTAAAATAATATCTAAATTATAACTAACACAATATTTTATTGTCTAATATCCCTTAATAGAATATTTGGCATATCTTAACAATTCCTTATTATTTTATCCTTATTAATAGTTATCATTAACAATTTCATGCTTAGACTTGACAACATATATTAGATGATTTATAAACAGCTTCTGAAGATGAAGAAATTAGTATAGACACTATCACAAATATTCCATCATATTCGAATGTAACATCCCACAAAATTCATATTTCTGATTGTTTTATCTTTAAACATTTTTACCATTGTACACTAAAATCACTTTGTTTATCTAAGGGATACAATGACATAGGTGATCCTATATGAATGTCAACATTGCAAAGTTCATATGTGGCATAAAAAAGTAATTAAGAAAGATAAACATCCTTCAATCCCAAACTTTCAACTATGTTGCAGAAATGGAAAAGTTTAGCTCTCACTTTTAAAAGAAGCCTTCATCTACACTTTACTATACTTAGTGATACACAGTCTATATAAAGCAAAAATTACCAACAAAACATTAGAACTTACAAAATAGATAGATCCAAAAATAATGGTCAAGGACTACCCAATCTTCCTCAGTTGGTATGATGCCACAATTTGCACAACTATATATCTATGATACTGGCAATGAGTTACATAAGAGAATCCAGTCTCTAAGGTGACCTTTTAATTTTAGTAATAACTATATTCTACACAAGATTATTGAATGAACATATTAGACTTTTAACTTAATTTATTACATTTATGTGTGCAGTTATCCAAGCCATATAGATGTGCAAATTGTCAAACAACTAATAGGGATGTTAGATAAGTACAATATGCGTGCAAAATCTTTTATAATGGTAAGAGATATATATAAGAACTAACCTTTTGATGGTCTGAAATTTATACTCATTGCAGACAAAAGTAAATATGGTTGAATCTATAATATTCCCATTATTTCTATGGTTGTCATCTTAATAGTAGGCGATGTTGACAGTGCATGACCTAAGGATATTATAATGAATAATATAAGTGGAAAACTACAAATAATACATGAGTTACACTCAAGTTATCTAAACCCATTGTTATTTCTTTATGGTAAAGACAGATATAGGCATGATATCAGTCATCGTGATACATTGTGTGCAAAAACCAAAAAAAGGACATATCTGACAATAAGGGAGTGGTTTTCTTTTAGTATGTAGAAAAGGAATGGAGAAATATGTATTCTACTCAAATCAAGAAGGTTTTTTCTACAATTTGTAGTATATTGATATACAATGGAAGAATATGAAAGACTAAGCTTTATAGAAAATAATCAATCAAAGTGTAGAGCAACTAAAAGAACATCACCATGTATGAAAAATGGAACATGTTCTAAATTCTTTTCCTAAAAAGTTCTAAAGATAAAACTACAATTAATAAAGAAGGTTATGCATATTACAAAAGAAGAGACAAGGGACTGATTATGGTTGAGCAAGGCATTACATTAGATAATCGTTTTGTAATTCCTTACAGCCCAAAGTTTGAAGTATCAAGCACATATCAACATTGAATGGTGTAATCGAAGTACTTCAACAAAATACTTATTCAAATACATAAATAAGGGATATGATAGGATAACAATAATTGATCCTAATCAACCATCCGTAGACACTAATGTTTAACACATGAATGAGATCAAACAATACATTGATTGTCGATACATATCTCCCTGAAGAGCTTTAGGGATTTTTTTTTTCACTTCCTATTCATGGTAGAAATTCAACGATAGAAATATTATTTTTTCATCTTCTTGGCGAACAATCAATATATACTTTAAAGATAAGCATAGTGTTGAAAAACTCATTGTTAGGTCATCAATTACAAAATTAATGTTTACAACTTGGATGGAATCTAACAATACATACTCCAAGGATAGAAAATTAACATACACATAATTTGTATTGAAGTTTGTATATGTCAAAAGAGACAGATGTTGGACTCCAAGGAAAAAAGGAAACACCATCGAAAGACTTGTATGGGTAACCCCAATTACAAGTGAATGTTAAAAATTGTCAAAGGTCATTTATCATATAAAGATATCAAAACTAGTGTTGAGATTGTATATGAAACATTCAAAGAAGCCTACTTGGTCGTAGGATTCCTATTAAATGATTTAGAATATGTAAAATCTATTAAAGAAGCTAAAGATTGTGACTCAAGACCGTACTTGAGAAAACTATTTGTAACAATAATATTATCCAATAGAAGGAGAAGGGGGAATCCAAAGTCACGTCCAAGATGGACGGAGCGGAGGAAACCCCCACTGTAGATGTAGATCGAGCCCAAAATAGATAGTGAAAATCTTTTTATATGATATCTTTAGAAAGAATGCATTTTTTTTTCTTCTGTCTCTACCTAAGTAGGGTAGAGCCACACCTTCTATGAGCCCTTTCCTTCTTTATTTCATGAAAGTAGGCTTCTATTTTTGCTCGCAATAAAGCTAGCGTCCTGATCGAGCAAGACGTAGTCCTATCTATCCACCTCTCCAGACACAATATCTTGAGTACCTATGATGGTGACCACATCTGCTGGCATGTGATGTTTGGACATAGAATCGAGTCCTTGTGAATGGGCAGAGCCAGGTGCTCTTATTTTACGATAAACAAACCAGAACAACTGTGGAACAACATTAGGAATGTATTTAAGATGGAATCATATATAATGAGTGAAGAAGGACTACAATGCCAGGTACGACACATTATCTCACTCTATATCATATTTAACAATTAATAAAGCTTAACTAAAATGATTTTTTTTACAGAGTTATCCCTAACCTTTGAACAATTGCAAAATCTTACCTCAATAAAAATAGACAAGTTACTAAAAGTAAATCAAAAGAGCCTAAAGGACTACCAATTTATGCCTTATCCCAATGGGCTTATAACAAGTCAATCAGGAAACAGGTTGGTTTATGCAAAACAAAATTACAATGTCAATGAACAACAACATCTATTTCAATCAAACTACAATTTATTGGTATTATCCATTTATTGCTATCATCAATTACCATAGTGATAAATTCTAATGAACTAAAATTGGCTCATACATTTTATGCTTAAATACTCTTTTGGCCTCTATTTTCGTCGACTTTGTCTAATGTGAGACTCTTTTTTTTTTTTGGATATTCAATGTGGTTCCAAGTTTGGTAATATATGTTCATTTGGTCATTTTTCATGATATCGTTTAAATTGTTAACAATGAGTGTATATGTTGGCAGTGTTTGAATGAGTTGTTCAATTTTTTCTTACATGACCCATCCTACACTGTGTGAGTTGGATTTAATTGAATTAATTAGGGTTATTGGAACAAAATCATCATTTTTTATGTGTTGTTAAAAATCTGATGTTTATATTTTGTTTCTAACAGTAGTGGCGTGATGGGTGGGCAGCGATGCGTGGTTCAAAGTATAGAAATGGGTTTCGTGGTTTGTCGTGCTTTCATGTTTGCAATGGCGCGATGTTGACGTTCCTATGATGGTTGATTTCTCACGGTGAGTTACGTTTGAGAGGTGGTAGCAGCGTCAAAGTGTTGTCCTAGTGGTCGAAGATAGCACCGTGGTGGAGCTGCTAAGGTTTCAATTTGAAGGAGATATAGTTGTGGCTTTGTGATTTGGGTGACGCGTCCTGGTTCACAATATAGGATTTTTCTATGGATCTTTTGGTGGTGGCATGATCAGGATTTTCACATTAAGGTATGGTACATCACAATGGTTGATGTAGGTGACGTTTGTTTTAGACGTGATGATTTCGCGAGGATTAAATGTGGTGCGATATTTGTTTGTGTTTCGATGGAGGTTTGCAACATAAGTTTTTTAATTGCACATAAGCAGATGATTTTGTTCCAATAATCCTAATTAAACCAATTAAATCCAACTCACACAATGCAGGATGGGCCATGTAAGCAAAAATTGAACAACTCTTATAAACATTGTCAAGGTGTACACTCTATAGTTAACAATTTAGACGATATCATAAAAAAACCAAATTTAAACATGAATTAGCAAAATTGTAACCACATTGAACATCCAAAGAGAATGACTCCCACATTTAACAAAGTCGACAAAAATAGGGACCAAAAGAGTATTTAAACCTATATTTTATTCTACAAATGAACAAAAAGAAATTTTCCACGTAATAGTTAACGTTGTTAGTAAGAATGAAGGCGGAATGTTTTATTTTGTATAAATACGGAGGAATTAGAAAAACTTTCATATGGAATACTTTGTCATCTACCTTACGATCCCCACGAAAAATAGTTTTGAATGTTGCTTCAAGTGGAATTGCCTGTCTTCTGCTTTCTGGAAGAAGGAAAACACATTCAAAGTTTAAAATTTTATTGCCTACATTAGACACCTCAGTTTGTAACATTATGCAAGGAAGTGAAGCCTCCCAATTATTAAAACAAGTTGGCTTAATAATTTGGAATGAAGTGCCAAGGGTACACAATTATTGTTTTGAGACTTTGGATAAAACTTAATGATGTAATGAGAATAAAAAAGCAACATAACACAATTTTTGGAGGTAAGGTTATAGTATTTGGTGGTGATTTCAGACAGATCCTACTAGAAAGTCTAAGATAAGATATTGTACATACAACTATAAATGTTTCATATCTATAGAATCATTGTCAAATACTAACTTTATAAAAAAACATGTGTTATCACAAGGTCATTTAAAAAACAACAAAGCAAAAGAAATGAAGCAATTATCTAAATAGATAATCAAACTCGGAGATGAAAACTTATCTGAACTTAATGATGGTTCAGTAAAAATTCATATTTCATCAAAGTTTTTAATCTTTGACTTCAATGATCCAATTAAAGCTATAATCCGCAACACATACCCAGACCTCATGCACAACTACTGTGATTACAACTTTTTGCAATCTAGAGCAACTCTAGCAAGCATAATTGAAACTATGAATGAAATAAATAGTTATGTTTCATCATTAATTCCAAATATGTCATTCAACTTAACAATTAACTATGTTTATCCACATCAATACCTTAGACTAGCTCGTTTCAAAATTGCAAGCTTAAAAGAAAGAATATCTAAGCTCTGATAGCATTGATAATACCGAAGGATTCAAACTGCATATCAGCACGTTACACCAGAATTCTTAAATACATTAAACACATTTGGACTACCAAATTATAGTATTAGTTTGAAGATTGTAGCACCAATTACACTTTTGAGGAACTTGGATCAAACTAAGGACTTGTATAATGGAACAAGATTAATAGTTACAGGATTGACAAACCATGTTATCAGAGCAAAGATTATTACTCGAAATAAGATTGGTCATGAAATATATATACCACAAATATCTATGTCACCATTATAGTAACCATGGCCTTTTAAGCTTATCAAAAGACAGTTTCCAATGATTTTATCCTATGTAATGACTATTAACATATCCCAAGGACAAAACCACTAGCATTAGTAGAATCTATGACAAGTGAGTACCAAACCAAATTGTCTTATATGTCTTTCTTTATTCCCACATATATCTCTAATTGTTCCATATCAATTTCAACTTACAACAACACCAACAAAAAGCTTAGTCTATAGGACTATCAAAGGACTACAACAACATTTTTTCCGCAACTTGGTAAATGTACCTCTCGAGCACATGATTATACCTAATTATGTTATTTTGTTACCTTAAACCTTATTGCAAATAGACAACTTGAAATTGTGTCAGAAGTTGCAATACCATATCAATTATTAGGTTGGGTACTTCTTCGTACCCAAACACTCAACTTCATCATACAACTCATTCACACAAACCATACTAACAATAACAAAAAGAAATGTACCATGCTTATCGAACAACATTTTTGCTCAAGTTGGAGCTAAGCTTGTCGAGCACCAAGATATAAAATTTGAACGAGGTATACTTTTGCCATTATTTTCTACATGGGCTTTTCTAAGTTCACCTCACTAATTTTCTTATTACAGGCCCTAATCCATTTTTCTCAAGCAAGTGTTTCAATTGTGACGAACGCTTTGTAAAAGATTGTCCATATGAGAATAAAAGAAAAAAGATTATCAACCTTCTCGTAAAAGATGTTGAAGAAAAACTCAGCAAGACAACCAAATAGAGTAAAAAACTCGACAATATTGTCAAGTAACAAAAAGAACTCCATAAGACAACCAAGTAGTGTGCATAGACTAACTAGACAACTGAATAGCATGGAAATGTACAAGAAAAACTCAAATAGTTCAATGAAAAGCATGGAAAACTCAAATAGTAAAAAAATTCATAATACTAATATAAAATTCCAAAACAGTTCCAATAATCTCAAATTAATTATAATTTTTAAAAAAGTATTCTATAACATATTTTTTTTATCTATTTATATAATAAAATAACAATAATATATTATAATATCAATTTCATTTGTTATATATGAAATTAAAATTATTGTCATATCACATAGATTTAACATTTACAATAAAACCTAATTTCAAACTCCTATGAATAGAAATAAATGTAAATATACAATCAATCACCTTATCATTTACTGTCAAGTTTTACCATAACCTTTTCATTATATCTCATTAGATAATATTCACTATTTTATTATTTTTTTCATATAAATGAAAACTATTATTTTTTCATACAATTTTTTAATCTGATTATTTAGTAAAATCAATTACAAAAATTATATTGTAATATCAATATTTAAAAGTGAAATTATTTCATACCACTTAAATTTATTACTTGATTACTTTAATAATAAAAATCACATTAATCTAACCTAATTTTTATCATATTTCATTACATAATAATTTCATTAATTTATTATTTCTATGTATATAAAATGAAAACAATTTTTAAAAAATAAAATAGACAACCCGTGCTTAAGGGTCAGTCGACTAGTTGAATAAAAAAGTAAAGAAATTCAATTCAATCAGTCTATAAATGATATACACGGCAAAAAAAATTGCTCGAGTGTTCTGTTGTGTTGTTCAAGGCTCATCTTACAGGTGTCATCTAAAATCATGCCAAAACGAAGTTTAACCTCATAAATAACGCTTTGTGAGAGCAAGAATCAATAGAATAAACAAGTGCAAAGCCAAATTGAGATCTATCTCAATTATTTGTACATGCTATTGGAGGCTAAAGCCAAGCCTCTACAACCATTTACACAAGTTAGATTCTCTAAATTTTACACTCGTACAATTATCATAGCAGCTAAAAAGAATATATATATATATTTTCTTCATTCTGCCGCTAAAGCAGGACAAAAAAATAAGCAATTAACTTTGGTCATAGATGAAACCATTTGTCAGGCCAAGCTCTCTTTTAACCGTAGCTCAAACGGGATTCTGAGGAGCGTGATGATGATGTATGAGTCTGACGCCGTGGAATCCCAATTTCACAGGCATTGACTCTGGCTGCAAACCGTAGGGAGCAAAGTGACTCACCAGTGGAAGATTGATCAGGAGAGATGTTAACAAACATCAACGTTTTCGAGTCGCCACCGAGACATGGCTGCCATTGAACAAAGCAATTTTAAACTAAGATCTTCCTTTATCAACATATAAAGTTGATCATACTTAAGTAGTGTAACATTTTTTCACTCTTTAATTTGAATATGAAGACAACCACCACATCAATATTGAAAATTTTAACAGGTTAACAAACCTGGAGAAGGTACGTCAGCTTTGAATTCCTAAAAGGAACATGGTCTTCTTTCTTTCCTCCCAAAGCAAATATGACATCGCTCAAACAAGATAGACTTCTGTTGATAGCCTGAACGTGACAGTTAATAAAAACGCTGTTAACACAAGAAAAATAGAATTGTTGGCATACAGCTCAAGTTAATAGCAATGAATACCTGAGTTTCCTTCAACCGGTCTCCAGTTGCCCCACTCTTTGAGAGTCTTTCACTTCCAGCAAGATCGATCAGGTTTAAGACACCGTGGACTTGTTGTTCAGTGTTCTATAAAATAGAGAAAGTGCCTCAGGAAATAATGTCAACAGGACAAAAGAACAGAAACAAAATATGTATTAAGAAAGCGTGTACCTCATTTTTCCCACTTATACGCAGTGTAAAGACAAAATGGCTTCTGGATGACTGTTCATTCATTTGTGTGCTTCCCACTGACCTGAAAAAAAAATGAGTCCCTCAATTTCCAATTTTCTTTATTTATTAATATGATCCGATTATACATATAGATTGTACACCAATAACAAGAGCACGTTGTCCATAATAAATTATTAGATTTTATAACTGAGTCGAGTACACTTATAAACCATAAACGGAAACTTAGCAGCTTCAACTGATTAGTTGAAAATGAATAACAAGTCATCTAAAATTCATATGATTCAGACTTTGCACACATCTATTCAGAAAGTTCATTCAAAACAATCATTTGCTTGACCAAAATATTAAAGACCATATACCTGCTTTGTGCTGCCTGTCGTAGGAGGGAGGAAATCTCATCTGCGCTACAAACATCCTTTATTGTGAGGTCCGAAACATGTGTGTTTCCGTTTGCATCATGTTTTATAGTGTACTGCTTGCTGGAAGCATTATTTTCCGTTCGTGACCGATTGGTTAATAACAAATCCCTGATGGTGTCATTATATATTTCCAGAATTGATGCCTGGAATTGTTCAATTAAATTTTTCAGTTTCCATAAGATGTGGCCACATGAAAATTGAAAATCAGGATGCAGGATACTAACCTGCATTGTGTACTTCCACCCTTGATCTTTTAGAGATTGGCTAGTCCGGAATATCTGTTCTAAAGAACGGGGTATCAACCCTTTCAGATGTGGCTCATCAGGCCTACCCATCATAGTATAGGTTTTACCTGAACCCGTCTGTCCATATGCAAATATGCATACCTGTCATAGCAAACCAGGGCCCTCTGTGTCAAGACACGGCTTAGACCCAAATACACAAACAAATGCAATAAAAAATATGAAGAAAAAGATAAGCCTCAAGTAAAGCGTATTTAAAATGGTATATAATTCATTCCACCTCACGGCTGAGATAACTTTTCAAGACATAAACACAACTGAGTAGTGTTCATAATAAATAACAAATTTAAAGAATATATACTTCAAGCGTTGATAGCATACTCAAGGAAGATACTAAGTATGCTATGTCAGTGAAAACTTAACAACAACCTATGTAATCACTAATTAGTGATTATTTCCTATGAAGGGCAAAAAACAAACAATCATATACTACAAACAATAATAATAACATTAATTTTATCCCGCACGCAGTGTTTCATTTAAACAAACAAAAAAAGTACCCCAAATGTAATATAATCACTTAATTTTTTGGTTTTACCACCACTGCACCCAAGAAATTTGGTAGGATTGCTCAAATGCAAGAAATCACCCATGGTATTTTAAAAATAGAAAATCATTGTCCCAAACATAGGCACTGGGGAAAGTTAGTTTTTTTTTTTTTTCTGTCCGAAACACCAATGGCTATTTCTTTTCTTACTAGCCATTTTGATAATTATTTCCTGTGTACTGTGATCTGCCAGAGAAATACTGAAGGGAAAGGAGGCAAACTAGAAATTACCTTGTAACCATCAAGTGCACTTTGTACCAGCTGTGATATCTCTACAAAAACGTCCTGCTGAGAAGCCTCGTGATTGAACACCTTGTCAAATGTGAAATTGTACTTTTGTCCTGCTCAACATTAATGGGTGGGATTGTGATGCTTCTCTAAGCATGTATACTGCACTAAACACGTAAATCATAAAATACAAAAGATGACGAGTTACAAAAATGTTCGTATATATACCGCTTTGTTCCAATTCAATGCCCCGACCAAGCGCTTCTGTTGAAGTAGGGAATGAAACAACTGTGTCCGCACTGTCATCTGGTAGGAGTGGCCGTACACGGCAGAAAACACGAATATTTCCTTTTAGCTCCTGAAATAGAAATTAATTGGATATCATTGACCTGTAAGCGGAGATTTTGCATCATAAAAATCAAATAAAATACATATAAAAAGCAAGAAATACCTACCAAAATAGTGTTATGCAGTTTTTTTCGTAGCTTCTCTCCTTCTACTACTTGAAATTCTTTATCTGCCAAACGCTCCTGTAGCCCCTTTATAATTCTCTTCTGCTCTTCAAATATTGTTCTTGTGTCTGAAGCTGATAGATCAGCATTCTAACATAAAGAAAATAAGGTTGCTTCAGGTAGTTGTCAAAAACATTAAAGCACACTGCAATAAAATTATATGCTAAGCAACTTTTTGATGCAAAGAATAAAAACCAACTACATTACCTTTAACTTCTCTCTTTCAGCAAACAACTGCTGCTGCAGTATGTGTATTTGATCCTTTTGAGATGAACAAGTTTCCTATAAAGAAAACCACATAACATAAATGCACTAGACACAGAAGTGCACTATTAATGAAATAAAAGAATATATAGAAGTGAACAAAACAAACCTCAAGAGTATTTGTTTTAATCATCAATGCATCCAATTGAGTACATGTTTTCCCAGTATATTCTTTGTGCCTCGCTATTTCTCTAGTTAGAGCATTTACTTGCTCCAACTGACGGTCACGGTCATCTCTAAGTTGCTTTAACTCCTCACGAAGACATTTGAGATCATTTACTAAAATTTCTTTCTGCTTTATAGTCTCCTCCAGTGAAACCTGAAAACAGATTAAAAAAAATTCAAGAACAGAAACACAAAAAGAAGAGCAGCTATCAATATACCGCCATCAATGACAACAGATAGGTAATGCTAATAGTAACAGTACCAGTAAAATGCAATAGGTTCTTTACAGCAAGTTTACTTATGAGATTTTGAGAAGTATAAGGTAAGCTATCAGTGCCAGTTAATCACTTCCGTTTCGCGTTTAATGTAGCAAAATAATTATGACAATATTCACATAATAATTCATTTGATTTCAAATATTTATTAAAATCAGTGGCAAAAATTCATACAAAACGTGGAACTATAGAGAAAATACAGATACAACTAACCTTAAGAGATACCAACTGATCCTGCAATGCCTTATTGTGGCCTCTTAAATTACTAAGGCTCTCAACAGTGGTTGCTTTCTCAGTTTCAAGCCGTTTAAGGGCCTCATTAACTGTTTCAATATCAAACTGAAGACGACTATTGTACTGCTGCAAGCTCATATTATACTCTTGTGATCGCTTGTACAACTCTTCGTTTGAAATGGCCTGCAAAACTCAATGGTTTCAAAAGGAACAAATCATGAGGGAATCTGTAGGATTCAAATAGCAGAAAACATTAACATCTTTTTAGTGCAGAATTTACCCAAGAGGACAATAATTTTGTATTACTCGGGGGTAAAGTTCAGTAGTCCAATATTTTACAAATAACAAGCTTATACAGAATATAGCATTAAATCACCTTCTTCTCAGCAACTGATTTCTCATCCCGAACTTTCTCAAGCTCAGCTGACTTCTCATCCCGAACTTTCTCAGCCTCAGTTCTGGCTTCCTTTTCTTTACCATAAGAATTAATTGCTTCCTAGATTTGAAGCCACAAAAAAAGAGGTCATTGGGAAATAAAGTAAATTCTCTTGACATACTCCACACAACGACGGCAGACAGCGTTACCAATTTATCTGATTCTTCCTTCACAATTCTCTCTTCTAGACAAGAAATTGTCTTCCTCAAATCAGATAGAGTCTCCTCCACTTCATCAATCTTATTCTTCGTCTCAGTCACTGAGAAAACAGAATTGTTTGGTTAAAATAATTTTCCTTTCCATATGAATTTTCTGATCTGGCAACCAAAGATAAATTCTATCTGGGCATGAAGGGACTATAGAGTCAATCATAGAAATTAAAAAAAAAAAGAAAAAAAAAAAAAAAAAAAAAAAGGTCTTTAAAATAGAATAATTAAAACAAAATATATACATCCTCAACAAGCTAAATACATCACCAAATAATTACAATAACTCGATAACTATTTCACTATATATTGAAGAATGAATGTCAGTATTTATGTGTAAATTATACTTCAGCCAAATCCCTACCTACTTCTAGCCAAGCGGTAAACAATACAAAAATATACGAATTCCTTCTCCTACCCAAGACAGATAGTAGCCAGCATGCTTCTAAACACAGTTTCAAGAAATTTTCAATAGTATATCAGCATATCAAGTCAACTTATTCTCAAAAATTTCCGTAGAGATAAAACACACCAGTATCACTGCACTTCTTCTCAGAAGCCTCTAGCTCAGACTGAAGCTTTTCCTTTTCTTGAACATACCCTTCTTCTATCCTTTTATACCAGCGAACGCAGGCCTTAAGGCGCTTAATAAGATCCGTCATTTGCTCCATCTTTTTCTACCAAACAAACCACAAAACAATCAAGAACAAAAAGAAGAAAAAAAATATTGACTAATTGATTAAATCAAGAGCATCACAAAAAGCAAACCTTACTATCATATGTATTTCCCTTCTTCTTTTCGTTCAGCAAAGCCTCCACCTCCTCTTTCGTGAAATCAACCGCCTCGCTGACATCGCTCGTCGTGTTAGGATCGGAGCGATTTGTGACAACGGAAAACGGTGTTCTATGCCTCCCAGGAGGAGCGGCACCGCCCTGTCGCTCCATTTTCTCACCTCCGATGCCCCGGCGACGCTTGTCCAGAGAAGCATCTTCGGGACGCACCCTTTTCTGCAAGGGAAAACAAAGTGGTTTAGAGGAAAAGCAGCATGAACTGTGAGAAAATGAAATAAAGATTGGAGTGGGAGGAGCAAAGGCTTTACTTACAGAAGCCATGTGAGGCTTGGGAAATGGAGGTTTCGAAGAGAGAAATCCAAGGAATTGGTAGATTAGGTCTCAGAGAGAGAGAGAGAGGGAGAGAGGAGCGTGAAATTTTGAATTTGAATTCGAAACTAACGTAACATTGTTTTTTTTTATAAATGTATAAATAGAATTTTTATAAATGAATTTCATTATTTAAAAATGTATGATTTCTCTAAAGTTATTTTCTCTATAGTTCTTTATCATCTCACTAAGTCTTCTAATCTCTTATCATTTGTTTGAAGATTAGAGACTAACTTAGTGATCATTGAGGTGAGATCTTCAACTACATATGATCAGATTCTGTAAAAGAGTAAGTTAGTTTATGCTATTTTCTTTAATCTATGTTTTTTCTTGAATGTGAGCTACCTTAGCTTGTATTTGATGTCTGAGTCTTCTATAAAACTTTATGTTGGTCGATGGTCTTAACGATGTGTCCTAATCATGTTCTTATGGTTTGTAGGAGCAGATAAAGTTTATTGAGCTTTTGTAGTTTTTTAGTAACTTTAGAGTTGTTTGATCACCTGTCAAGTAATGGAAATTAAATACCTTGTTTTTAAGTTTTTGATACTTTGATAATCTTAGTTGACATATTTAAGTTGTATGAAATTGGTTGAATGGTTGATATTAGTGGTTGAGCATGTTGAAATTTTCTTGTGTGAGTTGGTTATATATTGCTTCTAATTATCTAAATTGTTATTGAGTTGAGGGACCTAGGATTTGAGTATTTGAGCAAATTGGTATGCACTCTAACATTGAAACTTGTTTTTTAACCAAGAATTAAGTCAAGAATTCCAATTTGATTATCTGAACAAATTCTTGGTTCCCTAAATCAGAGAATTAAATGTGTTGTTTTTTGATATGGCACTAAGTGGGGCATATGTGACACTGAGCATTGGCTTGGTACTGTAAGTCTAGAAGCAAATTTGCTCCAGGCTACTGAGCGTCCACTTTTCCACTAAGCGACCATTTTTTGTGAATGGTCTAACACTCAATGGTGGCAAGACATCGTTGAGCACCACTTTCCACTGTAGGTCTGGAACCATTTTAGGTCTAGGCTGTTGAACGATAAAATGGTGTCATTGAGTGATGAATTTTACAAGAATAATGGCATTGAGCGTCAAGTTTGTTGTTGAGCGTTAGTTTAAATTCCATTTGTTGGCTTATTTACTTTGGTTGTTTGGTATCGATCTATACTATTCTTAATGTTACTGGTGACTATACTGATTGCATGAATAAATATGACAACTTTTGATATGTTGATGTTTGGCTTGGTTATTGAAAGAACTTCAACAAGAATATGTCTTTGTGATGTTTAGTGTATACTTGACATATGGGAGTTCAAAAAGGAGGTATTCTTATATACTACGAGTCATTCAACTCATATAGAGATGAATGCAATAGGATAGAGAATGACAAAAGGTCTTTATAATAAACTTTTGGTCTTTGGCATGAAAGGATAACCTCGTGAGTAGTAGGGTGACAATTCCTTTGTTTATGACTCTCTAAAGTGTAAATACTACTACGAGTGTACACCTATAACCAGATAATTGAGTATAAAGTCATCTATATGTATGTTCATATGAGTTATGATATGTTATAAATGTTGAATTAATATGTTATATGCTTAAATCGTTTTATGAAGTTTTCTTTTGAACACTAACTTACATTGTCTTTTTTTCTTTTTGTGATGTTTCTCTTTTTGAGTATAGAAAGAGTTAGGTGGTAACATGCCTTTGGTGGAGGCCGATGATGTTGTTAAGTGATCATTTATGCTTTAGTTAGTTGTTTGTATAATAATCCTTATCTTTTGAAAAACTTGTTTAGTATATTATTTACTATGAATAATTGTATTAATATTTTGTATGTTTTCCATCTATATGTTGTGCATTGTCAGAATTTATAATGTTTTGTTAAGTAATTTATACTATTAAATAGGATGTTACATCAAAGATATCACTTTTTTTTAAATAATTTAATTATTAAGAGAATAAATTTCTATATTAATAAAAAGAATTTAAAAATAGTTTTTTTTTCAATCTTATTTGAAAATTTTCAAGTAAGTTATTTTTTATTTCAATTAAGTCCTAAAATTTAAAGTTAATTAGGTCATTTTTATTAGTATTGTACCTAACAATGATAAAGATGTATCACCTCGTGGTTTTTTATTTTATTTTTTTAATTTATTTTATCTTTGTGTCATTATGTGATGTGTTAGTTGTTGGTCGCTTGTTAGTATCTAATTTCAAGTGTTATGAACTGTATTTAATCCTTTTATATATATATATATATATATATATATATATATATATATTTTGGTTAATGTTTTTGGTCACTACACTTAAAAGCAAAATTGAAATTCATTCTTGTCTTAAACTTTGATGTAATTTGGTGTTCAAAATTTAAAAATAAATAAGTATAGTCAATTTTAACTTAATTAGGTAATTTTTTTTCATGTGTTGAATGATGTTTCAGGTTGCTGTTTGAATTGTATACATCATTTGACAAATTCCAATTTAAATGTCACCTTGTAACATCGTTTAACACGTAAAAAAAAAGTTCACCACATTGAATTAAAAGTACTATATTCATTCATCTGTCTGTTTTTTTTTTTATAAGTGATTTTGTATTAACTATTTTCATTATATACAGACTAAAAAGATTATTGATTTGTAATGGGGAATACTATGATTTTGGTTTCATTAAATTTAGCTGTAAAAGAATTAGCTTCGTATAATTTACTTTTTACCCATTTAAAATATAAAGTTATTATTTCATCTGTAATATAATTTTAAATAGATAAAAAAATATTTATTTTGGGGGTAAGAAAATGTAGAGATAGACTTTTATTTTTTTAATTTAATCAATTAATGAAGACCAGTAATAATAAAAAACAATGATCTTAACTTAAAGATGATGGTATAAGTGTTTTTTTATTCAAGGCTTAAATCCTTAATCAGTCCCCATGTTAAGAGGGAATTTTCAGTTTAGTACCCGCTTTTAAAAGTGTATATATTAGGTCCCCATGTTTTGCAATTTGTGTCAATTTAGTCAATTATGACACTTCAAACAAGTTTATAATAGTAATTGGAAGGTGTGCAAAGGTTCAAACACTTAAGAAACATGCTCCAACTTAAAATGACTTGTCCACTTGCAATTTTCAAGCCAAATTGATGGTTAAAAAGGACTAAGTTGATACAGATTGCAAAACATAGAGACCTAATGTATACATTTTAAAAAACGAGAACTAAACTGAAAATTCCCTCTTGGACCAATTAAGGATTTAAGCCTTTATTCAATAAAGCTTAAAGATAGTAAGAAAGTTACAGTAATAGTGTGCTGCATCATAATTCTGAGATAAAGTTCCCATGCTAGTTCTGAGGTTAAAATTTATTTTTCTGCTATTGAAAGACCTTTTCTATCATTTCCATGTCACTGCTATAGGGCTTCTAACAGCATATTTACCTGATACCCAAGTAAGTGATCCAAATGATGAATTTCTGGTAACTGTTGTATTCTGATTTGAAACAAAAATCACCTTATAGCTCAATTTCTGACCAGTTTTTATGAACCTGATATTCCTTGGTTCAACCCTGACAGATACTCCATTTGGTTCTTCCAGCTTCACTGCATAAGAAATTTTGGGGCTTCCTACATTTGTAACTACCCTCTTGAATGTCACACTAGCCTTTAGAGCACTTGTGCCAAATAGCACAGCAAATGAGGGGTAGTTCAAGTCACCAGGTTGAAGAGCTGAGTTTTTGGTGCATGTAAAATTACCTTTTGACAATAAAGAAATCTGGGAGGATGTGTATTTCAGGCTGCACAAGTAATTTAAGTAATCTTTGGTGGTGATGTCATAGACCAATCCTGGATCAGAAGCTCTTTCAGGGTTAACATGACCTGAACCAAATGCAAAGGGGTCAGCAAGTGCTGAATTTTTTGAACCATAGTCAGCAATTGCAGCACCTTTGTTGTTAGATACAGAAGCAGTAGTCATCAGAGCAGATTTGATGGCTGCAGGTGACCAACCATTGTGCGCAGATTTGATCAAGGCTGCTATACCACTAACATGAGGACATGACATTGAGGTACCTGAGACTATGTTAAATAGTGGACTTGTTTTGTCGCTCTTGAGCATGCTTGGACTAGTTATGGGAGGCCAAGCAGCCAAGATGTTCACACCAGGTGCGGTAACATCTGGTTTGATCACATCTCCTCCTACTGCACTTGGTCCTCTAGAAGAAAATGCTGCCATAGCTGGTGCAGGGTCTCCATATGCTGTCCCTTGGAAGGAAATTGAAGCTGTTGGTGCTTTTGCTGAGTGAATGTAGCTTCTGATTATTTTACTTGCAGAGGCCCCTAAAGATGTGCCTGGCAAAACATGATGGTCAGCAAAAAGTTCTTCTCCCTGGTTTTCTGAGTTGAGTAGTATTATTCCTGCTCCACCTGCCATCTTCACTTCTTCTCCCTTTGCAGTTCTACTGTTTATTCCACGTTCGCAGGCAACTATTTTTCCTTTGACAACCTTTGGATCAAGAGAACCTTTGGTGCAATACTGTGCTGTCCTATGTTCTTTTGAGGAATTGACATAAACAAGAGGCAATTGCTTAGTTTTCTTGCCCGTGTACAATGATGACCCTTTGAAAAGCTTTCCATTTCCAAGCTTCACTTGAGTTGGAAAGCTCCTATCAGTGTAGCTAGCAGCAACAGTCATGATCCACGGGGCAACATTTCCAACAGTAGAACTAAAAGGGCCTGAATTGCCTGCCGAGCAAGAAACAAAAACACCGTTTTGTGTTGCTCCAAATGAGGCTATGGCAATGCTATCGCTGTAATAAGGTCTGGCACTGCCACCTAATGAGAGTGACAGTACATCAACACCATCGGCAACAGCTTTGTCAATAGCTGCTAATATGTCAGAGTTAGCACAGCCAAAACGCCAGCATACTTTATAAGCAGCTATTCTTGAGGTATACCTCATTCCAGTGGCTGAACCACTGGCCAAGCCGAAAAAGCTGGCATTCTTAACCGTGTTTCCAGCTGCAGTTGAGGCTGTGTGTGATCCATGTCCTTGAGCATCTCTAGCAGAACGATAGTCCATGGTTTCATTGATCCTTCCTGCAAATTTTTCATACCCTTTTAGAAAGACTCTTGCACCAACAAGCTTCTTGTTACAACTTGAGGCAGAGAAATTGGTGCCTGCTTCACAAGATCCTTTCCACCGAGAGGGTACTTCGGACAAACCGGTGTCTTGGAAACTGATGTGTTCAGGCCATATTCCTGTATCAAGGACTCCTATGATCACATCTGAGGCCAAGTTAGAAGCACTCCAAAGTCCTTCTCCCTCCTGCAGGCCAAGAAAATGGGAGGTGTAGGTTGTGTGAAGGGTCAATAGTTCATCAGGTAATGCTGCAACGAAGCCATCCACTTGGTTCAAGTACTCAAGCTGCTTATTTGAAAGTTGAGCAGCAAAACCAAAAAGGCTGGTTTCATAAACATAAAGGAGTTGAGGTTCTCCTTCTTCTTCTTCTTCTTCGAATGAAGCTTCAGAGATCAAATCGATGACTGATTTGAACCAAGGTTTTGCCAAGCCTTGAGAATGGACTGAGGCTTCCATCTTGGTCTTGTCCATGTGTACTATGTATGTCTGCTTCTCCACTACTGCCACTGACTCTGTCACCATAAAGGCCAGGAATAGTAGGAGTGCCCTGAAGTTCATGTTGCCTACACAAAAGTGACAGCAGACAAAAAGAAAAAACACTTTATATAATATTTTATCTAACAAAAAAAAAGTAGTATACTTTTATATAACATGTTCAAACTTCAATGAACTCTTTTTTCCTTCATACTTTTTTGTTTGGTTTTTACAAACATAATTCTTAGCAATGCAAACCATCTCTAATCTTTCTTTATGGAACATATATCCTACTCTAGAAACATGTATAACTAACTTACAGGAAAAAATTCCCTATTTGTCTAGATCACACTTTATAAGTATACCATGCAAGCAACATTCTAAACAATACTACTAGAGTAAATGATACATAGCTAATTAGTGTTTACTCAAAAACTAGAAGCAATCAATAAACAGTGACAGAGACAATGGAGGTAGGGTTCAAACCAGTGCTGTAGTTAGCACAAGAACACTAGAGAAAAAGATATGGGGGTAGAAGAATGCTAGTGGCTACTAACACTGAATCTTTAATAAGCACAAGAAGAAAAAGTTAAAGGCATTAAAATTTTGTGTGTTCATTAAATTGCAGTTCTGCAATGGCAATGAGTCTACCTTTTGTATTCTTATCTTCTACTTCAAGACTGCACCATTTAAGTTCTTATATACTTATTGTGATGGCAACTGGTACAATGATGGGCCATTGTATATTTAGTGGTGCAAATATCTTTCTCTATTCAGTTGCAAGTTATATTATTGACCATGATAGTTGTTTCCACTTACAACTTTTTCATTATTTTATCCTTTTATGAAGGCCCTTTTAATTTCAAATTGACATTTATAATTATGACATCATTTCTTCATTATAGAATATTGTGGTATCTTAGAGACAGTTCTAACAATGTTCATGTGGGCCAAAGGCACATCTTATTTTACTTAAGTCAATTAGTGAGCTCTTCAAATGGAAACGAATCTACCCCACCATGGTCTTGCCAACAGAGGATGTTGACTCAGTTAACACCAGTTATTTAAGTTCTAGCTAGTAATTTACAGTATGTTGACTAACCAAATACACCTCAGATTGCACCAATGTGGAAGTTCATGCAAATTTTTCATCTCTTATCTTTGCAACTGATAACATATTCATTATCTTTTGTTTATGTCCTTTAGCATAAACTGATTTGATGGCATTGTGGTTGCCCATTTAGTTCAATTTAGTGGAGTATTGGAAATCTTTTCAGATCCAGAAGGATGGTGAGTATGAAATTTGATTAGGAGATTTCTAAGTGGGAAGACAACACTTTTGATCAGCACTCTCACATGCTACAACTGTTTACTATTATTGTTTGCTGTTGTAGCTTTCTTATTAAGGGAATTAGTACGTGTCATGTAAGCAAGAACTGAAGACTCTTTTTGGGACCACAACTTTAGTGCTAGCTAAGTCTTGGAATGTGCTTATCAATGATATGCACTCATTGATGCAAGAATTTCAAGAGCTGAAGTTACAAGGAGTTCTCCTTAGTCTGTGTTTTAAAAGCGTGTATCACATCTTACACTTTCATGTCCACCAGGATGATAACATCAAATTATAAAATATAAATAATGATAAATTATTAACAATCTAAGTGTTATTTTAAATCATTGAATAAAAATGAAAAATTTGAATAACATATTTAGAAAAAGACTAAAAATTTATTATCTTAATATTTTGAATTTTATTTTATATATATATATATATATATATATATATATATATATATATATATATTTTATAAGTATGAGTCTAAGTCTTATATAAAATAAAACTGAGATAATAGGTATGTTCTACTAAGGAACTGAGAGTATTATATAAAACTAAAGAAACATTAATTAATTCATTGTTATAAGATTTTTGATAAATAATGATATTAATCTTTTATATAATTGAAGTCAAGTTTAATTGATGATTAATTAACATGGTGATACAAACCTTCTTTTTATTTAACAAATAGGTATGTTCTACTAAGGAATTTGTGAATGAATTAACTACTTCTTTTTAATTTCTATACTTGAACAAAAAGTCTTTAGAATTGAGAAATTTTATTTACGAGTAGTCTAATTTTTAGTTTATTAACCTTATAAAATATTTTAGGGTTTTTTCTTAAAATGTTCACTTCTCATCTTTAATCTCTAGATAAAGTTGGTGGAGAATATGTCAAATTTCAAAATAATTGGGAGAAGGTGTGATTTACTTTTTGAAAGTCAAAGTTTCTTAATGAAATAATAATATAGTGGTTGTTATCATACCAATGTTAAGATATTGTTTACATTATTATCATGTAAAAATAGAAAAGTATCGAACATAGTCTGGAAGAACGATAATCATAAAGTAGTATTATAATTATTAAAAAATTATGAAATAAATCATCAAAAGAAAACACAAAAAATATCATTTGATCCTGAAAATTTTGTGATATATTTCATTAAAATTCTCAAAATTTGGGAAATTATAATGTTAATATAGTTTCATCTAATTCATTAAATTTAACCACTTACTTTTATTTTGTTGTCTAAATATATAGTTTTGAAAGTTATATTGTTTTTAATTAGAGTAATTTGATTGACAGATAACATTTTAAGAACTTATTTTAAATATTTACTCCGTTTAAAGAATCTAACTCTAAATTGGTGCAAATTAAATAGAAACTTCATCTTATTAAATTTTTTAAAGTTGAATTAAATTTTATAAACTTATAAGAACTAAAATATTTTCTTTAGAGAGAAAATGGAAATTTATATTTAACATCCATCTACTTTCTCTTATCACTTATCAGTCCACTTAAAAATAAAGAAAAAAATATTTTATCGAGATTATACTCTTAAGCCGAATATTTTATTTAAAGACAATATTTTTACAGGACTTATTTGTAAATCTTCATGGTGTTTAATTACTCATGTTTGTAACCATTATGCAACAATAACTTTTTTTTCTTGTATGTGTTTAAATTTGAAACATGCATGTTTAAAATTTTTATAAATATAATGAAGTTCAATTTCATCTATTATTTTTTTTATTTTTTATAAGTGATTGCTAACATGACATATGTAGAGGGAGGAACTTCTCACCAAAGTCAATATGTTTAAAATTGTTACAAAATATATTTTGTAAGTATTAATTGAAACATAGGAAAAACTCTAGAAAGGAAAGATTGAATAGAGTTTTAAAATCTTTTCACAAATAAGTGTTTAAGTGTTTTTGCAGGAGTTAGTCGATATGCAACAAGTGTTCAACACTTATATTATATTTCTAAGAGCGTTTAGGAAAACTTTAAAAACAAAAATAATAAGGCAAATTTATTTTTATACTAGTTTGCTCCAAACTGAATTATGTCTATTTTTTCCTTAAGCATGATTCTACTAATCTTTTAAAAAATTAGAACAAGTTTAACCACTCATTGCTTTACAATTAATTAACCTATTGGTTAGATGAGTTTGACCACTCCTAGTATTCACTAGTTTAACTGACTAGATCGTTTAACTCCATTGAGTTAATCAACCAAGTATTTTAATTCATTCTTGAATATACAAACACAATAAAGGTGTTATTAGAAAACAAGTACAGATTCTAACTCTCGTAGAGATGGTAAGTTTTCAATACAAAGAAATTTGAAGACTTGTAATAAAATTTTCTTTTCCAAAGACAATGCTAGACGATGAAAGCTTGAGAGAAAATGACAACGTAAAATTCAGAGCAAATTCTTATTATCTTCTTTGCATGCAATACTATTTATATAGCTTTCTTCAAAAAAGATCTATTACTCATAAATATTGACTTTCTTGTAGGTAGGTAGTCTTTTGATATGAACTTAGATGCTATGAGCTTTTGCAGAGATAGCTTATACGGATGAGTATAGTGTAAAACACTTGAAGAAATATTCCCAGAATTTCTTCTTATCTCTTAATGTTCTTCTAATCCAATGATGAAGATTTGAAAAAGTTTTAAACTTTTGTGATCTGCACAAATAAAGAAAAAATAACACAACAAACCAAAAAGTATTATTCATACATGCATTTAATACGTTAGGAGTTAAGCATTTAGGCAAAGTACGTTTAGACAAGTTCTGTTTTTAGAATAACATTGAGTGTTTAGGATAATGTTACTATGATAACAACGTTTAGCATGTTTATCCTAGACGGTTCATTTTTATTAGACGTTATTTCGTTAAATGTTGTTTAATAAACTTCAGAACATGAGTTGCTAGACATTTTGGTCTTATTATACAATCTTTTCTTAACATTAATATCTTACTTTAAAATATATATATAAGAAAAATAATTTAGTTATCTAATCTATTCATTTTATGATGCACTTTTTGTGTGTATTCAACACTTTTTATAAGTATATATATATATATATATATATATATATATATATATATATATATATATATATATATATATATATATATATATATATATATATATATATATATATATATATATAATCTTTTCCTTAACCTTAGTAGCTAACATTCTCTCTTCCCCTAACTTTCTCTTCTTTTGCAACACTAGCCTAGCTTTGCTAAAGGTAGATAGCTTGTGGGAGGCTACCCTTAGGTTGACCCTTGGGAGGTTAACTATTGTCCATGCATATATATAAAAATTGTTGGTAAAAACTTGACCTATAACCTTCTCTCCTTCTTCGTTCATTGTTGCTACTATCTTTAGACCTCGACCCTCCTATAAAGGAAAAATCTTGGTTTCTCCAACGTGCTCTAAGAGTTTATCACTACTTACATTGCGTTCAAGATCATTTCCTTCTATGATAGTACTGGTCTTGTGTGCTTTCTTAACATTGTTAAAATTGAGTGGTGGAATTGAGAGTCATAGACTCGTAATGTAACATTCTCAAGTTGTCTCCTAATGGTCACAAACCATGGTGATATATCCTAATGATCATGGGAACTTCATGGCTAGGTGGGGAATGGACACCACCACATTGAGTAAGTTGAGGGATGGTCACCCCAAGATGTTGTAACACGTGTTAGCGTCTATGACCAGGTACCAAATAGGTATTGTCTTTGTTAAATCCCCTTCTCCAAAGGTTGTATGTAGGTCGATGTAGTCCTTGGTACTCACCTTCTCTCTAGAAAAATCATATATCGACTCATCATATAAAGTCATTGCCCTTTCTACTAGCTATAACTTCTTATAATTTTTCCACTATGATGACTATAGGATCCATCTTGATCCGGATCCACTCCTTGAATGTTGACATTCGTAAAGGTAAAAGGAGACATTCTCTTCCTGTTGAAAGCTCGAGATACGACTTTAACTGGCTACACAACCCTTAGATGTCTCTTCCTGACAGAAGATGAAGATTTGGCTCCAATGAAACCTCCGGATCTAGTATTGATTGTACCCTTCAAAATGGGTCTAGTATTAGAGCATCCCTCTTTGCATTGGCCTTGTTCTTCTTTCATTTATTCCTTTTCTCTATCCCTTCATCCTTCTCTTTGGTCATCAAACTTTCGATAGCCATTACAAACCTCCCTCATTATTGCGCCTCACAATTGTGAGGTTGCCGAATTGGATCAACTCCTCAACTTTACCTTTTAAGAGTCGTGCACTCATCAATCATGTGGCCGTAATTGCAATGATATCAATAATATTTCTTCATGCCAACATTAAACGGTGTTTGAGATTTTCTAGGTGGTGGTATGAGGTCTACCTACATGTTTCCTCTAGTACACAAGACTTGGGTGCACTCAGGGGTGTATAATCTGAGAACTCGGTAGGTTTGGGCTCCCTCTGGCGGAAGCCACTTTTCAATGCTTAGTCTCACTCAAATCCCTTCTTTCCAACTGGCATGGTCTCGACTCAAATCTTGTTCATGTATTCTCGAATTTCTTCTAGCCACATAAACTTGGCGATTCGTTCTCATCCATGCTTGCAAGCAACATCATGCACGGATCGTTTGCAAAGGGTCCTGACCTTAGCGTTGTGATCATGTAGTGCAAAACTACTTCGGGGTTAAAGTTCCTAATCTTTAAAGCAACCTTGTCAAACCTATCGATAAAGGTTCATGAAGATTCTCCTTTCTCCTGCTTGACATCGAGGAAGGCTAGGGAGGTGAGATGGTGGTGTCGACTAATGGCTAATTGCATTGTGAAAGAGAATTTCAAAGTATCAAAATAGTCGATGGAGTAAGGGGGTAGGCGAGTGAACCATTTAAGAGAAAGTCCTTTCAAAGTTGTGGAAAAAGCCTTACACATAACAACATCATCACTCAAGTAGAGACTAACTTGGGTGATATACACGATAATATGTTCATCAGGGTCGATGCTGCCATCATAGCGGTCTAGGGTGAGGGTTTTCCAATACTTAGGGAGTGGGATATGTGTGATGCCATCAACAAAGGAGTGTCAACGAACTCCTCATGTTGCCAAGGAGGCTTTAATTGCTCCTCTAGTTTTATAATCGTTCTCTTCTTCATTCTCATTGATTATGTGCAGGTGTGATGAGATCTTATGTACCATGAAAACATTCTTGAGAGTCTCCTTCTACTTTCCCCTATCTTCAGCCTCACCCTCCTCTTCAGCCTAACGTTCTCCTACCTTAAGACATCCATCTTTCAAGCGCTCTGTTGATAGGGGGAGCACAATATTAGCTACCAGTCCCTATGACATTTGTTTTCAATGGTGACAACACATTGTTAATAAAAACACATGTATGTGTACTGTGTTATGTGTTATATGTGTTTATACTTATTGAGAAATATGCACATATTGTGTTTGTCATATTTGACATTGCATACTATTATGTTTGTAAAGTGATCATATTTATGTATGCATAACATATATTTTGGAAATATAAAAACCACATGCACAAAAACATATCTGCATGACTTAATCCATTACAGTGTTATGATAATCAATTACGATCATCAGACAGATTGAGTTTTAAACTCTGGCAAAACAACTAGTTTTGATTCAATTACATTAGTTAGTAAATCGATTAAAACTCGTGTGTTTGCACATATCTTTTTCAAATGTGTTGTGATGAGTTTAGAAAGAAAAGTTTTGAAAAATCTGCTAAGTGTTGGAAGCTTAATCGATTACATGGTTTATGTATTCAATTAAGCCTGTTAAGATTTGAAAACTGATTTGTGCTCTTCATAACTGTTATAACGGTCATATTTTTAAATGTGTTGACTAAGCATTTAACGAGAATCTATTACATTGATTGAACATTAAGTTATGTGCTTTGACTATTGTTAGTCTATTACATGTGTTTAATGTAACCTATTACATTAATATAGTAATAGATTGAATTGCATCAGAATTGACAAAAACTATATATTGATGCATTGATTGATTTTCTATAAGTCAATTGAGAATTACATTTTCATATCTGATTTGATATTCATTTGAGAAGTTTTATAGAGTGATCAAAGGCTCCAAGAAACAAGAGCTTGAAGTGTTTTACATATCTTGAAGATTTCTTGAGAGGCAAACGTGACTGGATTGAAGAGACTGATCGTTCTGCACAGTTGAGGTGCTTGTTGTTTGATCAAGAGAAGAAGATTCACAATCTTTATGTTGTTGTTCCCTGTGCGTGCGGCTAGGAAAAAGAACAAGGAGTTCTTTGTACTTTGAGAGATGTCTCAAAGGGGTGATTGCATGAGATGATTGTTCTTGTTGCAGGGTTTTTGTTATTGGCTATTTTAGATTAGTGAGGCAGAGAGGTTGTTTGCATTTTTACAGATTGGTCGCTGTAAAGCCTTGTTGTAAAAACTCATATCTTTATAGTGCTATTGACTTTCAATCTTATTTAAGTGTCAATTTGAGTTGCAGCAGTGTTTGCAGAGTTTTCATAAGGTTTGGAGGGTCCTAGGGGTCTTTCAAAGTTGGAGGTAAAGTGTTCCAAGTGAGAAAATTGAGTCTTAATTTTACTGATAGCGTTGAGCGTCCAAATTGGTGCTTAACGCATGAAAATGCAAAAGTTGTGCATAGGGCGTTGAAAACCAGCGCTGGGCGCTGATGTTCCAGTGCTGAGTGCTATTCTTGGGTGACATTGTATGAGCTACTAGGCGATGTTGTACTAGTTTTGGATTGTTTTCAGGGTTTCGGGTGTCTTTTTTGGACGTTCTTTTAAGTTGTTTTGGAGGTTTTGGACCCTTCCAGAGCTATTAATGAGGGTTTCAAAGCTGTTTTCTTTACCTAAGTTTGAGTTTAAAGGAATTTTGTGTTGTTTAGTGGTTCTTCTTGGGTTGTTCTTGTGTATTAATGTGTATGGAATGATTTCATGTGATTTTTGATGACTTGTTGGGATTGTTTATGGTCCTTTGAAGTATAATCAATGCTATATATGTTTTTATGCAATGTAAAAGTGAAACGTTATATGTATTATGTATCAAATGGATCCATGTACTATATGGAATGTATATATAAATATATGGTTTATATGAGAATGAAAGTGGTGTATAATGTAATATGAGAAAAGTGTTATGAGAAGAATCTCAAGGAAAGATTCTACATTATAGCAAGTTGTAAGAGAATGCTTGATAGAGAGACTGCGATACCCAAGTATCTTGATATTCTACCAACCATTTAACTCATGTAGAGTTTAATAGGGTGACAGAGAGAATGGAAAGAGGTCTTCACCCAAGCCCTCTAGGTTTTAGGAGTAGAAGATTTACCTCATGGTGAGTAGGTCGAGTTACCTTTGTTTATAACTCTGCAAAGTATAAATACTACATGAGTGCATGCCTGTAGTAGTCTATATCAACATTATATTCGGATAAGTGAGTATAGTAGTATTGTGGTTGTATGAATTGTTTGTTCTTGAATGTTGTTAATTATTAAACCAAATTATCATCTGATGCTTTTCTTGTATCTAGCTTACCCTTGTTTTTGTGTTTTCTGTTGTGTGTTGTTTTCTCTTTTGCGATGATTACCTAAATGACGTGAGCTTAAGGATACAGTCCTTTCAGTTGTTTCAGTGAGAGATGAGAGTGAAGCAGACGAGTGGTAGATGAATCTACAAAGATAGATGAATTCACAGAGATAGATCTATTGTCTTCTTGTAGGTTTGTTTTCATCTAAATAATTCTATTATCATATATGTAAGGTAACACTTTAATAGTTTTACATTATAAATGTGATTGAGATAATTATGGATGATGTTGTACGATCTTTACATGATTAAGTTGTGGAAGTGTTTATCTTGAACACTTTTATTTTTATTTTTATGATGTGTTAACATGTGAGCTGGAGATTATGAAGTCACATGATCCACTTTTAAATGTGTTATATCATGAAAGTTACACTTTTAGCTTTTTAATTTAGGGATGACAAGGTATATGTAATGTATAATCACTGTCCTTTCCATTTAAAAATATCTATCCATTATCTGCTTTACTATTTGGTGCATATTTGTAAAAAAATACTTACAATTTTTTTTATTATGATAGATGTTTAGAATTTTTTTTCTTTCCAATTTTAAGTAAAATTATTTAACAAGAAATATTTATAATATAAATTTAGATAAAAAAAATTAATTTTAAGATACAATTAAAATAAAATTGCATGCTAAAATATCAATGCAAAATAATTTGTCTTTCTGAAAAATAAATTTAAATGAGTTACATCAAAATACAAATTGGAAACAAATTAATCTTTTTAAAACAGCTCCATATTTATAAGTTTAACTACAAAAATATAAATATATAAAATAAAAATCTAAATAATTCACTTATTAATATTCAATAATAATATTATTCTTATCACTTAATTTTTTGTAAAAAAAAATGCTGAAATAAAATTCACATTAACAACAAGAATTCATAGCTTAAATACTAAGTTCAGCTCATCACACAAAATAGTAGCTAAAATACATATATCAATTAGGCGAATATATCCAATACAAAAATCTATTTATTATTCTTTGAGTTTTATCCGCACATATTTAAAAAAATAAAAAATTTTAAAAAAAATTTCGCTCCATATTTGATTGTTCTTTACAAAATTATTAATTTTTACATGTCAATATTAATATATACGTGATTTTTTTTTTCATATTTAGTTAACAAAAAATTAGATTTATTGATATCCAGTCATTATTTGATCAAAATCATCTTCGAACAAGAATTAAAAATTATTAATATATATATATATTTCACATATTATAAATCATATTAAACTTTAAATATTAGTATGTAAACATAATGAAGTTGCGTTATTTTTACGGTCTTTTAAAAATCTATTACCTCTAAGGGATGACACAATAAAAAAATAAACAAGAGTGTGCAACATATTTTTTGGAATATAAAGTTATGATCCAACAAGCAATTTATTTTTCTTCAAGACTTTGATTATAGTTTAATTAAAGGACTACAGTTGATATATGTTAGGTCATTGTCGTCACACACATATACACATAAATCTCCACACTAGTAAGATATTGTCTGCTTTCGATCAAGTTCTCACGGATTTGCTTTTAGTACCACTTTAAAAGATTTCTTACCAATAAAAGTATCTTATGTGTATATAAACTCATGTCCATTTCTTATTTTATTCAATATAGAATTTTGTTTATACCCAACATTTATTAGTGTACTATCACTTGTATTTTATTTTTTGTTAAAAATGATACAAATTAAACGATGGTGTGTTGTATAATCTATAGTCAATTGATGTCAAATTTCCGTATAATCGACATTCAACATCTGTATTTTATTTCAATGTCAATTTGATGTCTTCGGTTAAGATATTAGAGTTTAATCTTTTAAAAATAAAAAATAATGTACTTTAAAAATCGTTTTTTTAGTAGTGAATGGTTAATTAGTTATTACTTCATAGTGAGACTAAACCCATTTAGTGTGTGGGTTAGGTAGCTTTGATCTAAAAAAATTCTACATCGATATATTCAAATATTCTGTGTGGGTCATATAATTAGAAGAATTTTGACTTTCTATGCATGCAGAGAGTCAAAACGTGAAAGATGGACAAGTTTCAAATGTGGTTCAGAATTATTCAAAATTCTGATTCCCCTCCAAAACCTTGAAATTTACAGTAATAATTTTAGTTCACGTATGATTTGGTTCAATAAAATGGTAGTTTTTCATGTCCCAGACTTCAAAACTTCACATCTATTTGGATTGATTTCACATGACTATATAATCCACAAAATAATAATTTTAAATATAAAAAAATTAAGACAAAATATATATTTTAAATTTAAAGTAGATTAGTAAATGTAATTGTAATTAAAAATAATACATTGATATAATATATAATACATGAATGTATTTTAATAAAATAAAATAATGTTATTTTTTTAAAATATAAAGTGTTTTGACCGAGCCTAAGTTTTGAAAACGTTGATTAAACGAATTGAGGATAAAAGATAATCTTATTTAATATGACTTTCAGAGTTGTTTTGTAGTTTTTTTTTTACGGTTAAACTTAAATATTTAAGTTTAATTCAATTTCATAAAATCTATTTATACAATAAATTTTGTATCTGACTTTATTTCTAATCGATATAAGACTTTGTTGAGTACATTTAAATTTGTTTTAAGTATTTTAATAATAAAAAGATTGTTATGAAATATTAATATTTCTGTTGTAAAATAAAAAATACATACAATGGATATATCTCTTGGAATATAAACAATGAAAAATGTAAATGGGTCATTTTTTGCAAGTATAGAAGTACTCGAGAATATATTTACGCAACAAATAATCAAACATGAGAATAATTGTTCGTTCCCGTTTTCATATTCCTGGGAATGAAAAAAGAAAATGAGGAGAATGAAACACCCTAAGTTCATAAATATAATTCTTTTGTTTTGGTATTGTCGAATACAAATCTAAATCCTAAATATTAAGGTAACTAAGTCTAATGTTGGTAGTTCAAGATTTTGTTGGTCAATAACAGAAACATATGAATTTCAAAGTTTAAACTATACGCGTCCTCTCCCTTCTGATTTGTTTTCAACATATTTGTACCACAAAAGTGTTTGCATTTTTCTTTGCCACTTAAGTCTTCAAATTTATTGGAAAATAACCTAAGTAATTTAGTCATCAATCTGACTAATGTGATGTTTACACAAGTTAGAATACAAAGAAAATGAGTTCACATCGATTAAAAAGTCAATTTTTAAAGTTAAACTAAGTTTAAAGTTTATTTTATAATATTAAGATATTGTGTATCATAGTTGAGTTAAAGTCTAGACTCCCTTCATATCATAACAACATCAAGTTAGATTTAGTCAACTTGTGAATAGATAATTAGGATCTATAAAAGGAACAGATCATGTCCTAGAAGGCAAAACAACCTTAAAATTTGTCTTGTAGGGTTGAGTCTCATAATCATATATCCAATGAGTATTATTATCTTGTGCCATTTTTTGCTACCCTTTTGCCTCTTAAACTTGAGCACCAACATCATGTTTGTAACTGGTCATTGTCTTGGCCATCAACAATCTTTGCTGCTGCATTTGAGGAACAACCTTGTATTCAATCCGACCAAGTCCAAAAAACTGATTCACTGGAACCAAAGTGATGATTGTTGTGAATGGACTGGAGTGACATGCAGCAAAGGTCATGTTATAGCTCTTGACTTGAGCCAAGAATCCATCTCTAGAGGTATTGATCATTTAAGCAGTCTCTTCGAGTTGCAATATTTGCAGAGTTTGAATTTGGCCCACAATGATTTTCATTCTGAGATTCCTCCAGAGTTCAAAAAGCTAAAGAATTTGAGGCATTTGAATTTGTCAAATGCTGGATTTGAGGGGCAAATTCCAATTGAGATTTCTTACTTGACCAAGTTAGAAACTCTTGATTTGTCTAGCACAGTTACTTCAAAACATGGTTTAAAACTTGAGACACCAAATATTGCAATGCTTATTCAGAACTTCACAGAAATCAAAGAGTTACATCTGGATGGCGTTGCAATATCAGCCAAAGGAGAGGTGTGGAGCCATGCTTTATCTTCACTCACTAGCATGCAAGTGTTAAGTATGTCATCTTGTAATCTCTCTGGTCCTTTTGATTCTTCATTAGTAAAACTGCAATCTCTCTTAATTCTTCAGTTGAACCAGAACAATTTAGCAGGTCCAGTTCCAGAGTCTTTGGGAAGTTTGTTCAATTTGACCACCTTGCAACTCAGTGATTGTGGTTTGAATGGAGTCTTTCCAAAAACTATCTTCCAAATACCATCATTGCAGGTGCTTGATGTGTCTGATAATCCAGGTCTTCATGGCTCTCTACCAAACTTTCCAAGTCAAGGCTCTCTGTACAATTTCAACCTTAGCCACACAAATTTTTCTGGGCCTCTGCCAGAATCTATTGACAATTTGAAGCAATTGTCTAAACTAGACCTATCAAATTGCCAGTTCAGAGGAACACTTCCTTATTCAATGTCAAATCTCACCCAACTTGTACATCTAGACTTGTCATACAATAACTTTACTGGTCCTATTCCATCTTTTAATAGATCCAAGGCCCTGATAGTTTTATCCCTTAATCACAATCATTTTATGGGAACAGTTCCATCTACTCATTTTAAAGGCCTCACAAATCTCATGAGCATTGATTTAGGAGATAACTCCTTTGACGGAAGAGTCCCTTCATCTTTGTTAAGACTTCAATCTCTTCAACATCTCATGCTTTATTACAACAAATTTGATGGTGTGTTGGATGAATTTCCTAATGCATCTTTGTCATCATTAGAGATGCTTGATTTGAGTGGCAACAACTTTGAAGGGCCTATTCATATGTCTGTCTTTCAACTCAAAAGACTTCGTTTGCTTTACCTTTCCAAAAATAAGTTCAATGGCACTCTACAACTTGTTGTGATTGGGAGGCTGCAGAATTTATCTTCACTTGATCTTGCACACAATAACTTGTCAGTTGATGCAAGAATTGATGATGCATCATCCTTTCCCAGTTTGAAAACTCTATGGTTGGGTTCATGCAATTTGAGGGCATTCCCTGAATTTTTGAGAAACAAATCTTCACTGCTCTACCTAGACTTGTCTAGCAATCACATTGAAGGAACAATACCAAACTGGCTTTGGAAATTTGACAGTATGGTTATCTTGAATGTTTCTTACAACCTTTTGACAGATTTTGAAGGGCCTTTCCAAAACCTTACTTCAAATTTGTTCAAAATTGACCTTCACTCAAACAGTCTCCAAGGGCCTGCTCCTACTTTTCTGAAAAATGCCGTTTATTTGGACTACTCAAGCAATAACTTCAGCTCTATTAATTTTGTCGACATTGCTAGCAACATTCCTTTCTTGTACTTTCTCTCCCTTTCAAACAACAGTTTTCATGGAAAAATTCATGAATCCTTTTGTAACATTTCAGATCTTCGAGCACTTGATCTTTCTCATAACAGATTCAACGGCCTCATTCCAATGTGTTTGATAGGAAGTAGCAAACTCAGGCTACTAAATCTTGGTGGAAATAAACTCAATGGTTATATTTCAGATACATTCTCAACTTCATGTTCTCTAAGGTTTTTGGATCTTGGTGGGAATCTTCTAAGGGGAACCATCCCAAAATCTCTGGCTAATTGCCAAAAACTACAAGTTCTAAACCTTGGAAGCAATCAATTAACTGACAGATTTCCATGCTTCTTGAAGAGCATCGCCTCCCTCAAAGTCATGATTTTAAGGTCAAACAAATTGCATGGGAGTATTGGATGTTCTAATAACATTGGCAATTGGGAGACACTTCAAATTGTTGATTTAGCCTCCAACAATTTCAGTGGCACATTACCATCATCACTCTTATCGAGCTGGAAAAATCTGATGCTTGATGAAGATAAGGGTGGACGATTTGGCCATCTATATTTCAATCTCTATGATGACTTTAATCCTTTGAATTTCATAACTGCAATTGTAGATCTCAACAGTGAGCTACAAATAGAGTTAGCAAAAGTCATAGCATCAGAGCCAAGCCTTATAATAGACCACATAATCTCTCATGTCTTTGAGGAAGGTGTTGGTCTAAGAACATATGAGGATTCAGTTATAATTGTGAACAAAGGTAGACAGTTAAATTTAGTTAAAATCCTCACTGCCTTCACTTCCTTGGATTTCTCATCAAACAGTTTTGAAGGGCCAATACCAGAAGAGCTTATGAATCTCACTGCACTGCATGCTCTTAACCTGTCACAGAACACTTTCTCAGGTAGCATCCCTTCTTCCTTAGGCAATCTGAAGCACCTTGAGTCCTTAGACTTGTCAGTAAACTCTTTGAGTGGAGAGATTCCAACAGAGATTGCAAAGTTATCATTTCTGGCTGTCATGAATCTTTCTTACAACCATTTGGTGGGCAAAATACCCACAGGCACACAAATTCAGACATTTGAGAGTGATTCATTTGGGGGCAATGAAGGGCTATGTGGACCTCCACTAACCCAGAACTGTGATGGTGGAGGGAAAAAGTTTTCACCACCATCATCAGAAACACCTCATTCTGATGCAAAGGGTTCAATTGATTGGAATATCTTGAGTGTGGAATTGGGGTTTACTTTTGGCTTTGGAATTTACATATTCCCACTCATTTTCTTCAAGAGATGGAGAATGTGGTATTCCAAACACCTGGAAAACATCCTCTGCAAGATTGTTCCTCAGCTTGATTTTGTTTATGTGTATCGTTTGGGACAAAATTATAGAATCATGAGGTGGAACCCTTATTGATTCTATGTTACAACTATTCTGAATATGGATTATCAATTGTTGTTTGAGTAGTGAAACATATTTATATTCATTTGATATATATTATAGCAAAATGATATTTCTAACACCGAAATTTGACACCCATTTGATACTGGGGACGTGTCAAATTCTGATTGGACGAATTGAAATTAAAAAAAAAAACTGATGGATGGCATTTTGAAGGGCATAGTTGGAAAGGAAAATATCGAAAAATTGGTTTCGCAGTTTCTTTTCATTTGTTGGAGAGGGGTTCTCTATTTCCATAATCTCACTTTCGTTCTCTCTTGGTTGCCTTCGTTGGCTATGTGGGTCATTGTCCGGTAAACCCATTGGATTTGTGCTTCAGGTAAAGGCATCACACTCTCCCTCTTTGTTTTGAAGCATTGCTAGTCGTTCATCGTTTTTGTCTGTCTCGAAGTGGTAAAGTCACCGTTCTCTGTTGGGTGTGTCGATCATTCTCCAGTGAACCCATTGCATTTGTGCTTTCAGGTAAAGCCATCGCTCTCTCTCTGTCTCTGTTTTGAAGCTTTTGGTGGGTGGTTGATGACTTTGTTCTCTATCAATCGTTCATCTATTTTCTCTATGTCAATCGTTACTCTCTCTCGCAGATCTCTGTGTTTTGAAGCATTGGTCTATCATTGATCGTTGTGCACCGTTTGCATTGTGTCGTTGTGTTGGTTATTTTGGTAAATTGAAGTGGTCGAATAGTTTCTAATGTCCAGTAGAGATGTTTTGTTCTTGTTTGGCGAAACCTAACGATTTTGTGCACATTTACCCTTATGACTACAGGTCGAATGACACCCCGAAAACCAAGTGTAAGGCTTATTGCAAAATCCTTATTCGTATTTGCAATGTTTTTAGTTTTAGTTTTTATTTGATTTTTGTTCATGTTTTGTAGAGGCGGCTACGTGTGTCCATGGAATCGGCAACCCTTCTTGAAATGAATAGTTTACTACGAAAGGATCACATAGAGCGAATTAGGATGACCCCATTTCGTTGGTGTATACAAATTTTAAATCCTATTGAGGTTAATTAGCATGCCAGCGTACACGAATGTAAGTGTGAATTTCATTATTATCACTATTTGATGATTTTTTTAATTATATCTAAAGTTATATATATTTTTTTGGTTTTAGGAGGAGTTGAGTCAAATTAGAAAGAACTATGTAAAGTATTGGATCCTAGACAACGAGAACACTAGAATATTCGAAGCGTTAGATGAATATGGGTTCTTGTAGGATTGGATGGACGTACAAATTTGATATGTATTTAGACCAAGATTGATATATGTGTGCATCTTATATTGTAATAAGTAATGATTGTTACAGACAATGATAATTGTATACCAATTGTTATTTGAATACCATACGATTTATATCCAATTAATTCTATCTCCAATGTGTATTTCTTTATTTTTTTGTGTATTGATCATAGGTTATAGGTCCATATTAATAAGTCCTTTTAATAAACACAATAGTTGTCCAATTGAAATGAATGTCTGAGAATTCTGCATCATAAAAGTCACTGGTAATCCTTTACAGTGATTAGTAATTGTTTAGAGTTGAGGACTTTGTCAGTTGTATATGAAAAAAGTGAGTGGTAATCGTTTACAGGCCCTTGTAAACAATTACGCAAATGAGTTTCAGGATTTGTACAGAAAGTTCTTCTGAAGGGGCCAATTCTGGTAACGTAGGGGACCACCCTTTATATCTGTGATTCTTTTCATTAACTGCAATGTTTCTTGGTAGATCTTGTTGGTAGACTGTGTTAGGAGTGTTGGAGATGATTTTTAGGTAGGCCATGTGCAAAGATATGACCCATGTTTCTTTTTGGGCAAGTTAAGTGTTGGAGGTCATCTTTGGCCACCCAAGGATCAAGGATTTGAGCCATGTTAGTGCTTTGAGCAACCACAGTGGAGTGTTTAGACTTGTGGTTGAAAAAAGTCCTTGGTAATCGTTTACAGGCCACTGTAAACGTTTACGCGAATGAAATGGACAATTTGTACAGAAAGTTCTTCTGAAGGGGCCAATTCTGGTAACGTAGGGGACCACCCTTTATATCTGTGATTTTTTTCATTAAGTGCAATGATTCTTGGTATATCTTGTTGGTAGACTGTGTTAGGAGTGTTGGAGATGATTTTTGGGAAGGCCACGTGCAAAGATATGACTCATGTTTGGGTTTTGGGCAAGTTAAGTGTTGGAGGTCATCTTTGGCCACCCAAGGATCAAGAATTTGAGCCATGTTAGTGCTTTGAGCAACCTAAGTGGAGTGTTTAGACTTGTCGTTGAAAAAAGGCCCTGGTAATCGTTTACAGGCCACTGTAAACGTTTACAAGAATGAAATGGACAATTTGTACATAAAGTTCTTTTGAAGGGGCCAATTCTGGTAACGTAGGGGACCACCCTTTATATTTGTGATTTTTTTCATTAAGTGCAATGATTCTTGGTAGATCTTGTTGGTAGACTGTGTTAGGAGTGTTGGAGATTATTTTTTGGCAGGCCACGTGCAAATATATGACCAATGTTTGGGTTTTGGGCAAGTTAAGTGTTGGAGGTCATCTTTGGCCACCCAAGGATCAAGGATTTGAGCCATGTTAGTGTTTTGAGCAACCAAAGTGGAGTGTTTAGACTTGTGGTTGAAAAAAGACCCTGGTAATCGTTTATAGGCCACTGTAAATGTTTACACGAATAAAACGGACAATTTGTACAGAAAGTTCAACTGAAGGGGCCACTTTTTATAACATAGGGGACCAAGTACTATATCTGTCATTCTTTCCCATGACTTCCAATGCATGTTCATGGAAATAGTTGGTAAATTGAGTTGAGAGTGTTGGAGGTCATCTTTGGCCACCCAAGGATCAAGGAATTGATCCACGTTAGAGATTTGACCAACCTAAGTGGAGTGGTTAGAACGAGGTTTGTCTATTCAATGCTAAATGTTTCCTATGTCCAATAACTCCATCAACACTAAAACAATATGTCAAGTTTAATATGTAACAACTAAATGCTAACATTATTTCCCAATTTCAATAACATTACTCATTCATTTAACTGTAATACAATGTGAAACAAGGATAGTTCAATGTAACATCTATCAACAATAACATTACAATTGAAATTACAAAACACATCTGTCCACAACAAAACATTTGTCAAAAATAAGACTTCTACTAATTAAAGTAAATAATCTCTAAACAAACGTATAATAATGTCACACATGTTTTATTCTTAGAGTTCTAGTAAAAGGAGTTTTAAGAGCTCTGCTCTTGAATCGCCTTCGTGACCCCATCCTCACAAAAGTCTTCATTGGAGTTGGATCAGTGGATATCCCTCCTGTGTCAATTGCTTGTTCAAAGTTGAACTAAGGTTCGTGGAAAAAGAGTGTCGAACTGTCAATTGCAACAACCACAAACGAAAATACAAAAATTTCAAAACCCTAAAACAAAAACAACTACAAACTTAACAAAAAAAATACCCAAAAACAAAATGGTCATTGTTCCCTCTCGACAAACGGAGTACGAAGAAAATTTTTACCTTATTACTTCAAGGAAACCAAAACGAACAAGGAAAAACAAAAAAAAAATAAATGGACCAAGGAAGGAAAAAACCACCAAATACCCATAAACAAATCATACGAAACCAACAAAATACTTACCTTCCTCGTCGAAGGACCGTGCTCAGTGGAAGCATCCATGGCTCCTCGAAGACACATACAACACCGCCAACAGAAGACCGACAACACAACAATGATGAGGATAGCGTCAGCGATGGCAAGAACGAAGGCAACAACCACACCAGAAAGAGGCAACGATGGTGACATGGAGAAATGAGATGGAGAAAATGTTTCCCTCTAATGAAACAGGTTAAGGGCAACAATGGAAATCAGAATTTCAAATCTAATCCTAAGTGCTAACGTCACATTTTTTGTTTTTGAAAAAAATTATTGAACCAATCGCAGGCCGCCACGTGATAATGTCAAAATGGTGTTAAAATTGTGGTGTCAAAATATTGGGACACTATATTATATTATATTATAAGACTAAAATAATTCTAGAAAGATAGATTTTTGTACTTTTAGAAGAAAATAATAATATTAAATAAATGTAAAATATTTATCTGTGCATCCTCTTGAAATTTTGGTGCTGTTGCTGTGTGGCTGAATCATCAAAATTTACAATTATATAGCAATTATTTAGTTATATACTTTTTCCCTTGTTAATAACTACTGATAAATAAAATTTTATAAACAGAATATACATAATAATTTTTTTAAATAATTCTACATAGCAGAATATATTCTTATCTATTTTAAAGAAATTTTATCCAATTTTTCAAAACATAATTAATCTTTGAGAGATGTTAAATATTAATGTATCGAATCGAAGAAAAGAAGTTTAGGATAAACCATGTCTTAAAAATTAAGACTCCTATAGTAAATTTACATTATATAAATAAAAAAGTGGTAAGTTAAATTTACTACAAATGTTTAACACGTTTACATGTTTAGAACTCAAAAGGTCGCAAATCAATTAATTAATCAATTTACTTCAGACTTTTATCATTATATTCAAAGTCAGACTGAAACTAATATATATCTAAAATCTTAACTGCATTAGGTTCTGCTTTATCTTCTAACCTAGTCTTTTACATATATAACAAAACTTACAAGAAACATAGCTATTTTATTCCGTCACATCAAATACTCATTTTCTTTTTGTATAAAGGAAACCATGCTGCACATTCGTTTTAGTAAAAAATGAAAACAAAATATATTTAAAACTTAAAATTGCATTTATATTATTTATATTTCTGCCTGCTAAGATTCAGTCAAAAATATATGTTAATTATGAAAATCATTTCCTTAATTCAATTACAAATGAACCCTCACATTAGGATACTGGTATCTATTATATTATAAAACAATAGGCAATATTAAGAAATGTATTTTAATATCTACTTTATTTTGTTGACAAATTTTCTAAATATTAATTTTTAATTATTTAATATTTTTAATTTTTATTTATTTATATTTTTTATTGTCATATTTATAAAAAAAATATTTTTACTTTTTATTTTTATTTATTTTGTTACAACCACGTGTATTTAAGAGGGGTCCCTATCACTGGTCAACACTTCTATGAATTGTCTTTAAGTATCCTCAGATGATACTCTTGCATTCTCAGCTGACATCCTTGCGGCTTCCAGATTTTGTAATGCAATGGTGTTCTGTTGCACTAATGCAGCATTTTGTTGCTACATCGCTGGGAGCACAGCCTCTAGCATCGTGGTTGATTTTGATGGCTCAGGCTGAGTAGGTGGAGGAGGAGGAGGCCTAGGTGCCATATTTCTGCTTACACAAGGAGAAAAGACCACCAGTCTAACCCAAAGAAACAGGGACAACCAATCCTAAACATAACTAAGAGTATGCAAGTATAAACAAGGCACACACACAACCTAAGGGATGTTCTAAAGAATGAAACTACTCTGATACCATAAATGCGACATCCCAAATATATAACAAATATATATAAAGCATGGTAGTCCACAATTTATAATATAGGAGAACAGTTGGAAGATAGTCTTACAACTAAAGTATTGGGAACTACAATCGTCCTTCAAAAAGGCTAGGAATTTAAAACTTTAAATACTAGAGTATTCCAAAATACACAAATTAAACTAAATAAATATTAAGGAACTAGGTTGCAGCATCATCGGTCTCCAAGGCATGCTCCAAGGGTATCTCCTCTTCCTCTGCTCACATCCAAGTGGATGATCATTGCAAAAGAAAAACACCACACACAAGCAGACACAGAAAACAAGTAGAAGGGTAAGATAGTTATATAAAAAGCATACAAGGTAACAGCATGTGCATACAAGAGTTAACTTCAATCAAGGCAAGATAAAACATACATCCTAACATGTTGTATACTAGACTTGACTCGTCCGGCTTAGAATGATAGTCGAGATTTGGTGGGTCATGCACTCATGGTGACTTATAATACTTGGCCATTGGGTCCTACCCTACCACACTCACGAGTTTAGCCTGTTTCGGGCCTTGAGGCATACTGAAAGCCCCCAAGACTAAGACCTCCTGCTACTCCTCACGACATGGTTCAATCCTCTCTACGTGAGAAGAAACACCATTGGAGTTTCAGGATGACCCCCAAGACTGAGCTCCTACTTTCATTCTAAACAACTAAGAATTTCACCAAAAGATTCTACAAGCAACTTTGAAATCATTCTTCATCCCTTTTCAATTCATACACCTTTGAACTATAATCAACATATATGTTTAAGCTCTAAAAGATAAGGTCATAGGTATTAAAGCATGCTCCACAAACAAGATAACAATCACTTAACCAAACACATAACAAAGGATAAACAAAGCAACTAGACCCTGGACTTCTCGCACAACGCATCACATTCGCACAGCGAGACCAAGTTGGTTCGCATAGTGTGCACACATATTTGCCTTGCGAATTAATCTGGCAGAGGCTCCAGGCCAGAACCAGTCGCATAGCGACGAGATTCGCTATGTGAATCAATAGGCAGAGAGAAATACTCTTTGGACTCTAATTCAATATTTACACTTAATTAAACTTGTTTAGATGATTTTTAACATTCCTATAGCGATTTTTAAAGTGATTAGAACTCCATTTACCCTCTAAAACTCCTAACTTAACAACCTAAAGACCTAAAATCAGTTCTTCCACTTTTAACAAGTTTTAGACCATTCTTATGTTCTTAACAAGTCACATTGGACCTATCTAGACTGTCCAAACCCTCTAGAAACACCCTAGACCCCGTTTACCCAAAATCACTGCCCCACTTCCTCTAAAATGACCCAAACCACTGCCCAAGCACTTGGCTTTCTAACTAAACAACGCTACTACATAATCCCTACCTTAAGCATTGTCTACAAGTCCAATTTCAGCAACTAATTTCATCCAATTCACATGCATAAGCACCACATGACAATTTCATCAAATCCATAGTTCAGTACATACCACCCAATATTTTTAAAACATGACATACAGTTCAACCATCATACAAATTCAAACTTCATCACACACACAAATCATGTAATCAATTCAAAGAAAAATAACTAGCTCCCCTTACCTCGGTGGTTACACATCACAACACTCTAGAAGAAGCCTCAAAACAGTACCCCCACACATGGACGAGTTCAACAGAACCTACAAACCACTACATTGGTGGTAGAGAACAGCTCTTAGAGCTAGATTAAACATGGAAAGGAAGAAACATGCTACATGCACCCAACATTGTTGCATGCCCTAAGTTCAGGGACAATTGAATAAAAGGGCAAAATGACTTACCAGTCAGAATGAAGAAAACGATCGGTTGAAATGGAGCCCTCTACGCCGCGGATGCTTAGTCAACACCTAATCAAGAATCTAACGGTTCAGTGATGAGGAATGGAGGGGAGAAGGCAGAAAGGAAAGGAAGAGAGTTCTGAAGAGTAAAGTTAAGTGCTTAGGTAATGGGAAGGAACTTTGAACTTCTATATCCATACTATTTTATTAAAAAGGTTCCATCCTATCCTCTGATGCCACGTGTCCACTCCCCAAAGCTCACTTTTCTCTGTCTTTACAATAATTTTGTATTTAATAATTAATTTCAAAGATTTATAATATACATTTTTTAATAAAAAGTTACACTACTCATGATTGTTGTTTTACATAATAGTTTATTTAAAAGGTTTAAAAAATATATTTGTAATAAAAAAATCATACTTCTTACTATTATAGATTTTGTTTTATATTGTTTTAATTATTTTTTTAGTATTTTCAACTTCAAATGTAATAATTTATAATTTTAATAAGACTAAAAACAAAGGTAAAATCTATTGAATTAATGGTCTTAAAATATATTACTAATATATTTATGTTGTTATTAAACGAGTATAAAAACATACATTAAACATACGTTAATTAGGCGAATCTATAAATACACATTATATGAATATGGAGAAAAAAAATATAAATACACATTGGATAATTCTATCCATATACAAGTTAGATGACTATAAAAAGAAATTAAACAAGTCTAGCAATATACATTAGACAAGTCTATTATATACTAATTAGACGAGTATAACAAAAAAATGGATTGAATGGGTCATTTTGTTTATTAATTAAATGAATGTAACAAAAATTATTAAACGGGTCTTACAATACACTTCAGACCAATATGCCCTTATATTGATTAGATTAATATGACAAAAAACATTAGACAAGTATAACAATATATATTATATGAGTTTGCTCATATACTAATTAGACAAAATACACTAAGAAAAATTAAATAAGTTATTTAATTCTTTGATTAAACAAATATAAAAAAAAATCAAACAAGTTTATGGATTTACTAATTAAACAAGTTTAACCATACATGTTAAACAATTTGTCCATACAATCAGTAGACAAGTATGGATAAAAAAACATTAAACGAGACATTTCATACATTGATTACATAAGTCTTGGATAACTCATACATGAGTCTGTCTAAGCATTGATTAAGCAAGTCTAACAACAACATACAATGGTAAAATGACCTTCTCAATATATATTAGACAAGTTTATCTATACACAAATTAGACAAGTCTATTAATACAATACAAGTCTGTTCATTCATTAATTGGACGAGTCTTGCAATATACTTTAGCCAAATCTAAATGAACACTCATTAGACAACTTTTTCCATACCTAATTAAATGAGTTATAGAAAATCAGTAGAGGAGTCATTCATCAAACAAGTTTGTTCGTACAATGATTAGACGAGTCTATCAATAAATACTATACTATTTTGTCCATACATTGATAAGACAAATTTAACAAAATAAATTACACAAGTTTTTTCATACATAGATTACAAAAGTCTACTAATACACATTAGACGAATTTGTCCACTCATTGATTAGACGAGTCTTGCAATACACATTAGACTGATTTGACCATACATTGGTTAGACAAGTCTAGAAGTACACATTATACTAGAGCTATTAAAACGGGTAACCCGGCCCGGCCCACCATGGGTTGGTCACTTAGTGAGCCAACCCAACCCGACTCATTTATTAGCGAGCAAAAAAAATTTGAACCCGACCCGACCTACCACGAGTTGGTGGGTAAACGGGTTGGCTCACTGACTCATCTAATTACAATTTTTTTTAAATAAAAAAATTACAAACTTTCTATAATTCAAATCTAAACAAATTTCACTCCCAACATGAGTGTTTAATTAATTTTGAAAATAGGAAACTTAAATAATTTTTTCAAGCAAAAAAAAATAATAAACATCTTTTTATAAAATTAAAATTAAATTTTAATAAAATAAAATTAGGTAGGTGGGTTGGTGGGCCAACCCGATCCACCACGGGTTCAACCCGCATGAGCCGGGTTGAAATCTGACCCGCATAAAAAAGTACAATTTTTTCAAACCCAACCCGGCTCGAACCTGTGGTAGGCCGCATTGGCCCGCGGGTAGTGACTCATTTTGACAGCTCTATGTTATACATACTTATGAGACAAGTCTAGCAATACGTATTAGAAAATTTTGCCAATGCATTTATTAGATAGGTCTAGAAATACACATAAGACAAGTCTTTTCATACATTACTAGTCGAGTATTACAAAAAATATTACATGAATCTAACAATACACATTAGAAGAGACTGTGTATATACTAATTAGAAAAGTATAAGAAAAATATATTAGATGAGTCATTCCATATGCTGATTAGATGAGTTAAGAAATACTTTGATTAAACGAGTTGTCAATTATCTGATCAGACCAGTATAGCAATACAGGTTAGACAAGTCATTAATATATTGATTAGATGAGTCTAACAATATACATTAGACAAACTTTTTAATATACCTATTAAACAAGTTTATTAATACACATTAAGTGAGTATATTCATTCATTGATTAGATAAATCTTGCAATATACATTAGACATATATGTTCATACACTAATTAGAAGAGTTTAGCTATACACATTAGAAGAGTCTTTCCATGCACTAATTAGACAATTATTTTGTGCATAAAACATAAAATAAGTTATTCCCCTACGTTAATTAGACGAGTCTTAGAATGCGCATTAGGTGAGTTTATCAATCTAGTGATTAAACGAGTCTATACATTAATTAGACGAGTCATTCCCTACATTAATTAGAGAGTTTAGCAATAGACATTAGAAGAGTCTATCCATACACTAATTAGACAAGTATTTTATGCATAAAACATAAAATAAGTCATTCCCTACATTAATTAGACAAGTCTTAGAATGTGCATTAGGTGAGTCTATCCATCGAGTGATTAAATGAGTCTTGCAAAACACATTAGATATATTTGTCCATACACTAATTAAATGAGTCTAGCAATATACATTAAACGAGTTTGTTTATATACATATTATATGAGTCTAATAATACAAATTAGACAACTCAATTCATTATCTAATTAGATGTGTCTTGTAATACACATTAGACGAGTCTATTCATACACATTAGATGAATAAGTCCATATATTAATTAGAAAATTCTAACATTAGATATTTGAAAAATCTATCGATGTATTAATTATACAAGTCTAGCAATACACATTAGACCAATATTTTCTTCTTCAACCTCTAAATATCTTCTAATATAATTAATATATATTTACTAACATAAGAAAATACATACAAATAAACATCAACCCGTGCATAGACACGAATTTAAAACTAGTTTGTGATTAAAAAGATTAATTTGTTAATTTAAATCCACTTTTCAATAATTCAAATGGTGAAGTTCTTTTCAATCATTCAAATACTAAAGTTCTTATAAATATATCATCGTTGTTTCAACGTGCTTTAAGTATAGGAATTTTACGGTATCAAGCTCTACCCAATCACCGCCTCGGTCAAATTGTCAAAAAGCTATTTGTTCTTTAGAAAAAATACATCTTACTGTTTGTCATTCTTATAAAATAGTTATTTCGATGTGACCTGTTCGAAGCCGTAAACTTTGCATAGCTTAGTTTAGAGTGTGAAAGGCTCCACCACCTTTTACATCAGTACGTTTACAAGACGATTCAATTATGGTGGCTGATACGTCTATGTCAATTATGGCAGACACATATCAGAATTTAAAACTCCTTGCAATTTTTTACCTTCCTATTCTCTTATTTATTGGTATTATATTCATATTTTCATCATAGATGGATTTATAAACACTTAATAATCAAACTACAGAATACAACCAGAGAAATAAACACTCTTTCTCTAATCTGGAGAAAATATCAAGAGGCTAGGACTAGATTAATAACAACTAGGAAAATGAAATGTGCAAAAAGAGATTAATCAAGACTTTGGAGTCTTTCAACGACTTGACTCATGCTAGGTCTCACATCTTTCTCTTCCTCTACACATTCCAAAGCTACTGTTGCCAAAATCTCCATCTTCTTGACGTTGTAATCTGATCCTAAAGTGGGGTCAACAATTTGTTCCACCCAAGATGTTCCTTCTGGTGTTTTCCTTCTTTTCTCCCTCACCCATGTTGCCAACCTCTCATTATGCGACTCTTGCCCTGGTTCTGTGACTTGGACACCAATCATTGGACTCCTCCCAGTTATCATCTCCAACACAACAATCCCATAGCTATAAACATCAACCTTGGAAGTGATTTGCAAGTTGAAAACCCATTCTGGTGCCATGTAACCCCTTGTGCCTCTTATTCTAGAGAAGCTTGAGTTGTTGAGGTTGTTTCTGTTCAAGGGCTTGGACAAGCCAAAATCAGCCACCTTGGGTTGGTAATCAGAGTCAAGAAGTATGTTTTGAGGCTTGATATCACAGTGCAAGATCCACTCCAAGCACTCTTCATGTAAATAGGCCAAACCCTTTGCCATTCCCATTGCAATGTTGTACCTCTTCCTCCAATCAAGTGAATTTGATGGAAGATTATTAGCCAAAGAGCCGTTTTCCATGTACTCATAAACCAGGATCCTGTGTTTTCCTTCCACACAATACCCCCACATGCCGATTAAGTTCATGTGATTCAGCCTTCCAATGATGCTCATTTCAGTGAGGAACTCACTCTCTCCTTGGTCCGCAAATTCGTGCAGCTTTTTTATTGCTGCAACTCGGTTATCTGATAACACACCCTTGTATACTGTCCCTCCTGCACCCCTTCCGATCTCTTCACTGAAACCCTTTGTGGCTTGTTTCAGTTCAGAGTATGTGTACCTTCTGAACCCTGTAGCTGCAGCAAGAACATACCCTTGTTGGTCTGCCCTAACCAAATGGTCGCTACTCCTAAACAAGAAACACCACACCATAAAGATGCACACCGCCTCAAACCCTCCTAAGCCAACTGCAAACCAAAGCATGAACTTCACAGACCCATTTTCCTTGCCTTTCACATATGGTCTTTCTAGTAGTATTTCTGCATTTCTCGGACAAACCAAGCCATCATTGTTTTGCAGGTGGTTCTCTTGAGCACTTTCTTTTGGCAGACGCACGAAAAAATTTCCTGTGAAACCGGGTGAATGGTGTCCATTTAGCAACTGCGTCTTTGGGTAACACCAAAAGTGCCCATTCTCTGCAGCAAAGCTGTACTGAAAGCCCATGCACTCGCACACGTCCAAGCACAGTTTCTCACATTGTTTATACGTGTAATTTTCAAAGGAAGTTCCGTAGTCATATCCATAAAAATCCACTTCATAGAGGGGCACTACGCGATATTCTGTCTTGTTATCACAGGTAGTTTTGAAATTTGGTGTGCAACCCAAAGACCAATCTTCGCTATCAACCCAGCTATACCCTTCAAGACACTCACACTTTCTACCAATTGCTTTATCATGACTGCATATACTGTTAGGTCCACAGATCCCATGAATGAAACAAGGTTGTGATTTGAATTGCCCTGCTATGGACCAATCTTCTTGACCATTTTCTCTGCTATAGATACGAACATTGCCATCATAGTCAAGGGTCAACCTTCGTTGAAGGAGTAACCCATAATCAATTGTCGTTAAACTATATTTATCAGAAACACTGAATAGGCCCAAGTCATCTAGAACTGCAACTCTGCTACTATTGTACGAGGTTCTTCCGTTACCCGACCCAACGTTGTTGCTAACCAGCCAAGGATCCGGCCAGTAAACGCTTGAAACTTCACGACCCTCGTACAGAAGACGGAAAACGTTGTCGTTGTCGAAGAAGAGCTTGTAAAACCCAGAGGAATAGTTGCCCTCACTTCTAGCAGAGACAAGCTTCGTGAACCTGCCATCAAGTTATTTATCAGTGTGAATCAAATCGATTTTAAAGTTCAACGTGTAATTTCAGTAAAATGAAAGAGAAAGTGTGAAAAAAATTGGTGATATATAATATACCTGGTGAGAAGCTGGCCAGGGAGGAGTGTATCAGTGGGAAAATTAAAGCTTTCCCACAAAACAGAGCTTCTATTGGTCTGTTCCCGGAGCACGAGGTTCCCGGTGTCGTGCAAATGCAACTCCAACGGCTTCTCTGACAGAGTCTGGGTGTTCCAAACGTCGAACTGTCCGGCGTCAGACAACACGAGGTTGCCGTTCTTGAGGAGAGACAGCGAGGAGCGTTTCCCGTTCACCGGAAGGTCGCGGTTGGCCATCCACACCACGTGCTTCTCCGCCTGCGAGAACCACACGCCGAAGCAGTACGCGTTCTCCCCCACGTTCCTGAACCCGGCCGTGAACGTCCCCTTCGGCTTTGAAATTATCACGTCTTCGTCGAGTCTCTCCACGGAGAGGGGGAGCGCCGCCGAAGAGTGGAAGTACAAGAGGAGGAGGAGAATGGCCATGAAGGTTGGTGAAGATGAAGATGAAGAAGAAGCCATGAAAAAGTTGTTGGAGATTTTTGCAAACTGAGTCGATGAATTTGTAGTAGCCATGTTATATTATATAGTGAAAATCGCAACTGGGTGTGGGAAAGGAAAAATAAAGTTCGTACCTTGCATGTAGACAAGGCACATGTGGGTGATTACGACCTTCGTTGGTTCTTTCGTTCTTCTTTTTTCTCGCTTCACATTCATATTTCTTGTTTACACAAATCTAAAAAAAATGATATTTTATTGTTTGATCGATAAAACAGATAACTTTGGAATGAAAAAAGGAAGTGAATGCCGTGTACGACAGCGTGTGAAATTTGAAGAATGCAGACTTTCCAATTATAGGAAAAGATAAAGAATGTAAAGTAAAGCAGTACTGCATAGACTATAGTATTTTATATATCCACCACGCCATTTGAAATTAGAAAGTTTGTATAATTACGAAGTCAAACATTACGTACTCTTTTGCATCTGGAAATGCACCTTATGCATCAACTCACTCTTTGATGCTTCTATTTCAACCCCGAGGATGAATAAAGCCAACCAAGGAAGTCTTTGTTTAAAGATACTCTTGTGACTAGTGTATATTATTCTTAAGGAAAATTTTAAAATATGAATAGCTTATATAGTAAATTACAAAACTGGGGTAGTTGATTTAAAATTTATATTTTAAGGGCAAGTATTATGGAGTCATGATGATTTTCAAACGAGTATTTTTCCTTACATACTTCAGATAAATAAAAATCAAGTAAGAACCCTTGTTTCTCTGCCACGTTTCAGATTTGCAAACCTTACATCCCTTTCTCCTCCCTTTCTCCTCTTTGTCACATTTTATATTTCAATGCCTATACTCCTTTTTTTCTCCTCTCTTCTTGCTCTCCTCCCTTTATCCCTCAATTTTTACCATTATTTAAAGGTCTTCTCACGAAGTGTTCCTCCCCTCCTCTCCCTTCCTTTCTCGTTTGGTGGTTGTGTGGTGTTGGTGTCGTGATGAGTCGTAGAAGTGGTTGTTCTTCTTCTCACCTAGTTCACATAAGTGTCCAGGTTGGTTATTTTGATTTCCTTAAGCTCCTCATTGTATGATATAGTATATAATGCATGATGAGGGTTAGTGTGATAAAATGCTCGATCTGTTGTTATTATTACATTTGTGCTTGATTTGGGGTTGTGGATGATGGATATGAGAGGATGACTCTAACTGCACTTGGAATTGCGGTTAAGACCCTACCGCACTCAAAAGTGTGGTTAAGAGGGTTGCCATAGTTGGAGATGCAGTTGACGATCGCGCGTAGTTGGATGGAGCCGCACTTGGGAGTGCAGTTGACGAACACCGCAGTTGGAGCTACGACCGGTGTTTCGCCGAAGTTGAGAATTGTGGTTGGTGATCCCCGATGTTAGAGTTGTGGTCAAGCTTTTTATTTTTTGCACTTATGAAATATTAGGTTAGTATATTAAAGTTATTTTTGTTAATTTTATATTTATATATTCTGTAATTTTAATTTTGATGTAATGTTTTATGGTTAAATAATATTTAATATGTTTCTAGAGTATCTTTTGCTTTTTTTTATTTGTTTGTTAATTTTTTTTTAATTTGTTGTTAATATTTAATATAAATATTTTTTTTAAATTAATATTAAAAATAAATATAAAAAATACTAAATAATATACAATATCAAATTCAAATTTACAACAAAGCAAATTAAAATTTAATTAAATATAATTAAGAAAAAAACAAGTAACCAAAATTGGAAGTGCGGCTACCATCCACCGCAATTCGAAGTGTGGCTACCATCTACGGCAAGCACTTCGTCGAGCTTCCAACGTCGGTAGCCACTCAACCGTCATTCCAAGTGCACCAGCCTCTCCACCGTGCTTCCAATGCCGACAGCCACTCAAGCACCCGTCAACAACGACATTCAAACATCGAGTTCAACCAAGCGAGATTCAACCAACAACGAGATTCAACCAAAGCACATAAGAGATCCAACCACACAATCATACCATTTTATTACACAACACAAAGCATAACATCATACCATTTTATAGATTTTCATACAATGTGAAAGCAAAGGTTGGGGAAAGAAACACCTACCTGGACGCCAAGCCAAACAACCATACAGAAACGATGAAGAAGTACCACTACACCTCACCAACACTAGACCGACCACCACAGAATAGAACACTAATGGACAATGACGGTCGCGATAAAGGATTTGTCAGAGGGAGAAGACAGAGGGAGAAGGAGAAAACTAAGAATGAAGTGCGACAAAGAACTCTGTAATGAGAGAGGAGCACAAGGGGTGTAGGGTTTTTGGATTTTTTAATGGAAACAAAATTTGATGCATGCGGTCAAAGATTCTTCTGTGTAATCTGAACTTCTGATAGGGGCAAACATTAAAATTTTAAAAAAGCTGGAGGTGTAGGAAGATAGAGGTGAGGTGCAGGGGAAATCACTCTTTCCAAATTTAAACTGTAGTGAGTAAGGACGACTTGTTCATAAAATTGTAAAGAGGTGAAATTGTCAAGACTAACAATTTATTTGTAAACACAAAAGTTATTAGGAGCGATGACAACTTTCAATTGAACCAAAGTCATCCTGACTCATGACGACTTTCATTGGGAAGCCAAGCTTGTCGAACTCTGTTGTCACCAAGCTTTGTGTCGAGCTCTTCATAGAGCTTCCTGCATGCTCCTTTGAGCTATGTGAATTTTTAGGCACCTCCCTAGGGTATCCAGTTGTCTGGTTGGTCTATCCACTTTACTTAGTTATCTTACCAGGTTCACCGCACTAGTTGACTATCGTTCCGAGTTCACCGCACTATTCGGCAATCTTACCAAGTTCATCGCGCTAGTCGGCTATCTTGCTGAGTTCTTCGTATGTTCCACCTCGTTGTCTAGGATATCTGCATATCTTACCAACCTTTCCAACCTGCTTGGTTGCCTAATTAACCCTCCTTGCTACTTGGCAAACTTGTCTAGTTCTCTTTGCTACTTGGCAAACTTGTTGAGTTGTCTTTGTTACTTGACAATCATATCCAGTTCTTTACTCGCTCGTTCTTTTACTTAATTGCACATTACAAGTTTTGTTCAACATATTTACAAAAAAGTCATCATGAGTCATGACGACTTCATATTTTCATAATTTTATAAAGAATTCTTATGATTACTTCAATTGGTAAGTTGTCACGATTTATGACGACTTACCCTTAATATGTAAATTTTAAGTTAACTACTTAAGTTTTGTAATTTATGGGATAAAATACTCTATTTTTGAAAAATTTATATTCTTAAGAATCTTGTGTTCAATAAACTACTATACTATGAATCTTATTCACTTTACTCGTGTTCAATGAAGTTATGCTTTTTTGTGGTTTAACTCAAATATTTTGTTGTTATATTCTTACTTTTTGGAGGTTCGTAAAAAAAAATAAAGAGAAAGCAAAAAGTTCATCATTTATTGGACTTCTTTTTTTGAGTTTTTTTTTTTTGCTTACTTTATAATTTTTTAGGTCTTGGAAAGATAAATCTAAAATAAAGTAATTAATATTGATTTCTATAAACAAAAACTTTTAATTGAGAATCCTAATGGTCAAAATGAAAAAGGTTTAATCATTCATACAGTCTCTGTTTTTAGTGACTTTTCTCAAATAGGTCTCTTACTCTCTTTTCCTGTCTCAATTGGGTCCTTATTTTGAAAAATTGAAGAATTAGGTCCTTGTTGTTAGTTCTGTATTAACATCGTTAAAGAGGTGTCACATATCAGCTCATGATTTTTTTGAATTTTTGAAATATCTTTTTAATTAATTTTATTTATTTATTTTGTAATTTACTACTTGTCAAGTTGACATTGTGCCACATGGCAATGACAGTGTGACGTAGCACCCACATGGCACTGACAATGTCATATGTCACTATTAGACGACATGTTATTGTATTTGTCTCAATTTGCTCTTATATTTTTATTTTTCTCAATTTGGTCCCTGTATGTTTAAAAAAAATTTAAAAATTTTAAAAAGCTACGAGCTGACACGTGACACCTCTTTAACGGTGTTAGTACAAAACTAACGACAAGGACCTAACCACTCTAACTTTTCAAAAATAAGAACCCAGACAAAAAAAAAAGAAGAAGTGAGGAACCTATTTAAGAAAAGTCACCAAAAATAGGAACTATCTGAATGATTCAACCAAATGAAAAACTATATGTAGTAAACATTTTGTCAAAATTTTAGTTCTATGAAACCATTAATAAAACAAAAATTATAATTTACTATGTTTGGTGAGTATGCTAACAATTTTTTTCTCTCTTTTATATCCTCCAAAGGTTATAAAAATAACATTCTCCTTGATCTAAAAGACCATTAGACTCACTTAAGGTCCAAGTAGGTAAAGCCTTTCCTTTAAAACGGTCTCCAAAAATATTTTAGTACCAATATACTTTTACTAAATAAATTATAAAATTACATTGGAGAATAAAATTTAATTAAATTATTAGGAGTGAGTGTTAATTTGTATCTGTATTAAAAATGATATTTAATAAGTTAATAACATTTTTCAATAAATCATAATTTTTTTAAGAGGAAGAGAATGATTAATTATCTTTATTATCTTATTAATCAATTTTAATTTTTATCTGCATATTTTCTCTCTATGTGACTTCTCATCTAGTGATTCTACTCATTGTCATGATATTACATATCTACATATACCTACACACATCTTCACATCAAATCATTAACAATCGCACTATCATAATTCAAAATCACCAACATATAGCACACAATATTTTGTCAAATTAACCATTTCACGCCCAAAAGCACTCGGTCATTCACCAACTCCTACCCTTAACTTGTTTGAAACTTTTCACTATATACTGAATCACCACCGGGTTACTCACATACAACATAAGGTCGAGTGTCACTTCCCACCACTCTCTTAAAGAGCTTCATCGGGCCGGTATGCTATACCACACCATTATACCACGACATTTCCCACCACTCTCTAGAAGGCTTCACCGACAAGTACACCACTTCCCACCACTCTCTTAGAGCTTCACCGGGGAAGTATACCACTTCCCACCACTCTTTTAGAGCTTCACCAGGTAAGTATACACTTTCCACTACCCTTTCAGAGCTTCACCGGACAAGTATCAGTGTTACTTCAACCACTCTTCTAGGAGCTTCACCATGCACAACATAAACATAAACCCAACTCCATAAGAAATAAATAGTATCATACATCACACAACCAAATGACAAATACGCATATACAAAACATTCTTAAAATGATAATTACACAATCACAATATAATAACAAGTCAACCAAAACACACGACATAGTACACATATATACTAATACTAAGCATATATACCACTTCCCACCTTTTCCCGGGAAGGAAGAGAAAACCTAACCTAACACTTCAACCCACTCTAGAAGAGAGTGAATCAATGTCTTCCAAAACTAGCACACCAGGAGGGTAAAAGTACTTCTCAGTCCTACCCTATACACTTACAAGAAATTGGTTCAACAATATAACATATATACCTGAAACATACTCATAATTAAGGAAGGTCCTCAACCAGTGAACCCTATGCATGCATTCGTATAAATTTCCAGATAAGTAGGACTACAACACACAATATAAAAGAAAACATATTGATCCCATCATTCATCCAAATAAATTAATCCATGGTGCTCCCCTTAAACAGATATCAGCATCCGTCAACGAATGCTGATATCCGTTTAAGTTAAATTAAGGTTTAATTTATGTACCTCGGCGCACACCTTCAAGCACCACAGAGACCTTCAAACACCACCGGTAACCTCTCACTCACCACACTCTCACCCCACAATGAAAATAAGAGAGGACAAAGAATTTAAATGTTAAACAAGAAGAAAAAGGGCACAATGAAACAGAGAAACTAAGAGGACAAAGAAGAACGTGAGGAAAAAGAGATTGTGTGCCACTGCATGCATAGGAGATTGGAGTTAAAAAATATTAACCTAAAATAAAAAATTTACTTAAGGATAAAATAGGAATAAAGAAATGAAAGGAGGGATAAAAGTAGAATGGGGAGGTGGAGGGAGCAAAGGGTGGTGGTGGAGGGAGCAATACCCCAAGTTAGAGCTCAAGCAACGAGATCCGTTTAACCTACGAAAACAGTGCATATTATGTACCCCAAACCAGCACCCATACATATGAATGCACCTAGGTTAGTACAAAGGAATCAAAATGTTCTCTATATACATCCACCCTACCATGTGGCTCACAGAAACCTTCTTCAAGGAACCCAATGAAACTAAACAAGACCAATAGAAAGCCTAATCAAAACTCTCAAAGTAGCAATGATACATTCATCACAACATTCATGCAATCAATCATGGATATCATACATTAAACCATCCAAACCAAATAAGCAGAGTAAGCTCCCCTTACCTTGGATTCCTGAAAATGTTATAGACTCCAAAGATGTTTAGCACGATGCTTCTCCCTTGTGATAATGCCTCTCCTTCTTGTGGCAGTGTCTCTCCCTCATGTTAGTTACCTTAATAAACTTCCCCACTAGACTAAGGTTTCCACTTTTAAACCTAAAATTAAACTGAGTAACTTACCCTAATACTATTACCTATGTAACTTTCATTTTGTGTAAAAATAAAACATTCACTAACTTATGTTCAGGATCTCTCTCTTTCGAAAATAAACCATGTGCCACTTCTTCACTTAAAAAAAACTATTTCTCTTTCATCACTTTGACTTTTCAAAGCAAACCATTATTATCCACGCTCTCTCTCTGCAATAAATCACTTGCAAGAAAAAGAAAAGCAATTTACATAACTTCTTTGCTTTCCAATTCTCCATTTTCTCTTCCTTAATTTAATGGCACATAAATGGATCACCACTGAACCAATTCTGATATGTAAATGCTAACAACCATATATAATTCTTATTTCATGCATAACATAAAGACAAAATAATATAAATATAATTAATTTTTATCTATCAATTTAGCATTTTTTAACACATAAATACACTACCAAAGTATTTTATTTTAGTATTAAAAATAAATAAAAATATATTTTATTTTTATTTTCAATGGATCTTACATTCTCTCCAACTTCAAAAATTTTCGTCCTCGAAAATTGCTCTATTTTATATATACAAAAAAGAAGCAGATACTACTTTTTCATATACTCTTCTAAATCACAAGTTACTTCTTGAGTCCCTTCATTCCGAAATGCTTCCACTGTGCAAAATTTCTTCCTTCTCGGTTTATGCACTTATCTTAGTTAACACTCTGCCAACTGCTTGCGGCTTTCCCATCGGCTTCCTCTATGGTGCCCCACTTGACACTGTCTTTTGGGGACAATCATAAGACAGATGTCCCAGCTCATTACAGATGAAGCACATTCTTTCTGCCTTCTTATCACGTGAGAGTTTAGGACAATTCTATTTGAGATTAGCTCCCCCATATTCAAACCATTTCAAGGTTCCTTGTCCCAACTTTTGAGGCCGCTCGTACGGCTTCTTTTGATGTTTTTCCCCAGAGGAATTGCCTTTCTACATTCTCATAACACGACTCGGATCCTCCTTCATCCTTTCCGTCATCATGGCCTCCTCCACCAACTCCGAGAACTTTTTGATCTTCAAGTGGATGAGCTCCTTCAACAGGTTATGGCACAAGCCTCTATCAAACATTCTACAGTTCCACTCTTCATTCATATTCTGAGTGGAAAATCGAGCCAGATACTCAAACCTCTCATTATAGGCTTGCATTGACAAACTCCCATGTCAAAAGTGTCTCTCTAAGAATCTTTCTCTAAAGTGCTCCCAACTGATGGCCTCCACGCGAGCATCCATCTCCAACCACATACCACCTTGCCACCAATACTCAACCTCCCCGGCTAACATGTAGGTAGTGAATACCAGCTTTTTTCCTTCAGAACAATCAATCACCTTAAAAATCTTCTCATTGCTACAAATTCAGTCGTCAGCCTCGTCTGGCGTAGCCTTCCCATTAAATTTAGCAGGATTATGACGCAAGTAGTCATTCATGCCCATCTGATGCCTGAGTGCTTGGCCAACCTAATGCACCTGTTGCGCCAGTTGCGCCTGTTGTCCTTATAGAACCTGTGCTATTTGCTCGAAAGCTTCTGCGAGCTTAATAGTAGCATCAATAGGAGTAGGTGTTCTTGTCGGAGTCAACATCCTTGGTTATAACAAACAATAATAACACTAATTTAAACATAGAAATCTAACAGTCATGCATGTCTGCATGCACTTCACATAATAATACATATATGCATGCAATCCATATAGTTACACAACAAAAACTCGACACTCTCGAAAACCCCCAATTTATTTATTTTTTTGAAAAAGAGAGATCCTGGAATAAGTTAATGAATGTTTTATTTTTACACAAACTGAAAGTTAGATAGGTAATAGTATTCGGATAAGTTAATCAGTTTTATTTTTAGGTTTATCTTAAAGACCACCATTCTCATAATTGGATCTTCATCTACATTGTGCATATTTTCTTGCTTTTTTATTGGAGGTTAGATGTATAATTAATTAAACCATCACTTAATTTGTATTATATGTATTTATATATATTTTTTCATTCAATGTTAATACTCTCTTTCTATGATTAATGTTTATTGGTTTAATCAACCATTGATTGATATTTAATTTATTTTCAGTTTGACTCGTTTACTTAAATTCTTGTGCAAACAAGTTTACATAATTGACTCTTAATAAAAATAAAAATAGACTTATTTTACTAAAGAATTAGGGTGTGAATTGTGACACCCGGGCACTGACGAGGGCGGGGAGTGATCGCCGGTGCAAGAGGCATGGTGCAGGGGGCACAGACAAGGAGCGGCTCCTGGCAGGCTTCGAGTGGAAGGGGCACATGGACAAATCAAACATACACCGGAATGAGAGGGATCTGGAGACTGTATAGGTATGGGACTATACAGTTGAAGGATAACTTAAAAGGAATTTGAAGAGAATAATAATAATAATTATATATTACACTTGTGATTGAATAAGTCCTCTTAAGATACATGAATGTGTTTTATCTTTTCATTGTCTTTCTTTTGATACAAAGATAGTTACTCTGTACCTTACTTCTCATTCTTTATTTCTTTTTACACTCTTTCACTTTCCATCACTTCATCAAAACAAAAATTACATAATTAAAAATTAAATTATTTTATTATTAAACATTACTTACCGATATACTTTTATCACGAATCTAATATATTTTTTACATAGCTTTCAATTAATAAAAATATATAATTAATTCTTAATAAAGAAATACAAAATAAATAAAATGATTCTAACTATTGTCTTTTTTAGTGGGACCAATTTCTCAATATAGGATGTAAGCATAAAAGAAAATTCAACCCAAAAAACTACTGGAGAATATTTAAGTTCAAGTCAACGAGACTTTTAAGTTTTTTAGAAAAAGGAAATAAAAAATATTTTTGCTTTTAAATGGCTTTCATAAATACATATTAATATTTCATTTCATTTTCTTTATTTAAAATGTAAGAAATAAGTGAAGATTTATTAACAAGAATATCAACATTGAGCACAAGAACACAGGCAATGAATGCTACAAGCTTGATTATGGCCACAGCTTATCAGTAACCTTATGGACTATAGATAACAATAGGACTCCTAACAATGTAACGTGTGCTTCTCCAAATAAGAGAACCTGATACTATTTTCATGCTTGCCATAGATTTTGCTTTCACCACTACCTTGAAGCTCTTCTTCTGCAGAGTATGAGAGAAAATGAGGCTTTCAGGTTTCACTGTGATTTCCACTCCTTTGGGAGATTTGATGGTGGCATTGAAGATGGTTGGAGCAGGACCAACATTGGTCACTCTTCTCCTGAAAACTCCTACTGTTGTGCCTGAGTTGTTTTCCACACTTAGTTGCATGGTGGGGTAGTTGAGAGCATCATGGCCAAGTCCTGGAAGCAAAGAGGTGCAGTTCACAGGAGAGCCAACTAACACTGATAGAGTGGAACCATTATAGCCCTCATGGCATAAGAACTGAACATATGCAAAGTCATCCATGTCATAGACTAAACCAGGGTTCACAGCTCTTGTAGGGTTCACTTGACCAGCACCATAGGCAAATTCTGCCTCCTTGTTAATTCTCTGGCTCATAGGTTTAGCTGAACAAAGAAGTACATAGAGAAGTCACAAGTCAAGCCTTCTTAAAACATAGTGTTTAATTCCTGCTAGTGTCAGTGTCATCAAGCTTAACCAATCAGAAATTGTAGTTGGTAGGTACAACTTTTATGAAAGTCTTTTACACTAATTACTCTATAAGACATGAGACACAAAAGGCTTCAGATTTTGCATATGATGAAACAAAACAACCAGCAAAAGTGGAAATAGGCTTTCACTCTCACCTGTGGTAATAATGGCTGATCTTATTGCAGCAGGAGACCAATTGGGGTGAAAAGATTTCACATATGCTGCTACACCAGAAACATGAGGGCATGCCATAGAAGTTCCAGACATAAGTGTAAATTCTGAAAACTGGGTATCTCCTTTCTCTCCAGTAATTGACCTCATAGGTGTATAAGATGCTAAGATGTTAAGGCCAGGAGCTGTAACATCTGGCTGCACCAAATAGATTGAAAAAATAAAAAAAAAGGTTATTTGACACCATTTCATTACCACCTTACAACCTTTATAGGATGAAATGGTCTTAATAATAGTTAACTTTTGTATTTCTAAAGAAAAAAGAGAGTAATGAGGAATAGTGTTAAATGGGTGTAAAAAAATTTCTGGTGTCAAAGTACCTTATCCTATTAGATTATAAAACTTACTCAGTTCCTCAAATAGTAGCTAAATGGTCAATGTACAAACAGATAGCATTATGATTGCTTTGCAGCCTCTGGTACCTTGAGAATCTGTTTAGATGCTGGATTTGGACCCCTAGATGAAAATGAAGCAGTAAATGGAGCTGGAATCTTTACTTCGTGGGTCTTATGTATTACTGCTGATGGTGATCTTAGTTTAACAAGAAATTAAAATAAGTTATCTAGAGATAATTAAGTAGAAGAGTGTTGGAACAAAGATTCATTTATGATAAGCTTGTTAAGGAAAAACAAATAAGTAACCAAATACGGAGAGAGCAATGAAGAGAATCTTATCATACCTTGTGGAGTGTGTATAATTGATAATAATTTGTCCTATGCTACTATTCACTATGGTAGCTGGAGCCATGAATATTTGGGCAATTTCAAAAACTTGGTCACTTTCCATTATAGTACCAATGCCACCAATTCCTTTCACAACAGATTCACTGCCCCAGCCACTTAAACTACAGTATACAAGTTTTCCTTTCACCTTAGTTGGATCCAAGGAGTCTTCATAGCAGAACCTGTCAATGCATTTAATTGTTCTTTGTTAATATGGAAAGCTTACCCATGTACTGTCAAAGAAACAAAAAAGAATACCTAGCACTTTCCTTGCTTCCAGAGTTTCTGGCTGCATCAGTCCCATTGACAAGGGGGTACTGTTTTTGTTTTGGATTGAAGGTGGTCAGCCCTCCCCCCTGCATTTTCACACAGTTGGATGTGTAGGAATATAGATTGAATTTTAGTAACCATAAGGTAAAACTATATAGTCCTTTTAACTAAACAAAGTTAATTTTTTTTTTTTACATGTTAAACAGTATTCTAAGTTGACATTTGAGCTGTATTTGGTCTGTATAATGACAAACTACATTATTTGATCCTGGATATTTATGTGTAAACTTTTGTACACCATGTTTCACTTCTGTTTTGCATACATTTTCTGTTAGGCTGTGACCTCATTCCATGATCATTATTTGTTAATTTCTCTTAAGATGTTTTTATTGCATTAAGTTGTGTTTTTCTGGTTTTGAAAAGATTGCTGGTGGACTGAAATATCATGATACAAGTTCAATGTAGTAACTTGTAAATGCTTGCAACTTATAACAATGTAGACTCACCTTAAATACTGAGTTACATGCATTATGACTCAACTTGAAGTCTATCAGAATCATAGAAATTTCTCACTTCTCATACAGAAACAATAACTGAAAATCTCCTCTACATTCTCATAATTGATTTCAGTGTAAAAATTTACTCTGTATAGATAATTATAGTTGTATGTATGTGCAATTAAAAATTGGTTAATTGGTAAAGTTGCTGTGGTTATGAAGAAGAAGATATGTGAGTGCCAAAGTAAGAACTTACAGAAAAATTCTTTCCATTTCCCAACTGAATAGTGCTCCTGAAATCCCTATCAATGCCACTAGCAGCCACTGTTACAATCCATGGTGCAGTATTTGTGACAGTTGCCATGAATGGTCCATCATTTCCAGCTGAGGCCACAGTGATTATGCCTTTCCTCATGGCATGAAATGATCCAATTCCTATAGAGTCCTGCACATAATTTGGATTCCCTCCACCAATGGAAATGGATATGACATCAACACCATCATGTATAGCAGCTTCAAATGCTGCAAGTATGTCCATGTCTGCACAATCATCACTCGCCCAGCAGACTTTGTAAACTGCCAATCTGGCTGATGGCACAGCACCACGAGCTGTGCCTTTGGCTATGCCAAAAAGACTTGCATCTGGTACAACAGTTCCTGCTGCTGTTGATGCAGTATGAGTTCCATGGCCAACCACATCTATGGGGGATAATATGTCAGATGGATCAGGCCTTCCACCAATCTTGAAATATCTGGCTCCTATCAGCTTGCTTCAAGTATTCCATGGACAGAATAGTAATATTTAATTCAACTATTAAATGATTCATTTTAGTAGTTATTTTTTAATCTTTTTCTCTGTCCACTTATATCAATAGTTTCAAGTAAATTACTTTCAGATAACTACACGTAAAATTTAACTAAAACATGATCACAGATTCAAAAAACAGTGACAAAAATCTACAGAAGAATAGGGATGTTACTTATTGCAGCCTGAAAAATTTGCATATTTATCACAAGTTCCTTTCCATTTAGCAGGTGGAGGACCAAATCCATCGTCCATGAAGCTTTGAAGCTGAGGAGTGACCCCTACCTCGTCAATATGAAGAGACACAATGTCAGTTAAACCATGTAAGTTTCACTATGTGTCTCTGTGTGTGATATCAAGAACAAGGATGAAATATTGAAAATGGAATGTAAAGTATGATGAACCTGTATCCAAAAGAGCCACAATTATGTCACTTTCTGATTTCAGTTTTCTCTTAGCAGTCAAAGGTAATCCTATGAAGTCCCATGATCTTGTTGTGTGTAGCTTGCGGTACTGATTTGGAATAACAGAAACTACTTCATCCATGGCTAAATATAGCAAACAAGAAAGTAAAAAAAATGAGTAAAAGTACTCACTAATTGACAAATAACATGAATGAACTAGAGAAAAATGACCACATGCCAGATAAGTTCCTAGCTTCATTCTCGGACAATTTAGCAGCAAATGCATTAAAGCTCTTTGTGTAGCTGTATACCATGGATTCTTTGGCTTCAAGGATGCTGCTAAGTAAACACAGTTCAAAACAAGAGCTACACAGTCACTTTTTTGTGTCTTATGCTTGAAGAGTAAAGCATAAGAAAATGTTCATGATTCTATTAGGCCACCTTCCTTTAACAGCAGAGAGAATATTTAAATGGGTGTCTAGAGCTATGTCTCTACTCCCAACATGATCTCCCAGGAAAACAATGTAAAAGTTCTGCATACATCTCAAATGTCGTGATCAGGCTCATATACAGTAGGAAACAGAATTTGACATGTTAGAATCTAAGCACAAATAGTGAATATGTGGTTGGTACAAAATTGGAATTCATCATATCCCAAAATTTGATACATTTTAGTCTTTAAATTTTAAGAATGAATTAATATAATCCTTTGAATCCAACAATATCAAATTTTTTTAGGTATTAAACAACTTTCCAAATTAACATTTGAATAATAACATGTCAAATGATTTAAACAGTTCAATTATCAGTATGAAATACAGTTTAATACGTAGAAAAAGGTTGACATGGTTGTGCTATAAGACTTTGTACATTCATTTTTCAAATTTGGAAACTAAAATGTATCAAAGTTTAGAATATGGATGAATTTCAATTTCGCATCTAATAAATTAAAAACATATTTAATCCAAAATTAAATTAAAATAGTATGAATGTATACAGACATAAAGAATGATTGAGGAGAATAAATTGATTGCCTTTTGTTTGTCACCATCAGCTGAAGCATTGCTCAGCAGAACCAGCAACAATGGAAACCAAAGAAAAGGAGTTGGGAAGTTTCTGCACGAACATAGTGACATCTTAGGCTTATAACTCATTAACATACGGATAAACAGTGTACAGCTTCCAAGAAGAACCTTATATACTGTAGAAAAGAAAGAATACAGAAGCAGGTTTCAACAAGTTTTGCTTCTTCCAGTTATTAATCAAGGTTTTTCTGGTGGGGGAAACTTGCAAGTCAGATTACAGAATTTCTGATTCCACCTTTGACTACAGTCAACATCAACATCACATTGCTTCTTCAGGATAAACTTCCTCTAACATTCTCATTATCTTTGTTGGTCTTATCATATAGCAGTGTTATTGAAGATTAATTTCCATCTTTGACTCCTTTCACTAATTTTATCTAACTTGGTCACAAATTAGGCCAATGATGAAATGTTCAGCTGAGGACTAATGCTGAAATCTCAGTTTTTTTGTCTTAGGGGTTCAAAATCAACAGATAATGAGAAATTGAAGAGTTTGAGAAGTTTGATTTTGCATGTCACTGTTAAGTGTAGTAGAGACATTGCTTAAAGAAGATAATCATTTGCATTAAGAACCCTTTATTCCTTGAATTCCAATGCAAGAGAGTTAACCATTTGGAAAATATTATTTGTTTTTCATTAGCATAGCTTGAAGTTTAACCTAAATGAATCACAAGTTGATATTATACAATTGGTAGCTTTTTCTTATTACCTTGTAGAACAACAATGTTTAAGAATTTACATTGATTTCCATGTATGGATTAATTCATGATCTTGTTTATTGGTACATTTTTAATATTTTTTATTAGAAAATAAGTTCAAATCAAATTGTAAGATTCTAATTTAATAATAGATGATACAATAAGTTTTGATGCAATATTAGATGATGATTTTATTATCTTAGGATAATATTAGAAAATGGAGTTATATGATAAAAATTATCTATACGTATATATTATAAATTGGATTATATGTGAATCAGTAATCACTATCAGTTATTAACAATATATAATTTTTAATTTGTAATTACCATAATTTTATTGAATTGCTTTTATAGAAAAGTTTTCGCATAGAGAAACAAATATATTCATGTTTTTAGAAAGAACTTGTTTACTTTTGAAAAAGAAACTATTATTATTATATTAATTTGGTAATATATATTTAGTCGGCTACTTCTTGTATATGAAGCATCTAATCTTTACATTACTCCAATGTAATAAAATAGTGTTAACAACCCTTTGAGACAGACAATTAGTCCCTTGTTACCGAAGGAGATTTAAGATAAAGGTCTCACATTCTTTTCAACATCCTTTTAAAGCTTTATAGAAATTCTCAAATTATTAACTCCTATAAATGATTTTTTTAGAATGAAATTTATTATTTTTTCCAAAGTTTAAGTAAATTTGAACAAGAACATCTAAAAACCACTCTGGGAGCATATGATAATGGAAAAATAGTCCTTTTCGTCCTACCCAACATGTTTAAAGACACTTTTTTTAATATCTTATTAGAGATATTATTTTTAAAAAGTTTAAACGGAACAAGAAAGACTCAATTTCACTTTCTTATGCGTCTATAGTGATTTTGGAATGTTTTTATTAGAGTTAATGTAGGGTTGAATTTCTCAAACGAAGTGCAACAAGTGGGTGTAGGGATCTATTTGTGACAAACTTTTCAAAAAGAGCTCTCAAATGAGTTTATGTGAATTTATAAATAATAAATGTTATTCAATCTCTCCATAAATAAACTATCAACCGAGATATATATAAATATAGAGTTTGCAAGAGTTTGCTAACTTGCAAGTTTGTTTTTTGAGTTACTACATTTTAGTAATATGTACTGAATTTTAGCAGATAAAAACACCTAATATATGATGAATTTTAAGTTATAAGGTTAACGATATCTTAATAATTTTCATTCTTAAAATTAAAAAAAAAAACATCAAATCCTTACTTCCCTCTGAATCTTTTCTCTTTCATTTCTCTCATTCCAACATTTTCTCTGTCATTTGTACGCTAGTCCCAATTGAAAAAATCAGAAACACTCGCCTATCTCTAATCTACCTTCCTCACTTATCCAATTTGTTTATCTCTCATTTCCATACTTTCCCCACCCACACACAACAACTTTGCTCTTTCATTTGTTTTCCAATTTAATAACAAAATAATTGATGATGTTGATGTTGATTTTTTATTGGAAAGTTGTGTTATATATTTTTTCTATTATTATTAAATTTGTAAAAATCTAAAGTTTACAATAATTTTAATAATTTGGAAAGTTCATTTTCACTAGAGGATTATGATACTTTTGACGCATTCTCACTTCTTCTCCAGCTTGATTTCTAATGTTTACAGCAACTCCAACCTTAAAAAAAGAAAATATAAAAAACTTATAAGTTGATTGTAAAAAAGGATGAACAAAAAACTTGTAGCACCCACTTGTTGAATAATTATAAAAATATTAAATATTAAAGGTTAAATAATTATAAAAAATAAATGTGTATTTTAGAAATAAGTTATGAAATTAAAGATGTTTTTAATAATTTAAAATAAGAAGAGGATGACAAGAAACCACACAGAGTCCTGTGTATATAATCATGTTTTCATATTTAATTTACAAAAATAAATATTATTATATTCATACTTAATTAATATAAAAAAAAACTTTTTTGTCAAAGTTTATATAAATTCAAACAATATCCATTCATTTTTTTTATCTCATAATGAAAAATCCTATTAAATTAAGATATGTCTCACATTCACATTCAAAGTTAATTATTCTTTTATACTTTTGTCCAGACAAAAATATTGATAAAGACTTAAATAAACATGAATTCAATTTTTCAAAATAGGCTTAATAGCTTATTTTGTCTTTAATTTTGCTGAATTTTATCAATTAGATTCTACTTTTTAAAAATGTGAGTCTTCATTTAGTAAATTTGATGTCAACATCGTTCTTTCCTATATGTTGGAATAATGAAATTTAACGAAAGGAATGATGCAAAATTTACTAAATAAGGACTAATTTAACACATTTTTAAAAAAAATGACCTAATTGATAAAATTAAGCAAAACTGAGAACAAAATAAACTATTAAGTTTTAAAAATATTATCTAAATTTAAAATTATTATTTAAATAAGTATTAAACAATTTGATACTATATTTTAAATTATATAGATAGTGTAATTTAGAATATAAATTTGGGTTTGAAAAAACATTTTACATGGTATAGTTTGAAACATATTTCCAAATTTCACAGGAAGGATATTTTAGACATCTCCGTACTTCATGGAGGTGGAAGAGGAGATGACAGGGTGGAAAAGTAATTCGGAGAGATACAGCAGGTGTGTGGAAGGAAAAGTATTGAGTGCATAAAGAAGTATTTCATTTAGTTGATCGGATCGACTTTATTTCAGTTTCACGGTAAAATGTCAGAATGACATAGTCAATAGCTATTATGCGATCACATGATCTTAAACATAGAAAAACTATATCCAACACGATTAGATCAAACAAATCACATGCTTCATTTAAATAATGTATTATTTATTTATTTATTTATTTATTATTTTTCAAACACGAATGTCAATAAGAGATATAATTATTTTTTCTTTCAAAAATTAAATTAAATTTTATTTTTAACACAAGGAATCATTAAAAAGATTCTTTTCATGTCTCACTCTTAAATTTTTCTTCTCGTTTCCTTTAATTTTTTTTTTCATTATTTCCCCTTAATTTACGCAATCTCATATTTTACTAACCACTTTTCAAAGAAAAAAAATAAAGGTTGATAATTTTTTCTAAATTTCTCATTTCTTCTCCCATATTTCATTTTTTTTATATTTTTAATCAATATTAAACTACGAATATTCTAAAAAAGAAGAGTAAAATGAAATAATACAAAAATAAAACTGTTGTGCTTATATTGACTTCTTTTATAAAATAACTCACACACGTTTGAATTATTTTTTCTTAAAAAAACTATTTATTAGTTTATAGTATCTATAAATTCAGTATTTCCGGACCGGACCCATTCATTTTTTTAAGATTTTTTTTTATTGTTCTTATGTTTTCCAAAATCCAAACTACTAAAGGACAAACAAACTACCATTCATTCCTCCAAGCATAAAAAATATTATCTTTTATTACATAATTTATATAACAAAAAAATAATAATATATAAATATTTTTTTCTCTAATAGACTAAAATTTTAAGAAATAAAAATAATGTTTTAACACGCCTAATTTTTTACATTCATTTCCTAATATTATTATTATTTTTAAATAATCCATGAGAAACCAAGTGAAAGAGACTAAACACGCCGTCCACATCCATGACAACATGCATAGAACAAGTGGCTACATCGTGTTTCTCTCTGCAAAACGCTTTCTTATATTAATAATAATTCTATCATATATATAACATAAACATAAATAAATATATAATAATAATAATAACATGCCAACTTCCACTTGTCGACACCCGCACTAAACCGACCTAATTTTTATAAATTATCAACAAGTTTAATTAAAATTTAAATCTGATTTAAGAGATAAGAAAACAAAAATTAGGAGGGAAATGAAATAATGAAATAATTAAGCCTAAAACAACAAAGGAATAAATAATATATTGAAAAAAAAAGAATTTTAAATTAATTTTGAATATCTTCGCAAAGCGACAGAAGGTAGACAAAAAACGATAAAAGAAAAGAAGGAAATAAAACGATGCACACCACAAACGAGGCAGCGTTGCATTTTCTGATTCATCATCACTCGCTTTTTCTTCTTCTTTCCTTCTTTTGCTTCTTTTCTTCTTCTTTCTTTCTTTTGCCTCTTTTTTTCTTCCGTTTCAGTCCACTTCCACTATACTGTATTTATACCGTATCTCTACGGTCATCTACACCGGCCAATGGCGGATGCTGATCTCACCTCCCCGCTTCTCTCCCCCGATCACATCGTACTCACCGTCAACTCCTCCGTCGCTCACTCCGCCGATGGCAATCCCTACCGCTCGCTCGGATGCGACGACGAGCTCCTCGTGCCGCCGCCCGCAACCCTTGACCCCTTCCGCAACGGCACGCCGACGGTGGCGGGGCTCTATGAGTGGGCGAAGACGGTGCTGTGTCTTCCGGTGGCGCTGCTGCGGCTCGTTCTGTTCGGGCTCTGCCTCGCCGTCGGGTACGTGGCGACGAAAGTGGCGCTGGAAGGGTGGAAGGACAAGGAGAATCCCATGCCCAAGTGGAGGTGTAGGGTTATGTGGATCACAAGAATGTGCGCCAGATGCATTCTTTTTTCGTTTGGGTACTCTTCTTGACTTCGCTTCTGGTTTTTCTTTCGATTACGATTTTTTTCTATTGATTTTAGATCTTAGTTTCAGTGACTGGTTCTTTTAGATGTTTGCTTTGTTTTTAGGATTATGTGCTTTCTGGGAAGTTGGAACTGTTCTTTAATGATTATTTCCAAGAATTGTACTGTTGATTTGGGAAAACGATTATTTAGCCAACACGGACTGATTTGTTTGCTTATTTATGTACTTTTCTTTTTTTTTTTTTTTTTTTTTTCGTAAGAGGGGTTTTGGAAGGAAGTTATTTTTTTCTGGAATTATTAGTGTATGAAGGGAAAACAATGGTTTAGGGTACGTTCGGTGAGTACGTTGATGTGGCAATTGGGCACATGCTATTATCGCTCCTGTGGACATGGTAATTTGTTACGTTGTGATGGGAATTGCTTAATGATGATTGGAGTGAAGTTCATAACTGTGGTTGGTGAGAAAAAGACAGCTTCAAGTTGGGTGAGAATGGGGGAAGGGACTTTTTTTCGGTTGTTAATGGAAATGGGGCGGGTGATTTTCTCGTTATTTCAGCAGATATGTTTGTCAGTGTTTTTTTTTATTCTTGGGTTGGGACGTGGGAAATGATGGGGGAAAAATAGCTGAATTGCTTGCCAGAGAAATGCTAAAATTGGCTTTCGTGCAAATAGTGTTGGTAATTGCTTTGTTTAAGGGAGGACAGGGACGAGTAAAAAAAGAATGAAGTATTCTTTGTAGTTTTATGAATAAGAATTGGAGGTTTCCTTGTTATGTTATGTTTTGTGGGAGGTAGCATATGGGCATAGAGTGTACCAGGTATGTGCACATGTGTGTATAATTGTATAAGAATTTCATTAGAGAGATCAGTAAAAACTAAAAGTAAATTAGAAAAAAAAAAAAGACCGAAGTAAACAAATAATTGCCATTGCGTATTATATGACCACAAACCTCTGGTAAATTATAGTTTATGTTGTCTCATTCAGGTAAGCATATGATGGTTCGGTTGTTTTTACTTCAAGGTTCTTTTTGTTTTCTACATTTGTTTACACCCTTATCTTATTTTGGTTCTGAAACATGAATATCTTTGTATTGTTGTCTCCTTCTGCTTATTGCAGCTATCAGTGGATAAAACGGAAAGGAAAGCCTGCACCCAGGGAAATTGCTCCTATAATTGTATCCAATCATGTATCATACATTGAACCTATCTTCTATTTCTACGAATTATTTCCCACTATTGTGGCATCTGAGTCTCATGACTCCATACCTTTTGTTGGCACCATTATAAGAGCAATGCAGGTAATCTCATTTCTTGGTTGCGTTTTATGTATGCACATTCACAAATACAAGTACGCTTGCCATTCAGCCATTTTCCATTTCTTCCACTTCTATGTTTTCAGGTTATATATGTCAACAGATTCTTACCATCATCAAGGAGGCAGGCTATCAGGGAAATAAAGGTAAATAAAACATTTCTATTTGCACGGCTATTGTTATTTGATCTATATATGGAGATTGCTGTTGTTTGATTATTATGTTGTCAATTGATGCTCAATCGCCTATCTATTCTCATTTACCTCTTTTGACACCCCTACTTTTTAACAAAATCTCTAGAAAAGTTTTGTAAAATATATTTAATGATTTAGGGTGTGTATAACTAATATAAGTAGAGCACGACATGCTAACAGAAGTTTTTGTTCACGTGCAGTAAAGTGTTTCCTCATTTTTTTTCTTCTGTTGGCCTTTTGTAGGTGTATTTAAATATGTTATTAGCATAAAATGTGTTATGTTAATTCTTGAGATTGTAAATAAGTTAGGAAAAGTCTAGTTGTCCATAAAATCTTGAAAAAACCATGGAGCCGAGTGAGTGTTGAGGAAGTTGTAAAGTAACAGTAGCTTCAGATTGTAGAATTGAATAGCAAGAATCATTCAAAACTAACTGGGCTGAACAACAGATATGCTGGGCATGGATTACTTTATATAATTTGCATGTTATCAATTTTATAAGCTATTTGATACAGAAATCTGCTTTCAAGGAACTGAATAACAGAGAAGGGCCTCTTGCGATAAATTTCCTCGAGTTCTATTATTTCCAGAGGGAACGACAACCAATGGCAGGAACCTTATCTCCTTCCAACTTGGTGCATTTATCCCAGGATACCCAATTCAGCCTGTAATTGTACGATATCCTCATGTGCACTTTGACCAATCCTGGTAAATTATTTGTGAAACTCCATGCAATTCATTACCGTTGTTTGTAAGAATAGAATATTTCACTAATTGTTTTACATGCAAATTTGTTAGGGGTAATGTTTCTTTGGGGAGGCTTATGTTCAGGATGTTCACTCAATTTCACAATTTCTTTGAGGTATACTCTCTTATGGATTGGGTTTTCTTAATAGAGTTTAATCCATCACTTTTGGAAACTTATTATTTTTGAAGTGACTTTGAACTTTTATCTTGAATTGAACAGATAGAATATCTTCCAGTTGTTTATCCCCTGGATGATAAGGAAACTGCAGTTCATTTTCGGGAGAGGGTGAGTTTTCTGGTTTTGTTGTGCAACTTTCATATATTGTCGGAGGATTTTAATATTTACGCTCATATTTGCTACATGCTGAAAACAATTGTAGCAGTATGATCCTAGAAATCTCTATTGGTCTATAAATTTCTGCTGTGAATTGAGTTCAAGAAGATTTGTCTCTGGAAATCTTGGAATCTTCATTTACCTCTGGATCAGTCTGGTGTTTTGGTTTCCTTATGAAGGGGTAAAAACATTAAGGGCGAAATTGATGTTAAAGATTGTATAAAATTTATCTTTGAATTTTTTCACCCTAAGTTTCAAGGAGGCACTATTCTGACGGATTGCCGGGTCTAGGTCTCTAGGATCCATTTTTCAAAGTGATGGCAAGATTATGGGAATGCTGCACTTGCACATAGGATTCCAGTAGATGGACAGTTTGATTTGTTTTTTTTATCATGACTCATCTAATATGTGTGCAAGAGAAAGTCGGAGTAGCTCCTATCTAAAGGAATTTAATCAAAACTCATCTAATATTTTGTAAATATTGCATCCTTTTTCCTTTTTATGTCTTCTATCACTGTCTTTTGTTACATAGAAGTATACTACATGATTTGAATTTACTCCTTCCTTGTATTAGTAACTATTCAACAATTAATAAGTGGATAAATGCAGACTAGCCGTGCTCTTGCAACTGCATTGAATGCTGTCCAAACAGGACATTCTTATGGAGACACAATGCTTTGTTTGAAAGCACAAGAAGCAAAACAGGTGTGTGTTTTTTATTGGTTTCAATTATATCTTGATTCTAGTTAGTTTATAAATTTTTCTACTCATAAATTTGTTCGTTTTCTATTATATATAATGGTCAAATTCAAACATGAAAATCAAATGTCAGGACGGGTGTGCATTTATATATTATTGTGTATGTGATAATGAATATCCAGAGTTTCACATATTTAAAAACATTATGATATTTCAGTTACTGTTGTCTACTGCATGTAATCTCTACTAAAGTGAAAACATGGGTATATCCCTTTTTTGCCCTTATCAAAATCCTAAGAGTAAGTCTCTAATCACCTACATAAGTGTCCGTGTACATTTAAAAGCCAACAGAAAAGGGAAGAAAACCAAGAAGTTGTCACAACTGAAACTTGCGTAGAAGAGACAACCAAGTAAACAAATCTAGCATACTATTTTTTTTACTTACTGTTTTCTTCTTGAAGATTGATGATTTCAATGTGCTGTGCTATCGGTGAATGACTCCTCTTGCTGTTGAATGGCAATCTGGGTTAAACTGAAATTCTGTTGACGTGTACTGAAAATATTTTTGTTGGCTTGATATTAGAAATCATTCTTGATGATTGAGACAATTGCCATGGATTTTGAATGCAGCAACTTGAATTTCTGCTATGAAATTGAAATTAAAAAATTTATATGGGAAATAGTTGTTGGCTAATCATATTATTCTAATTGAGAGAACAAGCTGGTCAGTTTGTAACCTAGTCATGTTATCATCTACATCAATCCTTATCTCCGTCTAATTCTTTGTTACTATTAACATAGATAATACCCAACAGTTTTAACATGGCCACAAGCTTCCATTGAAGCACTCCTTCTTCCTCGCAAGTTTTTGTTTATTTAATTATTAAAGTGATGTTTAAATAAAATCATAATTCTCATTGGTTAACTTATCTTTCTTTAAGCATTACAGTCCCACAACTATTTCCTCAATCTCCATGAGTCCACTCTTTAAGTGACTTGCATGTGTATAGGTGCATGCTTTGAGTCTTTTTTTAGATTAAATCAGTGTATTTCTTTAATTATCCACCTTAAGGAATAAAAGGTAGAGTATTAATGCAAAATTTGGTATCTGGATTATGTTTAATATTTCCTTTATATTACATCATTGCTTTAAAAAGTTTAAGGTATGCTTAGCATTCGTATTTTGATGCTGCTGACATTTTATCTTGATTGAATTTTTCAGGAGAACCCCTCAAGTTATATGGTTGAAGTCACTAAGTTTGAAGCAGTGAGTCCCTTACATAAAACAAGTTTGAATTGATGTTCTATTTTTAAATATACCCTTGACTTCTTTTTTTCTTTCCTGATATTATCAAGTCTCTGGTAAATTATATTTTTTGCTCTTATGTAAGCTTTTGGATTACACTTTTTAAATCTGTTTCTTTTTTAGTATATGCAAATGCCGCTGTAACCCACCCTTTGTCTATGCCAGTGGATGCTAGAGGTAACTGATAAGTGGCCAAGATTGGCTCCATAATGTTTGAGCCTAATAGTAATCCTAGTGAAAGGGATAAAATATTATGTATTGTGGTATATTAATCATGGTGTTAGTATAACACATCATATTTCGTGGATTGATATTCCTATGTGGTATTACTGAAATAATAGAGATTTTGTACTTTTCAGTTATTTCATGTCAGCAGCATGGAAGTGGTGGACTTTCTGGATAAATTCTTGGCCATGAATCCTGATCCCAGGTACTAACATCACATTCTTGTAAGTTGTAACTGTAGCTAACTAGAAAAACGTGTATTGCTCTAGTACAGTGGGAGGGTAGCATTATTAACTGATGTTTATATTCGGTGGTGAGCAATTAAAATATTGATGATGATCAATGTTTAGTTTTTACTTGAATTGATGGTGTTAATAATTGTTCACAACGAAATAACCTTAAACCTTCTTTGTGGGACATGGTTGTTGAAATACTTATGGTTGCTAACTTCATGTATATCCTTGCAAGACATCTCTTGAAAGAAATTCTTCACAGGAAGTTTTAGGAACCAAGCATTGAAACGAGAAAGAATATAAAATTTTTACTGAATGTGATCTAAAGAACAAGAAATAGGAGAGTGCTCTCTTCGAAGGTGTTAGGAAACTACTTGTATATAGGAGAAGGAGAAACGTTACACAGCCTAATTGCCAAGGTAGTTAGGAAAGGTGGCTAGAAGTTTGTATAAAAGGGGTTGGGGTGCTTGGGGAGAGTTAGTTTTGGAATCTTATTAGTTGTACAGGAACTCTTTTGTCCTGTAGGGGGAGGTTAAGCTCTCTGTAACCAATTGTATCCTGTATTCTTGATTGTTTGGCAATAAATAGAGGTTATATAGTTCTGGGTTGAGTGTTCGGTGTGTGTACAATGTGTTTTCTATATAGGTTCTTGATTAAAAGAATCTATCATTTGGTCCGACCTGCCGGATCAAGAAGGGGGAAGAATTAGTGATGGGTAGCCAAACGGAGGGAAGATTAGATAATCTTGAGATTACGGTGGAGGGAATTAAGGAGGAGACTGTTGCGATCCACGCGACCTACAACAAATGATGAGGTTGATGGGTGGAGGTCAGAATAATCAGGGGGGTGGTTCTGAAGGGAGTAGCAGCTCTGTGAATGATAACCCCGAAAGACGCGACAACGGGGGAATACCGCAAAATTGGCGGAAAAGGGTGGAATTGCCATTGTTGGAAGGGGTGGAGCCGCATAGTTGGATTAACAGAGCAGAACGGTTCTGACATCCAGAAGGTGGCTGAGGAGGATAAGGTTGAACTCGCCTACATTAGCATGGAAGGGAGTGCGAGTTATTGGTTCAAATACTGGAGGGAAAAAACCAAGAACCATTCTTGGTCGGGCTTGAAGGCTGGGCTGATTAATTGCTTTGGAGGTGGTTTCAGGGGGACCGTTTATGAACAAATGGCAACGTTGAGCCAAGATGGGACGGTGGAGGAATTCGTTAGGAGTTTTGAGATACTATTGGGTCAGACCCAGGGACTATCGGAGGAGCTGTTATTGGGATTCTTCCTAGCTGGGTTACGAGAAGAGATTAAAGCCAAGTACGAATTCAAGATCCTCAAGATTTGATGATTGCGATAAGGGTTGTGAGAGATGTTGAAGACGCAATGAACCGAGCACGCGGAGGAGTCTGGAACGGGGTTAAAGTGAATTTCGTGGGCACACGAGTCACTTCGACGATCGTTAAAGGGGACGGTGATCGTAATTTCGCGACGCGGACTGGTAGGGCAGAGGGAGTTGGTACGAATAGAAGGGAAGGGTCGTCGACGACGAGTAACGCTAACTCAAGAGGTAATACCATGGGGGAAGGCGATAGTAGGGGAAGAATGGTAAGAAACTTACCTTACCCAGAATTTTTGAAGAGGCGGGAAGAAGGTCGATGTTTCCGGTGCGGGGGTATTTTTGCACCAGGTCACCGTTGTTTGGAGAAGAGCTTGCGGGTGCTGCTCTTGGCGGAAGACGAGGAGGACGAAAGGCCAGAAGACGTGAACCAAGAGGCGAAGCCCATGGAACTATCGGCTTGCTCAGCAGAGGGGTTAACACCACCCAGAACCATGAAGTTAACAGGGCAGATTGGAGACAGACGAGTGAGGGTCCTCATAGACAGTGGGGCCAGCCATAACTATATTAGTCGGGGGTGGTGGAGGAAATGAAGTTAGCATTAACTGATACCAACCCATATACGGTAAGCCTTGGGGATGGTCATAAGAGGATGTCTCGTGGACGTTATGAGAAAATTCGAATTGATTTAGGGGAAGCCACGGTGGAGGAGGAAGTGTTCGAATTAGGGGGTGTAGATGTAATCTTGGGGATTGCATGGCTAGCGAAGCTTGGAAAAGTTATGATCAACTGGGGGAAGATGTTCATGGAATATATGCTGAAGGGAAAGAAGGTGACAGCAAAAGGTGATCCAGCGCTTTCCAGACGGCTGGTGGAACGTAGAGCATTGGTGAAATTAGTGGATGGTGAGTTATGGGTTCTAGTGTGGGATTTGGGCCAAGTGGAGTAGGAGGGGTGCGGCGAGTGGACTGGGGATTTGACAGGGGAACAATAGGCCGAGTTAAGGGTAGAGTTGCAGGCGCACTATGGGGTGTTTCAGGAGAGAGAAGGCATGCCCCCGCCTCCTGATATAAAGCATCGTTACATAATAAAATTTGAGACTTGGAAATTGGATTTGAGTGAGAGGATAAAAATTATGGCCAGAAGAGATCTTGAGACTGGCGGTGGGAGGACCAAGAACAACAAAACAGAGGAAAACTACACTGCGGATGAGTCTTCTAATCTTTGCGAAGCTGATACCCATTGGACATCATGGCTGGTTCCTATGTTTGTGGTTGCTAATATTGTTGTTTTTGTTATTTCCATGTACATCAACAATTGTCTAAAAAATAACTTCGATCCCCAAGGTGGCTGCGTGGCTAAGTTCCTTGGAAGGTTCTCGTTTGAACCTATGCAGGAGAACTCGTTGCTTGGTCTTTCTTCTTCAACATTGACTGAGATGGGAGTCCTTTGGTGGGATAATGCTGGGAACGGGCATCAAGGATGGAGACTGGTAACTTGCATGTGGTTACACACTGGAATTATTCATGTGCTTGCTATCATGTTTAGTCTGGTATTCATTGGGATTTGTTTGGAACAACAATTCGGGTCTAGGAGGATTGGAGTTATATACTGGTGACTATGCAGGATTAATATCTTGGATTCAACCTTGAGGACAAGGTTGTTAAAGGAGAGGAGAGTAATGTTAGGAAACTACTTGTATATAGGAGAAGGAGAAACGTTACACAGCCTAACTGCCAAGGCAGTTAGGAAAGGTGGCTAGAAGTCTGTATAAAAGGGGTTGGGGTGCTTGGGGAGAGTTAGTTTTGGAATCTTATTAGTTGTACAGGAACTCTTTTGTCCTGTAGGGGGAGGTTAAGCTCTCTGTAACCAATTGTATCCTGTATTCTTGATTGTTTGGCAATAAACAGAGGTTATACAGTTCTGGGTTGAGTGTTCAGTGTGTGTACAGTGTGTTTTCTATAGGTTCTTGATTAAAAGAACCTATCAGAAGGTTTATCCTTTACAAAGGATTTCTCCTTTCACAACGAGAGAATGTTCAATTTACAACGTCATCAATTCTGAATTTCTCCTATCCTTCCTTCCCCTATATATATATATATATATATATATATATATATATATATATATATATATATATATATATATATATATATATATAACAATCCAACCAATTGGATCTGCCCCAACTAATATCAGAATCTTCATGGCCCAAATTTTGTGCTTCCTCCAATCTCTAACCGACTCTCCCTCAAAGATCTGGCACCAATTTGTTCAAGTCTAGAAATGAAAATAGAAAGAAAATGATTTTTTTTGTTGAATAGGAGTAAAGACAAGAAATAGGACACGACTCTTATCCTATCCATCTTCCCCTATCCCTCTAACTAGCTAATAACCCATTAATTACATTTGCTCATATTGGAGACCCTATGTGTATACGATTGATACATGGATGTCTTGTCTTATGAGATTACCAGTAGCATCTCAAATTCCTTTATTTTCCTTAAGGTGTCTTAGGTATACAGGCACATGTTGCTCTTTCAAGCTTGGGGATCTTAGATTTTCGTGCATGTAATATTTCCAGATAGATTTTTAAGTTTCCCATTTCAGTCAAACAAGGGCATTACACATGCCTAAGAACATGTAAGACAATTAACATTTGTCATACAATGGGAATCTTTAACGATTATAATCTATAAGGTACAAAAGTATACCAAGTACCTCTCTATTGAGGCAAGCTAATCAATCCTTCTGTCCGTGAGTATTGCTGGCAATTCTTAGCTAAAAATCTATCTATCCGTGCATATACGCATTGGGGCAAAGACATTAAAGTAAGATAATGGTCTTTGCATCCTTGTTTTAGTTCAATAATTTTTTTTTTTTGCTTTTTTTACTAGCAACTGTAACCTATATATGTGATTGTATTTGGTGAACTTTACCACTTGTGTCACGGAGTCTCTATCTTGCTTACAGTGGTCGTGTCCAATATCATGACTTCTTGAGGGTTTTAAGACTTAAGGCTTGCCCGCTATCTGCAAAGGTAAGTGATCAAATAGCTTTAAATTTCTTTAATATCGAGGGATTAAATCAAGATTTGATGTTGCGATCTGCACATTTTGTTACATTATCTACTTCCATTTGCGTGACATGGCTTATGGTATTTCATTATCAGAATACTAAAAGTTTTTTACTTGGAATTTTGAAATAAATTTTTCTGCATTCAGTTTTTCTTCCTTTCCTGTGGCATTTTTTCAGCTTAGCAAAATTTGTTCTAACTTCCTCTTTTTCATTTGTCTACTTTCTGTTGCCAAAACCAGAACTCGAGCGTGACTTGAGAGTTCACTTTGCTGCCTTTTTCATCTTTTGTTGATAATGTTATGCTTTATATTTTGTTACAGATATTTTCATTCATTGATGTGGAGAAGTGTGGGACAATTACTTTCAGACAGGTAACTATCTGTGATAATGTACCACGTTTCTGTGCTATATAGAAGATTGGAAGTAGCAAATAATGATATGACATCTGTATGCACTTGTTTTTTGTGTGCAACACAAGGTTCAAACCGTTCTTGTTTGATTCCAACACTTATGTTTTGTGGACTCGCTTGTAATTGCATGTTGCTTCCAGTTCTTGTATGGATCTGCCCATGTGATGTCCCAACCAGGGTTCCATCAAGCCTGTGAAGAAGCCTTTGCTGGGTGTGGTGGTGCAGTAAGGCCCTATATTGTAGAACAAGAGGTATTGTAATCTTTAACCTTCCTATTCGCCTTTACAAACTGTATGGTTATCTCTAACATGTTTTCGATTCCCTTCAAAATCAGTTACGAGATTTCATTCAACCTGTTATCATCAGCTGGAATGCGGATGAGGTGATTTATATTTAGTCTTCTCTGCATTGTTTGTCATTAAAAATTAAAATTCTTAAACTCTTTGTAGCTTGGCTGACTTAAACTGGTTACTTGTAGGTCAATGAACTTTTTATGTTATTTGATACCAATGATGATGGAAGAGTTGACAAGAATGATTTTGTTTCATGCCTTAGAAGAAATCCTCTTCTCATTGCATTTTTTGCACCTCAGCCAAAGCAAAAGGAATTTGAAGGTAATGGAGTGATAGAGGTAGTTTGATGGATGGATCTCACATTTGATAAGATACTCTGGCTTTTTAGGATGTTGTCTTTTTTGTGGACTACAAAGAAAAGAAATCAGTAGGGGATTCTTGGTGAATACATATAGTGTAGGGTTTTTTTTTTCCAATTTTTTTTTTACTTTGCTCTGATTAATTACTCATGAAGCTTAAATATTATGAAGATCTGAGCCATCCGTCCTTTGTTTTTTAATATTTTTAGCTATAGGTGAGTTTTCACAGGTAGATGTGAGTAACCTGGGTGTTGTGATCACACTGATCCAACATTTGAGTTTTGGTTCATGTAGAGTTTGAGCCATCGTGTCAATTTGTAACAAACATTATAACTGTAATTTTCAAAGATGTGAACATGATGAAAGTAATGTACTTGATCTTGAATTTGAGTCTCAATTAGAATGTTATAATTTCGTATATTATTTATGTTGAGAAATAACTCAGATTGTTAATTAATATATAAGAATTAGAGTTAGCAGATTATTTTCATTCTCTTACATTATAGATGGAAAGAAGTCAAATAATATGTATTATCATGTTTTATTCTAAACAATGTTAATCCAAATATAACATACGGAATATTGTAGACTGCACTTATTTGAAGTATTGATCATTTTTGTTGTATTTGAAGATTATACAAGAATACTACTTCTCCCTTTTGACATTTTGCATCAACTCTACATTTTATCTTTATAGTTTCACGAGTTTAGAATTTTGATATTTATAAAATTTTAATAACATTTAATCGAGCATATAGTTTTTTTTTTAAATATATTATTAATTCCTTATTATTTTAGTAATAATGATGTTAAAATATTATTAGTATTATATGTTAAAATTTGTTATTAGTATTATATGTTAAAATCTATTATTATTATTATATGTTAAAACTACTTAGTTTTAATAGGTTAAGTAAATTAAAATAGTATTTTTTAATAAATCATATAAGAAATGTAAGTTGTTATAATGAACAATGTTCTTATATTTTAAACCTATCTTAAAACAGTGTTTTATTTTTAGGTAATTATGGTTAGTAATTTTCATTAGTTATTTCATAAAGCTTAATATCAAAATTTTAATTTTCAAATATATTATAAAAATTTCATATAGTAAAAACTAAATTGCTATACCGACCTATAAATTTGAATAAAAAAATATCCGTAATATTTTAAAATACATTTTAAAAAAATTCAATTCCCAAACCTACATGTTAATTGCTACATGGCCATTATCAAACATTTATTTTTTTTGTAAATTTGAAATTCCTTAAATGGACCATAGATGTTATAGTTACATGGACCATTATCTAACTACCAAATTGACATGAATGAAATTGTCTCTCTTTTCCACTACACATGGTTCCTCAATCAGATGAAGTATCTTATTGAGTTAAAGTAAGGAATCTTCAACTTATCACTACCACCATTCATTTTTATCAAATGATGTGTGTAAATTTTGATCACACAAATTAACCATTAAATAAACAAAACCAATTCTAATGTGAATACACAAATACCTTATTTTTGTCATAATATATCTAATATAGTGGTAATTCAATTGATTACATTATCAACTTATACTTTATTTCATGATTTAGAATGATTTGAAAGATGTCAATAATGCATATGGTTGATTGATATGCTATGTACAAACAATTATATCCCTTTAAACTAAATCTTATATTTATTAAATTTGAGGATTAAAATTTCTCATAATTGTTATATTTACTACAAAATGCTTTTTTTTTAGCAAGAAAGGCTTAATTTCAAAATATATCAACTTGAATATAAGAATAATTTTTAATTTCGAAACTAATAAATCTATTCACATGAATTTAAATGACAAACAAAGTCAAACAAGGTATACAAAATTACATTAAAGTTCAAATTACAATAAATAATATATTTGAACCAAATAAAATTTAAACTCAACATATGTAATAAGTAATATTATGTTTAAGTATATGTGGTGGAAATATAATATATGTACTAGAAAGATAAGAAAATTATTATAGAACAAAATGGACTTATATATATGAACTTCATGATAGCAAACTCTTATTTTTTACATAAATTATTTGTCTTCTCCACTTATGTTATCATTGTCATGCCCTTGTCATCTTTCTCCTTGTACAACCTTCAAATGTAGGTATGACACTTTTTTTTTTTGGTCTTTTTGGTTTTCATGGTTAGGGTTTGCTTCTTCTTGTTTGTGGTTATGGCAACCAATTTTTACTATGATAGTCATTTATTGGTTTAATTAAATGTGATATATTTTGTGGCAATTTGGTTTCACTTCACTAACCTACTTTGTTTCTTAACTTATATTTGCTACTTTGGTTCATTTGGTGAAGGTTGCTTATATTGTTTAAAGAGAGGGTAGGCTTTGAAACTTTTATTTTTACTGTATCAAACAATTTAATTAATAATTAATACAATACTCATATCTTCATTCTTAGTATTTTGTGTTTGTTTATCAAATTATTGCTAATTGATTTATTGAATCCAAAATTTAATTTATGCTTTTACAAACTGCTGCAAACCATATCCCATTACTACAAGACATATTTAATTTCAAACAAATATATATTTAGAAATTTGAATTCTTTACTAAGTTTTTTTTGCTGTCTGTACCTTCAAAATATATTGATTGAAACTGAATTCAATGTTTTAAAATATATTAAAAATTATAATATATTAATATCAATGTATTTTTAATGTTCATATAAAATAACACAAAAAAAAAACTCAATAGAAAATTTAAATAGGATATTAATTTTATTCTTTTATTTAAATCTTAAATATTTATAGATACATTTATATAATTAAATGTTATATACATAAAAGTAATATATTTATAACTTCTCAAACAAAAAGAGAAATATTGAAAAATTATGGTAAATTTTCAAAATTAAACTAAATTAAACTAACCTGAGTTTTACAAACTGGAAACTGGAATTTATTATATCTATTCCAGTATGTACTGTTTTATTTTGTGAGCAATTAATATTATATATAGTCCAATCATGCCAAAGCAGCTTAATTTATAAAAAAAATAATATAAAAAACTTAATCAATCGCTAACGGATATAACAAATCTTACATTAGTGGTTCTAAATATAGCATCATTAACTCCTAAACTTATTCTAAATATGGTATCATTAACTCCTAAATTTTACAACCAATATACTTAATTATTCTAAATATAGCATCATTAACTCCTAAAATGGCCATTGAATTGTCAAATTACTCGTCTAATCTATCACTAACTAACACCTTCGAATGGTCACAAATTCACTAAATAGAATTTAGTCCATCAATAAGTTTTCATCATCCAGTCTTTTGCCAAACTAAACCAATATCTAAATATTTACGTTAAATTAATTATTTTTAGAAATATGAAATCAATTATTTTCATAAATATTTCCATTTTTTCAATTAATTTTTAGAGTCATTATATATATTTTGGTATTATGATTCCACAAATTTTGCAATCATTTATTATAGTAATTATTTTTGTGTAAACACGTTTCTATAAATTTCACATACATATGTTTTGTGTTTTGAGTTATTAAATTTGTTACGTTGTATATTATACTTTCTCGTCAAAGTGTAAGGAAATTAAAGTTTGAAACTAAAGAAACACATTAAATAATTATCGGTAGCTATGATTGAAAATTAGATATTATTTCTATTTTACTTTAACTTCACATTTGGTAGTAGAGTATCATTAAATATTTTTAACTTGTTTTAATATGTTATGATTATATATTTTGATTATTTATTAGTGCTTTTCCCAGTGTTTAGTGTTAGACTTAAAATTGTTGGCATTGGAAAATGTGTCATTATTGGTTAAGCGATGCCGATCCATTGTTGTACTACTTTTTTTGGGTACATAAGGTCTCTTAGAGCATCGACACTGTGGCCTATCGAGGCTATATCAGAGTTGCTCCATGGAGCCGAAGATCCATTTTATGTAGTTGTGTACTATGGAACGATGCTACTTGTTTATGAAGACACAATTTTTAGGTAATGTTTGTGAGTTGCTTTTCACTTTATTATAAAATTGAAATGTTTGTGAATGCATGAGAGTGAAGTGGATAAATTTTAGTCTTAGGAATTTGTAAATAATTTATGTTATATTTCCTTGAACACCAACTATTTGATGAAAATACTAAAAAGAGTTTTTTTTTTTTTGTATTTTTGTGAACTTTGTGATCTAATTGTGTTAGAATGCAAAAGTTGTTGAGTGTTGCATAAGTCCCTTGGGAGAGAACGATATTTATTACTTGCTACACTTTGACTAGTTCACTTGCCTTTGAATTTGCAGCCAACACTAAATGTTTGTCATATGTGATAAATTACTAGATGAATAAATCATAATGTTGTTCATAAAATTGATGTTTTGGGGTTCATGGAAGAATGACAAAATTATAGGTTGGCCCACGGGCTAAACCCTATGCGGGTCAACCTAGCTTGCATTTTGCGGGCCAAGTACAACATAGGTCTAAACGGGCCAATCCAACATGTATTACCACTCTTAGTTGAAAGTCTAATGTTTGCTTAGGTTCGCACTAGACCTGAAATTACATTAGTAGTTGGAGTTTTAGGAAGATATAAGAGTATCACTAGTGCAAAATATACTTGTTAGAAAAGAAATGCCTTATATCTCAAGCCAAGAGGGGGGTGAATTGGATTATGCCTTAAAAACATGATCTTTACAAAAGCTTTGTAAAATCTTTGGTTTTCTTGAAATTAATAAAACAAGAACTGATGAATCAACAATAAAAGAGAGATAGTAAAGAGAAAGATCAACACAAACAATCTATGCAGGTTCGGCTAATCCCAACCCTACATCCAGTTCTCCTTCAACAAACCTTAGTTGAAGGGAATCCACTATCAATTGATTGAGTTTACAAAAATACAGAGATACCCCTCTCAATGCACTTCTCACCACACTCGAAATCAAATATAGCAAACAAGAGATGAATACCCTCACTCTCTTACAACACTTGTGTGTGTGTATGTTTGTGTGTGTGTGTGTCTATATATATATATATATAGATATATATGTTCCGATAGATATTTTGTGGGACCGAGACACTAGTCTTTTTGACGCGTCTTCCTTGCCCTTGGCTGCCTGGATCGCCTAATCGCCTGCCTTCCTTCAATATGGACCTTTCGTTCCTTTATGGCCGTTCTATCTTCTACGTGGGCCACTCGACTTCCGGTGTTGACCGCTCGGTCTCCTTCTTGATAGAGGGGGGGGGGGGGGTACCTGCAAAAGGTACTCCGATGCTCAAGTTAGGCGTCTGTTGAAGGAGCTTATGCTCACAATTGAATGTTCAGTGAATTGTTATCACTGTTGAGTATTTGGATGTAGTGGAATGTGAGTTATGAGTCGAACGTACCTGGCTGATGACTCTGATCTTGTATTTATAAGTTGCCCCATGGACCCTAAACTGATACAGGCCCAATAAAATAAAAACAAACTTACCTTTAGATTTGGCAACATCTTATCAATATCTTTAATCATATATCCTTGATTATTTTATCTTCTCTTGGACTATTGGCCCAATAGCTTTAGACGCTGGCCCAATTTCGGCCCATCATTGATAAAAACCAGTTGACCTGATTTGACTAGCACTGCCACTGTAGATAGACTGAACGGTCTTGGATGCTAACCGTTCGGTCCATTACTATATACGATACATATGCCCCCCAAGTCCGAGTTAATCGTTCAACTTTAGCCATGATTAATTATAGGACTTATGAGTTTGAGGGAGGCTGTTCCTCAGCTCTTGGTTTTCGATCTAGGAGTTCTTGGAGAACCTCTCAATAGATGAGAATGACCGACCGCGTCCCGGGAGTTCCTGGAGAACTTCCTAGTAAATGAGACCTGTGAGGTCGGATGAATGAATGCTTGGACACTTGAGGCCATGGAAGGCTGAGAGATCGAGGCCGAGTGACCGAATACCTGTGGGCATGATGGCCGAATGCTGGAAGGCTTGCATCCCTGAAAGACTGAGCAGTCGACGCCGAGTGGCCAATACTTGTGAGGCCGAATGGCTGAGCAATTGAATACTTGAGGCCATGGAAGGCCAGACAGTAGAGGCCGAATGATTGAATACCTGAGGCTGAATGGCCGAATACCCGGGAGGCTGAATGACCGAGTGCTTGAACACTTGCAGCCACCGAAGGCTGAGCAGTCAAGGCTGAGTGGTCGAATACTTGTGAGGTCGAACGGCCGAGTACTTGAATACCTGAGGCCATGAAAGGTCGAGCAATAGAGGCCGGATGGCCAAATACCTGAGGCCGAATAGCCGAATACCTGAGAGGTCGAATGGCCATGTACTTGTGATGCCCAATGGTTGAATGCTTGTGAGTAAGTGTTCATCGGGGGAATGCCTTTACCGTTTGGTTGATAGTCCATAGGGGACTGTCTTTGATTTATAGTCCATGGGGAACTGTTTTTGATTTATAGTCCATGGGGGGCTGTCTTTGATTTATAGTCCATGGGGGACTGTCTTTGATTTATAGTCCATGGGAAACTGTTTTTAATTTATAGTTCATGGGGGACTGTCTTTGATTTATAGTCCATGGGGGACTGTCTTTGATTTATAGTTCATGGGGAACTGTTTTTGATTTATAGTCTATGGGGGACTGTCTTTGATTTATAGTCCATGGGGGACTGTCTTTGATTTATAGTCCATGGGGGATTGTCTTTGATTTATAGTCCATGGGGAAGTGTCTTTTATTTATAGTCCATGGAGGATTATATTTAATTTATAGTCCATGAGGGACTGTCTTTACCGCTCAGTTTTGAACGTAGGAGTTCGGTTTGGAACGTTCATGGGTTTTGCGAATGGCCCGAACGGTTAACTCCAGATTGAGCTAATGAGATGTGTGTCTGATCTTGTCTTCTACCCTCTAAGGCCGAATGACTGAACAATCGAGGCTGAGTGGCCGAATGCCTGAGGCCGAATGGTCAAATACCTGGAAGGCTGAATAGTCGAATACCTGTGAGACCGAAAAGCCGAATGCATGGGAGGCCAAATGGCAGAATGCACGTGAGGCTGAACGACCAAATGGAATGCATGTGGGGTCAAATGGCAGACTGTATGTGAGGCCGAACGGCCGAATGCATGTGAGGTCGAACGACCGAATATAGGGGATGCCGAATGGCCGAATGCATGTGAGGCCGAACGGCCGAGCACCTGTGAGGCCGAATGGCCGAATTACTTTGAGGCTAAATGGCCAAGCACCCTTGAGGCCGAAAGGCCGAGTACCTTTTAAGGCCGAGTGGTTGAATACCTGAGAGGCCTGATGGCCGAGTACCTCTGAAGTCGAACGACTGAATACATGTAAAGCCGAATGGCCGAGTAGTTGAGGCCGAATGGCCGAGTACCTGAGAGGCAGAATGGCCGAGCACCTGTGAAGCCGAATGGTAGCGAGGCCGAACGGTTGAGTATGTGTGACCGAATGGTTTACATGGGTTTTGATTCTTCTAAAACCTGATGGTTAAAGGAATGTTTTCTGCTGATGTGACCTTGTCAAAAATTTCAATAACAATAATAGAAACACCTGGTCCTTTACCAAATGGCGCATCAGCCACACATGATGATGCATTTATGGATAACATGAATATTCTAAATGGTTAAGATTTTTATTATAAATTAAATCATATAATATAAATTAAAATGAATTTAATATGGTTATATTGAAATAGTTATCTGTAAAGTTGTAGGAGTTTGTTGGCATTGATGGTTTCTTCTATCTGGATCAATATGTTGGGGGTATGGTTGACATGATGATGCTAAAACTGCGTCCTTGTCTGGTTCCAGATAGACCGAACGGTCTTAGATGCTCATCGTTCGGTCCCTTACTATATATGATACAATATATATATATATATATATATATATATATATATATATATATATATATATATTGTTTTCAAGTAATAATAAAGTGATAGTGTAATGTCTGAGAAAATAAAACATAAAAGTGCACACGTGGCGGCAGGGCATTGGGTAAAGTTTTAAAATAAAATTTTATTAAAACAGTTCCTTCCAAGTTCAGCCCCTCTCCTCTGCCACGATAGTTTTCCAAACAAACACAACTTCCTCTTCTTCTTGCCTCAGTGCTATGCTTTCCATCCACCATAACTCAAAATTTATTCATCATTTCGTTAAATAGGAAGCTCCTAAGCAATCTGGAGGCTGAGAGCAACATTTCCCACCGATTAATTTCTCCGTCTTTCAACTGGTAAGTAAATCCCCTTTTTTTGTTCACTCTAGGGCTGTGAGCATGCAACAAATCTGGTTGCACATAGCCCATTGCACTTCCCTTCAATTTCTAGCTTCTATTAGATTCTAAAATCTGTATTCTATCATCAAATGATGATCTATAGGAAATTCTAGCATTTTTGGAGGTGCAAGTGTGTGGTTAGGGTCTTCGGGAACTTGGCTGTAAAGAGGTAAGGGGAGCTTGCTGTATTTTAATTAGATGATTGAATGTATGTTATATTCTGCATGTGTAGCTATTGGAACTGAAAATCTGATGTTTGTGTGGATTTGAGACATGTATGCTTTGAAAGTTGAGATGTGAAATTTGTGAAACTGTGCCATGATGTTATGAACTGACTGGGGTGAGTTTAGTTTGCTGTAATTGGCCGGGTTGGGAGTAATTAGGGGTGTGAAATCTGTTATAACATAGTTTAGATAAAAAGCATGATGGTTTGGTAGTGCTTTAGGGTATTTTGGAGGAAGTAAGATAGGGAATTTTAGAGTTAGGGGTCTTGGGCATATTTGAATTGTTGAGGCAGCTTAGGCAAGTTAATTATAACTTGTTTGGACCATAAAATTGGTTAAAATGAGGTTCTAAATGGTAGAAGTGGAGTTGAGTCCTTAGGTTGAGGAAAACTAGTGTCTTGAGTGAGTTTAGAGGAAGTGAGAGGATGTTTTTGAGTAACTGAGGTCTAGGGTATAAGTGGGCAGTGGGGACAATTTGATTGAGTCATTTGAGACTTGTTTGAAGTGCTAAATTTGCTAAAAACACATTCTAAGTGGTAAATTCAAATTTAGACCTCTAGGTTGATGAAATTGGGTTTTTAAAGTGTCAAAAGTGGTTTGATACACCTAGTCTTGGATCTAGTGACCAAATGGATATTAGTTTTAACTTACAAACGTGTTTTCCCATCAATACAAATGTGTAAAGAACCCCTTTAGTCATTAGAATAGGGCCAAGTGCATCAAAAGCCAATTTTCATAGTTGTTGTCAACTGATATGGCGCCCCCAGCGCCCTTGGTAGAGCCCTGGCGCCCCTGGATACAACAACGATTCACGCTGAGCGCCCCCCAGCGCCCCTGGGCGTATCAACATGTTGTTGTTTTTGTTTTAAATAGTTTTTGGGGTTCCATATGTCCGTTTTGGATGTTCCTTAGGTCGTTTTGGGGGTTTTGGACCCTTCCGGAGCTGTTACTGATGGTTTCGAAGCTGTTCTCCTTACCTAAATATGAGCATCCTTATGCCATGGATTGATTGATGTTGTTTGATTGAAAGAGTGTCTTGTATGTTTATATATATGGCTTGATTTTGCAACATGATTGAGGGCATGATGTATTGTGTGTGAATTATAGTTTGCAAGTATGTACACATAAAGGTTATGATTGGTGTTGAATGTAACAAGTATGGTATATTGATGATTCAAAGAGGATTGTGATTTGATTAAGGTGATTTGAATGATATTGAAGTAAGATTTCTAGGTGAGATCATTGTAGTGTTTTAGAATGAATATATGAGGCTTCCATATGGGGGGTTATCCCAACACTCTAATGGTCTTTCATTCTCACTTAGAGAGGATTGACACATGTGGTGAGAATAGTGGGAGGTCCTAGGGTAGGCGCTATTACTGGAGGCCTATCGTGCGGTAACGGACTAACCTTGTGTGTGGTCAGGCGAAACCCCTCGGCAATGACTTTGCAAAGCAGTAGAGGCCACCACAAGTGCACAACCCGTCCCAGATCGATATTCATTCTAAGTCCGGACGAGTCTAGTGAGTCATAATATGATAGGATGCTTGATTTAATCACATGTATGCATATGTCTTGTCTTTTAACTGCTGAATGATAATTAACATGTTTTTGGAACCTAGCTTACCTTTACTCTTGTGTGTTGTATGTGTTGTGCTCTTTTCTTTGCGATGATCATCCACTTGGATGTGAGCAGAGGGAGACGAGGCTTCTCTCGAGTAGACATTGGAGGAGACAGATCCAGCTGCCTCTAGTTCTTACGATCCTTAGTTACACTATCTTTATTTTGATTTTGAAAGACTCTTAAGTCGTAAAGTTTAAATTCTGCCTATAATTTAAAATGACTGTACCCTTATATACTGTCACATGCTATTCTAACTATTTTTTCATACTATAATAGCTTAATCATATTATATTGTATGTCCATATAATATTTGGAATGTCACGTATAGCCTCACAATTTTTTGTTATCAAACTTCATATATATAAAATGGTAGTGATGAAGATATATAGTGTATGATAAACCATTGACTTATATTGGATTTCTCTCCTCACATAACAAGAACAGTGTCTTCAGTCCCTTGTTAGAGTGAGATATGACAGGTAATGACCATCATAAACTGAACCAATATATGATATTAATGAGGTCCATTATCATAACATGTTTACACCATGATTGCATAATAAATTATTAAAGTTTGCAAAACTGACACATTTATTTCGTGTTTATTTCAATGAGGAAGGGTATTGGGTGGTAATTTTGGCATAGACTTAAATCATCATATTTTTCTTACTGATTAGATAAGAATGATGCATTGGGCACCAATTATTCATGATATTAAAATTTTTAGCATTTTCAAATTATTGAAAATCTATAAGAACACATACATAAAGCTAAAGTTGGAAAAAAATAATACAAAGATACAACTAATTAAATCCAAAATAGGTTAGGACAAACATAAATGTGACATTGTTTCTTAAGTAATAGGTGACTTTTACACTATTTTAGTGAATAATTTGGCATCCTTACTTTTTAGTTGTCAATTCGCACAACACTTACTATGAGAACGATTTACTTCTTCGGATTGAGTAGAGGTATTATTTAATGATAATTTATTGTTTCAGGAAAAAAAATATAAATATATTTGAATTCTTTTATTGTTTACTAGTTTATGTGTATAACAAGAGGAGATTTTTTTTTCTTTTTAATATAATGTGAAAGTAATAATTATATTCTTTACGCATTATTCTTCTTATTATTTATAATTCTCACACATTTCAAAAAATTATAAGAAGATAATAACCTTGATTCATAATAGATCCAATAAAATATTTTTTATAATTTTTTGTTCTCTAACCTCTTTTATCCAATCCTAGAGTATTATATTCTTTACCAATTCTTCACACACTTATTTTCTTATGGACCAATAATAATATCTCTTGATTTTTTAATGTAATTATTATTAGATACATCACCTAATATAATAAAATCATGTAATAACTGTGCTTAATATATTAAAAAAAATAATTTTGAAAAAGAAAAATAAAACAATATAAGAATGTACAATTAAAAATAATTGGGAAGATAAATAAGCTAAAAATTAATATTGGTCTTCATAATAGGTATAAAAAGATTTTATATAATTTATGTTCCCTATGATATGATAGAGTAAGACTTTATTGAAATTATATTTTATAGATTAAGGAGCCAAATAAGGAGGAAAAAAAAGGTGAAATATGATTATTAACTTATTATTTCCGAAGTGTAGATATAGTATATAAAAGTATTTTTTTTTCTTGTTGATATATATATTAAATAGAATAAAAAATAAAATAAAATAAAATAATAGAGTAAAAGAGATAGGGGTGAAAATAATTGAATGGATGAAAGGAAGAAGGACCCGGCAGCCGACAAACATTTGAACAGACAATGATATCTGCAAAAACGTTATCTTGTACGCTCACACTTCGCTTTCACAAACAGCCTATAAATGACAAGAGCAACTTAGGTAAATTATTTTTCCAAACTTTCTCTTTTTTTTTAATCATTTTATTTACCTTCTGAACAAAAAAATGGATAATTATTATTGGATCTTTCCATTGCACATTCATTTCCCTTTTGTTCTCTAGTCCGGTCGATTCTGTTCTTAGTCTATTAGTTTCAAATCATTCCAATACTATTTACAAAAAGTATTTTATACTTAACTCTCACATAGATTTGAAAGTTTAACTATTAAATGCAGTAATTAATATTTTTAAATGTTTTTAAATGCAGTAATCAATATTCTCAACTACTCTAGATATATTTTTTGTTTATATAAATTACAATAAGCTTTTAATTATCATCAATTTAATTATGGTTAAATCATACTCTAATCTTAATTAACAGGTTTATTTGTTTATATTTTTGCATATGTTCTTAATCGCGTCAGGTATATATTTGATCAATAACTCAAATGATCAGTCCTATTCTTCTATGAAGACGGTGTAACTTTATTTATCTCACCAATTGTTTTATCGGATCAATTTGATTACCCTATGTCCAGGTTAAACCGACTGGTCTACATTGAACCAGATCAACTCATACTATACACAAGTCCCCTAAGCTCGAGTGATCAAGGATTGGCTGCAATGAGGTGAACGATCTATGAAAGTAATTTGGTAATATCGTTCGGTATTGGCCTGATCATTTGCATTTAAAAAATTTATCGTTGGCTCGAGGAGTTGTGATACCTCGTGTTACATACTGTCAGCTCTGATGCGAGATTTGTAGTGTCACATGTTCTTAGTCATTAGATGTGTCCAGATTTGAAGATCTAGGTGACGCGATGGTTGACTTCCGTCCTCTATAGATAGGAAGGCTCTTGACCCTTCATTTTCACACTTCTTCCTACAAGGTTCTGCATATATTAATTGATCTCCGCATTCTTTTTTTCTTTTAAGGTAATAATGTCTACCGTGAACATTTCGTCTTCAAAAGAGTCTTATGGTTGGGATAGTCAAGGATATGCTAATGACACCTTGTCGTTGTCGTCAACGCTAGAATCATCTTCAAGGAGCTAAGGTTCAACCGAATGAACTGTGCCATCGGTTAACACCAGCATCACAAATGTGAGTAATGTTGATAATAAGGAACATACGCCAAAGAGGACTACCCAGAGTGTGACCAACAGGATTGAAATTGATGTGTCGATAAAGGGGGATGAGTCAAACCTTCCAGAAATTTCTAGTTGCGATAGGGTGTCTCATGATGTTTGTGAACATAACTCTCTGTACTAATGGGAAAATGAGCTGGTGGATTTAGCCAAGCAGTTCTATGTTCTTGGGGATAACATCAATGATTTATCATCAATCTTAGGATGTGTAAAGGGAACGAGCGAGTATGTGGATTTAGAATAGTGTGTAAGGCCTTCAATTTCCAGACATGAATATAGGTGTTGAACGTTGTTTTGACCCAACTCCACCCAAATGTTTGGGTAGTCATTCAGGCATTTAGAATAGTGTGTAAGGCCTTCAATTTAACCCCTACTTTAGCCTTATTTTTTCACCATTTTTGCATCCGACTAAACCTAAAGGTGGGGTGGCTATCTTTGATAAGCAAGTTTGACAAATGGTTTTTCCAATTGTTTACTGCCTTGTACAAAATTTTTAAGGACAGGTACTTCAAGGTGGATGTAAGAAAAGAAATGCCTTATATCTCAAGCCAAGAGGGGAGGGTGAAATGGATTAAGCCTTAAAGGAATGGTCTTTTAAAAATCTTTTAGAAATCTTTGGCTTTCTTGAAATCAATAAACGATAAGTGATGAATCAACAATAAAAGAGAAAGAGTAGAGAAAGATCAACACAAACAATCTATATTGGTTCTGCTAATCCCAAGCCTATATCTAGTCCTCCTTTAACAACCTTAGTTGAAGGAAATCCACTAAAATTGATTGAGTTTATAGAAGTACAGAGATACACCTCTCAATGCACTTCTCACCACACTCAGATCAATATAGCAACACAAGAGATGAATAACATCATTCTCTTACAAAAATTGAGAACACTCACAACTCTCAAACCCCTGGCAAACCCACATAGGTACACAAATACAGATTGTCTATGATGAATCTGATCTTCAAGTCACACTCCTTTAGTGCAGATCAAATCATAACAGTTTTAGCCCACTTTTCTTGAAAAAATCTTGATGTATAAGCAACCAATGTATCCTTGATTCTCCGAGATCTCTTCTTGAGTGCTCCTGTAATCAAAACTCATTGTAAGCGTTAGTATTTGAAAGTGATAGAAATTAATTGTTTTGAAACAGAACTCAAGACGCATATTTATAGGATTTTCTGAATCCTGACGCATTATAATTAACTAAGGTTTTTATGTAATCTGTTATGTTTTTGCTTCTGTTTTAACATATTGTCCTAAGCATGTAATCGATTTATTAATCACATAAGCCAATTATAAATTCAATTGACAGTTATAATAGATCAGATTATTAAAGGAAATAGATTTAAACAAAGTAAATTGATTTAACCAATTAGACAACTTATGTAATCGATTAATCCTGTACTTAAGCAAATTCTCAATCCAATTTCCATTCTAAACAAATTTACTCCCTTATGAAACAGATAATGGCATTGCTTTCTGTTTTAATCGATTAGACAACTTATGTAATTGATAACTACATAGAAGTTTGCCCTTGTTAAGCATATTAAGCGATATGGTGAAATCTACAAAATTATATATTGTTATATCGATTATTTCATCCAGAAATAAGATTATTTTTCTATTTAATATATGATTAATTTAATATAAATGAATTATCATGTCAAGCACAAACAAGATATAGATAAAACAATCGGTATGTCATTTGTTGTGTTAGAAATTATAAAATCATTCTCTTATTCATCATAAAAAAACAAGGATAGAAAGGGTAGGTTTAGCTCCCCCTATCAACAATCTCCCCCTTTTTTTATGACGACCAACAAAAAACATGTTTTCCAATTACTCTCCCCCTTTGGGCATTAGAAAAAAATGGCAAAACAAGTAACATGGAATATGTATGTGCTAAAGAACATTAAAATCACTTACAGACCATTTAAGAATATGATGATCACCCTATCAAAATGAGATATAGCACTGTGACAGCATGTGAAGAATATATGATTGACATCAGAGTGTGTATCAGAGCTCAATGTACTAATTTGAAACAGTATATCATATGTTTTTCATAGGTATTAGAGTAAATATACTGATTTCACATGAATATAACATTTGATATCAAGTGCATTTTTCAATACTCATGTAATTTCTACAATGTAGATGAAGCAAAGTGTATTATTGCACTAATGACAGTAAGATACCAGCTATAATGCAACAGAATATGTGATATATATGTTAGCAAATCTACAACAGACTAATGAAACTCATAGTGATGCATATTTGATGGATTTCCAAGTAAATTTGTTCCTTATGCAACCTATGATATGTAATACATGCTAAACATGTATATAATAACATTTAAAACTTGTCCAACAATTCAAACATGTAGTTAAAAGCATATAAATTCAAATTTAGCTGCATAATCGAAATATAGATCTGAGTATTTTCTCATAGCCTTAAGCAAAATTTGAACTTGTACGATATGACAGAGCAAATGGCTTCAAGGAAAAACATTCATATAATTTTTTTCTTTTCTCACAATGTCTTTTTCTTGGATGTTGTGATTCTGATCATATCTTTCTACTTTATTGATCTACACGAATATCGAGAAATAGATTATACAAGTATCGAAGTACTTTTTCATACACGCATAAAATATTTTAAACGTTAATAAACATTAAGCAGTGTAGCATGTTGAAGACACTATCAATTGTCATTTCACTAATAAATGCATCGTTTATGTATATTCATAGGTATGATCATAAGCGTGCTTAGCCTGGAGTAATTCTGGGATGGGTGACCTTTCGGGAAGTTTTCCCGAAAAGTGTGTGAGTGAGGACAAAGCACACTGGAAAGCCTCGTGTTGATGTGTGGGGGCAGTCAATATTCCCTGTAAGTTGTCGGGGCGTTACAAAATAAGGTTATTACTTTCTTTATTGCAGATGACATTTGATATCTCAAATGTCGCCAGCCTAAGGAGTAGGTGTTTATCTGCAATTGGAGAAATATTTCGAGGGTTTAAGACAAAATCGACGTCCAGATATATATTTTGACCAAAAATTAATGAAACTCCATGTTCCAAATATTCTGCAATTGACGAAGAAACATCGCGTCAGTTTGTACAACTTCGTTCATCCGAGACGTGACAGGTAAGTAAAGGTAAAAATCATTCAATTCATCATTCATAATTTTATATCATAACAATTGTTTCATTTTGTCACAACAAACAAGGTCAAAAGCACAGGGTATAAGTGCTCAGAATAAAAATCCACACATACTGTCTCATGATGGATACAGGAAGCTTGAGGAAAAAATAATGAAGCAGAAGTCAAATAGTAGATTCCACTTTCTGAGGGTGGTGACCCTCCTCCTCCACCACAACCACCATCTCGGCATGAGAAGTGGAAGGTAGCCCGTATAAGATCATCAAGCTCCTACACTTCCGACGCTGCCAGAGAGATATCTGAATAATTGTAAGATGTCATTTCTCATATTTTTACAACATTTTTGTTATGTATATTACATAGATATTTCAAATAATTATGAAGTTTTGTTATGTTACAGGACTCCTTGGTTGAGCAGAGCTCTTAAGGTCAATTCACACAAGAAGGTCGTCAGGATATTCTTGCCACAACTATTGGACGACCTGAGCACCTAAGACGGGTATGTGTTGTTGGGACTGGCATAGGCATACGACAGTTCTTTAGGTCTTCCTCGTGTCCATCTTCATACGAAAAGCTGAAGGAGGACATCAGAAAAGAGATGACACAGGAGATCACAAAGAATGTCTGAGCGAGTTGTATGATGAAGTTACCGAAATGGTTGTGCGCCAGTTTCAGCAACAATTTAAGCATTATGGCAATCGTCTTGCGTCATCTCCTATAGCGGAACATGTTGTGCCCCCTACAGGTAAACTTAATAATCATTTTTTTGTTTATTAATTTACTTTTTGTATACCCTAACATTTAAGTTGACAAGTAAAAGCAGCAAAGAGAGTTGCTTAGTTGTCGGTGCCCCAAGGGACGATATGGACGACACTCGTCCATGTCAGCTATATATTCTCTCTCCTACCGGGACCATGCTAGTGGCTAGTGGCTTGTGGCACAGTTTATGAGATAGAAACTGTAGTGCATGGTGTAGAGCTAGCAGAAAATGAGGTCAAGGTCACGGTGGATGAAGTTGGTGTACCAGATGCCCTTGTTCCTGTGCCTACAGAGGAGTTTTTCATTGTGGAAGAGACATTTAAGTCCTTCGTCTCCTGGCCTAGACATTTGGTTGGTGATGTATCTGACCCCCTGGTAAGCACTTTTATTATATACTTCACAATTTTAATATTTACTTCTTATTGACATTAAAACATAACCATTTTTTCATGTAACAGCAGACAGGTCAAGACGAAAGTCCTATACAAAAGAAGACTCATTTATCTGAGGATGACCCTATTAGTGCTTAGACAAGCTTTTTAACATCATTTAAGATGCGTCGATGATTGTACCATGGGATTCTACTACATTTGGAAGAGAAGCTTAGATCCCATTGTACTTGCATCAGTAAGATGTTAGGGAGCTTGCGTGGGGGAGAGAAGAAATTAATATTACACTCATTCAGTTGTGGATGATATAAGTTTATGACAACTTTTTTATATAAATTTTTTTATCAAGTTACTTATATCATATCATTTCTTCATTTTAGGTATATGTTTAGTGTTAGTAACAAGATGGGGTTCAATGATGTATATGGGTTCATTGACCCCTATATGACTCATGAAACAAATAAATTTGATGAAATCCAAGCATACATCACCACCTGCTTTGCAATGGGGAAGAACATATATTTTCTCCCTTATATACTTGGGAAAGTGAAGTTTGTTAACTTTAAAGTTTCATTTATGAATTTTGGTATATGACAATTAAGTTATTACCAATTTCAGGCGACATTGGCAGCTACTTGTGTCTTCATACCGGAGAACACAATTGTCTAGTTTTGTTCATTGCACAAGTCTCCTCCCAGCCCCCTTAGACATGTAATAGATTAGTAAGAACCTCAATGTTTCAACTTTCTTTGTTATATAAATGTATGCTAAAGCTATTTTTTTTAGTAGTTCCCTTGCAACACATATGATGTTGTCTTGGAGATCTACTACTACAACTAAAAAGCTTGGATGGGTGAACCTTAAGGTTTGGTATTTTAGTCCATACTTTGTTACATTTTGTACCATTCCTATGATGTTACTTAACATTTTATAATTATGATGATATATTGTAGTGTAATAGAAAAAATGGGTCATATGAGTGTGGTTACTATGTCATGTATTGGATGATGACAATTATTCGTGCACATTAAACCAGTGGATGGGAAACGATAATATTTAGGTTTGAATTTTATTTTCTCTATAGTTTAGATTTCATATACACTAATTGAAATCATTGTGTTTTATTTGGAGATTGAATATGACTACTCTAATTCCAGAGAAGTCACTTAAACTCGTAAGGAAAGCACTGACTAAATATGTAATTCAACTATATAATAGTATGTAGTAGAAATTAGGATATAGTAAGTTCTAAGTTTATGCTTCTAAGTTGTTATATGCTTTTGTACATTATTATTAGTTTAACTTTGTACATTGGATTGATTTATGCTTCCAAGTTTATTTATGATTACATTGGATTGATTTATGCTTATAAGAAGTTGATTTATGATTACATTGAATGCACTTATCTTTTAATATAATTTTTATTGAAAATATATGCTTCTGAATAGTTCTGGACTGTTCTAGTTGTAAAATTATATGCAAGTTTGTTTCTGCAGTTGAGAATGTTGCAAAAACAGACATGTTCTTAAAAAAATAGGGGAATACGCCTCGGTTGTGACCAAAACCAAGGCAGAAAACCCTCTACGGCATCGGTTTAGGCCACAACCGAAGCATAAAGTCTGGCAAAAAGCAAAAAAAAAACAAAAAAAAACACTATACTGCCTCGGTTCTGGTCCCAACTGAGGCAGTAGAGGACAACATACTGCCTCGGTTCAAAAGGAACTGAGGCATAAAGTCCTTCAAAAAAAATAAAAAAAAACCCTACTACTTCGGTTAGTTTTGAACCGAGGCAAAATCCTATCTCTTTTTGCCTTGGTTCGCAACCGAGACATAAAGGGATAGACTTTTTGCCTCGCTTTTATATGCCACGATTCAGAAATCGGTGTCTATGAATGAAAATAACCGTTATCGTTTTCCTTGACTATACTAGTGTATAATAATATTTTATTAAATGTTATTTATCAAACTTTAAAAATTAGATTGCTTGAACCATAATTTTTTTTTAGACGATTTTTTTCTTTAACAAATATATGTGTGCGTGCATGTGCGTGTGTTTATATTAAATTACTGAATATATAAATACTATTTGAAGTCACGAATTTAAGATATAACATTATTTGAAGTCACGAATTTAACATTATTTATAAAAAGCATTCGTAGATATTTTTTAAGAAACATGTGGATTCATGAGTAATTTATATTTATGTGTGCATGTCTCTAATAAATCAAAATAGGTGACTTTATAAAATTTTAAATTTCAATATTAAACTGAATAAATTTAAAATTTGTAATATTATTTTAATTTCTCTTGACCACTTTCTCTTGTATTTGTTACTTTTGTAGTGACCAATTATAATGTATACACGAGTAAACCCACGTGAAATAAATGGATAATATGTGTGTTTCTTATATTTTAATGACATCCCTAACTCTTCCTTAATTAGTTTTTAGGACAAAAAATATTAAGAAGCATACATTATTTTACAAACACACTTTCACGTATAAATAAAGTACTAAACAAAAACGTAATTATATTTAATTATTATAAAAATAAGTGTATTAGTAAAAAAATATTATATAAAAATAAATAATTATTCTTAATATTTTTATGAGTCACGTTATGCTCATGTAGGAGGAAAAGATGAAATAAAGTTTTAAATACATTTAATATCTTAAAATATAAAACGCATTTATTACATCTAATATTTATTACATCTAATATAAAGAAATAAGTGGATTAGTATAATAATGACCTTAAGTTTTTAAAGTATTCTTAATGCTTTTTTTCACGTTGAATCCTTATAAATACTTTTTTAATGTTTTTAAAAACTAAATATTGAATAAAAAGTAAAGTATTTAACTTGAAATAAATTTATTTAATGTGATAACTTTCATATGCTTTTATAGATAAGTCATTATTATGATGTTGATAATTATTAAGAGTGACAAAAATTAGTCGGGTCCATTTTGATTCAACTTATTAGCCTCTCAAAAACGAGTTGGATGAAGTTGGTCGATCACCATAAAATAAGCTAAAAATTATAACTTGTTCTTCAAAAGGATATGTAGGCAAGTACCATTGAGTATTTGTCCATATTGAACTAACAACATAATATAACATTACTTGATATCTTATTATGGTTAATTTAGATATACAAATTGCAAGAAGTAAAGATAATTTGAATGTATATCTTATTATGTATTGGAAAATATACATATATATATATATAAAAGAATATAATCTAAATGAGGAATGTAATTATGCATAATTACATAATATTTAATAATCTAATTAGATATTTGATTAACTTAACTACAAGACATTAATTGCTAATTGACTTGATTTTAGAAGAATAATTTGGATTCTATCACAAATGTTAGAACACCAACAATCATTTCAAAGGTTAATACAATCACCCTTACCTAGTGTCAAAAAAATATTTTCAAGAACAACATCATATTCATCCTTAATACCATGGCAAATTGACAATGATTTAAAGAACATATAATTATGATACTTAGATTTAAGAAATTAAATGCTCATGAGTCCAGTCCAAGTCATTTTGCCATAAGCAAACTCTCAAGCTAAATGTAGCATATAAGCTTTATTCTCCAACTGAATATTAGTAACTTGTAAACCATCATTCACCTTAGAACCACACAAGATAGACCATTTAATAGTGAGCAATTCGAGTTTCTATATCTTCAGTCAAAACAAAATTTTGAATCTATAGTTTCACCTCAAGAATAAGCTTAATAAGCCATTTTTAAACCTAGAAGTTATTAGGCAATAAGCTAACAATTATTGATTTTACTAGCTGAATTATTCTCATTATACTAAGCAATTTCCCTTTCTAAAAAGAAAACTTATTATGAATCTTATCAATCAAAAGTTGAAGATGTCTAACAAGAGAAGTCTCTTGAGTTGTCTAACAAAAGAAGTAGAAACATCAACATTGTTAAAGTGACTTTTAGCATGACACCCATTGACTTGAGAAAATGTCATAGTCATGGAAGAAAGATTTCAAGTGTTGCAAGGTACTAGTATCTCCTCTATAAAAAACAAATATATCATCAACCAAGAGAGTATGAGAAGGAAATTGTATCCTCTAAGGACCATCCACAAGAACTATAAGCATTTTTAAAAATAAGCTTTAAGATGCCCCTACTCAAAATCCCCTTAACAAAATAAAAAAGCAAAAGAGAAAGAGGATCTTGTTTCTAACCCCTCTACCACAAGTGAAATAATAAATCAAACCATCATTAACTTGGATAGAAAGATCAACAGATTGCAAGATACAAAGAATACATGTCTAAAAAAAGCCTTCATGAAAACCAAAATAACAAAACACTTGAATAAAGAAATTTTAATTAATGCTATCAACAACCTTGGTTCTAGACCTGTCAATTTGACCCATCTCATAAGATTTTGCCCTGATCCACATGGGTTGGGGCCAAAAAAGTTCTTATTGAAAAAGTCCACATGACCCAAATATCTACAAAACTCTATGGACTAGGACTAACCCGTAGGTTTTTCTTTTTAACATGAAAAAATAATAACAATAAACTATAATCATTACATTTTGTTATTGAGTGAATGAAAGAAAGACTAAATCATTTATCAAAATGGATTTTAACACGAGAATTAACACGATTTATAATAGATATGAGTTGGATTGAATTAAAAATAAAATTAAATGTAAATTAAATTGAATTTAGTTTATTTCATTCGCGGGTTAAATGAGTTTGTAATTCACAAACAACAACTCCTTATTAAGTTTTTACTATTTTTTACAATTTTTTTATTATAATTACTATTTTAAATTATATAAATTAATAATTTGATTATTTTAAATATTATAATGTTGTTCGGTAATGTTTGAATAATTTATTTATTTATTTATCAACTTACATTCCACTTTAATTTTTAATTTTTATGTTTATAACAATGTTTGGTGAATTACGTAAACACCTTTTATACCCATGTTACTAAGCATTAACATTTTCTTGTTTTTATAAATTTTATTCAAACATTATATTTTTATTATAAATGGTAGCTTCTTAAAAGTAAAAAGAAGAGTAAGAAACATTTATATTATAGGAGTCTATAACATAATTAAGTCTAACAATAATTTAATTGGTTGACTATATAATTTTAGAAAGAGGATTTATACAAAATTTTAAATGTATTTATTTTCTAATTCCTTTTTATCATAAGTTATTAAAATAAATTATAAGAAGATATTATAAGAGACCCTATCATAGCTTTAGAAGTAATACACACACTTTTGTTGGGAAAATCTCCCGATACACGCTCAGATATATTTCCAAAATTGAGTCTTGTTATTCGTTGATAATTGAAGGACTTTAAATAGTCATGATACTTGTAATATTATGGAAATAAAAATAAAATCTGAAAATAAAATATCAACTGATTTAAAAATAGAATATCTTTAACCTATCATAAAATAATATTTTGTCTAGATAAACAGAAAATCATAACTACCCATTCTTATTTTATCTCTATCAAATCAAACCAAATATTACTAGACTCAAAACTAATCAAATATTAAATCTCTAAAATTGAAGTTTATCCCAACAACTCTTCCTTTTAATAAAATCATTTTGATCAAGGAAATAATTCTACTAGCAATCACCGCAGGTTTATCAACTAATTTCTTGTAATGATTTTGAAGTGAAAATTAGTATTGGAACAACATATAAATTAGTACAAAAAGAAAAAATAGAATCTTCAATTACTTTTACATAAGAAATAATTTGATCGATCATCATGTCATAATTTTAAAATACCGTATGCATTATGTCTTTTGTGAACCATAACATGAAAAAATACAATATTTATCCCTTCTTCAAACTAATTCACTAGTCTTCACATTTCAATAAACAACTTGGTAATCTAGAGAAAAAATAAATTCAATCCAGATAAAGAAATATATGTTGTTGAATATTAGATAAAATAAGTAATTTAAATTATATAAAATATTTTCACTACTTTTTAAATTTTTTCTATAAAATTTTTTAAAAAAATACAAAAAAAAATAAAAATGTATAAAATATGATTTTACTATTAAATTGTTCATATTACTATACTCTTTTAAATAGTTATTGCTTAAAATATAAATCTCTTTGTAAATAATTGTTTTATTTAATTATTTTTCACATAAATATTTTTCTAGAAAAAGGCATTTTTCAAACCAACTGTTTCCTGAAATAATTACTTTATAAAAATCCAAAATTATAATAAATAAAAAGCAAAAGAAAATAAAAATTGGTCGATGGTATTGCGGTCAAACTTCACGTAGTCGCGGTTAGGATTTTGAATTCTGTATTAGTACAATAAATCATGGTATTTAAGTAATATTTGAATATATTAACTTTTTGGAATAAAAAAATAAAAGTATGGTGGAAAAAGATTATCAATTTGGAAAGAGTATTCTCACATAGAAAGAAATTCATGTAAATAAAAGAAAAACGAAATAAAAGGAAGAGAAATGTGATGTGAGGAGTAGTGACATAATTAGATTAGGTTCAAAAAATGAGATGTTTTTTTTTTTTTTTTTTATTGTGGCGTTGGATGTTGGAGTGTGACAAGGCAGCACGCTGAGTGGTCCCTTTCATTGGTGGGTTCGTTCTCTCTTACATTGGCATGTGTTCTGTCAGTCTCCACACACGTTTCGTTGCCACATAAACCTAAGTACTTTGACATAAATGGCATATCTCATATTCTCTCACCTCACAACGCAACCACTACCACATCAATACTCCATACCTTTCACATGCCATCCTCATTACTTTTTATCTATTTTTATTCATTCAAAAAAACTTCATTTTTAATTCTCTTCTCAACATCCTTTCTTTTTCATCTTTCAAACCAACCATATTTTCATGCATTACTATACTATGTTAAATTAGTTGAGAACTGTGAGATTGATAAGAACATTATGTCGATACTATTGAGAAATTTAATTTAATGAAAACACCAATAATAAAAAATATATTCAGAAATTGAAAGATAATATCTCATGGAAACATGAGATAAAATCATATATCATGTCAAATAATTTATAAGAATCTTCTCTTGTCCGTCACTATAATATCTAACAATAAGGAACACAAATAAATAAATAAACGTATATACATTTAACTACATTGAATTTTATAAATATTAATAAAGTTCCAGAAATAAATAAATATATATATATAACACTAAAAAGTAATGAATTTTGTCAATATTATTAAACACAAATGTTCAAGTTCCAAATGTTAAGTCCTTATTTTTTGCTATAAATATTTTGTAATTATATCATGACGGGAATTTTAAATGAACTTATAATGTTGAATGATTTACTTTATTTCATGTATGAATTTACTTAATTTTTTCATAATAGGTATTCTTTTACTATGTGTGTGATATTTTTATCATGAATTTGGTGTGGTTTTTCATGTTTTTAAGTATTTTTTGTTCTTTTGTTCTTTTTTCTTTTTAAATAAAATCTTCAAAAATTTTATTTTTATTTTTTATTTTTATACCTAGAATAATTTTTTTAAGTTCATACATAGTTTTTTTTTTTAAATATCATTTATTTATTAAATAATTTTATTTTTAAAATTTAAAATAGTTTTTCTTTTTTATGAGTTTAAGTCTAATCACTTATCTTTTTCAATATGAAATTGCATTTGGTAAAAAATGATAAGAGAAAAAAAGTAAAATATATCAATTGCATTATTGAATAAGATAAATATTTTGGTTTTATGTTGTCTAGATTTTATCTTTCTCTCCTTATGTACTAATATTAATATGCCTTATAAGTTGGATCAACTAAGGAATAACAATTTTAAGTTAAATTAAACTATATTTGAATTTTGGTGGCATTTCTAAAGCTCTTCAAATTTTTCTCCGTGTTTTTTTGGAGTTTTAAAAGACAATGTCAAGACTTTCATTACTCAATAAATTATCTTAATAAATTATCTTTATATAAGAGAACCAATTTACTCATCTGGATTTTGTTGCACTGGAAACTATTTATTACTGTAAAGTTGGATTGGTGTTATGAAGTTTTGGACTAGTTGCATTATTGATGGTGTTGTTCATTGAAATTTTTTACTTAATTTGAGTGAGTTGTCAAAATTAATTGATTTAGGAGTTGAAGTGAAAAAACATGTTCATTGTTATGCTTAAAACATGTTAGAAGGATTAGGTTTGGTTGAATTTAAACTCTATCGGTTGTGCAATTTGTTGTTTCTCTAGTTTATGTTGAACATCAAGTTAGTCATACAAATGACACTCATTAATTGATTATTGTAGCATAAAACATTATTACATAAAACATTATTACTTAAGAGTCACATTAATTGTTTAAGTAACATTATTAATTACTCAAGTTATGATTTGGAGTTTTATCCAGAAAGGTGTTAAAAAATTATCTTTCTACTTAAATTCTTACTAAAGAAATTGTCTTTGTTGAAATAGATTTTGAAATTTGATGACTTGATGCAATAAGCTATAATGATTTGTAACACTTAAGAAACAAGGAGCAACATTTTGAAATAGATTTTGAAATTGAGGTCTATAGGCCACCACTCGCTTCTTTAGTCACCAGTTTGCCTTCTCAATCTCCTCTCGGCCCTCTTGGCCACCACTTGGCCCTCTCGGTCATCACTCGACCTTTTAACATAAAGATCCACAATAGACTACTAGGCCTTCTTGGCCACTACTTGGCCCTCTCGGACACCACTCGATCTCTCAATATAAAGATATAATCAATGTACTACTTGGTCCTCTCAACCTTTAGGCTCCATTAGCCTCTCAGCATATCAACCTCATGAATACCACCATTGCGCTCTCTCAACCTATTGATGGAGAAACTAATCAATAGTTAACATAATTAAATAGAGATTATATATATAACAAAGCCCAAATCATGATTAAGCTATGATTGGGCCTTTCTTAATCACTTGAAAGTAAAAGCCCAATATGAAGTGCTATAAATAGGCAAACACCCAAGGTAAATGGAGGTGAATTTTTCTAAACTATATCACTCATCCAAGAACAAACTATCAACACAACACTAACTTAAGCTTCAAAGTATTCTTGCAAGTGTCCCAACCACCCGAGACCAACAACCAAGACTGACAATTTAGATCAGAGGTTGAAGATCGAAGAAGAGTCCACAATTTATTAGTTCTTTGAGGTCAATTCAGCCTTGTAAAATATGTGTAACACCTGATACTCTCGGCCACCACTTGACACTCTCGGCCACCACTTGATCCTCTCAACCACCACTTGACCTCTCACAATAGAGATTGACTGTATTAACGTTTTATACATTGATGTTTAATCAAGTATAAGATTTACATAAATTAGATTAGATAATATGTTGTTTTTAATTTGAAAATAAATTTTAAAAAGATAAAGAATGAAAAGTTTATAGGTAGAGTATAAATTGCCATTTTTTATTTTATATGCATTTGTGTAGATTTAGTGTTGACCAAATATTAGTGATAACCATAAGACTCAATGCTAATTAACCAATAATGTTGGATTTACGTTGCATTTGTGTGTGACTCTAAAACTAAGATACTAATTCATAAGTTGATCTAAATTTATCATTGATTTTTAATTAAAGCAATTTAGCATCGATGTTAATACATTTTATTCGGTGTTGACTATTTTTTAATATTAATATAATCTGTGTCAGTTTGGTAATTAAGTGATAATGACAGTAATTAAAAAATCTTCTATAACGCCTGTATCTCCAAACAAATAAATACAAACGATAAAATAAAATAAAAATTGTAGTAGATGATAGATGAAAGATATGAGAAAAAGTATGAATGAAGGATATAAGAAGAAAAATATGAATGAGTGTAAAGAAATTTGGGATGAGTGTGAGGAATTTATATAGAAAGTGAGAGAAAAATTACAAAGTGAGAAGATTTGTCATATTTAAATACAATCCTTTAGATTAACAATAATATACAATTCTTATTCGTTGTTATAAACGCAAACAAATTCGTAATATATAAATTAGCATAAACTAAACTTACACTAAAATAAAAACAATCCCAAAAAATTAATTTTTTTGTGTTGTCTAAGAGTGTTAACCCGGTTCTATTAGCATCCAACATTAAGTGCATTTTATTAGTGTGGGCTAAATCGTCATTAACATAAACATTTATTTATTAAAAGAGATTAAAAATAATTATACCCTTTCAACTATTTTTTAAAATAAAAATTAACTTTTAACATTGCGTTATAATCGACTAAGCTAGACTAAACTGACTTCATTAGCATCTAACATTAGATAGACTCTACTCAAGCCAACTAAGTCAATGAAACCAAACTAACGTAAATATTTATTAGTTCAAAAAATTAGAAATATTTTTATGCATTTTAAAATTTAAAAAAATTAAGATTTTGTGTCACAGACTTAACTAAACAAACTCTAACACTCACAATTTAACTGACGTTAATATTTAAAAGTCAATTTAATATTTTCTTGTAATGTACTTATATTGTTTAGATATGTAGAAGATGACGTTATATGCGGTATTAGTATGTGCGTAATAAAGATGTGATGTTTTCTTTAATATATTTATTGGAAAAGTATGTTGATAGAAATATAGAAATCGTGGTATAGTTAAATGAAGAGGTTAGATGGTAATCTTATTGTATTAATATAGTTAATTAATGTATTGTAGAAGTAGTTGACTTTGTGGTATAATGTGGCAGGGAGTCAATGCACTATACTACTACTAGACTTTTTGGCATGTTTCATTCATAACATTCATCATGAGCTTATTTTTATCCTTACTTGGCCACCATTCCCGCATAATACAAAATTAGTAGCTGAATATGATTAAACAAGTATTAGACACAAAGTACAGCCTAAATGACGAGTAGGACTTTCCTTGCTCTTATGAAGAGTAAAAGGTACAATAAAAAATAAGTATATATAAGTAAATAGCTAAGGCAGAAAGATAACCTTTTTCCAAATTGGGTTTATCCTTCTAAGAAAGAATTCTTAATCAAATATCACCTTATCAAACTACCTTTACAGGTAAGATTGATGAGTTATACCTAGAAGAACGAAGCATAAAGACTCACAAGTCACTCTTACAAAAATCAAATCACAAATAAAAATATGGGTTTTTAACGCGCATATTATGTTTTGGTTGACAAGAAACCGAAACATAAGTTGGTGCGGTGACATTTTTTAAATTCTCGTTAAAGTATATATACCTCAGTTCTTTTACAACCGCGACCATAGGTGGTATACGACCTCGGTTTCCCTAATAATCGAGGCATAAAACTCCTTGTCAAATTCTGACTTTTCTCACTTGGCACTCCTATAATAAATGGGCAGGTAAAGCGTCGGGGAATAGACCGTGGTTCCCCTCTGAACCGATGTATAAAACCCCCTATCAAATTCTGACATTCCCTACTGCAGTATGAACACCATAAAGGTTAGGGAATAGGTCGCGGCTCTCTTTGAATCGAGGCATAAAACCTCTTGTCAAATTCTGACATTCCCTGCTGCAGTTTGAACACCATAAAGGTTAAGGAATAGGCTGCGGTTCCCCTTTAATCCGAGGCATAAAACCCTCTGTCAAATTCTGACATTCCCTGCTACAGTCTGAACACCATAAAGGTTAGGGATTAGACCGTGGTTCCCCTATGAACCGAGGCATAAAACCCTCTGTCAAATTCTGACATTCTCTGCTACAGTCTGAACACCATAAAGGTTAGGGATTAGACCGCGGTTTCCCTATGAACCGAGGCATAAAACCCCCAGTCAAATTCTGACTTTCCCCACGTGGCACTCCTGCAATAAATGGGCAGGTAAAGCGTCAGGTAATAGACAACGGTTCTCCTGAGAACCGAGGCCATAAAGCCTGATCTGAACATTTTTTAAATATTTAAGAAAAATGTAATTTTTAATAAAGGATATGACCTCAGTTTGGCGGTGAGCTGAGGCATAAAGTTTGAAAAAAATTTCAAAATTGCCATTTCAGATGAATTTTGATTTTTTTTTTCAGGAGAATAGGTCTCGGTTACTTAGTGAGCTGCGATTTTTTTTTCAAAATTGAGTCGAGGAGATATCCCCTTTATTACTGCGGTTACTTAGTGAACCGAGGTAGTAACCTTTCGTAGGTTAAAAAAAAAAGAAAACGCAAAAGGAAGAGTGTTGTCTTACTTCCTTGCGAAAATAGTTTGAGAGAGCCTTCCTCGCGCAGCGTCTTCTTTCCTCACACAAACAACTTTCATTTTCCATCCATTTTCACCGTTTAAACTTGATTTTGTTTGGTGCCATGGCCATTTTCAACATTGAGGAAGATTTTTAACTGATCAAAATCGTTCAAAACGTCTTTTTAATTTGGTTTTTCCTATTCTTCCACTTAGCGGTAAATTGCATTTTGATATTTGTTTTTATTTCTAAAGCTAATATTTGTTTGTATATTTGTGTAGGTTTGAATTTTTTAGAGTTGACTTTTCTAGTGTTTTGATCGCGGGTTGTCTATCGTTATTAGCTTTTCATACTATCAGTTTCTTATATTAATGTTTAAAGTTTACTTTTTTAATAATATTGTCTAATTTTGTATGATTGAATATGTGATTGAATGATCAATACAATTTTGTATGATTGAATAATTTTGTATGATTGTATAATTTTTTATGATGGTATGATTTTAAAGTTTAATTTTTTTATTTTACAATGTTATTTTTATGTTGAATATGTGATTATTTCAATGTTTTTTTATTGAATGATTGTATGATTGAATTGAATTAACCTTTATTTGTCATTAAATGATGAACAATTTTTTTGTATTATAATTTTGTAGAATATATAAGTCAGAATATTTACGTATGGATTGAAATTGGATTAATTTACCACACATTAGTGCTGAGTACGAGAGAGGGGTAGAAGAATTTATATAATTTGCACAACGTAATGAGGGTACAAGTGATGATGAAGTGAAGTTTAGATGTCCTTGTGTGAATTGTTTGAATGGGAGAAAGTTGAACGCAACCCAAATTAGAAAACATCTTATCTATGATGGTTTCCTAAGATACTATACAACATGGATATGGCATGACGAAGAAACACACTTTCTGACTGACTCCCAAACTGAAAATGTTATTGATTCCACCATGGGGAAGATCGACCGGATGAAGACAAATTAGAGGACATGATCCGCGATGTTGGGACAAAAAATTTTGCCAAAACTCATGTGTATGAGACGATGTCGACTAATGCGGAAACACCTTTGTATGTCGGTTCAACTAAGTTCACACGTTTGTCAGCGGTGTTAAGGCTCATGAATTTGAAGACGACCAATGGATGGACTGATAAGAGTTTCACAGAATTGTTGACGTTGTTGAATGAAATGCTGCCAAATGGAAATACTACCCACTCGTAATTATGATGCGAAGAAAATTCTTTTTCCAATAGGTATGGAGTATAAAAGGATACATGTTTGTCCCAATGGCTACATTTTATATAGTAAAGAGTTTGAATTTTTGACAAAGTGTCCAAAATGTGGGTTATCACGATACAAGTCAAAAATAATAGTGAAGATAATGGTCAGATAAAAAAAGATGGATATGCTTTGAAACTAGTTTGGTACCTTCTAATTGTGCCCAGACTTAAGTGTTTGTTTGCGAATCACAAAGATGCTAAAAACCTTAGATGGAATGAACCCATTTGGTAATCTAAGTACCAATCCAAGTTGTTGGCCAGTTGTATTGGTAATTTATAACTTATCTCCTGCATTATGCATGAAGAGGAAGTACATGATGTTGTCTATGAAGATATCTGGTCCAAAGCAGCCTGGAAATGACATAGATGTTTATTTAAGCCCACTAGTTGAAGACTTGAAGTTGTTGTGGGTTGATGGGGTTGAAATATTTGATGCATTCACTTCTGAAACTTTTGTGATGCGTGAAATTTTATTTTGAACCATTAATGACTTTCCAACTTATGGTAATTTGTCAGGATACAATGTCAAGGGTCATAAAGCATGTCCTATATGTGAAGAAAATACTGCAGCTCATCAATTGAAACATGGAAGAAAGATGGTGCATCTACGTCATCGGAGATTTCTAAAATGTAATCATCCATATTGAAGGTTAAAAAAAGCATTCAATGGATATCAAGAGAGGGACGGAATACCAAATCCACTTACTTGCCTTCAAATTATTGAAAAAGTTAATAAAATACATCATGTATTTGGGACAACATCCAAGAAGTCATTTGTAACGACCCCTAGGAAGAAGAAATCAATATTCTTTGATCTTTCATATTGGTCAAAGTTAGATTTTAGACATTGCACATATGTGATGCATGTAGATAAGAATGTGTGTGATATTTTGATTGACACACTACTCAACATTCAGGGAAAGACAAAAGACGGAGTGAATGCTCGTTTTGATTTGGTTGACATGAATATTCGAGAAGAGTTGGCACCCAGGGAGATTGGTAAACGTACTTATTTGCCCCCTACATGTTACACAATGTCTAGACAAGAGAAGATAAGTTTTTGCCTTTGTTTAAAGAGTATCAAAGTACCACAAGAATACTCTTCAAATATGAAGAGTTTATGATCGATGCAAGACTTAAAGCTTGTTGGCATGAACTCTCACGATTGCCACGTCTTAATGCAACAATTGTTACCGGTGGCAATTCGTGGAATTTTGGCCAAAATTGTTAGGCAGACCATAAACAAGTTGTGTTCATTTTTCTCGTCAATTTGTAATAAAGCCATTGATCCTACAAAGTTAGATGAACTTCAAGGCGAGATTGTTATCATCTTGTGTCAACTAGAGATGTTTTTCCCTCCATCTTTTTTTGACATCATGGTACATTTACTTGTTCATTTGGTTAGATAAATCAAGTTGTGCGGACTGGTATACTTAAGATGGATGTATCCTATTGAGCGTTATATGAAGATTTTGAAAGGGTACATTAAAAATTCATATCGTCACGAAGGTTCAATGATTGAAAGGTATATTTCTGAAAAAAGTATCGAGTTTTGTTCAGATTACATGACATCAACAAATTCAATATGAGTTCCTCGAACATCATGGTTGAGTAAATGTTCTACAAGTAAAAGCATCTGAGGTGTGAATATGGTGACAAAAGATCGCGAAGAATTGTTGCAAGCACATCTTTATGTATTGAACAACACGAATGAGGTGATTCCTTTTTTGCAAGCACACAAAGCCATTGTAAAGAATAAAAATCCAAGACAATAATAGAAATGGCGGTTGATGGAGCATAACAAAACATTTATGTCTTGGTTCAAATATGAAATTGAGAAAGAGCCACATTCTTCTCAGACTTTGTTATGGCTTGCAAATGATTTAAAGTTTGATGTCGTATGTTGTACAGGTTATGAAGTCAATAATTGCACATTCAATATGAAGACTTTGGATGATAAAAACACAGTACAAAATAGTTGAGTCAGTTTAGAAGATGAGTCGCTTCAATTTTCCACAACAAAAGATCAATTTCCTGTACTTGGATCAATGAGATATTATGGTATAATAGAAGAGATATGGCAGGTTGATTACACCAAGTCTTTTGTTCCATTGTTCAAATGTAAGTGCTTTGACAATAAGAGGGGTGTGAAAATAGATGAATCGGGTATGAAACTAGTTGATTTTCGAAAGGTAGGTTATCGAGATGAACTGTTTATCATAGTACATCAAACATCTCATGTTTTTTATGTCAAAGATCATGTGTCTGACCTTAAACCCTAAACCCTAAACGCTAAACTTATACATAAATTGAAGTTAACGAAGACAATCTGATTAATATTCATATTGCTGACAACCATTCATTTCAAACTATGACAAATTTGGATGACTAACCTCTAGTTGAGGATGTACATGCAATTCGGTCAGATCATAATAAGGGAATATACATATGATGAATTCATATCTTTATGTATGAATTTCAAATTTGTGTATAAGTTTTTTTATTAATATTACATAAGTCTTTTATTAATATTTCCTATGACTACTATTAAATGTTTTGTTAAATTATATGATATTACATAAATCTTTTATTAATATTACATGTTATTTATTTTGGCATATATATGACTGACCATCCACATCCATCTGGGGATGAGGCTCCCTCATCCAGACCTACTAGAGGACCCACCAAAATGAAACAACTTTTGGTCAGAAGAAATAGTGCTGAAAGAGCACCCGTGAATGTTAATTTGATCACAGGTGTGGCATCTGACCCAAATGCAGATTGTTAGAGCGGCTGCAGCGAAATTGTTAGCGTGGAATAACAAACTAAGAGGGATTTTAATTCAAACCTGTGCCTTTTAATTTCTACTGAATTTATCTTACTATGCAAATAATAAATATAAATAAAAGAGTAAGGTTGAGAGAAATTTGCACAGATGAATTTTATACTGGTTCGGATCTTACCAATCCTACGTCCAGTCGCTTATCTCAAACCAAGATAAACAGTTCACTAAGCACAAAAACAATTACAAACTACATTCACAAAGAAACAATTTGTAAAAGTTTAGAAACCACCTCTCTTGATACCACAAAAGATGAACCTGCACCTCCTTTGAGTCTTCACAAAGGATGAAACACCTCCTCCGAATACTTCACGAAGGATGATCCTCTTCCAAACACCTCCTTAGATGCACCAAGGATGAACCGACTATTTCCTCTGTCACCGTAGCAGCACTTCACCAGCTCCACAGACAAGAGTTTCACAAGCCAAATAAGAACACACACTTCTCAAGAGTTTCTGAGTTCTTAAGCACCAGGGAAGAGTTGCTATTGATGGATAAAGAGAGCCTATATATAGACTCAAGCAAATACTCTTCCATTCTTCGAAACTGGCCATTTAACGATTTTAATCGATTAATATTAGTGTTAATCGATTAAAATGAGTACAACGACTAGTTTTTCAAATCTGAAACCTCCAACAGTCACTTTTAATCGATTAAAATGAATTTTAATCGATTAGCTAATAGATTGAAATGAATTTTAATCTATTAAAATAGAAAAATTTGAGTTTTCGGCTTTTACTTGTTTTAATCGATTAATACTAGTTTTAATCGATTAAAATAGTGCGATTTTGACTCTTAACACTAATTACAATGTATGAAAGTATATGGAATCAAAACCAATGAAAATTTAAGTCCTAAACAATTAAACTACAATTATTACAAAAGCTTTTCATAACAAAAATAAGTCTTCAAAGGATCTTCATGAATCTTGATAAATCTTGACTTGATTTGGACATCATCAAAACTTCATCATCATTATTTTGCTAACATTCTCCCCCTTTTTGATGATGATCAAAAACTCCTTTTATTTAAAGCTTTTGGTAATAATCTGGATAAAAACACAACTCATGAAAGACAAGGGCATTAGTGAATAACAATAAGCTTTAAGATATTTTTTCCCCCTTTTTGTTCATAAATAAAAAGCTGTGTTTCATGTTCTCCCCCTAACATAATATTCCCCCTTAATAAAAAGCATATATGCATAAAATATATTTCAAATATAAAGATCCATTTAAACATACATAATAGGAGATTTAAAACATATAATTTTAGGACAAAGAACTTTAAAAAAATATATACATTGATCCATACAAGATAGGAATTAATGCATAAAAAAATATGGCTAATTTTTTTTTTTAAAAAAATGCATAAAATGGATCAAATGAATAAAAATGCAATCCTAAGAAATTTCTAAAATTCCTAGATCTCTTCTAATGTTACCCCTTTCGAAATGTCTCCATAATTATAATTTGTTGAGATCTTCGTCTTGAGGATTGTTATCATTTTTCTCTTCTCTTGTTTTCTTTGTCAAATCTTCAAAACTAACTGCATCAGACCCATCTGACTAAAGAGGTTGTCTCAAGGTCCACAATTTTATCATAGGCAACATGCTTCGAATACAAATTTTCTAAAATTTTGTTGTTTTTTTTTAAAAAAATTAAAAATTTAAACATTGTCCTTTGGGTTATATTAAAAAATTGAGATAATTTTACAACCCAAATATATCTACCACTTAGAACACCATAATGCTTAATTTTACATTTATTTGAAGTATGACCCTTTTTCATACAATAAAAGCACGATATAAAGTTTGTATTCCTATAAGTTGTTCTTTTTTCTACCCATGTTCTATGAGTTCTATTATTATGTTTATTTTTAATTTTAGGAACATACTTATTTTTAAAAACCTTATTTTCATTATTTTTACTGCATTCTCCTAAGGTTGTGTTGTTTAGTAGTTTCTTAAAATTTTCACAAGAAGCACATTTATCCCTACTAATATATTTACCTTTTTCAAAAAATAAAACTTTATTTTTCAAATTTTTATTCTCTTCAAGAATATTTTCAAAATTTGATTTTAAATTTGTATTTTCTTCAGAAATATTTTCAAAATTTAAATTTAAATTTTTATATTCTTCAGAAATATTTTCAAAATTTAATTTTAAATTTTTGAAATCCTTTTTCAATTTCTTATGAGCTTTATCTAATTTTTCAGATTCTACAAGTAAAGCAGCATAAGTTTCATGCAATTCACTTTCACTATATTGACTATAATTATCAGAATCGCTAGATGTACTTACTTGGCTTCCAGCGTCGTCTTCTACCACTAAACAGATGTTTGCCTCTTCATCAGATTTGCTCGAATCAGAAATTGTTTCATTGTCATCGTCCCATGCGATGTAGGCTTTCTTTTTCTTGAAGAACTTCTTTTCTTTTATTTCTTCACTCTTCTTTTGATTTGGGCAGTCCGCTTTTAAGTGCCCCCTTTCTCCACAACCATAACATTTATAGTGTGAGGAAGATCCTTGATTTTCTTTCTTTTCAAATTTTAATCTTCCTTTGTCTTTTGATTTCATGAACCTGTTGAGCCTTTTTATCATTAGTCTCAAATTTTCTTCATCTTCTGAGTCTTCATCTTCGATTATGTTCTTGCTCCTTTCTACCTCAGATTTTAAGGCTAGACTCTTTTTCTTTGTTTTTGCCATTGCTTCTTCTTCATCTAGTCTTCTAAGGTCAAGTTCATGCTCTCTCAACTTTCCAAATAATGCCGCGAGATTTTGTGACTCAAAAATTGCAGTCACTTTCGGTTGCCACGACCTGTTTAAAGATTTCAAAATTTTTATATTAAGTTCCTCATTTTCAAAAGATTTACCTAGTCCAATGAGATGATTAACGATGTTTGTGAAGCGTTTCTGAACGTCTGATATTGTTTCTCCTTGCTTCATCCTGAGCATTTCATATTCTTGGATCAAGGTATTTTTTCTCGCTCTCTTCACATCATTTGTACCTTCGTGGGTTACTCTCAACACTTCCCACATTTCTTGAGCAGACTTACAAATAGATATCCTGTAAAACTCATTAACGGTTAAGGCAGATGAAATAATATTACGAGCTTTTACATCGTTTTGAAACCTTTTCTTTTCTTCAACAGTCCACTAAACACGGGGCTTTGGTTCCTGCAAATTGTTAGTAAGAATAGGCGAACCAAAAGCAATAACATCCCAAATTTCACAATCAATATACTCAATAAAAATTTGCATTCTAACCTTCCAGAATGCATAGTTTTCACCTGTGAATAGAGGTGGTCTATTGATAGAGGCACCCTCTGCAAAAGTTTGATATGATCCTACCATTTGAATAACTATCAAATTGGGCTCTGATGCCAATTGTTAGAGCGGCTGTAGCGGAATTGTTAGCGTGGAATAACAAACTAAGAGGGATTGTGTGCCTTTTAATTTCTACTCAATTTATCTTACTATGCAAATAATAAATATAAATAAAAGAGTAAGGTTGAGAGAAATTTGAACAGATGAATTTTATACTGGTTCGGATCTTATCAATCCTACGTTCAGTCGCTTATCTCAAACCAAGATAAACAGTTCACTAAGCACAAAAACAATTACAAACTACATTCACAAAGAAACAATTTGTAAAAGTTTAGAAACCACCTCTCTTGATACCACAAGAGATGAACCTGCACTTCCTTTGAGTCTTCACAAAGGATGAAACAGCTCCTTCGAACACTTCACGAAGGATGATCCTCTTCCAAACACCTCCTTAGACGCACCAAGGATGAACCGGCTATTTCCTCTTTCACTGTAGCAGCACTTCACCAGCTCCACAGACAAGAGTTTTCACAAGCCAAACAAGAACACACACTTCTCAAAAGTTTCTGAGTTCTTAAGCACCAGGGAAGAGTTGCTATTGATCGATAAAGAGAGCCTATATATAGACTCAAGAAAATACTCTTCCATTCTTCGAAACTGGACATTTGACACTTTTGATCGATTAATATTAGTGTTAATCGATTAAAATGAGTACAACAACTAGTTTTTCAAATCTGAAACCTCCAACGGTCACTTTTAATCGATTAAAATGAATTTTAATCGATTAGCTAATAGATTAAAATGAATTTTAATCTATTAAAACAGAAAAATTTGAGTTTTCAGCTTTTACTTGTTTTAATCGATTAATACTAGTTTTAATCGATTAAAACAGTGCGATTTTGACTCTTAACACTAATTACAATGTATGAAAGTATATGGAATCAAAACCAATGAAAATCTAAGTCCTAAGCAATTAAACTATAATTATTACAAAAGCTTTTCATAACAAAAATAAGTCTTCAAAGGATCTTCATGAATCTTGATAAATCTTGACTTGATTTTGACATCATCAAAACTTCATCATTATTTTTCTAACACAGATGACTTCTGATCATACCTTGGAGTAGTGGCGCGTGATAACATTGGTATTCTTACTCCATCTTTTAACCATGTGTCTGAGGTTGATCGGAACATTATATGGAACAATATATTGGTAAGTTAATTAATATCATTTATATTACAGTTTGTTTATATTGATAATTTTGTATTTATACAACTTTATTATGTTTATTTTAGATGGCATTTGACATTTCAAATGTCACAACACTTAAAAATAAGTGTTTATCAACTGTTGCTGAAAACTTCTGGGGTTTTAAGAGTAATTTGACCTCGAGATATATATATTTGGAAGCAAAAAAAAAGTCTTCATGTCAAACATATAAGGCCATTGATTAGGAGACTTGGCGCCTCTTTGTACAGATTCGAACATCAGAGGAATGACAGGTTAGTATAGTTGATATTATTCAATTCGTCATTAAAAAATATATATCATATGAACTAATAAATTAAACATATGTGATAGGCAAGCAGAAGCAAAGCACAAGGAATAAGTGCTCAAAATAAAATAAAAAATGCCCTACCTATTATCTCGTGGTGGGTATAGGAAGCTTGAGGAGAAAATCCTCAAGAAAAAGGTAGAAGCTAGACCATCATCTGAGGGTGATAGCCCTCAGCCTCCTTCTCCACCTTCTTGGCATGAGAAATGGAAGTTGGCTCATTTAAGAGCATCGGTCGCCTACTCTTCTGACACTGCACGGGAAATATCTGAAAGAATTGTAAGTTATCACTGTTCCTAAAATAATAATAATTTCATTATACATACTACCTTGAACTTTTTTAAGAATAATGGTATTTTGTAATGTTACATGACTCCTTGGTTGAACAAAGCTCTCAAGGTCAATTCACTCCAGAGGGTCGCCAGGATATTCTTACTGCTGCAATTGGACGACCTGAGCACCCTAGATGTGTGCGTGCTGCTGGAACTGGAGTATGCATTCAAGATTATTTTGGGAGTTCTTCTCGTCAGACTTCATATGCATACAACGAAGCACAAGAACAAAGGCTGACACAAGAGATCACAAAAAAACTTCGAGCGAACCTTAGGGAGTAGCTTAGGGCAGAGCTTAGGACAGAGATTAGGGAGGAATTGTATAATGAGGTCACTACAGAAGTTAATGACAGAGTTATGCGTAAGTTCCAACAGCAATTTGAGAGCTATGGCATGCGCTCGATGCCATCTCCTGTACAAGAACAGGAACATGTTGTGTCTCCCACAAGTAAAATTATTAAACATTTATGTTCAATAATTTCTATTTTTTTGTATAATCTAACATTTACTCTGACAGGGAGAACTGGGAAAGGAAGTTGTTCAGCACCAGCCGTCTAAGGGGATGACGTGGACGATGCTAGTCCATGTCTGCTATACATTTTAGATGGTACAAGGACGATGCTGGTAGCTCGTGGAACAGTGTTTCAGGCAATGACCGTTGTTCATGGTATGGAGCTATCAGAGGATGAGGTGAAGGTCTCGGTAGACGACATTATCATACCAGATGCCTCAGTTCTTCTGCCCACAGATGAGATTTTCACTGTGGCACAAGCATTCCAGGTTTTTATCGCTTGGCCTAAACATTTGGTTGGTTCGGTTTTTGACCCCCCGGTATGGAATTCTACTTTACACTTCTCAATTTAAAGTTTACATCTTATTGATGTCAAAACTTATCTTATTTTTCCATGTAACAACAGATGCATGCACAGGAGAAGATTCGTTTATCTAAGGATGATCCTCTTGGTGCATTGCAGCTACTTGCTGACATCATTGAAAATTAGCCTTTGGAGGTTGAATATGATGCTAATGTATTTGGGAGAGGCTCTGAGGTCCCAATATACCTGCATAGCCAAGATGTCAGAGAGCTTGCGTCAGGAACAGAAGAGTTGAATATTGCATTAGTTTAGCTATGGATGATGTAAGTCTATGAGCAATTATATAAAATTTATTTATATATCAAGTATCAAAGGTAATTTTTTATTTCATGTATATGTTTGATGTGAGTAACAACTTAGGGTACAATGATGACTATGGGTTCATTGATCCCAAATCATTCATGAAACAAATGATTTTGATGAGTGATAACGGTTGAAAAACCGTTATTTTCATGTGCTATTTTAGACTAAATTACTCCCTTTACTGCTTAGAATGAGTTTGAAATCAAACAAAACTCAATAAATGAGTCAGTCGAGAGTCAAAAGTTGTTTTTAGCGATATTATGCTTGTTTTGCAGCAATTTTGATGAAAGTAAAGAATGGAGGTGAAGATGAAGGCCTTAGACTCAAGATAGAGGAAGAAAACCAAGAAAATAGGAGTCTAGAAACCGCCCAGCGGCAGAATTGCACCGATGGGCGGCCAAATGCGAGGAGCTTGCACTGAGGAGTTTGCCTGGCGGTTTTGCGGTAAGAGGCAAACCGCCGGGCGGTGGACCCCTGACGCCGGGCGGTTTTGCGGCAATGAGGCAGACTGTCGGGCGGCATAAGTGTGACGCCGGGCAGTTGCCTGTTGGGCTCGTGCCTGTTTTCTACTGCGCTTTTCAGCTATAAATAGCCCTAGTGCGACTTCATTCTCATTCTTTTGATAGAGGAGGACGGCCATACCTACTTTTCACTCTCTAGAGAGGAACTCTTGGATGCTTAGGCTCCTTTTCATCTTTTCTAGGGTTTGCTTTCCATATCTTCCATTATTTTCATCTTGGTTCACCATGACAATGGTGAACTAAACCCTTTTGTTGTTGAGGGAACAATGTAATCTTTTGATACTCTCTTTTATTGAAACTCTTGTTTGAATTATATGATTTTCATATGCGTCTATTATCAATTGTTGGATTCTCATACTGCGCTTAAAGCTTTTATCGTTTAACTCATTCCGTAACTGATATTTGCCTTTATTGATACGGGGATATACAGTAATGTCACGAAATGGTGAGAATTTCCTTGGTTAAGCAATACCACCTAGGGATAGGGGGGTAGGACGATCAATTGTATTTGCTTCTGTTTGTAATGCGTTGCTAGTTGCTAGTTGTTAGGGGAGGCTAGGGATAGCAAGCTGGTAATTAGTAATAGGCCCTTTTCACCGAGGGATCGGGTTAAGGGGAGGCCAAGAAAGTTTGCATGCAATTAGATAATAATGTTATTTAAAAAAGAGGAGTAAATAAGAGAGAGCAGATTAGATGAAATTGTAAACCCCCAACAACTCCATTTATTCATACTTTTTTCTCGTCAATTGAATCACTCATTGGATGTTTATTTTTTGTCTTTGCATTCACCACAACAATTAAATTTTCTTTCACAAGTCTTACGATTTTAATTCATACGAACGATAAGGCCTTTCGAGTCTCATGGGAAGAACGATAATGGGTTTTACCATTTTTATTACTTGATACGATATGGTACACTCGTCATTCCGCTAACAAGATTTTGGCGCCATTGCCGGGGACTCGAGGTTTGACTTATTTAGTAGTGTGAATTAATTGAATTTGACTTTATTTTATGTTTAGTTTTATTTTTGTTTCTGTTCTAATAAATGTTTTCTAGGGTTTTGTGTCTAATTTTTGCAGAATGCTGTTTGAACAAGAATTTGATTATATGGACACTCAATCCTACCATAATAATTTCAATCACTGGTGGGCACCTCACTCATACATGGATCAAAATCAAAAAGAGAAACAATCCTCTTTGACAAAAGAAACGTTGTGGGAAGCTGAACAACGTTTACAGGATTAATAAGTCTCTTGTGCATTAAGGTCTCTGGGCATTATTGGGGTTAATACTAAAGTGGACCCCAGAGAAGAATGTCAATCTACTATCTTTGTAGATGATAGGGTTAATGATGAAGAAAAGATAGATGAAGATGAGATAACAAATGCATTGATTTCTCTGGGCATTATTAAAAGTTATGCTGCCAGTAATGTTGAAGAAGAATGTCAATCTACCATCTTAAAGGATGATAAGGTAGATGAAGATGAGATAACAAAAGTATTGAAGTCTTTGGGTATTATTGGGAGTAATACTGAAGTTGACCCTAAAGAGGAAGCTATTGCTGAAGAGATAATAGGGGAAGATGAAATAACAAAAGCATTAATATCTCTGGGTATTATTAAGGGTAACACTGAGGTTAACCCTAGGAAGGAATGTCAAGCCCCTAGTTTTGAAGTTGATAATGTTGTTGATGAGGAAAAGATAGAGAAGAAAAAACTGAGTGAGGGAGAGAAAAAGAAGGAGAAAGAAGAAGTGGTTGAGAGAAAAGAAAAAAAAATAGAAAATGTGTGAAAAAAAAAGAGGAAACTTGGAGAAATAAAAAGAGAAAATTGAAGGAGAAGATTAAAAAAAAAGGAAGAGGGGAAAGAAGAAAAGATTATATGTAAAACCTCTTCCTCATCAAAGGAAGAAGAAGAAGAAGAAAAAGAAGAAGAAGGAAAAATCATATGAAAATTCTTGTCCTCAAAAGAAAAATCATAGGAAGAAAAAGAAAGTTAAGTACTTTATGGAGATCTTCAAGAAATTGAAGAATAAAGTTCCTATGGTTGATACGTGGAAACGTGTGCTTGATGTTCTCAATTTTTTGAAGAAATTCAGCAGGAAGAAGAAGAAAAGAATATCAAGTGAGAAGAATATCAACACCTACTGATGGGTGTCTGATTGGGGGCTTCCCAACTGTTGTAAAACATTTTATTATTTTATTTTTTAGTTTAGGTTTATTTCATTTTTGAACTTGTAAATATGTGTATTTTTCGAAAAATATTTTTTGGGTAGCATCTATTGAGGGATGCTAATCTTTGGTATCCACTGAAGGATACCTGGAAGGTTCACCTACTGATGGGTGTTGGTAAGTTTCGCACTTATTGACAAGTGCTAAACAGGTTTGGGTCAGGCTCGTGACGTTAAACAAGCTCTACCTAGGAGGCAACTCAGTTGATTTTTTGTTTTCAAACACTAACTGAGTGCATTATAGGTTTGCATGTGCATTTGAGTGAGGAAAGTTTTGTAATTGAAAAAGTAAAGGAAAAAATCAGGTGCGACAGGAAAGAATCACGCGATGGCAAGCAAAGAAAAGGGAGGAAAAAATTGACCTACACCGCCGGGCGGTGCACTTAAACTACCGGGCGGTAGCGGCGAGAATCCCAGCCCAAGCCTTTAAAGCTGGGCGGTTTTGGGGTTCCATACTTGTTACCTCTCCTTTGCATTCCGCCAAGCGATATTCTCTGACCCTAGCACCGAATTTGCACCTTCACAAGGGTTTCCAAAGAATTTTCCCGCATTCCCCTATCACTCACTCACTAAAACCTAATTCCTTGCTTAAAATTTGGGAGTTTTTGGTGAGAATTGGGCTTTAGATGTTGTTCATTATCATTTTGGAGAAATTCTTGCAAGCATTTAGCATCTGCACTCAAGTAAGTTATGCAATTTCATTTGTGGTTTCTAATTTTGGAATTTTACAATGAACATGCTTAGGAACATGACAAATTAGGGTTTTGGATTTCTTTGCATGAATTGTTGCATTAGAAACTATTGTGACCGATTAAACTGTATGGATTTGGTCTGCTTGAATGAAATTGATGTTTAGATGAAGGTTAGGGCTGTTTCAAACCAATTTTGTGAAAAACCCTGGCGCATCGCCGGACGGTAGTGTATGACGCCGGGCGGTGTTGCAACCTGATGAATACCGTCGGGCGGTCCTTTTGGGTGCCGAGCGGTTTGCCTCAAATTCTACTGAATAACTGAAATTTAAAATCCTGTGGTGTGCTTGAATTGTATTTGATGCAGGAATTGCCTCAGCATCAAGAAGGAGAAACACTGGTAGCAAGAGGAAAGAGCCTGAAAGGCCAAGAGGATTTGACTCTCAGAGGTTCCTCTCTAAACAGCATTAGGACCACTTTGTAACTGTGCAAGAGAGGAGACTGCTGATGGAAAGGAAGGCTTCCTTCCTCCCTTAGTTCCAGAGTTTGAAGCAGAGATTCTGAGGAGAGACTGAGAGAAGTTGACAACTTACCTTGCACCAGCTAGTATTGAGTTGGTGAGGGAATTCTATGCTAATGCCATATACACAAGTGGAGTTGCTGCTGGAAGGTATAGGAGCTTTGTGAGGCGGCATATTATTAAATAAGACCCCGATACCATAAACACCTTCTTAGGCACTGAATGGCCAGGGGAGCAGTGCTAGTATGTGGCACAGGTTGGCATGTTTAATGAGATAGCTGAGGTTGAGAGGATTATGTTCCTTCCTGGGAAACATTTTCAGACTAATTCCCATGGAGCACCAGTCAACATTAGGAGGATGGATTTGACACCTTTGGCACGATACTGGATGGCGTTCACTCATGCCAACATCCAGCCATGCTCCCATATCCCTGATGTCACGATGCACAGGGTTGTTCTCATTTTCTGCATGCTGAGCTAGATGGATGTGAACGTCGGCCAAATCATCGCCGACGAGATACGGAGCTGTGCCACTACAGTGAGCAGCAGGATGCCACTGGGACATTGTTGACAAATTGGCAAGTGTACCAGATCGTATCAAGTAATAATAAAATGGTAAGTCCAAGTATCGTTTTCCCAAGAGACTCACGACACTAAACTGTTGTACTTTTGCTTAACCAATCAAGACTATAAAAATAATATTTTGGGTTTTTTGAATACAGAAAAATAAACATGAATGCAATTCGATCAACTGAGGTTAAACACAAAAGTGGATGGATGATGTTGATAAAATGAGGTGGATTTGTTGCTAGGATTCAGATTTCACCCAATCACTCTCATAAATCTACTATTCTTATTTGATTCGCTTTATTATCATATTGTCATGCAAACTTTCTTGGCCTCCCCTTAACCCGATCCCTCGGCGAAAAGGGCCTATTACTAATTATCGGCTTGTTATCCCTACCCTCCCCTAGTAACTAATAATGAATTACAAACAGAAGCAAAAACAATTGGTCGTCCTAACCCCCTATCCCTAGGTGGTATTGCTTAACCAAGGAAAATCTCACCAGTTCATGACATTACTATACGTTCCCGTATCAATAAAGGCAAATAACAATTACCGAATGAGTTAAACGATAAAGGCCTTAAGCGCAGATGAGAACCCAACAATTGATAATTAAAGCATATAAATAAAGTGCAAGAAATTCGATATATGAGAGTTTAGAGGTTACATCTTTCCCCAGCAACAAATAAGATTAGTTCTTCATCGTTATGGAGAAACTAGGTGAATAATGGAATGAAAGAGATACAAACCTTAAAAAGGAGAAAAGGAGAGTTGTCATCATCCCCAAATCTATCCCAAAGGGGTGAAAAGTGTGTTTCTGTGCCTAAGCCATCAAAAGATACAAACCCTAAGACGTTCTGGCCTTTAAATAGGGCATAAAAATAACATAAAACAAGCCCAAGCCCAAACAAATCATAAAATTCACAGAAAACAGGTCCAGGCCCAGTAGACAACCGCCCGGCGTCGTACTTATGCCGCCCGGCGATTTACCCTAAATCGTGCCATCGCCCGACGGCAAGGGTCTACCGCCCGGCGGTTTCCCCTATATCGCCAAACCACCCAACGGCAGGGTCTATCGCCAGCGTCCAATGTTGGGTGTCTCCTCCTCGCATCTGCCGCCTGGCGTTGGATTTTGGCTGTGGGCTGTTCCTAGACTCTTCTTTTCTTCATGTTTCTTTCTTGTTCTTGAGTCTAAGACCTTCATCTTCAATCTCATTCTTCACTTTTATCAAAATTGCTGCAAAACAATGTAAAACAAGCATAATATCTCTAAAAACAACTCTTGACTCTCGACTGACTCATTTATTGAGTTTTGTTTGATTTCAAGCTCATTCTAAGAAGTAAAGGGAGTAATTTGGTCTAAAATAGCACATGAAAATAATGGTTTTTCAACATTTATTACAACCCCAAACTTACAAATTTGCTTGTCCTTAAGCAAAACAAAACAAAACTATAGATAAAACAAAACTTGGCTCTCTACACTTTCATCCAATGATTCAACATTCCTAAAGTACATGATGAGAACTACTCAATTTCAAATCTTCAGTGATGATCAAATCAAGATGCATGCTTACAATTCAGTCATCTCACACATTCCTCAACAGATGTTACATATTATGAATGATCAATCCACTAAGCAAAGATGCAATCATGAAACTTAGAATTTCCCACCAAGCAAGTGTTTCACTCAATCACTCAAGTGTTTAGGGTGACACTCCAACTCTAAATCATTCACAAGTCACATGAAATAAAATTGCCTTTCATCTCAAACAATTAAAATCATCACATGCAAATGCCATCAAAAGGACTTTTCCAAGGCTTGTAATGAGGTTGGGCTATCAAGAAATATTGGTTTGTCTGGATCACAAAATCTTTGAATCAAGAGAGCTCATTCATCATTCAAGGTTCAAGTTTAACTCTATTTTTCAACCAATTGCATTTGTCCTCAACTTCTTCCCTTTTTCTTTTATTTTTACATTGAGCTCATCTTTCATGATTTTTCCTCTTTCTCATGTATTTTTCTTTTTCAACACTTGAGCTCAATGCCTTTTTTTTTGCCATTCAAACTTTCCCCCACAACCTCAAACTTGAACCTTGAATATACTTACAGTCATTAACCCAATTCAAAGTAAATAAATTCAGCACAAGGGTTTTCATTTTGTTTAGGCCAAGGTTCAAAAAGGGTATAAAATTTCAAGCACTTTGGGTAAAATTTGGCTAAGTAAGGGCTTTCAAAAATGGCCTTGATCATATGACATGTACATGCAATTCAATCAATCATCAAGATTTAGGCAATATCATGCATGCTTTCCTGTGAATAATTTCATACAACAATTAAAACTCTGGAGCTCAATACCTCACACAACATGCTTTCTCACACACATTCATTCATACACCCTGCTTAACATCAAGACCACAATCATAATTCATCACACATCTGTTTCACAGGATATGCAACACAACTCAATAATCATTCACATCAGATCATCATTCAACAGACTCATCATGTAATTCATTGAGTCAAAACATCATTAGAAAATTCTTCAAGCCAAGCAGACACACTAAAATTAAAATTCAACCTATTCTAAAAATTTAAAGTGCAAGAGTAAAGAAGAAAATCTAGGTTGCCTCCTAGTAGTGCTTGTTTAACGTCACGAGCCTAACCCAAACCTATTTAGCACTTGTCAGTAAGTGCAGATCCTTCCAACACCCATCAGTAGGTGTACCTTCCTGTATCCTTCAGTAGATACCTAAATCTTCTAGCATCCCTCAGTAGATGCTATCCCAATAGCATTCATCAGTAAATGCTAATTTTTCTTATCTTCATTGGCATCCATCAGTAAATGCCAAATCACCTAACATCCATTAGTAGATGTTGTAGAAGTATCCATCAGTAGATGTTATCATCACTGCCATCAGAAGCAGCACATAACCTAATAAAATAAATAAATAAAATCAAATAAAATAAAATCAAAACAACATAAAAGATAAAAAAATCATAAACTAGGTTAGGAACTGGGTTGCCTCCCAGCAAGCGCTTCTTTAACGTCATTAGCTTGACCCGGTAAAGCCCAAACACCCATTAGTAGGTGTTGAAAATCTATGTTGGCGTTCTTCCTTCCTTCATGACACCAACAAAATCTCGAAAATTTCCTTGTCACCAACTTTAAGGATTCTCAATCTCAAGAGCGCTCTGTTTGCTTTGATAGTCTTGACAACCCATAACTTATTCTTAAATTACACTCGTGTGCCAGGTTTGGGTTTGTCACTTTTCACATCAGGGTGTTGGTGAAACAATTCTCCTTCCTTATCTGTCTCCTGATGATCTTGTGCTCCTGGTACAAATTTTATCCTGTAGACACTAAAGAACATTGCACTAGAGCACAAAATTAGCCCTAAAAAAAATAAAAAATAAAAACAGTAAAAGATAATTTTTTTTTCATTTTATTTTTTTTAAAAAAAAAGAAAGAAAAATAAAAACAGAAAGATAAAAAGATAAAATAAAAATAAAAAAATAAAAAGTAAAAATAACATAAAATAAAATAAAATAAAATAAAATCAAATAAAATAAAATAAAATAAAATAAAATAAAATAAAATAAAATAAAATAAAATAAAATCAAATCAAATCAAATCAAGTCAAATCAAATAAAAAAAAGAGTCTAATCGATCAAGAATTACACACATAGAATAGTTCTACCATGAGACCCGGGCAACGACGCCAAAAACTTGTTGACAAACTGGCAAGTGTACCAGATGGTATCAAGTAATGATAAAATGGTAAGTCCAAGTATCGTTTTCCCAAGAGACTCACGGTACTAAACTGTTGTGCTTTTGCTTAACCAATCAAGACTATAAAAATAATATTTTGGGTTTTTTGAATACGGAAAAATAAACATGAATGCAATTTGATCAAATGAGGTTAAACACAAAAGTGGACGGATGATGTTGATAAAATGAGGTGGATTTGTTGCTAGGATTCAGATTTCACCCAATCACTCTCATAAATCTACTATTCTTATTTGATTCACTTTATTATCATATTGTCATACAAACTTTCTTGGCCTCCTCTTAACCCGATCCCTCGGCGAAAAGGGCCTATTACTAATTACCGGCTTTCTATCCCTAGCCTCCCCTAGTAACTAGCAACACATTACAAACAGAAGCAAATACAATTGGTCGTCCTACCCCCTATCCCTAGGTGGTATTGCTTAACCATGGAAAATCTCACCAGTTCATGACATTATTGTACGTTCCCGTATCAATAAAGGCAAATAACAATTACCGAATGAGTTAAACGATAAAAGCCTTAAGTGCATATGAGAACCCAACAATTGATAATCAAAGCATATGAAAATCATATAAATAAACAAGAAATTCGATATATGAGAGTTTAGAGGTTACATTTTTCCCCAGCAACAAATACGATTAGTTCTTCATCGTCATGGAGAAACTAGGTGAATAATGGAATGAAAGAGATACAAACCCTAAAAAGGAGAAAAGGAGAGCTGTCACCATCCCCAAATCTACCCCAAAGGGGTGAAAAGTGTGTTTTTGTGCCTAAGTCATCAAAAGATACAAACCCTAAGACGTTCTGGCCTTTAAATAGGGCATAAAAATAACATAAAACAAGCCCAAGCCTAAACAGATCGTAAAAATCACAGAAAACAGGTTCAAGCCCAGCAGACAATTGTCCGGCGTCGTACTTATGCCACCTGGCGGTTTACCCTAAATCGCGCCACCGCCCGGCGGCAGGGGTCTACCGCCCGGCGGTTTCCCCTATATCGCCAAACCGCCGGGCGACAGGGGTCTATCGTCGGGCGTCCAATGTTGTGTGTCTCCTCCTCGCATCTGACCGCCTGGCATTGGATTTTGGATCTGGGCTGTTCCTACAATCTTCTTTTCTTCATGTTTCTTCCTTGTTCTTGAGTCTAAGACCTTCATCTTCAATCTCATTCTTCACTTTTATAAAAATTGCTGCAAAACAATGCAAAACAAGCATAATATCTCTAAAAACAACTCTTGACTCTCGACTGACTTATTTATTGAGTTTTGTTTGATTTCAAGCTCATTCTAAATAGTAAATATTTGGTCTAAAATAGCGCATGAAAATAATGGTTTTTCAACTGTTATCAGACATCCATCTTTGATTACTTTTCTTTGTCGACAGGCTGGGGTGGATACTGCAGTCCCCCCATATGAGAGACTCAGGAATCCCATTGATGCATCTTACTTTCATCAGTTCTGTGCTGAGGAAGGAGCAGCACCCAGGAGACGTCCCAGAACAGTTGCAGCACAACAAGAGCAGGTGCCTGATGATGCACCAGCACAACATGCTGAGCCATTCTAGATGCGAGACATGTATATGTCTCTAATAGATGATAAGATGGATTCTCTTTGCAGGGGACAGGTAGCTCTTGCTAAGATCTCAATAGGGCAATATGATTATCCACCAGCCCACAGGTGGACTATGGATGAGTTCTACAGTGTGTCGGCTTGGCCTCAGGAGCAAGGACAGGGCAGTGGAGCTGCTGGAGCAGCAAATGAGGATGAAGATGATGAAGGGAACCAGGACGATTATGATGACAACATGGGATGAGTGAGGGCATCTACTGATGGATGCCCATACTGTAGACAGAGTTTTATTTTCTCTTTTGACTTTGCATTTTGAACTTGTAGAATAGGTTGAATTCTATTTTCTGTGTTTATGCTTGGCTTAATACTTTTCTGAAAATGTTTGACCGACTAATTTTTGTGAAGAGTCTATTTGTTGATGATCTAATGTGATTGATAATTGAGTTGTATTGCATGTGATATCCTGTGAAACATATGTGTGATGAATTGTGATTGTGGTTATGATGCTAAGCAGGGTGTATGAATGAATGTGTGTGAGAAAGCATGTTGTGTGAGGTATTGAGCTCTAGAGTTTTTATTGTTATATGAAATTATTCACAGGAAAGCATGCATGATATTGCCTAAATCTTGATGATTGATTGAATTGCATGTACATGTCATATAATAAAGGCCATTTTTGAAAGCCCTTACTTAGCCAAATTTTACCCAAAGTGCTTGAAATTTTATACCCTTTTTGAACCTTGGCCCTAAAACAGAATGAAAACCTTTGTGCTGAAATTATTTACTTTGAATTGGGTTAATGACTGTAAGTATATTCAAGGTTCAAGTTTGGGGTTGTGGGGAAAGTTTGAATGGCAAAAAGAAGGCATTGAGCTCAAGTATTGAAAAAGAAAAAGATACATGAGAAAGAGGAAAAATCATGAAAGGTGAGCTCAATGGAAAAATAAAAGAAAAAGGGAAGAAGTTGGGAACAGATGAGATTGGTTGAGAAAGAGAGTTAAACTTGAACCTTGAATGATGAATGAGCTCTCTTGATTCAAAGCTTTTGTGATCTATAAAAACCAATTTTTCTTGATAGCCCAGCCTCATTACAAGCCTTGGAAAAGTCCTTTTGATGGCATTTAAATGTGATGATTTTGATTTTTTGAGATGAAAGGAAATTTTATTTCATGTGACTTGTGAATGATTTAGAGTTGGAGTGTTACCCTAAACACTTGAGTGATTGAGTGAAACACTTGCTTGGTGAGAACTTCTAAGTTTCAGGATTACATCTTTGCTTAGTGGATTGATCATTCATAATATGAAACATATGCTGAGAAATGTGTGAGATAACTGAATTGAAAGCATGCATCTTGATTTGATCATCACTGAAGATCTGAAATTGAGTAGTTCTCATCATGTACTTTAGGAATGTCGTCTCATTGGATGAAAGTGTAGAGAGCCAAGTTTTGTTTTATCTTTAGTTTTGTTTTGTTTTGCTTGAGGACAAGCAAATTTCTAAGTTTGGGGTTGTGATAACGGTTGAAAAACCGTTATTTTCATGTGCTATTTTAGACCAAATTACTCCCTTCACTGCTTAGAATGAGCTTGAAATCAAACAAAACTCAATAATGAGTCAGTCGAGAGTCAAAAGCAGTTTTTAGCGATGTTATGCTTGTTTTGCAACAATTTTGATGAAAGTAAAGAATGAAGGTGAAGATGAAGGCCTTACACTTAAGATAGAGGAAGAAAATCAAGAAAAGAGGAGTCTAGAAACCGCCCAGCGGCAGAATTGCACCGCTGGGCGGCCAAATGCGAGGAGTTTGCACCAAGGCAGTGACGCTTGACGGTTTTGCGGTAAGAGGCAAACCATCGGGCGGTGGACCCTTGACGCCGGGCGGTTTTGCGGCAATGAGGCAAACTGCCGGGCGGCATAAGTATGACGCCAGGTGGTTGCCTGTTGGGCTCGGGCCTGTTTTCTGCTGCGCTCTTCAACTATAAATAGCCCTAGCGTGACTTCATTCTCATTCTTTTGACAGAGGAGGGCGACCAGACCTACTTTTCACTCTCTAGAGAGGATCTCTTGGATGCTTAGGCTCTTTTTCATCTTTTCTAGGGTTTGCTTTCCATATCTTCCATTATTTTCATCTTGGTTCACCATGACAAAGATGAACTAAACCCTTTTGTTGTTGGGGGAACAATGTAATCTTTTGATACTCTCTTTTATTGAAACTCTTGTTTGAATTATATGATGTTCATATGCGTCTATTATCAATTGTTGGGTTCTCATACTATGCTTAAAGCTTTTATCGTTTAACTCATTCGGTAACTGATATTTGCCTTTATTGATACGGGGACGTACAGTAATGTCACGAAATGGTGAAAATTTCCTTGGTTAAGCAATACCACCTAGGGATAGGCGGTAGGACGATCAATTGTATTTGCTTCTGTTTGTAATGCGTTGCTAGGTGCTAGGGGAGGCTAGGGATAGCAAGCCGGTAATTAGTAAGAGGCCCTTTTTCGCTTAGGGATCGGGTTAAGGGGATGCCAAGAAAGTTTGCATGCAATTAGATAATAATGTTATTTAAACAAGAGGAGTAAATAAGAGAGAGCGGATTAGATGAAATTGTAAACCCCCAACAACTCCATTTATTCATACTTTTTTCTTGTCAATTGAATCACTCATTGGATGTTTATTTTATGTCTTTGCATTCACCACAACAATTAAATTTTCTTTCATAAGTCTTACGATTTTAATTCATACGAATGATAAGGCCTTTCGAGTCTCATGGGAAGAACGATAATGGGTTTTACCATTTTTATTACTTGATACGATATGGTACACTTGCCATTCCGCTAACAATGAGATCACAACATATCTCACAAGAAGATTTGCAAGCGGGAAGAAAATACATTTTATTCCTTATATATCTGGGTAAGTGAACTTTGTTAACATAATAAAGTTCCATATGTGATTTTAATATATAATAATTAAGTTATTATGAATTTCAGGTGCCATTGGCAACTACTTGTTATTTTTGTACAAGAGAGTTGTGCTTTGTGGTTCTGTTCATTGCACAAGTCTCCTTCCACACATATCAAACAAGCAGTTGATTGGTAAGAACCTCGGTGTTTGGACTTTCTTTGTTATATAAATGAATGCTTAAACCTTTATATATATATATATATATATATATATATATATATATATATATATATATATAGTTCTATTTAAGCAAGTATGATGTTGGTTGGGAGATCAATTGCTATCAGTAGAAAGCTTGATTGCTCTCAAGGTTTGACATATGCTAAAGTCATACTTTCTTATAGTTGTTTTGTTATAATGATTTTCACTAACTATTTACAACTGTGATGATATAATGTAGTGTAATAGACAGAATGGGTCATATGAGTGTGGATACTATGTAATGTATTGGATAGCCCACATTATTCGTGCCCATATCACAAGAGGCTGGGAAACGGTAATATTTAAATTTAATGAATTTTGATTTTCTCCAACATTTGGAATTCATATACACTAATTAATATCAATTGTCTTGTGCAGAGATTCAAGACTCTCACTCCAATTCTTGAGAAGCCACTTACATTCCCGAGGAAAGCAATTGCAAAACATTTAGTTAGATTATATAATAGTTCATAGTTATTAGATTTAAAATACATTACAACATGTTGATTTATAATTATTAAACTTTGTACATTATGTGATGTAAATATTGACTATTGTCTTGAATCTGTATTGTGATGATATTGTTTGATATGTAGGTCTGTTTTCATGATAGTGAATATCACAAAAACAAACTGCTATTAAAAAAATTGCAGGAAAATAGGCCGCAGTTGTGGCCAAAACCGAGGTAGAAAGCCTACCTATGGCTTCGGTTCAGCCACAACTAAGGCCAAAGGTTACACAAAAATTTAAAAAAAAAAGGTTTTGGCCGCGGTTCAAGTAAGAACCGTTGTCATATCCCCGGGTTATTACCTCGGTTCAACCGAGGTAATAACCCCCCCCCCCCCCCCCCATTTTTTTCTCTTTTTTACTACTTTGGTTTCTAAAGAACGGAGGCAGTAGACTTCAGGATAGTACCATAGTTGGAACCGACGCCTAAAGTCTCAGACCTTTTTACCTCGCTCGTATATGCCGCGGTCGTTTCCCTTCGCTGCACTAGTGAACACTGAAAGATTAAGAATGAGAAATATATGGTTATAAAACTTGTATATATTTTGTTATCTCTTTTTATTTATTTATTTTTTAAGTGTGGCTGTTTTTCGAGTTTATTTGTTGGTTGAACTTGATTGTTAGTTTAGCTTATTTGTTGCTTAAGTTTAGTTGTTGGTCGAATTAGTTTTTTAATCGAATTTTTTTGTTGGTTAAGTTAGTGTTTTAATCGAACTTGTTTGTTGGTTGAGTTTGTTTGTTGGTTAAGTTTGTTGCATCAAATTTGTTATTGGATGATTATTTCTCTCCAAGACTCAGGATCTAACCTAACTATAAGTACAAGTGCGGTATGTCTTCCACAAGTTGTGTTTTGTTTCATCTCAAAACCTCTTCTCCACCTTAAAATAGATGTCGAATGCATCCTCCAAAATTATAGACTACACATTTCTTCTATCTCTCTCATATGTCTTTGATTTTCTTCTTTCTCTTATGCTTTTATTATCTTGGATATATTTATTCTCTTTGGAGTTACTTGTTAGTTCATATCTTTAAAATTTGGAGAAATTTATGTTATATTTTTGAAGATTTGCACAACATCCAACTAATAAGTCCTTAATACAATGGATTTATATGCTTCAGAAAATCTTTTATTCATAGTTTTATCTGTATTTATAACATATTTTAGATTGTCCAAATTTTTATATAAATATATAAAATATATTAAGGAACTTTGATTTGTAAGAATATAAATTTTATATTAATTTCTTTCATTTATGTTGTATTTTTAAATTAACAAAATTAAGAAATGACTTATTTAATTATATACATTATGGATATTCTTATCGGCGCTTTAGTAATAAATTTAATTCAGAAAAAACTTTGAAGCAACATTTCCCAAGCAAGCATATCATATATACCTTATTTGTTTAGTGAAATTATAAAAAAAAAATGTCATTTATTATTGAAAGCACATTTACCTAATATATTATCTACGTTTAAGAAAATGTGTATTATAACAAAAGATGTTAAAATATTGATAGATGACACCTTTTGATAGAGATATTTTCTCTATTTTTAACCAAACGGTGTTGTCACCGAACGGTGGTTACTGCATAGCTATTGTGGGAGCTTCCACCGAACGGTTGTCAGAGTGACTTCTTCATACCGAACGGTGGATACCCTGTAACCGTTTGGTCTCTTTGTTTTTAGTCTTTTTTGTTATTTCTTCTTTTCTCTCTTTTTATATAAGTTACCGAACGGTGGATTCCCTGTAAGCGTTCGGTTCCATTGTCTTTAGTCTTTTTGTTATTTCTTCCTTTTTCCTCTTTCTTATATAAGCTCTTTATTTCCGTTGTACTCAACACTTTTCAATCAATAACATTTTCTTCATTGTTTCTCTATTTCTTTATGGAATTCTCTTTTCTCTCTTTCTAATACACTTACATAGTATCAGAGGAAAGACAATAATTAGGGTTCTTCGTTTGCCCTCTTTTTCTTCATCTTCTTTCTTTTGCTCTTCTAATGGCTTCCTCTGATGCGTCCACCACCGCTATCGTCTCTACCACCGCTGCCACCGATCATCTCACTAATCCCACCCATCCTTTGTTCCTTCATCTTGGTGAAAACCCAGCCCTCGTTCTTGTCAATCCGCCACTCTCCGACACCAATTATCAACAATAGAGGCACGACATGCTTGTTGCTCTTGAAACCAAGAATAAAGATAAATTCGTTCTTGGTACTCTTTCTTGCCCTCCTCCTACTGATGTTCTTCATGAAGCCTGGAAAAGATGCAACAAAATGATGATTTCCTGGCTGACGCGTTCTATGACTCTACCCATCAAACAATCTGTTATGTGGATGGATTCTGCCTCCGAGATTTGGAATGATCTCTTCCAACGCTTTTCTCACAGCGATAAGTTTCGCATCGCTGATCTTCAAGAGGCTCTCCAATCTTGCAAACAAGGTGACTCTAACGTTTCTCAATATTACACTCGACTTCAAATCATCTAGAAAGAACTTTCTCTGTATAAAACCCTTCTTGTCTGCACCTGTAAATCTCCTTGCTCTTGTGGCTTACTGACCAAGATTCAACAAGAACGAAATGATGATTCTGTCATCAAGTTTCTTCGTGGCCTAAATGATGAATTTTCCCAAGTCCGTTCTCAAATTATGCTTATGGAACCTATGCCGACTCTCCCTAAAACCTTCTCTTTGGTCCTTCAACAAGAACGAGAGTTTCATCATTCTTCATCACCAAATCCTCAAGATTCCATGGCCAAAGCCCATTTCCAGGATTCTCAGAACAAGACTTTTCCCACTTCTCGTGGTGTTTTCTCTGGTCGTGGACAAGGACGTACCACAAAATTTGGTGGTCGTGCTAAATATTGCGATCATTGCAAACGAACTAATCACACTTCTGACAACTGCTGGATCAAGTATGGCCTTCCTCAAGGCTATAAACCAAACATCAAAACAGATTCTGCTCCCTCTAATTCTTCTGCCCACCTGGCTGATGGTGTTTTTATCCCTCCCACTGACTCCCCTGCTGATGTCACCTAAATCCAACGCAATTTCACTCAAGAATAGTATGACGCCATTCTTGGATTGTTGAAACATTCTCAACCTCATACTCCTAGGATGGCCAGTGTCAATCAATGTACTCCACATCCATCAAGTTCTTTTTCTAACCCCAATTTTTCTTCTTGTATTATAGATAGTGGAGCTACTGATCATATTTGCTCTTCAAAATTTCTTTTCAAATCATTACAACCTATTATTCCTATTTCTATACGTTTACCAAATCAAAGTTTTGTTACTGCTGCCTTCTCTAGGACTGTTATTCTAGGAAATTTACTTTTGCACAATACTCTTTTTGTTCCTAATTTTTCTGTTCATCTTATCTCTATTTCTAAATTGCTACACTCCAATAATTACTTTGTTGTCTTTCATCAAAATAGTTGTCTCATTGTGCAGATAGACACTTACCAGACGATTGGAGTAGCTAAGAAATACCAAGGACTCTTTTATCTTCTTAGTAATAATACAATAAGCAATTCAAAATTACATGTTTCCTCTGTTTTTCACAATAACTCTAGTGATTCTTGTAATCTGTGGCACATGAAACTTGGTCATCCCTCAAATAAAGTTTTACAGACAATAGCTTCTCAATATTCTGATATTTCATTTCAATCCATTGATGCTTGTGATGCTTGTGCTTTTGCTAAACAAAAACGTCTTCAATTTTCTGTTAGCAAAACTAAATCTCCTTGTTTCTTTCATCTCATTCTTGTTGATATTTGGGGCCCTATTTCTATAACTTCAATTGATGGATATAAATATTTTTTAACTGTTGTTGATGACTATAGTCGTTTTACATGGCTTCTCCTTTTGAAAAATAAATCTAATGTTAAAACTTTACTTCAAAACTTCATTGTTTTAACTGAAAACCAGTTTTCTTGTAAACTTAAAATCCTACGATCTGACAATGGCAAAGCGTTTCTTCTTAATTAATTTTTTCCACCAAAGGCATCCTTCATGAAACTACTTATGTTGCTACTCCTCAACAAAATGGTATTGTTGAATGGAAGCATCAACACATTCTTAATGTTTGTCGGGCTCTTCTTTTTCAATCTAAAGTTCCTAACCTCTTCTGGTCTTATGCTATAAAACTTGCCATCCATATTATTAATGGACTGCCAACACCTTTTCTTCAAAATAAATCTCCTTATAAACTTGTTTATTCTATCAAACCTGATTTTTCAAATCTAAAAGTTTTTGGATGCTTACATACTCCAGCTCTGCCACTGCAGGTCACACAAAACTTGATTCCATAAGCTACAAATGTATTTTTCTTGGGTACAAATTTGGAACCAAAGGTTTTGTGTTGTATGATTTACATTCACACTCTATTACTGTTTCACGACATGTAATTTTTCATGAGCATATTTTTCCTTATCAAATTTCTTTACCTTCACCTTCGTCCACTACATATGATGACACTTCTGATGTTCTACTTCTTGATTTTCCTATTTTCACACCTGTTTCTACTGCCTCACAGTCTCCTGCTTCTAACATTTCTAATCATACTTCTGATAATATTATTACTCCTAATGTTGATCAAAGAAATTCTCTTAGAACTAAGAGTAGACCCAAATATTTAGATCATTATTATTGTGGTACTACTTCTAGTTTTAACTCATCCTATACCACCCCTTATCCTATACACTTGTTTCTTTGTTATGATAAATGCTTCTCTACTCATTCTTCTTTTTGTCACAATATCTCTGCTCAAGTTGAACCCTCTTCCTTTAAAGAGGCTAGTAATTTTGATTGTTGGCAACAAGCTATGAATTCTGAACTTTCTGCACTTGAAAGAAACCGAACATGGACTTTGGTGAATCTCCCTGCTGGCAAGAAACCCATCAGTTGTCGTTGGGTTTATCGTATTAAGCACAAAACAGATGGTTCTATTGACAGATATAAAGCTTGTTTGGTGGCAAGAGGTTTTACTCAAACTGAAGGACTAGATTACTATGAAACCTTTTCTCCTGTTGTTAAAATTACTACTGTTCGTCTTGTTCTTGCTCTTGCTGCTAGCAACAAATGGTTTCTTCATCAGTTAGATATTGATAGTGCATTTCTTCATGGTGACTTAACTGAAGAAATATACATGAAACCTCCTCCTGGTCTTTGCCCGTCCACTTCTGGTCTCGTCTGTATGCTTCACAAATCACTTTATGGTCTAAAACAAGCCAGCAGAAATTGGAACCACACACTTACATCCGAACTGTTATCTCTCGGTTATACCCAAAGCACTGCTGACCACTCCTTATTTGTCAAGCATTCAACCAGCATTATCACCATTATTCTGGTCTATGTTGATGATATACTTTTATCTGGAAATAATTTGTCCGAAATTACCACTGTCAAAGATCATTTACACAGCAAGTTTCACATCAAAAATCTTGGTGATCTTAAATATTTTTTGGGATTCGAAATTGCTAGATCTCAAGCTGGATTATGTCTCAATCAAAGAAAATACTGTCTTGAATTAATTTCTGAAGCTGGAATGTTAGGGTGCAAACCTGCTCCCACACATGCCGATCCTTCTATTAAATTTCATGCTGATGAAGGGATCCCTCTCACAAATTCTTCTTCTTATCGTCGCCTCATTGGACGCTTACTTTATCTCACTCATACATGGCCTGACATTGCTTTTGCTGTCCAACAACTTAGCCAATTTGTCTCTACTCCTCGTCAACCTCACATGCAACAAGCCATGAGGATTATTAGATATTTAAAGAATGCTCCTGGTTCCGGTTTATTATACACTGTTGATAATTCCTTTCGCATTCATGCCTATTCTGATTCTGATTGGGCCACTTGTGCTACCACTAAATGATCCGTCTCTGGCTTTTGTGTTTTTCTTGGAAATGCTCTTATTTCTTGGAAATCAAAGAAACAAACAACCGTTTCTAAATCGTCTTCTGAAGCCGAATACCGATCCTTAGCCTCTTTAACTTGTGAACTGCAATGGCTACAATATCTCTTAACAGATCTGCATATCTCATGCCCAACTCCTTACTCTGTCTATTGTGATAATAATTCTGCAATTCACATTGCCAAGAATCCTACATTTCATGAGAGAACCAAGCCTATAGATATTGACTGCCACGTCACCAGACAAAAGTTTCAAGATGGTCTTATAAAGCTTCTTCACGTTCCTTCCCACAACCAACTTGTAGATGTTTTCACCAAGTCTCTTTACTCTTCTCCCTTTCATACTATTATTTCCAAGCTCAACATGCATAATATCCATGTTCAGCTTGAGGGAGGGTGATAGAGATATTTTCTCTGTTTTTAACCAAACGGTGTTGTCACCGAACAGTGGTTACTGCATAGCTATTGTGGGAGCTCCCACCGAACGGTTGTCAGAGTGACTTCTTCATACCGAACGGTGGATACCCTGTAACTGTTCGGTCCCTTTGTCTTTAGTCTTTTTTGTTATTTCTTCCTTTCTCTCTTTTTATATAAGTTACCGAACGGTGGATTCTTTGTAATCGTTCGGTCCCATTGTCTTTAGTCTTTTTGTTATTTCTTCCTTTTTCCTCTTTCTTATATAAGCTCTTTATTTCCGTTCTACTCAACACTTTCAATCAATAACATTTTGTTCATTGTTTCTCTATTTCTTTCTGGAATTCTCTTTTCTCTCTTTCTAATACACTTACACGTTTCAACAGATGATTTAACATATTCACTATATACATTAGATAAAATTGTATTTAGTGATGGATGGATCTTGATGATGACTTATTTATACTCTCAAGGGCTTTTACAGGTAATTAATCTGTAGTTTGATTTCTTGATATTCTATACTTTTATGGTGTATGTATAAATACACTGTTAATAATTGTTATAAAAGTTAATAAATTTAGCATCAATACTAAGTAAATTTTTCACAAAACATATATATAAAAAAAGTTATCTATTTTCATTTTAAAAAGCATACTTTTAGCCCTGAATTTCCTCCAATGGTGAGCACTAACACGAATTAGTTATTCCAAAAACCCTGAGGATCATTTCACACCTTGTTTATTAATAATATTGTTTGACTAAAGTAAATTATATAACTTGATTAAAAAATATATTTTAAAGTAAAATGTTCATTGATAATAATTTAAACAATGTAAGTAGTTTACTTTAGTATAAATAATATATATAGTTTAAACAATTTAGAAAGCTCAATTTAATTTAATTTTTTCAAAATATGATGCTATAAATTCAGTTTAATTAAATTAAATTATTTCAGGGACAAAAAAATTAACTGTGGTATAAGAAAGCAATATATAATCAAAAGAATATATCACAAATTTATTTTTAAATAATATAAGTATCTCATATAAAGTTATGAAATATATAGATGAAGAATACTAAAAAAATATAAAACATATCATTAATTATGAAATCTTTGAAATTTCACAGGAGATTAGCCAACGTATTCCTGATCCATTTTTAACAATTTTCATTTTTTTAAATATCTCTATCTAAGGTCTGTAATAAAAATGATGACCATTTCAAATTTTTAAACCAAATCTTGATAATTATGAATTTGTGACTAATATGTTAGATGTGAACACTTTACATTTGAATAAAACTAATCGAAGTTATTACAAAAGATGAGTCAAAAACTATTTTTAGCTATTTTTATTGAATTATATAAAATCTTAGGGTTTATAGTGAATGAAGACAACAATCTTAATATAAAATGCAATGAGAAAATTGGGTGAAATGGATGGAGATGTTTTTATAATAGCGGTTTCTTTGTTCTTCTTTCTAATTTTCTTTAGTGACATTATTTCCTATCTCCGGTTTCAATCATTTAACAAAAGATAAATTAGAAATTTTTATCTCTTTAGATCATTTAAGAAAGTGTAAATAGCTGACTACTTAAAATATTAAAAATAGATATTAAAAATAGATATTAAAAATATACTTTTTCTTGACAAATTAAATACTACTTAAAATGAATTTTAAAGACAAAAAACATATAAAATAAGGTCTGAGAAAATCGTTCAGAATTATGTACTGGTACAACAAATCTTGTTTAAACACGATGAATTCTGCTGGAGTTTTGAACCCGAATTTATATCAGTCACTGTGAAGGAGTCATTTATGCATTACAAATAAAAGAAAAAAAATTAAACAAAAAAAGAAAAAAACAGAGTGGTGTGTCAATGCTACATAATGGTCATAATTACTTTTGATGGCAAGTTTCTTTGTTTTCGAGGTATTATTGGTCAGTTTTTGTACGATGTTGTACGGACGAAGTTGACGTGTTTCTAACATTGTACCGTTTCCTCTATTTTTAACTGTGATGCTGTGCCACCACCACCCCACTTTCCTTTTCTCCTTTCCCATGTCTCACTTTTCACACTTCCTAAATATCAAACTACCATAACTACAATTTATAAACATTTACCAAAACCAGACCACTTTTCATTCTTTCACCATTCATGCTCACTGTTTTTCGACATTATTATCACCACCTTTACGTAAATACCACTTCATTTTTTTCATCACAAAAAAAAAAAAATATGTTTCATGTGTTGGAGGGTAGCAATGTAAATGCATAATTGTTTAATCTTCTTTCCCAAACGAAAATATCTTCAGAAGGTATCGAATAATTTTTTTATATTATGCATAGTACAAAGAAGACGAGCAAGGAAGCAATTTGAAGCTTGCAGTGATGGTATAAATAAAGGTTTCCTTATATATGAACTTACCTGTCGTCCTTTATATGCATATTTTTTTACATGTCCTTTTATAGAAAAATCAAAGCATCATTTTCATATATATTTTTTGTTAATGTGGAAATTTCTTTTTGGGTGGTTGGTGTGTTGTTTTTACTAAATGAAGCAAGGGATGAGGTTTGAATTTTCCATAACCATGTATAAAATAATTTGTTTCTTAATATGGTGTTGGGATGAATAAGGAAAGATGTTCTGTCTATGTGGTTTCTCTCTTGGTTAAAAAGATAGGTCAAATCCAACTCATTTTTCTTCAACGTATCTCAATTATGTAATGCCATTCACTTTTTCCTTCTCTTTCTATTATTTATCTGCAGTTTCTGTGCTTTCTCTTTTGGGCTTCTTGCTTTCTTTCTATTCTTCCCTTATTTTCTCTCTTTCCCATTCCTTTTCTAGCATCTAACCCTTTACTATTCCTAGCTTCTTCTCTTCGTTACAAAGATTTCCTTTGGTTTTGCCAATTTCGTGCAAATCTTCTTCCTTTTCGTGGCTCAACTTTTTCCCTTTCAGGCCTGCTTGCGTTGTCTTCCTGGTGAGTGTGAGTATCTAAGCAGCAGAAGGAAAAAAAAAAGAAAAAGAAAAAAAACACCTTTTCCTCTTTGGTGTTTAGATACTTTTCTGGGAAGAAGCTTGAATTTTCTCATTTGTTCTTTTCATAATGTTTGTAGGAATTTTGTTTTCTTCTACTTTTTCTTTGACTTAACCTCTCCATCCTTCAGAAATTGTTTTTTGGTATTTAATGAACCCTTTGACTAATACCACTTCTAATCTCTTGCATTTTTCTATCTGCTACAGCTTTCTGTGTCTTCAAGTCTAACTCGGAGGGTTGATATCTGCTGCAAATCTTTCCATTTCTGCATCATCACAAGGTTCAATTTCTTGGCCTACTCTCTCTTCTTCACCCAATATAATATGTGTCTCGGTGTCTATGAAAGTAATTTTCTAGTTTCATATCTATTTTGGGGTACTGATGATTCTGTGAGCAGAAAGTAGAAGAAATGGTGAGAGGAAAGACTCAAATGAAGCGTATAGAGAACGCCACAAGCCGGCAAGTAACTTTCTCAAAGCGGCGAAATGGGTTGCTGAAGAAGGCTTTTGAGCTATCAGTTCTGTGTGATGCTGAGGTTGCTCTTATCATCTTCTCTCCAAGAGGGAAGCTCTATGAATTTGCTAGCAACAGGTTCCACTATTTCTCCTCTTTCAACTTTCCCTTTTCTTGTGTCAATGCTTCTGCTTCTGGTAATTTTACCACCCCTCTTGAAACCAAGATCAGTTACTTTAATCTGTGAGCTAGTAAATTTCATGCATACCTATAACATACATATGCGTGTATATACTGTTATGTAGCTGTCCTAAACACGAATACACAGTGGTGGACACTGCATAGGTCTGGTTTTATTTGTTATTTGTACTTTTTGTATTAGTCTTTTGGGGTGGATTATGGGAGCTAAGCAAAGAGATTTTTATAAAAGAACTTGAAATCTTCAATGAACTTGTTTAGAGAAATGGTGTGTCCGTGATTATCTATACTAATTGGTGATTATCCAGATATAATTACTTGACATTAAGAGACGAAATTGACTGTAGTTGGCAATGTTTGACATCTGCAATGAACTTCTTTAGAGGTTAACATAATGAAGCAGTGCTTCAAACCTCCTAAACCAAAGGTTGGTGGAATGAATAGAGGAACCTTGTTCCCTCAGTAACGGGCAAAGAATGAGCTTGTACATGTAGGGTAGTGATTTCTGATGTATCGTATGTACTGAAAACTGACATTTACAATATTCATGGGATGGGGAGAGAGAGATAAAGAAATTCTTGTGCAGTACCACATAACGATGATTTGATTCCTCCTGTAATATCAACTGAGTATTTTATTTGGAATTAACAGTAGGGTCGACCCTACTTTTTATCATCGAACAAAGTGAGGAAAAACCTTAATGTGGTGTTCCAAAAATAAAGAAAAGGAAACTGTAACTCTATCTGCAAGAAGCTAGTGTTGCTCCATGAAATAATGTGCAGTGTGGTTTAGTATAACGAGTTCACACATTCTAAGGTGTATATTATTATTCTTGGAAGAAGAATCTATGCATATATAGAAAGTTTTTCTTTTTTTTCTGTGAACCATCGTGCAGGTGCATTCATAACATTAAATACTAACATGATATGAATTATTATAGCCCTCTTATATATGTATTTGTTTATTTCAAACTGCAAATGTTAAACTTAAGATCTAGTCTACTCAGTAATCAGGTCCCAATCAACAATCTAACTAAGAGTCATATGAGAGCTTGGTGTAGCTTTTATTACGTATAACAACTTTGAAGTGACTGTTTTATGCATATATAGCCTTAAGTGATGTAGACAAGAAGATTTTCTAGTTGGAATTCAAACTTGGAGTTTCTCTTTGTTAGAACACTTGAAAATTGCACAATTTTAACATTTCCTATAACAAACTAAGTTAAGGGTGTATGCTTACAAAAGCATAATGAAATGCTGCATAAAATAATTGAGTTTCTGCAAACTGACTTAGGAGAAAGAGTTAACAAACAACAGGAAGAGACTTATATATGAACATAACATAACACTTTGCTTTGCTTGTTCCTGCAACTTTATTCATGTGGTTTTCTGAAATTTAATTTTTTAGTACTGTTCATTTGTGTCTGTTTTTCCTTTTTTGAGGGGGGCAGAGGGGTATAGTGGTAGTGTTTGTCTCCCCTAATCAACCCTTTCTGAAATGCTAAGGAAATTAAACAAAATGAAAAATTGACTGTAACACAGAATGATGTGAGAAGACATGCATTCAGATGAACTTATCAGTATTTCTTCTGTTCCTTCTTACAGGAACAATGAGAAATATCAATTGAAAACGGAACTTCTTATACCTAAATAACAAAATTTTACATCTTTTGGATCACTATTTTTTTCCTTAAGTTACTAGTATCATCACGAACTTTTAAATTATCATTCCAAACAAAAGCTTCTACAAAACCTTGCAAATTATGCTATTAATGAGTATATGACTTAAACTCTCTAGATGTTGTATAGCTCAAACTTTTTTGTTTTAGGAGAATGAAAGTAGTTGATTATACTCTTTGCCAAGGTAAAATATTTTGTTACATTCATTTGGGACCAAGAAAGAAGATCTTAGTAAGGGTTGATGATACTAAAATGGTTTCTTTAGTTAAAGCTTACATTCACTTCTATGTTTCTACGTTCCTTATAAATTGCTTACAAACATTTGTTTTGCATTTTCTTTATTGTTATACTTACAACCATTTTTCTTTCCTTAAGAAGTTAGCCTTTGAATTTTATATTCTCCTTCTGTCTTCTTTTTGCAGCATTTACAAAACATGTTGAAAGGTTTCAAAATTTGGTAACTAAAATATGACAGAAAGTTATACATAGGCTTATGTGTTATGTTTTTTCTTTGCAGTTTGTTTTTTGTTTTTTATTTACTCAGTACAGATAAAACAACTTCCTTCTTTACTCAACAAATTGAAATGAGTAAACTATATATATTAGTAAAAGTAAAATGAACTACAACTTAATTTCTTCAACCTCAAAAGACTAGGCTTTCTTTTAACCCTATAAGAAAATAGGTGTCCTACAGATTTCTTTCACTCTTTTATTTTGAACCATTAATTTAATGAAATTTATTAACTAAAAGAATATCAACATTTTTCTCTCATGAAAATTATTAAAGGGTTTTTAAAGTACTAAGACTCTAGCACTATATTCAAGTTAAGGAAAATGTTTTATATTTGTATCTTATAAAAAGTTTACTTTATTTTTACTTTGATTCTGATTATAAAAGAGAACTGCTAAAGTAAAACACAAAATAAAATATGTTCACAATTTCATGTATAAATGTTTGACAATCTCTTAAGAAAATTGACAATACTATCCCATAGTTTGGTAGAAAGGAGAGGAAAGAAAGAGATAATTAATTTCAGTGGTTTGGTTTAAATAGGAGCTAGAAAGAAAAAAAAAACATATTTCTATTATCTTTTTCTTACTTTCTTTAAAATTGCTTAAATCTTAAAACATTTTCTCTTTATTCATTTTACTTAATTCTATTAAACTAAAAAATTAAAAAATTAAGTTTATTTTCTTAGTTTATTGATACTCTACTTTTACTCTTTTTGTTTTCTTACTCTTTTTTTCTTCTTTTCTTATTATAAGAGTAATATAATATTATAACATATTTTTACATTCATTTTATATAGAGTATAAAGTTAAAATAGTTATAAAAATATAAACTTTTTGTATTTTGAAAAAAAAAAGAGTAAAAAATATTAAAAGATAATGTGAAATGTAAAAAATTTAAATATTTTTTCTTCTTGTAAATATACGTGAGAGAGAAGAAAAAAAAAACAGTACTCTGAAATCAAACACCGTTATTTTCTTTCCTTGTCTGTCATGATGTGATCTCTGATACACAGAATTATTTAATTAAATGCAATAGTTCAGCTTTAACACTTAAACCCTCCAATGCTATAACCGCATTTCTATTATAGTTTGCAGATGGAATTGTCCTTCACGCTCATAAAAGTGAATATCTTAACATCTTCAATGGAGGTCCTAGTTTCACACAGTAGCAAATAACGTGAATAAGTGTAGATATTATTTTCCATAAAAACTTGCATTATTTACAAAACTTATATTTATTCACTGGTTAAGATTAAGGAATATTTGAAGTAATAAAAAATATTAATTTTTAATAACAAAATAATTTTAAAATTATAGAAAATAACTAAATTGATTTAATGAAATAAATGGTAAAGATTTCACAAAAGTTAAACTTTATATATCAAATCAATATAGAAAACAATAAATAATATATTTCTAATTCCTAGTCTTCATATTACATTTAACAAGCTCTAATGTCTTGTCGACTAATTTATATTTTAATGATACAAACTATAATGTCTTATTAATTTTTATTAAGTTGAATATTCTAATGTTATAAATGATCATGTTAGATGCTTAATGAATTAGTTATTCTATTATAGTCTAGGTTCCAACATCATATTATACTAAGATACATATAAATATGAAATCAATCAATTCATGAGGTTAAGATTGAGAATATAATCCAAAACGGAATGTACCGAATTTTTAGCACGTGCAACCATCAAACTAGAGACCAAAGCAGGGCTCGACAAAACAGAAAGTATCATGGCATTGAGAATCAAATCTTCCCTCCAGACAGACTGAACCCCGTCAAGCCTGTAGGACTAGTGTTTTAATTGTTTGTTGTGGTTGGTTGTTGACCAACAGAAAGAAAGCATGGCGACATAAACCGTATATCTCGGATATTGAATAGTAAAAAACAAAAAAAAAAATTGAAGATACATTATGTCCAATTCATGTGAATAAGGAAGTTAGTTATTCCTATACAATCTTAACACTAGAAAAAGATTAAGATGAATGTCTCAGAGTCTCCAAAATGATCTTTTGTTCAATATATCTTAAAGTTAGTTTCTTATACTCCAATAGTGTGTTTTCTAATTCTGTCAAACTTCCTACTTATAGAATCTATAGGCAAATTTGCTTAAATTGGACTCGACCTGAAATTTATATTTGATTTTTGTAATTGAAGTAACCAAATAGGTTGATAATTCATTTTATTGAGATATTTTTTATTTTTCATTAATTTTCGGTTATTTGCACAATATTTTCATAAATAAGAACTAAATATCTTTATTTCTTAATTTATTAAATAAAAACCTTAATTCTCTAAATAATAAAAAAAACAATAAAAGATAAAAATAAACAAAATAAAAATAATGATAATATCAATTAACAAAATACCTTAAATTTAAACATTTTCATGTCGTGGTAAAAACTTATAATTATAGAATTCATAAAAATTCAAGTCAAAAACCTATCAAAAATAACTCAAGCAAATAACTTCTTGTTCCTGATAATACAATAAAAGAAAATTCTATTTGTAACTTCAAAACTCAGGATAAAATGACATAGTTTTTGTTTTATCCTTTCAATATCCAAAACAGATAATGATCAGACTATTAAATTTAAAATATCAATGGTAACTTACACTTAACATGTTATAAAAAAACTTAATTTTCTAAAAAATAATGATAATGCTAATTGTCACAAACCAAAAGCTTCTATGACCTGGTATATAGGGTTGAAAAAAAGGTTTCCTCTTAATGGTTGTAGTTGAAAAACTATTGATTCGGATACCCTTTCTGCAATAGTTTTATAGTCTTATTATAGGTTGTGTTCATGTAGTTTATTATAGCTGGGTTTTTCATCTCTGTATATCTTTCTATTGGAGTTCCCTAAGTGTACTGAATTCAGTGACTATAGGTTTCTTCTTTTGCTTTTCTAAAAGAACGAGATGAGGGAAGATAAATAAATAAGAAATAAATCTTTGTTTAATTGTTTGGTAGAGTAGAAATATGTGAAAAATAGAAAGATTAAAAATAAATGAGAAATAATAAAGTGGGTTCTACCATTTTCTTCTCTCTCTTTTAAACCAGATAATTTTTTAAAGTTTCTAAAGATTGTAATATTAGTAGTTAATATATATCTATTGTGTATATTTTTGTCACATCTTATTTGGTGTAATGATAACTATTTATAGTACTAATTATATGTTTTTGTGATATGTTTTAAATACCCTATTTAAAAAGTTTTATGTGACAAACAATTCCTTTAGATTGCCACTTGATTTAGTTCATTTAGTCTAATATAAACCTAAAAGCATGACCAACTTAATTTATATATACTTCATCAATATATATGGCTATCTATGCTAGTGAATTACATTGGAACAAGCAAAACTAAGTTGAGTTTTAATACTAAAATAACTTATAATAGCATAGTTCTTGGCTTTCTGTGTTAGAATTTGTTGCACATTTCAAGAAACTATAAGAGTAATGAAGGAAAGGAGAGAAAAGCTTTAACTAAAATAAGTACAATAAAACAATGATACACTTAATGAAGCACCATAAATACACTTTTAAAAGCTGTGTAACTTGCCCATAAAACTTATAAAGATTTTACTAGCAAAAGTATTTTACTTTATTGAAGATTTGAATAAACATTTGACAAAACTAATGTTAGATGACATTGTTTCTAAACTTATAAGTAGATATCTTCTGTAAATCATTTTTATTAAAAGAATTTAATTTATTTTACAGAACATGTCTATGAACTTTCAAATACACATGTCCTACAACTTAAACCTTGGCTAAGTTTTGGTTTGTGATAACACTAGAATAGCTTCTATGAAGTACTTTTCAACCATCCTTGATCAGTCTAGGGTTTTTCCTATCATAACAAAACTGCCACAAGACACTCCAGAAAGAAACCTTGTATGTGTTTGGTCGGATGGAGAAAAATAAATAAATTGAAAATAAGTAAAAAAAAAAAAAAAGAAGAAATTTTTTGAATTATTTTCTAGAAATCAATCTTTCTTTTCATTTAGCAATCATAGTTTCCATTTAAAAAAGGGAGGATTTTGGTTTCTTTCCATTCACCCTATCATTACATTAATTCATTTTAATGCATAAAGACTAATAAAAATGTAATTGTTTGTGTTGTTGTTCTTATTTACTTGTATATTCCTTTTAATTGCCTTTGTTTATGTAAAAGTAGCTATGTAAAAAGGATGGAGATTCTAAATACTCCATATCTATTAATTATTATTGATTAAAAAAATATATACTTTTGAAAACATTTTACTTTCAAGTTGAATTTAACTTTGAAAAATGATACTTTGACAAGAAACAAACTTAATTTTATGAGCTAAACCTTGAAAGGTTAAATTTAATCATTATTATGAACAAGAAACTAAACAATACTCATCCGCACAAAGCAATAATAGAATCATAAAAGAATATTAAGCAAAACTTAAGAATGTTTTAGTACTCCATCTTTTATAAAAAGAAAGAAAAAAAAATGAGACATTAGAATATGATTTTCCCTAACCTTCACCTAAGGGCCCTTAAACGTTCATTAGTATTCAAATTAAAAGAATTAAATTGAAGATTAGATTAAATGTGATTGAAGTTTAAATACATAAACTTTCTCTCGATTAGAAACCTTAATTCCTTAAAAATCCGAAATTAGAAAAAAATATTAAGTTTGAGAATGAGGTTTTATCTTGAATCCTTGCTCCAATTTATCAATTTCCTTTAGAGATTTATCACGTCTTCCATGAATAGTCAAATCATAGGAATATTGGCATTAATTAATAATCAACATTGACATTTCCTCATTCCTTAACTACAAAATTAGTTACACATAGAATGAGAATCAAAGGTTCCATTAATGAACTTTGCAACATCATTCCTATATAAAACTTAAGTTTCACTCTAGACTGAAATTTCAATTCTAATCTCACTTGCATAACATGAGTTATGAGCTTAGTTACTAAATATTTATGTGTTTCATAACAAAAATTTGACTTCTTATCTGCTTGTGTTTCGTAACTTACTTACAGTAACAACAAATTAACTAAAAATAAATGATTATATCTAATAGTCTAATGTATTTAATAGAGTAAAATAGTCTAGAGCTACCGAAACATGATTTTTCATTTTTATGATTAGGGTTTCTGGCTTTCAATAGGAAGGTATTTTCAGAATTTCATTCTTTGGATGAATTATGCAATTAATCCTTGGTTTAACTTTAAAACTCTTCATCATTGATGGATTTGTACTTCTTTTTTCTGCTTTTATATATCCTTATATGTAGCACATGATTGTTAAATTATGGACAATGATTCTTCAGCATATCTTATAACTTACGTTTGAGGTGATTTTCTCAAAGTCATTAATAACTAGCATTAAAAGTTTATGTAGGCAGAGGAACACATGTAGTTCCTTTCTCGTTTATATGTAAGTATACTCAAGTATTTCATATATAATATTTTATTTACTTCTGACAATATTTTACAAAGAAGTTATATAATAAATTATTATGATTGAATAACTAAATGATTATACATATGTAAGCATTCAATCACTATCTTTACATCTGGTTTTTCATTCAAAATTTATCACTCTTCATTTTTTTTCCATGTAAAGGGAGAGAATCCCCACATGGTTGAAAAATCATTTTTGTTTTCTTTGAATGTAGACATGTATAAGTGATTCTGTTAGAAATAGTTTGACTCATTTTAATTTTCAATTTTTCTTCAAGTAATTTTTTGTCATGGTGTGTTTATTTTTTTTTTTTTTTTCATTTGTTTCCTTTCAAAAATTGTTTGATCCGTAGTTCATGCTTTCAGTAGCTTTCAAACCAAACACTTATAGTTTAACCAAAGAAGATATGAGAACAGGATAAATTTACCCCATTAATATACGCTGCCTTTGTTTGAGAATCTGAAATTATTATTCAAAGTAAATATATTCTAAGTTGTTATTAATCTTACATTTTATTAAAAATTTAAATATAAGTTTAAATCTCACTTTAGGTAAAGATGAAAAAGTTGATCATCATCTTATAAGATACAAATTTATTGTCTTAATGTTTTGGATTGAGAATAATGTCAGTTTTTATATGAATAGAAATGTCAAAATTAGCTAACTTAGAGGTTGGTTCACTCCCCGTTGAATATAATTAAAGTACTCACTCATTTAATCAAACATTATTATAAAAATATATAGTAGTTGGAAATTAAAGTGTCAATCTACATAATTTGACAAATAAATAAACTAAACCTTCAAACTATTAAAATATTATTGAACTACATTTTAATCTTTAAGAAAATCAATTTGTCAATCTACTTAATTATAAATATTAAATAATTATTATTAAAAAATTATAAAAATGATAAAAAAATAATAAACATTATTATTAATAGGATATGAGTCAATCCATTTAACCTAATTCAAATTAGTTTAACTAGTTAGTTAAGTGAGTTTGATTCACATTTTAAAAAATTGATTTTTTCCAATCTAACCTTGTTCAAAGATGTGATGAGTCGGGTGGACTCAAGCTTAAACCAATTTTAATATCTTTATCATTGAAATTTTATGGTGAATCCTAAAAAAAAAACTCACAATGGTATTAGAGTCTAGTTTTTCTTACTGACAAGACTAATACAACATGAGTGAAAAACTCTAAATGTGAGGATTCCTTTTGTTGAAAGTTTTTATGACAGGAGTTTCAAGCAAGTGTATCCTATTGTGATATAATGACAATATAAGAAAGTCATTGTGATATTTGTGATTGGGAATACTTCCATTCAAGGGGAGCATAACAATATAGAAGGAACTCATTGAAAAATTATTGAAAATTCAAATGAGTCTTAGTTTTAAATTGGATAGAAATGAGAAAGTTGAATATCTTATTAAAAAATAAGTCACATAAATATATTGTTTTAAAGTTTTTTGTTGAAGATATTGTCAAATATCTTATATGAAATGGACTCAAGTTTCATTGTTTTTTAATCTCTTTACAGAATCTTCTCCCATCACCTATATAGGAAGATGATTACATTGTGAAAGAAGTATTAAACAAATGTTTTATAACAAAGTCAAGTTATATCACTTTTAACCAATAAGGTACACTTATTTCTTATAATAAATCAATTTTTCTAACGTGAGCTCATGAATGTATGAAGTAAAAAACATAATATACTTTTTAATCAGGAATAACTAATTATAAAATAAAAGAATGAGACATCAGATATACTTTAACTCGTGTACAAAAGTATATAAAAAAAATACAAATATACATAGAAGACAATTTGGATCCTAACTAACATAACAAATCATGTATTAAAATTTATAATCTCTTCAAACCTAAATCATTACAAAATACTATTCAAATTATTTGTTATTCCCCTGAAATCTATATACACAATAAAGATAAAAATATAGAGAACACCAAACATAAAAAAAAAATAAAAAATATAGTAACCATTTTGAGTTACTCTTGTAAAAAAAACCCACTTTCTTTTTTTCCTAAACGTAAATTAAATTGTTTTTACATCACTATAATAATTGAAATCCTACCTAGATTAACATCAAACTAATATTAAATATTTATTATTCTAGCTAGTATATATTAATTGACACCAACAATTCAAACACACACATATCCTTGTATAAAAGTTTAAAGAGAAATTTAGAATCTTCAGATTTAGAAGTTTAAAATCTTTAGAAGTTGCTAACATGTGTTAGTGTACGATATAGGAGAAGTTGAATTAAGAATACAGAATTTCAAATTTAGGTTGTAATTTAACTGAGATTACAAAAGATTTTTTCTTTTTTTTTAAAGGCCATTTGAATTTTAAGATAATTTATAATAATATAGCAATTTAAAAACAAAATTATTAAAAGGATTTTATAATATTAAATTATAGAATTTGAAAGGATTTTATGAATTTATTAACAATTAAAGAATTTAAAGTATTTAAAAAATATATAAAAAATATATCTTTTTTTGCCTTTTCCAGTAAATGTATTTTTATCTATTATTCTATTATGTAAAATTTCATAAAATGATTAAGTCACAATTAGTGTTAATAGGTACGAACAAAGTTCGATTGTAGATTTATAGGTCATTACTGAAAACAATAAATTGTTCTGAGGTATATCAAATGTTAAATTCTAATAAAAAAATTAAGCATTCGTTGTCTCCAAAAAGTAAACTGAGTTTGTTAAGTAAGAAATTATAAAATGACTATCACCATCAATAAAGAATTAATGCAAATAAATGATAAGATTTGAATTTAGTAAAAGTAAACTGAATTTATTGAATAAGAAATTACGAAATAACTAACCACTTAGTAAACATAAATGCAAATAAATGATAAGGTTTGAATTTAAAAGTGTAAAACCAATACAAAATATTAGAACTAATTGATTTTAGTTTATTATATTGTTATATTGTATTTAAAGTTATAATCTCAATTAATCGATAACTTCGAATAGAAAGATTTGTATACTGATTTAATAGGAAATTTATTACTTTGACAAAATAATAGAAAAGGTTAAAGTAATTATTTCTATAACAACTTTTTAATGTATACAAATCCATAATGATATTTACAACTCTTGATTGTTCAAAGAATGAAAAATAATTTGGTTTGTTTTTTATTTTATAACTTTTTAAAAAACATTATGGATACTCGTTGAAAAATTTGGTTATAGAAAAAGAAATTTGCAGTAGTTTTTAAATATAGATATCCATAATACTTCACAAGAATAATTAAGCTTTTTGGAAGATTCAATTTTAAAACTTAAACTCTAACTTTTTTAATTAACTTTTATTGAAAGGCCTTTTTAATAGAAAGAGCTAGGATTTATGGTGTCAAAAAATGCTTGAAAATAGGACAAAAGAATTCTATTATTATGATATCTAAGATTGAGAAAAAGTCTCAAAAAATTTAGAAAAATCTCATATTTAGGTGAGATAGTCTCATAAATAATCTACTATAAAACCTGTATGATTTTAAATATCAAATAATTTATTTAATCTTTTAAAATCTTATTTGAATTTCAATATATTTTGTTAATTTTAAAAAATAAATCCTCATAGTCGTGATGAAATATTATATTTTTTATTGTTTAAAAATCTTGATTGAATGTGAATACAATATATTTTTTTTTTTCTATAAAAAAAATAAAAACATTTTAAAGTCTCAAGGAGAATACCCTTAATATAAAATTATAGATAACATAGAGAACTATTATAAATAATGGATTGAACTTCCTCCAACTCATACTCTTGATATGCTAAGGAATATCATATTTCACGTTTTAATCTATTACAGAATTAATTATGTCTATGCTATTTACAATTTGAATTATTTCCTGCTTTAACTAATGGAATATTTATTAATTAGTTTGTAAAATTATCAGAAGTTAAATTTATGCAAAATACAGCAAAATTGTGTATAGAAAAAGTGGAAAAAACAGCATATATTAATTGGATTTTTCCAGTTCAACAAAGTAGACAGCTTCTTAGTAAAATTATAAGTAAATAAGAACTAAATAAAGTACTGTGTCATCATTAAAAAGAAGTTTTTGCTGCTAAGTAATAGAAGAAAAATAATAGAAAAGCTCACTTGAAGTATGATATCAGTGAAAGTTAATGATTTTGTCACTTTTCTGTCTGATCTTTATTTGTTTCAACTATTTATATAGCATTAAAATTAAAAGTACTAGAAAATTTTAGTCTTTTAATTTTCTTAGCTTGTTTCGAAAAAGAACATAGCCTTGGAAGATATTGATTATGTGTTTGTCATGATACAGCATGCAGCAGTCAATAGAACGTTACCGCAGACATACCAAAAGTGAAACCTCAGCTACATTCAGATCACTTGAACAAAACATGCAGGTTAATTAACAACTTCCTTATCTGCTATTTACATTCTTTCTTATATGATTTTTCTCATCATCAATTGGTTTCTTCATTTCTTGTTTACATGGAAGAATCTGTTTGAATACTGATCAATATAGTTTCTTTTTCAATATAATTCTGTCTGATTATTCTAAGATATAACCACCTCCATTACAATAGGATTGTCTAAAAAAATCTTAACCATAACTATTGAAGTGTAATGTAAATTCTAGAAGAATGTAGAAGCTCCCTAGATAGAAGAAGTGAAATGTAATACAAGTTCTAAAATATTGTAGAAAAGTCTAAGATAGGAAGAAAAATTTAGAATATTCTATATAAGTTATGACTAGTATGTTCTACAATATTCTATGGGTCTATAAATACCCATGAACTCTACCATTTGATGCAAGTAGACAACATCTACCATTTGATGTAAGAAGCCAACATCTACAACAACTAAGACAACTACAACACTTTTTCCAACTACTATCTCTACATTCCATTATCTCTACATTTTCTCTACTCCATCAACTACTCCTTTTACAACCTTAAAATACTAACAGTGGTACCAGAGCTACGTTCAGTGGGCGTAGATAAAATTTTCAACTACCTTAAACAAAACTATAACTCCATTTTGTACTACCTCCAAAATATTTTCTCAACTTATGGCTAATACTAATCAAACATCATCAGTTCCAGTACCTATTTTCACAAGAGAAAATTATGATTTCTAGTGTGTCAAAATGAAGACATTGTTCCGCTCTCAAGATTTATGGGACATCATAGAAGAATGATTCACTATTCCAGAAGACACCTCCACAACAACAAGATTCTTCACCTGAATCTAGTTTAAGAAGAGTAAGATCTTTGGTAGACATATATGAAACTTGCAATATGACCATGATTGAGCCTAACTGCTATGAAGAAGCATCAAAGCAAGAAGTATGGGTCAAGGCCATGGAAGAAGAGATTAAAATGATTGAGAAGAATAACACTTGGAACTTGTAAGTTGCCCTCACGTAAAAGACATCATAGGAGTGAAATGGATATATAAAACAAAGCTTAATCCTGATGGGACTATACAAAAGCACAAGGCAAGATTAGTCGGTAAAGGATACTCACAGCAACTAGGAATAGGCTACAATGAGACATTTGCTCCAGTTGCTCGCTTAGATACAATTAGAGTCTTAATAGCTCTTGCAGCACAAAAAGGATGGAACATATATCAATTGGATGTCAAGTCAGCCTTTCTAAATGGGGTGCTCGAAGAAGAAATTTATGTTGAACAACCACAAGGCTTCATCAACAAAGGAAATGAAGGTAAAGTACTAAGACTTAAAAAAGCATTATATGGCCTGAAGCAAGCTCCTCGAGCATGGTATAGCAAGATTGATAAATACTTCATCGATCAAGGATTCAGGAGGAGCAAGAGTGAGCCAACACTATATATTAAGGCACAAGGTCAGTACCATCTCACTATCTCTTTATATGTCGATGATCTTTTTTATACACGAAATAGAGATGATGAAAGAATTTATGAAGACATTTGAAATGACCGACCTTCGCTTGATGAACTATTTTCTCGATATAGAGGGGAAACAACAAAAAGAAGGTATATTTATCTCTCAAAAGAAATATATTGAAGCTCTACTAAAGAAGTTCAAGATGAAAGCTTGTAAACCTGTCACTACTCCGTTGGTGGTAAATGAGAAGCTACAAAAAGATGATGGAGCACAAGAGGTAGATGCATCACGATACAAAAGTTTAATTGGAAGTCTCTTATATCTCGCAGCCACATGACCAGACATTATGTATGCTACAAGTCTTCTATCAAGATTCAGGCAAAAGCTAAGTCAGATTCATTATGCAGTAGGAAAAAGAATTTTAAGATATCTACAAGGCACAAAGGAGTTTGGTATATGGTACAAAACCATGACTAACTCAAGGATGATCTGCTACACAGATAGCGATTGGGCAGGATCAATGGACGACATGAAAAGTACGTTAGGATATGCATTATGCTTGGAGTTACCGAATTTTCATTAAGGAGGAGTATTGAAGTGTAATGCAAATTCTAGAAAAATGTAGAAGTTCCTTAGATAGAAGAATTGAAATGTAATTCAAGTTCTAGAATATTGTAGAAAAACCTAAGATAGGAAGAAAAATCAAGAATAGTCTACATATGTGAAAATCTAGAATATTCCATATAAGTTATGGCTAGTATGTTCTACAATATTCTATGGGTCTATAAATACCCATGAACTCTACCATTTGATGCAAGTAGACAACATCTACCATTTGATGTAAGAAGCCAACATCTACAACAACTAAGACAACACTTTTTCCAACTACTATCTCTACATTTTCTCTATTCCATCAACTACTCCTTTCACAACCTTAAAATACTAACAATAACTCTAACATAGGACCATCATGGATTTCCTTATAATAACCATCAATTTGAATCCATCAATCTCAAAACATTCATGAGGTCTTAACCATGTTGTTCAAAAGATAGTGTCCAACCATCACATTTCCTTCAAAGACCAGCCAATAAAACCTATGACTCAAAACAATAGTATACCCACCAGGTAATCCTTCATTGTAAAATTATTCAACACATTCAAAAAGATATAAAAGCTATAAACTCCAAGTTCAATGAAAAAGTGATATTAATTAAGATAATTACCAATAGCCCACATAATAATATTTCATATCATAAGAAATTTGTTCCTCCAATAAAAAAAATAATAATGAAAATGGTCATTAAAAGGTGTAAGTTATGCACTTTCAACTTTGGAGAACCCTATTCAACTAATCATTAGAAAGAAGAAATGGTAAGGTTAATTATAAGAACCCATCAGAAAAATCTACCAAACATACTTCTCATTATCATTTTCTTACACAGCCACTACTAAAAATCTCCACTTTTGTACTCATGAAGACACATAACGAAGGAGAAAATGCAAAAAAGTGAGGAGATTTTGCAACAGAGGGAAGAGAAAATGAGGGTTATGGTTATAATAGTAACACAAACCATTCAGCAAATTAGTTAGTTATATCTTGATGCAATTATTTTAAAATTCATTTCACATAGATTCATGAGATATAATAAAAAACATATAAAGTGGTCTTTAGTGTCTCAATGCATAAGTAACTTTTAAGTATTAACAATTTCATCTTCGTGGAAATATATATACTTCGCAGAAGTTAATTCTACTTTATTAGAGTATTTTCTTACTGATAAAAATAGACTTTAAGTCTAATTCAATCCTACAAAATTGACTTATAGGTGAGAATTGTACTCAGTTATATACACTGAATTGACCTTATCTCTAATCGATAAAGTACTTCCAACACTTATCATAACTGTCTTTCAACTTAAAGTGCTGAGATTTGAATAACTTGCCTGATATTTTGGCAGGATCTGAAGCAAGAAGCAGCAAACATGATGAAGAAGATTGAAGTTCTTGAAGCTGCAAAACGGTGAAGATTTAAAAATTCTATTCACGTTGACAAATTGTTTACTTTCACTCACTCACAATGGAAGAACATGATGCATTAATTTGTGATTTCATTCCTTCAGGAAATTCTTGGGAGAAGGTTTGGGGTCTTGCTCCGTTGAGGAATTGCTACGGATAGAACAACAGTTGGAGAGGAGTATAAGTAACGTTCGAGCAAGAAAGGTTAGCATGATCAACCAGCATGTATCATTTTTACTATTAAAATTTCTTTAAGTTATAATAGATACTTAAAAATCTCAACTTTCGTTCAGCTCCAGCTTTTCAGGGATCAAATTGATCAACTGAAAGAAAAGGTAACATGTCTGCATTTCTTCTAAATGGTTGCAAGTTATAGCCTGTTTTGTATCACTGACAAGGGTAGAGCTCACTGCATTTGTAATTACAGCTTTGTGAAGTGAAAAAAATGGATTTTGCTGTGGTTGAGAAAGATTAAAAGTACTTTTATTTCAATTTATGGCTTCAAATGTGTGATTTTGTGTCGAAAATTCGTAAAGTACTTCTGTATATTTAAACCAAACATGCACTTAGAAGCATATTGTGACCAATATTTGTGACCAATTATGAACCTGAAGGTTTGTCTTAGAAACATCACTATTCTGTATTATTCTGTTTATGATGCCTTGCAAAAATTGTTTCAAGGTTCAATTCCTTTTCCATTAGTTCTGAAAGCTTGAAAAAATACCCTGTAAGAATTACATCAAAGAGATTCTGACTAAAAGTGTTTGTAATTTTATTCAGGAAAAAGCCCTAGTAGATGAAAATGCCAAGCTCACTGAAAATGTAAGGCTAGCTGAGAAGGTAAAGTCACTGCAAAATTTGGATTCAGTTCATCTGGAAGAATATTTTAAAACTGGTTTAATTTAAGAATTTTTTTTTCTATTCTTAAAATGGTAACAAAAATAGAATAACATGATTATTTTTGTGATTATCAATGAAAATATAAAATATTTTCCCAAATGAGATATGCTCTTTAGTCATCCCTATGGATTGTTGAACTTCAAGTTTTTGAGGTGAAATTAATACATGAAACAATCCCCATAGTTTGCATATCTTGTTGGATATGCCAAAGTATCATAAAACAGAAATTTTCTGCAGCATGGCATGCATCTACAGCTAGCAACAAAGGATCAGAATGAAAATCAACCCCAAAACTGTGCAGAAAGTAGCCCAAGTTCAGATGTGGTGACTGAATTGTTCATTGGACTTCCAGATACAAGAACAAAAGGCCTCTCTCATCAGGTCTAGTAGAAGATTGTTTAATCTCTGGCTATGCAAAATTAAAATAAGGGTAAGGTCTAATTGTATCCTAGATGCTCTTGAAAAGAGAATAATAGAATAATTCTAAAACTTCTTACAATATCTTTCTGATAATCCTTCTAATTATCAATCACATGAAGAAAGTATTAATATTTTTGGTGTTTCAAAAGTGTTAAATGTTTTTGCATTTCTATTTGATACTTTCTTTCTGAAGAATTAAGAAAAATATTGGAAGGATGTTGTAGGATGATATATTATATTAAGTGATAGTGGTAACTGTGTTGTGGGAGTGATTTGTTTAACTCAAAAGGATCCTCAAACCTTGGGCTAAATGGCCCTTTGTATTCATACTTATATTTTGAACTCACCAGTTGTAAGGTTGTTAAATGTATGACTTTCCTTCATCAATTAGTCTTCTTATATGGTACAAGTTCTGTCTGATATGGTATAATGATGAAGAACAAAGTAAAATTTTCTGCACATATTAGAATTGTAGTTTGAGGGTGTTGGTTAACTAATGCCATTTGAAATGATTCTACTGATAAAATTATGAGATTTGACCTTGACCTTGAGGTTAGCAGTGATAGTTAAGCAAAGCCCCTTTTGTCCAGTGAAGCTCAAGCTCCAATTTGGAAGACTCACCGCAGCAAATCTAGTGACTACAAAAGTACTTAGAGGGGTACCTACAAATCTATTATTAAGATCCTCATACCAACATTTTGTTGGTAATTCAAATGAATCTTTGTTCAGAAATTCTGGATCTTGTATCAACGGGTTAGCATTTTTATAACAATGATATTAGAAGCTTGCCATGAATCTAATGTCTCGAGTTTGAATCTCATTAACACTTTATTCACTTTAATGAATTTGGAGGAGAGATTGAATGAATTTGAGAGGATTTGAAAGTAAATTTTTTGTTGTTATTTGAGTGGATTTAGAGATAAGTAAGAGTGGATTTGAAAGTAAATTTTTTTAATCTGTCACATCAATCAAATCTTACACTAATTCTCATAAACTTTATTTCCAAATCCACTCTCATTTATTTCCAAATCTACTTAAATAAACAACAAAAAAAACAAGTGAACAAAGTCTAAAACTCATATTCTTATAGAGGGAGTCGTAAATTAAATAGACTATCAAGGGTTAGTTTTTGAAAAAAAATATAAATTTATCCGGTTAAATTAAACTTAAAAACTACTTTTATACTATTAATTACCTTTTTTTTCTACGTCTACCAAAAAGGAATTTCACTTGAATACATCCTTGTTACATGTTTTTGGACAAAATTTCATAATTACAAGTTTGATGACTTGGAGTAGTGATCCTCTTCTCTCTTGATTAGTTTACATGTATATTTTCTCTCTAATCTCTTTATATGATAAAAATGGGTCCAAAGGTTACTTTAGAAATAAAATTAAGTGGATTTTAATTATCCTACTTCTTCAACTAAATCTCATTACGACAATACAAAATTCTCCAAAAGTGAAGTTGTATTTACTGTATTTTAAAATAACAATATTTTGTGATGACAATTGATGATGAACATCAAATCAATCAGAAATTATATTGAATTTTACAATAAAATTGTAAAGTTTGTGACAAACATTGAATAATGATTAAGTGTAACGAATTTCGTAGAGAAACTGTATCATCGGTAACTATTTTATCACAAAAAGTCTCTAAAACAAACATAGGGCATGCATTTAAATATAATGCATAGACATCCATTACTTCCTTAAGCAATTCCACTTAAAATATATATATATATAAAAAAAAAAGGGCCTAACCTTGTTTCAAAAGTTGAATTCTTTATACTATATCTTTTTATTTTGGTTGATTCTATTTTATAAGAAATTATGAAATTCAGAATTTAGTTTTATTATTATTTGCTTCAGGTATATTAAATTTTTATTTTTTGAATTAGATTTTACAGATTTAAATTTTATAAAACAATAATTATGTTATCCACTTTTGTGTTTCCTTAAATTTAAAAAATATATTTATAATAATGTACATTTATTTGGAATATTACTTTAAGTACTATTAAAAATGGAAGTTGATAGCTTTGTCCAGGTGAATTGGATCAATGGAGGAAGGGGGAAATTTGGTAGCGGAATTGAAGGTGTTTGGTGGCTCTTTGAAATGGTTGAAGTGCTTAAGAGGAATGGAAGGAAGCTATAGGGTGAAAGTGGCTGGAAATGCATAAGCAGAATTTCTCATATATTCTAAAAGTATCAAACAAATAGGTATCTTTGTGAATTTATAAGTGATTCACGTGGTCCGTGTGTGGCTGATGATGAGCACAGATTCATGGATCTCATGTCACGTCGAATGCACAACAAAAATGTGGAAGCCTTCTAGAATGCACAATACACGTGCTAAAAAAATTAAAAGAGGTGGTCATGTTTCGCTTAGCCAAAGGGAAATGCGCTAAGCGAATTCTGGTTGTATTATTCCTCTTCTTTTGGTTTCTTCTATCATTCTCTTTGTGATGATCCGTGATAGCTTCTTGATGCTGCTAAAGTGGTTATGTGACGTGAGCAAAGAGAAGTTGACTTTTCAAAGTTATTATGAAGCCTCTTTTATTATTTTTTAAGTAAATGATTTATTGACTAAATTGAGAGATTTGGGCCGTCTATCATTCCCTTCCCTTTAAAAAGGATTTGTCTTCAAATATGATGAAACAGACTCATTAACTTGTCAAAAAAATAAATTGGTCCAAACTGATCCATATACTTAAGAACATAAGAACAATTTGAATTTTATAAAACGACTTATTGAATTGTCAAACTACATTGTTGGGCTAAAATGGGTTCTAGGGTAGGTTGTCAGACTTATGTCGAGCTCATGTTCGATTGTATTTTAATAATTTATCACTTATTTGAATGTAACATGACTGATGTCGAACTAGTGAGACTAGTTTGAGTGTTTTCGTGGGTGAGGCTGAATTCCTTACATTTAGGTATTTTTAATGATGTTGGGTTGTCGGAATGTCTTACCAAGTTGGTGGGAGTGTCTTGAGTATTATCGCAGATAAGGTTGGGTTCCTTACATTTAAGTTGTTTAAGATGTTAGGTTGGTCGGATTGGATTGTTAAGCCATCAAGCTAGCTTGCGGAGCTGTTGGACTAGACGAGACAGATTGTGTTGGACTATCAGATTGAAAAAATCGTCCTAACTGCTTCTTTTTTAGGCTATGAGACAAGCTTGTCGAACTCAACCCTTTTTACCACCCTAATTAAAAAATGTGTAATATTTAACTTTAGTATGTTTGCTAGCTTACTTTTTAGTTGGAATATGTTACATAAATGTTTAAAATTACAACCCTCAGATGTGTGAATTGGACAAAAGATTCCAAAGTGCATTTATTGATGGAAGACTTTACGTTGGCACATTCAACCCTCATTGTTAGATTCACACACGAGTTTATGTTCCTCCTTATCCATCGATCAAGTGTTGTTTTATAAAATGTTATCAAAGTAGTTGATGGGAAGTTAGAATAATCTAACCACAAGACAAGAATTATATGAGAGTTGTTAAAGGTCCACACCATGTTCATTAATGTTGTCAAGTCGTTCCAATGTCATACACAGGGCAAACATTAAGTTGCTGCTAAATCTTCAAGTTATAACACTAACTCTACCTCGTGTGATAATAACTTATTTATCATGCTAATTGACTCTCTTGATTTGTTTTCATATCATGAGCTTTCTAAAAACCTCTTACAAGAAATAGTGGAGTTTTCCAAACCCCGTTGATTTTGCAACATTGTTTTTCACTTTCTCAACAGATTGGTTCTTATGTTTTCGCTGTTGCTTCAAGGGTTTCCTATATATTGGATTCATAATTTCACTATGATTGTATTTAAAAACATTACAACCTTAATCTAAACCCTATTGTGATGGCATGTATGTGTGCAGGACATATTGGGGGTTCTTTGATTTAAGAAAGGTGAATGCATCTCTTCCTGTTCTTCTGCTAACTTCAAATTATTCTCTGGATTTTTGATGTGTTTGGTGTCAGAAATTAGAGAACTAAGTTTGTATCATAGCTATCATGATTTTTTCAGACTCAAAATCTATGATTCAAACCCTCCTTGGATAGTTTTTATTCATTCTTTTCATGTAACATTTGAAGTTAAGGTCTTGTGTTTTACCATTTTAATGGATAACTTTTAGTTGTAAGGTTGGAATATGTTGGTTATATTACTGTGATGATTAATAAGTTATCTGATATGACATGATGTTTGATGTTAGTTATTCTTTGATGGCTAAATGGTTTGGAGAAGTAAAGGAAATCATCTGCTTCATTTTCTCATTTTGCTCCGAGAACAACCAAAATACTTGAGAAATTGAACAACTTATATGATCATGGACATAATTTTATATCTCTTGATCATTCTAAAAAGAATTAAGATATTAATATTTCTTACATTTTAGAACTAGTGTAAATATTGAAATTATAATAAAAGTATTGGTTGAAAAATGTTAATTGAGCTGAGTTCCGAAAATACAACCTCAAAAGAGAGTATTTATCCTCGTTAAATAATGTTCATGCAATAAAAATGTTAGTTAGAAAATGTTCTTAGAGTTGAGTTTATAAAATTCAACCTTTAGTAATTATCCTCATCAAGTAATATAATATGTGGTTCATGGCCTTAAATACTTTAAATTTAGAATTATTTTCACTTTTCAAATTTTTTTTTATAAGATTTAGTATGTGGTTGAACCATTCCAATGTCACATAATATGATTATTAAGAAACGTGACCGACTGCAGAAAAAAAAAATTATATAGTTGCGATTAAATCCTCAAATTCTAACACTAACTCAATGAGAATGCAACCAATGATCTCAAATAAAATTACCACTATTTTTTTTTCTAATTTACTCTTTTAGTTTTAGTTGTCTAAGTCTTTTTGAAATTTTTATACACATTTGAAATAAAATATTTAAAAATAATAACTTTGTGTGCATATCTTTCCACACATTTTTTAGTTAAATATTCAAAATATTATATATATATATATATATATATATATATATATATATATATATATATATATATATTCAAATGAATAATAAACTAACATCACATTTTAAAATTATTATTATATACTTTTTTAAATTTAATGAAATCTACAAAAACCAATATAATTATTTGTTCTTCCCTATATTCAAAGATTGAATGTTTTAACAAGTGGTAAAATATGAGTGGATTAAAGATCCTGACGTACTTTTTGAAAGTTAAGGTTAGAACATAAAAGAAATCCAGAGAATAGAGAATAAATATAAAAGAACTGTATTTCTTAATTATTAAAACAAATAGTGTCGGGATAAGTATCAAATAATATCAATAAAAAACAACTAACTTACCATATACATAATGATTAGCATTTATACTAAATGTTTTGTAAATATATTAAATTAAGACATATAATAACTAATTAAACAACCGAGATTTGATTTAATCACGTTTACTGTTATATAATAATATTTATACTAATAAATATATATTAGAATATCTTTCAATCACTTAAAATCAATAAACCAATGTTGTTAGACTGCATAACTATATATACATATTCCTCTTTCACAACTTTCCATACATCACATTTTATTCAAAAGTGAAAATTTAATTTAGCTTAAACTAATACTCTAAAACAAAATTCTAAATTTCAAAATATTTTAAAAAAAAAATTTAAGAAATTGAACTTTTAAAAATTTTACTGTTTAAGCACCTCGTAATATATTTTTTTTCAATTGAGTGATAACACGTAAGAGAAACATCTAGTGTGTGTTTAAAGTTGTTTTTAGCTACTTAAAGATAAAAATTATAAATGCCTAATCTCTTTTAAACACTACAATATTCACTTTAGTGTTAGTCCCATGAAACACAAGTAAAACATCCATCATTCATGAAGTGATTTTAAGTTTACTAAAGTGATTTCGTTTCAACCATATATATATATATATATATATATATATATATATTTGTTATTATCTAACTTTGGTAACACAATTCATGAGACAGGGAGAATCTTGTTGGAACATCCTTTTATAATTAAGTAAATTGTGAGCTCCATTATATTTCCAATGATTAATTTAATAAAATCATGTAATTCATTGATTAAAAACGAAAATTGTGCTGGCTAACCTATTAACAATTTCTTGATAAATGGAAGAAGGGAAATAAAATAGAAAAGGGTGTTGCTCCCTACACCTCTCCAAGTGGGACCTGTACCTCCCCATTAATTTAATTTATTTCAAAAATATTCTACACCTCCCCACTATTTTCTTTATTCCAAAAATACCCTACACCTCCCCACTATCCTTAACAAATTTTCTCTTTCTCTCTTTACATTAATGGAGCATTTACATGGCTCATTAATGGAGCATTTACATGACTTAAATTTGAAATCAGATATATTTTCTTAAATAAGTTTGATTCAATCTTATTTTCGTTGTTCAATATATTTTTTTCTTTTCAAATTACTTAATAAATGGTAAAATTTTGTTCTAAATTTCTAGAAAAATGTTTATATACATGTATCTTTTTTCTTACATATAATATCTATAATTTTTAACATTATATTATGTTTTAACTCACCGACATGTTTGACTCAAATAACTTGAATAAAATATTTAATTTATTAGATAAATAATATAAAAATATTATTAAATACTTAAAATATAAAAAAAAATATTTGTTAAAGATTTAGAATTTATTTAGTTCTTTCGTCATTATAAAGTTAGTATATAATAATAATAATAATATATCATTATTTACTATTAATATTATTATGTTTATTATTTTGTATTTGCATCTAACTTTTAATTTTATAAAATGGAAATGGTAGAGGTACTAATATTGAAGTTTCCTTTTATATTTTGTAGTATGTTACAAATTCAAATCTGAACCACATGAATGCTCCATTAATGTAGAGAGAGAAAGAAAAAGATTGTTAATGATAGTGGAGAGATGTAGGGTATTTTTGGAATAAAGAAAATAGTGAGGAGGTATAGAATATTTTTGAAATAAATTAAATTAATGGGGAGGTAGAGGTCCCACTTGGGAAGGTGTAGGGAGCAACACCCAATAGAAAAAAAGGGTATAACTAATCATTTTTATCGCTTATTTAAAAAAAATGGTTAGATTTTTCTGTGTCGTGTTTAAAACAATTCTTAAAAGAGTGAATAAGAATAAAAAAAGAAATGTGATATAGCAATTCAACTTTTTATTTTATTTTTTAAAAGAATCTTGATAATAAAAGTATATAAAATTTTGTTAATATTTATTTATTTTCTTTTGGCTATATTTCATTCATTCAAATACTTGGAATAAGTATTTTCCCTTTTTTCAGTTTATAAATTTGAACAATGTAACCTTTTTATTCTATTTTTCTTTAAATTTTATCCTTCATTTTTCTTTTTCTCTTATAATCTCCTTCAAACTGGTCCTTAATCGATTGAAGCATCAAGCTGCAAAAATCTGAACCTATGAAAATATTTATTTATTTTTCAACAAAATAAAACACAACTTTGTTTTCAAAATTTATTAATAGTGAGTTGGATTATTAACTGCGTGAACTCTGTAGTTCTGTTTCCATAAGTTAGGATTAATATTACTGTATGCTTATTTTTAATAAGTTGTAAGAAATTGGTTTATTCTTTCCAGTGAAAATATATTTATACCTTTCAATTTTCAAGAATGTCCTGAGACAAAACAATAAAAAAAAAGGTTAAGAGGAGTAATTAATTATTGAGGAAAGAAGAAGTTTTTGGCAATAATAAAACCAAACATTGTAATAAAATAAACCTAAAAATATAGATACAGTTTGGATTTTGAAGGGCGAAACACGAATTTCAATTGTCTGTTGAAATATTGGTGCTTTCTTTCTTTCAAAATTAATTTTAAAATTTAAAATATATTAAAAATTATTATATTAATGTATTTAAAAAAATTCAGTAAAAGAATAAAAAAATATGCAGAGAGAACCAATAAAAAAAATTCTCTTCTGTGCTGATTTATTGGCTCTAAAATGGAGAAACTGAAAGACAAACTATTGAACTCTGACAACAAAAGCTTGAAACACTCAACCATCAAACACAGCCATGTCAAGAAACTCAAGAAAAAATGTTTTTTTTTTCAGACAGAACAACAGTTAAATATACTTTCTGTGAGTGCTGAATAGGATTAAGTTCTCTTAAAATGAAAAAAAGAAAAAAAGATTCAAAAAGACATCATAGAATTCTCCTAAAAAAGTCTCAGTTTTTTTTTTTTATAAATATTAATGACAAAAAAAGAAAACATAAAACTCACGATAGTTGCTTAATTTTTTCCCCATATATCTTAGCATATAGACACTGAAACGAAAACCAGAATAAAGAGTTCAAAAAAGAGAAAACTCAAGACATTCATTCATATGGTTGACACTGAGACACAATCAATGGTATGAAAAAAAATGAAAGAAGAGAGGAAGAAGGCATACCAAAAGAGTAACTTGTAAACATCAGTCTGCAACTTTTTCCTTCCACCATATATATAGATTTTGCTGAAGATCATCACAATGTGAGAAACTCAACAACTCAAAATTCTTGAAACTTTAGCTTAATTTCTTTTTCACATGCAGTAAAGCAACACGGCAAGTTGATGAAGAACTGTGGCATATTTTCATTGAATAAGAGGGAGAAAATGTTAGGTGTAACAATACGAAGCAGAAAGAGAAGAAGAGTATTGAATAATGGAAGCAGAGGATAGCAGAGTGACAGGGAAGTTTGAGAAGCCAAGAGGAAAACCAAGTACGATGTGTCAGAACTGCATCAATATTTCAACTTCTTTTCCTTTTTTTAAGATACTTTACCAGTGCCCAGTGTTCTATCTTTTCTTCATATTTCATCATTTTTTTTCTTATTTAAAAATGTGTACATTTAGTATCTTTATTATGTAAAATTACATTTATCTGTTTTTCTTTTAATACAACAAAAAAGCTTGAATAATGAATTCTTCCTAATTTTTGTTAAGTTTTTTTAATTTGGTTTTAAAATTTTATTTTAATTTGATTATAATATTTGTTAATTTTGTTTAATTAAATCCTTATAAGGTAATATCGTTATAATTGTTAACAACACAGTGTATAAGTTGGTAAAATCATGTTAGATGGAACATTTTATCTTACGTGTTTTTATTAATAAATTGTGATACGTGCCTTCCTTTTTTTATCTTTGAATGAGAAGGAGAGAAATTGGTTCTAGGGTTTTATAAAGTTGAAGTTATCTTCACTTGAAGTTATCTTTGTGACCAATCTTCTTTCTCTTATTGTAAAACTCATTTGCAAAGTTATAGTTCATCTTCTTGTGGTGGTGACAAAAGGTTTAGGGTTTAAAATCTATTTGCGATTGTGGAGATGTTGTAGTTATGAGAATTATAAGAATTGCAAAGAATGTTGGTAAGCAATTTTGGAGTTTTGTTAATTACAAAGTTAGATTCATTCATCCAATTTTTTTTGGTAATGTTTTATGTAATAAGAATATGTGGCATTGAAAATTAATGTTGGGTTTTGTTATTTTGGTGTTTGATAACAAAGTGGAGTGATTTTGAGTGATATAATTTTTTCAAATGGTGCTATAAAGATGTAGATGAAAGAGATGGTATTATCCTCAAGAAAAGGAGGAAGATACAGAATCCGGAGAACTCAATGAAAGTTTCGAATAAAAGGGTCCAATTATTAGTAGGAGTGATTTGTATTCTTTTGGTTTAATAAACATAATGTTGTTGTCCCTCATGTTGAAAAATTGATGGTTTATCTTAGTATGGTGTGTAATAAGTGTGTTGATATGTGTAGTATTTTCAGGTTATAAATGAAGTCAAGGTTATCAAACTCGAGAGTTTACATAAACTCGTGAGGACTCGGTAAAGTCGGCTCATAAACTCGTTACTTTAGATGAAAAAATATAAATAAAACATCATAATTTAAATAAGTTAACAAAATTAAATAAATTCAAATACATAGGTTCATAGAAATATTGTTCATAGAAATATTCTAAACCATAAATTGAAATGTTAAAGTCTTTGTGTCTAATCCCCTAATAATGACATCATAATCTCTGTCATCAACTTCATTCGACTCTTCCTGTGATGAATATTGTGCATCCTCATTATCCCCAAATGTTATGTTATCAAGATGAAGAGCATTTAGAGCAGATCTATTGTTGCTCCATCTAAGTGAACATTTTCACCTTCAAGTTGCTCAATCTCAATAACATCATTTGCCTCTTCAGCTATCCATTCATCATCTGATTCAATGTCATCAAATAGAAGAGCAACAATTTTTCAAATTTGTCTACTTTTCTACTTATAGTTATATATCACATAAACTAAATCATTCATCTTTCTTTTTATGCAAACAATTCCTTCTCTTTGTATGAACCTAAAATGAAATATAATATTTTTAGTGAAGATATAAACATAATAAAAAAAATTATAAATTATAAATAATTTAAATTACATTTCAAATGAGCTCCAATTATGCTCACGTCCAGAAGAACTACAAGTCAAGCTTAGAACTCCAATAGCAAATCTCTTCAACTCCGGAGTTTCACCACCAAACATGTCCCACCATTCCCCCGAATTTAACTCTTTCTTGCATTCCTTTACGTCTTCCCTTCTAAAAGGTACTCTAGCATATTGAAATTCAATACTTTTTAAATTAATTTTTCTTCTTTATACCATATCTAGTACCAATCTTATCATGTACATATATAATCCTTCTTTCACCTCTCCACCATCATCACATCTAAAGTTAGGTTCATAGTAAAAATGGGGGTTCAGAAAATAGGCAACTACATATACAAAGGCCTATGAAGTTGATTATTCCATTGATCATCAATTATTCTCTAAACCTCTTCATAACTACATATAATTATCAAACAAATTATGCTATATCAAAAATAATTTCACACATAATAAGTAATTAAACTTTGAATGAGTAAAAGTTTGAAAATTTACCTCTTTTTGATATTGTCAAAGTTGGACCCAATCTACTATTTTGCACAATCCATATCTTCATAAATGAAACTCATTGTGGGTTTTACATCTGAGTCCACTAATCTTAAAATCACCATAAGAAGGGCAATAACTTTCAAGCATGTGGAGACATTCTTCCAAAACCGACTATCTAATACCACTTGTTCAACTTTTCTCTCATCTTGTGAAGTTCCAAACTTGTTTGTCTTCCACTTATCAAAGTTAAACTTGGTTAACAATGATGCCTTCAATTCATGAAGACAAGCACAAGTTACATAAGTCGTGGAAAATCTAGTCACACCCTGTCTTATCAAGTCTCTACCTTTAGTGAACTTTTTCAACAAGGAAATCAACATTAATCTTCCATAAATGTAAGTGGTAATTGTTGATAGGGGGAGCTGTGTATAGGTGAACCCATCTCACATATGAGTTTTGATGAACAAAAGAAATGTTTTATAGTTTCTTGCACAACAAATGGAAAAACTTTTGCTTGATCATATCTATGTCTGTGTTTGAACTGATTGTATATGCATTCATTGTATGAAATGAATCATAAGTTGAAACATATTGCACTTTGAATATATGATAGAAATAATCGATTACATTGTTTCTATAATTTATTAAATTTCTTCAGATTTCTGTTTATGCTTAACATGTGCAAAACAACTATGTTTTAACCGATTACATTAGTTGTATAATCGATTAAAACACGTTGATATGTCAACATGAGTTTGTTGAGTGCATTGAAGTGTTTAGAATTGAAAATGTTTTCAAATTTGCTTAAGTATGGAACTTAATCGATTACATTAAAATGCGTTTCTATTGAAAATCATTTTCTTGAAAAGCCATAACTACCTATAATGGTCAAATTTGTTTGTTACTGGCTTTATGATTTGTTTAATCGATTGCATGATCCATTTAATCTGTTAAATCTGAATGGATGCATAAATATGTTAAAATAAAAGGAAAAAATTAATAGATTACATTAATTGCTTAATCGATTACATTGCGTCATAGTTGAAAAAATCTATAAATAGATGCATTGCTCACTACCTCAACATGATTTTATGATCTTACACTTTCATAATTGGTTTGCCTGTTCAGAAATTATTGTAGGAGCGTTCTAATCTTCTTGGAGAATCAATATTCTTCAATTGGAAGGAAATTCATCAAGATTCTCCCAAAGAAATTGTTCTTACACATTGCTCATCAAATATGCACATCTGGTGTATACATTTAAGATCAGTGTCTTCATACAATCAAGTGGATTGTGTTTCCCTGTTGTTGGGCGCTAGGAAGAGAATGTGGAGTTCTAGGTTTTAGAATTAAGAGTACTCTAAGGTTACAGAAAGTGGGATAACTTTCTGGATTGAGACTCTGGGGTGTTCACATCTTATGTTATAGGTGATATTGAGTTGGGAAAAGGAGAGTGCATTTGAGAGGGGAGTTCTCTGTATTCTTGCTTGTATAACTCTATCAATATAGTGGTTCCCTTCAACTAAGGTTGTTGAAGGAAGACTAGATGTAAGTTTGGCCAAACTAATATAAATTTTGTTTGTTGATCTTTCTCTTCCCTTCTCTTTTATTTGTTGTTCATATACTTGATTTTTTGCATTCAAAGAAACCTAAAAAGATTTTAAAAAGCTTTTGAAAGATTAATTTTTTTAAAGGGTAAACCAATTCATCCCCCCTAGTTGAGATTATAGCCATCACTTTTTCTACAATTAGCACCAGAGTTGGGAATTCAAATTTTACTCGAATTTTAATTGCTTAAGTTTTAAGTATAATCGATTAAATCAGTCCTGATGGCCAACATCTCTCAAAATTTTGGTGAAGGTGCTTCAACAAACAAACCACCACTGTTTGCAGGTGAAAGCTACCCATTTTGAAAAATTAGAATGATTATTTTTATGGAATCTATTGACAAGGGAATTTGGGATACAATCACCATTGACCCTTTTGAGCCAACAAAAATGGAGAATGGTAAGTTGAAGGCCAAAGAATTTTTTGAGTGGACAGCAGATGAAAACAGAATAATGCATTATGATGTTAGAGCAAAGAACATCTTCTCCTTTGCACTTACAATTGATGAGTTCTACAGAATATCAACTTGCATAACTGCCAAGGATATGCAGAATGTTCTTGAAGTGACTCATGAAGAGACTGATGAAGTCAAAAGAGCCATAAAGAATTCTCTAATCCAGGAGTATGAAATGTTTAGAATGAAGGCTGGAAAGATACAAAAAAGATTTACACATATTGTTAACCACCTTCTTTCACTTAGAAAGACTTTTGAGAAAGAAGAGGTTAACATCAATATCTTGAAAAGTCTCAACAGAAGCTGAAAACCTAAAGTCACAACAATCTCGGAATTCAGAGATCTAACCGCAATGAACATGACTACTTTGTTTAGAAAACTGGGAGAGCATGAACCTGAATTGGGAAGATTAAGAGAGGAAGAAGAAGGTGAGCAGAAACATTCTATAGCCCTCAAGACTGTGAACAAAACTACCTCAAGAAAGCACTCAAAGGAAGCTAATTCAGATTCAGAAATGCAAGAACACGAAGTCATGAACATGATGGTAAATAAATTTCTCAGTTCATGAAATCTAGAATATATGCTTCTGATATTGCAGGTAATTCAAGAGGCAATAAAAGAAGGAGGAAAGTTGCAGTTTCTACATGTTTTGAGTGTGGAAAAGAAGGCCAGCCTGAATGTCCAGTCTTGAAAATGAAGCAGAAATTTGATGAAAAGTCCAATCAAGACCGAAGAAAGAATAAGTAAAAGAAGGCCTACATTGCTTGGGAGGACATTGATTCCAGCAGCTCATCAAGAGATGATGAAAGTTTAAAAGAGGAAACAAATCTTTGCTTGATGGCTGGCTCGGTATTGATGAATGAATAAAATGTAATTGCATTCATATATTAGTTTAGGTGATTTGCATACATAATTGCATTAATTGAATGATTTTATCATGCATTATCTTTGTTTAGGATCATACATTTGAATTTTGTGTTTTTCTTGTAGATTGGTGATTCTAAGTGTCAAAATCACAACTTGGGAAGAATTGATGTCCAAGATGCATATGTAAAACACAGAGTTCTACAACTGAGTTGTGAAAGTCTTCACAACCTGTGGATTTATCTTGAAAGAAATAAAAGGCAATTAAAAACAAAGAGTTCCACAAGTGAATTGTGGTTTTTACCACAACTTATGAAGTGCAAAATTGAAATCAAAGAAGAGCATAAACAGATTGTGGATATTTCCATGAGCTATGAAATTTTTTAGAACAGTTACTAACATTTTATATTACGTGGATTAAAAGAGATTAAAAAAATAGAAAGTTAAAGGATGGTTACTTACAGGGAGTAACCACTCTCCTAAAAAAGGGAATGAATGGAAAAGATATAAAAACATTTTTAGGACGTGAAAGCACAGAAGACATTCCACACTGCTTCTTCTTCTTCCTTTAACTTTTTTTTGAATTTTACATTATGCAAAACTAATTTTTCTTTATGAACCTTTTCAATTGACGGTTTGTTAATTTTAATTAAATGTTACCTAATAAATATGAATTAATTTTAATTTTAATTAAATTTAACTTAATAAAATATAAATCAAATTTTTATTTTAACTTTTTTGCGGATAATGGATATTCACGGATATAGATAGTATGACACCTGTTTCTAACCCGTTTATATACAAGTATTAAATACTCGTTACTCTAAATAATAATTATCTGCGGATACTAACTATACCTCACGAATTTTATACCCAGATATTGATATTTTTGTCATTCTAACTATATAACTGAATTATGAATGCATGCACACATGTGATGATAAATAATGATTTATACATAATAAAAGTGAGGTGTGATGAATGGTGAGAAGTATTGGATATTAAGATTTTGAAAATCACAACGTAGAATATTGTGGATGAAGAGTTAATTATGAATTGATGGCTTGGTTTATATCTTTTGAAAATTACCTATGTGGTAATTTGCTTTTTTGAAAGAATAGAATAATATTATATATAATGATCGAGATATATGATGTCCTCAGTTGACAAGTAAAGATTGATTCCTAAAATAACATTATGGCCGAGTTATAATAGTTATATTATTTACAAAAATCCATAAAAGTAAAGGAGATCATTTAGTTCTACAAATATTCTAAATAATATAAATAAATATCTCAAGTAGTAGTGATAAGTTGAGAGACATTCAAGTGGGGCATAGATTTTACGCAAAGGAACTACCTTAATGTCATAGAACTAAGGTTAAAATATCGAAAAAGTTTGGAGTGAGACAAATATTAGTTTGATGTGAAAACGTGATTGGTACGAAGCTTACGGAAAAATGTCGAGTTGTATTAATTATCCTAATATGAAGCTGAGATAACATATATTGTGATAATATTAAAAGATTCGAAAGATGGAAATAACAGAGAATTGATTGAAGTATATTAGCAAAAAAGTGTATTTCTCTGGTCTTTTTCAGCTTTGATTTATTGAGTTTATTTCCATAAATAGAGAAAGGTTTTGGTGGTGAAGAAAGGAGAAATAGACATGCACAAAGTTAGAAAGAAAAGCATTGCTTTAACATATGGTAAAACCATTGTCTGTACTTGTATCCAATTACAGAAAACACTAAACAATAGTCTGAAACTTTGCTGCTCACAAAGAACATTTAACAACAGCCAAAGCACAAAGATAAATCCTTGCATATATAGACAATATAACATAAATCATATACTTAATTCAATAACATTATTCATCAAAGGATCCATCCCTGCATGAAGTTAGTCTCACAAGCCATGCTCTTTGGAACATTAGATGCCTCAGCTTGAACATATTGTTGGTACCTGTTCAAAGTCATTAATTTAGAATTTCTCTTACACATTTCTGATATCTTAGTATGAACTTTTATACACATATTCATATTTCAAATGATGTTGTTGAAATTTGATTATCATGTGCATAAAGGAAAATTTCATTACCCTATTTGCAAAAAGGGTTCAGTCTGGTAATCCAAAGGGTTGGTTTGAGGAGGTTGAAAGGGAAATGCACTGTTTCCAGCAGCTGAAGTAGAGCTCCACAAGCTTTCCATAGCTTTAAGATTAAACCCCTCTGATTCAAGCTGAAAAGGGATTCCATTGATGAAGACATTAGAATGAGAAAAAAAGAAAATGACAAGACATGAATCCTATATACTACAATGTTGCAGGTGTCTTAGGTACAGAAATTGTTAGGTTTCAAAGTATAAAAACCTTCAGTCTGAGCTGCTTGTTCATATCTCCAAGATGGCGCTCCTGCAAGATGAGTAAAAATTTCTCACCTTGATTTTTCAAATGTCTTACTTGGATAATTAGAAAACTAATTTTGACAAAAAATAACAAAAATGAGTGTCTGTAACATTCTCACCCTTCTGCGAAGCTCTTCCATTTGTTCAATCATGATTTGTGTCTGCAATTGAAATAAAGTTTAGGGATAATATCATCCAAAATCAATATATCTTTCTACCTTGATTATCCAGTGATTGTAAAACAGATTGAATCCAGCACTTTATGAATGAACTATACATAAAAATTAAACCCGCTTTGAGATTTCTTCAAGGCTTCAAATAAAATTTTCTTTACAAACTTGCTCATTCTAGAGATTGCTTCCCTTCAGATAATGCTATCAGTTTTTGGCCCATCTAAATCAAATAGTATATATATTTTACTAAAAAAAAGTACATCAAAAACATGAGATGGTTGAAAATTTGTTCCAATGAATCTATAAGAATCCTTAAGAGGAAAAGGGAAGAAAATTAAACTTTGGAGGAAGCATATACAGTTTGTTTCATTTTCAGAAATTTACTTTTCATCCATGGATAATGCTTTAGAATTATTAAATCATGTTAGAAGTACAAATTAGGGTTCTGACATACAAGACAACAAAACTTGCCCACTTTACATAATCTTTTGGAAATTAAATATATATATATATATATATATATATATATATATATATATATATGAAAGGATAGAATAGTTAAATTAAAGTAGTGCAAAGATTGTTGTCAGTTTGTTGTATATAGGCACATGGTTTAGAAGCTAATTAAGGTAAAGTACCAACAAGAAATCCAAAGAGCAATAAAGAGAAAGTTCTATATATATGTTGGCACCTTCCTTTGTCTGGCTTGTGCTAATGCCCCTTCAAGCTGTTTCTCAAGATTCTGCAACTCCTTTATGTTCAATGGTCCAAGATCTTCTCCAAGCAAATGCCTAAAATGACAATAAATTCCAAACTTTTAATTTTTACATCAGGTGGTTATCATTTTCTAAACCATATTAACTTCTCTTTGTTTGTGATTAACACTCACTGTTGAAAAACATGTTCTTGAAGTTCAGTTGTACTCTTTCTATATAAAATTATCCATTTTTAGTCATTATGAATGTGCCACTTTGTAATGATTTAGAGAACATTTTATTAAGAGACAAAAAATTATATTAAATAGCATTTTATAGAGGGAAAAATTATTTTAAAAATAACACTTTGAAGGATTAAAAGTTATATATACATTTTAAAACCAAAGAAATTAAAAAAGCGAGAATGTTTTTAGATAAATTTAAACTAAAGTTTAAATATTTCATAAGTGAGCATTACCTCTGGGTCCTTTGCAGAGACTCGTACTTTGCCTTCAGCTTTGACACCTCTTGGTACCAGCTCTGATAGCCAAAACAAAAATTAAAAAATAGATATTAACAAGATCAAATTATATATACATATAGAGATGTATCATATCATTAAAAGTTGAACACATACCTGAGTTTCACATTCAACATGTTGTTCATCTTGAGGAGTAAACGAGCAACGTTGGTATCGGTCAATAGTTTTGGTAATGCTGCGAATTGAAGGAAACTGATTGCTCAATATTTACACCAATATTTTTTACTTGTCTGATAATGTAAAGGTTGGCCCTTCATGTTGTATATATTAAGGAAATTAAAATAATACCCACTTAAAAAAGAAAATATGAGCGATGATGAACATTTCAAAGTTTTCTGGATCATTGAAGTTTATGTAAACAGAACTTTGAAACTTTAATTAATAGTTTGATTATGTATGCAATTCCAAATAATTACTTCAAAAATGTTATATGTTTCGGTTTACATGGAATGATTAGAAGTTAATTTGGAGGATGAAAGTGGATTAAAAGTTCAAATTCTAAAATTTAAGCATAGGGTTTGCACAGTATACAATGCATTATTTAGCATAATATATATTATGACAATTTTTTTTTATGGCTAAATTGGTGTTTGGAAAACTTTTTGTGAAGTTTTTATAAAACTAATTTTGAATATATCTTACAAATATATTATTTTTCTACATTAAAAAATGTATATGCACTCAAAATTCTTCACATTATTTTTTATTTACTTTGGTTTCTTCACACAAAATTATTTAAAAAACTTATTCTTATAAATTCACCTCTGTAACATAGAATCAGAAAAACAATATTTAAAAGCAGCTACAATTCGATGATTGTACTCAAAGCAGACAAATTACCAAGTATGCTTACAGCTTGCAGACATGTTCTTCATCAAACCAAAATATCCATACAAAACAAATGACAACCAATAATAAATTATTTTTCTCAAATATTTTACAAATTTAAATTTCTTTTTCACAAAGAAAAATGATTCATTTACATGAAAAAATTCATCAACATTTAATATACACCTAAAAAGTATAATAGATTTATAGAATATATATATATATATATATATATATATATATGAACAAATAAGAAAAAAAATAATAGAAAGAAAAAATAAATATTTAATATATGTTGTATATAAAATGAAGGTGAATTGTATTGTTTTTTCACAAATAATCCTTCACCCATTTGGTTATTATTGTGAACACAAAACATTATGATTGTAACAACTGAAGATGACCCAATTCTTATATTTTGAAGATGTAATAACAAATGGGGAAATTATGGCAAGTGTTTCAGATCAAGTACGACTACACATTTCCATAAATCATGAATAAATTTTCATATGTATCTTATTCCATGACAGATAAAGCTAAGATAATCAGATGATCTGCAAAATTTGAAAGTGACTCTCCCAGATTCAAAAAGAATTTCTCTTTGCAGTAAAAAAAAATTAAATACAATACATAGATATATAATTACGCTATTTTCTACTGAAGAAAAAGGTTTCATATTCAAAGAACACCCAAATAATTGTTTTCAGAGAAAACTAAATGCTGAAATAAGTGAGAAGATAAGGCACAATTCGAAAAGCAGTAAAAGAAAACAAGACAAATCCACTTTCTCAGTCTCTAACGTTATGACCTCATAAACTCAAACATTTTAGAAGCACATGCGAAATTTTGCGACAGATGTAATCATGTTCTCAATAATACGTTAACATCTCAGAAATTGTAATTTTAGCTTAAATTTAGAACATTTAGAAACATATTTTGTTCTTTTTCTGGTTATAGTTTTCTCTTCTTTTTCCCGTTTTCATATTTTGAACAACAAGTCGTGCCTTGACTAGGGCTAGCAGAAAAGGAAGAAAAAAGCATGTTCCATGTTTCTTTTTTTTTTTTTTAATTTATCATCACCCAACAGATGAAAACAAAACCTAATTAAACTAATTGCAATGCTGAATATGTCATCGTTCCTCCATAAACATGAAAGAAAACGCAGGATAATTAAGAAGATTCCCTGAAAGAGAGAGAGAGAGAGAGAGAGAAAGAGAATCATTTGATCATGTAAAAAACCTAAGAGTAAAAGACAACAAAGAGAAGCAGCACCAATCTTTGATTGCAAAGTCCAAACTCAAGAAATAGAGACAGCAATTTATGATTTGAGACACACATATTCTCCGAGAAGATACAGTGATAGAACCAAAAGATCAAAGAAACAAAGGTTAAGAACCAGATTCTGGAGTGTTAGGAACAACTTTAAGGCTTTGTTCGAAGCTGAAAAAAAGTATATTATATCGTTTCCATGTAGAGAAAGATGTTGTGAAAGCCCTAGATCTTGCACAACGGTACAAGGAGAGTTATCAGCACCATGTCCTTTTAATTAATTACACGATGTCACGAAACTGGGTACATATGATTGCTTTGTTCCTTTTTTTTTTTTCTGAGAGAGAAGGAAACAGATTGTACTGTTCCATCAGTAGATCAGTGTGCAAAGCTGAAAGCTTTATCTCACAATAGAGAGATATCAGGTGGAAGGACTATAAAACGTGTCGATCTGTAATTGGAAGAGAGAAAAACTCCTGAAAATTTTCCATGCCATGAAAGTTCCTAATAGAACCCCACAGGGGTAAGAGAAATGATAAAAAAGAAGGGAAATAGGCTTAATTTATCATAGAGGGTGACAAGATCCAGTGATCCAGAAAAGGAGAAGCTAAGAGAGAGAGAGGGAGAGAGGGGGAGAGAGAGGGAGGGGGGGTCTAGTGTCAGGTGCAAGTGTTTGAGAAACAAGTTAAACCAAGAACGGTGACTGATAGAAAGAAGAAGAACACAAGGTACAAAAGAGAAAATAAAAATAAGAAATAATGGGTGGAAAGTGAGTGATGAAAGAGGTGTGTTGGTAAAATCTTAAAAACATCAAATTCAGTCGTGGCAAAATAAAGGAAACCAGAAGCAGAAACCAGTGGCCATTTTGGTGAAAGAAGCTGATGCAAAGAAGAAAGTGAGTTTGCTCAGAGAAGAGAAGAAGCTATCCATCTCAGCACCACCCACCACACACACACACAGTCACTCAGAAAACCAAAAATCTTAAATTTTAATACCTATTGGGATTTGCACCTCACAAAAATGGACACAAAACTTTCAAAATATAAATCAAAACAGATGAAAGATTTTTGCAGTTCACACAGAGAGAGAGAGAGAGAGAGAGAGAGAAAGAGATAATACCCAACATTTCCAAATTCATAGAGCTTCCCTCTGCTTGAGAAAATGATGAGAGCAACCTCAGCATCACAGAGAACTGAGAGCTCATAGGCTTTCTTGAGCAAACCGTTCCTTCTTTTTGAGAAAGTAACTTGGCGGTTGATTTTGTTCTCTATCCTCTTCAGCTCAACCCTCCCTCTTCCCATTTTCTCTCTCTCTATTTCTCTCTTTTTCTGTGTGTCTCGAAACAATAACTCTAACTTTATGAATTATTATTAGAAATTGTGTGATCAACCCTTGATATAGAAGAGAGAGTGTGGTTTAGTGCAAAAGGGGAGAGAGAAATAAGTAGTAGTGGCAGTAGTGGTTGTTGTTGTTGTTGTGATGAGATAATATGGTGTGTGTTTCAGAGAAGTGGAAGTTAGTGTGCTATATAGAAATAGACAATGAACACAGAAAGGGGCACACTTGATCTTCTTTTACAAAAAAATGGAAACCCCAGTTATTCTTATTTTTATCTCATTCTCTTTTCCCAATTTAATTTTAGTAAATATGGTCCCTTCTCTATACCTCCCTGCTCTTTCTTCCTGCATACTTTTAATTTTCCTGCAGTTTAGGGCAAGTGAAAGGGAACTCCCACTCTCACGCGCCACTACCTTCCACGCTCCCATGTGAAATACCAGTATTTCTGGAAATGCACTAACCACTGGCTGCTAACTCTGTTTACCCCAAAACTGGTTACCATCACCAAACCTTTTGCAGCACCACCAGTTTGACCAATAACTTGTACAAATACCACTGGGATATCATACTCATCATTTTCATACCTTCATATACATTTTATTCAACTTCACTTCCAAAAATATGATATATTAATGACTGCATATATAATATATACACATATATGTACATTTACACTCTAACTCATCTTCCTATGCTGCTAGTTTTGTAAAAGTTAATATTTTTACCATTAAGAGTAATCTATTAAAACTGTTTTATATTATGAATAACATGTATTTTCAATGTTGAGGTTCTGATCATGATTAATAATTTCATGTCCATGCACTTTTGTATTTATCAAGAGATAGAGGGCAGAAGGGTATTACCTTAAAACCACTTTTTACTGTCATATTCTGCTTAGATAATTGTGCACTGACATAAACCAATTGTCATTAAAACAATATTACTGGAGCTTAATTGTTATAAGTTGTTTATAAAATGTAAGAAACAACTAATTAACCAGGTTTTTCAATTCAAGAAGCTCTTCTAATGGAAGAGATTTAGTTGACTTTTTCTTATCATATATATATATATATATATGACAGTCTGATTTTAAGTTTGATGTTGCTGGTGCATCTAATCAGATAAAAACTGGTTTGGAAGCACATATTTAAAAGGTTATGAAAAGGTTGTGGAAGACAAAAAGCTTTATACTTTATCCATATGATAAAGATTGATGCCACTATGTATGTACTAGCTAGAACACAAATTCTATTGTCAAGAAATTTGTGCACGTTTTGTTCAGACTAAATTAATTAAGCTAAAATTGAACCTAAATTTCTTGTTCCAAAAGTTTGTCTTCTCCACTTTAGCATAGACGAAAACATAGTGGATGTAGAGAATCATAGATTACAGACATTTGGAAAAGGAGGTCACAATGCTCAAATTTATCATATATAGTCTGTTACATTTTAATATAAAGAGATACTATAGCCAAAACTACAATAGAACATGATACACGCTATAATAACATGTCAGAAATTCTCAATACATTAAAACATCATACCATTTACATGAAATTCAAAATTCTTAGACAAAATGGTAAAAAGAAAGAAGCGTGTCCTAAACTTCAACAACAAAAATAGAAAAAACGCGCATGTAAACAAACTGTTTCAAATACAGTATATGATTAATTAATAGCTTGTGTGATAAGCATATGATTTTAATGTTTGTATATCTTGACTAAAATTGCAAGTAAATAATTTCACTCAACATCAACACATATAAAAATAACGTGTTGTGTTCTCGAGTAGCTACGAGATATCTTTCACATATAGACAAGAAAAAATTGGTTGGCATTGTGGATGATAATCACTTCAACCCCACCAAACTCATACATAAAGATACTGAGAAGTTTCAAAGAGTTTCAATTGGTCTGAAAAGCATCATACTGTACCACTAGTCTCACATAGCCTAGTAATATTCATGAACTGACAGCACCTTTGTATTAACTCAATAATATAAAAAAATCTCATATCAGATAGCAGAAATCACTTGTTTAGAAACATGTTATGTCTTCAATATCTTAAAGTGTGTTTCTAAGATAAATTCATAATGAAACAAACTAAATATGTAGAGACAAGAACATGTAAGTAATTGTAAGAAAGTGAGTAAGATCGAAATATTACTGTGTTAAGATTCATATACCTTGTTATGTCTTAACCTGAAATGAAGGGTTTGTTATGATAGATACAAAAACTTCACATGTTTTAGGAGTCAAAAAGGTGAAGTATACTTTAGAGCAACTTTTAAATGGACCATACACTGGAAACAATGTGTGTGATATGTACTGTGTGACTTCTCATGAATTTTATGTGCAAAAAATGATGAATCCCATTTAAGGCCACTTCCTTCTGCTACCCCTATACTTTTACTTGTCGTGGATCACATCTGACCCCTTCATATTCATCCATAGGGCACACACACTACACTGCTAGCTATCACACCCCTCAAAGTGTAAGGGATATGGTAAATGTATAGATTTCCATTTACATATATATACATATTCATATTATTGGTGTTGTTATTTCTTAGTGTTTCCTTTCACCAAGCTTTTTGGGTCTTTTAAAAATTTCATTTAGAATGATTCACAGATAAGATAGTTGAAAGTGTCAACACATTATTTATATATATAATATGTTGGGAAAATTACACTATATATTTGGAAACTGAGAATTTAAAATTTTATAAATTTTGGTAATTTATCAAAAAAAATATTTAAAAAAATAAGAAAAGGTGTTATGATGCATTCAAATATGATCTTATGATGTTATTCACTTGTATGATTTATTGACAGAGATCTCCTTTATTCTTAATGTTCTCCAAGGTCATCTTAAAGTTATGATAAAAAAGTTGAAAGAAAAAAAAAGATATAAGTAATTAATTAGTTCAGAGGAATAATATTTAAATGAGAAATTTAAAACTAATTAATTCGAGAATAGAAAAAAGTTAAATTTGAAGATGGAAAACAATAATTTGGAAAAATTAAAAGTGATTATGATTTATGCATAAAAGTTGAGAATGACATATAAGACGTTAACATAAAAAAATAAAAAAATATTTAAAAAGTAATAAATACAAAATGGACGAGCTTAATCAAAGGGGTTGTAAAAATAAATATATTAGACAATAATATACAATACTATTTCATTGTCAAGAGTGGTTAATTGTATCATTACCAGATATATATGAACAAACTTTCTAGTACACATCTTTTAGCATATATTATTATTGGATGATTTTAAGTTGACTGAAAAACATGAAAGAAAAACATGTTCAAAAATATGTTGGTAACATTCTTTTAGCATGATTAACATGCTTAATTACTATTTGTAGCAAACAAAATAGAAAGACCACCAACGGCGGCTAAGAATTGATGCTGTTATATAGCCTGTCTCAAAGGCATTTTCCTACTACTCTAAGATTGTCTCTTTTCACTTTTTAACAATTCAATCAAGTTTATAGTTTCATGTCATAATCATCCCAGATTTAGGAATATTAATTGTATTAAGAACTATGGCTTTTTTTGGAAGGTTTTTATAAACTTTTTATCTCTTGTGTGTATTTCAAGAAAGGCACACGACAAGGAATTTTCTTTTTCATGTGTACTATTTTTTTTATGGTAATTGAAGTATTAATACTTTAACTTTTTTTCTTGGTAATTAATGTTTAACACTAATATAAGAGGGGAGGGTATTTAATGTGGAATCTGATTTTGAGATGTTCTTTTGATAGTTGATTTCTAGTGGTTCTATAATATGCTTATTTAAATGATCATAGAATGTTATGTTTATTTAAGACTTTTACAAGATTCATGAGAAAACATTTTTATGTGTTGAGTAATTTGCAATGTTTTTTTATTGTGTTTGTAAGCTACTGTTTCACGTCTATATAGGTCCTCATACCTAAAAAAAACAAAGTTTTGTAATTTGTGGGTTCTAGTCAAAATCAATTATTTTCATTAAAGTATCACAACCAGTTAAAACCAATTTTTCCAAGTTAATATATATGTTGGTTTAATATAATTAATGATTATTGATACTTTCCTACTTTTGGAGTTTGTATCTCTACAAACAATAGTAGCTTTTCTTCTTTTCTTTAACCTTTTTTTTTCCTTAAGAGTTCTAGAATCTCCTATCCTCAATATTACTTTTGCAATTCTAATTTTTATTTTTTAGATGACTTAAATTTTGAATATATAAATAAAGTTATAAACATGCACAAGATGTATTATCGGTATGTTTATCGTTTATTTGTATAAGGTAAGAAGAGTTAATAACAAAGTTCAATAGTGGGTGAAAGTGATGTTTGTTGTCTAAAAAGCCCATATTGTTGTCACAAGCCAAAATGTGGGTATAAAAGTTGTACAAAGTGAGGCTTAAGGATAGTAGATGTTCCTAATTGGTATAAAATACTATTTCGATTTTTGGATTATACAAACCAAGCATGCAAAGGAGGTGTAAGAGTGTATGACTAGGAGGTATAAGGTATAAAGGAAATATTGACATAAAATGGTGAAATGGGAACTTAGCTTAGGTAAAAATTTGAGAAAGTTTTGCTTATATATTTGTAGGTAAAGCATTAAAATACTGAGTCAAGGTTTGAAGCATAAAAGGATAAAATGTTTTTGTTAGAGATGACAACAAGTCAGATCGGATATAGATCATGTTTTTTAGCTATTCGACTTTTCTCCGCTTAATAAATGAATATTAATTTATCTATTATTTTTTATCAGCATATACTTGTTTAAGGTATTTACTACTTTTGACAGATTTTATCTCCGGATATCCATTTTTATAAATATTTTTGTCATCTTATAATCTTTGCAAGGGGCTAATCTGGATAAGAAGTCAACATTACCATCATTGGAAGAACTTGCATGTTACAACTTTACACATTGCAAGGCATGTTTGAAAGCATGAAATCAATATATTGAGAAAAATGTGATTATGAACAAGAATCAAAGTAACCTTGACCATATATCATGTTCATTCATCAGTAGTGCAAAATATGGCTTCAACATCTCGTGTTCAACGTCAGAATACAAAAAAGTCATCATTAAAAATGACTGGTGACATTTTTATAAATAGATGTTCAATTTAGACATCAAAATTTATACTTTTTCGATGTCATATGCTCATCAGACGTCAGAATTCTCAATTTCCAACATCGGGTAAATTTCATGAAAATGTTTGACGCGAAGGGGAAAATGAACCCAAGTATGACGTTGAATGTCATAGTTTCAGACGTCAAAGAACTATAAAACGTCAGAATATCACCTTTCAAACATTATATGTTAGTGAATTCATTAAATATTTGGATGGGAGGGTGAAAATTTATTCACTTTATCTTTGCGCGAAATCTTCTTTTCTGCTCAAACCCTTCTCAAACAAAGCTTTCAACGAGCAGTACATGTAATATTTCTTTCATTTTACATAAATTCACATTGATTAGCTACTTTAGGCATGCTTTTCTTTCGTTTTGACCTAATGGTTTCGTGCACAGGTACTCTTTGGAGCATTGACGAGCTCTCTTTTTTCCCTCGCTAGCGCAATAATTTATTCTGATGGCGAACCCACCTTCAAGAAGGTTAGTTTCCGTTTTGTTTTGGATTTTTATGGGCTATAAAATGGTTGAACTTGTTGGTATTTTTGATATTGGTATTGTTGAACTTGGACGTTATTTGACTCATTTGGCGTTGGAAAATGTCAATTTTCGACATCAATTAACGTCTAAAAATTCTAATTTACGATGTCAATTAATGTCAATTTTTCAACATCAATCAACATCCTCTTTCTTCGACGTCAATCAACATCTCCCACTATGACGTTGATGTTTTAGCAAACATTAAAGGTTGAAAATAACAGACATCAAAGCCTTTTTTTTTTACGAGTGCATAATGGATTTTAGAGAAAATTTAACTTCTTTGTCCATTTACATTGAAGTTGTTTAATGGTACTTTTTCATTGTGTGGTCTCAATGGTCTAATACTCACTTTCTAAGTGTTCACTATGGTTATTTGTTACATATCAACTGTGTGTTATTCACTAAGATCGGTTTTTAATTTTCATTTACTAATTTCAAATTATCCCACAAAAGTAACTATATACTAATGAAGTTCTGAATTCACATTGGTTTTGTAAAGGCTGGAAAAATGACTCAGCATTTAGAGCTGCCACTTGGCTACAAATAAGAGGGCTATAACTTTTAAAACAAAAACACCCTTTCTGGTTCAAAAACTTGAATGCTGGATCATTCCTTTTTCTTGTCTGAAACCTCTCTCTTTTTCCCTTTCCACTCTTCCAAAATTTCCTCTCACTGAACCATCATTGCCAACAGCAGAAGAGATTTAGAATCTCAAAGGAACCTAAGCTCAAATTCAACGGGTTAATTTCCTTGTCCCCCTTCCAGTAAGTGTTTTCCTTTCTCCGCAATTATGAAATTTTGATTTGCATGCACAGATTCTGAATGTGCATGAGCTTTTCATAAGTTCCTCTCTGATTTCTATCCCATTTAAACTCCTAACTTAATTTCAAACCACAAATTGGTGGTCTATAGGTAATTGTAGAGTCTCTTGAGGTGTGCCTTTGCTTGGGGAATTTCTGTAAATTGGATCACTTCACTACAAGGTAAGGGAAGCTAGGTTCATCTTTTACTGTAGAATAGTAAGCTGTTTGTAATTTAATTTTGTGTGGAAAGCCTTTGATCAATGCATGCAGAAATTCGTGTAAAATGATAAGTTAAGGTGTGGTTGAATGTAGTATGTGTGTGTTCTGTGATGTATGAATTTTGGTCTATGATCATTGTATGTATGTATGTATGAATTTTTAATTTGGTATGAATAAGGTAGTATATTAAAATGGGGAATAATCTGGGAGAAATGAGTTGGGTAGATCTCTTGAACAAAAAGAAATATTTTAGCAAATTGGTGAGTAAAAATGAGGAAGTAGGGTAGTGAAATTTTGAGTTAGTGGTCTAGACCTGAATTGAGCCTTTGGGGTAGCTTAGATAGGCCAATTATGATTTGTAGGCAACACCAAAAAAGTCTAAAACAGTTTCTAAATGGTACAATTCAGATTTGGCTACTAGGTGAATTAAGTGAGAGTTTAGATCCAATTTCCTTGCATATCTCTTAGAGTTTTGAGTTAGGATGGTGTGTGAGACTTCAAACAAGTTAGATTCAACCTATATTTCGAGTTAGGAGTGTCCAAAGTTCACCAAATGGCCTAAAATAGATTTTGAGTGGGTGAGTTCTCAAAATCTGCAGAAATTCTGCAGATTTCACGCCTGGGCACCCTTCAACTCGACATTTTCCAGAATTCTGGCGCCCGGGCGCCCCTAAATGGCGTTGGGCGCAGCTTTCTGCTGTTGCTTTTGTTTGTGACAGTTTAGGGGGTTCCGGATGTCCGTTTTGGACGTTCTTTAGGTCGTTTTGGGGGTTTTAGACCCTTCCGGAGCCGTTGATGATGGTTTCGGAGCTGTTTGAATTACTTAAGTATTGATAATTAAAGTTCATAAAGAAATTGTTATTAATAGATTATGTTTTCGTGAAAATATGTAATGTATGAGTTATATATGTTTATTTTGCTGCTGAATGAGATTCTATGATTAATTGGATGAAGTTGGTGAAGTGAAACAAGATTGGTGATATGGATCATGGGCTTTGAGAATCAAATCAAGATCTCTAGGTGAGATCATTGTTAATGTTGAGAATAAATATAGGAAGCTCAGTCTTGGGTATCTCCATTTTATATGGGCCAAGATATGAGTGATATCATGTTAAGTACTAGAATGAATATAGGTAGCTCAATCTTGGGGGTTGCCCTTAAAGCTCTAATGACTATTCAATCTCACTTAGAGAAGATTAGTTCATGTGGTGAAGAGCAGTAGGGGGTCCTAGTCTTGGTTGTCTCCATTGTATATGGGTCAAGGTGAGTGATAACGGACTAACCTTGTGTGTGGTAAGGTGAAACCCATTGGCAATGGCTTTGCAAAGCAGTAGAGGCCACCACAAGTGAATAACCCGCCATAGCTCAATATTCATTCCGGGTCCGGACGAGTCTAAGTCTAACACTACCTAGTAAAACTATAACTCACAATCTATTAAAGTCGTCCTTCTATGATTGCAATTGCTTGTATGTCTCTTTTACTTTGTTTAATTTAAATTGATTTGTATTCTTTTGAATTCTAGCTTACCCTTGCTTTGTTTGTTGTATGTCTTGTTTGTGCTTGTTTTCTTTTGCAATGATCATCCTAATTGGATGTGAGCAGAGGTTTCAGAGGCCCCAGTGGAGCAGCTACTAGACGTTCCAGATATTCCTGATACTGCTGATGCTGCAGAGTAGTGTATCTCAGTTCTTTCGTTTTGTATAATTTAGTCTTCTTTACTCTTTTCCCTTTTGAAAGACTCTATGCTGATATGTAGAGCTTATATCATATTTTGGATGACTGTATTATATACACTTCATCTGCTACTACTCTTAACTGCTTTCTATTATTATAATATGTTGCATTCCACTTGATATGAATTATACACATATTTTGGGATGTTACAGGTTTGGCCTATGTTAACAACAGTAGTTTCAAAACAATTATATAACTCCTTCATGGTCAAATAATATAAATAAAAAAGATAGGAAAAAATTATAATGGATGAAAAAATTAAGTGTAAATGAATGTGAATAAAGAAGTTTAGGAAAAAAACTTAGATGAAGAAGATGTATATGACAAAAAAAATGAGTGTAAATGAAGGATATGAGTGTGAATGAAGGACATGGATGTGCTTAAAAAATATGAGTGTGGAGAAATATCAATGAAGAGTATGAGTGTGATGAGTTCTATATGGAAAGTGAGAAAAAAAATTATGAGTGAGAATATTAGTAATTTTTAAACTTTTACTAACATGAAAAGACTTTTTACTTTTGTTGTTTTAGGCGTTTTATGTTTGTTGTAGGTTAGACGTAATTGAGAGAAGAAATTTACATCCCTTAAAATTTTCTACATAAATTTACGTTTGTTGAAAGTATAGACATAAATTAACATATGTTGAAAAGATAACATATGTAAATTTTGAAGTTTTTTTTTTTTTACTTTTACTCATAATCACTTCATGGAAATGTCAAACCTCGCACACATCGTTCTCATTTCAAGTCTAGATTCAAGTCATTTGATCACAGCTATTGAGCTCGCCGATTGCTACATCCTTCCCACAATTTCAAAGTCATAGCTATCGTTATCCCTTTCCAAACTTCACATATCAAAACACAAATCTTGAACCCTCACACCTTCCCTTTACCATCTCACACTACTCTTGTTGGCCAAAACAATGTCATTATTGTTCAAAATAATAAAACTCACATTCAAGACAAACAAGGTCATTTATGCATAATTATGACTAACATACTAGCAACAAGTATAGGAAATTAACCTCAATGTAGAAAAATAATGGGAGGGAAATATGTTTTCCAATGAACCGCTCGTAAAAATGGCCAAAAACGTGATTTTTGATCACCAATGGAAAACCTCACTCATAAAAAAGTGTCATCGTTGTCAAGATGAAGAATTTCACAGAGGAGAAAAGTAAGGAAAAAAGGGATGCTAAAAGTTTTTTTATACAAATTTATGTTTAACTAATAAAGGACATACAAGGGTTTTTACATCTGACCCTTATAGGAAAAATGTAAATTTATATCTTTTGAGTACATGTCAAGTATAAATTTATGTCTCGTTCTACTCTACTGATGCAAATTTATATAGAGATCAAACATACAAACTCTCTTTTACGTTTGTTATTTACAAATTTGATGTAAATATTGACCATTTATTTACGAAAATGTCACCGTATATTTTTTATATTTGTTGCTTACATGTTATATATAAATTCAATAACATAGAAGACTATTTTTGTATCAGTAGTGGGTCTTTAGATTAAAATGGTTTATGATTCATGTTCATTATCAAATACATAAAGTTGAACTAATGATAATTAAGTTAAATAAATATAAATATTAAAAATAGTAAAGTCATCAATTTAATAAGTTAATGCTAAGCTTATTTATTTTAATTAACATCTCATAAACTTATGTTAATTTATTCACTAAATTGATATTAATTTGTTTATTTTAATTAGTGTATATTAGGTCAATATTAACATAAATATATATAAATATTGAAAATAGATAAAGTTAGTGTTTACTAAATTAATATGCTAATATTCTTTTATTTTCAAGATTTTTTAATTAACATCTCTTAAGTCAATATTAGCATATTTTTAATTATATTAATTAGCATATTTTAAACAAATATATATATATATATATATATATATATATATATATATACACAAATATTTATTTAATAAAAGTTTAAAAATAATTTTTAATAAATATATATACAAACCGACTTATAACATCATAATTTAATAAAAGCTTTAAAATAGTTTATTTAATAAATAAATAAATAAATAAATAAATATATATATATATATATATATATATATATATATATATATATATATATATATATATACACACAAATATTTATTTTTTAATATTTTTGTTTTAAAAAATTAACTTAACATCGATTTAACATACTTTAATAACATCATAATTTAAATTATACACTAAGAAACTAAATTTATATTTTATTGTAATAAATATTGGTGGATATTACGTTTGGTTCCGGAGTAATTGTAAATATTTAATAAGGGTAATAAAATATTTAGCTTAACTTTTAACCTTTCCCTTTTGCCTATAAAATATTTAATAAGGGTAATAAAATGAGTTAATTTATTCTCTTTTGATTTATACATAAAATTCTTCCATACTTTACGTGAGCCCATCTTCATATCTAGTTTTACTTTATATATATCGTGCCATTATATATTAAACAGATTGAATGGAGTCTAATCATGTGTCATGCCTTAATCTGATCAAAATTTATTGCTCATAACTTAGTGTTAAAACCTGATATTTTTATTAGAGTTAAGTTATCCCATAACCAAAATGTTAATCGTATACAAATCTAAAAACGTATTCAACGACAATTCCACATTATTCTTTTACCAAAAGTTAAGGATCAATGGAATCTAAAACCAAAAATTGGTTCTCCAAGTATTTCATTTCATGTTAAGAAGTTGTTCTTAGAGTTTTTCCTTAAAAAATGTAAAGAGAATTGCTCTTACAAGGCTGATTTGTGACTGGGAAGAAATAGTTAAATAAACCGACTTATGATTGAATAGATTATCATTAGTTTCGACAAGCGGCACATGGTACTAATGTAAGAGGCACACAGTCCTCGACGGACGATACCTAGCTATCAACAAATAACACCTCGTTCTAGTTGAGAATACATAGTCTTTAACAAGCAACACGTGACACTTAACAAACAACATGTAACATTCCTAACCTTCCACAGGAAGTACTCAACCTTCGACACACTTAACTTTCGACAAGTAATACTCAACCCTCAACATGTGACATATAAACCTTAGCGACACTGTTTAACATTTGATAGATAGCACTCAACTCTTGGCATGCAATACACAAGATGTGTTTTGCACTATTATCCAAGAAAAAAATCAATATTAATAAGGTTGAAAAATACTCCGTCATGTATATTACAATAATCTTCTATAAAATGATAAATTTAATTTAGGGGAACACTTGAATATTATAGTTAAAACCACTTAAACTTTGAATTAGAGTTGTTTTTAAATTTTTAATTTGTTTAATGATTCTATTTAGGTAAATTGATTTTATTACTATTTGTATATGTAATCAACTAAATTATAATCAATAAGTAAAATTTAATTTGAAAATGTTGATTATTTAAAATTATATATTTATATTTTTAAACAATAAATTAAAAAGTTTTAATCTTCTAAATTAATGCTTTATTTTAATTAAAAAATAAGTATGAAAAATGCTATAAACGTGCATTTTACTGTTATTCTCGGAGTGGAAAAAGTCTTGCGTCTTCAACGTAGTCTTGTGTCAAGATAATCACATTTTTATTTAGTCATTACATTATGTCTTTATCACATTTTGATCCATCAATTATATCTTTGATAGAATGTTATAGAAGTTGAAACAATTTCATAGTTGATGGTATGAAAAAAGAAAAGTGTTCACAAATTACTTATATTTCATTAGAATAATAATTAAATTGCATCATAACATCAGCTTATTTTTGAAATTATTGCACTGATGATAAATAAGGTATTACAGGAAACTTGTACAACTTTCTTTAAATGGAAAGTACTTAAATGCTAGTTAGATAAACTACATTTTTTTCTTTAATAAATTCAACTATTCATTATCTAGAAGAAAAGAATAAGTATATTTTTAAACTACCTCAATTAGGGTATTTTATTTTTTTGGGTCCCTGAATTACCTCCACAAACTTTTAGATTTATTAAACTTTCCATTAAGAATATTGTAAACTTTTGCAAAATAAGTTTACAATAACTTAAGAATTAAGATAGAAAAATAAAATAAATATAAAAAGAAAAAATTGAAAAAGTTACACTACACATGAACACAAACTTTGCATAGGATCTGAAAATTGTTTCCGAAAACATCATGGTCCCATTTAGTTTCGTTGCATTATTGAAGGTGTTTATATACTACAAGTATCATTGTTTATATTCCTTTTTCCTTTTTACCACATATGCAAACTTGAGAGGCAAATTTTACAGACTCTCTCTCTTAGGTCTCCAAAAACTTTTCTTACATCTATGTACTACTCTTTTGTTTTAGGATATTCAATACTCATACATAACACTCCAAATTAATGAAAATTTAAATATATTTTTCTCTTTTAATTATTTGAACTGTCTTTTAAAAATAAAATTATAATAGAAATTTAATATTTTATAACAAAAAATATATTATATATAAAGATTGATTTTAACAATATTATTCTTATTATACCTAATAATTCTAGGTTTAATGTAGTTTAAATACTTATTTTTCTTTTTATCTTTTGAGATATTTTTTAAGGATAAAGTCATGATGGATTTTCAGTTTTTAAAACAGAATATTTTGGATATATGGTGATTGATTCTAATAATGTCTCTCGAAAGACTTGGAATTGATAGTTATATCAGTGTATTTGACATCAGAACAGTAACACATTGTTATATATATACATATATAGTCATAGTGGTATATCTAGATGAATTAATATGGGTTTATAACATTGACATTGTTGTAGAGAAGTGAAGTGGAAAATTGGCATGAAGATGAAGATGAGAAGTCCATAAAGGAAGAAGGTTGAAGAAGAAGGAATTAGTAGAAAGGGTGTGAGAATAGGAAGAGAGTTGAAAAAGATAAAGAGAAGGGGTGAAAGAAAGTGAGATGTCACATAGATGATATTAAAGAGAGTGATAATAATTTAGGGTAGAAGTGGGTCCAATGAGTTAAAAATACCAAAAACTTATCCCTTAGGGTTAGGGTCTAAAGCATGTGGGGTAGTTTTGGGGTTTCTACTTAGAGAAAAGGTTCCATTGCTGTGTGAAGGACATTAATGCCAGTTTCCAATTTTGGCTGTGGACCCTCAGTGTTGCCATCAGCCAGAAGAGCTTTCAAGACCTTCTCTTTCTTCTAACATTGAAATTAATAAATTGTATATTATATAGTTATTAAAAAAAATTATTAAATTAGTTGAAGTGAATATATCGATGATATTTTAACAACTTTTATTTAACAACCGATTATGTAATATTATTTTATTGGTTCGTATATTTAAACCGGATCAATCACATATACGATTATAAAAGAAAAAGTTATCGAAAAAAAAGATGTTAAAAAAAGTTTTCGTATGTTTAAACAGAGGATGATGATAGTGGAGAGACATGACAGAAGAGGTAGCTATTTGCCAGCATTCAGAGTTGAACTTTTAAAGAAGGCAGTTTGATGGGAGTGGAGGTGATGTGGGCTAGGGTTACCCCTTTCATATTTTTCAATGCTTCTTCCATTTCAATTTGGAATTTCTTTGTGGTAACTTCATTCTGCCCTACCCTTTTTTTTTCTCAATAAAATAACCTTAAAAGCTCAATTATTTTTTGCCTTTTTTAGTTACTACCATTTTTTGTCTTTCCTTTCCAAATTTTAACCAATATTAACTTCAAATTCTATAAAAACAAAAAATCACAATAGATTATTGTTTTCCACACGCGCGCTCCCCATATCCAACACTCACCGTATGCCTAATTAATAACGTTATTTCTCATTATTCATGTATCACACCACTTCAATAATATACTAAAACTTTTTTCTTCTACTTCTTATAAAATATTTAATTTTTATTTGATTCAATTTAGCGTTTAATTTTTATAAATTATTCAACTAAGTTTTTCATATTATATTATATTCACGTTTATTTTTGTCAAAATTTTTACATCAAAACACTTTCTTTTAAACACCTAAATATTTAAATTAATTTTAGTGTTTAAGTAGAATGATTTGATATATAAATTTTAAAAGAAATCTAGCATTAATATAACATAAATGACTTAATTGAATTCTTTTTTAAAAATTAAAAAAAATAAATTGAACAAAATAAAATTTAGAGATTTAATTGAATTTTTAATAAGAATTAGAGGTCAAAAAAGGATTTTAACCCTAAAAAATATTTCAAAAAGATTATAAATTTTATGTAATTTAAAATAAAAAGTGGGTAGAAATGATAATTTTTTTTTAAATTATGCATTATTTAGATGTAAAGTCAAATTATACTCTATAAGTAAGTCTTATTTTAGAAGTTATTTTTATAAGATTAGATTAGACATAAACTTACTTACATATTATAACAATAAAATTTGTTATGTTATTTATTATTAAAGTTTTTGTTAGATTGGTAGTAAATATTCACACTTAACATATTTGTATTTTAGAGTGAGAGTAAATATTAAAAGTTTTACGATCTGATATCGGACCATCCAATAAATATATATATATATAACATAGGAGTGAATGGAAACATCACACAAACTCAGTGTAATATTGAGTTTTAATTTCTTAAGACATCCATTAAAAAATCAAATTATAATATATAAATTGGTTGTGAATATTATTCTCTAACTTAATGAATTAGAGAAAAAAAAATCCCTCACTAAAATAATTTAATTGGTATATTTCAAAGGTTAAAATATTTTTAAAAGTAATTGCATTTACATTGTACCTAAGTATAATGCATAACTTTGTTCTTATATTATTGAGATGTAGGCCATGTAGCCACACCCCCGTTAATGTAACGTTAATAATTTAACGTGCACATGTCCACACGTGACCTTTCTAAAAGTATATTTTAAATTACTACAAAAATTCCTTAATAGCATGTTTTTAACATGTTTCACACCGAGGAAGCACTTCACTACAGAACAAAATCAAATTTCCATCCAATTTCACTCATTGCTATAAGAAAATATTAGTTAAGAAAAACCCTTTATTTCTACTTTGGGAGATTTACCATATAAGCTTTACTGGGTCAAATTATTATTAAATAATATATCTTTAACTCAATTATTATATATTTTTCATTTAAATTTAATTATGACATACCACAATATCTATTAGTACAAATTAATGGAACGTTAATTAAATTCTCAGGAAAATTATCAGTTAAACATATATTAACTCAAAATAAATATTAAGCAAAATATTGAATATGGAAATAAGAAATGAAAAGTTTGAAAATTATAAGAGTTAATTTGTTGTTAAAATTGTATATAGGACCACAACATGTAAAAGTGTGAAAGTGCTATTATGAGCCATATATGGAATGAAGTTACCTAATATTTCTAGAACATCATTTACAAATATAACGTAACCTCAATTTGATGATAAATATAGAAGGGTTATTAATGCACATTACCTATAAATTGTAATATAGATCACTTGTACCAAAATTTATAGAATTTGTTTTATTATTGTAAGAAAAAAAATAACACCTAGTTTTAACAATCATTGAATAGCCTCCAATCAGATCACACCTAACACAACACTCACTCATCATGCTACCACTCTCATCCTCTCAAAACCATCAACCATTGTTTTGCTATGCCAAACCCACAATAAAAAACAATAACACTAGAAATCCTAAAACAAAGAGATAAAAATGGTTACTATAATCATTGAGGTTTGCATTGCATTGTTATGATGTGGTGTTGGTCCATGGAATAAGGTGGTCAAAAGTTTTGGAGAAATTAAGAATGGGAGTTGCACTTTGTATCATCACCTTTTTACACATTCAATGCATGAAGAAATGAAAATTTTAAAAGAAAGGCTTTTGGGCCATAGATATGAAAAATGGCATAACTACCAAAATGTTACCTTTCATTTCAAAATTATATTTTTTTTAATTTAAATTTCCAATTGTAGTAAAGGGTAATTTTCATCAGCTGCACCCACAAAAATTATTGCAGCAAATACGACTCTTCTTACCTCTAAACTTCACCACTTCCTACCCAACCATATTCAAACACCATAAGGTAAAACGGCATCTCAAAACTTGTGGAGGTGCATTTAGCAATTATGGGATAGAGGAAGCAAAAACCTTGTACGCTTTCTTTCTCCCATTATCAGCCTCTTCGAGCCCGTCTCATCACGAACATCATTTTCTATCTCTCTACATATAAAACATCTCAACATCAATTTACATAATAATAATTTACTCAATCCATTAAATAAATAAAAAAAAGTTTAAATTTGGGGTAAATTAGATTTCAAGATATGAGTTGTGAGTAGTTTATGAAAATTGTTAAGAAATTGGTTTTAAGCCTAATTCAATCCTACAAATATAGTTTGTAAAGTAAGATCCATACCGAATGTGAGACTAGTGAATGGAACAATATATCCAATAAAGAGCCAATATCTTTAGGATAAATTCTAAAACCCCACAAAATTGGTTTGAAATTTGAGGTTTGCATCTAATTATATACTTAAAATTAGTCTTATCTCTAGTCGATGTAGGACTTCTACTAAAATTATAAGTAAAATTCATTTAACCCACAAATTATGCAAACTATATATAAAACTTAAAAATTTACCAAAAAAAAATATTGAAACTCATATTCTTATGCATTATGGGTTAAGTGTTGGAAGTCCCACATCGACTAGAGATAAGGTCAATTTATAATATATAAGTGGGGTGCATACCTCACCTTACAAGTCAGTTTTGTGTGGTTGAGTTAGGTCTAAAACCCACTTATAACATGGTATCAGAATTATGGTTAGAGTCTATCCTAACAATATTTATTGGGCATATTGCTCCACCCGCTATTGAGCCGTAGTTGCGAGTTACACATGTGGTTTTGCAGATTTTCTTAGGTGTGTATTTTTAATGCATGAATATGGCAAATATGAAGTTAACTCAAAAAATGTCGTGAATCTTGAGGTTTAGCACGAGTCTCATGTTTTAATATTAGACACGAATAATAATATAGTGTAGTTTGTTGGTTAGTTGGGAGTTAAGACGGTTTCTGTCTGTTGTTCATCTTTTATTGTTTCTCAATCTATTTTACTCTTCAAACTTGTCAACGCTACACAGTTACAATCCCAGTCAACATTACATATATATATTATAGTCATTTTAATTGTCTTTTTATTGATTTCATTTAATTAATTAAAGGTGTTTAAAATCAAATAAATTCATTTTTAAACCAAAAGATATGACTCAATTAAACTAAACAAAAGCACGTAATTATCCTTTTTATTGTGAGAGTTTCTTATTGAAAATCATGTATAAACAATTTTTTTTACAAGTCAAACTAAACTACATAAAATCATGGTTGAATTTGATATTATATATAAAAGGAAATGATTGGAACCATTTTTTCTTGCTGCATTACTAATAATTAATAATTAGAAATCATAAGTTAAAGTTATAAGAAAAAAACAAGAACATATAGACTAACTTCTGAAGTTAGTTACAATACAAATAATTGATTTTCTAATTAAATATTATTAATATACTTTATTATCTAATTTTATTTTATTTTTAATTTTAAAGTAGTCGAACATATATTTTATACATTAATTCTTAAGTGCCCATTAATAGAACAATTCGGATCCAAATTTTTTGTTTTAAGAAAAGATAACGAGTAAAATTTGAACTTCACATAATAATTAATATTTTTAGAAGATGGAATGGATTACAAAAGATTATTATTGAATAAAAGATTAACATAATAACCATCCAAAAATTTGACCTTTTCTTACGTTTTAGTTTGTACAAATTGTAAGACAAGAAATTGTAATTTTAAATAGTGATTAAATTAGTTTCAATTTATAAAAGTTGTTTTCTTTTTCCATAGTTTTCTGTGCCTGTGCTTACAAGTTCAAAGCTCAAAGTTCAAGTGAATCTAATATAGTATTTTAAAATTAATCTGCTATTAATGTAATGTTATTTTGAAATCCTTAAGTGCATAAAATCCCATCAATTTCAACATTTTTTCATAACAATACTTCTTCTATGATTCTCTCTCCATAATGGGCTCAGAAATCGAGAATCCAACAAGCACCCAACAACCTCATAACCAACACAATCCTAACATCCCTTCAACCCAAAATCACGGTTACGAATCTGTTACCAACGAAATTGAAAGCACTTACCGTTGTGGCGGTGATGACGTTCGCAGTGACAGACGAGTAACGTTAGTCCACCCTCACTCCCTCCTTCCCATGCCAGTCCCGCCGCAGAATTTCCAATCAAACCAAAACGACGTCGCTCTGCCCACCTTCTCCGTCGGAAGCTTCCTCCGCCAGCGGAGCAGCGACCTCTCCGCTGCGATCGTGAAGCGCGTCTCCTCGCTCCGCCAGTCCGTGGAGGAGGATAGCAACGGCGAGGGCGCGGGCGAGAAACGAGGAGTGACGGAGTTTAACCTCTCCGGGGTGAAGGTTGTGGTGACGGCCAAGCCAGAGGAGGAGGAGGAGGCGTCGTTGAGAGGACGCATAAGCTTCTTCTCTCGGTCCAATTGCCGAGACTGCACCGCTGTGCGGAGCTTCTTCAGGGAGAAAGGACTGAGGTTCGTGGAGATAAACGTGGACGTGTTCAGCGAGAGGGAGAGGGAGCTGCGCGAGAGGACGGGGACTGGTTCTGTGCCGCAGATTTTCTTCAACGAGAAGCTGATCGGAGGGCTGGTGGCGCTGAACTCGCTGCGGAACAGCGGGGAGTTCGACCGGAGAGTGGCGGAGATGCTCGGCGGTAAGGCGGCCGATGGGAACGCGCCGTGGCCGCCGGTGTATGGGTTTGATTGTGCAGAGGACGATCGCGAGGACGAGATGGTTGGAGTAGTTAGGGTTCTGCGGCTGAGGTTGCCGATTCAGGACAGGTTGCGCAGGATGAAAATGGTTAACAACTGCTTCGAAGGAAACGACTTGGTGGAGGCGCTGATTCAGCACTTCCACTGCGCGCGTAACGAGGTACGTTTTTCCTTCGTACACCCTATGCCTACGTATTTTTTTTATTTTTTGTATTTTTCCATTTTTCATCGCTATACTGTATGGTACGGTATTGGTATTCTCATTGCATACGACAATATTTTATGAATATTTAACAGTCACGGTATCACTCTTAAACGATTTGTTACCAACAAATTTTTGGTAGATCAACGCATTTAGTTTAAATACACTTCTATAAGTAATTAGACATCATAAATTTAATATATAAAAAAATCATGAAATCTGATGAAAGCTCATATTTGATTTTAATGGTTTTCGACCACAATTTTATATTTTTTACTAAGCTTTAATTGATAGATAAATTTAACCAATAAAAAACTAGAATAATAATAACATAAGTATAGTTTTAATATCTTTTCAATTTTTTTTATAAATTATATTTATATAATTTTAATTATAACTTCGATTCTAATAAACCGTCACGTCGGCATGAGTATATATACTTATGGACATGACATTTTATTGTATTATTAATTAATGTGTTTTAATATTAGATGGCATTAGTAAGTTAATAGATAAATAAAATATATAATTATAATTGTGGGAATAAATTGTTGAAAAATGGGGAAATTGAGAAAGTAAGCTATCAAGCTGCAACGAGTGAGGTATGTGGAGATAAGGGAAGAGGTTGTGGGTATTAAATTTTTCTCTTATTAAAGAACGAGGCTTTTGGTTGTGTTTCGGGTAAGAAGCTTTTGGATATGGCAAAGAAGCATAAGATGTAATAATGACACACATGGGCAGTACGATCATAACAATGCTCGTGTTTTGGAAGGTTATGATTTGGTTTTCAAATGATGAGGCCTAACTAGTATAGATGTGTAATATTTTATCAAGACAGTAGGTTCAAAACGGCTCTAGAACGAATGTTTATGCCAAATAGAAGTGGGGATGGGTAGGTATTAGATAAAATGTTAACTGATATATGTATATATTTTCTTTAATGTGACTGCTAAATGTTTATTCATTTTGTAATCTCAAACTTTTTTTTTGAAGTGGTCAAATTTAGAGATTGCTACTAAAATTGGTTATGTGGTATGTAATATGCTACTGCTAACGGGGGGGGCCTAGGTAGGGTAGTATGTGACAAGGTTTAAGTTTGAAATTTGATGAGCTTAAACAATTTGTAAAGTCAAACCTAGTTACACAAAGGGGTCCCATGCACAAATGGGAAATGTGTTGGCTGCCTAGTGCTGATCACATCCAGTGGAACAGTCAAACAAACTCACATTACATATTTTGAAATTTTCAATCCCATCTTCAATTTTTTTTTTCTCTTTTTCCGCTGCTAGTTTGAGATATGTCACGGGATGTTTTATGGTTAAATAAAATAGTAATCAGTGTCATCTGTAAATAAAACGAAATATTCATTTTTAGTTTCATACAAAGTCATGCTTGGCTCGTTCGGCACGGCATCTTGATAACCAGCCACTTGGGCTGCGTCAATGGCTAAAATTCTCATTGATTTTTCTCCATTTTAAATAAACAAATATTCAACGGCTTTTAATTCATTTGGAGTAGTGCATCTAAACTAATGATAACACAAGGTGGTAGTGGGAAAATTACGCAATCATCTACTTCAAAGGCAACTACGTGCGCATCATTTAGATAAATTCAACCACAAACAAGAGATATTATGGGTGTTTTATTATTTTTGAGGTATTTTAACAAAAAATATTTTGTGGTGAAGGATTGGCAGGTCACTGTAGTTTTTCAATTCTTTAAATGTTACCCTCTGAATATGATATTTTATGTTTCACTTTGAAATAGTTCTCCCAACTTCTGTTTCGGTAACTCATGATCTGCCGTCTTACAAATATTGATTATAAATTTTCAATAAACTATATTTGTAAAAGTTATTAGAACATTTAATATGGGGATTTTTTTTATAATCAATTAATAAGGGACAAGTGGTGATGTTTATTGGCATCTGTGTAAGGTACTTTTTAAATTTTGTGATTCTTAGAAATGTAAGAAATAGTTTATCATGAAATCTTTTAGAAATTATTCGCACCACTGGAAATATAGGCTGTCCTAACAAAGAAAATAGTTACTTCAAGTAATTGAGGGAAGTCATGTACCTAAGCAAAAAATATGTGTGAGATATTCTTTTAAAAGTTTTATTGAACAAAAAAAAAATGTTATTGTTCCTTGTAGCTAAAGAGCTCAGGTTTGTAGGGGATGGAAAGGTTTTTTAAATTTTCTAATGAAACGGTCGTTTAACTAAGATAACCAATATTTGTTATGGTGTTTTCATGAACATAGACAATGTCAAACTATCTTTAATTTATTTTCATTGTATTCTCTGCGATGTACTTGTTTTTTTGTATTGTATCCCGTCTTTTATCCCCATTGTGTATGGTTTATCTCCCAACACCCTGATTTTAAAATGTTTGTATTCCAAAAAAATATTTAGGCTGTTGAAATCGGACAACAATTATCCAAGAAGCACTTCATCCATCATGTTTTCGGGTAAGAAAAGAGCTTTTGAGCCTAATAAGCTGGACTCGTTTTAATATGGATCATAGTCTTTTGATAATTTTCTTACTGGAACTGGTAACTTTATTCTGCAGGGAAAAAGATTTTGAAGAGGGAAATCATTTATATCGTTTCCTTGAGCAAGAACCTTTTATCCCCAGATGTTTTAATTTTCGAGGTACCACAAACGACAGCGAACCAAAGGCAGCAGCTGCAATATGCAGTAGGCTTACGAAGATTATGTCTGCCATTCTTGAGTCTTATGCTTCTGATGACAGGCAACATGTTGATTATGGGGCCATTAGCAAAAGCGAAGAATTTCGTAGGTATGGTAACACTTTATGCAGAGTTCTTATATTTTATTGTTTTGTTATTGCATATGGTGAATGCAAATGTTCTGCAAATATTTTCACTTATTAATCGTTTATAATTTTGTGATTTCGTCGACTGTGAAGTTTGCAATGCCTATTGTTTGTTTTGCGGTGATCCCATCTATTGTTTGTCAAGTTTTTTTTTTCCTTCTAACTGCAGGTATGTAAATATGACTCAGGATCTACAGCGTGTGAATCTCTTGGAACTATCAGAAAACGAGAAACTTGCATTCTTCTTAAATTTATATAATGCTATGGTCATCCATGCTGTTATTAGCGTAGGGTGTCCAGAAGGTGTAATTGATAGGAGATCCTTCTTCAGTGATTTTCAGTATGTGGTAGGAGGGCATCCTTATTCTCTCAACAGTATAAAAAATGGTATCCTCAGATGCAATCGGAGGTCACCGTATTCCTTAGTAAAGCCCTTTAGCACAGGAGACAAGCGGTTAGAGGTAAAATAACTTTTTGTTTTCTTTTTCAGTTATGCATTATGCTTATTATAGCATTTTAAAAACATGTGTTTTATTTTCAGAAAGTTTCTTACACTGAAATGCGATCTTAACTTTTCTGTATAAGTTTTTCATTCGTCCTTGTATCATAACATTAAATTTCTATACCCTATGTTAAGAATTACTTCTTGCCATTAACAGTTACTATGATTGGATATATGAATGTAGTTAACCTGTTCCTGACAAATTGCAGGTTGCTCTGGTCAAGTTGAATCCGTTATTGCATTTTGGACTTTGTAATGGTACAAAATCCAGCCCAAAAGTTAGATTCTTCTCACCGCATAGAGTTGTAAACGAGTTAAGAGTTGCTGGAAGAGAATTCTTTGAGAATGATGGAATTGAAGTGGACCTGGAGAAGAGAACGGTTTATCTAACTCGGATTTTCAAATGGTAATTAAGCAGTCATTACTTTTTCTAGAGTATTAGTTCTGACTTCATTAAATTTTCCTAGCTCCATTCTTATGACTCTCTTACACTTTGGCAGGTTCAGTGGAGATTTTGGACCAGAGAAAGAAATATTGAAGTGGATACTTAATTACTTGGATCCAAATAAGGCTGGTCTTGTGACACATCTCTTGGGAGATAGTGGACCAGTTCATATCTCTTACCAGAATTTTGATTGGTCAATAAATTCTTGAATAGTGTGCCATTTAATTTCTGCCACTGAATATAGGGTGTGCTTAATACACGTGTACCATATTCTGGTATATTAGGAGACAAGTAGACAGAATTTAAGTGATAATATGATCTCTAAATAGATAATTGTAGATTTTAAATCATTTTAAATTGTAGACAAATAGATCAGTTATTGTAGAAACTCTAGATCATATATAGTTTGAATTGAGAATTTTCCTCAGAAAAAAAAAAGGAAAATTTTTGGGTATAAGTAGGAACAGATTCTACAATGATAGAATGTGGTCCCATAGTTGTTTCTTACACTCACGTCATTACTACAATGAAATTCTTGAATTTAAATGCAAAAGACTACATTGGTCATTGGTTTAGGAAATCTACTTATGAAGAGACCTACAACATGATCATTTATCCTATCAGTGGTCAACATGTCTGGAAGATTACATGATATCCATATGTATTACCCTAAAGAAGAGGACAATGTCGGGAAGGCCCAAGAAAACACGAGGAGTAGAGGTTTGGGATTTGAAGAAGAATGACACTGAATTAAGAAAGGGTGGGAGCAAAAAAACATGTGCTCTCTGCAAAGAACTTGGACACAACAAAAGATCTTATCCACAACGACCTACAACAACAGATGTGCCTGCTGACCAACCTAGTGAACAAACAGAAGTCACAATACCTCCACCCACATATGTGTCTGTTGACCAACCTAGTGAACAAACAGAATCACAATACCTCCACCAACAGATGTGTCTGTTGACCAACCCACTCAACAAACACAATTCACAATACCTCCACCAACAGATGTGCCTATTACTCAAGAGTCTATTGTGCTTCCTTCTGATCAATGAAGTCATATTTACTTCCATTTTGAACACAATCTTTTAAATATCATGTAATTTGTACTGATGAAGGAACAATGTAATATCAGTTTTTTTTGTGTAATTTGTACTGATGAAGGAACAATGTAATATCAGTCTTTTAAATATCATGTTATCAGGTTTCTTTTCTTATGCATGAGTAAGACAATGTTGTTATCATGTTTCTTTTGTTATAAGATAATGAAAGACAATGTTTATTAACCAGTACATATTCATGTGGTGATCATTCTTGTATGATGGTTATTCACCATTGCTTTATGATGTTACTTTTGCACTTTCTTTAACTTATTCCATTATAGCAAATCAGATAAGACAATATTAAACATTACTAAGTTACCTTTATAAATAAAAACATACAATAACATTCCAAATATCAAATTACATTACATAAACTTACACTAACAAATCAACCTAGTTTCATCAACATTGATATCACAATTACATTACAAACACATATAACAAACACCATCCTTATTAACACCTTCAACCAATTTTCCAAAATAACAACACTTTTCTCAAAACAAGTTATTTTCAGCTTTTCAACATCTTTTACTTCCATCTTCATCAGACTTCGTTCCATCTTCAACAAAATTCCACCCAATTCTTCATTTTTTGCACTTGCACTCCTTTCTTCTACATTTACCTCATTTTGTTCATGAATTACTTCTTCACTGCACCACTGAAAGAAGTTGCATCCAACAAAATCTTCACTCCCACCCTGTGGAAGAAGAAAACACACTCCCTCATCAACGAAATCAAAACACCCACCCTGTGGAAGAAGAAAACCACAATAAAAGTCAAATTTCTGCTTCCATTATATGTTTTTATAGGTTCCCCAAAAGCAACCCCAAAATCTTTTGCCCCTGTTTTTATAGGTTTATGTAGAAGATTACATTCTGACCACAAAAGCAAGTGGGTTTTACACCCAACTTGCTCTCACTGGCAGAACTCTGTTGAAAGCCCTAACCCGTGCATTTGCAAGAAGAAGATGAACCATACATTTCGTGAGTTGAACAGTGCTTCCAGAACTCTTCTTCCCCAACACGAACATGTATAAGACTTTGGATGTCAGGGTTCCTTTATATGTTAAATGTTAGGGCTACAAACATAAAAAATTTAGTTCTCCATGTGGAATGGTTGATTATACAATAGAACACTCATTCAATTTAATACACATTACAACGTCATCTAAAAAAAATTACAACTTAGCATCTGCAGACGACGTCAGTGAAAACTTAAAGGAGAAGGCTTAATTGGCTCAATTTTACAAGTTTATGAATCCAATTGAGACAAAAAATAAACGAGAACCCACTTGAGATTCACCAACAAATACAAGGACCAAATGAAAGTTTAAACCATATTTTTCTACACTAAAACAAGTGAACTAACCTATTCTCTCTCATCTATGCTATGTAACGTAAAATAGTCTTAAAAGGAGACAAAGGGAAGTCAAGCCAACCCATATGCAACGTTCACGTGGCAAAAAAAAAAAAAAAACCAAGCCTTCTCAAAATATTTCTCTCCCTAAAACTTAAACATAAGCAACTAAACCAAGGTTAAGAAAAGGACAAACAATATACTCTTCTCTCCCCACAAACCACGTAAAAAAAAAAAATACCTACATCATGCTTTCTCTCTCCTAACCATGCAAAAAAGAAGGAAACACCTTAAACTAGAGAAAGCAATAGCAAAAATAATACTCCTCTGCCATTCACATACACAACATAAAAAATACAATTTAATATGCAATTAAACCACCAAAAAGCGATCACTCAAAATGTTTCTCTCTACACGTAAAGAGTAATTAAGGAAAACAAAATTATACTCAAAATGTCAACATTGTGTTCATACACATGTCCAAAATTAAGAATGCAAAAGTTAATTATTTAAACGAGTAATTAGTAAAATTATAAATTTGGTGGGTTTTGAAATGTATTGCTCAAATTGTGCCGTGTGTCATGTTTTTTTATATTCATGTTTACTATTTTGTATTTTTATAGATACTTCTTTTATTTTAATTTGTTTTCATTTTGTTAGAAAATAAGATGAAAATAATTTTTGTTATGTGTTTGTTTTATAGAAAGTACCGATTTGTATTACTTTTTAAGAAAAATAAGATTTGAGGCATAAAAGTATAAAATTCATACTTTTTTTTATTGGACATCATCAATATTTTTCAAAGGATAATATTGCTTCCTACACTCCCAAAAATACTAATTGTAGCCCACAATAAGAGAAATAGATTCAAACACCATTCATCACTACACTACACCATCACTATCATTATCACTACCTTTGTCATCACCGTTTTTGTAGAGGACATTACAGGAGAAGAAGAGAGAAAATACAGTATTTTTAATATGTGCCTGTGTATAAATACCATTTTCTTAAAATATTTTCATATGCATGCAGGCCTTTCTACAAATATTTTATAATTCAAAATTTTGTAATATAATATAGATTGGATTTTCCAGAAAATATGAAAAAAAAAAGGTAGGGAGGTGTCTGAATAAAATAGGATGGTAGAAAAGCAATGGCCCTAATCAAAGTAGACTTTTTATCACCCCATTATTACTCACTGCACTCCATACTAAGAGAGAAAAAGACTAAAATACTGCTGCGTCATTACTGCACCACAGATGCAGTCATCATAGCCACCGTTCTCTAATGCAGATGAGGAGAGAGTTCATTTTAGAAATATTATATATTTCTGAAAGCTAATTATAGAGTTTTGTAATGGAAAACTTGTTTCTCAATGTATTTTATATGTTCTGAAAAAGTTGTTTTTATTTTGAAATTTTCAGAAAGCTTGTTTCCAAAACAGGTCATCTGGAAATTATTTTTATAAAAGACAAAATAATCATTTTAAAAATTATGGGGGTGCAGTTAGAAATTATTGAGACGCTGAAAAAAATAAAGGCACGAAAGGATATTAATGCGAGGCCCAAGCCCAAAGAGAGAAAGATAGAGAATGCTTGAGTGTCTATGAATCGTATTGCATTTGCATTTGCATTTACATTTACATTGCAGCATAAACCCCAGACATTGAGCAAAAGGAAGGAAGATAAGAAGAAGAGGAACAGAAGAACAGGGAAAGAGAGATGAGCGACGGAGGAAAACGACAAGGTGGAAGAGCGTTGCCTCCGCCACCACGCGGCCCTCCTCCTCCGCCTCCCTCTCGCCCTCGCCTCGAACCTGTCGATCGTGAAAAGGTACTCTTCTTTCATCCTTTCCTTTTCTCCTTCTTCTCTCTCTCTCTCTCACTCACCATCTTTCGTTAATTTAACCTTCAGACATGTCCGTTGCTGCTGCGAGTGTTCACCAAGATCGGAGGTCACCACTCGATGGAAGACTTCGCCGTCAGAGGAAAAGAGCCAAAGGACGAAGTCCAGATTTACACTTGGAAGGACGCTACTCTCCGAGAACTCACCGATCTTGTAATTGCAATTTCCATTCTCATTAAAACCCTTTCTCTATTCTCTCTCCAATTTTTTACCCCTTTCTGCTTCACTCACTCTCTGTTTTCCGCAGGTTAAAGAAGTGGCCCCCGCTGCGAGAAGAAGAAACGCCAAGCTCTCATTCGCCTTCGTGTTTCCTGATAAAAACGGCCGGTTCAAAGTTCAAGAGGTAATTCAATCTTCTCTATCTGCTTAGGGTTTATTGATATTGTTATTTCTTTCTATTTTTTTCTGCCCCTAAGTTTGAGGATAATGTGTGTGGTTTTGATTGTGAAGTAACTAATAATGCACAACTGAACGTTTGTTGATGAGTTTGGGCAGTGTAGGCATAAAACCTTCTTAGATTTTAAATTGCAGTCACTTTTATATTGTGGAAAATTGCTAGCAAATGCTGTTACAATTATGGACGCCCTAGAGAAACGGATATTGTGGTTGTAGAGTGTAGAGTTTTCTTAAAATAAATTGTAAAACTTGAATTACTGATGCGTGTTAATGCAGTTCCAAATATGTCATAAAGTTGGGTTCTGAGCTTTACAAGTCTTCCAGTGGAATAGGGTATAGATCAAATGTGTAGTCTATGCTTAATATATCATTTAAACACAAGCAAGCTGTAATATATGTGGTCATCAATTGTCTTAGGGCTGTTTTAAGATTAGTGAAAATGAACAAAAACCCTTGTCAAATGATTGAGTTTGGGTACTTGATTATTGCTTGTTCGTGTGTTTTCATAGGCATTGTAGGGGTCCCATTGTGGTTCAGTTCAGGCAACCCATGCATGCCTTTTGCACATGAGAAAAAAATCTTTGAAAAACCAGTCATCCAACTTGAAAACTATGAATGCTAAAGGGATGAAATAAAATAGAGATCCCATTGTGGTTCAGTTGTGGCAACCCATGCATTCTTTTTGCACATGTGAAAAAAAAAAGCTTTGAAAGTTTTGTCATCCAACTTGATAACCATGAATTCTAAAGGGATGGAATAAAATAGTTAGAATTAGAATGTTTAAAGAATGATTATAATATTATTATACAAAATAGAAAATATTTCTGTTTTACTGTATTTTTTTTGCCGTTATTTTGTTAGTCGTTCTCTTTTGGACACCTCTCACCTCAAAGCTTGAACCCCCTAATGGTGTATTTAGTGTTTTGGCTTTGGTTAGTACATTAGCAACTGTTATGAGTATTTAATGCAAAGAGATTTTTATATTTTCTTGTAGCCAGTTTAGTTCTTCCCTTCTCAAAGGTGTTCCGACAATGCAATTGTAGTTATGTGGGGTTGGCCTGGTTTTTGGAAAAAGTGATCCCAATCGATAAATGGGATTGTGATTTACCTATTGAAGAACCCATGCCAAAAGTTAGCTATTAAGGGGATTTCGAAACAATTATATGCTCCACCGAACATCTCATACTATTTGATGTAGGGACTTAGGCTCAATACCAGATGTTAAACAAGCACTTATAGTTTAAAATAAATGTCGTTATTCCTATTACTCTTTTTACAACCATACTATGGGTACGGATTAATGACTTAAACAATAACTAATACTGTTGAGGACATTGAGCGTACATAATGTGGGTATTTCACTTTGGATACGAGATAAATATGTTGGAAGAGGATGTACTAAAGGTCCCCATCAATATTATTGTTACTTTCGGCAATACTTAATCAGTACCAATGTCATGGTCACCAAAAAAAATGTTGACTGTTGTTATTATGAGTTGGAGCTTTAATGTTGAATCATTCTCATATTTTGTATTCTCTGATTGCGCTTCATGAAGGTGGGTAAGACATTATCTTATGGAAATGGAAGATTGGATGATGGCAAGGCTTTAGCTGAACTTGGTTTTGAGGTAAAAATAAATAAATTTTTCTTATGTTTATGCTTGATCATCACAAACTATATTGCTAACTTAGTTCGTGAATGTGCAGATCGGTGATTACTTGGATGTGGCTATTCTGTAGTTTATTGTGGATACTGAATAGCATCTCGCCATTGTTACGCATTTTGGGCTGCTCATTAGGTTTATTTTAGAGTTGAAAAGACTGTACCATGGAAATATTTAACTGTTAAGTGTTACATGAAACTGATACAAGTCCAGCTTATTTGGTTGCAAAAAATGATAGATTGACTATTTCTAATGCCTATAATCGCAGTCCTTTCTATCCCCAATCTTTTGGCACCCAAGATAAAAAGGAATGGATAATTTTGGGTGCTTCATCCTACACCTCCAACTCTTTCGTCCTGCACCTCCAAACTTTGCTAAAATACCTATTTAGCCCTTAATTAAAATATGTTTTAAGATTTGTATATCGAATGTCATTTACTCGCTCTCTCTCACATAGTACCACTCACGTTTGCTTTCCTTATGAATGTGTAGTGTATGAGTTAAGAGTTGCGGACTTAGGTTCATTGCAAATTACAGAGAGAAAGGAAAAGTTTCAAACAGTTGGTGTGCACTGTAATGGGTTGGCTTGGTTTTTGGTTGTAGAATTCCCTCTTCTCTTTTCTTATCTTCTCACAAGTTCTGCTAGCCATCAACCTAAAGTTGAAGACTGCTACGCCTACCCCACCTCCCAAATATGTTACATTTTCACAACTTCTTCTCATTATCTTTTCTTCTTCTACCCTTCATACATAAACAACACCCCACGTTCTTCACTCATATGCACACTCCATTCCCTCCATCCATCTTTCTCTGTTCCAAATGCGACAAAAAACCGAAAAAAAAAAATTTTACCCATCGACTGTCGACATCCGACAGAAACTGCATCGGATATCCAGATCCGAATCTTCCCTTTCGGATTTTCATGTCCGATGTATATATCTTCATACCTGTATTTTTCTTTTTTCACCACCTCCAAACGCCATTTCAGCTACTAAAATGCGAAATACACAAGAGATGAAGAAGATTTGACACCAAAATAGAAAAGTAAAAGGTAAAGACCCTCTCCTCACTATACATTGGAATACATTTAGTGCAGATGAAGAGAATGGAATGGGGTGCAGGTAGATGGAGTGCAGGGAAATGGAGGTGCTAAACAAATAATTACTGGATAATTACTTTATTAATTAAGGGTATTTTAGGAAATTGGAGGCACAGGATGAAAGTATTGGAGGTACAGGATGAAACACTCATAATTTTAGATAGATAGAATACCAAATTAATGAGTTAGAATGGTTGGATTTCTGATTCAATGGCCCAAATCTAAAGATACAGTTGCGGTGACTGTGAGAAGGTCTTTTAAAAACGAATGATTTGATTACACAAGGAAAATGGGGAACATGCATTGACTTAATGAAAATAGAGTTTATAGCAAATAGACAGTGTCTTTTGAGGATGGAGCTATGGATTAGCCATTGTAAAGAATTTAGGTAGTATTGGATAACAAAGTGAGAGTCCTATTAGACAAACCATTTCCTAAATGGAAAATATACTTATTAGTGTCAAATTTCATTAATATACTTATTTGTGTAATAGATATTAATAATAAAAAACGAACTACAGCAATCCATGTGAGTCATGAACTAGAAACTAAGAAAATTTGTCGGTGGTGATAGCAACCCACTCTTTGAATATTCTTTCAACAATTAACAAAGAGTAGAATTTACAGAGTTTTGCAGTTTCCAATAAATTTGTGAATTTCACTTTCATGGTGGCACAACAAAAAGGCCAATAGAGATTGAGTGCTCAGTGCTTGTTCTCACTTAAGTAGTTGAATATGACAATTTAGCATTACATGGAAGTTGTTTTCATCCAGCTGACTCTTTGATTTATTCTCTTTGTTTGATCGAAGAAGGTTCTTTTGGGTTTTGTCTTGTCACTTCTTCCAAAATTTTGTTGAGCAAACAAACCCCACAACAAAAAATGACCTAATGATTTACGTAAATTTTTCAACAGAGATAATCAGTAGCAGAATAAAGGTAAGAGAAATGATAAAAAAGACATACTAAATTATTCATAATAATTAGTAATTCATATATGGTTTCATAGTTGTTATATCCCAAGATACTGCCATGCACAACCATCCCTTTAACCTTAAGAAACCAGCACCACAAATGCAACCTAATAAGTTGGTTCAATGAATATTGAAGAAAAAGGGAGATATTAATTAATATTAGAAGAAATTTATGGGTGCCATCATACAATTTTGGTGTTACTGTTAGCAAGCACTATTGCAATTTATTGTCGAACTACAAGACGTGTGCCACTTGTTGAGTTGGGCAAAAGAACTAGCTGCGTATACGCCAATTCTTCCACCATGATTAAGTTAAAGACATCAAGAAACTTGTTGTGAAATATTGGTGGAAGAAAATCGACGAATCATTACTATAAGTGTGCGTTCAAACGACGTGCTAATTCGTAGTGCCTAAGAAAGTTATATGTCATTTTTCAGTAAATGTTATTAATGTTCATTTTCTAATTAGGTGCTTTTTTGCCTACTCTCAATTTTTTTTTCTTCATTAATTAGGTGCAATTTTCTAATTAGGTTAGTGTGGATTTTACGATGCTCTTCTTTGGTTCAATTCTTTAAAAAATAAATAAATAAAAATAAAAATGATAATTTATTCTTTGTCCCACATATTAGTTTTGGGATGAAAGAGGAAGAAAGTAAAGTGGTTACTTTTTAAAAGTTATTCCCCTTCTTAGAAGTGCTTATCCTATTTTTTTTTTCTTTATGAAAATAAGCGATGTTGTAATTTTTAGAAAAATTCTTAAACATGAATGACCTCATTCCCAAGCAAAATATGTATTAAGACCAATTTAAAAAGTAGAATCACTTCAAGTGTGTGAACAATTGGTTAAATACATATTTATAATTAATTTGTCTCACAAATGAATACTAACCAGAAAAATAACATTATTTCATTGTGCAGAAACTCAAAATCTCTAAACATTTAAAACAATAATATGTTTGAGATAAAGTTCATGATTTTGAATAGAAAGAATATTTTTGGGATGAAATTATTGAAAGAAAGATGGTGAAAAATGAAGGAAAAAGAAAAGAACTAGAGTGAAAAGTAAAAATGTCCGCATGAAATGAAAATAAGTAAAAAAGAGAGTAGTAATGAGTGAAGATTTTGTAAGGGTATATGACTCATTTGATAGAAGTAAAAGTAATAGGTAGATGTTTTTTTGCTAGCAACATCCAATTTGTGTAACTTCAATACTTTTGATCAATTTTAAGAATGATGAAAAAAAAAAGGTATTACATTAATTTTGTGGGGAAAAAAAAGCAAGGTAGTTGTCTTTCTATTGCATTTGCTAGTTGTCTTTCTATTGCTTCCTCAAAAAAGTAGTGATCCAAATTAACTATAGTTTATGTCTTTCCTATTGTGTACTTATCTATAAACTATTATAAAATTGTATTTTTTTCACTCAATTCATCATAGTATTTTTTTGTTGTCCTTACTAATACTATTTTAAGCTTTCGATGAAAAAAAGTTGGTTTGCTATGTTAAAGTGTTTGAGGTACTGAGTTAACATGTCATGTTTCACATGATTTAATAGAATAAATTTGAATTTGAATTTTTTTTAAAGCTTTTCAAACTTTGTTGTATGTGCTTCTAAACAGAGCATTGTATAGGAGTTAAAAAAACACGAGTTCTTATAAGGTTTAATGTCTCGTTAGGTTTTTATTTTCGTCCAGAATTTCAAATAGGTTTCTTTTTTTTCGACGTCTCAATTGGGTCCTTATTTTGTGAAAATTGCATCAATTAGATCCTTACCGTAAAATTGGACCTAACAGTGTTATTGTTAAGTTGACATGACATTGTCTTTTTGGTTTTTAAATGACGTGGAATTAATTATATTTTGACATGTTTTTATTATTTATTTTATTTCAAAAGAAATTGACAACCATCGTCGTCGTCATCTCCTCTGCGCTGCCACCGTCACACACACAGAAATCACGAAGCAGAGAAACCCTCGCACAGTTCATCTCTATTGCGCCACTGCTTATTCTGCAGATTGGGAAGATGTTTTTCGAATCAGGGTTTCGCCCCTTCATTCACGGCGGGGCAACGGTGGATGCGAAGGGTCTCTCATTTTGCAATTTAATGGTGGCTCTCTGGTGGCTTTGTGGTTTTTTTTATTTGCAGGGTTTCCATGGAGGCTTCAATGGTGTTTGGGTCGCGGCATGGTGGCCATGAAGGCTCGCGGCTGACAACAAGGTCGATGGTGGCGTTTCGCGAACTAGGGTTTATCGCGATTGGGGTTTAGGATGAGCTCTTTCTGATTTTGTGGTTTGCAGGTTTGGGCTTGGTGAAGGTGATGAAGGTGTGCCGCGGCGATGCGTTATTGGGGTGGTGCAGAGATAAACTTTCAAGTTCATGGATTAAAACAAAAAGCAAAAAGTGGGTCGGATTTGACCCCGATTATGCAAAAATGTTGAGAAGCAAATTTCTCTAGTAGGAAAACCCTAATTGAGGTTAGTAAAAATGGCGGTACCCTTGATCTCAAAGATCGTGAAGAAGCGAGTGAAGAAGTTCAAGCGCCCCTAAAGTGATCGCAAGATCTCCGTCAAGGTCAATCAACTGTATGGGTGGAGTTCATTACAGATGTGATTTTTTTAGCTTTGTTTAGGTTGATGATGGTTATTGTCGCCCCAATCTTAATTTGCACCAGACGGTGTAAGATGTTGAATGACATTATTATATGATCCCTATTTTTCAATTTTAGTATATTAGTTTTAGGTTTAGATTCTTCCTTTCTTCCATGTTATCGAATCTCTTCGTTTACATATTACTCTTTCTGATTGCTTTTTCCTGTTTTTCAATTGGTCTCTCTAATTGGGGCTAGGTTATTTAGACAAGTAATAGATTGTTTCTGGCTTCTAAAGATTGTTAATTGGTGTTGCAAAAATAAGGATAATAGGAGAAGGGATGGCGATTACAATGAGGATATGATGGAGCAGACAAGTAAGGATCCTGGAGATGAAATTACTGAAGATGATGATGTTGTAAAGAAAGATCCCAATTTTTTATTAAGTTTTTAATTTTAAAATAACCCAAATACACATCCTTTAGCCACATCAATTGAAAATATACACGTCAAGTATACATTAACACCGGTTTAATTTAACGGTAAGGGTCTAATTAATGCAATTTTCACAAAATAAAGACCCAATTGATACACCGAAAAAAAATGACCTATTTGAAATTCTAGACGAAAATAAAGACCTAACGAGACATTAAACAAAAAAAAAACATTGTAGTTTCATTTAATGAGCATACTTAATAGATACATTGATTCACCAAAACTACACATTATTTGTTATTATAGAAATAGTAATTGTCTAGATTATCTATTAAAAAAATTATAAATTACTTACAAATAGTTATATACCGATTTAAATATGTACGTAAAATAAGTATTGCATACGAATTTTATCTACGAATATGTAAAGTTGAGTTATATATGAATTTTTCATAAATAATTCAAAAAATATTGTTTATTGAATTTATGTATGTACATTTGACATGTTAGTAAAAAAACTCACATACTTATTTTACATATAAATTTAAAAATAATTAATTATAAAAAATTAAAACTAAAGTTTAGAACCGTCCATTTTTTTCAAAATTTTTCAGTCTTGGGCACACTCAATTGAAAATAAGAAAAAGGCTCTTAGAGAAAAATAACCTAATAGAGTTATGAAGGTCATAAGTTCTTTTCGCATTCATATCTTCGTCGACTCTCTACCGCGCACAACCACATAAAGAACCATTATTCCAACAATGGCGTCAAAACCCTAGCCTTCATGATGTCACGTCCTCTACTTTGGTTACCCGTTGCCTCCTCCTCCACACAGAGAACGACTTCCGCTCAAGCCGGTCCAAGTTTGTTGACTTTTGGAGTTCTCATCCCGTGACCACGGAACTCTTGTCACTATGTCAGAAAGCTTTCATCCCACAACCACCACTGTGCCGTCTCACCTTTAGCGAAGCTTCCAAAGCTTACGATAAACTCCCAAATTGAAAAGGTATGAAACCCTACATCCTAGAACTCAAACTTGAATGGTTTATTTTGTACTCAAACCCTTGGGTTTCCTATCTATTTATCTCTGCCAACTACAAGCCTCAACAATAAAAGTCGTTCTTAGAGATTACCATCCGACCAAAGTGATTATGTTGGTATTAATTTTAGGTTATTATTTTCTTGTGGATGAGATGAGTTGTATGCTACAAAGGGGTTTTAGAGTTAGGTCATACAAATATACAAGGCTCTATCACAATCCTAAGTCTTGATGTATTATGCGACAATGTTTAATGATTTAGAGACGATGATTAACACTATGGTGAAAGGTACAATGATTATCTCTGTTGGAGAACCTAATAGAACAAATAAGATAGTGAAACAAATAACTATTTAGGTTGAGTCAAAGAAAAAGAAATTGAAGTTGTTTGACATTAATAAAAAGTATTACCCAATCAAGATATTCTTTTAGTATTGATTAAATGGATAGGTATTTTTTTTTTCTTGAAATGTTACCTGAGTTTCTTGAAACCCACCTTATATGACTTATCTACGAATTTTTACAATAGGTAATACTGATTTTTCTTGTAGATAATTTTAGTTTAAACAATTGAGATAAATACTTTATATAGAGTATCACATCAATATTATGCTATATTCAATTCTCTTTTACAAACTATTCAATATTTCATTTATCACTTATGATGAGTGGACAAAATGAATCTTAATTATCTCCTTTTCTCTCTTAATGGTTCATTTATTTGAGCCAATAAAAATACATCTATTTACTATTTATTATTATGTAGGGAGAAAACACACATAACAATAAAATATAATTACACAAATTGAAAAAAAAAAATCTTTTGCTTAATTTTCTATTCAACATTGAAGAGATTTTTGATTCCATCGTGATAATTAAACAATAATAAAGACGAACATCAAAACATCCAAAAACTTAAAAGTGTAACCTTGATTCCATCGTGATAATTACATTTATGAAATAATTAAAGAAAAAGTATAAATATGTATACCGAATTTGAATTTAATATAGTGTATTGAAATTGAGATTTATATAAGCTTCAAGTTTCAGAGAATCTAAACTTAGTTTTCAACCATTAATAAAAAAATACATAAGAAAAATACTATCCTATATTATATATATTTATATATATATATATATATATATTTATTTAAATATAATTTTGGTCTCTGTATTTATTTAATTTGATTTTTTTTACATTCAATACAATCTTAATTTTTGTCAAGATATGATTTTTTTGGTAACAAAGTTAAATCAATAACGGATGGTCAGTATAACATGTTTGCTTGTGTTTTATTTTTTAAAATATATTTTATTTTATTTCATTTTTTCAAATTTTCTTAATTAAAAAAAATTTATCCATTCGTATTGTGCTGTATAACAATATCAATGTCAAATCACTCTGATTGTTCTCTGTCAAATGAATATGTCAGAATTTTATATTTAATTTAGTTTTAATTTTTTTAATATTATTTAATTTACTTATAATTTTCATTAATTTTATTTAATTTGTTTTAATTTTGTCCATATTTAAAATGAGATTAAATTTAATTTTTATATAAATAAAGTACTAAATTTTAAATTAAAATTTATTTTTTTATTAAATATTTTTTAATTATTTTTAAACCAATCTTAAATACATTATTGAAAGGAAATATTAGATTTATGTTAATTTTTGGTTCGGAGTTAGAATAAGTTTGAAATTAGAAGGAAATTTTTAAATCAATTTTTTTTACATGAAGCAAAAATTAAACATAAATATAATAATTTCTTTTCAATAATATAATTATAACTGATTTAAAAATAATGAAATAAATATTAAATAAAATTTTGTTTTTTAATAAAATTTTTAGTATTAAATTTATATAAAAATTAAATTTAGTTTCAATTCTTTACAAAATTATAACTAAATTAAATAAATTATCAAAAAATTAAAATAAATTAAATAAAATTAACAAAAATTAACACTGAATTGAATATAAAACATTGAGATTGATATAAAATTATGACAGTAACTTAACACGTAATAATGACACTAAGGTAATATATGATACTAATTAACTTAACACCATAAATATTTTTTTTTTAAATTAAAAAAAAAGACACAACCTGACACTTAAGATATATGTTCACTTTCTATTAACTATTTAAGTGTGGTTGTAAAAATATTAAATTAACTAATATTGATAGAAATTAAGACTTTAAAATAAAAAAAAAGTTAAATTAAACAAAATAGACGAAAATAAAAATAAATTATATTTAAGTTGACAAAAATGAGTTCAATTTATTTAAATGAAAAGATAAAGTAAAAATGGTAAATAAGTCTAATCCCAGTCAAAATAATGTTTTTCATAAAAGAATTTAAATTTTGTTTTAAAACGCGAACAACAATTCCCTGTCAAAACCCGAATAAGCTAATAATAGAAGTCTTTTTATATTTTTTTCTTCTTTATCTCTTTTGCCGACAACGACGTCGTTCTGACCATCGGCGCCGTTATCCGATGGCGAACCTCCAACTGCGAAGTTTAGAAAATACTAGTATAAATATCATTCACAATGGCCCCGCATAGAAAACACAACAGAAAGCGATAGAAAGTTACCGTCACCGTTCTCTCTCTCTCTAACTTTCTATCACACACGCCATTAACGCATTCATTTTCTATTTCTCTCTCTCACTCTCACTCACACACACACATTAGTGTTAGTGTCGGTTCCCAACTTCGATTCACGCGCACAGTACCGACGCAACTTCTCTCTCTTGTGATGGATTTCGACTAGCATTGCGCTGTGAACCCTCGCGAGCTCACTCTCCAACCAGATCGAAGTTCGATTTCTCTTTCTGGCGCTCGTTTGCTCTCTCTCTCTCTCTCTCTCTCTCTCTCTCTCTCTCTCTTTCAATGTTGCTTTTCAAACTGTTTCTCACTTCGCTCTTTGCTTTGCAGGTTTGTTTTCGCTCTCCGATCTGCAATGACGCCGAGGAGAGGGTTTTCCTTCGCCAAAAGCAGAGGCAAGGGCTCATGCTTCCCCGTTCTCGGTTTCATTCTCCTCTGCGTTCTTGCGCCAGTGGTTTTCTTCCTTGCTCGGGGACTCTACGCTGCTGGTTAGTTCGGTTGCTGTTTTTCTTTTCTTTGTTGATTGTTGTTTTGTGCGTTTGAAGATCTGTGTAGTGAGTAATATTGACTAGTTTAGTGTTTTTGAACGGTTTTTGGTTTAGTTGTGGTTTTAGTTGGAAGGGCGTGTGTGAGAGGGAGAGTTGCTTTGTGAGAGTGAGTGTAATGCTTGGACAAGCGTCTGTTGCGCCGAAAACGATTTTAAATCTGTGAAGTGTGTAGAAACTACAACCGGTGGGTTTAAATGCTTAATTGGAGATGCTGTGAATGGAATTTGTTGGACACTCGTTTGGATAGGATTTCTGGAAGTGTAGTATGTGATTGGAGTGTTAAGTTGGAAGGGCAAGGTCAAAGGGAGAGGGATTTGTCAGAGAGTGAGCGTGGTTTGGATGGTTTTCTGTAACGCAGAAAATTACGTTAAATTTGTTAAAGTGTAGATGCAACATCTGTTAACATTTTGTTTAGATTCAGAAAATCACGCCAAACATGCAATTAAATGTTTAAGCAGACATGCTGTGACTGGAATTGGTTGGATACACATTTGAATGGGATTTCTGCAAGTGTAACATGTGGTATGACAAGTCTGTAATGCAGAAAACCAGACTAGATTTGTTAAAATGTGGAAGCTGCAACTGGGGTTATTTGTTTTAGATGAATTCTCGGATGGGGGGAAGCAGATTCAAGTCTCCCACTAACAGAAAAGGTTACCACCGATAGATGTGTGGCTTTTTTGATGGAGGGCTGAGATTATTATTATTTTTTTTTTCAATTTGTTTTTGTCTATCCCTGTTTATCCCTTGAAGTTTCTCTTACTTCATTTAAGCAATTGAGGTTGTGCATATACAAGGATGTATCTTAAAATCGGCTAGCAAGATAAGGTTTGCATCTACTTATATGTTATTATTTGATCATATCTCTTATTGATGTGGGATTTTCAATACACCTTCTGATGCCAAGGATTACACATATCGAGCGTGGGACCAAGGATTACACATATCGAGCGTGGGACCAGAGGTCAACTTAATAGTGAGTGATGCAATAGGCTTGACAAACTTGACTAGAATAGGCTTTGAGTGACTGTGACAACATATTATGAAAGTGATGTTTAAGTCTAATTCAACATCACAAAATCAACTTGGTAAAGTGAGGTTTGGGCCTATAGTATTATTTGACCATATTTCTAGTTGACGTGAGATTTGCAACATAACTCCAACAACAACAATCACCACGGCAAGTCTCCATTGCAATCGTCACCGGTAACCTAAACAGAAACCACCACCGATGAGGGGTAGATGGAAAAGGTGGTCGAAACATTGGGAATAAGAGAAAAAAAAAATAGAAAAGGAAAAAATGGAAAGGCAAAAAAATTGTGACCATTTATTAAAAATAAATACTTTACCCTAAGGGTCAGGATTTTATTAACCATGGGAGGAGATATGGATTGGTTTCATCCCCTAGCCTTTGCCTTGTTTTTAATTCATTGTTGTGGTGTGGACATTTAGATGATGGAAGGGTGTATGTTTTTGTTGCTTTTGAATTTCTAACTTTTTGCCTCATGGTGGTGAAAAGGCAGCCAAATTTTCTTGGACTAGTGAACTATTATATTTGTGCCTATGGTATCAACAACTTAAGTGCTTTTAGTGTGGTTGAAAGATTCCTTGAAGTTTGTGTCTTGTTCTTGTCCTTCCCCTTTATTCCAAAATTCCTTTATTTTGAGATTGGGCATTTTCAGATTAGGGACTGTAGTGACAGTTGACATGATGGTCATTGAATTTTTTAGTTGTGATCGATGATAGTGTGAATATAAAGGCATGCCCTCTCACTAAATAGAGATGCTCAAAATTTGTTAAGTAAAATGTTATGTTGAGATTACTTAATAAGATTGCACATTTATGTGATCCTCATATAGGAATCCATGCAAAGAGGGGTATAATGTTCAGGTTTCAATTTGGTAGGTGTGCATGCTTAGTGTTGGCTCTTGTACTGGAACTTTTATTTGGCTTTGTTATATTTAGTGTCACTAGGGAATTGGAAAAAAGTTCATAAATAAGTACTTTCTAGCTGATGTTCTTTCTATACATTGCACATTTTTTGTAGTGTGTTTGGACACGACATTTTAAGAAGGTAATTCATCTTTTTTTAGAGAATTTAAAATGCTATATGAAAACATATGTTGTTTGAGTGAGGAATTTTGGAAGAATTTCAAATTCTAGAATTTCATTAGAGTAATTGAATTACTGAAAATTAAATAATTTCAAATTCCACCCAAAAATTAAGAATGAAATTCTGCATATTCTTAAATTTATATTTTGGTGTTCATAGTTTGGTTGATCTGGGTGTGGATTGATTCGGCTCAACCTAGGTTTAGAAAGATTTGGCTTGACCTAGCGTGAGATTGGCCCAACTTAGTTTGACGTGGCCCCAATCTGATGTCTCGACCCAACTTGACTTGGCTAAAACATGACCTAATTTGTTTCAGTCCCACCTTGGGTCCAACTTGTCGTAGACCTGGCTCGAGTTGGAACTTTTGAACTTGATTCGACATGGGTCTAGCCCAACTCGATTGAACATGACCCTGCTAGACTGGGCATGACTTAAACAAGGGTTGATTTGGCTCAATTTGGGCACGGGTTGACTAGGCTTGACTTGGTCTAGACTAACTCAAGTCAACTTAGGCTTGACTTGACTTGGTCTTGATCAAGCTAGGCCAAACCTAGTCTTGGTCAAACTAGGACCCACTTGGGCCTAGCCCAACTCAACTGCACGTGGTCAACCCTGACTCATGAATGTGGATTCGCTCTAACTCGATTGAAGGTGGGATGCCCCAACTTGGACCCAAATTGACTTGGTTCACTTGGGCTCGACCTGAACCCAATTTGACTCGGCTTGACTTAGGCCCAGGTCAACTCTACTCAACTTGGGCTCGACTTGACCAGATACTTATCAAGCTAGTCCTAACTTGGTCTTGATTGAACTAGGACCTACCTGGTCTAGCCTAACTCAATGAACATGGGGTCAATCCCAACTGGGATGAACGTGGACTCACCCTGACTTGACTGAATGTGGGATGCCTTAACTTGACTCAACTTGGGCTTTAGCTTGTATGCAGACTGACTTAGCAAAATTAGGGCTTGACTTGAGCCCAAACTCAACTTAGCTTGCTTAGGTGGACTTGGCTTAACTTTGACTTGTGTTGACTCGGTTATGAGCTTGATCTGGTGCTATATTACTTGGGTTTGGCCTAGTGTAGTATTTCATAACTTGAAAATAGTATTATTTAATATAAATTGAGAAAGAGTTTTGCAAATATAAAATGAGAAAATTTGAAGAACTTTGACCAAAAAATAACATCAGTCATGATTGATTATAAAAGATTATCGGTATTGATATTTTTTTAATTCTTAACAATTATTTGATATTTAAATAGTTTTTTTGAATCTGGTAGTTATTGAAGTACATTATCCAAACAAAAAAAAATTAAAATTCACTAAATTTAAATTGGCTTATCCAAATAGAACATTTGAAATGAAATTCATTCAAATTTAATGTATTTGAATGTCTTAAAAATTGTAAAATTCCTTATCCAAACACAATGTTAGAGATATCTCTCAGGGAAGGATTTGAGAAAAAGCAATAAGATGAAGTGGTGTCTTACACTGCTGGAAAAGGTGTTTCAGCCCAGGAGTAACCATGTACAATAGGGATGACAATTTGTTTTGGTTCCGGCAATAAATATTTGGTTACTGTGGACGGTATAGAAGTGGAGGTTTTTGAGGGAGAACTTATGTCATTATTATTTAAGGTAACCTTATTTCTGATAAGGATGATGATTTCATACTTGCTTTAGAAAAAGGCCTATACACGTAAACAGGTCAGGTTTAGACTGTTTTTTTAATATGGTCATGTTCAGCCCTACAAAAGTCTGGTCTAATTTTTGGCTTATTTCCACCTCTAGTAGCAGCCTTTACAGCATATGGGCCTCCTTTCTGGCATCCTTTTGCCATGCTACGGCATTGTTTCTGTTCACTGGCCCTTTTCTCACTGGGGTTTCAGCCATTGGGGTGAGCAGTGACCCTTATGTTTTCTGACTTCCTTTGACCAAAGTTGATCCACCAGTCCTCCAATGCTGCCGTTTGCTGGAGTGTTACTGTCAGAACACCTTAACATGCAAATTCTCCTGGAGTATTGCCAATGTGTGCGCTACCATTGGCCATCTGTTTATGATGCCTTTTGATTTATTTGACTTGTTGGCCTTCCTAGGAACCCTTTTGAAGTTGTTTGTTGCATGTTTTATACATCTTTTGACTGTTTTCAATTGCTGGCTGCCTTTTTTTGATACTGTTTGGGGTTGCATGCATGAAATGTATCAAGGGCTTCAACAACTAAAAGTGTTGGCCGATTTTGCACAGTCTCTCTGATTGACAAGCATACCTTATTATTAGCAGTGGATCTTCAAAATATATTTTAGGTGTCAAAATTATTTTTATAATTATATACAAATTTTGGGATGTCAAATATATAAAATATACTGAATTTAAAAATACTAGTAAAAACAAAGGTGCTATGCTAATGTGTGTCATTTTTTTATAGCAAAAAAATAATGAAATTATAATTATAAAAATAAATATAAATAATTTTTACAATTTAATTATAGATAGTTTTTATTTATTTTGTAAATGATTTTTATTTATTTAGTAGATTGTTTTTATTTTTTTAATTTTAAAAAGCAGTTAAATTTAAAAAACAAAATTTAAAAATCAGTTAAAATTAGGTAAAACGGTAACTTGAAGGGTAAAAGTGAAAAAAAAGGGTGAACACCAAAATGGGAATCTCCTTTATATATAGGCATAAATATTTTTATTTATATACTAATTTGTACATGTTCAAAGAAAATTTTGGAGACCCAAGGCTCCCGTCAAACATAGCTTAGATCTACCACTGCCTATTATATGCTATCTATAACAAGGGTATGTAATGAGTTTAAAGTCCAGTAAGCTTTAACTTAAGGGGGACTGTTAGAATACAAAGAAGATTTCTTTAGTTTATTACATAATATCTTAAATTATTTTTTCGCGTTTAGTTTATAATCTTAGATTATTCTTAGGATTAATTTCCCATCCTATAATATCTTCTAGAATAACTTTGTAACAAGCTGAGTGCTCTGGCATATATGCTATAGCTTGAAGGGGAGTATGAATTTGATTAGATGTGTAGTTTATCTTTTATATAAGATAACCTAAGATTAATTTATCTTTTAGATAGTCCTTAGATAATATTTTATTTTTGTGTATGTCTCTGTATATTGATACACATTCTGTAACTCAACCCAACAAACTGAATAATACAGATTCATATAAGATTTATAAAGGTTTATCTTCCGTTCTTGTTGGTAAATAAAGTCCCAGATTTAGTGGGATGAAGAGAAGAAAGGATATATCAGTTTGGTTCTTGTATTTAAGAATTTCTTTTTTATCATTTTGGATCAATTTCCATACTTGCATGCAGCTCATTGAGTCTACACTTTTCCTCACATTGCATTTGTGCGAAATTCAAACGGTGTGAGTTCAATGCCCAACTGCCTGTGTCAATAAAAACCAAATTGGGCCTTTTAAACCCGAGTAGAAGAATCACTAGTCCAGACGAGAGGCCTCTGGGGCTCTGTTGAGGACAAGCTAAAGAAATGAAATAAATAACAGATGGGTCAAAAACAACCCAACTGAATAACTCACTTATGTATTACTCACTAGGTCTGCATTCCTCACAGTGGGAAAAACTCAACACCCTGAAAAACTTTGTAACTTTAACAATTCATATAAAGATATCTTGTAATGTTAATCTTTATTAATTTGTCTTCTCCTCTCTTAGATCTTAGAAAAAGTTGTCATGTATCTGCTAACATATTATACACTCTATCTTCATTGATTGTTTGTGGATAACAGAAGTAACTTTTAGTAGTATGCTTCATTTTGCTTGATTGAATTTAATATGTAGAAAGTGATTTAAGTTCTTATTAATATCTCTATTTATTTCTCTAAATGGAAATAATCATCAGTTCAAGTTAGTCTGATACTTTCAGTGGATTGTGCAGATCTAGATTATATTTCGGATGTTCCACGTAAACAGGTAGCCTGTTTTATGTGATATTGTTATATTATAAAACAAATACTTGATAAAACTTCTCGGTTCTTCTCTTCTGCCTTTAAGTAAATGTTTGACTGCTATAGGTTAGCAAATGGAGAGAATGGCAGGCATTGCAGGATCTTAAATCACTTCTTTCAGAAGAGGCAAGCAAATACTTATAAAGTTTGGGTTATTCGTCCATGTTCATCACTTTTATTTCATGTAAAAATATTTATTGGTTTTCTAATAAATATTATCTTTTAGGTCCTTAATGTTATTGTATCCAGCACGAATGATTTGGGACCTTTCAGTCTTGACAATTTCAGAAAGAATTTGTCTGCTTCATGGAGAGTTGTTGGATTAGAAACTTCAAACAGTACACATGAGGTTTGGAAGAACAATGCGCTTCTTCCTGGAGCTCTCAATCCTAATTTTTGTTTTTAAAAACAGAAGGCGTTTTTGCTGTGTAGATGCTAAACGTGTATTTCTTTTTTGTTACAGCTAAACCAACCAACACATGTTAGACAAGAAAAGCCAAAGGTGATGGATGGAAGGTCTTCAGGTGGTATCATAATCTATATTAATTAGTATGGTCTATTCTGCTTCTTACTTTACTTTCTAATTTTCTTTTTGCTTAATGCAGATGGTGTTCCTTTGTGGACTGATAGTCCTGCACATGAAACCCGAAGGGTGAGCATCATTCTTTGATATTTGTCTTCTATCTCACTAGTTTTTTGTTGGGGTAAACCATAGTTTTGTGTTAATTTGCACAATGGATATGTACTCTGCCTTATTTTCCCTTATTTTTGGCAAGGGAAATGTGATTTTTCTACCTTCAATTGCTTGAAATTTGCGCAGCAAAAGATGTCATTTTATTCAGATCTTATTGAACCATTGAATTTTATAATTTAGTACTCACTTACATTAGAGATAATATTTTACAATATCTGTATTTATTCTATTCTTTGTAAATTTACCCAACACTGGTGCTACGCCAACTTTCCCATTGATGAAAAAGTTGGAGTAGCACTTTTTGTAGAAAAGATAGTAGAAACTTGCCTTAGATTGTTTGGGTGTGTATGGAAAGAACATATTCAGACCACAATTAAATAAACTTGTTTCATGTTTTTTATAAATTTTTTTTGCAGCATTTAATAGAGAAGAGGCGGGAAAAGCGTGCTGCTGAGTTGGTAAAAAAGGATAATGTAGTAACTGTAAAACTTGAAAATGCAGCTATTGAACGCTCAAAATATGTTGAATCAGCCGTTCTGGGGAAATACAGCCTTTGGAGGAAAGAAATTGAGAATGAAAATGGTGATTCTACCGTTCGGTTGATGCGAGACCAGATCATTATGGCTAGGGTATATTTAAGCATTGCAAGGATGAAGAACAAGGTCGAACTTTATCAAGAACTAATTTTCCGGCTCAAAGAGAGTCAACGTGCCTTGGGTGACATAGTTTCTGATGCGGATCTACATCACAGGTTTGAAGCCTTGTGTAATTTTATAGAAGGAATGCATTTATTAGCACTTTAATTCTTTTGAATTTGCTGACTTATCTAGTTGAGTGTCTAATTATCTCTAGTGCACATGGGAAAATAAAGGCTATGGGTCAAATTTTGTCAAAAGCAAGGGAGCTATTGTATGACTGCAAATTGGTCACTGGAAAACTAAGAGCAATGCTACAGACAGCTGATGATCGAGTTAGGAGTTTGAAGAAACAGAGCACATTTCTCAGTCAGTTGGCTGCTAAGACCATACCAAACGGAATCCATTGCTTATCCATGCGCCTTACCATAGATTACTACCTCCTTCCTCCTGAAAAGAGAATGTTACCTCGAAGTGAGAATTTGGAGAATCCCAGTCTTTATCACTATGCACTGTTTTCAGACAATGTCTTGGCTGCCTCTGTTGTTGTCAACTCAACTATTACGAATGCAAAGGTGACTTGGACTCTCTTTTTAACAATACTATGTGCAAGTGCATTGTTTCCTTTATTATATATTCTTTATTATATATTCCAAATAATTGTGCCTTGACATTAGGACCTAACATATATTGCACGTGAAATGTATCTATAACATATATCCGGCCCTCATTGCCTTTATGTTTAATATCTTGGACACTGCAGGATCCTTCAAAGCATGTTTTTCACATTGTTACTGATAAACTAAATTTTGGTGCCATGAACATGTGGTTTCTATTGAACCCTCCTGGAAAAGCTACAGTCCATGTTGAAAATGTTGATGAGTTTAAGTGGTTGAACTCGTCCTACTGCCCAGTCTTGCGGCAGCTCGAATCTTCTACAATGAAAGAGTATTATTTCAAAGCAGGCCATCCAAACACACTTTCTTTCGGTGCTTCCAATCTTAAGTATAGGAATCCAAAATATCTCTCAATGCTCAACCATCTGAGATTCTATCTTCCTCAGGTTTATCCAAAGTTGGATAAAATTTTATTTCTTGATGATGACATTGTTGTTCAGAAGGATTTGACGGGATTATGGGATGTGGATCTTAATGGGAAAGTAAATGGTGCTGTTGAAACGTGTGGTCAGAGCTTTCACAGATTTGACAAATACCTGAACTTCTCTAATCCGCATATTGCAAGAAATTTTGATCCAAATGCCTGTGGTTGGGCATACGGGATGAACATATTTGATCTGAAGGAGTGGAAAAAGAAGGACATCACCGGAATATATCACAAGTGGCAAAATATGGTAAGCAGTTGAACGAAACATTGGTTTTACATAAGTTGTCTATTCTCACACAAATAGAATATCGATACAGATTATTCACCGACTTTCGTTTTTTCTGTCTGGTTCTAGAATGAAGACAGGGTGCTGTGGAAGCTGGGGACATTACCTCCAGGGCTAATAACGTTCTATGGGTTGACACATCCGCTAGATAAATCATGGCATGTACTTGGTTTGGGTTATAATCCAAGTGTGGATCGATCAGAGATTGATAATGCAGCAGTTGTACACTACAACGGTAATATGAAGCCATGGTTAGAAATTGCCATGACAAAGTATCGGTCTTACTGGATCAAATATGTCAAGTACAGTCATCCCTATCTTCGGACCTGTAAGCTAAATGAATAACCCTTCATAATTTGGTCCCAAATACAGAGAACAATTCTCTCTATTTTCTCCAGCTTTCCCTACTTTCTCTCACTTTTCTGGCTTTGCTATTTCATCTGCTAGAATGATGATACATGTCTTAGAGCATAGGATGGGTAGGGTAAGCTCGTGTTATATATTTGTCCCCATCATCCATTTTTTCTATCAATTCATTTAAATTGTTCACTACACTCACCCATTCGAAACAAGGTACAGAAGTAGTGCACCTTGTTTACCATAAAAACTCCTCATTGTACCATACTCTGGTTCTTAGACAGAACTAGAAATCAAACATCACATTTCTGTATTCTTTGGAACTTAATTTCTTCTGTTTTAAGGGTTTATTTCTATGTATAGATGTTTTTAAACTCTCTAATCATGGACCTTTCAATACTATGCCTTGCTATTACTAATTCTCCTTTTTTCATTAATTGGGTAAGTTCCACTGCTCCTGTTTGCCACTTTGGTGATTTTTAGTTAGTATAATTTCTTATTTTTGTTGTTGCATGTATTTATTTTATGCATTTTAAGTATGCCATTCTTATAAATAATTTTTTATGAATGTACAATAAATTGTTCTATTTAAATTACTGATTTTTTTTTTTGTCAAATAATAAATTAGAATTTTTGAATTTATGCTAATTCAGGACTTGAATCCAACGAAAAAGATGCATAAAAGGTAAGCAAAATTAAGACATTACAGTCCATACAAAGTCAATGAACCGAATTTTCATTATGAAAATGGTATGGTGATCCACTTAGCAGAGCACTGGAAGCAGCACCCTGTTCCCAGTTCCTCGGTGTAGGCCTAAGGAGGATTTCTTATGCAAAGGCATTGATAATCATACTCGTATTGAGCACAGAAACCCATGGATAAATTGGTCAGTCTGTTACCCCATTTTGTTTCATATTGCAATTGGTCTATGGGTTCAATTTGTTAGAATGATTTGCTTATCTAAGTTTTTATCTCCTTGTACATCTGAACTCATAAGCAGAATTGAAACATGAAACCAAAACTTCTCATAAATTATAATAGTACAAAAAATAACCTAAAACAAAAAAATGCATGAACCCTGTCCCATCCTCCATTGCCAATTCCAAATTATCATAATTTCATTTTATTATTTAAGGCTTTTGTTTGTTTTTTTTAATATAATCAATAAAATAGGTATATAATGCATCAAAATAATAATTGGTGTTTTTTTACCTTTAAATTGGCTTTCGGAAGCTATTTTTGGTGTGTGTCAAAGTTTAACACTTCCGAAGTTTCCCTTTTGAAAATAAATCTATAGGAGTAAATAAAATACAAATTATCTGTTTACAAAAGGAACAAGATTCATGGAATTTGAATCCTCTTTTGCCAATAAAATATTCATGTGATTGACTCCGTTTTAAAAAAAATTGCATTTATAATAAGCAATTATGCGAAATGGGTGTTTTGAGATTGATGTTTTGTCCAAATCCCATTGTGCTTGAATTGACAACATTTTAACTCATTCATTTTTGGTGTCTAACTTTATATCTCCTTTTTTCTTGCTTTGCAACCCAATATCAAATAAGAATCGTCTGTCCCCCGCTATCTCGTAGACTGAACCACTCATATATGTCATAAAAATGTATTTTTATGCACCTCTTCAATTTTTACTACACTTTTTTTTTTGTATATCCAAAAATTGCAATGAAACAATTCAATATTTGTTCAAAGTTTCAACAACTCCTATATTTTCATTAATACATCACAATTTATATAGTGTTTGTAATATTGTTCGTTAATTGGTATTAGAGTTCTATATCTCTAATTTGTATAATAAAGGTTTTTATCAAATATAATAATCTATGATTTAAACAAAAATTTAATTCTAACTGAAAGATAGCAGGAAGTATAATATTTAAATTTTTATATTTAATCGATTATTGACATTATTTTTGTCAAAAAAAAAATTAGGTTTAGTGATTTTATTTTATTAAAAAATTAAATTATATTCTATAAAACATCATTAGTCTCAGTTTATATTTTTGTTAATTTTTTAGAAAAGAAATATCAGAATTATTTAATATCAATACATCATGAATAAATTTGCAAAGTTAAAACATCATATCATATACAACACAAAATATACCTCACTTCCAAAAAATATGTGTATCTTAGAAACACAAATCTCACGTGCTTCTATTTTGAAATAATTTATTTCCAATTTTTTGAATTCCCCTCCTTTTTTTTTTCTTAAACTAAAATATAATTATATAATGAGTTTTTTTTTTAGTTTGTATTTTTTTTGGCACATATATATATAAATACTTGAAAGCTGTGATATCTTCCTCTAAATATATTTAAAAAATAATGTTACAGGCAAACAATTCTATATTAAATTGAATTTTGTTATTAGATCCTCTATTTAATCAAAAAATAGATTATCAATATAAATATCGTGGATCTATATTAATAATAAGATACATTATGCTAACAAATAATTTTCCTGATATAAACGATTTTTTATTTTCAATATATTGAATGAAAGTATACATAATTATATTAATATTTGAATTCATAACATTATAGTACACTTTAATTCAAAAATCAAAAAACAAAACATTACACCACTCGGTAGGAGGATTTTGTTCTTCATAATAATCTTATCTTATTCGAACATAACTTTCTATAAAAAAAAAAAGAAAAAAACCTGTCAATCTATGCTAATAAAACTTACCTAAACATTTAATGTTTTTTAATCATCTACAAATAATATCATTAAAGTATTAACATATGTCAAATATTAATCATAAATTGCAATCTTTAAAGAAAAACTTTAATTATGATTAACCTTCTTACAATCAATTAGTGTCATAATAGATCTAAAAGATGGAAAAAGTCTTATTGATAAGTTAAAATTCCTTCAGAGTTTATCAGTATAGTATATTAGATGTAAGATGTAATATCTCATCTAATATTATAAAACTATTAAATAAAATATTATAAAGTTTGATAATAAAAAATAGATAACTTGAAATATATATGATATTTAACATAATATATATACGTAAACCAATCAAATTTTCAAAATAAAATAACTCCTATATAAAATATTTAAAGAAAACTACAAACTATTTCCTCGCATTCCCACCTTCTTCCAAAGGTATATCATCACCAACCTCTTCATTAGCTCATACTATGAAGTAATCATTGCAAAAGAACAACAAAACAAACAAGAATGCAAAGTAAGCTAGTGAACAAAAACATTATCATAAAATATTTAAACTATATCAAATATAAGCTAAGCATGGATAAGGTACGATAAATTACATATTTTCACACAACAGTTAACATTACATTCAATTGTTCAGATCAATGCCCTTGACATGGGAACTCATCGGAGGTACACACTTGTGGTGGTTTCTAGACTCTACAAAGCCTAGCCTCAAGGGGTTATTACCTAAACACAAATAAGGTTAATCACCTTCGCACTTAGGACCAAACACTGTCTTTAGAATCTCCTGCTACTTTTCACAATATAACACATTTTACTCTATCTAAGTGTGAATTATTATTAAAGCATCATGATACCTTCTCATGAAATCTCATATGTCAAAACATACACTAAAGTTATCATCACAAAGAATTTCTCCTCGAAATCCTCTAACATTATCACTGTTTATACCCACAACAATCATTACCTCAATTAAACACGTTGATAATCATAAAAATTCATAAAGTTTGTTATAAATATATCTCAAACAACCAAAGAAGAAAAGAAATCCAATATACACACTTGCACTCAACACAAACCTTTCACAAAAAGGTGGCGCTCAACACTGTTCTTCTCCCAAAACTAGGCGCTCAAAAGTATAATTTTGGCGCTCAACGGTCTAGAGTAGAAATTCTCCAGACATACAACACCAACATGGTGCTCAACGACACCTTACCACCGCTTAATGCTGAAGTGTTGCAAAACAAGACATTCAACATCACCCTAGCACCACTCAAAGCTATACCAAATATTAGAAGTATAATTTGTACCTTTTAAAAGGATTTATACTTGTTTAATTGATCAAATTGATACTTTTTCTTAGTGAGTTAGTTCAAAATAGTTGTAGAATGAAAATTAGTACCACTTAACCAATTGTTTATATTATAACTCTTTTGAATGCACAAAATTCCAATCCAAACCAAAAATTACATTTTAAACAATTCACAGTATATAATTCACAACCAATTATACTTATCACAAAACCAATTCATTAAGCAATCACAATTCATTTCTAACTTGAAATCAATCAATGACACACATTCATAAACTTAATAATACCAATGTAAAAGACTTAAGTGCTAGCTTCCCTTACCTTTGATAATAGACCAAACAACTTAAAATCCTTATAACGTTCTCAAATGCAGAGGAAATCATATCTACCCCTAGAAATAACATAAACATGATCAATGTATGTCGTTAGAACAACTTATCAACAATAAAGCAACACGCAAGTGAGATTTTGTGCACATGCAAAGGAAGAACCAACTTGAACATAAGAAAATGACAAAAAAACAAAATTACCCAAACTGAGAAATTGATCGGTTTAGAATAGAGAGTTCGTATAAGGATTATTCAAGCGGTCTCCAATCTTTAAACAAATAGGTGTAAGGTCAAGCAATCTAGAAAGCAGGAAGAGAGTTCTAGAAAAATGTTTCGATAGAGAATGTAAATTTTAAATAATAAAACTTGTTTATAAAAACTTCATTTATATTTTAATTTTTTTAATATTAAAATAATTGAGTATCATCACTCTCTCCTGGTAAGATATTGTTCGCTTTGGACTAAGCTCTCACAAATTTGCTTTTGGTATCACTTCAAAAGGTCTCTTACTAATGAAAGTATCTTATGTGTATATAAACACATGTCCATATCTTATTTTATTCGATGTGAGACTTTATTTGTATTCAATAATTTTAACATAAAATTAAAAAACAAAATCTTTTAAACTATTGAAATTTATTTAGGAGACTCATGTCATATAACATATTTTTGCGTACACACATAGTTGATGATATGTTGAAGGAGTAAAATTTTTGTACTAATATCATTAAAAAGGATTAATATTGTAATTCCACATTAAAAAAAATGTTAAAAGCAGATTAAAAAAGAGTGCGATGATACGGCATTTGAAAACGTAAGAGGTACGAAAAGCAATTTTGAATAAAAAAAGAAAAAGAAAAAAAGTACAATGATTGTTGTGAGTAGGAAGAGGCACATGCATTCTTAATTCATCCAAAAGAGTTCAATGATTTTGTCCTGCTGCTCACAAAATATCAACCAACAAATTAATTATTATTTTATTATTATCATCATAATAAAAAAATACAATAATACTTTATTTTTTAATATGCTAATATTAAAAGATAAACAAAACACACTTATGCGGTTACTTTTAACTTTTCTTCATTTGTGTTAGGATTTAAAAATAATATTAAGAATAAAAAAGAAAAATAATTTATAGATCATGTCTTCATCTCATGAGTTCGTAACAAATAAGGCAACTTTGCTTTGCTTTCGTCAATCAATCATTACCATTCATTCATCTCAACGTCAACGTTTACACTTTGTATCCGTACCAAACATCATACAAATTATTCTTTTCCATATTATTTTCATTAAATAATTTAAATATCTACCAAATTATTGTTTTCCAAATCAAGCTTCAATAAAGAAATATATAATCTTTTTAAAATATTATTAATAAAAAGTTTAACTTATTCAACGGAAGAATGTAACTGAAATTAACGTGTCGCGAAAATTCTTATTAAGACATTGAGGGTTCTATATTCTTAAAATGAATAATAAATCTTGATTCATTAATTAGATTAATTATTTCAAATGTACAGCCGCTTAACGTGTTTTGTAGACCACATAAATTAAAGGGGTATCTTTGCAAAAAGATGAATAATAACAATAATTAGTAACCTTTTAAATCGAAAGTTTTCTCAAAACATATTAATTTAACATATATACAACTAGAGACACATGTGCCATGTTCTTGTAATTATTTTTATCATGGATAATGAATTTAATTTAAAAAATAAATTTAAATAAACGTAACCTAAAAAAAAGAAATAGTAAATAATTAATTTAGCTTAAAATATAGTTATTGTAACATCCTAAAAATATAGTATTAAACTATATAAAAGAGTCATCACATACATGATACAATAGAATAGTTATCTAACTATTATATAAAGTATTCGGTATAGTTATCCAAAATAACTATAGAATAAAAAAAAACTTTACACACACACATATATATACACACACACATATACACACTAATCAAATACAAAACTATTTACAATAGTTCTATAACACTCTAAGCAGCAGCATCATCTCCTTCCAATGTCTACTCCAAGGAAACATCTTCTCTCTCTGCTCACACTCACAGGATGATCATTGCAACGAAAAGAATACGACCACATACAAAACATAAACACAAAGTAGTAGGGTAAGCTAGTGTAATTTAATACTCATGTGGAAATACAATTCAAACAAGAAACTAAGATACTCATACAACATGTATAAAACATATAAACATATATTGACCGAACACTAGACTTGACACTAGTGTAGAAAGGGCTTTAGACGTCGGTTATTTTGGGCTTTCAACGTCAGATCCAGAACCGACGTCTTTGTGGATGACGTTAATCAGACGTCGAACTAGATATAACCCGACGTCTATATAGACGTCAGATGCAGGTACACAGACTTCTATATCCACGTCAATTGTGGGTACACGGACGTTTATATACACGTCAGAAGTGGGTACACCAGACGTCTATGTAGACGTCGAATGTATCCAGATCCGACGTCTATAGCCGTTGGACGTTTTGTCCACTGTAACTCATTGGACGTCTGTTTGTGCATTGACAGACGTCTATAGACGTCAGGTTTGACACTAACAGATGTCTACTGGTATTTTTTTTAAATTAATTTATTTTTACAATAAAACCACACCTGAAAAATAGAAAATTGTCCTAGAATAGTATTCTATAATATATATATATATATATATATATATATATATATATATATATATATATATATATATATATATGCGTTTCAACTAAAGAAAGTTGTACTTAATCTAAAAAACAATCCAATACCAAAACTATCAAAATATAAACTTAAAGTAAACCTAAGTAATGTTCAACAAGAAATATAAGTGTTCCTAGCTCCATCTTTCTAGAAGATAAGCTGTCCACTCCTGCCTTATCTGCCTGATTGTGTCCTCTGATATAGGAGATGTACTCTTGAAGCGTTGCAAAATGAAGAAAGATTATGGTTTCATATATGTTAAAAGATGAATTTGATTTGTAATGTATTGAAGGTAACCATCATTACCTCATTCCAGTCATCTGTAATGCAAGCTTAAATGATGGTCTTCATCCAAGACATGACATAGTAGCCACATTCTCATGAATCTAGCTGCTTGTTACACTAAAATGACAAACTAAATAGTCAAGAATTTAGATCATTCAATAACATAGAAAATGAATTAGAATTATAAATGACTTACAACCTTTGGATACAAAACTTGAACTAGTTGACCTCGGGATTTACCCATAACTTTATTTAGATTGAAATCACAAAGTAATATTAATATAATTATATTTAACATAAAAATTTAAGGTGAACATGAAATTCAAAGTCATTTTTGGAGAAACACTTACCCTTGAAGCATGCTTCTCAAGTAATTTTTCATCTTCCTGTGCAGCGAACAAAACCTTATAATTTTACATTGTCTGGGAATGATAACCATCAGTTGCCAGTGAGACCTATCATGAATCATAAATAGTTAGTAAACTAATTAAGTAAACTTTAATGAACTTTTACTTAAAACAACACATACCCATCAATGTATGGCACAAAGTATACGTCTTTGTTTGACTCAGCCATCCATGTTTGCAAATAATGTTGTTTGCTTTCAAGTGTGTTACCAGAAGGTTGAATGGTCTGAGGTTCAACAAATTCGTACATGGAAGACCGACCTTGGTCTACAATGACTATGTCCATGTACCTAAAACAACAAAGTTAAGTTGTTAGAAACTAGGAATGTAAATAAAACTAACATGGAAGACAAAATTAACTATCTTAGATGCACCATAGTTGAAGGATGGAAATATTCAACATCTTGTATCCCGCAATGGTCTCCGATACATCATCAAATGTGATATATACTGGTAGAGGGGCGGGGAGACCAAATACTCTGAAATGCCAGTATATTTCTATTGCTCCTTTCTTGAACCTGGGTAATCTTGACATTAGTTTTGATAGAGGATCATCCCCACTATATTGTTTTCTCCCAGATCCCTTTATTGTGATCATTACGAATTGCATGGATGTCATTGGCAAAGTCATCAACTGAGTCTTCAATGGGTCTTGATGAGGCAGATATTATCTCAAGTATATCAAGAGATTCTTCATCATCATACTCGTGCATGTTTTTTCCTTCCAAAACCACAAACCATTTTTTATTCGTTGGATCACTTACGTAGAATATTTGCCTTGCTTGACTAGCCATAATAAATGGTTCATCAGTGTAATTCATTTTATTAAGATCTACCAATGTGAAACCAAAGTCATCTGTCATGACACCAGAATTTATATCAACCCATTTACATTTGAAAAATGGGACTCTAAAAGTGACATAATCAACTTCCCATATTTCTTGAATTATTCCAAAATAACTCATTGATTCAGTGATTGGATTTTTGTCTTTAGAACTCTAAAAGTGCACAACCTCAGCTTGTAGTATAACCTCACTATTTTGAACTCTACTTTTGTAATCTTCTACCTTTGTTTGAAAAGAAATATTGTTTATATAGTACCCACAATATGTGATGACATCTGTGTTCAGAAACATATGGAGTCGCATAAATCTTTTTCTTAAAACATTGTAAGAAGGTTTTGACATGTTGATGTCATTTTTCACTTATTCCTGGGTGTGATGCCTTGATTTCATTAGCGTGTTCAGAAATGTAAGGAATCACATCAACAGTGTTGTTTAAGATGTACAAATGAGCTTGATCAACTTCTTTTCTACTAACACTTTGAATCCTCACACCACGAACACCCTTACCTTCACATTTTCCTTCATGTCTTCTCTTGGGAAGACCCACTGGTTCACAACTTGGCATATAACTTGAACAAAATTCAATGGCTTCTTCTGCAACGTATTAGTCTATGATTGAAGCTTTAGGTCGATACTGATTCTTGACATATCCCTTTAGATCTTCATGTATCTTTCAACAGGGTATATCCACCTTAAGAAAACCAGCCCACATATTCGAATTTCTCGAACTAGATGAACAATCAAATGAACCATGATATCAAGAAAAGAAGGTGGAAAATACATCTCCAATTCACATAGTACTCTTATTCCTTCATTTTCCAATTGATCTAAATATCGAGGGTCAACAACTTTCTTGCAAATGGCATTAAAGAAAAAACTCAAATGTATCAGAATACCCCTAACAGAAGGAGGTAATATGCCTCAAATAACAACTGGTAACAATTGTTGCATCAATACATGACAATCGTGAGACTTTAAACCAACTAACTTTAGCTTTTGCATAGAAACAAGGTTAATAATATTTGAAGAATAACCTTGTGGAACGTTCGCACTTCTTAAAGAGTTACAAAAATTTTGTTTTTCTTTTTTAGGAAGAGTGTGACAGGCTGGGGGCAGATAGGTGAATCTTCCTATTGTTTGTGGACGTAACTCAGTTTGGATTCCCATTTATGCCAAATCTTGTCTTGCTTGTATTCCATCTTTGCTATTCCCTTTCACGTTTAATAAAGTTCTGATGACACTGTCACAAACATTTTTTTCAATGTGTATCACATCAATACAATGTTTAACATCAAGTTTACACCAGTATGGAAGATTAAAAAATATTGATCGTTTCTTCCAAATGTTTTTTGTAAAGGTAGTTTTATGATGTTTTCCGAACACAATGTCAATGTTTTTGACTTCGTTGTACACCTCTTCACCATTCCGGGGTCTGGACACAACCTCATCCTCAACACTTCCATTAAATGTTTTTTTCAATCTACGATAAGGGTAATTGTGAGGAAGGAATTTCCGATGTCTTGTGTATACCGTCTTTTGACCATGCTTCAATTGAAGGTAACTAGTGTTTTCTTCACAAATCGGACATGCAAAATAACCTTTAGCACTATAACCGCTCAAGTTTCCATAGGCCGAGAAATCATTTATAGTGAAAAGCAACATTGCACGCAAATGGAAATTTTCTTGAACATTTGAATCAAACACTTAGACACCTTCTTTCCACAACAATTTCAAATCATCAATTAAAGGTTTTAAGTAAACATCAATGTCATTGCCATGTTGTCTAGGACCCGATATCATCATGGACAACATCACATATTTTCTCTTCATGCACAACAAAGGAGAAAAATTGTATATCATCAACATAACTGGTCATGAACTGTGTTTGCTACTTAAATGCCCATAAGGATTCATACCATCAGTTACAAGTGAAAATCTTAAGTTTCTTGGATCTGTACCAAATTCTAGAAATGTTTTATCGATCTTCTTCCATTATGGTGAATCAGTTGGATGTCGAAGAAGATTATTACACTTTCTTCCGACAACGTGCCATTTAAGGTTTTTTGCATCTTCTTTAACAGAGAACATATGTTTCAACCTAGGTATTATAGGCAAATATCACATCACCTTAGCAGGTGCACCATCATTACCTCCATCACCAGTGTTTCTGTCAGATTTCTTTTTAAAACAGGATACATCACATTTTAGACAATACTTTAGCGAATCAAACTCCTTTATGTACAAAACACAATCATTGGGACAAACATGCATCTTTTGATATTCAAGACCCATTGGACATAAAAGTTTGTTGGCCTCGTAATTACAAATAGGTAGAGTATTATTTTCTCGAGGCATCTCCTTCAACAACTCCAACAACTCTGTGAAACTTTTATCGGTTCATCCGTTCCTTGCTTTTAAAGTAAACAACTTCAAAGTTGCAGACAGACGTGTAAAGTTCGAGCATCCTAGGTATAGCGGTTGCTCTAAATCATTTATAAAAGAGTCATACAAATTAGCTCTTCCAAAATTATCTTCACCAACATCACGTATCATGTCCTCTAAATGATCACTCATTCATTCTTCCACATAATCCGTTCCTCGTGACGTGGTAGGCTGACCCAGTACTTCTCCATGCCAAGTCCAAACGGTATAAGTTCTGATTATGTCGAACATGAATAGATGGTCACACATATTGCCTAAGTCTTGCCGTATTTGATTAAGACAATGAACACAAGGACAAAAATATGTCCCGTTCACAGACTTTGCATTTTCTTGAACATATTGTAAGAACACCGAAACATCCTTCTCATATTCTTCACTGATGCGACGTTCATTCATCCAGCTTCGATCCATACTATGTTCGTAACATATTTCATCAGTTTCAATTTTTTCACTCTCACAAGGTTATGACCTACCCATTCAGAAAAATTATATTTCATAAGTTGCTAAGACACATGCAAAGAAGTCTACATCATAAATTTGCTCAGATTTCGGCAGCATTTCGCATTGGTCTCCGAAATACACGAAATGAGAGTAGTCAAGGATGACCACAATCAAATATGCATCCGGAAAACAACACAAATACTGAACCGAAATTTTATCAATCTTATGCATAAACTCCAACGTACATGTTATAGCAAATTTATGAAAAATAATTTTCCCAAACTGTCCAGTTAGACAATTCAAAATTTAATACAAACGATTAAAAGATTAACCGTTTGTGTTAAATTTCAAACGAGAACTAAGTTTCACTCCATGATTTGATACTTATTATCTAACATGCCAATTATAATAACACAACTAAACTTTATGACATGCATATATTAAAAAGCCAATAATACATGCATACCTAAAAGCAAAAATCATGCATACGCAAAAGCCAAAAACATGCATACACAAAACGTAATAACATGCATACAAAATAAGTTTTCAACAAAGAAGTTAACCTTTTTAGCATATTAAAATAAATATGCAGGAAAATGAAGGAGTGCACGCCCAAAAACGCAGGCCAAAATGAGTAAAAAACGCAGCCGAAGACCATGCCAGAAACTGCAACAAAATGCAACGAAAACAAATTTTAATCGGTTCAAATGGAAGATATTTCATCAAAGAGTAATTTAATCGGAGTAAAACTAAATTTAAACGGTTCGAAATAGAGAAAAAAAACCTGAAAAGCAATTCCGCAGAGCAGAAAAGCGCGAGGAAGAAGACGATGAATAGTGGTAACGACTCGCAGGTTCGTGTTTTGCTATATAAGAGCCTATAGACGTCGGTTGCTACTGGGACCAACATCTATAATAGTATAGACGTCGATGCCCTCACTAATATGACGTCTTTATGATTTAAAAATTAATATTTGCGGGGATTATAGACGCCGGTTTCTAGGGACACTGACGTCTAATTGAATTTTTCACCTACATGTCAGGCCTATAGACGTCAGGTGCAGGGGGGTCGACATCTATAAGCGTATATAGATGTCGGTGTTGCGGGATCCAACGTCTATATGGCAAAAAAGAATGACTACTCACTTACCTTTCAGGCATATAGACGTCGGTTGTTGGGGGTCTGATGTTTATAACCCTATATAGACGTCGGTGTGGCAGGATCCGACGTCTATGAGGCAGAAAAGACTGACTATTCACCTACCTGTCAAGCCTATAGACGTCCGTTAAGAGGGGCTCCGACGTCTATAATATTATAGATGTCGGGGCCCTCTTAACTGACGTATATATTGCCAACTTATTTACGAAAATGCCACTAGTCGTTAATTTACGTCGAGCCCTTTCTTAACCGACGTCTAAGGAGTGATGTTAAAAGCCATTTCTGTACTAGTGTGACCATCCAGATTAGTATGAATATGTAGCTATGATTGTTCGTGCACTCCTTTGGGGCGAAGTAACTAGAACACCCTCAGCTGCCACACGAGGTTAGCCAATTATCACTCATCTTAGGTCAAGGTAAAACCCTTAGGCTAGGGCCTCTTGCTATTCTCACGAAATGCTTCACCATTCTCTACTTGAGAATCGATGACCATTAGAATGTCAGGATGAACGCCAAGACTGAGCTTCCCATATTCATACTTTACAACATTTAAAATCACTACTGAGAAGTTCCTCCTTGGAATTCTCTTCCAATCCACACTAGAAATATCATACTGTACTTCAATACTAACATAATTTCTCATACATAATACATTTAAGCAACTAAAATAAACACTCAAAGTAAAACATAGAAACAACCTTTTAAAGACCGAATATACTACCGTAGTTTAAGGTCGAACGGTAAAAACAACCACTACCCATGAACACGACCGAATAGAAAAGATCAACATAACCTATGAACAAGACCGAACGAAAAAATACTCACAACACGTTAACACAACCGAACGGTCATTTAATGAGTAAGGCTCAAGCATGAGCCGAATACAGTTTGAGGGCCAAACGCTAGAACAACCGAACACCAGAGTTAAACCAAACACTTTTAGCTTAGACCGAACACTTAGAGCTTAGACCAAATACTAAAAACTTAGACAGAACACTTATAGCTTTAGACTGAACACATAGGGCATAAACTGAATACTAAGAACTTAGAATAACATTTATGGCTTAGACCGAACACTTAGAGCGTAGACCAAATACTAGTATAAGACCGATTACCAAAGCATGACCGAACGGTCATTAACAGGTAAGGCCCATAAGAGGCTAAACGCAGTTAAGACCAAACACCAATACAAGACCGAGCGCTATAACTAAACCGAATACTAGTACGAGACCGAGCGCTATAACTAGACCGAATATTAGTACGAGACCGAAAGCTATAACTAGACCAAATACTAGTACGAGACCGAACACTATAACTAGACTGAATACTAGTACGAGATCGAACGATTATTAACTAGAAGGTTCCGTAGAGGCCGAACACAGTTAAGACCAAACACAAGAGTAAGGTCGAGCGCTTAACAGCTAACACACAGTGGACTACATAATTCTGCAGCACAACTGCAAAATTATGACTTACACCTAACTTTACCAATTCACAAAATTTTCCCAACTTCTAATCCTCCAGACTTGTGTCATATACCTATTTACACTTAACTAAGGGTATCTCAACCTTTCTAATCATCATTCAAGAGGGTCTCGTATTGAATTCACACTTAAATTCTGCAGAATCATAAACTCAATGACCCAAAATCAATTCTCCTACTTTTGGTACAATTTTGAGTGACTTAAAGTTTCTAACAAGTCCTAAACACCCTATCCAGACTCTCCCCACAAACCAATTTCACAACGAAACATATTTCTATGGATAGAAGATAAAATGAAGTAAAATTTTTATATAAATATCATATGAATATCTACCCTTTCAAAAATAATCAACTAATATTAATAGCTTTTAACTATTATTTAGTATTTTAGTTTTTAGATTTTCTTTGTTTATATTACAGGTTTTCAAAATCAAACCATCTTAAAAAATATCCAAATAGTGATCCAAATAAGATAACTGAAAAAAAAAACCATTTTTTTAACATTTTAGATTTCTTTTAAGAATAAAGAAATTTAGTTTGATTTAGGTTTTAATTTTCTAAACCCACCCATACCAAAATGAATCACAAATATCTTCAATATAAGTATTCTTATAAAGTTGTTTGGTCTAATTCACATTTGATTTGTAAGTTTCTTGTTTTGTCTTTACCATCAATGCTATCACTTCCATAAGGTGGTGTCATTAACTTCACTCTCTTGCTTAACTTGTCATTGTTGCTTCACTTTGTTATTGTTATTAATTTTATTGTACTTTAAATCCTTTGACAATTGATATAATTTGTTTTTTTTCTTTTGGCGACTTGGTCAAATTTGTCATATATTATTGTTGAATTTTTATGTTCTTTAAGTTAGTTTTAAACCTTTGTTTCGTATTTGTTAGTGTTAGCCTAGAAAAGTAAATAATTTTAGCTTTTAATGATATTGAATATTTAATGTTGTATTTTTATATTTTAAGTTGATCTTTTGCATCATATATTGATATGCAAGTGCAAAGTGCAAAATGCAAAATAGAGGGTGGTAAAGGAGAAGGGGTCTATCCAACATTTAGTTTTTGATTGCTTTGCAACAATGGTTTTGTGGTCCTAGTTTTATGGTGTTTTTCCTTATTTAAGCTGGTCCTCCTTGGATAATTTAATTTCTTTTCTTAACCTTTTTAGTGGTGCTTTGTTAAAATTGATTTGTCTAGTTGTTCTTGTTGGAACAATTAGTTACATTTTTCAAATCCAAGAGATATTAGATTCTGATTAGTTACATTTCTTTATGAATGATTGTAAATTTTCATGAATGGTAACTTTTCATGAATAATTGTAACTCTTCATGAATGATTGTAACTCTTCATGGATGGTTGTAACTCTTCATGAATAATTGTAACTCTTCATGAATGATTGTAACTCTTCAAGAATGGTTGTAACTCTTCATGAATAATTGCAACTCTTCATGAATAATTGTAACTCTTCATGAATCTGAAAAACCGTCTCTAATACTCTTAAACTCCAATAATCCTACCATTTGAGAGTATTGTTTATTCACTTAACACACATCAATTTGTGAGAATTTTATTCTTGTTTGACGTTAATACTAAGAATGAGTATTATCGTTGTATTTCTTCTTTGTATCTCAAAAGCGGATTTCATAACCCCCTTCACTCTTATAAGGGACAAAATATTGCTTTTAGGAAAGTGTGTATTCATGTCTAGAAGATTATAACAAGTCTACATTATTGTTCATCTTGTTTCCCTAAGTTCTTGAAAAATTGTTCCAACAGTCTAAAAGCAATATCTTCTTTAAGATGACAACAACTCGTGAGATGTTTGTAAACTTTCACAAATTAGACTAGTTTGAAGGCGTTGGTTTCTGACGAGGGCAAAAGAAGATGTATTTCCTTCTCTTAGCTCTAAATGTGACATATGTTCTAAGTTCTCCCCAACCCAAAGAAAGCGAAACTGAGACATTTGAGGAACAATGGGAAAGGAAAAATGTGAGAATAATGATTATGTCTGTTGTGGTCACATTCTGAACAGTATGTCTGATCATTTATTTGAACATTTCTATCATCTTATTTCTCTACGAAGGATATGGGAGAAGCATATGTTATACTAGGTATAAGATTAAGAGAGAAAATGAGAAATTAATTTTGTCTCAATCTCATTACATTGAGAAAGTACTAAAGAAATTCAACAATTATGAATGCTCTCTTGTTTCAACCCCTATCGACCCTAGTTTAAAGATATTACCTAATGGTGGTAAAGCAGTTTCACAACTAGAATATGCAAGGATAATATGATGTTTAATGTATGTAATGACAAGTACAAGGCTAGATATTGCTTTTGCAGTAAGCAAATTGAGTAGATATACTAGTAACCCTAGTCTATCACATTGGCAAGCAATACGTTGAGTACTTAAGTATTTAAAGAAAACTATTAATTATGGATTAACATATAGTTATTATCCTTCAGTTTTTGAAGGATATTCTTATGCAAGTTGGATTACAAATGCAAAAGATCACTCTTCAACTAGTGGTTAGATTTTACTCCTTGGGTGAGGTGCAAGTTCTTGGTCATCCAAGAAACAAACTTACATTACAGATTCCACTATGGCTTCAGAGTTTATAGCTCTAGCTTCAACAAGAAAGGAAGCCGAATGGTTGAGGAATCTCATGTTCGAAATACCATTGTTACCAAAACCAATATCACCAATAACAATACATTGTGACAATGTTGTAGCATTGGCAAAGGCTTATAGTCAAGTATACAATGGCAAATCAAGGCATATTGGTCTGAGACATAGTTATGTGCAAGGACTCATCAAAGATGGAATTATTATAGTAGATTTCGTATGAACAAAGTTAATTTGGCTTATGGATTTACTAAGGCATTGGCTAAAGATTCCATTTCCAGAAAGACAATTGGAATAGGAATGGAGCCCACAATTAATCACAAGTAAGGGAATATTAACTTAACGCTTAATATGACATTGAGTCTTAAGTTCAATAAGATTAAATTTCTTATTTGATTATTGAAAGCACAAATAATTATTTCAAGAATGCTTTAGATCTGTGATGCTTAGGAGGTTGACTAATTCTTAATTGATTTCTTGAACTTATGTTTTGTCACAAAAACATGTTTACCTAAGAAATCAACCTATGTAAGTGCAAAGTTTGGCCACTTCAAGAAGTCAAGGGGGCATGACTTTGTTGCACTTATGAATAAATATGGATGCATGACCCTATTGTGTCAAGTATAAAAAGAATATGTAATTTATCTTATATGTAGAATATCTTCAAGACTTCATTATGTATTATGTTGGTTTAATCATTTTCACACTAATAAAATACGAATTCCTGAAATGTGTATTCTACTAAGTGAAAGTTCAAGTCTATGTACACTTTCATTTATGTGTAAGATTGCAACTATTAAATTGATTTTGTGTTAAGTAATTATACAATACTCTCAAATGGTGGAGGATTGTTGGAATTTAAGAGTATTAGAGACAGTTTTTCATATTCATGAAGATTACAATTATTCATGAAAAGTTACAATTATTCACGAAGAGTTACAACCATTCATGAAGAGTTAATTATTCATGAAGAGCTACCATTCATGAAAAGTTACAATCATTCATGAAGAAATGTAACTAATCAGAATATGGTATCTCTTGGATTTGAAAGATGCCTGATCAACATCTATATAAAGGGATCATGTGCTCTATTGAAAACAGAGACTTGTGAGACTTTTTCACTTCATTTTGTCATTCACATAACACACAAATCAATTTGTGAGAATTTTATTCTGGTTTGACGTTAATACTAAGAGTGAGTATTATCGTTGTATTTCTTCTTTGTATCTCAAAAGCGGATTTCGTGACCCTTTTCACTCTTATAAGGGACGAAATATTGTTTTTAGGAAAGTGTGTATTCACGCCTAAAAGATTATATCAGGTCTACATTGTTGTTCATCTTGTTTTCCTAAGTTCTTGGAAAATTGTTCCAATAGTTCTGACTTTCACTTTGTGATGATATGGAAGAGGAATCATGAAATATATCAATGCAACATTTCTATCTAGGTTGCTATGCAAAATATAAGGTTGTTGTGATTGGTTGGTTGGGAACAATCCTAAGAGAAGAATGAATAATGTTATGTTGATTTATTTTATTTTTGTTTTGAAATTTTTTGGTATCAATATTGGAATGGAGAAAACCTATTTTGTATAAACAAGTACTTTTTGAGTTTTCTAGCTGTTGGGTGGGATAAGGTGAACACAAATGAGATTGCTAGTGTGTGAAATGGTGCATGTGAAGGATTGTTTAGAGGCAGTATAGGGAATTCATTAATGGATTTTATTATTTTCTTTGAGTGTAGAAATATCTTTCTTTAGAACTTATAGGTGTTATCTCAACAATTGAATATTGAAAATTGGTGTGGTATTGGCTTGTTTGGTTGGAAAATGTTTCTACGGTTAAGTACTTTTAACTTCCAAATGACTTGTTTTTTTGTTGTTTTTATATTTTGTTTGGTTTGTCTCTAAGATTGTTCATTTTTCAAAAATTGTTCGGATGGTATCTGTATAAGACACTTTGATACTTAAGAGAGAAGGTGTCTCAACGTATGGGTATTAAATGTAATGTAACCAACTACCTTGTTTGGACTTCTTATTTGTACACATTGTAACAGTTTTTTAATTACCGTTGACCTAATTACGACCCAATCATACCTTAACACGATTACAGGGATGACTCACTTTAATATGGGACTTTCTATCGATCGACATACGATTGCTTGGAAAAATCCTTATATTTGAAGTGATGACAAAGCCTTTAAGACAAGAAGGATCTACATGGTCGGTATACTTTACCAACATGATTGACTAGTGTATACTGTTGGTTCGAAGTATTGTCATCGTGACCAGTTAGCCTATAAGTCCATATTATACAAAAAGCAATTAAGTGTTGGTATTGAAAACCTTTTCATCTATTCAAGTTGTCACATGGTCTCTTAAAGGACGGTGGTAAATTTTTTAGAAATATGTAAAAACATGAAGTTTCACATATTTATCAAGGGATAAACAACATGTAGATAAACTAGCTACCTTAGAGTTAGAAAATAAAATTTTATATAAATGCAATTTGATTTTTTTTATAATAGGTTTTAACTATTGAGATGTAGAGCCTTGGTTGCATAGAATACTGCATATATCTGATATAATACTTTTGTCTTAATCGGTTAAACATAGTCCATAATTAGGTAAAGTGAGTCGGAGGCACACCAGGGACGTACTCTATGTTTTAATCGATTAAGGAATTAACCTAATCAATTAAAACAGTAAGGAGAGTATGTGTGTGTGTGTGTGTGTGTTCTAACTTGGTTTCAAACACGAAGAATATTTTATTTCTAACAAAAGTGAAGCAAGAACACATCAAGAGCTGTCTTGAAACAATCTTAAAGTAATCAATCATAGTTTTGATGAAGTTCAAGATCTCTATGTCTTCAAGGAAGGAAGATTAATCAATCAAGAAAGTTATTGTGTTTTTATCTGTGAGATCTTGACATATTGGTGCACCAAGGTTTTGTAATTTTTGAATAAATTTTGTGATTACTTCAATGTTGTAAGAAAGTGTGTGTATAACCTCTCTAGATTAGAATTTTTGTGTATTAGAATGAGTGAGGATACATTGAGAGTTTTCTTGTATTCTTGACAATTATAAAATAGTGAAATCCCTCCAACTCTAGCTATTGAAGGATGACAAGATGTAAACTCAGTTGAGAGTCAAACCCATATAAAATTGTGGTAGTCTTTTGTTTGGTTTTTGAATTTTCCTTTGTTGGTTATAAAATTTTTTAAAAATACGTTCTAAGAACTTAAATTTCTTAAAAAATTTCAAAAACTGATTCATTCCTATCAATTCACCCCTCTTGGAATTGAGATACAAGTGCTTCATTTTTAACATTAATTTTCTATGTTTAGAATTATTTAATTTTTTATTATATGGATTTGGTTTAACTACTCGTATTTTTTTTATATTTTTTCTTGTGTATTAATAAATTTTTGAAAATAAAGACAAATGATCATTGTGTTTTAGATGTTAGTTGAGATATAAAAACACATAATAATGTTTAGTATGAATCTAAAAAAATATTGAATATTTAATTTTATATTTTTTTAGTTTATTATTCAATATAGTTATCAAAATTATAGATAATATATATATTTTATTATATTTTAATTTAAAGATGAAAATAAAAGAGTACATTTTTAATGAAAAAATAGAATTAGAAATTAAAATTCACAAAAGTTTATCTAAATCAACTCGTGCATATTTGTTAGGTTTAATCCTAATAATATTGTTTCCCATTTAAATGGAACCAAAACTAATTGTGTAATTTTTTTTATGTTTAATTTGAATGTGTGACATCCCAAATATATAATAAACATAATTATATAATAAAGACATCATCATCCAAAATAAAGAGAACAGTTATAGTAGAGTAGAAATTAAGTTATCATCGTTACAGTTATCCCAAAATAACTACAGAATTTGAAACTAAAACAGTTCAGAGTACTTCAAAATACAACAACTTAAATATAGAAAATCCTAATGAACTAGGTTGCAGCATTAACATCTTCCAATACCTGTTCCACAGATAACTCCTCAACACCATCTGCTCCCATCCAAGTGGATGATCATTGAAAAGGAAAACATACACAAGAAACACACAACAAGAAAGCAAGGGTGAGCTAGATAAACAAGCAACATACATATAACATAATCAGTCAATATCATCATGTTTAATCATATATAAAGTAAAGAGATAAGGACATACAAATCAAATCATGTAACAAATTACTCAACACGACTCATCCGGATTTGTATAACTGTCGAACTATTGGTCGTCTTTGCACTTGCATAGTTCAGTTGGCCCAACACTATGCAAGGTATATCCTCCCAATTTGTCTATGTCTAAACTCTAAGACTATAGACGATGACCCCATCTATTCTCACAACTCACACTGTTCTTCTCTATTTGATCATGAACAACGCTTTGAGTGTAAGGATAGACATATCAGTTCAAAGCTCCATACAGTTATACAAACAACAACACCACCCATCACTTCACTTTCAATCATCTCACCCTGAGATGTCCAGTTCACACTCAAGTTCATCATTTCAATTCACAATCATGTTATTTCAAGTCACACAAGTCACACATATATACATACAGACACCCTAGCAGTCAAAACAACATCAAACCTCTCAAACAAAAGAAGAAAAATGTGAAACTCACTGAATGTGGTCGCACAACGCACCAGAGTCAAGATAGCAAAAATTCGCACAGTGCACCAGCCCTGATGCACTAAGCGAATTTTCCTGACAGGGGAGGCAAGGCATGACAGCAAAAATTTGCTCAGCGCACTAGGGGTGAAGATCGAAAATCTAATCAGATGGTTATGAAGCCCTCTACACCGCGGTCACTTGAGCACCACCTAATTCAACATGCAATGGCTCAGTGAGTGAGGAGGCTAGAGAGAAAGCCGAGAAAGTAAGGGTTTGGAATTCTAGAAAGAAGAACCTTCTTAATAAATGTTTTCCGCTCCCTTTGTCTAAAGTTTATCAGAAACTACTAACTTTTTACTTTTTAATAAAAACCCCTCCCTTTTTATCATAATTCAGTTTTCACTCCACCTCTTTATATATATATATATATATATATATATATATATATATATATATATATATATATATATATATATATATATATATATATATATATATATATATAAATCAGGTCGTATTTTAACAAAAAGAAAATCAAATCAAATCTCACTTCAAATAGTACTAATTTTTAGTTCATTTTATCAATTGTAGCCTTGCTTGATAAGTAGAAGCTTAAAGATATTATAACTTAATTTAAATTTTATGTATTTAAATATTTTATAAATATATAATAATAAAATAAACAATACATGTTATTTTTTTGTAATTTTTTTATAAAATACATTCTAAAACATTTCTAATCATGTTTAAGAAAAATAATGTTATGACTCATTTTTCTTTATTAGTATAAGTATGTGAAATAGTTTGAAAAATATACTCAAATTTAAATTGTCTAACTTTTAATTTATTTAATTATTTAACTAAATATGCATATATATGTAGCTTAGTAATTTTAAAAATTATGTTATTTAATTAAATTTAAATTGAAACTTTCTTTACGGAATTTAGTTTCATAATTTCAAAATTCTTGTGACCTCGATGCAAGATTCATTTTGGTCTAATGTAATTTTTTCTTGTATTATTAAGTAATTCTAATTAGGAGAAAATGAAGTAAGAAAACTTCTTAGTCTTTGTAAAGAACATATATCGGTCAAGCAAAGCATATATATTTAAGCAAATTACTCTCATATTTAAATCACTTTGTTGTGAGAGAATTCATTGGTTTTGAAATTTTTTTATCAAAGCTTGAAAAGAGATCTTGGTCAAGGGATCCTCTCATTTGAGCTATATCTTGACAAAAGAGAAATTGAATTTTAATTTAAGGACTATCACTCGAGTGAATAGATCTCATTCTATTCCTTTATTTTTTCCAAGTTGTGTTTACCTTTTTCTATATTAGTTTTAAAAGTTTTAAAAGTGGTATATATCATAATTTAATCAATTGTTCTAGAACATGATTGCACTAGGAATACAAGTGAGAGTAATATGATATTAAATAAACGATGTAATGATGGTAGAAATGATTAATAAACTAATTAGCCTTGTTTGAGTATAATGCAAGTATTGAGCTATGAAATGTATTAACAACATATTCATGTTTTATTAATAACTTAACTCTTGTACATGAATTATGAAAAACTAGCAAGGTTATTCAAAGGTGAAGAATGTATGAAGAGTTACTTTAACATGGTGATATTAATTTAAATATTAAATAATGAGTTTAAAATGTTTTTAATCATTAAAATTAGATGTGATATTATAATTTGTTAATATTTTAAATTTTGATATATTTTGATTTTAAATTTAAAAAATAAATGATTACAGTCATTTAAGTTTAACGATAATAATTTTTTGGACTTGTTAAATTATATTTGAGTTTAAATGTGTCAAACAATATATGTAACTCAAATCAAATGTTAATCCAAAACTTGTTTCACATGCTAAAAAAATTTAGAACAAAAATAAATTAAAAAAAAAAAAAACAGTCTATTTATTTTTAAATTTTGAGACAAAGATGTATTAAAATTTGAAATATAAACAAATTATAATTTTAAGTCTAAATTTAAAAACTAAAAACATATTTAAACTTAAATAATTTGATAGTATGAAATATACCAAGTATTAACCTAAATGTCTGAACTCAAATAATTATTTGATATGTTTGTCTAGCCATATAATTGATTGTAAGATTCTTTGATATCGTTAATAGATAATATAAATGTTAATGATTATGTATTTTCTTTCATAAATTATTTCTTTTTCAACTAACTTATGTACTTTGTTAAGTGACTATAATAATTGTTTTCAACACGAGAACACAGAAGCATGTGGGTAGGGAAGAATCTCATGAAGAAGAATAGAGAAGAGCTGATAATTATGATTTGGCAAAAAGTTATAAGTATATATATATATAAAAAAATAAAAGATATGAAATTATGGGGTTAGAAGTGTTTCTTTTGTACTAGTTCATACGACTCTAACTTTACCAGCGAAGCATGTGCACGAACAGAAAACATGAAAAGTATATATGGTGTACGAAACAAAAATTTGGTGGCAGTAAGAAGTGGAAGATTAAACAGTTTATATAATTAGAAAAAGGGTGGAAATTGGTACGAATGGAAAGTGTTGTTTTTATGGGATTTTGCAGAGTTACTTTGTGAAAAGAAAGTGGCATTAGCATTAGCCTAGGAAGATGTTCTTCCTTACCCAACCACAACAGATGCTCCTAAGACACACAACTCTTTTCCTCATCCTATCTTATCTCTGCCCTTTTTATTCTTGCTTTTCAACCTACACATTATTCTATCTATCTATATATAGGTTACATCAAAATTAGTTAATTTCACCAAAGTCAATGAAATATATATATATATATATATATATATATATATATATATATATATATATATATATATATATATATATATATATATAAGCAGTATGAAGATATTTAAATATTGAGTTCATTAAGATAAGACTTGTATTTTTGTGTGAAGTATGGTTTATTTTGGAGTTTGAAAATATTTTACTTCTATTATGTAAAAAAGATCTCAAATATTAGAGAAAAAAATATGTTTTTTAAATTATTTTTGACTTCAACTTCTAAATCATATATTTTACTCCTTTATTTTGGCATCACGCCCATGACCATTCTTCTTAATATATTTCCACAAAAGACTTTGTCTAATCGGTCTTTCACTCAACTTGTGTATCATCGTGATCCTTCATATACACATTTGTGAGTCTTTGGTATTCTTTTTTGTTATCTTTGGTTTCCCTCTCCTACCATTAACAAACTACAACCACAATCGACTCCATATATTTTCTTAGGATATGTCCTTAATCATAAAGATTATAAATATTTTGATTTGTAAAAAAAAATTTCATGACACATCATTTTTTATGATAAACATCTTCCATTTACACATATGACTTCCTCTCATATCTCTAGTTATAACCATTCATGCCATACATCCTTTTTTTCATCCTTAGTATATAATCTTATCTTCTTTTCTATACAAGCATTTGATACGATGATATCACATGGATTAGAGAATAAAAATCTAACATATTTTAGTCAATTAAATGAATTCATAATAAAAAATGTGTTAGTAGATGAAAAGTTTATATATATATATATATATATATATATATATATATATATATATATATATATATATATATATATATATATATATATATATATATATATATATATATATATGTTTAATTCATTTCTTTGTTTCTAATTTCGATGTAGTGTGTCAAGTTGGTCCTACCTTTTAAAAAAAATTTAATGGCGTCCACACCTGGTAAAATTTGCCTCAATCAAGTCCCTTCCGTTAAATATAAACAAATGGAGTTAAGCGTTTGATGATGTGGAAGAAGACAATGGTAACATGGCAAAAAGAGTATGGTAGCGTGGCAAAGGAGGAGGTATACGTGGATGTCCTAAGTGAAGTACCCCGACGAGCTTATAAGTTGCAGTAGCGCAGTGTGTCTTCTTCATCTTCTTTGTCTTCTTCTTCTTTAAGGTTTGGAGTTTATTGTTGTGTGTTGACAGTAGCGTGGTGGGTCTTGGCTGACGAAGTCTTCTTCGCCAACAATTCTCCTAGTGCCAAAGTCTTCTTTGGCTCCATCAAGGCTTGTCGAGAGATATCATTGTTGGGGCATCACGCATAGTTATATTGGACGTCTTTCTTAATCCTTCAGTTACTCGCCAAGCTATTAGTCGTGCATTCAGACCTGGCCAGCATAAGAAAGTCTTTGTGTATCGATTGATGTTTGTTGATTCTCCAGAAGAGGAGGATAACAACATTTGTTGCAAGAAGGAATTAATTTAAAAAATGTGGTTTGAATGGAACGAGTATTGTGGTGATCGAGCATTTGAAGTTGAGGAAGTTCTTCTGAAAGAGTGCGGCGATCTTTTTCTTGAGAGTCCATTACTTGGAGAATATGTAAAAGCTCTATACAAAAGGTTAGTGACCATTCCTCCCCTCCCCTAATTTTTGTATATAATATATTCTACCAATCACAGTTTTTTTTTTCTGATGTTTGTTTATTTCTATGTCAGGTAGGATGGGTAGGCAATTATTTTTCATTTTCATGTTGTGAGTAAAATTTTCTGAACTTGTTTGTGTTGTTGTATCCCTGTTCGCTTACTATTTGCCAATCATACAATTATGTTTTAATATTTGTTTTATTTGTATGTGTCTGGTAGAAATTGGCTTCCGATGAACAATAATGAGTTGAGAAATATACTCCCTAGTATTGTGGGAGATCATAAACATAATTTCACAGAGCATAATGGAGGACCGAAAATGGGACACCATAAACATAACAACAATAGACATAATGGGAACAATAAAGAAAGCAACCAAACAGAAATCAAACTTTATGGAGGACCACAACAAAAGCAACCATACACAAAACGAAAGGTACCATATGGACACGTTCGAATGGAACGAACTTCGCTTTTCAAAATACCCCACCAACAATGCGAAATGTGCGTCTAAATCCCCAAATGTGTTCTGTTTTCGAAATCCCTATTGCGATTGCTCTTTGTTCGTAATGTAGACGACGAAATGTCTTTGATGACGAACTCAACAACGCTCTATCACAAATATCCTAATTGTATTAACATTAACATTTTCCCAATTATAAACCCTATTTCCAAGTCACCCTTTAATTCACTTACACGTCACAACCAATATTCTTACAAAATAATACCCTAGCATTGTCTTCTACCACATCATCAAACACTTAACTTCATTTATTTATATTTAACGAAAAAACTTAATTCAGACCAATTTTACTAGTAGACATAATTAAAACTTTTTAATTCGACCTAAGTTAAAAGAAAGCAATTAAACTATATATATTGTTTACCTTTTAATAACGTTTTTATTGAAACAAGTATTTTTGTTTTTGACATCCATAATAAAATATATATATTTTAACTACAGAATCTCATAATTGAAAAATCATAGTTTTAGGTTATTGGAAACCTTCTCGTGATGTCCATTTATCTAGTGATTTTAAATCAAACGTTTGTCTTATGTTTTTTTTCTCTCTCCCTTTATATTCCTATTTTTTTTATTCTGAAATTAAATACCCACAACTAACTAAGCCCACAAACTAGTGGAAGTCGTATATATTATTATTACACTGACAAGGATTGCAATAAATCACCAACTAAACAGTTAACGAGTGCAGACCTGAGATCAACTTTTTCTCAGTAAAAGCCTTGTCTAAGGATGTTTACAATTCCAAGAGTAATAATCACTTTATAAGTATTTTTCTAAAAATAAAAATTTTCCCCTTTTTGGTAAAGAAAAGTTACCTTGGAATTAGTAATAAATAACCAATAAAGCACACACACTTTTTCTGGTCCATTGTCTTGAAAATCCAAGTATACTAATTTTATACACTTTCCCACCAAACATTTCCCCATACCATACCCTAAGCTTTTGAATGTTTGTGAAGACATGTAAACTGTGATTTTATCGAAGTGGCCACAAACAAATTATGTTGCATGGTACATGGTCAATAGAAAATAATAATAAAAAAAAACAATATAATGCTTGCTAACTTTAGTGAGACAAAGATCTTTTCATGTTGGCCAACTTTTTCTGGCATTATAATAGAGAAGATGACAAGTTGAGGGAAGAGGTTGTGGGACATGTCTAAGTCTGTGATAGCTGTGTTCTAAGCTTACTTTTTCCACGTAAAGAATAGTCATGAGTTTTCTTTATCCAAAGTTTGGCTGCAAATGCATGAATTCTGCTACTCATCGATCATATCTATCTTCATATCATATCCCAGTTTGCACATGTTGTCACTTGTTAACACAACCTCAAATTCGATACATGCATGAAGGACATGTGTTTGTATGTGTCTATTGACCTTATAAGGTCCGAAACTCCGAATCTTCCACTTCATCTTAGGATTGTTTTGCCACAAAATGAGACAAATTATCAACCCATCCTAATATAGGAAACCACTTTTTCTACTTCTAAATCCAACAGTTTTTCTTCTCTTCTAAATCGTTTGTAAACTTTCCATATACAAAATAAATTACTCACAGGATTATTTCCAATCATTAGTATTCATACCGATCAATATTCTTAAAAAACATAAACAGAGTTAAGGAAAGTGTTATGCTGGATGATTCTTGTCTGAACAATTTCACAAATTTTGTTGAATTCTTCGTCTCATTCAATGTATAACATTAGTATTACTTTTAAGGTTAATGGTATTTTCTAATCTTATATTTTTATTTTATTTTTGTAACATTGCTCACGAACACGTTCTTCTTCATGGTATATTCCTAATTTGAATTTGTAAAAGGTAATTCCTTTTGTGGGAAATTGTGTCAATTTTCATTTTATTCATCACATAACTTCTAATTAATCTCATAAAAATAAATTGCGTTAATGAAGTTTTTATAATAAATGCATCTTAACATAAATAGAGAGAGAAGATACATGTGAGATTAGTAAGATTAGGTGACCAACGCGTCAATTCGAGTACACATGGCCAACTTTAGCCAACTTGCTGTGGTTGGCTCTGCTTTGGAATAGCAGGTAAGACTATATATTAAACAAAATAATATATTTTTTTTGTATATTTATTCTTACAAAAGAAACCAAATAATTTACTTTGTATGATATTTTTAACATAATTATTAGAGAAAATAGTGTATACACAATAGTGTTAATGGTAAGTTATGTTATTGATACATATAAATGAATAATTAAACAAAATAGTTTATATAAATAGTTTTAATATAGAGAACGTAAATTATTCAGCAGTACCTTTAAAATAAATTATGTGACGACATTAAGGTAACATTAGATCTCCCAATACAATTTGAAATTAAGTAAACATACAAATTAAACAATTTTAATTTTAGTGATTACATGATAGAATTCGTTAATAATTTGGCTTTATATTTAAGTTTTTACTCGTTTTGGTCTTTATATAAGTTAATAATTTTTGTTAATTAGAATTAATTTGGTATCTTCTATTAAATAGCGTTAATGCGATTTAAAATGTGATTACATATTAGTTTGGTAATAAGTTTAATTATTAATTTATTTTATATATTTTTTTAATTCAGAAAAGTTCTTTTATTGTTTAAATAGAGATAATATGATTGATTTTGTGAAAGAAAAATGTTACTTTGACAACCCCATTTGACAACGTTTTTGACAACTACACATGGTGTGTTGTCATTCGCTCTTTTAGTTGAATTTTATAAATAGAAAAAACTTAAAGGGAAGGACATTTGTGGAAATGGGTATGCTCGAAAATGTATTCTGTTCGCGCCTAGGAAACCTCCTCTCTCCACGACAATAGTATCTCTCTTCAGGAAACTGAAACTCTCTGTCCAGGAATCTGAAGTCTTGCCGTCGCCACAAAAATCTTGTTCGTTCATATTCGTCCACCATTAAAGTATTGAAGTTGCACATTGAACGCTCTCACGTTCTTCCGTCATTGAAGTGTTCGGAGGAATTGTGGAAAGGGGCCAGCATTGTCATCTGTTCTCCAAAGGAGAGGTTTTTTTGGGTCTTAGTCCACCCCTGAAGTCATTAATCGAAAGGTATCGTTTTTTTCCCCTTCCATGTGTTAGAAGTTGGTTTTCGGTTGAAGTTGTTGACATGCATAGGGTAGGTCATACAGTTTGTCTTCAAATAATGTTATGAATGATGAATGTTTTATAGTGTCGTCCTGGAGCTTGGATGGCATGTTATTGTGTTTATCAATGTTTTGTTATGAATATTGTTGTTGTATGAGGGATGTAGACCTCTCTGAATGGCTGGATCACCTGCCCCTTTCAACCTTATTAGACCCCTACTTGCTCAAACATCCATATAAGGGTGTCCTAACTTCAAATTTGTTGTTGTGGACTGATTGAACCATGCCCAACAGGGGTTTTGAATACTGAAAACACTGCAAACACAAAATCCACCAAACTCGGGAGCCACTCAGTCAGGAACTGGTAGCAACTCTCAGGTTTTGGTACAAAACTGGATTTTTTTCCCTGGTAAGCGATTACTGGGCCTCTGCAATCGCTTACCACTGCACCAGACCCCTTTGAATGGCTGGACCACCTGCCCCTCTCAACCTAGCACAACCTCTACTTGCGCATTGCTGCAGGAACTCAAATTCCAACCCACACAAACCTCTAATTGCTCTTCCCTTCAAACATAGGCCTCACTTAACTTAAATAATGGATCAAAATTAAATAACACATGGAATGTACAATAGAATAAAATTTTCGATCCAATAATAACTTTCTTTATTCCCAATAATATTAAGTGTTCCAAATATAAGTATACATACGTAAAAATCTGCCAAATACTACACTATTACAAAAATTACATAACTCTCAACCAAGTTTTGGACTGTATCCGGTGTAAGGAGTTCTACAGGCTTTGCTCTTGAAACGCTTTCGACGTTGTCCTTCCTTCTTACCGCTTTCATGGCTGTAAATTCCTCCACCACTTGCAAAATCATTGTAAAAATTTTGTTTGTTACAAGGCGTACTGTAAGCACCTTCATCTTTCTTTATCTCTTCAAGCAACTCAGCCTTCAATGAAAATAACTCTTGTTCAAGTTCTACGATAACAACATCTTGTTCTTTTAAAACTTCATCTAAAGCAGCATCATATTCTTTTTCATGTACTGATGCTTTCACAGATGACACACCCATTTCTTTCCTTAATGTGTCGTAGTCATCTAGCATCTGCAAATTAATCACAATTACCATTGCGTTCTATAAAACCAGTCAATCTAAAGAAAAATTATTAAAAAAATGTACAAATACATACCACACCCGTCTCCATTGCAACTTTCAGGAACTTGTGACCTACATTTACAGTCATCCAATGCAAAATTCTTGGGTATTTATGTACACAAGTATTTGAAGTAACAAAACGATCACAAAACCAAACCTGACTTACATCTTACAAGTCAATTTCAGTCATTTGAATTCATTGACAAGAAACAATGCATGTAAAAAATTTACCTTAAACACGTAAACGCAACCATCCACATAGACAGTAGTTGCACCTTTTCCTCCATTCCAGGCAACACAAGCTTTGCAAAAACTACTAAGTAGATAATTGTACACTATACGACCCCAACAAAAAGTACTCAAATCACTTATTCTATCAACAATTTCAAACAAAATTGGGAATACTATTATGCTACGACTAGGTAACAATACCTCATTAATTCCAACTAAAAGGTAAAACTTACAGACTTCTTCACAAGGCAACTTTTTGTGTTTTTTCAAAACAAAATCGTATATCATATCCAATTCATATTTTCCTTTTGCTTTACCAAAGTAATTCCGACATTGACTTTCTAAAAGCATTTTTTCATTCAATTTAATTTGTTCACCAACTATACCCAAACCTAAGGCTAATATGACATCTACTTCTTTGAACTCAACACATTTTCTCCAAATATAAAACCACCTCTCTCATCAACCCATCTAATCAGTAAATTGCTCAAAATATTCCTATCAATCTTTAGGTTATCCTGTAGTTCTAAAAACCATGAAAATGACGTCTTCGAAATAATACCCTTGTGCTCCTCACTCAAAATTGCATTCAATCCACCAACAAAATTCGTTTTCATTGAATGACAAACAAATAACTGCGAAAACAAAATAAATTAACATTTATTAATACAAAAAACCAACAAAACTCTAGAAACCCAAACCAAAGAAAATCGTAATGATGACCAAAATATACAAGGACCGAAAACCTAAATACCATAAAGTAACAAGGATAATGTTTATACCTTCTTCGAAGAATCAATGTCAACAGACAAAGCCATGGAATAAAAGAGGAAACAAGTTCGACGAAATAGATACCCAACAATGACAGACGCGTATTGTAGAACTCCACAGGCAAAAACAACAAAATCCCTCAACCTCCACAGAGATTGCTCACCACTTCAAAACATTCAATAAATGGACAAAGAGGGAACAATTTCACAGGAACACCAAAACATTAGATAGAGAGCTTCGGAGAAAAACGAAACCTAAAATGGGAAAAGAGAAAGAGTGCTACGAAGGAGAAAGACTGACTCAAATGACTAAGGATGTTTTCGGAATAACACAAACTCCCATTTTTCAAATCAGTTTTTAAACTAAAAAAAAATAATCAAATCACCCAATACATTACTGACACCTGTGGTTGTAAAAAACGTTGTCAAATAACGTTATTAACATATCGGAATCCTTTTATGAAATTAACGTTAAAATCCTTAGGAAGTGACTATACGTGAATCCAAATCTTTTCCCTCTTCAATCCCTTTTACTCCAGTAACACAATCTTACTGAGATCGTGTCCTCATATTCAAAAATTGACTTTTTTATATTCAAAATCACAAATTCAAGATTTTTTTTGTATTGAATTTTAAAAAATGAACACATAAATCCAATTATGACTTTTGGATTTATTTCTATGATATATAGAGGATGACACTGAAAATTGATATATTGTCTCCATGTAAAAAGTATAAGAATTCAATTGAGTAAAAAAAATATAAAAACCAAATTACTAATTAAATATTTTATTAGACTGACACATTCCAAAATATATTAATGTTAATTTAACCAAAAAGATTAAATTATTTTTTATTGACAAAAATTAAACTCAATTGAATAAAAAACAAACTATAAAAAATAAAAAATCTAAATATAGTAATAAATTAGTAATGAAATGTATATAATATTTTCAAAGAAAACGTGATATTTTTAAGAGGGAAATTTAATAAATGAGAGGGCCTCTTGCAAATTGTGGTACATGCAATGTCTGTCTTTATTTATTTATGGTTTCTGTAAAAAGGACATGGTACCTAAACCAAAGTGGGCATTGACATGACCAATTCCAACTCGTGAAGGGTTTTACTTGAGAATTTGAGAATTATGAATTAGATAGTGGTGAAATTGTTCCGTGACATGTTCAATCAAAATAATTGCCAGACCCAATGGTTATCATGCACTGTCTTCGAAGATCTATGTACCATGATTCATACACCATAAATCAAGTACAACTTTAAAATTATCTAAATTTCTATCACAATGCTTTGAGTAGATATGCATAGGAGAATCACTATGTAATAACATTTCTATCTCACTCATTAATCAGTCTATATTGTGACACTCGGACACTGACAAAAATTGAGAATGATTATTGGTGCAAAAGATACGAAATACGAAAAGTATAAACAAAAAACGGCTTCTTGATAAGAATGTTATATATACAAAAAATATTACAAGAAAAAATACGTATTTTATGTCTACTAAAACTTAACATTATTAAGTAAAAACTAATATATGAATTAGTTAATAGTATTGAATTTGTAATGTATATGTAACTGATATTCCACTCTACTCGTAAACATGAATTTATAAGTGCCAATTTTTAAAAACCAACTTTGGTACTGTCAATTAGTTTTTAAATTGACTAAAATAGTTTAGTATTATCTAAGTTGATGTTAATGTTTTTTTTAATGTATTTAATTTATAGTAAATTGATATATTTTTAGTATTAATTTAATTTGTGTTGATTTATTCGATACTAATGAAAATAATTTAAAATAGAAATGATGTACGTGCTTTCATTCTAAATAAAATAAAATACAAAGAAAAATAAAAGAAATTCTAAATGAAAAAGGAGAGTGAATAGAGAAAATGAATGTGTATAAAAGAAATAAGTGTGAATGAAGGAGATGAGAAAAATGGTATGAATGTAAGTATGAATATCTAGAAGATGAGTGTAATTGAAGAAAAAGAGTACATATGAAGAATATGAATATGGATGAAGAAGATAAGAATGAAAAAGATAAGTGTGATAGAAAGAGATGAGTATAAAAAAAAAAGATGAATATAATAGAATGAGATGAATGTAAAAAGATTTATATAAACAATAAAAGAAAAATTGAGTAAAGAGATTTATCATCTTAAAATATGAATATTTGATTAAAAACCATACTATCATGAAGTTGCATGAACCTATGGCATATAAAGCTTAATCAACGCTGAATTAAATAAGTATAAATTCAAAAAACAATTAAGATTATGGTCAATTAACTTGATAACAACCTTATTCATTTATAATATTTATTTTAGTTAATGATGACTAACATAAATATTTTTACTTATTTAGTTTTTTAAAATATATTTAGCATGTCATCTTAGAGTTTATATTAAGTGAGCTATATTAACATTAAAATATATTAATGTTAGCTAAAAAAGTTAATTCAATACTAACGTAAATATAAATTATTTAAAAAGCCTAAAAATAGTTAACATTGACTTACAATTGGTTAAGCGACTCTATTAGCAGCTAGATTATTTAAAAAACAAATATAGACATTTTGAATTTTGTTAAAAACAATTACTTTTTTGTGTTATGCTAATTAAGCAGATTCTAAAAACATCACAATTTGGCTAACACTATTATCTGAAAGTTAATTTAACGTTTTTTTCTATTGAGACTTTATTACTTATAATCCAATAAATATTAAAGCAATAAATTTTACTTTTTCTTTTCTTATATATTTTTCATCTTAATCATCTTCACTCAATGTCACGTTCTAAACTCCAACTTGAATTTCAGTACAATAAATGTGAAAAAAAGAATTGAGTGAGTAATTATAATATTAATACACATTTATAGACTTCTTTTACCACTTAAACAGAGAATAAGATAGCCCAAATGCAATTAAAAAATATATAATTAGTTATTACATACATGCAATTTGTACATAAATATAATTGTTTGCTCTTATTAGATATATTACAGTTATATGATTATCATATTAATCATATCATAAATGATAAAAAAAAAAGTAAATTATATTGTATGAAAAAAACAAAAAAAAAACGCGTATCAGAATAGGTAGATGAGCTATAATTAGGTTGGATCTAGGAATTGCGACATACGATGGGAGATATTAAATATATCTATATAAGTTTTATGTAACTAATAATTTGAAAACAAAAGAATTATGTTGGATTACAACAATGGTCTCTGAATATAGATAATTATATAGATATGAAAAAAAAATCTAGAAAACCTATCTATCTCAGTTCCTATTCCACCCAAACATCTCCATCTAACACTTTACACTTGATTCATTTGATTTTTCTATTGAAATGAATAAATTCAAAATATGTATATACTTTTTTAAAGTTATTACTCAAATGTAGCAAACTTGAATGCTACTTGTTTTTATCATAGTTTACTATATAAGAAAAATTCTGTTTTTCTAGGTCAGATTTATTATTTTGTTTAATGTTACGAGTATTTTAATTCAAAAGTATGAAAAATAATTCTTTCACGTATTTAAATCTTTTACTTTCATTTAATATTATTCTTATTTATTTTTTATTTTATTTTTTAGAAAAATACAAAATTTTACACATTTAAAATCATTTTATTTTTATATTTTGTGTGAAATGAATGTAAGTATATTATAATATCTGTTACTCCAAAAATATTTGTTCATGTGAAGCTTAAACTATGAATGAACTTTAACATACATGAAAGATATAAAAGTGGAGAAGTAGAAAATATATAATAATATAAAAGTGGAGAAAAAGACAGACAAAGAATTAACTTGGAGGAAGGAATAAACTTTTTTATTAGATCAAACAAAAACATAATCAAAAGGAAACAATGACCAATTTTTTTGCATGTAACTGGAAAATAAAATGTTCATTATTCTGTCTTGTCGTTTATAGAAAACTACGATTCCTTAAACAGATTGTCAAAAAAGTGTTTGGAGCCTTTTAATTATTGTTTGGTGTCTTCAAACAAAAGATCCACGTGTTATCTTTGAGACAATAATAAGGTATTTGAATACATAAAGAGAAAGAGAAATTAGGACAAAAAACATTAGTTAATGAAAAATACATATCAATCTCATTATTGTAGTTTAAAAAAACATATACTTGTATAAACACAAACATTCACAATATATATATATATATATATATATATATATATATATATATATATATATATATATATATATATATATATATATATATATATTTTGTGAATATATACTAATACATACTAAAACCATTCTTCATCAAAACAAAGAAAATAATGCATACTTAAAAGAGAAAATATGTATTTATGTTAAAAAGTAAATTTTAAATTTAACTTAACTCTACAAAATTAATTTATAAAATAAGGTTTGCATATATTCTAAATTAATATTTTTTGTCAATGTGAAACTTATATGTTAATATTTAAAAGAAGATTAACTAAAAAAACATGACATCAATTCAATTCAAAATACGTATTGGAATTACTTTTTAAAATTGTAAACCTCCCTTATAAATTCTTTTTATGTGATGTGTGACTTTATAATTTTGACTTAATATAAAAAAATAAAAATTGATGTTTAGATTCTAAAGCATATTTTTGATGAAAGTAAAGAAGTGATATGAAATTATGGGGTTAGAAGTGTTTGTGTTTTGTACTAGTTAACAGCATAGTAACTTTACCAGCTAAGCATGTGCTAGAACGAAAAACATGAAAGGAATGGTGAAGAAATTTGAAGGTACGAAATAAAGAAAGTGGTGGCAGTGGAAGATTATATTTATATAATTAGAAAAAATTGAGGGAAAGTAAGAAAAAAAGGTGGAATTGGTACGAATGGAAAGGGTTGTGTTTTATGGGATTTTGCAAAATTTACTTTGTGAAAAGAAAGCCCTAGCTAGGAGGATGCTTCTTCGTTTCCCTCCTATATTTGCCCTTTTATTCTTGCTTTTCTCCTACACTTTATATTCCCTATAATTTTTTTTTTAAAAAAAAAAGAAAAATTCACTTTCATTGTCCTCTACTATAAAATTTCCATTCCATTTCATACACATCTTTTTTGCTTAAGTTTTTATCTCGTTTTTACAACTTAAAGCTTTATAAGAACCACCCAAAATTACAAGGTCATATTCCCCACATTTCTACCATCAAAATTCAATCAAGGAACCTATTAAACACCAAAGTGTTTTTAGAGCTCCCATTTCGGTCATCCACCTTTTGTCCTCCTAAAACCTTTCTATAATTCAAGCCAAGTCTTGAAAGGCCTTCCCATAAGTGACTCTAACCAAACCCTACCCTTAGAACATCAAAACACCAACAACAAAAGACCATGTTATTATAATATAATGATTTGATAAAGGTATATTAACATTTACAAGGGTTGGAAGTCCTACATTGACTAGAGATAAGGCCAATTTATAATATATAAGTGGGTGCAAATCTCATGTTACGAGTTGGTTTTGTAGGGATTGAGTTAGGCTTAAAGTTCACTTCTTAACATGGTATTAAAGTATGTTAGAGCCGATCCTAGTAATATTTGTTGTTTGCTATGATGTTCCACCCGCTATCGGACCACTTTACAAACTGATTTTATGGGTTTAAAGTCCACTTCTTAACAACAAGACACCGTATACTTTAAAATATTTTAAATATGATTATCTTCATAATTTATAAAGAGTTTTATCACAATCTTCATAAAAAAATTTATAGAAAATATGATAAAAGCAGCTTATAAAGTTCTATATCACGTATTTTTAGGTTTATGTTTTAAACTTAGAATACAATCAAATCACGAAGGATGGAGACAATTTTAAAATCATCAAAGCTAGAAGTATATGATGTCAAATAAAACCATCTTTTAATTTTATGTCATAATTTTCTTTTTTAAATTCATGACTAATACCATTTGAAACTCAATTATTTTTCACAAGAATATCTAGACAAACATTTTTCAACAAACATATATTTTAATTCAAGTGTTTCTCATAATTCAATAGCAATTTATAAATGCAATTAGTCAAAACACTTAATATATATATATATATATATATATATATATATATATATATATATATATATATATATATATATAACATAAAATATCTTTATTAGAAAGATCATGCTTATGAATAGATGTTAAGCATCACTAAATATGATAGAAAGATCAATAATTTTAGATATCACAAAAAAAATAATCCTATTTCAACAAGTCAAAATTTCATTTGTTATTGTCAATAGAAAAAAATAAAAAATTTATTTATAAATTTTTTAAGCTTATTTGAAATGACTTAATCAAGTTACATTAGAGATATTATATAATATTATTCTAACTTTTGAATTAAAAAGAAATGATGAATAATAAAATAGAAAACATATCTACAAAAATGTGATAAAAAAATATATAAAATAACAATAATAATACATGACATAAATATAAATAAAAAAATATTGATCAACCAAACAATTTTTATGACAAAAATAATAAAAATATATGATAAATTTTCAACATAGCATACCATACGTTACACATGAATTTGGGAAGAATAATAAATGTCTTGCAAAATATGAAAAAAAAAAACAAAACGTTGAAGTCATAAAAAATCAAGGATTAAAACTTTTTGTGGAAACAAGCCATGGAAATTTAAAGGATGTTTTAATATAGATAGTGTTCGATAATATACAATAGAAATTGAGAAAAATTTCATCATAGGTATATTTGAATTAGGAAGAAATTGAATTTCTTAATCTTCATCAAGGATTCATGTCGTGGAGAAGAATATGAAACAAAATTTAACAAGTTGTTAAAATGTTGTCTCACTAGTGAAAAAATACTGTTTAACGTCACCTATTAGACATCGGTTTGCGTGTAATCCGACGTATAGGAGCGGAAGGTGGCATTATCGTAAATAGTTGGTAAATGAGACGCCGGTTTTATCCGCAAGCCGACGTCTATTAATTTCAAGACGTCATCACTGCAACTCTCCGATGTTTACTGAGCTGCATTTAATGCGTTTCACCTAATTCTCAGGCGCTTCAACGTCGGGTAGACCAAATCCGACGTCTGTTAGGCGGGAAATGGGAAAAATCCTTCAATGTTAACGTCGGCTTTTTGGGTGCCCGACGTCTATTATACATGTAATAATTTTTTTTGCAAATCTCAAGGGCCTTAGACGTCGGCTATTTAGGGCCCCGACGTGTATGTTATTATAGACGTCGGAGCCCCATACCAACTGTCGTGAACATCCCTGACAGGATATCAAACGTCAATTGGTTCAGTTCTATAGATGTCGGTTCACCCTGACAGAAACCGACGTCTCATGGGAATTCAAAAAGTCAGTTTTAAGTGTTCACGTGGACGTCATATTAGTAGGCTAACCGACGTCTATAGACGTCGGCTACTTCAGAATAACCGACGCCGAATTCCATTTTAAATACATCGCAACTCTTCCCGGCATTCAGTTTCTGATATCGATCGTCTTCCTCTTCTCATTTTTCTCTTGCCACACCTCTTCTTTTTCTCTCTTTTCGGCATTCTATTGTTGTTTCCCGTCTTCCTCCTCTCCTTTTTATCTCTTGCATCCCAGGTGCGTGGTTTTTTTTTATGCTCATCGTTTAAACTTTGTGTCGTCTTTCATAGATTATCTTGTCGTTCAACTGATAAAAATTTGTTTTCTTTGTGCTGTGTTTTAGTGCAGTTTTGATCATATCTTTGGGTAACATAGTACAACATTCTCGCTTTGCTAGTTTCCTCACAAGAAGAGTGGCGACTTTTGAGTTTTCTATGGCTTCTCGACCTAAAATGGAACTTGGGTCATTGTCTAGTTCTCGTGCCACCGTAATTATTTTCTTTTGCGGTTGAATAATGGGAAGTAGTCATGGACCCAGGTTCGGTTTTGGGTTGAAATGTCATAAGAGATTCAAAAGACGCAAGCTTTTTTTGTGGGGAAACTAGCGAGAGGAGGATGTTGCACAATGCTACCAAAAGTCTGGATCAAAACTGCACTAAAACACAACGCCTTTGTTAGACGTCGGTTAGTGCCAAGTCCGATGTCTATAAGGAACATAGACGTCGGTCAATGTCATTTTAAACATCTATATATTCATGTAAACGTCGGTTTTATACGTAGGTGGACGTCTATATAGAGAAATTAGACGTCGGTGTGGGTATAAGTAGACGTCTATATGGATGTCGGTGGATATCGTTAACCAATGTTTATATTTACGTCGGTTGGGAGGATTTCCGACGTCCCATGGACGCCACCCTTATAGACGTTGGTTGTTTAAGTGACGTTATAAACCCCAATTAACCGACGTTAAACAGCGTTTTTCCACTAGTGTCTATACTTTCATGAGAGAGTTTTCCTATTTTTCAAAGTTTGAAAATAGAATAAAACATAACATTAAATAAACAATTGATTAAGACAAAATATTATGATGAATCTTAATAGTATTTAATTCTTGTGATTCTTAAAGTGTCCACAAAGTTTGTTAGGTTGAATTGGGAAAGAGTATTAGTTTCCTAGTGATAAGTTAGGATCATATTAGGACTTGAGAGTTTTTGTTGATAAAGTTAATGTAATATACTATAAAATTAAAAGTCTAGGAAAATATTTGTAAATATATGCTTTCACCAAAGATAATAAGTAAAGATGACAACGGATCGAGTTGAAGATGGATAATGTCTATTCATTATTCAATCTGTATGGATAATGTTATCTGTTGTGTTACCCATATAATACTTGCGTAAAATAAATTTGCAGATTTTTTTCAGTCCACACATATCCGTTGGACACCGACAAATATTTTAAAAACAAATTATTTTATGAGTTTTTAGATGAGGTCTAAATTAAATTGTAATAAATTAAGATAATAAGCAAAACTATAATTAAGTCTTGAAATAATTATTTGAGAGACAATAATCTCACTAAAAAGCAAAACAAGTTTTAAACACCAAAAGGTAAAATTTGAAGGGAAAGATAAATTGGTTATAACACGATTATGAGCAAAGAACCAACAACCTCTCTTTGAAAATATAATGCAAAGGTCATAGGTATATGTAGGCATGAGATATGTTGAAGTGTGACTTTCCAATTCCTACACCATCTAATGAATGAGTTTGATGGAGAAACACAATAGTTTACCTATATTTCTTAAATTCTTATATCATCTAATGAATGAGTTTGATAGGAAGCCCAAGAGTTTATATGCATATCATATATCATTTAATCCAAACTTTGGAAATAACTTTGAAATTTATATGTATATATTACAATAATGTAATTTTGACTTCTATTTTCTAAAATATGTTTAATTGATTGATGGAGTTTTTTTTAAAATGTTATTAGCAAAAAATGACATCTTTGGATAAAACCTTAAATCTAATAAAGATAAAAATGTAATTTTATTTTTGTAACAAGTAGCGAATACTCATGGATATGAATAGTATGATATCCAAACCCGGTCTGTAAATGAAAGGATACTAAATTATCTGTTAGCCGTGAGTACCTTTACATGTAGGTACCAACTATTCATAATAAATTTTATGTGCAAATACTCACATATATAAATATTTTTGTCATTCTTAATATTTTTTAGACTAACAAATAAGTAAGCCTATTAAAAGAAGTAATTGTAAGAACTTAGAAAATAGAGTATTGTAATGAGATCGAGTATTTTATTATAAAATAACTTTATAATATAAATAGAATTTTCTAAACTCGTCTCATTACTTTAAAAACACTCTATCTCTCTAAAAATTTTCTCTTCGCTCTCTCCCATTTGTAAGAGTTCTTGATTTCTAATTATCTGTTTGATGATCAGAAGGTGTCTAGGCGATCCTTGCATCGAGGGCTACCTATCTGACCGATCAATTGGTTGATTTGAGCAAGTAAGTGTTAAAGCCCTTTTCCTTAGTGTTTAGGGTTCTTGGTCATGTAAAGTGGTTCTATTTTGCATGGATAAAAAATCCATCTCCTTTGATTCTTAGTTTGTTTGTGGTTCTAAAGTTGGTCTCCAATCACCAATGATGATTTGTAGGTTTTCTACAAGTTCCTTATGCTACAAGGAATTTGTGGAGCATTTAGAGGTTTTTTAGCTATTAAGTCGAGGTAAGGAAAGCTCGATAATTGTTTTAATTTGAAATATATAGTGTGAATTTGATGGTATGTGACAAATAAACTGTTTGGATGAAATATTTTGTGGTATGTTAGTGATAATTGAGATAATATGGTGAAATTGATTAATTGTATGATGGTGAATGGCTGTAAAAATGTTGAATCTGTTGTAAGTAATATTGAGGTTAGTTGTGATGTTGATAAAGTGAATTTTAACTTGTTGTAGGAAAGAGTTATTCTTGGTTATAGGTCAATTTTGGTGTAAAAGGATGAGGTCTAATATATGTCAATGGTTAAATATGGTTAGTCAGCTGATTTGCTGAAGTTGGGATGAGTTATGAACTTGTTTGAGTATTGTTTAATACTTTAAAATGATAGAGAATTGAGTTAGGAGTGTGGGAGGATAATAAGGTAGAATTCTACTTAGTTTAAAACATAATTTTGAGGAAGTGAACTAGTGAAAACTCGAGTTTGGGGTTCTATGTGAAAATGGCCAGTTTAGGAAGTCTTGGTAAGTCATTTGGGACTAGTTAGAGTCCCCAAGTTTATTGAAATTGTGCCTCAATTGGTAGAATTCAATTTGAGTCTCTAAGTTGAGTTTTTATAAGTTTTTGGGTGAGATCTTGAGGTTACTTGTTTAGATTGAGGTTATAAGGGTTTAGACACCCTTGGTGGAGTATAATTGGGTGTATAAAACCATCTATGAGGGTTAGAAATTGGGAAAAATATATTCAATTGGTCAAAAGTGGTTTGGGGTAATAATTCTGCAACTTTCGTGCTGCAGAATTATGCAAACTCGCTAAGCGATTGGAATCGCTCAACGAGAGGTCAAGGGGTTTGGATCATTGTCTTAGGATTCACTTAGCGAGTTGGGTTGCTGAACGAGTGGTTGGGGGTCTGGACCACTATCTCTGCTTTCACACAACGAGAGGGGTTGCTGAGCGAGAGGTTGAAGTCTGAGAGCATTGTAAGTTTTATTCGCTCTGCGGATTGGGTCGCTGAGTGAGTGGGTTGGGGTTTGGGACCACTGTCTTTTATTCACTGAGCGAGTGGGGTCGCTGAGCGAGAGGACTTTATGGTAGCTCAACGAGCTCGGTCGATGAGCGATTAGTCCAGAAGGTGTTTTATTCTTTCCTTTTAGGTTTTCTTATGGAGTGGAGTTGCATTTCTATTCATTATGCATGATGTATAAGTATGTATGAGATTATATGATCAAAGAGGTGATGTGATGATGATGTTCAAGTTATGTGTGAAGTGTGGATTTCAAGTATCATGTGAGAAAGGAATTCGAAGGAGGAATATCCTAAGTTGGTTATGTGGTGTTATGTATTAAAGCAGGGGCTCCTGGATTGGGGAATGATCCTGACACTCTCAATAACCTCATTTCATGTAGAGATGAGTGATTATGTCGTGGAGAGTAGCAAGAGGCCCTAGTTTATGGTCACTGGTTTGGGACCATAGATGTTTAACTGATTAACCTTGATGTATGGTATTATTAGTGGTGGTTGAGGATGTGGTTATTATTATTATTTCTGAGTAAGGTTGCTCCAGCATACACGAGCGCAGGTTCTCCATGAGTCCAACATCAATGCATTTATCTGGATAGTAAAAAAGGGTTTAAAGTGGAATGGATCAAATTACTATGTTGATTGATTTATAATATACCTGTATATTGTTATTGTCAAATTGTATGTAAAATCTTTTGGTACTTTAGCTTAACCTTATTTTTCTGTGATTTGTCTTTGTTTGTTGTTTCTCTTTTGTGATGATCACCTTAATGGTATGAGCTTAGGATACAATCTTTTTAGTTGATTTAACGGGAGTTTAGGAATAAAGTTTGCAATATATGTAATTATTTTTTTTTTCTTTAGGTGAAGAATTTTATTCTTCACAAACATGTAGTTCTAGTTATATCATTATACATGTAATGTTCATTTAGTAGTTTTATATTACTAAATTGGATGTTAGAGTAATTATAACTATTAAAATTTCTAATGATAAATATTTAGCTTTCATATATTTAATAAATGTGTAATACACCGATAAATATTATACTTTTTATACTTTTAGGTGAAATCCTATATATCTTTTTATGTATTATATTATATTAAATTTTTTAAGATTGATATTTGAAGTTTATTAAATTTATATTATACCTTTTTATATTTTTCTTTCACATATTTTTGTAATACTTTTAAGTGAAGTTAAGTATATAAATAAATTTTTTATTATAATGTCAAATTCTCATTATTAAACAAAATTATATACACATCTATATTTTTTTATATTCAGATAATTATACAAACGTAAAATTATATATATATTATAAAAGATCATATTATAATTAGTGTATAATACAAATACATATGGGAATCTATATAAAATTAAATGAGAACCTCCCTCACATGTTGTAGCAACAAATCTTTATGGCTTGTGCATTCAAAGTTGTGTATGAACTTTAAGTAACATTTGATGAAGAAAAAGTTCTATTATTTGGTGGAAAAAATATAGCAGGCTAATTATGGCACCTGCTATGTAACAGTGATAATTATGATAATTAAATGCAATTAAACAAAAGGTTTTGGTCAAACCATAGGTTGGAAGTTGCATGCAGAAGCATAGGGAAGATAAAATCCTTTCATTGGCTTACTAAAAGGTTACTTAATGGGAGCAGACACAGAAGAACCCTAATAGGAGATTCAATCTTTTCAAACCTACCCATTTATTACCTCATATCTCATAAATTTTATCTTTTTTTCTTTCTTTAATATGCATAGAATTGTCTTTTTTTCATGTGCAAACTATTCAACCTGATCATTATTATTAATTTTAAATTTTGAATCATATATTCCTCATTTTTCTTCATTTATATATATTTTTTTTAAAATTGCGTGTCTTTTTCTGAATCATTAGTTTTTTTTCTGAGTGCTTTCATGCATCTTCTTATATATACTTCAGGAATATTTTTGATATTGTTATGTTCCTTTTTTAGTTGAATAGAATCCAAGAAGTTAATTATTTGCATTCTACCTATAGTTTTACTCCACTTGTTTTATTCTTCTTTAATCGTTAATACAATATTAATTTTCGCTGGAATATGCTGTAATTCAATAGTGTCAAAATCAAAGCTAGAAAGAACTAGAAAATAAAAAACAAAAGAGAAATAGAAATATAAATTATAAAATGATTAAATATATTTTTAATATATAAACTTAAAATGAAAATTAGAATTTATTCTTGTTCTAAACTTTGATATAGTTTGATCATTAAATTTTAAAAATGAATAAATATAGTTTTTTTAATTTGATTTTGTTAAATTTTTAAGTAATTAATTTAAGAATATTATATTTATTTATTTTTAAAATTTATGAATCAAATTAGGTCAAAGTTTAGAAAAAAGACAAATTTTAAATTTTGCTCTTAAATTTAGAAACTATAAAATATTTAATCATTTTCAAGAATGAATTTCAAATTAGGAACTAAAAATATATTTAATCATTTTCAAGGATGAATTTCAAATTAGAAACTATAAATATATTTAATCATTTTCAAAGAATGAATTTCAAAGAAAGTGAATAGATCCATTTGAGAGGATAAGGAGAAAACTTGAAGTAGTCTGTTTTAAGGGATAAAAAAGTAAATATGAAAAGATTAGAAGATAAAATTTATCAAAATTTTGATAAGACAAATGTAATAAACAAAAATAGTATTTTAATAGATAAAATTATTAGATTACAATTTTACCCTTATAATTAAAATTAATATAAAATAAGTTGTAACTATAATATTATTATTATTATTATTATTATTATTATCATCATTATCATAATATTATCAGTATCATTATATGATAATAATAAATTATCATTATTAATTATCCAGAAGATTTAATAAAGTAATAATTATTATTAATTTTTTTCCAATAGTTTTAATTTCACAATTAATATTATTACTAAACGTAAATATTATTAAATTTCTTTTAAATTCATATGTGCAAATCACCTCAAATCCCTATAAACAAAGACGTTTCATCCATTCTTATCCATTTTTCAATAGTCTTAAATATGAGAAAAAATAATGGATACATAATATAAAGAGAGGAAAAAATAAAGATAGTCTATTATTAACAACATCAATATTAATTTTGTTTGGATAATATTGAGTTAGAAAAAATTTAAATAGGTTGAAATTCTTTAAATAAAGAAAAATGCATAATTAAGAAAAAAACCTTATGTTAAACAAAAAAGGTAGTTATTAAATATAAATGTGAAAACTTTTCATTCTAGTAATATATATTTGATTTATGAATATTTCCAATTAATTTTGACATGACTAATACATAAGTAGTAGAATTTATAACAAAAAAGAAATAGTTAATAATTTAATATAGGATGAAAACTAAAGAAAATTAAGTGATTTAGAAGTACCTAATCCCTTTATCTCTATGATGTTTTGCAATCTAACATAAGATTCTCTGATATCTGTTCCCCGACTTCCCCAATGAATCCTCTTGGCCTTTATTAACACTACATTTCACCACCTTTATAAAAACCTCTTCCTTTGTCTTTCCCTTTCACTCCAACTCAAACACTTCTCATCATTCTCTCTCTTTTCTCTCATATCTCTCTTCAACCAAAACCTTCTTCCAAATCATGTTGATCCCTCATCCATCAATGCTAGTTGCACCACAAAGCAACAACATCGAAGTTCAACCATTGAACTTGGATGCACCTCTTACAAACCACTCCAACATACCCAGTGAGTTTGTGTGGCCTGACAATGAGAAACCATGTCTTCAGCCACCAGAACTCAAAATTCCACCCATTGACATGAAGGCCTTTCTCTCGAACGATCCACAGGCTGTGGCAAAAGTTTGTGCAGAAGTCAGTGAGGCATGCAAGAAGCATGGCTTCTTTCTTGTTGTCAACCATGGAGTTGACAAGAAGCTCCTAGAGAAAGCTCATAAGCTCATAGACACTTTCTTCTGCATGGACCTGCCAGAGAAGCAGAAGATTCAGAGAAAGTTAGGTGAACACTGTGGCTTTGCTAATAGCTTTATAGGAAGGTTCGCCTCCAAACTTCCTTGGAAGGAAACACTTTCTTTCCATTACTCTAATGATAAATCCACCAGAACTGTTGAGGACTATTTTCTCACTTCCATGGGAGAAGATTTCAAGGACTTTGGGTAAGATTTACTGAATGCAGTTTTCTTTCATGTAAAGATGCTTTGTTTTTAGCCTCTAAAAGACAAAATAAAAAGTTCTTTGTCTGTTCTTTAAACAAATCATTTCAATTGCCATGAAAGCCAAGCCAGGTGAAAAAAAAAACCCTTTTTCTGTTAAAAACCCTTTACACATATAAGGTAAAATCCTTTTCTGGGTTATTGCTACAGTTTTTCCTTTTGTTCTCTTTCTTTCTCTTTCTCTTCTATTTATGAGTGTGTCTTCAACATGCATGCAGACACATCTGGAACCCTCTTACCATGTTTTTGTTTTCATCTGCAACAGGAGTTTTTTTCAAGAGTACTGTGAAGTGATGAGCAATCTGTCTCTTGAGATCATGGAGCTTTTGGGAATGAGCCTCGGAGTAAGCAGAGAATGTTTCAGAGATTTCTTCGAAGACAATGAGTCTGTTATGAGGTTGAACTACTACCCACCATGCCAAAAACCTGAGTTAGCCTTAGGAACTGGACCTCACTGTGACCCCACTTCCCTAACCGTTCTCCACCAAGATCAAGTCGAGGGCCTCCAAGTCTTTGTCGACGGAAAATGGTGCTCTGTCGCCCCAAAAGAAGATGCGTTCGTTGTCAACATTGGCGACACATTTATGGTAAGGATCATATAATTACAAGGTTGACATGTTGCTTTTTGGATGATAATGGACACTGCTAATAATTGATATGTCTTGTAGGTCCATAACTGTTCTTAAAAATAATGAACTCAATTACCACACTTAACACATACACCAATCAGTTGCTATGATTAAGATGGATTAAGCTTAAGATAATATATATATATATATATATATATATAAATATATATATATATATATATATATATATATATATATATATATATATATATATATATATATATATATATATATATATATATATATATATATATATATATAATCTTGTTTATCTTTATCTTTATCTTTCAGGCTCTTTCAAATGGGACATTCAAGAGTTGCTTGCATAGAGCTGTTGTGAACAACCAGATTGTGAGAAAATCTCTTGCTTTCTTCCTTTGTCCAAAACAAGACAAAGTGGTCACTCCTCCAAAGGAACTAATTACCAACGAGAATCCAAAGAAATATCCAGATTTCACATGGGCAACTCTTCTTGAATTCACACAGTTACATTACCGGTCTGACGAGGAAACACTTGAAGCCTTCTCGAAATGGTTACTAGAGAAAAACAAGTGAACAGGTGGCCCCCACCACTGTTCCATGGCCAACAACACTCTAAACTCAGCTTTAACTTGTATCTGTTTCTGTGAGGAAGATGACATAATTTGAAGTTAAAAAGAGTGTTTTTGGTGGGCTGGTTTTCAAAGGACAAGATAAAATAAAGATCAGTAAATGTTGTTAGTGTTGGGAGAATAAGTGCAAATGGAAGAACTAAGGACATCTTTGTAGGAATAAAGAGTTTATTTTATGTAGTGAAGTTATTCCATGTTGTCACTACTAATGCATAATGCATTACTAGTTGTCTTAAGCTTTGTTCTAATTTCCTGTTATTCATATCATGTCCAACTTTTAATTATTCAATAAATTGCTTTGCATTTCTGTCATCACACTTTTCAGATATTCTTTCTGCCAAATCTCCAAAATCTTCACTCATTTGTTTAATTGCGAGTTTAACTCTTGTTAAATAATGCTGTCACCTTCTTTTTTGTATCTAACAATTTTCATTTTCAAACAAATTAAGCACTTTTCACCACACAGATTAATATCTTTGTATTCTTTTCTTTAAAACCTTTTAATTTCACATAAACAAAATTAACATATATTATCCCTTTTACATAATTTGAAACTTGTAGAAGATTTAAAGTGTTTACCTGTTGTTAATAGAAAAAACTAAACGAAGTAATTAATTATAATAATTAATAATACTAAAAAGATATGATAATCAGATTATTCAAGAGTAGAACGAAAGTAATAAACAGAAAATAGTGTGTTCTGTTCTTCTCACTACTCATCAAACATTACATATGGAACCACTGATTAATAAAGGAAAAATATCTTTAATAACACTTTTGATAATAATTTATGTGGTAACTTGTGAACATAGAAAACTACTGATTAATAAAGGAAAAAGTATCTTTAATAATTTTTTTTATAATAGTTTATGTAGTAATTTGTAATGGTTTCGTTTCAAATATACAAATTAATAAAATAATTATACTTAAATAATAAAAACATCCAATTTCAGTTTTGATGATGTCATGCTTATCCTTAAGATTTATTAGACTTATAATATTTTTCATGTATGTATATATTATAAGAGATCTAATCATTGTCAAAGAAAAATACAACTAGAGAGGGTTATAAGATATAGTTTTTCATCTAAAATAATCAAAGTAAATCATAACCCCAATCTACTCAAATATATTTACATCTATGGAAGACATCGTTATATATAAAACTTATTCAAGAGACTTTTTGAGAAAAATTAATCAAAAAAATATAACAACAATCTTATGAGTCCAATATATATATATATATATATATATATATATATATATATATATATATATATATATATATAAAGTTGACACTCTTTCTACATAATAAATGTATAGACCTTCTTTTTTATAATATATTTAATTTTTTTTATCTTTACAAGACATAAACTTACACTGAAAATCCTAATATTTATCAAGTTATAATATATTTTTAAAACAATCTCAATCTGAATCAAAGAATCTAAACATTAATGGAAAATTAAATTAATTCTAATATGTTCTTCCTTCTATGTACCAAACAAACTTGAACATGGATGTTAATGTAACTGTTTTATCAATCAATCAGAAAAACCTCCTTCAATTGATTCATATGTTTGTTGCCTCAAAAGGAAAAATTCATGGGTGTGTTGATTCATTCATTATGATTTTTTCTCTTCTGCATGCAAAACAAACAGTATCATCTGTGTTTTTCAGACGAGTCTGATTTATATTTATTAGAATTTTTCACATTTTAATAATCAAGTTTGAAGTTATCTAGTTAGAAGTGTTGACCACATCTCCATCAAACTTAAAACATTAGGTTTTTTTTTTTCTGCATTCAAAAGGTTGAAAACAAACTCGTGCACGCTATTTCAAACCTGTGCAACATGGTATGATGAAATTATTTAATGAATTATTGGTATTATTTTTTGTGTATGTGTGATGATGACAAGGACAACACAATATGAAGGATATGTTATGTGAAAATGGTGGCACACAATTTGAAACTTCACCGACTGAGGTTGGACTGAATTCCTGCTTTTATATCCAACACGACAAAATGTCACTTTAATAACAAGTTGGTCTCTGCATGCAACGGAGTCATCATAACCTTAGCAGCAAACTTTTGTTTCTAGCAATGGAACACGGTCCAATGGTTCTTCCATTCATCACACTTCACAAGAAAAACCACAGAACATACATGTTTTAACGTGCCATTAATTATATAATAATATTTCATTATTCCTCTTGATGGAACTTTAATTTTGTTCAATTAGTGTCACATCAAAAATAGATATTGGATTACTCTATTCTTTAAGCATTAATCTTAGTTTATCTGCATAAAGTTGTTAACTCCTTTAAGAAAAGCACAGCAGAAACGACTAACCATCCTAATTACTCAAATCATGTTTAACAAAAGTTTTAACAATGATTAGGGATAACCACAAAATTATTTTAACAATGATTAGTGCATGATGAATTGATTGATTATCAACTCAAGCTTATTATAGATAATAAATATAAAATAATAGAATCATTAACGGATTTAAACATTACAATTCCGAATTTTTATAGTTGTTAAAGACTTTGTGGAAGAACATGCTATAAGGTTTCATCATTGGTATTGGTATAATTGATTTTAAATTGTTAGAGAAATTCAAATATAAAGTTATAAATTGTTTTTTCTTTCTCGGAATTTAGAGGTGTCAATATCATGTTCTGCATGATGTTTTTTTAGATGTTTTCTACTATGCTTATTTCTAGAGAATTTTACTAAACATTTATAAATGGCCAAGTTAACAATTTTTTATTTTTAATTTACATTTGAACAGTTTAATTAATATTTCATCTTTAAAAGAATATTTTTGATTTCAGTAGTCTTTGAACAATATTTACTTTTAGCTTGTATGTTTTTTACTTACATATATAATGAAAAATCTTCATACCAACTGCATGAGAGAGTCAGAAAAAGTCGAGTCCCAATTTAAGCAAAATATTGTTAATATTCAAGTAAAATATAGAATATTAAGTTAATTTAGACTAAATTACAAAAACTTAAATTACGTCTCTTAATTTTATATAGTTACTTTTTAATTTTTAAATTAAAAATAATTTGTGTCCTTCCCACTCATCAAACCAATCTCATCTTCTTCTTTTTTGAGAAAATAAAATCAATAACTCTATACATAAACACAATTAAGTCAATGTCGAAGATTATTTTTTTTACTCTCTTACTTGTTCAATTCATGTTATTTTTCAAATCGATAATTTTTTTCTAGTCAAACGTTAATAAGCATTTATAAAAATAAAATAAAATAAAAAATTGACATGTTCAATTATACATGCTTTATTTTATAATTATCACACGTAATAGTTGATAATGTATTATTCAATGGCAACATGTGTAACAAACCTAATGGACCGACGGAAATAGACCAACCCATTTTTAAGTAATTTTTACACATTTTTAGATGATTAAAGATTAATAATTGTATTTTTTAGGATCAACTTTTTCAGATGTTTTAAAAGCTAAAAATATTATGACAAATTAAGAGATTAGAAATATATGTAAGTAATTATAGATTAAAAAAATAATAAAAAAGAAAAAAAAACAAATAATTATGAAAAAACCTAATTAAAAATATTAAGTCATTTTTGTATTATTGTGCAAAACATAGTTTCCCCTTTGACTTCAATTTTAATTTTATGCAATAACTTATTAGATGCAAAACAATGCTAAAGTATGGTTGATTCCATAATTATCAAACACAAGATAACCTCTAGAAATTCAAGCCTTAATTAGAATTTATAATCAAATTTTAATGTAATATATCTTGTTAATTATCGTCTTATTTTTTTTTACGGGAACAAAATCATTAGTAAAAGTTCTATTTGGTGTATTGTCTCTCTTAATGTATATGGGGAAAATTAATTTACCTTTTAAAATAGTTCATCTTATTAAATATGATCTGAATAATTTTATTTAGCTTTTATAAACTTCTTTATATGTAATCCAAAATTATTGATATGTGGGCCAAATGTATAGACGTATCTCATACACATAAAATGAAGACAAAAATGGTTGCACCTTTGATTTTTTTTTAGTTACAATAAGTTTTAATGTTGACTATAGTTTTATCTTTAAAAAATTATTTTAAAAGGGGAAAAAAATATTTAAATTGTTTTATATTTTGATTTTTAAATTGATATAGAATTATTAAGGTTTAATAGCCAATTTAGTCTTTACTTTGGTTGAAAAATTTCAATTTAGTCCATCATTATAAAAGTGTTTTAAATTAGTCTTAACTTTTAAAACAGTGGGTCCGATTGGTTCCTTCTGTTAAATATAAGTTAACGAAATCAATGGATGATGATGTGGCACAGCTTAAAGCTAACAAGAGACCAATCTAACACATCACTAATCATCATCCATTAACTTCGTTAACTTATATTTAACCAAAAGGGTCTGACCCACTATTTTAAAAGTTAGGACTAATATAAAACACTTTTATAACGAGAAACTAAATTGAGATTTTTCAACCAAAGTGGGGACTAAATTGGCTATTAAACCAATTATTAAACATGGTTGAAATACTTATATTCATATATTATATAATAATAACTTAATATTTTTAAATAAATTTATGATTGAATTGAACCTATCCACTCTTTTTTAATAAATACATAAGGTGACTAACTTTAATGGTGATGTTGCAAAGGAAATTATAGGAAAGTTATAAAGTTAGTGAGAGAGTATACCTTAAAAGAGATTATCACAAACATGTTATGTTATGATATGATGTTTTGCTTTGTTGATGTAGAAAAAGTAGAAACTAATCCAATGAATTGGGCAATGGGTACAAAATATGTTTGAGATTCTAAGGACTTATGAAATGAGTTGTTTTAGCACTTACGATAACATACAAATTCATCAAACATGTCAAATAATTTGTAAAGTGGTTCCAACCTACAATGTTTTCTATCTATGGTTTTTTTCTTAACCAAACCTCCTAATTTTTTTCATAACTATTTTACTTTTCATAAAAATAATTTCTGGAAAATCTGTTTTAAAAATTTTTCAGAATAAGTTTTCTAAAATTTCTGTAATATAAGTTTTGAAAAATATTTTAGAACAATTTTCTCAAAATGCATTGCATTTTAAAAGAAGTTTTCAATCTGGAACATATACATCACTTCTAGAACAGTGAGACTAGATGGCGTGCGTGTGTAGTGAATGAGGTTTTTTAGTCTTTTCCTGTTAGTATAGCATGCATCCAGTAATAAGGGAGGTGCAGGGAGTAAAAGCTCAGTCAAATTGAGCTTCATCTTTAGAGACGCGATTCATTTTGGCCCAAATTCTGCTCATTGTGATCCATATGGTAATATGATTAATGATTAATAATATTTCGTAAACATATATTTAAATTTTGCATTCTTCTCAATGAGAATAATAACAAATAATATATATATATATATATATATATATATATATATATATATATATATATATATATATATATATATATATATATATATGGGTTTGGTAATGTGCGTACGTTTGGTTGGTACAATTTAACAATGTGTATCGGGCTCTAATAGACAAAAATATCTTTATATATAATAGATTCTAAGTTTTAAGATCAAAGATATTTTAATAATTTTCATTCTCAAACTAAAAAAAAACCCTAAATCCTTACTCACCTCTCTTTCAATCCTTTCTCTTCCATTTCTCCCACTCAAACTTTTTCTCAGTCATCTATACTCTAATTCCAATTGAAAAAAAATAAAAAATTTATAATACAACTCATCACTTTATAATTTAAATTGGAAATAACTATTTTTTCGGAAATATAAGTTTTGAATAGTAGTAAAGTGCAGGAAATAATTTTTATTTATTTCTATGCTGAATTAGGAATGATGAAATTACAGAAAGGAAAAATAACAGTGTTATTGTTTGGATGGGTTGATAAATATAAAGTTTGCCCAGTTGAGATCTATCAAAACCATTGAAGTTGGATGGAAACAGTTATAATATTTTTTATATTTATGTTTTAAGTTTTAAAAATCAAAGATTTTTATAAAATATATATTTTAAATAAATTGGACAAAATTAGGATTTTTTTTGTTTATTTGTATAAAGTCTTTCTTTTACTCTTTTATTTCGTTCTTTTTTCTCTTTATTTCTGTCATTTCTATTTCGTTTTCTTATATTTCATTCTTAATAAAGAAACAAAGTATTACTATATGAATATGGTGTCATTAAGGAGTACTGTGATATTTTTCCAATTGCCCTCCTAAATAAAAAAGTAATTCACTCAACTTTCCAAAATAACCTACAACCATTCTAATTTTGCCAAGATATTTTTTAATAAATAAATTCATTTTATATAAAAACTATCAAATAAACCTGGATTTAATCTAGATTAATTTTTCATAAATTTTTCTAAAATAATAAACTTTGTCTATACATTAAAATCAATTATGCAAAGTTTTTATCATAACACTGCAAGACTTTTGTTTTTCTTTTATCACCAAATGTTAGCTGTTTATATGCTATTTTTTGTTAGCATAATCATCTATCTCATCTTCACTTTTCTTTTCCTTCATTCTCATCTTACTACGAAGTTAATCTTATAACTAACATCTTTCGAGTTGGAGAAACTTCTAAGTTTCATCAAAGTAAGAAAAGTGGATTTTTACAAAACTAAGCAAATTTGTCTTACATTTTATGGAAGTAGACAAAAAATTTTCAAAATACGAAAACAGGTAAGTTGACGACTTTCAATGAAGAAGTCGTGTCCCTTACACGACTTCACCCTGTAGCGCTGACCAAGGTTGAATTCGTACACCCCAAAAACGACTTTATGCCATTGTAATCGATTAACATTGTAATCGATTACAACGTGCTGAAGTCGTGGAGGAGAGAAGGGGGAAGCAAGCCGAACGGTAGGAGATAGGTGGAAGCAGGCTGAATGGTGGAAAGTTGATAGGATATAAGGCAGGAGGAACACGAGCCGAAGGGTGAAGGGCTGAAAGGTTAAGGGAATGGGAGGTGAAGGTTCAAAAGGTTAAATGGGAGTGAGGGATCGAACAGTTAAGGGTGCGTGGGTGAAGAACCGAATAGATAAGGGCATTGAGGGAAGGAGCCGAACTGATAAAGGATTTACCGAACGATTAAGAGCGTTAGTGGAAGGAGGTGGTCGGTTGAACAAGGGAACTGTTGTGTCTTAGTTTGGGAAGGGTTTCTGTTGTAAAAGGGAAACCATTCCCAAACTAAGAGACAACAGTTCCCTTGTTGAACCGACCGACTCCTTCCCCCAATGCCCTTAACCGTTCGGTCCTTCACCCCCACTTCCTTAACCTTTCGGACCTTCTACCCCTATTCCCTTAACCGTTCGGTCCTTCATCGTTCGCGTCCCCTTGCCTTATATATCCTATCAGCCTTCCACCATTCAACTTGCTTCCTCATGCCTCCTACCGTTTGGTTTGCTTCCCTCTTCCCCCTACACGATTTCAGTATGTTGTAGTCGATCACAATGATAAGTAATTGGTTACAACAACATAAAGTTGTTTTTGGAATGTACAACTTCAACCCTGGTCAGCGCTACAGGGTGAACACGACTTCTTCATTGGAAGTCGTCTGGTCCCCCACGACTTACCTATTTTCGTATTTCGAAAATTTTTTGTCTACTTCCGTAATATCTAAGGCAAATTTGTGAGTTTGATAAAAAACCAAGAAAAGTAGGATTGGAGCTTCTAGTATCTCACACAAAAATTAAGCTTACTTTTAAGGTCATATGAGAAGTTCTTCCGTTCTGATACATTTTTTTTGTTATCATTTCATGCTTTTTTTAAATTAAAATAAACTACTTCTCATGACGTATGAGAAGATAAGTAGTTTAATACCTATAGAGAAAATGCGAGCTCTTTCTTAAGGTCCACAAAAGCAACTCTTAGAGTTCATTTTCATTTTGTATAAAGTGAATTTGTTGTGACTGTGAAACATTCTCTTCTGATAATATATCATACCTTCACTTCTCTAAATTCATTCCGCATTTACTCTGATAGTATTTTACACTGTTAACAGTTTATCAACTTCACCATTAACAGTGTCTCTCAAATGCTTGAAGTTATATGTGATTATCAAAAGAAAAAGGGACAATGACTTCTTCACCTTAGCTTACAGGATCTGCTAGCTGCTACTTGAAAAGAAAACTTGCAGAGTTTCTGCTGCAAGTTTACATGATTCATGGAAACGATCTGAAGTAAATGAAGAATTATGTGGGGAGAGGACCACATTATCCAAAGAAAAGAGATCAGTGGGAACAATAGGCTCATTCTCAAACACATCCAAACCAGCACCCCCTATCTCCCCTTTCATCAAACACTGCACCAATTCCTTTTCATCAATCAGAGCTCCACGCCCTACATTCACAATAAATCCATCTTTCCCCAACGCCAACATCACTTCCCTATTCACTATATGCCTTGTTTCTTCATTTAATGCGCAACAAAGCACAAGGACATCACTATCACCAGCAAGCTCAACAACATTCGAATAAAAGGGGTATGAAACGAATGGCTTCTCGTTTTTTGAATTGTACATCATTCTACAACCGAATGCCTCAAGCCTTTTAGCAACTGCTGTACCAATTTTCCCCAATCCAATAATCCCTACTCGCTTTCCTTTTAGCTGAAACACAAAGCTCAGTGCTAGTTACCATTCATGCTGCAAAATTTATGTTTTATTTGTCTATTCTAACGAGTACTAAAAGCAAACTTTTTAAGATTAGAAGTGTAATTCAAATTTACAAAATCCACTTATTTATAAGTCGATTTTATCTCTTTTATTTTTAATTGACGTAAAACTTTTTTTAATAATACATACACATTATCACAATTGATATTATTAAAAAAGACATGTTTTGACTGGATTTTATATCAATTACAAATAAAGATTAATTTATCTTATATATAAATTTATTGTTTTTTAAGTCTATTATTTTATTTCATGATGTATTAATATTTAATTTTAAGCTCAATAGATATTTACTAATTAATAGTAGATGGTTATAGAAAAACAGTGTAATATTTTGGCAGTACTCCACTCATTGAAAATCATGATTCAAGTACAAAAGCACATGCATAGATAGAAGAAGTAGAAGAATGAGTAGTACCTTAAAACCAAAAGAAAGATTGAAGGGCATAGACGGACCCCGTTTCCGAACATGTCGATCAGCAGAAGAAATTTTGCATACTACATCAAGCAACAACCCAACAGCCATATCAGCAATATCCCCGGCATGATCTCCAGCAGTAGAGGCAACCTGAATACTATGACGACTGCATTCAACCAAGTCTATGTGGTCGGTTCCAGCGCTGGGGGTCACAATGATGCGGAGTGATGGGAGGAGCCGGATGGCATCTGCTGAGACCTTCTGTGCAGGGTTGCACAATATGGCTTGAATGGATGACGGGTCAACCTTTTGCTCAGTGAGGAATTGGTGGAGAGGAACTTGTGAGGAGAAAGCTTTGAGGAAACGGTACTTGTCAGAGTTTTCAGCTTCAAAAACTGGGAAGATTGTTGGAGGACCAAACACTAGGAGTGGTTGAAGCTCCTTATTATCTTTGAGGTTGTGCTTGTCTTCCATTGCCATTGATGGTTGAGCTCCTGGAAATTGGTACTGTCAAACTGTAGAAATATTTATTCTTACTTTCAATCTTATTCTAAAATCCAAAACACTGCAAACTAACAAGGACAGAACTAAAAGAGGAATGGTTCTATTGCATTCTATATTCAGTGCGCATTCATCCACAATAACCACAAAACAAAAGAATAGGGGTGCCCTTTATTTCGATCACCAAGGACAATTTGGGTACTCACAATGCCCCAATTTCTTCATAATGTTTTCCATTTTCTGTTTTGAAACTTGAACACGCAATGTAGATATGTAATACTCATTCACATTCCATTAAGGGGTTGGCAGAAAGTGGAATAAAATTCAAAACGAGGAAACATGTACTAGAGCTGAAAATTGGAAAAACTATATCAAACGATGCAAAAGTTCTCAGCTGGAAAATTTCTCAAACAGTTCATCCACAAAGAACTAGTAAATGCTCATGAATGTAACGTGCTTACACAAAAGCTGCATCTAAACCAAACCGAATTAATTGCTTACCAGAAGAGATAAGCTGAGAAAGATTGCTAGAGAAGTAGCGTGGTTGAGTTTTGACTTTGGTACCACAACTCCACCATTTGCAGTGGAGAATCTTTGGGATGAAAATTTAATTCGATTTATATATTAAGTTCCAATAATTCACAACCATAAAAATACCCAAGTAATTTCTTTTTTCAGAAAATGTCAGAATTGTTTTTTAATAAACTTTTATGTCTTGATTGGTATCGACTTAAATAATTCTAATGTTTTAGCATTTAGGTAGTTGTCTTTTAGTTTCTATCATCACATGGAATGAGCCACATTTGTTCTTTCTTGTTATTATATATATATATATATATATATATACACACACGTTTATCAAATAAAAGTAGAAAAAACATTTTCACTATTCCAATATTTTGGGAGTTTAATCGTTAGGTGCGTTTATTTTGGGAAGATGATTTGGGAGCAAGTGAGTTGATGAATTTAAGGGAATTTTAGGTTAAATTTTTTATTGTTTATTTGAGTAGATTTGGAAGTAAAGTTTGTTGGAATTAGTGTAGGATTTGAATGATGTGACATAAAAAAAATTGTTTCATTGGTAAAAATTAAAAATTACCAAATGCCTCGTAGTTATTAAAGTAATATTAAATGATAATTGTTAATGATATGTTTAATTGCAAAAATATTTATAAAGAGTAAAAAGTTAAAATTAATTTTAAAAATGTAAAAAAATTATAATTTAGTAAAATGAATTTATTTTTAAATATAATATTTGTTTGTAATATAATTTACTACTATCATTTTATTTGTTATCCAAGTGAGATTGAATATTTATGAAAAAACAAATAATTAAAGAAGTTAGAATATTACATGACATAAAAACAGTGGGAACATAATAACATACAAATATATTTGTAATAGTTTATGATGAAGTTGCTTCGATGAGGTATGCAAACAATCTATTGAAACGATATTGTATTGCCATCACTATTAGACGTCTTTATGTGATGAATGTGAAATAGAAATTCGAAGCACTATCTGAATAAATTATCATCTTGAATGTTCATAGTCCGTAATAAGTTATGAATTTCTTCTGAAGTTGAATTAGATGAATGAGTCCTGGCTGCTAACAACAAATTTCGACACTCCAATACCCTTATTTGTCGTTGAAAAATTGGACATAGTCTTTTTATTTTAGTAATTCCCTTTCCCAATTCATCAATGATTTGAGAATCCATCTAATTTGCACTTCATTAAGTTCACAATAAAAAAAAAGTATGATAGCTGATGTCGAAGCAAGTAGAATTCAAATATAGCTAATGAAAGAAATCAAACACATAAGTCAATTTAAGCAAATAAGTCATGTAATACAATCATGGAATAATAAAGAACTTAATCATTTAAATGGTGAAGAATTAAGTTAACATTCTAATTCAGGTTAGCAAATTGTCGATTCATGTCGATGGATAAGTTTGCCAAGTTATCTTCAATATGCTGTGTTGATAGGGGGACAAATGTAAACCCAATCCCTTGTGTGTTTTGTTTTTTATGATGACAACAACAAAAATGTTTCTATGGCAACAACAAAAATGTTTGTATTTGTTTCTATATGTTTCAAACATATATTGCTTGAACTGTTTGGTTTGTATTCTTACTATGGTCATACATGTGTTTACATCTGTAGTATGCATACTCATGTTTTCAAAAGACAAAACCACTTGCACAAAGCATATCTATATGAAGTAATCGATTACAGTGCTTATGTGATCAATTAAGTTCATCTGATATCAGCTAATGCTTGAATTGTGGCAAACTACAAGTTTTCACCGATTACATTATATGTATAACCGATTAAAACTCGTGCCTTTGCCAACACTTGTTTGCTATGTGCTGTGATGAATTTTTAGTAGAAAAAGTTTTCAAAATTGCTCAAGTGTAATACTTAACCGATTACACAGTTTCCTTAATCGGTTAAATCTGGTACACTTTGAAAACTATTTTCATGTTAAGTCTTAATTATCATAACGATCATATTTTAAATAGTTTTAACTTACAACATATGTGCAATTGTTTACATTAATTGCTTAATCAGTTAAATCTGTTTTAATTTAATTCTAATGTAGCTCTGTTAAATGCTTAACCAATTACATTAATTTTGTAATCGATTAAAAAGCGTCAAACATGAGGAAATCTATATATTAACACATAGCACTATGCATTGACAACTTTTGAGCATTTGAACTTTAATATCTGACATAAGAGAGTCGAGTTAAGATTTTTGCAAGTGCGTTGTTTCTCCAAGAATCAAGATACGAAAGTTTTGCAAATTTGAAGGATTCTTAAAGGATTGCTTTGGATTTTAATTGGCTGATCAATAATCCACATATTGAGGTGTTTCTTTTCAGATCAGTACTGTGTTTACAATCCACATATTGTGGTTTCCCTGTGTGTGTTGCCAGGAAGAGAATGTGTGGTTCTTGTGTCTTTGAGAAGGGTCTCAAAGGGGTACTACAGAGAGAGGATTGTTCTTTTTGTAGGGTGTTTGTTCCTATATTAGATTTGTGAGTTAGAGAGGATATTACATTAAGAGTTGGTCTCTGTAAGTATTATTGTATTAACTCAATCTTTACAGTGGAAGGTCTTTCAATCTCAGGTTGATTGAAAGGGACTGGATGTAGGCATTAAGGTCGAACCAATATAAAAGTTTGTGTTTGTTTTCTATCCTTTGACTCTTTTGCTGCATTATTTTCTTTATTGTCTTGTGTATTAAAGAAATCTCTAAAGATTTTCCAAACGATAGTAAAAGAACATATTTTCATTTAAAACCAATTCACCCCTCTCTTGGTTGGAGAGAAGACACATCTTTTCTTACAATTGGCACCAGAGTTGGTTTTTTGAAAATTACTCGAAAACTAATCTATTAGATGTTTTGTGCAATCGATTAATTTGATCCTGATGGCCTCTATTTCTCAAACCTTTGGAGAAGGTGCTTCCACAAATAGACCCCCTCTATTTGTAGGCAAAAACTATCCTTTTTGAAAAATTAGAATGAGAATTTTCTTAGAATCTGTTGATAAAGGTATTTGGGATGCTGTTATTAATTGTTAGAATTGATGGACTTTGTTTCTCAACACCAAGAAGGGGGTGAATTGGTGTTTTATAAAAACTTGCACTTTTAAAATCTATTTTGCAAATGATAGTGTTCTTGAAAACTTTGTTGTGCCGTAAGCAATTGTGTGCACTGAAACAGTATGCGTGTAAAAACAATGACAAAATATAAGCGCAAATGTAAAGAGATAGGGAGAAGAAAATCAAACTCAGTTTTTATACTGGTTCGACCTCAATGCCTACATCTAGTTACTCTCCCAATCAGCCTTAGATTGGAGAGTAATCCATTATAACGACCAGAGTATTACAGCTAAGGCTTTACAGAGCAATTCTCAAATGTAAACACCTCACAAACTCTCAATCAAATATAGAACAACAAAACCTGCCAACATAGAACTACCTCGTTCTTGTCGCAACAACCCTTTGAGATATCCCCTCTCAAAGTCAAGAGTAAACCACTCTTCTTCTTGACGTCACACGTACAGGGAACAACAAATCAAAGATTGCAAGTCTTCTCTCCTGATCATACAAGATGCACCTTCAGTTGTTGTTAACTCTCTATTTTTTCCCATTTTTCTATGTTAATATTCCTCTTTTAGGATAGTTTAGCTTTTAATTTTCTAGAATATTAAGATAGTTTAGAGAAATTAGGATGAAAATGGGTTTTTGTAAAAATAGTGTTAATTTCTCCTTTTTAGTTAAATAAATAGTTCTTCTTAAATAAATAAGTTTTTAGATAAAAATATTCGTAAAATTAAATATTAATTGCTTTTGTGGATTTTAATTTTTTTTAACCTTTCTTAAATTTCCTTTTGTAGATTAATTCTTTGGCTGTTTGGGCTGAATTAAAAAGCCCAATGTTTTAATCTATAGTAAATCATTGAGTGGTTTGAGACATAAATGAAGCTATGCGAAGAGGCTATGCACGAACTGGATCAGTGTTGAATGGAAAGCCACTACCTTTTTTTTTTTTTTCTGATTTGGGCCGCTGATGTATTTGATTTTGGGTCAATGCTGGCGCTGCTATTGGGCTGTTGCAATGGAAGCCATTTTTGGAACACTGCACTTGATTTTTAAATTACACTAAAGTGATGGGCCGTTGCTGCTGAATTGAAGCCCTTTTGGAAGAATAATGAAGTTGTGCGTTTTGGCAGTTGGGAGCTGATTTAACTATGCTGGAGTTGGGCTGAATCTTCTGTTGGATTAAATGAAACGATGCGTATAGGCAAAGTTGAAGGGGTCTCTTGTTTTACACTTCATTTCGTGTAGAGGTTCGATCAAAAGGGGATTTTCCCCCAAATTCTTACAACCCTCGAGCTAGGGTTCGTCAGCGAGGAGGAGAAGAACCAGACGCAAGCTCCAAACCGGAAGCTCCCAGGCCCAAAGGAAGAGCCCAGAAGATCGATCGAACTGAAAGCAGGATAGAAGCACGTGCGGAGCTCAAACAATTGCAGAACTTGGTATAGAGTTCGTTGGAGGACACTCGAGAGTAAGTTTTTAGTTCCTTCCTTTTTCCCCTTTTCTTTCTTTTTCTGTTTCAGACTTTCCCTATATAAAGGGAGTTTTGTAATATACAATGTACGTGCACTAGGTGACAAACGGTGTACTTAGACTAGGTTTTCATTCTCTTGCTTTAGAGTAGATTTACAACTTTCTTGTAGAGTAGACGTTATTTGCTTCGCTGGGGTTCTTGGATCATTTCCATTGGGTGACAGGCAGTAGGATTCTGAGTAACTCCGATATCTTGTACTTTTCAAATTCAGTTTTCAATACCAATTGTATATTTGCTTTGTTACGATTTACATTGTTGATTTCCCCTTTTCAATTCAATTTACACTTCTTGCAGTTTAATTTACTTTTTCAACACTTTTATTGATTCTGCTTATGTTTTAGGTTATTGCATTGATTCCATTCTTTTGATACTTGTTTCTGAATTTGATGATGTTTTCATATTAGAGTTGACGTTTTGATTCTGTTTCTTATTGCTTTTAAAGTAGTTTTATGATGCTTTTGATGATTGTTATGACATGTTTCTGAATTGTACAAATACTGGGTTGATAAAATGAGTGAGAGTCACCATTTCAAGTTCTGAAATATGGACACAAAGACCCTATAATGGGCTTTACATTACAGGATGTCTTCTTGAGAGTGACTGAGACTCATTATATCAGTTCAATTTTTGTTAATTCTAGAAGTTATTTTTACTTAAATTCTTTGTATGCATTTTTTTCTTACTTAGTTGGTTTGATAGAGAATAGATTTAGGACAATTACTTCAATTTTGCTTTAATATTGTTGTTTTTCATTTGAGATTTCTTTTTCATACTTGGCATTATAGTTTCTCATTAGTAGAATTAGGATTTATCATGTTTCGGTTCTTTCATAAATAGTTCACTTTCTTATTTTAGTTTTTAGCTTATTAGGTTTTGTTTTACAAACTCTTTCTTCATTGTATTTGGTTCACGACAATAGGTATTAGTTTTCCTTTATTCATACATCATTTAGATAGGTTTAATCATGCATTTGCATTTAGTTTCTTTATTTAGATTTCATTTTTATTTTCCCCACCTAGTTTTAGTAAATAAATAAATAAGGTTTCAGTTCTACAATTCTAGCGTGATAAGTACCAAGTCCTTGGATTAGACCCTAGGTTGCCCCTATACTACATTAGTGGGGATTTAGGTTTGTTGAGATTTTAGGTGATAAAAAGCCTTTCAACAAATGGTGTCGTTGCCTTTCTCTCTTCAAGAGGCAGCCAAGGACTGGTTGTACTACAAGACCAATTCAGAGCCATTCACTGGTTGGATTGAAATGTAGAGGAGTTTTCTGGAGAAGTTCTTCCCAGCTTCAACAATTGTCTCCAAGCAAAGGGAAATCATTTCCATTATGCAACTGCAAGGAGAGACATTGAGGGAGTACTGGGACAAATTCAACCAATTGTGTGCCTCTTGTCCAGATCGTCAAATCAGTGAGCACCTGCTTATCCTGCACTCTCTGGATGGATTGAGCATGCAAGACAAATTCTATGTGGATGTTGCAGTTGGAGGTTCTTCAAGTGATGAAGATAACCAAAGCCTGGATGAGGAGACAGATCCGTGTCTCATGGCTTGATCAGTTAACTAAGAAAGCAGTGGTAGAAACTTTGATGATGAACCAATTGAAGACAGGTATTATCAGCTGCTGGATCCATTTCAAGAACTCCATGCAGAGGCAATGAAGTTTCAATACAAGGTTAATTGATTAAACAATGAAAGAAAAGATTATGAATACAAAAATGATAACCTTGTTGAAGATAATGAAAAATTGAAAGTTGATCTTGATGCTGCTTTACAATCTGCTAAGAATGCAAAATTTGAGGCTAAAATTGTTGAAAAAGATAGCAAAGATTCTCCTGCTTATCTAGAAAATATTAAGTACCTAACAAACACATTATCAAAATTTACTCTTGGTAGAGCAAACTTAGAAGTTTTTCTAGGATCTCAAAGAAGGGTAATCAATAAGCAAGGAATAGGTTACAATGCTAAAAGTGAAAGAATTAACTTAAAGAAATTTACTGATTTGAGCAAACCTTCTAATGTTACATGTTTTTATTGCAATAATATTGGTCACATTGTTAAATCTTGTTATTACAAAAAAATTGGTGTTCCAAAGGGAAAGTTTAAATGGATTTCCAAAGAACCAACTACTTTTACTAACACGAAAGGCCCCAAGTTTTTTGGGTACCTGCTTCCAAACCATACGATGATTTTGCAAGAAAATAAACTGAACTGGTGGTAAAGAAGGACTCAAGGAAGGATTACAAAGGAAAAATCATTAACCTCTCAAGTATCAAATGTGGTAATTGTAGTTTAAGTTTGAAATTCATGCATCATTCTTGATTTGTGACATGTTTACTGATGTATGTGAATGATTTGTGCTTGTCTGGATTGAAATTGGTTGAAAAATGTTTTCACGATTTTTAACCGATTATATTAGTAATGTAATCGATTAAATTGTTCTCAGTATTTCTTTGTTTTCAAAAGTCTGAGACTGGTTAAAGCTTAATCAATTCAAAAACTAATAAAATCGATTAAATTGTTGTACTGGGCTTTTAATTTTTTGTCAAAAATTTCAAATGGGCCTTTTCCTGAACTTAATAGATTTGTGTTTATATATATAAGATCAGTAAATCTAGTCCTGCAATCATTTCTTCTAAAACTGGAGCTTTAAACCCTAAACTGAGAAAGATACTCTATAAAATCCTGCTCATAAATGGCTTCTTCTTCATCATCATGACACGGGAAGAAGGCTGCACAAGTTGCAAGGATTGCCAGTCCGAATGGGTGGATCAGTGATGACGAAGTTCGTCATAGGTTCTCCTATTTTAGAAAATTCAGGACAGTGGTCCTTCACAAGTTATTAGTTCTGCAACTATTCAAAAGTAAAGGGCTTCTCTTTCAGGAATGGATTGCTCACCAGGGACTTGCCAACTTTGTTCAAATGAAAGGTGACTATTATCCTGACTTGGTTGAAGTATTCTATACAAATCTGAAAGTTATCAATGGTGTTTTGTTACCAATGAGGAGCATTGACATCTTGAAGATATTATAGTTTATATGATGTTACAAGATGAAGACTTAAAGACCAATTTTGTATTTACTTTAAAATCATTTTGTAAAATTAATTGTATAGAAATAACTTTGTTGATGTAAGAACAATTAAAAGTTTTCCGTTTATAAGATGCTTGCGCAAATAATCGATTATTTGGTGTAATAATCAATTATCACGAGCTTAATTGGAAAAGAAATGCTCGCGCATATAATCAATTATTGCTCAAGATAATCGATTATCTCTGTCTGTTTCAGTATTGCCCAAGTGGAGCAAATAATCGATTATTCCTCATGATAATCGATTATCACTTTTTGAAAACTCCATAACGAACACAAATAATCAATTATCACTTATGATAATCGATTATCACTAGCAGTTAGGAGATGACTTTTCAGTTTCTGACCTTGCACCAATCTGGACTTATAAATAGAGTTCTCCACAACTCTTAGAGGGGAACTTTTCATTTTGAGAGTATTAGAGCTGTGTGCCTAAGGGAAACTCTTTGTGAGTGAAAAGTTTTCTAAGCCATTTGAGAATACATAAACATTATGAGGAAGTTCTCAAGTGTCAGTGTGCTTGAATGAAGTCTTGTGAATAGGAGAAGCTTGCGTTTAGTGTGTCTAAGGTCAAAGCAGTTCTCTTCAAGTTGATTGAGCATGTTATTCCGTTCGTTTGTCAAAGAAAGGTGTTTTCTTTTCTTAATCTTTATTTCATCTGATTGTAATATGAAAAATACATTTTAGTGAAATAGTTAATCACTCTTTATAGTGATTAACAACTGGACGTAGAATCTTTTGATTCGAACCAGTATAAAAATCATTTGTGTTGATTTTTTCTGACCCTACACTTTTCGCACTCTAACTGTTTGATAAAAGTCCCAAAACAAAATCATGATTTTTTAAAAGAACCAATTCACCCCTCCCCTCTTGACTTTTGACCATTACACGCTCATTTTACTTAAAACCCTTTCCACTACGTGATACCAATTGTTTCAACATGTTTTACATTCTCGGTTAAAGGGTATTAATATCATAATTGATGATGATGTCTGGCTATCCTTCATTGGTCTAAAGGTTGAAGGTTACAAATCTCATGTGCATGATTCTAAGGTTAACAACTGGACAAACAAGAAGGAAATATATAAGGATTTTCTGAGATATCTAGGAAGGTACATGGTAAACAAGTTGTACAAGCATGATGGATTGAATAAGGAAGAAAAATGTGTGCATTTGTGCTTGCGTGATACTACTACCAAGGAGATATATACATGATCGTATGACAACTGAAGATGTGTTTATGCTAAATGCCACAAAGACAAGGATACCAACCAACTAGTTGCTGTCAAGAGTGATCATATGATTGAAGTTGGATGTAACCATGGATACAATTTGCCTTTTGGGGTGTTTATTAGTAAGGCTTTGGAGCCTCAAAAAGTTGATTTGACTGATGAAATCAAAGTTGAATGCACCAAGTCAAATGAAATTGGAAAAACCACATTGACCTGTATTGGTTTAAAGAAAAATGTTGATGGTTGGGTTTTTAAGGATGTTCAAACTCCAATTGTAAATGTGACCGGACCATCTAATTCTGATGAAACCCCTTCTTCCTTCACTCCACATACTGAGTTTGAGAGATATGTTATGGAACATTTTCAAAGGACATCAACAAGAATCCTGAAAGTTGAAAAATCCATATTCATAATTGAAAAGAAAGTGGATGAGATTGTGGAAAACTATACACGCAGTGCTTCTTCAACAGATAAATCCGATGATAAAGAAGAAACAACAAAAGAGGATTCTATGGAAACATCTGACTCAGATTAAGAGTTTAGAGTCTAAGTTGTGTCTGTTTTGATGTTTTCTTTGTTTCTTTTATTTTGAAGTGAATATAAAAATTGGCTATAAAAGCCATTTATGCTTGAACTTTTGTTATTCTAATATAATGAATGAAATAGATATGTTCTGGACTATATCTTGCTCTTAATTATTTGAATGAATCTGATTAGATATATCTATTATATGAGTGCAAACTGCTATTTCGCTGTCATATACTTTAATGCGTACTCATACTCATTTAATGATTCTTTTTGTTTCACAATTGTGCTTTATCACTGTACTAACACTCAACATGGTTGAGAAGATTCTGAACTACAAGTCTGTCACTGAATATGATGTGTTTACATGACATACCACTGATCTGAAATGGATTATCAATTTCTCTGCAGAAGATAATCAATTGCAAAACTAGTGAAATCGATTAACACTCGAGAATGTGCTTTGAGTTTCTTTTCTGCTAAATCATACATTCTGACACATATTCTGATGATTATAAGGATTTCATGCATTCTTATACTCATTATTTCATATCCGTTATTGATCATTTTTTAGTATTCTGAATATTGCATACAAAAATACATTGGCTTCAAGCATTACTTTTTACTCTGATACATTTTATTAAATCTGCTACATGCTTGAAACTGATTCTGCAATACATAATCTGTTACATGCCTGAAACATTGTTTCTGTTAGCTCTGATACTGAACTATGTATTTGGAATGTTTGAATAGAGCTACTGCATAATGATAGGGGGAGCATCAATTTCTACTATTAATCTGTAAAAATACATATTGATGTATCTCTGTCTGCACTTTTGTTTCTGTTTCTTCATATCTAGTTTGCTAATTCCCAAAGGGAGAGATATTAGAAATTATTGAAATTGTTAGAGAAATTGGAAATAACTGTTAAAAAATTTTCTGGTTGTGTTCTAGTAGTGCATCATAAAAAAGGGGGAGATTGTTGATAGGGGGAGCAATGTAAACCCAATCCCTTGTGTGTTTTGCTTTTGATGATGACAACAAAAAAAATATTTCTATAACAACAACAAAAATGTTTCTATATGTTTCAAAAATATATTGCTTGAAGTTTATAGTTTACATACGTACTATGGTCATACATGTGTTTACATCTGTAGTATGCATACTCATGCTTTTAAATGACAAAACCACTTGCACAAAGCATATATGTACGAACTAATCGATTACATTATTTATGCAATCAATTAAGTTCACCAGATATCAGCTAATGCTAGAACTGTGGCAAACTACAAGTTTTAACCGATTACATTATATTTATAATCGATTAAAACTTGTGCCTTTGCTAACACCCGTTTGCTGTTAACTGTGATGAGTTTTCAGTAGAAAAAGTTTTCAAAATTGCTTAAGTGTAACACTTAATTGATTACATAGTTTCCTTAATCGGTTAAATTTAGTACACTTTGAAAATTGTTTTCATGTTAAGTCTTAATTGTCATAACGGTCATATTTTAAATAGTTTTGACTTACGATATATCTGCAATCGATTACATTAATTGCTTACTCAGTTAAATCTGTTTTAATGTAATTCTAGTGTAGCTCTGTTAAATGCTTAACCGATTACATTAATTTTGTAATCAATTAAAAAGTGTTAGACATGAGGAAATCTATATATTGACGCATAGCACTCTGCATTGACAACTTTTGAGCATTTGAATTTTAATATCTGACATAAGAGAGTCAAGTTAAGATTTTTGCAAGTGCACTCTTTCTCCAAGAATCAAGATACGAAAGTTTTGCAAATTTGAAGGATTCTTAAAGGATTGCTTTGGATTTTCATTGGCTGATCAATAATCTGCATATTGAGGTCTTTCTTTTCAGATCAGTACTGTGTTTACAATCCACATATTTTGGTTTCCCTGTGCATGTTGCCAAGAAGAGAATGTGTGATTCTTGTGTCTTTGAGAAGGGTCTCAAAGGGGTACTACAGAGAGAGGATTGTTTTTTCTGTAGGGTGTTTGTTCCTATATTAGATTTGTGAGTTCGAGAGGAGATTACATTAAGAGTTGGTCTCTATAAGTCTTATTGTATTAACTCAATCTTTACAGTGGAAGGTCTTTCAATCTCTAGTTGATTGAAAGGGACTGGATGTAGGCATTAAGGTCGAACCAATATAAAAATCTGTGTTTGTGTTCTATCCTTTAACTCTTTTACTGCATTGTTTTCTTTATTGTCTTGTGTATTAAAGAAAGCTCTAAAGATTTTCCAAACGATAGTAAAAGAACATATTTTCATTAAAAACCAATTCACCCTTCCCCCTCTTGGTTGGAGAAATAAGGCATATCTTTTCTTACACACTGAACCTGCCCCTGCATATGTTCCATATCTTGTATTCTGTGTTACAAGTCTTGTACAACCTCCCACATTTGTGTCATGATATTAGGATTTAAAAGATATGGAGGAGGTTGGACATGGTTGTCATGTTAAGGACTATGATGTTGTGGTGGCTCTTTGTCTTCATCATCACCGACGTCGTGTTGCCAAACACAGTAGACATTAACAATATTCAACCTCTTCAAAGAATTAGTTGAAAAATATTGCATGGTCCCCATTTGATTGCTAGCATCAACATCAAGATATACTCCACTGTATTGCATGATTTGGGTGATCAAGACAACGTATGGTAGGGGTGTGTCATCCATCGGCCTTGCATTTAAGCATATGCTGCATGACGTGATGAGGCCAATTGATAGTTATATTATTTTTAAGCACCCATAACATAAAGATATCCTCGTGCAGTAACTTTGCAAAATTTCCAGGTCGTGGAGTCAACATGTGCACAATAACATAAGGTAGAAGTCTATCATGAATAATTAAAAAACCAACCGTTTTAACACGTTGACCCTGCATTTCTGGTTTAGTCATAGTAGCCAATGCCATCTCATGGTCATAGGGAAAGTCATATGGGATATTTGCATAACACAATTTCTGACCCTCATACTTTATATGAGCAACATTCAACTAATTAGTAGGTTTCAATCTAATTCTTCTCATGTTGACCTCACTGAGAAGATATCCATTTCTAGAAATCCTCATATGTGAATAAAACACTTTGGTCAAATCTGGATAGAATGGTCGCTACAATGTCAGAAAATCTACTACTCCTTGAAATACAAGATGATGTTGAAAATATAAGGCTGAAACGACAAATGATTTGAAATTCATGATTTTTGGAACAACAATATTTCTTGTGTAGAAGTCAGTGGCATAATGTTCCATCTGGTGGCTACCACTGAAGAAACGACGTTGATCTAATATTTCAACAACAGATGGTCTGACATACGTAGGAGCTTATGTCTCAGTTGTGGGTTCTTTTCCCTTACAACTTTTTCTAGGTCTTTTGGATGATGATGATGTCATTTACCAATAACTTAACAAAACCAAAAATATGAACAATAACAAGTTAAGTCATAAAAACAATTCAATAATAAAATAACAAGATCACTCGCAAATGCATTAATGACTCATAACCATTACTTAAATATTACAGAATGTTAAAAAATAATAAGTCATAATTACAATACAAATTCTTGTAATACTGTAATATTAATACAACTAAAACCATGGCACAGACAGCTGCGGTCAGTCACCCCCCATCATCATCTTGCATAACTTATTCCACCTCTTATGTGGTGGAACTCCCATCAATCTTTTTGTACATGTCGGATTTCCACATAGGAAATCATAACATCGCTCGAGGAAGCTTTCATCTGAAATATTCATTGCACTCAGCATCTCATATATGTCGCCTTTTGTGTATGTGAATGTAGGGGTGCGACGTAGGATCTCTGTTTGCTTACTGAGAATTTCATTTCTATTTTCCATGGCAATGACTTGTCGCTCAGCCATGTTTGAAATCTTCTCAAAATGAACATTGGTAGATCCCATGACATTTTTGAAGCCATCTAGGTTGGTCGTCAATTTATCAAATTGGCATCAATTACATCGACCATAGGTGCCTTTCTCTTCGAACCTCGTGAGGATGTAGTTCCTCCGAATGGGACGGAAGGCATATATTGAGTTTGGCATAGACTATAATCATCCACAGATGGAGGGGATGGTGGAGTTGGGTTTGTAAACCCTGGATAGATGGGCTCTTTTGGAATGTACTCCATGTTCTGATTAAGTTCAACCTGTACACAAGGCCCCACCCTATGTCGACGTGCTTGTCGAGCGGTCTGAACACCACTCCCATTAGATCATAACGTCTAATAGTGTTAACCCTCCATTTAGTCGCACTTGGCCTTGCCTGAAATAATATACAGTGAACATAATGTGGTTCATATTTTGTTGTATAAACCCACAAAATCAAATGTACTTAATTAATACCTGTATGAGTTCCTCCCAAACATTATCCTCAGCTTCAAATCTCATTGTTATACCGTTCCGGGCAAATCTCAATTAAGAAGTCATCATAAAACTCAAAAACATTATTATCCTTTGATGAAATTACATCTTCAATTATGTTTAAATGAGTACCTTAAAGTAAAGGTAAAACCGATTGTTGTTCAAGACATATGGATGAACCTCATTTCTTGATGGCTAAATTAAGAATTCAGATTCTAGAGTTAAAATAACATCCAACATATTGTGAAAGTGTTTGCTAATCGTTGCCCCAGATCGATGGAAGAAAAATGCGACACTTCGATTCTTAATATTATGGCCAATTATATGAAGAAATTGAGCTACTTGTTCCTCCATTGTCGACTGAATGATGCCCTTAACTAACCCAGTTGTTCTTAGTCTCTCATAAAGACTAATAAATGCCTATGGACCCATTCGAATAATGTCACGACACCGATTAGTATGCACAAGGTAGGACATTAACTGGTCCCTACGACAGTCTTTGTTCGGTAGGAAATTGCTAACTCTACTTGGATCACTAGAGCATATATTCAATATATTCAACACTGTCAAAGCGGCTCCAGCGGAATGGTTAGTGTGGAATAACAAACCAAGAGGGTTTTTAATATAAACGTGTGCCTTTTAATTTCTACTCAATTTATCTTACTACATAAATAATAAATATAAATAAAAGAGTAAGGTTGAGAGAAATTTGTACAGATGATTTTTATACTGGTTCGGATCTTACCAATCCTACGTCCAGTCGCTTATCTCAAACCAAGATAAACAGTTCACTAATCACAAAACAATACAAACTACATTCACAAAGAAACAATTTGTAAGAGTTTAGAAACCACCTCTCTTGATACCACAAGAGATGACCCTGAACCTCCTTTGAGTCTTCACAAAGGATAAGACACCTCCTCCGAATACTTCACGAAGGATGAAACACCTCCTCCGAATACTTCACGAAGGATGATCTTCTTCCACACACCTCCTTAGACACACCAAGGATGAACTGGCTATTCCTCTGTCACCGTAGCGGCACTTCACCAGCTTCAGAGACAAGAGTTTCTCAAGCCAAACAACAACACACAAGTCTCAATGATTTCTGAGTACTAGAGCGCAAGGGAAGAGTTGTTGTTGATGGAGAAATATAGCCTATTTATAGACTCAAGCAAAAACTCTTCCATTCTTCGAAACTGGCCATTTAACGCTTTTAATCGATTAATACAAGTGTTAATCGATTAAAATGAGTACAACGACTAGTTTTCAAAAGCAAAAAACTCCAACGGTCACTTTTAATTGAGTAAAATGAATTTTAATGGATTAGCTAATAGATTAAAATGAATTTTAATATATTAAAACAAAAAAAGTTGAGTTTTCAGCTTTTACTTGTTTTAATCGATTAAAACAGTGCGATTTTGACTCTTAACACTAATTACAATGTATGAAAGTACATGGAATCAAAACCAATGAAAATCTAAGTCCTAGACAATAAACTACGATTATTACAAAAGCTTTTAATAACAAAAATAAGTCTTCAAAGGATATTCATCAATCTTGATATATCTTGACTTGATTTAGGCATCATCAAAACTTCATCTTCATCATTTTGCTAACAAACACATGTCCAACAATGCATGACATTGTTAGTGCGACCAATGAGGTGGTTATTTGTAATTATCGATGTAGCATTGCGACTATATTAAAGTCTACACCAACCATATCATCATTTATATCTTCACCGTCCAAATAAGACAAATTTAATTCTTCTTCCATCTATATTTACTTAAGGAAATATAAACACAATTTTAAATATCATAATAGCATAAAGAAATATAAACACTATTACCAACATGACAATACCATATTACATTCATGCATGCATTCATATATTCCTTAAAAATAACATAGTACTACATAATACATCCATGCATTCATATATTAATTAAAAAAAAATACTATAAGACATACCTTTTAAAGACTTAGTAAGATTTGAAGTCAGATTGATTCAAAATTTTCCAATAGAACTCCAATGCAATGCCAAACAGCTTCTACACACCAATTAGATGCTAACTATAAATGTAAATTTTTGAATACAATGACAACAAATTAAACCCGTTAAAGATCCAATTAACACATACTAATTTAGTAAACATCCAATTAACACACATATACATTTAAAACACAAACAACTAAACATATAGTTCTTCATTTACTACAATTAAAACACATACCTCTCTTCAAGACTTTTGAAAGACTAATAGCAAGAATGTTTCAAAATCCAACCACCACAGATTCAGAATGAAAGACCAAATGCACACAACCTCCAATTCGAAAAATATGAGCCAAAATATGAAACCAATAAACCAAATGGAAGCAATAAGTTACTCCAATCACAATAAACAAGTAATGTAAACAAAGCACCAACTTCAATCTCAAGTAAGACTCCACTGCATGTGATAATCTGCAACATTATAAAAGCTTGTTAACAAGGTTCGAAGACCAACAAACACCTTCATGGTCACATGATGAACGTCCACCACCTTCACATCCTAGTCTTCACTCACAACACCTCCACCAGCTACCACCACAGTCTTCAACGCCTTCACTAGCTTACCAAAGCCACAACTTATCCTTCGTAAAACCTGCAACACAAAGAAAAGGTTAGGGGTGATGCCATTACAACCAAATCCTTCCACTCCCATCGTTGGATGCATTGCCAAGCTGCTACATGGATTGCGGGATGGACCTCTGCATGTCGTCAATGTTCTTCACAACTCACAATGCGCACCAACAACCTTCTTAACATAAGACCACATGGACAAAGCATGGAGGAAACTGGTGAAGCTTGCCGGAACCGAATACAATAAACGAGAATCGAATACACCAAAATTCTTCATCTCTCACTGCACTGTAACCAAATACACAAACCTCAAAACTGAATACAGCAACAGTCTTCATTTCCCACTACATTGTAACCGAATACAACGTTTAGCTCAATTTCTTCTATACAATGGAACCTGATACAACACTTTTGGAACCAAATACACAACCATGAAACCTGCTTCAAGCTTTCGTTCTCCATCTTCAACACATCTTCATGTTGGCAGTAGCCACGTTCCAGGCATCACCACACATCATTCTTCATTCGTGGTTATCATCAAAATGCTACATGCATGCCTCCAACCTGCAAATAAAAGACATACCTTCACAAATATAATTACTAACTTGATGAATCTGATGAACCTCTGGACTTCGATGCACTCATCACATAACAAGCAACACTTCTCAAGCACAAACAATAGCCCACGAATGAGAAAGGAGAAATGAGATGACATGTACTTCTGCCTCAAATTTAATACACAAACCAACTCGCACTTAAGACACAAACCAAACAAACAACAACCAAGTCTCTTATTAAATGGTCTATGGTCTTCAAACCTGTTTCAAATTCAAACCCAAGCATTGTATTGCCAGGAATCTTTCCTATGTTAGTTGTGTGTAGTTGTGTCAAAGCAGAGAAGCATATAATCAAATCTCTGCATTGCTAGGCCGCCAAAGTAACAAAGTTGGGCTGTGAAAGTAAAAAAAATATACTCGTGAATGCATAACCTAACAAAGGCAGGCAGGCTGGCAGCCACAGTAACATACTAGTGATCGTCACAATGTACGAAAGCAATGTCTCATATATTAACTGTGTGCATTATTATTTATTAAGCATGGCCTGGAATCGATTATCCAGCTTTGGAATCGAATAGCGTAATTTTTTTATGTGGTATTATTCAATCTAGGAAGGGAAAAGATGAGAGTTGCCTTCAATTCACCCCAATTTATTCCATATGAGCGAGTGATATAAAAAAGAGGTATCTCGCAAATCCGCTTCATTCCGTCTTCACAAATCCTTGAAAGCGAACACCACCAATCTCTCAAATCAATATTTCCTTTTCCTTCTAAATAGTATAATCTTCGATTGTGAACACAGTGTTAGTATCATACCTCAACTAAGGAGATTGATTCCAAGTACAACGTTAGAGAAATTAGGGCCATTAAGAGTAGATTTGTGCAATTTGTAAAGTTCATGATTGTCATTATGATGAAAGAAGTATGTATATAAAGAATATTTTGCAATCAAAAGATTATTAGGGTTTGATTGGAGATAAAGTACCCATAGAAGTAGAATAAGTTTAATATAATAATCTCTTTATTGATCTAGATGAAGGCTTCAGAAAAAACAATGACATTTGTGAGACAACATAAGCATGATGGTAAAAACTATTCTTAGATATTGATAAATGGTACTACACTTAGTAGTTTATTTTATATTCTTGAAACAACAACTTATATAGTATTGGACCGTTGGTGGAGAAAGACTTGAAATTCTTAGACAGGAAGACTATGCAAAATTTATCACTTTGAAAAGGGGTTGATTTTGGAAATAACAATGTCCAATGTTCAAGTTATTTATAAAAAAACCAACTATAGAATAAAGTTTGTTTCAACACTTTGACAAAAGATTTATTGAGATATGATTATGATAAGAATTATCCTATAATTATAATATTATGTTAAAATATGAAATCTAAACCTAATATAATATTGTAAAATTGATTTTTAATATGAGTTTTATATTTACTTATATACAATAATTTAATTTTATCTTTAGTTAATGTAAAATCTTCAATAAAATACAATATCAATTTCATTTATGACTTTAGTTAAAAAGTATAGGTCTACTTTTTTTGTTGAAAATTTTAAAGCTCCGTTAACTTAAAAAAAGAAGTCAAAGCAAAGTTGAGAAAAATGAGTTTAGTAATATTTTTTGTTTTGTATAAATCGTATTCACACTTTGTTTTAGTCAAAGTGGTATTTAAAGACAACTGATAATCCTCTGTACTCCTTAAAAGAATGATATAGCAGAATAAAAGAAATTGGACAATCATAATTATGGTTTAGAGCTTATTATTTGGACAAAAAATTCCAAAAATAATTGAACATACTTTTCCTCCTGATGTTGTAAACTAGATAGTTCTTCTTAATCGGAGTCCAACATTTGTAGTAAAAAACAAAATCTTAAAAGAGGCTTGGAGTGGATACAAAAGTAAAAAAATGTATTTTTCCAGATTTACTCTGATAATATTTTACACTGTTAACACTTTAACAAATTCAGTATTAACAGTGTCTCTCAAATGCTTGAAGTTATATGTGATTATCAAAAGAAAAAGAGACAATGACTTCTTCACCTTAGCTTACAGGATCTGCTAGCTGCTAACTTCTAAGAGTAATGGTGAGAAAAACTCTAATTTAGTCATGCAAGAATGGAGTACCAGGTCAGTTACTTGAAAAGAAAACTTGCAGAGCTTCTGCTGCAAGTTTAGATGATTCATCCAAACCATCTGAAGTTAATGAAGAAGCATGTGGGGAGAGGACCACATTATCCAAAGAAAAGAGATCAGTGGGAACAATAGGCTCATTCTCAAACACATCCAAACCAGCACCCCCTATCTCCCCTTTCATCAAACACTTAACCAATTCCTTTTCATCAATCAGAGCTCCACGCCCAACATTCACAATAAATCCATCTTTCCCCAACGCCAACATCACTTCCCTATTCACTATGTGCCTTGTTTCTTCATTTAATGGGCAACAAACCACAAGAACATCACTATCACCAGCAAGCTCAACAACATTAGCATAAAAGGGGTATGGAATAAATGGCTTCTCGTTTCTTGAATTGTACATCATTCTGCAACCGAATGCCTCAAGCCTTTCAGCAACTGCTGTGCCAATTTTTCCCAATCCAACAATCCCTACTCGCTTTCCTTTTAGCTGAAACACAAAGCTCAGTGCTAGTTACCATTCATGATGCAAAACTGATTCATAAAATAAAATCTGATACCTTTATTTAATAAATACGTTTTTTCTACTTTAGACTACGGCTACACGTGCACATGATTATAGTTGATATTGTTAAAAAAGAGATGTTTTGACTGGATTTTAGCAATCACAATTGTGTAGGTTTTACCTCCATTCAAGATTTGGTATTTTCCGATAGATATTTACTAATAGTAGAGGGTTATAGAAAAGCCGTGTTATATTTTGGCAGTACTCCACTCATTATAAATCATCATTCAAGAAGAAAAATAGGAGATCGGAAAGATTTGCAGAAAACAGATACACCGTGTTATGAAAAGCACATGCATAAATAGAAGAAGTAGAAGAATGAGCAGTACCTTGTAACCAAAAAAATCATTCAAGGGCATAGAGGGACCCCGTTTCCGAACATGTCGATCAGCGGCAGAAATTTTGCACACTACATCAAGCAACAACCCAACAGCCATATCAGCAACATCCCCTGCATGATCTCCAGCAACACAGGCAACCTGAATACTATGACGGCTGCATTCAACCAAGTCTATGTGGTCGGTTCCAGCGCTGGTGGTCACAATGATGCGGAGTGATGGGAGGAGCCGGATGGCATCTGCTGAGACCTTCTGTGCAGGGTTGCACAATATGGCTTGAATGGATGACGGGTCAACCTTTTGCTCAGTGAGGAATTGGTGTAGAGGAACTTGTGAGGAGAAAGCTTTGAGGAAACGGTACTTGTCAGAGTTTTCAGCTTCAAAAATTGGGAAGATTATTGGAGGACCAAACACTAGGAGTGGTTGAAGTTCCTTATTATCTTTGAGGTTGTGCTTGTCTTCCATTTCCATTGATGGTTGAGCTCCTGAAAATTGGTACTGTCAAACTATAGAAATATTTATTCTTATTTTCAATCTTATTCTAAAATCCAAAACACTGCAAACTAACTAGGACAAAACAAAAAGAGGAATGGTACTATTGCATTATACATGCAGTGCACATTCATTCACAATGCCCTTTATTTCGATCACCAAGGACAATTTGGGTCTACTCACAATGCCCCAATTTCTTCATAATGTTTTCCATTTTCTGTTTTCAAACTTGAACACAGCATGTAGATATGTAATACTAATTCACATTCCCTTAAGTGGTTGGCAGAAAGTGGAATAAAATTCAAAACCTTGAGGAAACGTGTACGAGAGCTGAAATTGGAAAAACTGAATCAAACAATGCAGAAGTTCCCAGCTGGAAAATTTCTCAAACAGTTCATCCTCAAATAAAAAGTAAATATTAATGAATGTAACGTGCTTATACACAAAAGCTGCATCTAAACCAAACCGAATTAATTGCTTACCAGAAGACATAACTGAGAAAGCTTGCTAGAGAAGTAGAGCGGTTGAGTTTTGACTTTGGTACCACAACTCCACCATGCGCAGTAGGAAATCTTGGGGATGAAAATTTAATTCGATTTATATATTAAGTACTAATACTTCACAACAACCAAAATACACAAATATTTCTTTTTTTTTATTTTAGAAAATGTCAGAATTTTTTTTAATAAGCTTTTATTTCTTGATTGGTATTGACATAAATAATTCTAATATTTTAAAAGTAGAAAAAACATTTTCACTATTCCAATATTATGAGAGTTTAACCATTGGTATCATAGCTCAATTAAGGAGATTGATTCCAAGTCAATGTTAGAGAAAATTGGGCGATTGAGAGGAGGTTGGTGGAATTTTTAAAGTATCTCAAATTAATTATTAATTATTGATATTTTATTATTTTTTAATTTTTGGGTTAATTAATTTATTTAAATTTTATTGATAAAATAATTTTAATTATAGGAAAGCATTTACACCAAATTCAACTTTCTATACTATAATATTTTTTCACCATTAATTATTGATATTTTATTACTCTTATAATATCTGTGCTAATTAATTAATTCATTCATTCATTTAAATTTTATTAATGAAAAATATTTTAATTATAGAAGAACATTTATCCCAAATTTTATTTCTATTATTGTATAAATTTTTTTTCACCATTACTTATTGATATTTTCTTACATTTTTAATTTTCGGGTTAATTAATTAATTTATTTACATTTTATTGATAAAAATAACTTTAATTATAGAAAAACATTTATTCAAAATTTCTTTTCTTTTATAGTATAATTTTTTTTTGCAATTAATCATTAATATTTTCTTATTCTTTTAATTGTTGCGTTAATTAATTAATTATTTCGTTTAAATTTTATTGATAAAAATAATTTTAGTTAAAAACATTTATCCAAATTTTATTTTTATTATAGTAAAGATTTTTTTCACCATTAATTATTGATATTTTATTTCTCTTTTAATTTGTGTTAATTAATTAAATAATTTAAATTTTATTGATAAAACTAATTTTAATTGTAAGGAAACCTTTACCCCAAGTTTCTTTTTCTTTTATAGTATAAGATTTTTTTTTTCATAATTAATTATTGATATTTTCTTACTCTTTTAATTTTTGGGTTACTTAATTAATTCATTCATTTATATTTTATTGATAAAAATAAATTTAATTATACAAAACATTTATCTCAAATTTATTTTTTTATGGTATAATATTTTCTTACCATTAATTATTGATATTTTATTATTCTTTTAATTTTTATGCTAATCAATTAATCAATTCGTTTAAATTTTATTGTTAAAAATAATTTTATTTATAAGAAATCCTAATTCGACAAGTTTGAAGCTGCACATGGAGCCACTCGAATCTAAGATCCAATAGTTTCATGTGAAAGACTAGTGTCTATTAGCTGTGTGAAAGACAATAAAGGAGATAGGTACAATAAATGTGTATGAAAGACCAATAACGTGATGTGTCTGATAGTTATGTGTTAAAGATAAACAAGATAGCTACAATAGTTGTGTGTTAAGGACCAGTAAAATATTGTGTCCGATAGCTGTGTATGAGGGATGAGAATCGAGTCGTGCCCTAAACTAGGTGTGGTGAGAGGATTTGAGTCTCCTTGATTATTTGGTCCAAATTTTTTTAAGATTATATGAGCCTTTTAAATCATGTGTTAGTGATTTAGGTATGAGTTATTGAATGATTGATGGATTGGAATGAACAATTTATGTTTTGTGGGCGAGTTTGATTTTGTTATCTCTATTTTATGTGTTCTTTTGGTTGGCTCATTCCAACTTGTTTGTATTTGTGTGATGATTCTATAACTTATGTCCACTAGTACAAAAATATAGTATAACATCGTTGTTTTTTGGCCTTTCACATTGAATTTGAGGCCGACGTCATATCAGGAGACATTAAATTGACATCAAATTTAAAAAATTCGACGTTAATCAAATTGACGTCGAATTTTGTCAATATTCAACGTTGAGCAATTTTTTTTATTTTTTTAATTAATTATGATCCTTTTTTTCAACTCTACCTAAAAAGCAAAAAAACAACCAATTTCAGTTTTGGTATTTTATAAAGCATGAACTATGAACGTGTAGTATAATATCAACAATAAACAACAATAACACACAACAAACAAGTTCAATCAAACAACAACAACAGTTCAATCAAATAACAACAACAAACAAGTTCAACAAATAAGTTCTTCAAAACGAAAACTAACCTTCAGTGGGTTCCTTGGAATAAAGTGTTTCCACCCGTGAGAGAGAAAGCAGAATGCGCCTATGAAGGAAAAGAACACGAAAATAATCGGTCAAAACAAACGAAAATCATACATAAAGTAGTTAATTAACATGCACTTGTATCAAATGAAAGAAAGATTACATTTAATGGTCGTCAAACTTCGTTTGAGAAAAGTTTGAGAAGAGAAGGTCTCGCGTGATAAGATAAAGTGAATAAATTTTCAATCTCCCACTCAAATTAAAAAGAGGAAACTTTTGGTTGACAAATAATATGTAGGAGTCCCTACAGATTCAACATATTATTGGTGGTTTAAAAGAAAAAAAGAATTAAAAAGGAGTAACTCTTTGGCTTCTGGCTAAAAAATAATTCGTTGAAGCCCCTACAGAATTTGTCGTATTATATGTGATTTAAAAAAAAAAAAGGAATTAAAAAGAGATTACTTTTTGGCTTCTGGTTAACAAATAATTCGTCAAAGCCCCTATAGAACTCCTTGACGTACTATTGATGGTTTAAAAGAAAGAAGAAAGAGAATTACTTGCTAATTTAAATAATTACGATAATAGAAAGTCAAATTCCATTCAATTCGACGTTGTAAAATTTCATTTATTTACAAAAATGTCACAGGTCATTTTTAACGTTAGTTACTCAGTAGTTAAATGTTGAACGCGTGACGTTATACGTTATTTTTGCACTAGTAATCGTTATACAAGAACATATCATGTTACCAATGAAGTTGACCATGCATAGAATGGAGAGGCTTGCTAGGAAAATTCTTGGGATTTTATTATTGTATTTGGAGCACTGGTATATAAAATTTGAAATCTTTTATACCAATGGTACTTATTTTGATTTGAAATAAATTACCTCTTATAATATTAAAATTTGTATTTTCGTGAAGTACACGGACCTTTTATAAATCAATGTAATACCCTAAGAGGGGTGTTACAATTGGTGCCTCCGCAATGTGATCGAAAGCACTGTCGGCTGGCCACGCCAACGCGTCTCCGTCTTAATCCCTATGGGAGCATTTGTTCCCTAGTTGGTTTCTCTCTTCGACCAACATCCACCGTATCGGTGATGTGTTCTCTATTCAAATCTTTAAGACTTCAATCTCTGTAGAGTGGAGATCTGCGAGGCTTTTCAATTAAGTGACATCATAGAGTAGTATCTAGAAGGTCTGAGACATGTGACCATGGAAGGCAAAAATGTGAGCAAGGTGATTGAATTTATGACTGAGATAACGAGTATCTCCGATTATAGGCCTTTGAAGCTGTTGATCTCTTTGTGGTTTATTCCGTGTTTGGTTTTTTTTATTTTTTTAAATGATGGTGAAGATCGAAAAATGGACATAAAAAATGGACATGATTGAATCTTTGATTTACGGTTGAAGAGATGAATATGTGATGGTTTATGTAGGTGAATGGTGCTGGAGGACTTTTTTTTCTGGATTTACAAGTTGTAATATGAAAATAGTGTGTGAGAATGTTTTTGGTTTAAAACATGCGGCAAAGATGATGAATGAAATTAACGAATGGTGATGGAAACTTTTTGTTGAAATTTATTTTGTAATTCTGAATGAGTGAATAAATTTTATGTGTTTTAATTTTCTTGCAAATCTTCTTCTAGGATGAAAATAAGAATTGACTTAAAGAAAAGATCTAAACCACAAAAATAAAAATTAATTTTTTAATGGGACATCAAAAATCCAAAATTTAAATATGAAAAACTAAATAATCAGTATAAAAGCAAATAATAATCAATAATTAATATATCTATTGATAATTATCGAAAGATATATTTGTTGGTAATTAGCAAATAATATATCCATTAGTAATTGTTGACTGCAAAACCAACGACAAGTGCATCAATCGCAGCATAGCAAGTGATAAATATCGTTCTCTCCTAAGGGCTTGTGCAACACATGACAATTCTTCCTTTTAGAACTCAATTAGATATCAAAATGCACAAAACAACACAAGAAATTTTTTTTGGTATTTTATCAAATAATTGGTGTGCCACGAATTTATATTTAAAATAAACTTCGTTGGAATTGGGTTTCATGAATCATATGAATATAAAAATCTGTTCACTATTTCATTATTTCATTCAAACATTCACATAAAGGCATACTAGTCCTAATTCCTTAGCAACTAGTTCTAAATTAAAATATCAAACTGCTAATCCCTTAGTCAATTTAACATACAATTTTCATTAATTTTGATGATAAGAAAGACCAAGTTATTGAGTCTATCCCGAAATTCCAAATCACTTAGGTGCTCTATCTATAACCATGTTCAAAGTTACTTTCCTGTAATCAGAGACATTCAAATAACATTATATTTCCATTCAAGAAAGAACATATGAGCGAACAAGAAAATTACATCACAGTGAGTTCATTACATCCAATCCCAACAAAAGAGAAATTTAACTACTCCTAGTCATCTAGAACGTACACCTTTGAAACAATCCCTTGCATAAAATGGTGCCTTGATAACTTGAAGTAGTCTCCTGAAATTCCTGAGATGTTTTCGTTTCTTTCCTTTGTCCGAAACTTTTGTCGGGGCTCTCTTTCTGTCTGTCTTGAACTTAAAAGCCAATTGTGATTTAATTAATTCGCTCAGCGCACAACTATTATGCGTTAAGCGAATAATCAATTGCATAACCTTTAACTATCCATAATTCACTCAGCGAATTGTTTTGGTGCGCTGAGCGAATAATCATCTTTTTAACTAAGCAATTAAAGGCTGACTTAGCGAGAAACATATGATAGAACTCTACTGATGTATAAGTTCTTGTACAATTGCCTAAACAACTTTCCTACTTCCTATTACAACTTTTCATTGAGGAAAACACATTATTTCATGAATATTTACAAATTTGAACTAATTAATAAGTTTGAAAACAAATATTTTTCATACTTACTAGTAATTACTAAAATAATTACCTAAGGATGAATACGTTAGTAATTAGTGAGGGACGAAATTCGTCGATAAATCTTACCAATAATACTTTTACTAATGAATTTTTATCCTTTCGGTAATCCTTCGGAAAACAATGATCATTAACAAATTTTTACAATTTTCGACAGATAATGACTGTCGATAAATTTAGATTTTTTTTTTATAGTGAACACTTTAACAAAAGATTTAGTGAGACTTAAATATTGTACATGTGGCTATGTTATTTAGACTTAGCTTCTTTTGTCTGTTGACCGGTCGGTCCGGTCGGTCTGGTTGTTTACTTTGTGTGGTTTACCGGTTGCGCGTTTTGGGCTTGTTTTGTTTGCTGGTTTTGCCTGTTGCGCGTTTACGTTGGTTATAAATAGTAACCAACCCCGCTCCTCAATAATAACTTTTCATTCAATAATATTCAGTATTCATTCTCTCGCTCCGCTCTCTCTCTCTCTCTCTCTTATTTTTCTCTGGTTCTAGGGTTTTCTCGAAACGCTCCAAGAACCCAACAATTGGCGCCCACCGTGGGGCAAGGATTCAAGAATTCCCAAGAAACAATGGCAACCAAGTTCGACGTGGAGAAATTCAACGGCGCTAATGACTTCGGGCTGTGGAAGATCAAGATGGAGGCAATCTTGATACAGCAGGGATGTGATGAAGCGTTGAAGGGTGAGTCGAGGATGAGTGATGCCATGACTCAAGAAGAGAAGAAGAAGATGGGAGATAAGGCAAGGAGTGCAATCATCTTGTGCCTTGGTGATAAGGTACTGAGGGAGGTTGCGAAGGAGAAGACTGCCGCTGAAATCTGGACAAAACTGGAGTCTCTGTACATGACGAGATCGTTGGCTCATAGGTTGTGCCTGAAGCAGCAACTCTTTTCGTTCAAAATGTCAGAATCAAGAACGATAGAGGAGCATATTGCAGAATTCAGCAAGATAGTTGATGATCTGGAGAATATTGAAGTGAAGTTGGAGGATGAAGATAAAGCTGTCATCCTGTTGAATGCGCTTCCAAGAACCTTCGAGCATTTCAGGGATGCGTTACTCTACGGGAAAGATCAAGTGATCACGTTAGAGGAGGTTTTGACGTCAATTCGAACCAAGGAGTTCCAAAAACTTCAAGATTCGAAGACAACCGAGGAAGGAGCGTCCGGATTGATCTCGGTGAAAGGGAAAGGGAAGAAGCAGTCTGGAAAAGAGAAGAAGCTGAATCCGGACGGTACGAAGCAGGTGCGTTGCTTCAAGTGCCAGAAGATGGGTCATATCAAGAAGTTCTGCCCGGAGAAAGGAAAGGCCGGTCGGCCACAAGAAACCGCTGATGTGGCAGAGGCGTCTGAGGGATATGAATCGGCTGGAGTGCTGGTGGCTTCGTCTGAAGATCCTCAAAGGAGCTGGGTCATGGATTCTGGCTGCTCCTATCACATGTGCCCGGTGAAGGAGTTTTTTGAGAATCTTGATCAAAAAGAGCATGAAAATGTACTGCTCGGAAATAACAAAGCTTGCTGAGTGCAAGGTGTGGGGTCAGTGAGGCTGAAGATGTTTGACAATCGTGAGATGGTGTTGCAGGCTGTTAGGTATGTGCCCGAACTAAAGAGAAATTTGATTTCTATTAGTGCATTTGATCTTGGAGGTTACACCACTAAAGTTGAAGATGGAGTAATGAGGGTCTGTTCTGGAGATTCTGTGGTTGCCAAAGGCAGAAGGAGGAACGGCTTGTACATTCTGGAGGGATCAACTGTCATTGGTCATGTCTCAGTAGCAAGTGGGACCGAGAATACCGCTCGGTTATGGAACTTGAGGATGGGACACATCAGTGAGAAGGGTCTTGAAGAATTGGAAAAGCAAGGCTTGCTTCTGGAAGACAAACTGCAGAAGCTGGATTTCTGTGACCATTGTGTCTTAGGGAAATCACACAGGATACCGTTCGGAAAAGGGAAACACTCAACCGAACGCCCCTTTGAATATGTCCATGCTGACTTATGGGGACCGGCAAGAACCTTAACTCATGGTGGAGGAGCGTATTTCTTAAGTATAATTGATGATTTCTCAAGGAGAGTGTGGATTTACGTTCTAAAAAATAAGTCTGAAACGTTTCAGAAGTTCAAAGAGTGGCACACACAGATTGAGAACCAATTGGGGTGTAGGCTGAAATGCCTAAGAACCGATAATGGGCTGGAGTTCGTTTCAGAGGAGTTTAATGGTTTTTGCAAAGAGAAAGGGATCAGGAGGCACAGAACGGTCGTTGGAACTCCGCAACAGAATGGCTTGGCCGAACGGATGAATAGAACCATTCTGGAGAGGGTCCGGTGCATGTTGCTGGGATCAGGGTTATCAAAGGCTTTCTGGGGAGAGGCTGCCAATACGGCCGTCTATCTGATTAACAGGAGTCCGTCTTCAGCTCTCAATTTTAAAACGCCAATGGAAGTGTGGAGTGGACGACCGGCTGATTACTCACACTTGAGAGTGTTTGGTTCTTTGGCGTTTGCTCATGTCAGGGGTGATAAGCTGGATTCCCGGGCGGCGAAATGTATCTTTCTTGGATACGCCGAAGGAGTTAAGGGATACAGGTTATGGAGGTTAGACTCACCTTCAAAACTAATCATTAGTAGGGATGTCATTTTTGATGAAACAAGGATGGCGATGCACCCTGAAAACTCTGGAAGTGAGAAGAAGATTCTCGTGGAGGTGGAGCATACTACTAATGGAGCTGGCACGCCCGGTGGGACTGAGGAAAACCAAACGGGTGAAGGGCAAGTTGAAAACGGTCAGACGATAGAGGAGAACCGATCGGATGAATTTCGAACAGACCTTGGTGATGATACAGATGGTATGTCTGGCGAGGGAAGTCATGGAAAAGCTGTTGGTGTTGATTTGAGAAACTATCAGCTTGTTCGTGACAGAGAAAGAAGGATCTCCAAGCCAACCAAACGGTTTGGAGAGGCGGATCTAATCTGCTACGCCCTGAATGCTGCTGAAGATCTTAACCGATCGGATGAACTGAGAAGTTATAAGGAGGCCCTTGACAGCAGCGACCGGCATCTTTGGCAGGGTGCTATGGAAGAAGAGTTGGAGGCTTTGAAAAAGAATAGCACCTGGAGATTGGTGGATCTACCGAAGGGTAAGAAGGTCATAGGTTCGAAATGGATTTTCAAGAAAAAGGAAGCTACACCGGGCGGTGAGAAAGTGAGGTACAAAGCTAGGCTTGTTGCCAAAGGCTTTACTCAGATTGAAGGCGTAGACTATCATGAGATCTTTGCTCCAGTGGTTAAGCATTGTTCGGTCAGAGTTCTGATGGCAATAGTTGCGCATTGCAATTTGCATCTTGAACAGTTGGACATTAGGACAGCTTTTCTGCACGGCGATTTGGAGGAAACCATCTATATGAAGCAACCAGACGGTTTCGTTGTGGATGATAGGGTGTGTCTGTTGCAGAAGTCACTTTATGGCTTGAAGCAAAGCCCAAGGCAGTGGTACAGGAAATTTGATGACTTTCTGATAAAGCTGAACTTCAAGCGGTGCAATTATGATGACTGTGTTTACACTCTTAATCATGACGGTGAAATGTTATATCTCCTGCTTTATGTGGATGATATCCTATTTGCTAGCAGTGACAGGGGCATGATCGGTGAGACGAAAGCAAGGTTGGCGGATGCTTTCGAAATGAAAGAGCTAGGGGAAGCAAGGCGGATTTTGGGCATAGACATTAAAAGGGATAGACCGGGCGGTAACCTTTTTCTGTCTCAGGAGTGTTATTTGCAGAAGGTAATTTCAAGGTATCGGATGGCTGAATCTAAAATGGCCAGCACGCCGGTCAGTCAACACTTGAAACTTACCAAGGAACAATGCCCAAAGACCGAGGAGGAAAGAAAGAAGATGGAATCTGTTCCATTTTCAAATGGGATTGGGAGCATTATGTACGGCATGGTCTGCACAAGACCGGACGTGGCGCACGGTGTTAGTGTTCTCAGTCAGTTCATGGTTAATCCTGGACCAACACACTGGGAAGCGTTGAAGTGGATGCTCAGATATATACGGGGGACTCTCGGTACTGGATTGTCTTTCCAGAATAACTTTCAAGGTGGAGGTTATATTGAAGGTTTTGTTGATTCTGACTTTGCCGGATGCATGGACACTAGGAAATCCCGGTCGGGATATGTGTTTACGCTGTTTGGGACTGCTGTTAGCTGGAGGTCTACACTACAGTCGGTTGTGGCTTTGTCAACTACGGAAGCTGAGTACTATGCTCTTGCTGAAGGAGTTAAGGAGGCACTGTGGTTGAAAGGTTTGGTTCGGGAACTTGGTTTTGATAAAAAATCTGTATGTGTTCATTGCTACAGCCAGAGTGCTATTCATCTGGCCAATCATCAGATTTATCATTCCAGAACCAAGCATATTGACGTCAAGCTGCACTTTGTCAGAAGCATTGTTGAATCCGGTGACGTTCAAATCTGCAAAATTGCATCCGAAGAGAACCCTGCAGATATGTTGACAAAGCCGCTCGCTAAGGAGAGGTTTCTCTTGTTGTTGTCCAGGATTGGGTGTCTACCGGTCGGTCACTAATTGTTTGACCGGCCGTGTCCGTGTTTTGTTTTTTTGTTTTTGAAGCAAGTCTAGGTGGAGAATTGTTATTTAGACTTAGCTTCTTTTGTCTGTTGACCGGTCGGTCCGGTCGGTCTGGTTGTTTACTTTGTGTGGTTTACTGGTTGCGCGTTTTGGGCTTGTTTTGGGCTTGTTTTGTTTGCGGGTTTTGCCTGTTGTGCGTTTACGTTGGTTATAAATAGTAACCAACCCCGCTCCTCAATAATAACTTTTCATTCAATAATATTCAGTATTCATTCTCTCGCTCCGCTCTCTCTCTCTCTTATTTTTCTCTGGTTCTAGGGTTTTCTCGAAACGCTCCAAGAACCCAACAGGCTATTTAAACTTCACAAGTTTGAATGTACTTCAACAATACAAAATTGTGTAAGATTTATTTTATACATCTCGAGTATGAGACTATTACTGGATGGTCCAATAACGAATGAAGCAATTGGTTCAACAAATAGAAAATCTCGCTAGGATAAGCGCTAACTCATGAGTCTGATATCATGTTAAGAAGTGGATTTTAAGCTTAACTCAACCTTACAAAATAAACTTTTAAAAGTGAGGTTTGAATCCATTTATATACTATAAATTAACCTTACTTCTAGTTGATGTGAGATCTCTAACAAAAAAAAAATATATGAGTTTAGTAATACAATTCAATCTACTTTTTTGTTGAAAATTTTAAAGCTCTTTTAACTTTAAAAAAAAATAAAAGCAAAATTGAGAAAATATATGAGTTTAGTAATACATTTTTTTTTGTATAAATCGTTAGAACGAGTTTACATCACTTGAATTCACACTTTTTTAGACAAAATGGTATTTGAAGGCAATTGATAATCCTATGCACACCGTAAAAGAATGATATAGCAAAAAAAGAATTGTACAATTATAATTATGGTTTAGAGTATATTATTTGGATAAAAGAAATTCTAAAAATAATTGAACATATTTTTTTGGCTTGAAGTTTTAAATTCTTAATCGGAGTCCAACATTTGTAGTAAAGAACAAAATCTTAGAAGAGGTTTGGAGTGGATACAAAGATAGTTCTTCTAAAAATATTTGAATATAGTTTTTGGCTTGAAGTTTTAAACTAGATAGTTCTTCTTAATCGGAGTCCAACATTTATAGTAAAGAACAAAATCTTACGAGAGGTTTGGAGTGGATACAAAAGTAAAAAAAAAAAATATTTTTCTTAGGGTTAGACGGGATTCAAGGACATATAAGTTGTATGATCCTATTTCTGAAAGAATTATAATAAGTAGATATGTGGTCTTTGAAGAAGAAAATAATTGGAATTGGGATACAATTCATGTGGAAGATTCTTTGGCTAACCTGGATTGGAAGGATGATGACTCTAAAACAAATGAAGATGAAGTTGAAACCGAAGAAAACAATTGAGAAAACAAATAGAAATATATCCACAATAGTGAAGAGCAACCATGAGAATGTGGAATAAGAATGTGGATAATAATTCAAAAATAGTCTAAGTTCTACCTTGGATAGAATTAACAAAATTAAACATCATATAAGAAAAAAAAAATTATAAACGTTTATCTTAAAATTTTGGATTGAAAGTGTAGTTAAATTCTTATGTGGGTTAAGCAAGTCACATTTATATAATCTCAACCTAATGAACCCTCCTAAAAAAAGATCATTAGTGGTATCTCACAAGTTATTACCTTAAGATTTTGAATTTTTGAATTAAAAGTACATGGAAAATTCTGTAAGTGAAGAAGATTTATTTGAAGAAGAATTCAACAAATCTATGTTCATGACAAATTATCCAACTTGTTCTGAAGAAACCAAAGAGGAAAAGAAAAATGGAGAGCAACATTGAGAGTTAATCGAGATATAACCCAACATATATATGATTTCAGCTTAAAACTTTTCAAATTATTTTGTTAATAAATTTTCAAAATTTAATCATCATTGATATTAATAATTAGTATTAAAAACTATAATTTATTTGTATATAAATTATTAAATATACACTTTAATGTAATAGTTTAAAATATTAATTGTAATTAAAAGGCGTAATTTTGATTAAAAATAATTATTAGTAATGATAATTTTTATAAAAATTAAGTGATAAGAATAATTATTATTATTAATTATTCACTTAATATATTAAAGTAAACTATTTTTTGTTATACAAATATTTGTACCACTCATTATTAATAAAATGTAACTTTATTAATAGCCGAAGTAAATTTAATATCTTTAATTTCATAAAGTAACACTTATAATTTGAATATAACTATCAATTCAATAATTTTATAACATTTTAAATATTATTTAATACTAATGTATGATATTTAATGGAAGAAATTGTATACTTCACAGTGATAGTAAACCCGACTTGTACCTAATATTTCATGAATGTATCATAGATATTAATATTTTGTTTTCTTTTATAAGAAAAAACAAATATGATTAAATTAGATAATTGGGTTGTCTCAATGGTCATATATAAGTAAAATGTCAAAAACAAACTTAAAAAAAAATGCATCTTCCCTACAAAATCCTATTAATACAAAATTTGTAAATCTCTAATAAGAAAAGAAATTAGTATTGGACAGAAAAGACATTTTTCAAAAAAAAAAAATTGAGTAGAGAATTTCTCAAGATATCTCTTTCGTGATCGACTTTCATTAAAAGATCTCTTTATATCCTTAGTTCTAAAAGGTTAAAGTTGTTTCCAGTGAAAACCATTTATATCTTTGTCTCTCACGCATTATGTTGCCTTTCCTTTGTTATTTCTTCATAATCTAACTCCTATACTTTGAAGACATTATATTTTTTCATTCTTATCCTATAGTACTAAAACTAAAAGAAAGTCACAGTCAAGAATCACACAACCATATAATATCCTCTTTTCCTAGAAACTCTACAATCCTATTCCCCACTCTCCAATGCTACCTTCTACCTTTAAAGGCTAAACATAGACTATGTGCATGTATACATGTCATTCACCCTACTTTTCATGACAAAAATCCCAGATAAGCGACAAGGTATTATTGGTAGTCGGTCTAAATATAAAAAACATACACCAACCTAAACAAATATCAAGAGTTATCAGATAATGTAACATAGGTGGCAATACCTACTGCATATCTGAGGATGTGTATGGACAATACAGAAAAATGAGTAAACATTATTAAACTTATATCTTAATTCAAGAACTTCCATGTCTAAAAGCGTAAAGATTGAACACATTCGATTGGACACATACATTTATATGTGATCCAAACCCATGCTTTGACTTTTGTTAGAACAAAAACTTCATAATCATCTACACTTGATATTCTAAATGTAACACTGTTTCTATGATTCCAAATATTCCGCTTCCTCAAATATTCTAAGTGTAGCCTTTTACTCAACTATCTCTTTTTATAAACCAGACTCATCCTTTCTAGGTTTCCACTTCCATTTTCCAAAGTCATATTAAACAATTTTGGATCCTTAACTTCTAATCCGTCCACTTTCCTTAATTTTACATATGTTTCAACTTAACGTGGGTAATTTTCCTACCTTCATACCCCAACCCCATAAGAATTCCCTCTATAATCTCCTAATCTTTTTCCACTCACTCAGTGGTATTTTAAAGATTGATAAGTAATATAAAAGAAGGTAGATATTACCTATTTGATTAGAGTGACCCTCTCTGTAAAATATATATACCTCCCTTTCCACATAGCTAACCTCTTCCTCTTCTATAATCATACTCTGCCATAATTCCTTCTTTCTAAAATTATCCTCTACAGTTAAGTATGCAAATAGTATTTTCATAAGATTACAATACTACTTATCTATCAGCCATTGTGACACAATTCAACTTACAATTGCTTCTATTTCCTTGCACTTGCATTTTATGGTAAGACTCAGGGGATCCGATTTCCATTATTTTCTTTTCAAATGATACGTTTGTGATCTTAATGCAACATTTTGAGTATCGACCAGTTGCAATGCATTATTGTACCGTATAGTCAAAACGATCTTCGATATATTATTGTCTTGGATAGTTGAGATGATCTCGAACCAATTATTGAGAGAATCACGAAATATAAACAGAGATATTTTAAGAGATATACTCGGATACATCGGAAACTTGGAACGGTAACAAACACGCTTACATTAAATATTATCCTTAATTAACAAATTAAACAATAATCATTCATTATGGAAAACAAATCATGCTAGCTAATCCAAACCCATACACAAGGATCCAATATAAATAGCATGAATTTTACACGTAAAAAGAACCTTTGATAGTATTTATTACTTATAAATTTATCCACAATGAGTTTACTTAAGCTTAAAAGAGAGAAAATCATCACAAGAACACAAACATAATGGAAGAAGAATTCATTTAGTCTATTGTAAGAGAGCAACAATAATTACATTTAAATAATCATGTAATATTTTTAACAAAATGTAGTAGAAATATGGAAAAGGCCTAATTTTAAGAACATATCTAATATGGATGTTTATAAGGTGAAGCTTAACTTTCTTCTCTACCACAAACATACGCATATGTTTAGGAGCAACAAGGTCAGGATCTTTAACATTGACTAGTGTATATTATCTGCATAGATTTCTTCCTTGCAAAACATTATACTTATTTGAAAACAAAGAAATCTATAAGATAAATGTACAATATTAAAACGAAACAGTGTATACGATCTTGAGAGAAACAATATAAGCTAGAACAGTACCTTTTCATGCATCTTGAAGAATTTAAAGAAAATACTAGAAAAAAATAAGAAAAGCATGTACTCTGTGCTATAAAAATGGACTTCAAAAACTTACCCAAATAGAGTTTTGTTCATCTCATTCCTTTTATGAAGCCAGTTTGAAAGGCACTTCCTGGGATGGTTTTGGAAATAGAACTATGTCATTTCCGACTCAAGAATCATTGAAGGAATGAAATCAAATTCAACAGCACGATATTATGCTGTCAAAAGAACAAGTTATTCAGGCAACATAACTGGAGTGATTAGGGGCTTATTTGAGAAAAAGGCTTCTAAATTCCCTCCAACAAGTTCACAGATATTCATGAAAGATTCCGCAGTAATAGCAGCAGCATGTGGAGACAAAACCACATTATTCATTTCAAAGAGCTCTTGAGGAACACGAGGCTCGTTCTCAAACACATCCAAACCAGCACCTCCAATTTCACCTTCCATCAAACACTTTACCAATTCCTTTTCATCAATAAGACCCCCTCTTCCAACATTCACAATAAATCCTCCTTTTCCTAACGCCAGAATGACTTCCCTGTTAATTATGTGTTTTGTTTGCTCATTTAGTTCACAACAGAGCACAAGAACGTCGCAAGTAGTTGCAAGCTCAACAACACTGGAATAGAAAGGATATGACACTGCAGTTTTTTTATGCTTAGAGTTGTATGAGATTATGCAACCAAAAGATTCGAGCCTTTTCGCCACTTCCATGCCAATGCTTCCCAATCCAATAATCCCAACTTGCTTCCCTGATAACTGAAAGTAACACCAATGCTTTATTCTTTTGCTTGTTTAGTGCACTATACATGCATATAGTGTAAGAATGATCTGATTATGAACAAGGGGATATGACTACAGTTTGGAGTAAGAAGAACAAGCACTAAAACATGCATTTTCCCAGTTGTCACTTTACTTAATTCCATGGAAATTTATCAACTAAGCTCAAATATAAAATCCCTTTAAAATTAGTCAAATCAGATACGAAATACACTTAATACTGCAAGATAATACTGAGGACAAAGTTACAAAAAGAACCATTTGTATAAATCAAGTGATGAAATATTGTCGGCATGTCTTCCTGACAACAAATACAGTTATTATTTATTTGACAAGCTTCATACAAGTTACAAATATAGTTGAAGTGCGCTTTCATAATTGTGTGAATATCAAATCTCAAATTTACTCATACTAGGCACTGTTTTCTTTTTCTTTTTTAAAATTCTTCTCAGCATTTCCACAATAGTAGTTGAAGCATTAAAAATAAACAATTAATAAAAATACTTAATATTACACAAAAACTGCTAACAAAAGACTCTTACTACATTCTTTTGTACACATTTTATTCTTTGGTATTTAAAGTTTATCGTAAATGGAAAAATTTTGTGAATCACATTTTTTATGTTGAGATTTTCTAATTTTCAATAAATGTTAATCAATAGAGAAAGGATATTACTGATTCAGAGCATCTAACCGTATGGTTGATTACTATGTGTTAAACAAAACTGGTTAGTGTACATTTGTATTTATGGTTGATCTACTTCTGATGAACCTGAAACCAACACTGGTTAGTGTACATTTGTAATTGTGGTTAATATGTTTCTGATTAACCTGAATATTTGGGATTTAAGATTTTGATTATATATAGGATCACAAATGGACATGTAAATATGCATACGAGGAGAGAGATTCACGGAACCACTATATCCCACATTCAGCATATAATAATTAATGAATCTCTAGTTTAGAGGGCCATAGAACCAACTTGTTATATTGTCTGTAAATAGAGGTTGAATTGTCCCATGTTTTACTCACCTTAAGTGTGTTAATTCAAAATATATAAATAATAATAATAATAATAATAATAATAATAATTTTTTTTAAGAGATTTCATAATATACACCTATTTTTTAACAAATATTATATAAATACTACCTATTATTTTATTCCTTTTTAATTAATTTTAAAATTCCACTAAAATGATATATTATCTCCATATATTTTTTCTCATTTTTATTTAATTTGTACCACTTTTTCGTATTTAATCCTATTTTCATTTTTATGCATGTAATTAATTCTTAATTTAATCTCGATGCATACAAATTTATTAAAGAGCTTTCATACATTTTATCTTATATTTAAAGTTTTTTCATGTTTGATTTTTATTTATGGAGCACATTTTTAGTACGATCTCTGCATATAAAAATTTCTTAAAGAAATTAAAATTAAATGATAGGCTTAATTACATTTTATTTTATCATACATTTATTTTGTTAATTTGATCTTCAATTAGTAAAAAAAAATATCTTTAATTTACAAAAGGTAACAATACAACTTTTAAAAGCTTTAATCAAATCCTTCAATTTTGACAAATACAATATCAATCCAATAAAACATCGCTATTAATATATATTCTCATTATTATGCGTTGTATATAAATTAGATTATATGTAAATTAAAATCATAAGTGTTTAATAGATTTAATTAGATTTTCTATTAATATTAAATTCAAATTGCATAAAGTAAAAGCAAACTTAAAAGGTAATTAGACTTATGTTATACTTTTAGTTTGTATAAAATTGGGATTCATATAGTAAAAAGCTGTAAAAGAATGAGAATATATATATATATATATATATATATATATATATATATATATATATATATATATATATATATATATATATATGTATGTATGTATATATACAACAATGCAAACCTTGGACCCTAATGGGAATAAATGCCAGGGGGCATTGTGGGGATTCTGCGTCCTTAACCACCGATCTGCCGCTGAGATTTTCCTCATTCCGTCAATGAGCAGAACCACGGCCATCTCTGCCACATCCTCCGAGAACATACCTCCAGCACCGGCGACCTGGATTCCGCGGCGGCGACACTCACGGAGGTCGATGGCGGTGGCGCTGACGGTGACTTCAGCGGTAACGGAGTAGTTGGCGCCGCAGAGAATAGCGGTAATAGAGGGAGGGTGGTGGAGTTGAAGGAAGTGTTGAAGCGAGAGATCTGAGAGGTGAGATTTGAGAAAATGGAATTTGTGAGAGTAAAGAGGTTGAAGTGATGAGAAGCAAAAAGGAGGACCCAGAACTAGCACTTTGGGAAGACCTTTCATGTCACCGCTGCTATGGTTTGCTTCTTCGGTCATTGAAATAGCTTTGAATTGAAGATGCTTCACTCTCTAATCTCATAACCCCAATGCTCTAACAAACTATATCATTGAAATCGACTACAAAAACAAAGACAAAACTCACCGAATATGCAGAAAAAATATATTTATTAATATACTTCAAAATATAAAGTGTCCTTCTTATATAAATATTTTTAATTTTAAATCAAAATTATTTTTAATGTAATACTATAATTTTATGAAAGAAATGAAAGTATTTGTCAGAAAAAACAAATGATAATATAATATTAACATTCTAATTAAATAGTCTAAAACACTGTCCAAGAATTATCACAAATATAATATAAAAGAATAGAACATACAAAGTCTAAATATAATTATCTAATATAATCCTAAAATTAAATTTTATATACAAAATCTTAATCCAAAATTATATACAAAAATCCTTAAATACAATTAAAAGAAACAAAATAAGTACTATAATATCTACATGTTGCACTATCTCCACTTAATGTTTGTTTCAAAAATACATCATCTTCTCCTATTCACCTACGAGATGATCATCATCCAAATAAGTACACCAAGATAACGAAACAAAAAATACACAAAACAAGATAAACTAATGATAAAAGAATAAATTATAGTACATAACATTTCATACATACATCTAATTCCATGCATATTTTCTTGTTCAACAAAGACTCTTGCTCATCTATTGCTACAACAAACTTCTCCTCTAAAATAATTTGCTCAACCACTAAGTTCACTCTGCAGCATAACAATTTTGCAGAATTTGCACCCCCCAACTCTTTATGACCTACTCTATGCACTTTCATCAACTTCTAACACTCTTAAATTGAATTCTAAACTAAAATTGACCTCACAAAAAGTATATAAACCAACCTAAACTCGTTTTGAACTATTTTACCATAAGATTCCAATCCAAAAATAACCAAATCTCACTTTAGAGACCAAAATTAAACTCTACCAGTTCTAGCTCATATTTGAGCAACTTAAGAGTCTGAACAAGTCACAAATGACTCAAAGAATGACCACAACCACTCTAAATTGCTTCAGGACATTCAAATAAAAATTTCATCACTTAAGACCCCCAATTTGCACCTAAAAACCATCAAAAACACTACCAATGGACTACTACATATTTCTAAATTAGATTTCAACTTTTTCACAACTCAAACTACATCAAAACAAACTCTAAAATTTAGTTTCCTCTTTTTAACCATTAACTCAAAACTTCATATACCAAAACCCTGTTTTTAAAGCCAAAATTGACCTACAACCAAACCTAACCATTCCTTTCTAAAAATTCCAATCAAATAACATCACTAACTTCACAACTATAGAAATTCAAGATCACGATTAATTCCAAACAAATTCATTACATTCTAGAACATTCATCACAACACCAAGTATAAGTCAACTATTTTAAATAATTCAAATCATAATTCATACAAAAGCATATACAAATTTTAGTTTTAATCAAATTTTCACACAACCTAACTAAGATCATTAATTTAAAATAACATCAGACAAGGTCACTAGCTTCCCTTTACCTTAAGGAGAACTACCAAACTTTAAACACGCACAACCGTTGCTTCAAGCACAAGAAATTCTAGAAACCTTGTAAATCACCAATTTGTGATCGGAATGAGTCCTTAGGACCTTAGATTAATAAAGAACTAGAAAAAGGGATTAAAAGACACATATAAGAAGAAATCACCAAGCATGATCTCAACCTAAGAGCGAAAAGAAAAAGAGTTGAAACTTACTTGCTATAGACTAGAAACTAATTAGTAGATAATGAAGATTGCACTGTTGTGATCTTCTATGAATTTCTTGATTGTCAAACAGATGATCGAAGAGTTAGAATTTGTCGAGAGAATGGAGAGAAAACTCGAAGAAAGAGTTTTAGAGAGATGATTAATGTTTTAGATAACGAGACGAGTTTAAGAAATTTTATTTATATTATTAAATTATCTTAAAATTAAAATATCGGTCTCATTATTTTAAAATACCTATCAACTCTAACACTTTATTTTCTAGGTTCTTAAAATAATATTTTCTAAGAAATATAAATAATTAATTAATATTATTTATGCAATTAAATCTCTATATAAAAAAATTATCTAAAATCATATATAACATTATGTTTAAGACCTTCTACTAATAGAACATTTTTCTTTAACCAGCAAAGGAAAATGTAGAAACTAAACAAAAGAACACCACAATTTTATACTAGTTCGACTCTCAACCGATTCTACATCCAGTCCTCCTTCAAACAACCTGAGTTGGAGGGTGTTTCGGTATAAGGTGGTGCCGAGAGTCGAAAGCGGGGCGGATGAAGCTGGAGCGTTCATGACAATGTGGAGAGCCGGACGGACCGTGAAGGTTGGGCAGTTTATGGAGCCGGACGGGTGGTGAAGGCCGGGCGCTTCTCCTGTTGGAATTAGATGTTCTTCCTCCTAGTTCTCCAAGCCGGGTGGGCGGGTACCTGTTAAAGGCACTCCGACGCTCAAGTCAGTTAAGTGACCGAACGGTATTAAAAAGGAATGCATAATAAGCAGAGATAAAAATCCCCCCCTGGCGTCATACCTGAGTCCTTTATTTATACTGGGTGTAATGGGCTTTTACCTTTCGTGGGCCCGATGACGGCCCAATAATGTTTTAACCCTCGTTAGGGGCTTTAATCATTTATTATCCATAATCTGTCAACTTGGCCGGATGGGATTGTCATTATGACCATCTTAACAAGAGCCGATCGGTCAAGAAGATGGCGCAACGTGGCCGGACGGTACCGTGCGGTACAGAGGGATTTTACTATTTATAATTGTCAAGAATACAAGAAACCTCTCAATGTATCCTTACACATTCTCAAACATAGAAAATCCTAATCAAGAGAGGCTATACACACACTCTCTCAATGTCTTGCCTACCCAACAAAGACAAATACAACATGTTCCACTTTCGGTGTGGGATGGTACTCAAAACATTGGGATATCTTAAAGATCCAACCCATGGGCTTTGTTCCATTAAACCGAGGAAGATCCAAATGGAGGTGTGGTGTAGGTGTGGTGTGAATGGAGGAGCATCGTAGTGAAATGAACGGTGGTCATCAAAGTGTGGAGAGGGTGTGTCGCGACTGGAAAATTGAGAAACAATGGCATCCAAACAGGTAATAATTTCATTTTGGTTAACGTGAGTTTATGAACAACTTCTTCCAAATTGGTGATGGATCTAAAACGAGTGTTATGATCTAACATGGAAAAATGTGGAAAAGATGAAAGGGAAACAGAAAATGAGAGCACCAACATGATAGACAATATTAAAACGAAACACTGTGTACGATCTTGAGAGAATCAATATAAGCTAGAACAGTAGTTTTTTCATGCATCTTGAAGAACCCTACTTTTATTAATCATGTAGCAGAAGAATATAAAGAAAATACTAAAAAATTAAGAAAAGCATGTACTCTGTGCTATAAAAATGGACTTCAAAAACTTACCCAAATAGAGTTTTGTTCATCTCCTTCCTTTTATGAAGACAGTTTGAAAGGCACTTCCCTGGGATGGTTCTGGAAATAGAACTATGCCATTTCCGACTCAAGAATCATTGAAGGAATGAAATCAAATTCTACAGCACGATATTATGCTGTCAAAAGAACAAGTTATTCAGGCAACATAACTGGAGTGATTAGGGGCTTTTTTGAGAAAAAGGCTTCTAAATTCCCTCCAGCAAGTTCACACATATTCATGAATGATTCCGCAGTAATAGCAGCAGCATGTGGAGACAAAACCACATTATTCATTTCAAAGAGCTCTTGAGGAACACGAGGCTCGTTCTCAAAAACATCCAAACCAGCACCTCCAATTTCACCTTCCATCAAACACTTTACCAATTCCTTTTCATCAATAAGACCCCCTCTTCCAACATTCACAATAAATCCCCCTTTTCCTAACGCCAGAATGACTTCCCTGTTAATTATGTGTTTTGTTTGCTCATTTAGTTCACAACAGAGCACAAGAACGTCGCAAGTAGTTGCAAGCTCAACAACACTGGAATAGAAAGGATATGACACTGCAGTTTTTTTATGCTTAGAGTTGTATGCGATTATGCAACCAAAAGACTCGAGCCTTTTCGCCACTTCCATGCCAATGCTTCCCAATCCAATAATCCCAACTTGCTTCCCTGATAACTGAAAGTAACACCGATGCTTTATTCTTTTGCTTGTTTAGTGCACTATAAATGCATATAATGTAAGAATGATCTGATTATGAACAAGGGCATATGACTACAGTTTGAAGTAAGAAGAATAAGCACTAAAACATGCATTTTCCCAGTTGTCACTTTACTTAATTCCATGGAAATATATCAACTAAGATGAAATATAAAATCCCTTTAAAATTAGTCAAATCAGATACGAAATACACTTAATCTGCAACATAATACTGAGGACAAAATTACAAACAGAACCATTTGTATAAATCAAGTGATGAAATATTGTCGGCATGTGTTCCTGACAACAAATACAATTATTATTTATTTGACAAGCTTCATACAAGTTAACAATATAGTTGAAGTGCGCTTTCATAATTGTGTGAATATCAAATCTCAAATTTACTCATCCTAGGCACTATTTTCTTTCTCTTTTTTAAAATTCTTCTCAGCATTTCCACAATAGTAGTTGAAGCATTAAAAATAAAAAATTAATAAAAATACTTAATATTACAAAAACTGCTAACAAAAGACTCTTACTACATTCTTTTGTACATATTATTTGGTATTTAAAGTTTATCATAAACCGCAAAATTTTGTGAATCACATTTTTTATGTTCAGATTTTGTAATTTTCAATAAATATTAATCAATAGAGAAAGAATATTATTGATTCAGAGCATCTAACTCTATGGTTGACTACTGTGTTAAACAACACTGGTTAGTGCACATTTGTATTTATGGTTGATCTACTTCTGATGAACCTGAAACTAACACTGGGTAGTGTACATTTGTAATCGTGGTTAATCTGTTTCTGATTAACCTGAATATCTGGTATTTAATATTTTGATTATATATAGGATCACAAATGGACATGTAAATATGCATCTGAGGAGAGAGATTTACGGAAGCACTATGTCTCACATTCAGCATATAATAATTAATTAATCTCTAGTTTGGAGGGCCATAGAACCTAACCAGAGCAAGCACCAACTTGTGATGTTGTCTATCAATGGAGGTGGAATTGTCCCATGTTTTACTCACCTTTAAGTGTGCTAATTCAAAATATATAAATATAAATAATAAGAATAATTCTTTTAAGAGATTTCATAATATATACCTATTTTTTAACAAATATTATATAAATACTACATATTATTTTATTCCTTTTTAATTATTTTCAAAATTCCACTAAAATGATCTATTATCTCCATATATTTTTTCTCGTTTTTATTTAATTTGTACCACTTTTTCGTATTTAATCCTATTTTCATTTTTATGCATGTAATTAATTCTTAATTTAATCTCGGTGCATACAAATTTAATAAATAGCTTTTATACATTTTATCTTATATGTAAAGCTTTTTCTTGTTTGATTTTTATTTACGGAGCACATTTTTAATACGATCTCTGCACATAAAAATTTCTTAAAGAGATTAAAATTAAATGATAGCCCTAATTACCTTTTATTTTATCATACATTTATTTTGTTAATTTGATCTTCAATTAGTAAAAAAAAAATATCTTTAATTTACAAAAGGTAACAATATAACTTTTAAAAGCTTTAATCAAATCCTTCAATTTTGACAAATACAATAACAATCCATCAAAACATCGCTTTTAATATATATTTTCATTATTATGCGTTGTATATAAATTAGATTATCTGTAAGTTAAAATCGTAAGTGTTTAATAGATTTAATTAGATTTTCTATTAATAATAAATTCAAATTGCATAAAGTAAAAGCAAAATTAAAAGGTAATTAGACTTGTAGTTTGTATAAAATTGGGATTCACATAGTAAAAAGCTGTAAAAGAATAAGAATATACATATAACAATGCAAACCTTGGACCCTAATGGGAATAAATGCCAGGGCGCATTGTGGCGATTCTGCGTCCTTAACCACCGATCTGCCGCTGAGATTTTCCTCATTCCGTCAATGAGCAGAGCCACCGCCATATCTGCCACATCCTCCGAGAACATACCTCCGGCACCGGCGACTTGGATTCCGCGGCGGCGACACTCACGGAGGTCGATGTGATTTGTTCCGGCGCTGGTGGTGACGAGGAGGCGGAGCGATGGGAGGAGGCGGAGGACTTCAGCGGTTACGGAGTAGCCGGAGTCGCAGATAATAGCGGTAATAGAGGGAGGGTGGTGGAGTTGAAGGAAGTGTTGAAGCGAGAGATCTGAGAGGTGAGATTTGAGAAAATGGAATTTGTGAGAGTAAAGAGGTTGAAGTGATGAGAAGCAAAAAGGAGGACCCAGAACTAGCACTTTGGGAAGACCTTTCATGTCACCGCTGCTATGGTTTGCTTCTTCTGTCATTGAAATAGCTTTGAATTGAAGATGCTTCACTCTCTAATCCCATGACCCCAATGCTCTGACAAACTATATAATTGAAATCGACTACAAAAACAAAGACAAAACTCACCGAATATGCAGAAAAATATATTTATTAATATACTTCAAAATATAAATTGCCCTTCTCATATAAATATTTTTAATTTTAAATCAAAATTATTTTTAATGTAATACTATAATTTTATGAAAGAAACAAAAGTATATGTCAGGAAAAACAAATGATACTGTAATATTTTCTAAGAAAGATAAATAATAATTAATTCGTATTATTTATGCAATTAAATCTCTATATAAAAGAATTATCTAAAATCATATATATATAAATGCATCAAAAAATTATGTCCGTGACAGTAGTTCTGACATTTTCGAAAATTAACAATAGTAATTCAATTTTTGAAGTAATAAAATAATGTTATCTTTCGTAATAACTTAATAATTAATTTAGATGTAGACTCAATTGTATCAAAATATAAAGAAAACGTATATCAAATTAAAAATCACAGGAAAGTTACATTTTCTTTTTTAATATGATGACTTTGATTTTAATTTTACTTTTCTTTCTCATTAAATTATGCATCTCGTGACAAATAGTTTCCATTTATATTGTCTTGATCTATCAAAATAGGGTAATGATATTTTGACACCTAGAATTTGAAAAATTTTTGATACTGTCACGTGTTAAATTCTGGATGGTCCACGTGTTTAATGAAGAAAAGGTGGAATGACATGGATTATGCATTGAGAGGGGTTTGAAAAGTGGTTTTCATTTTCAGATTTCAAACTCGCATTATGTTTTTGATTTCAAAAACCCTAAGGAGAGAAGCTCCCACGCCAGCGACAACAGCTCCCATACCGTTTTCACTATCAAGCGCCGTTCAACGGTTACCGGAGGATATTTCGCCACTGTGCCGCTGATTGGAAAGTGCTCAAACCCCGAAAACACCGATTGGAAAGTGGAAAGTGTTTGCGTCTATTCCCACCGTTTAACGAAAGTGCGCCGTCGTTTGTCGATCAACGGAGCACATTACGACGCAGGTCCACCGTTTGAAACTGCCCAGGCCGCTTGCAGTTGTCTCCTTCCGCCATCGTGCCCTGCAATATCATTTATTAACACATTTATATCCAAGCTCATCCCCAAGGAAACATTTCTGTTAAAAGTGATGGTGCAGAAACGAAAGTGGTAGAAAAGGCAATATAAGTGGGTAGTTTAGGCTAATTTTTTGCACAAAGAGGGCATCTTTGAATCTACCACTTATTTTGAACTCCACACTTTATTATTTACCAATTATATTAAATAAAAAAATTTATCTATCATTTATTAACACATTTATATCCAAGTCCATCCCTAACGAGACATTTTTGTTAAAAGTGATGGTGTAGAAACAAAAGTGGTAGCAAAGGCAATATAAGAGGACAACTTTTTGCACGAAGAGGACATCTTTGAATCTGCCACTTATTTTGAACTGTTTACCAATTATATTGAATAAAAAAATTTTATCTATCATTTATTAACACATTTATATCCAAGTCCATCCCATTATATCCAAGTCCATCCCAAACGAAACATTTTTGTTAAAAGTGATGGTGCAAAACAAAAGTGGTAGCAAAGGCAATAAATCTGGGTAGTTTAGGCTAACTTTTTGCACGAAGAAGGAATCTTTGAATCTGCCACTTATTTTCAACTACACACTTTATTGTTTACCAATTATATTGAATAAAAAAATTTATCTATCATTTATTAACACATTTATATCTAAGTCCATCCCAAACAAAACATTTGTGTTAAAAGTGATGGTGCAGAAATAAAAGTGATAGCAAAGGCAATATAAATGGGCAATTTAGACTAACTTTTTACACGAAGAGGGAATCTTTGAATCTGCCACTTATTTTTAACTTCACACTTTATTTCATCCAAAGAAATGCAATGAATTTTCTTACACAATAAGCTGATATAGAGACATAGAACAAACTTTTGAATTTACAATATCCATTTCATAATAATATGATTTGAAAATACAGTAAACATTTTATTTCTTTTTAAGATATAGATTGATGTTATTATAATCCAGATTTGAATTAAATATCTTGCATATAAATTTGTAAACCTATTTCAATAGAGAACCAGCTTAGTCACAATAAAAATTAGTACAAATTGTGTGTTTATCAGATAAGAATCGTGTCATAGATTCAAAGATCATATGTTTTCTTCTCTTATAGATTCTTCCAGAGGCTACATGAATCCCAGACATTTTACTAAGAATTAGCAACATGTGTGAAAGGAAATGAAGCAAAATACATACATGAAAAGAAATATATAGATCAGCAGAAGAATATATATCATCCTAAGCCAAAATGATTATCAAATTAAATGTATCAGGAATAATAAACCCATTGTGTCAGCTTCCCTACCCTCAGGAAAATCAAAAGCAATTGATGCAAGTCACTTTTATAAAATAAATCTGCAATTTTATGACAGTGATTAAAAAACAACACTCCCACATCTATATCTCCCCCAGAAAAATGGAAATTGTTTAGCTTTTCACATCAAAATACTATTTGTAAACATATTAGCGAAGACAAAATTTAGTCAAAACCACAATCCAAGAGGCATCAAGGAAGAAAAGTTTTGCAACACTAAAATGTGAATTTGTCGACAAAATAAAAAAAACGATGGAACAGTGGTTTCAAACGCGATATCACATTGTGATATTAAAAAAAGTCATACACATCGAACACAACGAAAAGCGAAAGGCAGGGTACGACGACCTAGGCAATTTCGAACAATGGACCTGCGTCGGAATGTGGTCCGTTGATAGACAAACGGCAGCGTGCTTCCGATAAACGGTGTGAAGACATGCGAACTCCAGGCATTACTTCACGTTGGGTTCCAATCGGTGGCACAGTGACGGAATGTCCTCTGGTAACCGTTGAACGGCGCACTTTTAAGGCAACTGACGGTGGAAACGGTGGCGAGGGTGCGGAGCTTCTCTCTCTACGGTTTTCGAAGCCAAAAACACAATGCGAGTTTGAAATCTGAAGATGAAAGTCACTATTCATACCTCTCCCAATTCATAATCCACGTCATTCGGCCTTTTTTTTTCATTAAACATGTGGACCATCCAGAATTTGACACATGACGATATCAAAAATTTAGCAAATTTTGGGTGTCAAAATATCATTACCCATCAAAATAAGAGGACTAGTATATTTGGAAGATAAAACATCACATGTGTTTCGGGTGGAATCTATACTAGTTTTGTGGTGTCATCTAAAATTCAAATATTATTCAGAAAGTAAACTTTTGTACGTCCAAGTAGTTGGAAGAAGATATTTTCATATCAAAATTTAATGTTTGAAAGTTAGCGGAGTTAATAATAAATTTAGGTAATCTATTTTTTATGTCAAATTTTTATTTATAAGTTTTATGATGAATTTTTTTATTAACGTTGGTTTAAGTACCATTCAACTAAGAGTAATTATATTGTATTTTTTAGAGCTGTCAAAATGGGTCACAACCAGTGAGTCAACCCGGCCCGTCATGGGTTTGGGCCGGGTTGGGTTTGAAAAAATTGTATTTTTTTTATGCGGGTTAGATTTCAACCCGGCTCATGCGGGTTGAACCTGTGGTGGGCCGGGTTGGCCCACCAACCCGCTTACCTTATTTTATTTTATTAAAATTTAATTTTAATTTTATAAAAAAATATTTATTATTATTTTTTTGCTTGAAAAAATTATTTAAGTTTCATATTTTCAAAATTAATTAAACATCTATGTTGGGAGTAAAATTTGTGAGTGAAATTTGTTTAGATTTGAATTATAGAAAGTTCGTAATTTTTTATTTAAAAAAAATTGTAATTAAGTGGGCCAGTGAGCCAACCCGTTTACTCACCAACCCGTGGTGGGTCGAGCTGGGTTCGAATTTTTCTGGCTCGCTAATAAATGAGCCGGGTTGGGTTGGCTCACTAAGTGACCAACCCATGGTGGGCTTGGCCGGGTCGAGCCGGATTACCCGTTTTGACAACTAGTATTTTTTTCATTAGTTGGCCACTTAAATTATTGTTAATCATCTAAACTGTAGTTAACTAAACAGTCATACAATACAAAAAATTTAACTAATCACATAAAAAAATGAACAAAGCAAAATAGTTATATAAATGTAAAAATAGCATATATATATATATATATATATATATATATATATATATATATATATATATATTATATTTCTTCTAAAACCAAATACAATTTATAACATCCCAAAAATATAATAGAATATTATATTTAAGAGTCATCACAGACATGATATGATAGAACAATTATAACTATAGTATTAAGTCTAACTTATAGTTATCCGAAAACAACTATAAATTTAAAACTTTATATACAAATTGGATAAACCAAAACTATGTACAAAGCTAGTTTAAGTTGACTAAACAATAGGATCTTCCTCATCAAGCGTCTACTCCACTAAGATCTCGTCTCACTCTACTCACACCCACAGGATGATCATAGCCAAATAAGAAATATAGCCACATACAAAGACAAGCACAAGTAGAAGGGTAAGCTAGATATAAAAGATTCATACATTAGTATAACATACAACCATACTTAATTCATGCATATAGTATAACTAACTTCAAACATCCTAAACATGTTATGACTTAGACTTGACTATCCGGAGTTAGAATGATTGTCGAGCTATGACGGGTTGTGCACTTGTGGTGGCCTCTACTGTTTTGCAAAGTCATTGCCAACGGGTTTCACCCTATCACACTCACAAGGTTAGTCTGTTTCGGGCCTTGAGACATAGTAGAAGCCCCCAAGATTAAGACCTCTTGTTACTCTTCACCACATGCGTCAATCCTCTCTAACTGAGAATAAAAGACCATTAGAGTTCAGGATAATCCTCAAGACTGAGCTCCCTGCAATCATTCTAAACATACTTGGATCTCACCAAGAGATTCCCCTTAAAACTTACTTACACCACTTTGAAGTCATACTTTCTTTCACTTTGAATCACAACTTATAACTTTGATACTCAAATAACTCAATACACATTCATACATAATCTACAATGAATCAAAACATCATTCAAATCAATCAAGGACAAAGAAGGAAAGAGTAACTAAAACATGGACTAGTTGCTCAACGAACCCTCTCGCTGAGGGTTCGCTAAGCGACCCCAAAGTTATCTCGCTTATCGATTTTACTCGTTGTGCGAATCCTCTAGACAATACCTCCAGACTCTAAATCACTCGCTAAGCGATCCAACTTGCTGAGCAAATAAAATTCTTAGTGGTACTAGACCCCAACCTCTCGCTCAGTGACCCAACTCGTTGAGCGAATCTTCCAAACAATGGTCCAGACCCCCTAAGTACTAGCTTAGAGACCTCGTTCGTTATGCGAATAGAAATCACAGTGCTCCTAGACCTCCACCTCTCGCTTAGTGACCCAACTCGTTGAGCGGATAGCAGACAGTGTGCTAGACTCTACAACCACTCGCTGAGCGACTCCACTCGCTTAGCGAGTTTGCATAGTTTTGCAACACCAAACTGTAGAATTATGAACCTACACCAAAATTACCAATTTAAAATATTTTTCTCAACTTCTAACCCTCCTAGATCGTGTTATATACTTAATTATACTTAACTAAGGGTGTCTAAACCATCATAACCTCATTCTAAAGTGTTTACTAACAACCTTACCCTCTAAAAACTTTTAAATCTCAACTTATAGACCAAAAACAAATTCTACCACTTTTGGAACAGTTTTAAGAAACTTAGGGACTCAAGCAAGTCTCAAATAACTTATCAAAGCTATCTCAACAGACCATTTGAGCATCTAACCCCTAATTCACATTTTCACTACTCCATTTCCTCAAAACTAACCTTAAACCATAACAATGTGACTCTAATCATAACCAATCAACATTATCGCAAATTTCTAACGTTTCATACAGCCAATAACAGATCAAACATCATCCAAATTCAGTTCATTATCACAGTTCATCAATGCACACTCAAAATAGTCAAATTGCACATGATACAATTACTCTAAAAACCTAAATTTAATTCAGTCAACACAACAACTTATAATCATCACATATACATACTAAATAACTAGTTGAAATGATAATCTAGTTTCCCTTACCTCAACTCAACAACTCAAAATCTCTAAATGCTCCGTTGATTCCTTGCGGTACAAGAAATTTCTAAAAAACCTACAAATCATCGATTGATGATGAAAGAACAATCTTAGAATCACAGACAAACTAAGAATCAAGAAAGAGGAACTCTTGATTCATACAAAACAGGACTGTTTTACAAAAATTAAGAACCTTAACTACTAAGGAAAGGGGCTTACCACTTACCTGTTCGATTCAACCAATTGATCAGTCTGATTGGTAGTCTTTGACGCAATAATTGCCTAGACATTTCCTGATCCTTGAACAGAAGACCCAAAAGTGAGAAATGTTAGAGAGAAATGAGAGAAAATGAAGAGAATAGTGTATTAAAGAAATAGAATGTATTTAGATAACGAGACGAGCTTTAAAAAATTCTATTTATATTATAAGATTATTTTAAAATAAAATTCTCGATCTCATTATTTTAATACATCTATCTATTCTAACACTCTATTTTCTAGGTTTTTACACAATTCATATTAAAAAAATAATTAATATTTATTTAAAAAAAACAAAGTTCTCTCATTTATATCATTTTTTTAAAATTGAATAAAAATATATTATTATCTATATTTTATTTCATTTTCATTATATGACAAATAATAAACTTGATGTCTGGATATAAATTTATAAGAAGACGAGAATAAATAAGTAAATATAAATGTAAAGATAAATAAAAAATTTTATTAAAAGTAAAAGTATACATTAATATTAATTAATTTAATAATTTATATAAATATATTAAATAAATAATTTTAAAAAGTTAAAAAATTTCATGTTTCAATTTCTTTTAAAGAAAATTGAAAAGTTGTTAGAATTGTGTGGAAAAGTAATACGTAAGTACTGTGAATAACATGTTATGTAGCTAAATTTAATTTTACAATTACCATGGAAGAAAATCTGTAGAAGTTCTAGATGAAAGTGACAAGAAGGGGTACCAATATCACATAAAAGAGGTAAAAATAGCAAGAACTTTATCATGCACTCACTCCCACACCAAACTTCACAACCGCCACCAATGGAAGACCAAAACCAGTGTACGACAGAAGACCAACAGATGCAAAACCTTAATCTCCCCGAAGTCCTTCTTCATGGTCCCCCAGGTTTTTCCTCTGTTCTCCAACCACCCTATTCCCAAAAGTTCCATCTTTTAAACCACTCTTCGCTTCCACTTCACCAGTTTGCGGCCACCCACCCCCACCACTGCGCCGCCGTGGCCGCCGTCCTCTGCGACGGGGGCTACCCCCTCACCGCCGACATGCTTAGTCTCCTCCCTTCGCTCCGCCTCGTTGTCACCGCCAGTGCCGGCACCGATCACGTCGACCTGGACGAGTGCCGCCGCCGCGGAATTCAGGTTGCTGGTGCCGGAAATTTGTTTTCCGAGGACGTGGCCGATTTGGCGGTGGCTTTGTTGATCGACGTGGTGATGAAGATTTCCGCAGCGGATCGGAGTTTGAGAAAACGACACGTTGATTCACGAGCTTTTACGCTTGCTTCCAAGGTTCGTGACTTTGTCTAATTGGTAGAAAGTTCGTCACCAACATAGTTTAAATTTTATATCACTAAATTAATAATAAATTTTATATTAACAAAATAAAAATAAAAATGGACGCCTTTAATAATATACTTCGTGTTGATAATATAACTATAAAACATAATTTGACCTGCGAAACACTTTAGATGATAGGTTTTTTCCAGACAACTTTTCTATACATTTAGAATATATATATATATATATATATATATATATATATATATATATATATATATATATATATATATATATATTAAGTTTTTATTTAAAATAAATACAGTTTTTTTGCATAGTAGTTATTTAAATAAGTTAAGTGATTTTACCTAAAAGTTTAAATATATTTTTTTAATTTATATTTAAGTAAAAAAATATCTTTATTAAGATTCATAGAAAAATGTATAAATTAATGTTTGAGCCCTAAATTGTATTTTTTAAAATAGATTTATTAAAGGAATTATGGAATTATATTTTAATTTGAATTTCAACATAAAAATTATAATCAACTATAAAATTCAATCTACTACAAAGGACACGTTATATAATTCATACTTAAACGAATTTGGAGAAAAAGACATATATATTCGGAGTTCTGAAAATGTTAATTAAAATAAATGTTAATAAGAGCAAAAGTTTACTTTGAGATAATTAACTTTACTTTGAGATTATGAATAGAAAGTACGAAACTATTTTTAAAAGCAATATCATTTTAGTTTTTCAATTTAGTCTACATGTATGAAATTATTATACACACATATTAGGAATTTCATAATAGATTGAAAGTAAAGTAAAAAAAAAAAAGAAAATTAAGAGAAATATATAAAAAAAAAATATTTACAAACATAAACATTTAATTTTAAGATTTTAAATTATAAATAATCTCATGATTTTTTTATATATCTTATCATTGATATCAAATTTGTTTAGTATTTTTCATAAGAAACATTCAATGGTAATATTAAGAATTGTGATTTATCTTAATGACCAAATTGTGGTGTTAATTTTTTTTTTTAATATTTTTTTCTGTAAATATGGTTTGGTTTTAAGAAAATGAAGTATGAAAATTTTCTAATTAAACAAATTACTCTTTCGCACTATGAAAAGTTGTAAGAGAAAAGTTAAGAGACAAGACAAAAAAAATTTGATGAATGAAACATAAAATATTGGGATTGGACTCAATATCTGGGATCAAAGAACAAAAAGTCTATAATAATATATTATTAAATTAATTATTCTTTGTTGTTCTTTTCAACGAATATTTAATTAATAATACGAACTTCATCAAATTTTATTAATGTTAACAAAGACAGTCCAAGCATTTTCCTTTTGTCCAACTATGGTAGAGATGTTAATATAATATATTAACATTCAATTGAGGATTTAGTTCTTAAAGTTTGGGGTAAATTTCATTTTAGTATTTAAATTAAAATATATATTTTAACTTCTAAATACGAAATTTAAAGGATAAATTATTTTGTAAGTCGTCTTTTTTATTTTCTGAATAATAAATCAAAAAGATCAAAACCGTATTTTTTTAATTTAAAACTCTTGAAAATAATTTTTATTTTAAATTTAAATAATCAAAACTAAATTTATGTAAAAACAATAGAAACTAAAACCATAACTTAGTCAATTATTTTAAGTTTTAAGTTAAGAACTCTTTCTATTTTACTTGTGTGAGTTAACCTAATTTATGCTTTATTCGTTTAAGCGGATTTCACTGTAGATACTATTTAAGAAGATGGAAATGTAAAACTTTTGTTGTTCGCTTTAAAGGAAACGAACTATTTAAGAAGATGGAAATGTAAAACTTTTGTTGTTCGCTTTAAAGGAAACGAATGTAATGGCGCGGATGGAAATGCGGGATTGCGTACCAACTCCCATCTCTCATATTAGGAGAGATTTGAAGGGATTTGGTGTAATATTATTATATTACCCTTATGGCTTTAATAATAATAATAAAAAAAAACAATAATAATAATAATAATAAATAATAATAATAAAACAATAATAATAATATTATTATTATTATTATTATTATAAATAGTATAATAATAATAATACAATTTTTTCATATTAAAAATTATTTTTTATTTTTTATTTTCTTATAATAATTTTTAGAATTACATATAATATTAATAATTATAATTTTATATTATTTTTATGGGAATTTTAATAATCTTCAATTTTTACCAATTAAAATTTTTAACTTTTACTAATTATAACATTAATAATTATAATTTTATATTACTTTAATAACTAGGGGCATTTTGGTAATCTTATCAATTAAACTAATTTTTTAAATCTGTCACATCAATCAAATCATACACTAATTCTCATAAACTTTACTCTCAAATCCACTCTCAATTACCCACAAATCCACACAAAAAAATAATAAAAAAATTACTCTCAAATTCACTCAAATCTATTCAAATCATCTCCTCCAAATCATCTCCTTCACATCACTACAAAAGAACACACCCTTAGTAAGATAGGCTGCATAAATTAAAGGTAATTTTGATATAAAGAATGGTTAATTCTATTTTATTTTATAAGAAAAAATAACAAATCGAAGAAAAAATAATTTAATTCATCTACAAAATATTTCTTGTCTTATTGATATTACATGATTTTGAAATTTTCATATTAATATATTATTGGTTTTTAATTATTCATTTGATCTTAATATCATTGAAAAATTTTAAGTAGGTTTTTTTATTTGTTTTTGTTTTAATTAAGTTTAATTTTTGAAAATATATTTTAATTAAATTGTTTTTATTAATACTGTACTAGTTGCCGAAATGTGTCAGTGTCCTTTTGTGCTTTTTATTTTTTATTATTTATTATTGTCTGTAGCGTGAAAGTGCTGACAAAATGTTTATCCATCCAATAATGATTCGTCAATATAAAAATCAGTTTTTTCTTTTTGGAATTGTTTTCAATGGCTGCAGGAGATATTTGGGATGAACATAAAAATCTGAACATTAAAAAATCAACTTTATTCATAAAAAAAAGTTCAATTTTGTCCATAAAAATAAAAGAAGATAAACTTTGTCCATAATTGATTGAAGAAAAGATTGAAATTGACCTTAGAAATTTCAACATCTTTAATTAAAAAGCAACGATTCTACTAATATTACATTGATTTTGAGTAAAAATGAGAATGGATTTATAAATAAAATTTTGATTTTGAGTCTTTTTAGGTTAAAAACAACTTCATTTAACATTATTAATTACATTTTGAAGAATTATCAATTAACTTAAATATTTTATAATATGATAACAACAATCCCTTCAGAAAGTAAAATTAAGAAAGTTTCTTGTTTTGTTTTAGTTAAATTTGATTGTAAACTCAATTGTTTCATTGGATATAACTTTGAATATCGTTTTAAAATAAATAAAAAAATTAACCAAATTTAAATTCAAATATATGATAAATTTGACAATTTTTTTCTTTTAAATTTCTGTTAAAAAAATTGTTATACGAATGTTCATAATTTTTATGTTTTTATTGAATCCATACTTTTGATTTTGTCCTTAACTAAAATAATGTAACTGTTATTTTGCATTGTTAATACAACTTATTACTTTTACATGAAAAACAAATAAAAGTTTCGTTATTTTTTTATAAATTTGAGTATTTTGAATTGGATTTTTATAAAATAAATTGTTCTATTGTGTATCCAAAACTTCTATAATTTTTAATTAAATATCTAATATCAATTAGAGTGACATAATCATCTGATTATATAGTTGCAAACAAAATAACAATAATAAAATTGAAGTTTTCAAACCTTAATTATCTTTATAAAAAAGCACATTGTTTCATTATATAAATTAAATATCTAAATCAAAATTAAATCAACCATGTCAAAACACAAAACAATGTTACTTGATAAAGATATTTAGAGTTGCATAACTTTTTTTTATCGTCGAGGTTTCTAGTAAAAGGTCATGTCACTCCACCCGACAATAATAAATCAATTGAAAAACATACATATTTTTAATACTCAGTACATTCAAAATTGAAATAAAAGGCTAATTAAAAATATTTAAATGTATGAAAAACTTAAATCTTAATTAATATTTTTTAATTTTTCATGTGGCTAGATTTTCTAATTGACGACATAAATTTTTTCTAAATATAACATTTTTCAAAAAAATATATTTAAACTTAATTAAGTCTTAAATTTATAAACATCTATCCAAACATACACAAAAATATATTAGTGTAACATTTAAATCTATTTTCAGACAGACATCTGAATGAAAAACATAAGAAATAAAGACACGTCATGTACAATGTCAATTGTTTCTTTTATTATTATTTAAATGGTACTAATTTGGTTTACTTTGAGGTAAGAGTGATACAAATTTATATTATAAAATTTTCATAAAAAGAAAATTAAACTCTTCTATTTAAAAAAAATAAAGTTAAATAAATATAAAAAATTTGTGTGATTTTTTATGAATGATGTAATGATAGCAATGATGTTTGTGTCAGGTAACAGGAAAGAGAGTTGGAATAGTAGGGTTGGGAAGAATAGGGTTGGAGGTGGCACATAGGCTTGAGGCCTTGGAATGCATGGTATCCTACAACTCTAGGAAGCAGAAACCCTTTGTTCCATACCCTTTCTATTCTACTGTTCTTGAACTTGCCACTAACACCAATGTCCTTGTTCTCTGTTGTTCCCTCAATGACCAAACACGCCACATGATCAACAGAGAAGTCATGCTGGCACTGGGAAAAGGAGGAGTTATTGTGAATGTGGGAAGAGGAGCTTTGATAGATCAAAAACAACTCATCAACTGTTTGATGGAAGGTGAAATTGGTGGTGCTGGTTTGGATGTCTTTGAGAATGAGCCTCTTGTTGATGAACACTTCTTTTCCTTGGATAATGTAGTTCTATCACCACATGCTGGTTTTTCCACTTTAGACTCTTATCTTGCTATTTGCCAACTTCTCGGACGTAATTTGGAAGCTTTTTTCTCTAATAACACTCTCATTACTCCTGTCATTTAGCTTTTATCAATGTTACTTGTTTCCTGTTCAGAACACAAATATCATGGAATGCTTCTACTTCTACCATTTTCTATTTGGCTTTATCGTGTATTAATGAATAATATAATTCACAATGAACTAAGTTGAATTTGAAATGAAACCAATGACATGGTAAAACAAAATTAATGCATGTGTTGGAAGGTGGTTCAACTTAACACTGAATTCTTGCCTTTCAAGTTCTTTAACCTATAAAATCTACATCCAAAACAAAACAAAACAGTAGTTCAACTGGGAACATAGAGCTTAAAAAGTTTAATACACGGATTTGGATCATTCTGCATAATTTCAGCAGCACGTTCAAATTCTTCCCTCAGAACTTTGATGGTATATTCATCTACCACTCTCCCAAGATCATGAGATGTTTCAAAAGGATCCTCTATACATATCAAATGCCGATCATTGTCAATCCCTCTAATCCAGTCCTTCTCTCGTTTGCTATACCAAAATACAGTGTCATTATGTCATATATTCAGTCAAATAAAAAGAAAAACAATTCTTGTTTTACTCTCTATTATAACCTCAGCACAACAGATTCAAATCAATTAAAGCATTACCCAGTTCTTATGACATTGTTAACAACGGAATGGAACATAAAAGGGTGTGACAAACATTTAGAGATAACGAGTTATCATACCTGATAATGCTTCCTGTGCGTACAGATATAACAGAATTTGCATAATCATGACAATATGCCCAATAGTGGAAAAATCCCCGCACAAGCTGAGCAATTGTTTCCTTGTTGTGGCGACCAAAATCTCTAAGTTTTTCAACTTTATCAAAGAAAGCACAATTAATATCATCCACAGTCACAGAATACGTTGTCTCCATCTCCTGTATAGAAAATAGTATTCAATCATTAAATTACAAAATTATTCATATGATGGGATGTTTAGTGAGGTACAAACTTGAGAAAGTTAACTGAACGTCTTTGATTTGCATACTGCAAAAAAGTTATTCCATTGACACTGGCCACGCAATTGCTAAAGTGGTTTTCTCAGATTAAAAAGTGATTTACCATTAACAAGGCTTTGTCACAGATTAAAAATTTGAAGTGGTTTCCAGCCAATTGTATGGAAAATGAAAATGAAAATGAAAAGATACCTAGAACTCTAAGTTAATTAATTTTTTCATTATGTAGAAAATGGAAACACAGATCATTATGTTTAGACCAAAATATAAAGGGTTACTTCTGAAACATTAATAGCGGAAACACTGACATTCTACTTCTTAAAAGGCTAAAGAAAGAAATCTGCCATAGAGGAATAGAAGAATGAAGTCTGAAGTACACACCTGCAAGCATGGAAGGATGGCAGGTCTTCTCATTTGTAAATAATGAATGCACATCAAAACATACCTGAAATTAAAATTAAATTATTGTTTTTAAGCGATACTATCTGGTTAGCATATTTAAATGATCTTCTTTGATCCTGTCTACTTTGATTTTGAAATATTAGGACAGTACCTTGCCTAATTATAATGAAGACAACAAAAGGCTTTTTCAATAAGAATAGCACCAGAGGTTAACTTACGCATAGCTAGACAGAGTTCTATGGTAAGTTTCATTGACTCTTCTTGACTTAGCCCAATGTTTGATAATGAAGGCTAGCTGCCGTAACCTTGGATCTATGAGTGCATAATCCCGAAGAAGCTTTGTATTCACAAGAGCTAGAAGTTTGTTAATGCATATGTTACAAGAGATTCCTGTCACTGGATCCATGAGCTTTACTATGGGAACCCGTGCACCTGTCAATGCCTACAAACAAACTCAAAGTAAGAACTGAAGAAATATTTTTTTTTTAATTTAATTACTTCAAATGAATGTTTCCAAGAGCAGTAAACCAGCAGCAAATGCATTCTTCTGAAGAAAAATTGAGTCAGTCAGTTACCAGTCATTTCTGTCATATTCCCAATCTATTAATCCACATCCTTTTCCTTCTTTATTATTACCTATATTTTTTTTATCAGCAAAAAATAATTAATTAAATAATACAGGACACTTAGGGTGTCCTAATCCTTATACAAAACTTGTAAAAACAAGTGCATTATCATACAACTCTTTTAACCATAGCATTTTCTCCAAACATATCCAACAAACAATCAAACAGAAAAAACAGATTAGAGATGCTGTTGAAGAAAAAAAGGGGGGTGAAGAGACTCAGAGACAGGAGGCAAAGACTAACAGACAGAATATGTTAAAGTCTAGACACTAGCATTGACCAGTGAAGACAATAACTTCTATGCTTATCCATATAAGGGCCCCTTTATAAGGGATTCATAAATTTGAAAGTATCAAATCAAAGACAGCAAAAACCACCACATTATGTCCTTCATACACGCAAAAACACAATATAAAGTAGAAAAGTCGCCTTATATGCAGTCAACCAGCTTCATATATGGCCTCTTAGAAGCATGCCTTTGTTGCAACATCGTGGATAAGTAATTTAGTTCCACGTTGACCACTGGTATAGCAAAACACAGAATAAATATGTACATAAATGACATTTTTTATAGAAAAAAATAGAATATATAAGTACATAAATGACATTTAAATCCCACCTTATAAACCAGTTTTATAGGGATAAGTTAAGCTTAAACCCATATCCTAAAATGACATCAAAATTCCTACATTCTATGATATAATAAAGTCAGATTCCTTTTAATAATCCACTTCAGAAGAGAGTAACGGCAGAATTTCGAAGGATCCGTGTTTACTGTAACTTTTCAATAAGAAATAGCAAAGGGAAAGAATCCTCTCCGACAAATGACAATCAATGCATCTTATGTTAATGCATTGCCATTTAACCTTGTAGGAGTTCTCTTCTTATCCAACTATTAAAGGTTGTTGGATAGTATGGTAAAGATTTAAAGCCTCCTTATTATGAGGAAAGGGTCTCCTATTTGAAAAGAGTTGTTAATAATGCCAAAGCCAATTAAAACGGAAAATTCATAGTAGCAAACAAGGAAGATGTTGGAGACATTGAAGTAGGGGGAAAAAAAGATGAAGATCACTTGAGTGATGTAGATCTTGGAGAGGAAGAGGATGACATATGAATTTGATTTTGAGGTTGTGTAGTATGTGCAGCAGTTATACGCCACAAGTAGGAAAACAATTAGCCAAAATCTACAACCAGTATAATTATGCACATATATTCTCTCATTACCTTCGCAAAGATATTAAGTGTTGGGAAGTATTCGGTGAACAGTAACTATTTTTTATTATCTGAGACAAAATTCAAGGACAAACCAGCTATAGCAAATTTCAATTTTTTTGTTTTTCCATTCAAAACCAAAGTTATTAAATCTCCTTTATGGAAATTTCTTAGCAAGCTTATACAAGTACATTTGCTTCTTAAAAATTATTGCACATTCCTTTATATGTGAATACAAACCATCAAGATAAAAATGAAAATGCAAAAAAAAAAGACGAAAATTTTCTTACCTGCACGTTCTCCAGATTATCTGATCGCAAAATATCCGCCAATTTCCTTATAATCTTAGCTTTCCTCAGGCCTCCTTCCTCAATAGCAACGCAAACATCAATGTCACTTTTAGAAAAACCAAACGAATTAGCACGTGGTCCATAGAGATGAAGCTTAGCTGCTGGCCATTCTTTTCTAACTAATTTCTCCAATAATGCCAATACTTGTTTTTCCTTCTTCTTTTCTTCTTCAGGAGGTATTAGAGACTCATATATTGCAAGGAAAGGAACACTAAGAACATCAGTGTCCCTTCGACAAAATGACTGACTCTTGTACATTCTTGCCGGCTGGCTTAGGATGCTCTGCCCTCTTGAATCCGATGATATGGCATCCTGGTAATAAATGATACAAGTGTAAATAACATTCATACTTTACCATAAAAGACACATGAGCCTCATAATTTGATCACCGGTAGGTAACTGTAAAACTCAACAAATATAAGCACAAACCTTGTCTCGAGTGGCGCGGCGTTGCCTTGAGTTAGTCCTGTCATCAGAGTCATCCTCTACCGTTCTTCTTGACTCTACTAGTCGCTTGTGGCCTTCGCCACCATGCCCCCCTCTTTGGACAAACTCTCTGAGGTGTCCCGCTTGTATAAGCTCTTCTATTTTGTCTTTCAAGGCCACACACTCTTCCGTTTCATGTCCATACTCTCGGTGATACCGACAATGCCGAGACATGTCAGCATTCTTTGATGTGGCGAATTTCCTTGGGGTCTTCAAGCTTGGACCTTTGGAACAATCCTGACCCACTTCTTCAAGCTTCCTCTTCATCTTAGTTTTTTCTTCTTTCAACGCGGCTATCTCCTCCGCATGTCTCTTTTCTAACTCATCTAGCTTCTTTTGTAGTTCTAGGAGCATAGTCCTCACATCTGAACTGCTCGCCGGAGCCTCCTCTTCCTGCGCTCTTCCACTGTTGGTCATGCTACGGGGAGACACCATGAGCTCCTTAAAAACTCACCTTGGCCCCACAGCAAATCGGAGTTTCAGAAAACGATACGTTGATTCACGAGCTATTTCGCTTGCTTCCAAGGTTCGTGATTTTGTATTGCTAATATAGAAAGTCGTTCATCACCAAGTTTAAATTTTAGGGCTTTGTCTGTAGTCCGCGAAATTGGATTTCGTTTTGTGCATACTTTAATATATTTTGTTATTCAAATTTTAAAAGTAAATTAAAATAGTTTTTTTTTTATCTCAGGTTAACTTTTTTTTTTTAAATTGTTAAGGATGTATTATGCTAATATTTGAATTATTTATGCCTTTCAAAGATTTCAGATTTAATGTTATTTGCAAAATACATTTTTTTATGTAAAAAAATATAATATTAAAAAGATTATATTTATTTATTTTTAAAATTTGGTTTATATATTGTATGAATATCCGATGGACTAATGGAGTGAGAGATTAATAAGAATAATAATCGTTCTTAATACGTAATTAATGGTCTAATTTAATTATCATTATGAAGTTTATAAATAAAATTTGATATGGTTAGATATATTATCTTTATTTTATATATTATTTTTATTTTATATTTATTTTTTATTTTTGTTTCTTATTATTTCTTATTTGTATTATATTATAAATAGAGAACTATATTATATGTATATATTCAAAACAAATGAAATTAATCTCTTACATAATTTTTACTATATTCAACAAATATAAAGGTAAAAGACATTTTCTTCTGTGACAATATCTTTGCTAAGCTCTTTAAGAAATATAGATGGAAGAGCATCAATAGGCAAGCTAAGTGATCAAAACTTACGACACACAACAACAGAAAAGGGGACCAATCCTCAACCCCTCAAACTCAAACAGTTTCCATTTTTGTAGCAAAAAATCTTGATTTATGTATTTTTATTTGTCTTAATTTATTTTATAATTTAAAAAGATATATGTAATCAAGTCATTGTCATTATTGACATTAGTCAGCATTAAATAAACAATGATTAGGCATGAAATTTTAAAATTAAGTGCCTTAATAAAAAAGTATGTGATATGAAATTTTGTTTTTTTTAAATAGAAAAGGTTGAATATTTGATGAAAACAAATTTTGTGAATTAAGGATTCAAGTCGTGAATTCATTCACTAAGTTTAGGAATTGTAAGAGCAATTAGCGAGTTTAGGAATTGTCTTTTTCACTCAGTTTAACTAGGTCTTGTGAGTTGTAGTTGTTCAACAAAAGTGTGTGGAGCTGCAGAATTTAATCGAGAATACCATCACTTATTATAAAAGGTTCCGGGAAAAAGGTTGTTCTACCAATGTTTATTCAAAATCTACACTTTGAGGAAATAAGGAATTTATACATGGGTGAACCACTAAAGGAAGAGTGTTATATATTATTATAAAGATCAATAATTTCTCATTTGAAAGTAATTATGTGTTAAGATAATTTTATGCTTGAGTAAATAACTTGGTTTGCAACATTAATTTGTTAAATGGGTATTCTAGTTTCTCTCTCTCCCAGTATGAAGAATGTGGAAAGAACAAACATTGCTTATTGCTTTAAGAATCCAACAAAAAAAGAGAATTAATTGACACCTACGGACATGTATGCTGAATTGCATTTGAAAATCAAATGTCACGTATTCTTTATAAACGATCACCTCATCATCTTCAAACGACGTTTTAGTTAATTTAATAAGGGTCAATTGTATCAATTTTTTCAAATTAGAAACTAAATTAAGGAAAATAAAAAGTACAAAACCAATATGAGATTTTGCTAAAAAAATGTGGACTAATGAAATGATTTAACTTATTTTTCAATTTGGGGACAATAACGTATCAAAAATTTGTACAAGAGGATGAATTTCAATTCTGTTTTAAAGTTTAGAAACTAAAAATATATAAAACAAAAAAAAATTATATCACTAAATTAATAATAAATTTTATGTATAACAAAATTGTACCAAAAAATAAAAATAAAAATAGTGATAATATAATTATAGAAATGTTGATAATAAAAAATAATGTTTATATTTGAAAATAAAAACTAGAAAGGAAAATAGTTGATGTAATGTGTGTGTAAAAATTTGTTAGATGTGAAGTAATAGTTTCTTTGTAGAAACAAGATACTATTATGGATATGATCCAAATATAATATCTCGAAAACTGATACTAAAACTAACACATAATAAATACTAATTTTTGTACTGTGAAATATGACTTTAACAATATATATATATATATATATATATATATATATATATATATATATATATATATATATATATATATATATATATATATATTAACTAACCTAAAAAATATTATAATTAAATCCATAAATAACATTAGCAGATAACGAACAAGTAGTAATAAGTTAAACAGTTGTTCATGATTATGAAAAATAAATAAAACATGGTCATAAGTTTTAGGCCATTTAATTTACAGTAGAAAGAACAAGTTATGAATGATGTTAAAAGAAAAGTCGAATATAACTCATAATGTTAACTTATAACCATACACATGATGATGACATAGTTACAGAACCTTAGAATTACCAAAAAGAAAACCTTGGTTAAAGTTTTGAGAATGATGATGAAACTTAACCGAAAGAAGTTAAATCAACCAAGAATAAAGTCCTTGGCAATATTTACAACAGCACTAGCCCTAGCAGGATCCACCATGTCAATATCATGGAAGCCCACTTGGTCAAAACGTGCTTCAACTTGCACCCCACATTTGACCAACATGGTCACAAATTCTTGTTGTCGATCCACCATGATGTCCCCATTGAACCCTACAACAAGACACTTCGCCACCTTTTTAACATTATCATGGTGTGGTCCCTTCACCATAGGGTTGCAATACCTATGGTCACGATCTGTCCCTTTAGGCAAAGCCATACTCCACAACAAGTCCAACACTGGCAAAGGTAATACTTGATCTGCTGCAAACTTCAGCTCTGATCCTGTTCTCTTCTTCCCTCCAAACATCGGTTGGTTCAGGACCAAACCACGAATCCTTAATGGCTTCAAATCTGTATCAGCAGTCTACATCAAACCATTTCATTAATATTTCTTCCATTCTTTTCATTTTCTATGCATGTTGGTTAATTATAAAAATGAAAAAGAAAACGACATTATATATGAAAAGTGAAACCTGCATGGAAACGTTGAAAGCTATATTGGCACCACAATCAGAGCCATATAGGTAGCATCTAGAAGGGTCCCCATAATCTCTTAACCATTTCTCTCCATTGGGGTTGTTTAATTGGTTCTTCACCCACAAAACGGCGTCGTATGCGTCTTGGTACTGTGTCGGGAGACGATGCTCCGGCGCAAGGCGAAAATAAGCGGAGACAACGATGGAGGGGACGTCATCGGCGATAAGCGAGCATTTCTTATGGCTGTCGATGCCGTTAGGGGTGAAGAGCACAAAGCCACCGTTGTGGAAGTAAATGACGATGGGCAAACGCGCGACCGTGTTGTCGTTGGAAGGGAGCTTGGTGGGTCGAAAGATTCGGACCCATGTTTTCTTTTCGGCGTTGACGGTTACATCTTTTGAAACGACGGTGGTTCCGGGTGAAGGCTCAGGGTTGGCCTCCACGGTTGGTGATTTTGATAATAAACGTGTGATGGTGCCGTCGGGGTTCTTGCTGAAGCCAAGGTGTGCGTAAGGGTCGAATGAAGACATTTTTTGTTCTCTTTTGCTTTGTTTAAGGAAATGATATGCAGTATTTAATCGTATGTTGTTGGATAAGTGCATGCACGTAACCTCGTACGCGAGTGGCAATTTTTCTTACTAGATATGATAGCTTGGCCTAACATGTGTAAGGTTTTGCACCGACTGAATTGGTAAAATCAAGTGTGTTTTTGGAAACTTCAAAATTTGAGGTTGAGGTCTACATTTTGTTAAAAAGGATTAGGGTAAGTGCACCATTTGTGAGGTGTTATTACTTTTTAATCCAAATGTGTTCAATTAGCATAAGAAGACACGAAGTTAGTGTTGGGAGTTAAAAAGTAGATAATGAGAAGAAGAAAAAGAGGAAGTGAAAAAAAAATACCATTTCAAGATATTATGGTAGTATGAGAAGCTAAAATTTGTTTCTCATTCGAGAATCTATATTAGTTTAGAATATTTCTAGTTTTCGAAAGAAAAACATTAAAAAAACTAATCAAATATGCTGTAAGTTCTACTTTTTTTAATATTTTCTTTATTTTCCATAATGATAATTATTATTTTCTTGCTTTTATTTTATTTATTTTCGTTATCTCTCCTCTTTATAGGAGTGACAAAAAAATTCGTGTCCGTGAATATCCGTGGATAAAATCAGCGACAGATAGTTGATACCCGCGGATATTTACTATCCGAAATCCACGGATAGCAGGTATTTTAGAAAAACTTTTCTTTAACAACTATATTTTACCAACTTTTTTACAACGTCACGTGACGTTGTTTCATTGGTTGGTTTTAAAAGGTTTTTTTAAAAAGGTGAAATTTGTTTAGAAGGGCAATTTTGGAAAAAATTTGGATGGAAACTCCTTTTGCCGATTTCTTTTTCTTTTCATATTCACTCTTTTACGTAGCTTGGTTTTCTCAACTCTCTCTCTCCACCATCGAAGCTTCTATCTCTCTCCACCATTAAAGCATTTATCTCTCTCCACCGTTTTGATCTTCTTCGTTCCTTGCTTTTCTTCACTCTCTGTCCACCATTGAAATGTTGTTTCTCTCTCCTCTTTGAGTTTAAGTTCGACTCTTCTTACTTCGTTTTTTGTGTCATTTGGTCATTGTCGAGGATTTCGTCTCTCTCTTTGCCCATTTCCCCTTTTCTTGATGGTGTGACCGTGGGCTCATTGGCGGTATATATTCCCCGTTCTGAAATTTTGTTGATTTTGGCATGCAATGTTGTTGGTGACATTTCCGTGGTTGTGTAAGTCTTTGGCTTTTGTCTCCCATTGTGGTTGACGGTATTTCTCCCAAGATTTGGGCTTTTTCACACATACCATTGAGGTTGACACCAAGGTTTGGGTTTTTTCGCACACACCATTAATTCATTACCAAACTTCACACTACAAGTTGTGGAAACCATCAACCATGACCAACAAGGGTCCTTCATTCATAAAATCTTAAAAACACACTCATAACAAACAAAAAAAATCATGGGAAGCGCAGTTGCCACACTTGGGTAGCACAAATCAATTTTGAGTACAAAACTGCAAATTTAACCTGGTAATCGATTACAACCCTTTTGTAAGCGATTACAAGTGCATGTGTCCAGTGTGTATGGTGTAGGACCTGACCTGCGTTGCTAAGACAACCTAGGATGGGTCTTCCCTACACAGAAGACTTACCAAACTTCACACTACAAGTTGTGGAAACCATCAACCACTAGTGAAAAAAACACATTCTATGACTTACTTATTATGATAGGTAAAATTTATCTATCATAATAAACTGACCGGTGGCATATTCGTAATAAAGGTATCATAATATACCTCTTCTATGATAGTTAATTCATCAACTATCATAATAACTAAATGCGGTGGCATTTTTGTAATAAAGTTAAAAAAAATTATGATCACAATTTGGAGTGAAACTCACTCTCAGGCTCATTCTTCTTCTTCGATTCTTTTTCTCTCTTTTCGTGTTCAGAAACAAAACCCTTTTGACCCTGGTTCTTCTTCTTCTATTTCAATTTTGTTTTTCCTCCCAAACTCTTCAGATCCACGCCTCCTTGCTCATCATTTTCCCAACCTAGGATCTCTTATTCAGCTAGGTATTGTGCCACCGTTTCCTCCATCCTTTTCGCTTCTCCTTTCGATTTCACCGATTGAGTCTTCCTTTAAACACCCTTTTGCCTTTGATCTACCTTTTCTACCGATTATAATCGCATTCTACCAATTATAATCACTTCTCACCGATTAAATCCCCTTCTTCTCCGATTAGACCCCTTCCTTTCACGAACCCTAAAATCTACACCGATCAAACCTTCAAAAACCTAGGGCTCATGAGTAGATCCATTTCTTCCGCTGCTTCTCGGTTCATCAGCTCGATCCGCGCCAGACTCCATGATTCCTTGTCGATCCGCCTCAACCTGGAGCTATCAAGTGGTATTCAGAGCCACGGCGTCCCTCCGTCCAACTAAGTATCTCTCTCCTTTGATTCGCGTCTCTGTTCTGAGTTTCATTCTTGTGTTGATTCATGTTGTTTGGTTGGGATCTATTGTAATCTGAGTTTGTTGCACTTTTCCGTGTTGTTTGATACAATTTCTTTGATATCTTGTGGTTTGATACTCTATCTTGTGTTGATTCATTTGTTTTGGTGTCGATCTGTTCATTAGGTTTTTGATTTAGTCTAATTTTTGAGTGCCAGCCTTGAGTTGCTTTGGTTTCATCATTTTAATTGGTCCAAATTTGTGTTTGAGTCATTTTATTTGAGCATCATATTCTGTCTTGTCTTTAGTCATGTGCATTTGATTAATTGTCAAAATTCCTGGTTAAAATCGTGTTTCTGCTTCATCTGTGTAATCTGTAGAGTGTTCATTATCTGCACACTAAGTGAGCCATGACAAATTCAATGAGAGTGGGCTAGCAGTGAGAGAGGGTGAAGGCCAGGTATTTTCTACACGCCCCTTTCCTTTTTCCTAGTACTGCACTCTAGTATTGGTTTTCTATGTTTTAAGAACAAAAAACAAATAATAAAGGTAAGAATTCTGATTCATGTTGCAGTGAGTGAGTGACCCATGTCCTTTTCTGCATCTCAGATACTCCAAACGTCCACCCTTCAAGCCAAGCTTATATAAGTATGAAATGTAAAATTGGGTTTGTGTTCTGGATCTGTCATTCACCGACTTCCTTATTTGCCTTCTCAGGCCGATTGATTACATAACGAATTGAAACAATGAGTGGGGTTGTTCTTGTTGATGTTGCTGCTGTCATCCGTAACTTACTGCAAGGATGGGATAATGCGACAATTGCAGGTCTGTTTCTGTTATTTTCACCTTTTTTTTCAGCTTTAAAAGGTGGTATTCTGATTCTAGTGTTAAAGAGCATCTATTTGTTCATTATATTAGTTCAAGTAGTAAAAGCCAATGAAGACTTTGCTTCAAAAAGGCAGCAGTTCTCTTTATTATGCTATTGAGGTGATTTTATTGTAAACCAATTTTAAATCATTAGTTCAAAAGTCAAATTAAAACTTTTAGCTGATTATGTTTGTGCTTTTGTGTTTAATTAAATTTCTATTAAGAGATTGAATTCCAACGTTTACTTCCTGTGTGAAATACTTCTTTAACTTGATTATTGTATCTGTTTCCCCTTTTTGGCTTTTCGATAACTTGATTTGGGTTATACAATTGCTGTAATTTTCAGGTTTTGTATGTTTTAGCACAAGTGAAGACTGACAAGGATTTAGTTGACACATTGGTGCAACATGTTGAAAATGTTGATCGGCTTTTCCAAGAAATTCAAGATCTGCAAAAGCAAGTTGAGAATTTAAAAGATAAGCTTGATTTTCGAGGATGGATAGTGAGGACTCAGGAAGAGATTCAACTAGAGCTTGAGTAATATGAGAAGGTGTCTAATTATGTGATACATTGATTTAGTTGTTATGGGCTTGGGGCAATTTCTTTCTTTTCCCCCTTTCTATCCATGTACAGATACATTTTCATAAGAAAAATTTAATGTATGAAATGGATTCCATTTTATTTGTTTAATTGAATTATATATTAATTATAAATTAATTGGATGAAATCATAATACAAGAAAATTAATTATAAATTGATTGGATATCAAATGTAAGCATGTAATTTTTAAAAAAAAAAATCAAAGTTTTTATGATAGGTAAAAAATTACTTGTCATAATATATTCTGACATATTATGACAGGTAAAAGTATGTCATAATACATGGAACCTATTATGATGCCCAGAACTATGATGTCAGACCACCTGTCATAATAAGTCACTTTTACCTATCATAAAAAGTGTTTTTTCCACTAGTGAACCATGACCAATAAGAGTCCTTCATTGACAGTATCTTAAAAAGACACTCATAACAAACAAAAAACAATCATGGGGAGCGTAGTTGCCACATTTGGGTAGCGCAGATCAACTTTTAGTACAAAACTTCAATTTTAACCTGGAATCGATTACAGCCTCTCTGTAAGCGATTACAAGTGCCTATGTCCAGTGTGTATGGTGCAAGAACATGTTAGGTCATTGAATTATTGAGAAAAAAATGTGATTTAGGTGCTTTCATGTAAGTTAGATGAGCTCCATAAACATTTCTGGTCAACTTCTGCCCTGGTAATCGATTACAGGAGTCTTGTAATCGGTTACCAGAGGAAAAATGGTCATTTGTACAAAAACTTCAACTATACTCCCCACCTGGATGAACAACACTCCCCAACTTTGTTGTTCTAACCTTTGTTGCTTGTTTCGTTCTTAACTTTCTTCTCCGAACTCCAAATAAGTTCATTCTTGTTTTGTTGGAATCTAGACTCAAAGAGCTTTCAAATGACTGCTAACTCATAATTTTTAGACCACTCTACTAGGTGCAGTTAATTTCATAAAAACAAAGTTTTTCTAAGCTTTCTAAACGAGTTCACTTTCAAGTTATTGTTTCATGTGAGTGAATTTAATGGTCATGAGTGGTCTTTAGTGCACCAATGGACATGTTAGGTCATTGAATTGTTGAGAAAAAAATGTCATTTAAGTGCTTTCATGTAAGTTAGATGAGCTCCATAAGCATTTCTGGCCAATTTTTGCCCTGGTAATCGATTACACGAGTCTTGTAATCAACTACCAGGGAAAAATGGTCGTTTGTACAGAAACTTGAAATATACTCCCCACCTGTATGAACAACACTCCCCAACTCTGTTTTTCTGACCTTTGCTACTTGTTTTGTTCTTAACTTTCTCCGCCGAACTCCAAATGACTTAATTCTTGTTTTGTTGGAATCTAGACTCAAAAACCTTTCAAATGACTTCTAACTCATAATTTTTAGACCAGTGTACTAGGTGTAACTAATTTCCCAAAAACAAAGTTTTTCTAAGCTTTCTAAATGAATTTACTTTTAAGTTATTGTTTCATGTTTGCTATTTTAGGGTGAGTGAGTTTAATGGTCATGAGTGGTCTTTAGTGCACCAATGAACATGTTAGGTCATTGATAGAGCCGTCAAAATGGGTCACAACCCGCGGGCCAACCCGGCCCGTCACGGGTTCGGGCCGGGTTGGGTTTGAAAAATACAACCCACTTATACGCGGGTCAGATTTCAACCCGGCTCATTTATACCCGGCTCATGCGGGTTGAACCCGTGGTGAGCCGGGTTGGCCCACCAACCCACCAACCTAATTTTATTTTTTTAATTTATTATTTTATTTATGAAATCCTAACAAATAAAATACTCTTTTTACTCACTGTATATACCAAAAAAGTAACATCTGCTCTCACAAATCACTCTCACTGTACTTGGTCTCATTTGACGGTGCTCTCACCCTCACTTCACTGAAATTCTTCAAGGAGCAGGTAAAACACCCTTCCTTTTTTCTTCTCTTTTCTCCACATTTTTGTTTTCTCACTTATCTTTCTTTTTTTTTTCAAAAACCCTATAACAAAAAAAAATAGGGGTTTGCGAATTTGTTTTTTGTTCTGGGGGATTTGAAGACATGGAACATTTTCTGACATGCTTGTATCAGATTTTGTTCATTTTATTCAAACAATATGAGTACACATTATTTGAACAAGCTCTTTTTGATATCTTTGAATTTGGGAAATTATGTTACAGATTAAACTATTAATTTTTTGTTGATGTTGTTGAGTACTGGTTCTCTTTTTTTTTTTACTAATATTTTTTTATTGATTGTGAGAATTGTTCTGATATTAGGAAAATCTTTATTAGTGAATTTGGAGACAACAAGAACAAGGGTCTTTAACATAATTTTTTGGGAGTGAAATTTGTTTAAATTTAAATTACTAAAAGTTTGTATTTTTTTTTAAAAAAAAATGTAATTAAATGAGCTAGTGAGCCAACCCGTTTACCCACCAACCCGTGGTGGGTCGGGCCGGGTTCAAGTTTTTCTGGCTCGCTAATAAATGAGCCGGGTTGGGTTGGCTCACTAAGTGACCAACCCGTGGTGGGCCGGGCCGGGTTGAGCCGGGTTACCCGTTTTGACAGCTCTAGTCATTGAATTGTTGAGAAAAAATCATTTAGGTGCTTTCATGCAAGTTAGATGTGCTCCATAAGCATTTCTGACCAATTTCTACCCTGGTAATCGATTACAGGGGTCTTGTAATCGATTACTAGAGGAAAAATGGTCATTTGTACAAAAACTTGAACTATACTCCCCACCTGGATGAACAACACTCCCCAACTTTATTTTTCTGACCTTTGCTGCTTTTTTGTTCTTAACTTGTTCCACCGAACTCCAAATGACTTGATTCTTGTTTTGTTGGAATCTAGACTCAAAGAGATTTCAAATGACTTCAAACTCATAATTTTTAGACCACTGTCCTAGGTGAAGTTAATTTCCTCAAAACAAATTTTTTCTAAGCTTTATAAATTAGTTTACTTTCAAGTTATTGTTTCATGTTTGCTATTTTAGATGGGTGAGTGAGTTTAATGGTCATGAGTGGTCTTTACTGCACCAATGAACATGTTAGGTCATTGAATTGTTGAGAAAAAAAATTCATTTAGGTGTTTTCATGTAAGTTAGATGAGCTCCATAAGCATTTCTGGCCATTTTCTACCCTGGTAATCGATTACAAGGGTCTTGTAATCGATTACCAGATGAAAAATGGTCATTTGTACAGAAACTTGAACTATACTTCCCACCTGGATGAATAACACTCTCTAACTTTGTTTTTCTGACCTTTGCTGCTTGTTTGGTTATTAACTTTCTCCACTGAACTCCAAATGAGTTGATTCTTATTTTGTTGGAATCTATACTCAAAGAGATTTCAAATGAATGAACAACAACGATGACCAACAACAATTAAAATGAAAATGACAATCAAAAAGGGAATAACCTACATCTTTATTAACATTCAAAATATTTATTACAATACATTTACATTTACATTTACATTTGTCTACATTGATCTACTACTGCCAATAATCACTAAATACAAAATTCACTCATGTTTTGGACGATATCCAGTGTACGAGGTTCTGTAAGCTCTACTCTTGTAATGCTTTCGTTGTCATTCCTTCATAAGGTTATTTTTTATGTGTTGGTTTTTTTTGTTCCTTCAAATCCTCTCCAATTGTATTAGCTGATGCTTTCACAGAGAAGTAACAAATTTCTTTGCTTGATGCATCGACATCATCAACGAACTAAATTTTAACAAAAATTACAATTGTATAAAACCATAAAAGAAAATTCTAGCAATAAAGGAAAGGGCAAAAACAGAAATGAGATAGAAAACCAAAGGTCATATGGCATATACCTTGCTCTCACCGGACAATTTCATTTCGCGCAATACAATCTACAGAATAAAACCAAAAAGGTGAGACCTTGAACAAACAAAAAAGAACTTTCATTTACAAAAGCAAAAACAACACCTTAAAGAAAGAAAGGACACACCTTCAACAGAAAAATGAGACACCTTCAACAAAGAAAGGTCAAACCTTCAACAAAGAAGAAAAAGGACACACCTTCAACTGAGAATGCAGAGAGAACGGAAGACTGGAGAGAGAATGGAGAGTGGAGAGAAAGTGAAAAGTTTGACTTGTAGAGAGAGAATGAACCCTCTTTTCTAAATGAAAAAAGCAAGGGTATTTTGGGATTCATAAGTGTAATCTTATTACACTTTCCCAGCTTACCTTTTTCAAATAAAAAAATCATTTTAAGCTTCGCCAATATTGTGCTGACACATGGCCGTTGTCAAATTGTTGTTAAAAATACGTTGTCAACGTATCGCGATCCAGTATTTTAATACCCACTTATAAACGGATCGAATGCGAGTATTATACTATCTGTACCCGCGGATATCCACTACCCACAAAAAATAAAAATAAAAATTTAATTTTTGTTTTATTAAATTAAATTTAATTAAAATTAACATTAATTTATATTTTACAAGGTTAAATTTAATTAAAATTGTACTATATGAAGTATATCGATCGGAATTAATTGTCATTTATGGACAATTAACCGATATTAATAGGTCAGATAGCCTTACGCTTTACAAAAATATACGGTATTGATTATTGATTATTGGGTTTGATTGCCTAAAAATATACTGCACTAATGGTTAATCAATGGGCTTGCCTGCCACAGGCCCTATAATATACAATTGATGTCTAGGTACAATCATCCTCTTTTATTCTAATAAAATATAGACATCTTTATGAAACATATGACTTAACCATCGGAGTGTCTTCTGCATGTCAACAACCCATAGAAGTGATGGATGACATTCTCAAGAAGGATTGAATATCTGTTAAATTTAGAAAAGATTGAGCCAGAAAATTGTGTCCCTTCTTGCTGGAGAACTTTCATATATATACAAATAATTACAATCTGTCAAGCTGGTTTTCAACCCACTAAATAAGCTAAAATATCATATACATTTATTACATTTAATTATCCTAATTAAGAGAATAACTAGCCCACTAAATAAGCTAAAATATCATATACATTTATTACATTTAATTATCCTAATTAAGAGAATAACAGTTACAAATAAATGTATAATTGCATATCTTTTCCATTCATTCTATTGACATCCCCCCTCAAATTGATGTTGATGAATCTACAAGCATCAATTTGTCAAGTAGAAAATTGTGATGCTGGCGTGGCAATGATTTAGTGAAAATGTCAGCTATTTGAACAGCTGTGGAGACATGTGGTAGAGTGATGACCCTATGATCATAAGCTTCTAGGATAGAATGACAGTCGACCTCAATGTGTTTCGTCCGTTCATGGTAAACTGGATTTGTTGCAATCTGTATGGCACTGGTGTTATCAGCATGTAGTGGAGTGGGTTGTGCTTGAGAAACTCCAAGCTCTGTAAGAAGACCACATAGCCATGTTATTTCAGAACAAGTAGCAGACATTGCGCGATATTCTGCTTCAGTGGACGACTTGGAGACTGAGTCTTGTTTCTTACATTTCCATGAAATAGGAGCATTCCCTAGGAACATACACCAGCCAGTAGCGGATCTCCTAGTGTCTGGACAACCAGCCCAATCAACATCACTATAAGCTTGGAGTTGAAGAGATGAATTACCAGGAAAGAATAAACCACGACTTGAGGTGCCAAGGAGATATTTAAGAATACGCTATATTGCTGAAAAAGGGAAGTGCCTTGGAGATTGCATGAACTTACTAACAGTGTGTACAACATAAGAAATATCAGGGCGAGTGATAGTCACATAGATGAGACTACCAACTAGTTTTCGATATTGAGTGGGATCGTCAAGAAGCTCTCCTTCATGTCGCCTGTATTTAACATTAACTTCCATTGGAGTGTCAATAGGGGTAGCATTGGTGAGTCCCGCTAGCTGGACCAAATCTTGAATATATTTATGCTGATTTACAAAAATACCTTCAGGATGGTAATGCACCTCTAAACCCAAGAAATAATTGAGATGGCCTAACTCTTTCATGTGAAAAGTTGAATTCAACATTTGTTTGATTCTAGAAATAGCATCTTGATTAGAACCAGTGACCACAATGTCATCCACATAAACAAGAAGTACGACGATCCCTTTAGGAGTCCGTTGAAGGAAGAGTGATGGATCATACTTACTTTGATTGAAAGAAAAACCAAGAAGAGTGGAGCGAAACTTTTCAAACCATACTCTTGGGGCCTGCTTCAAGCCATATAAAGATCGTTTCAATTTGCAAACAATATTCGGGGAGAGAGTCGACATACCACTAGGAAGTGTGATGTAAACTTCCTCCTTAAGGTCACCATGGAGGAATGCATTTTTGACATCCATTTGATGTAATGGCCAAGATTTGGATGCAGCAAGAGCAAGGATAGTTTGCACAGTGGTCATCTTGGCAACTGGAGCAAAAGTCTCGTCATAGTCAAGGTCATACCCTTGCTTACTTCCAAGCACAACCAATCATGCCTTGTACCGGTCTATGGAGCCATCCGACGCAGCTTTATGGAGAACACAAACTTGCTGCCTAAAGGTTTAACAGATGGAGGACATGGCACTATATCTCATGTCTGATTTTCTTCCAAGGCGAGAAGTTCACTTTTAATAGCTTTTTTCCAACATTCATTTTGCATTGCCTGTTTATAAGAAGAAGGAATAGGAATAGATGATAATGTTGCTATTATGGAACATATATACCTTTCTGGGGGCTTACCAATGCGTGAACTGTGTCGTAAAGGAGCTGGTTTTGGTTCTGGAGCTTGTACTGGATCAACATCCAAAGAAGTATCTTGAAGGGGCCCATGGGATTGACCTGCAGAAGAATTAGAAAACAATGGCAAAATAGAAATTGGGGAAGAGAACAAGTCATGATGGTTTGCAAAAAAATATACACTTTCTAGAAAAATGACATTTCTAGAGACCCGAATTCGATTAAGATTAGGATCATAACATAGAAAGCCCTTTTGATGAGGAGAATAACCAAGAAAAGAACATTCAACAGATTGTGCAGTGAGCTTGGTGTGTTCATGTGGAGGAAGATGGACATAACATGCACAACCGAAGATACGAAGAGTGAAGTAATCGGGTGGGTGACCAAATAATCGAGTGACAAGAAATTCATTACTTATGGAAGGAGATGGCAATCTGTTTATAAGATGAACAACAGTGGAAAGGGCTTCACACCAAAATCGTGATGGCACATGTGACTCTAGTAAAAGAGTGCGGACAACATCTAGCAAATGACAATTTTTCCGTTCAGCCACCCCGTTTTGTTGAGGGGTTGATGGACATGATCTTTGAGATAAAATACCATTGATTGTAAGAATTCTTGAAATAAGTGTGATGTGTATTCCCCCCATTATCAGAGCGAAGAATCTTGATTTTGGAGGAGAATTGAGCCTGAACATAAGCATTAAAGAATTTGAAAGTGGAAAAGACTTCATCTTTTGAGCGCAAAAAATAGACCCAAATGAAACGACTATAATCATCAATAAAAGTTACAAAATATTTGTAATTAGCATGAGACGTGACTGGTGCCACTCCCCAAACATCACTATGGATGATATCAAATGGTTGTGTTTCAGTCGACTGATGTGTTGGAAAAGGTAGAATTTTACTTTTGCCAAGCTTACAAGGAATGCAATCAAAATGAATATTATTAAGAGATGAAATGTGTTTATTTCCAAGAAAACCAGATTTGAACATGTCATGGAGAACATTTGAGTTGGATGCCCAAGGCGCTTATGCCACACTTGGTGATCAACCACAGCAGAATTACAAGAGACTAAAGGCAAAGAAAGACTTAGAGACAACGAGAAATGGATGGGAAAAAGGTGTCCAACTTTAAGCCCCTTCGCGATTATCTTCCCCGAGTGTTGATCCTGCACAAAACAACCAGACTGTGAGAATTGAACTCGGCAATCATTGTCGACTAATTGACCCACAAAAATAAGATTACTAGTGAGACCAGGAGCAACAAAGACATTTGTTAGAAATGGAGAAATATTACCAGTTTCTGTTATACGCAATTGATTTCCACCAGCAGTATGTATTGTCAGATTCCCCGAATAGTTTTTTATATTAGTAAGGAATCGAGCATTGTTGGTCATGTGGTTGGAAGCCCCAGAATCAAAGTACCATGGGGAAGAGGAGTTACCTGATAATCCCAAAGTAGAAAAAGCTGAAATTATCATTTGTTGAACCATTTCAGAGGTCAAAGTTGGAGCATTAGTAGTAGCATTTGGATGGACAGGTGCTGGATTGGCAGAACTGTTGTGAATAGAAGAAATAGTCGTGGTTGTAAAAGCTGTTGTAGGTCGTCGTGGTGGCCTTATTGGGCATTCCTTAATAATATGACCATCCTTTTTACAGTAGTTGTAAAATTTTTTCGGACAGGTTGAAGCATAATGGCTAAATCGCTTGCAACTAAAGCATTGAATAGTACTCATGTCATGGCGTTGTGACTTCCTTTGTGCCACGTATGCGACTGGAACAGTAGACAATCTTTGGTCTTCAATGATGGACTGGGTAAGAAGACGTTGTTCTTCACGTAACAACTCATTAAGACATGCATCCAACGATGGGACATGATCTCTATGCATGAGATTGGACCAGATGCCTTCAAAGTCAGATCGCAATTTCATAAGAAATTGGTCACGTTTAGTAACATCATGAATTGTTTGTACGGAACTGAGACCTTCGGAAGGCACGTTTGCATAAACTATATCAGTGTATTCAACCCAAAGATTCATGAATTGAGAGTAAAAATCAGAGATGGAGAGACTATCCTTTTTAAAATTAGCGATGTTGTGCTCAAGTTGGAATCGACGACCTGCATTATTTTGACTATAAATTTTCTGCAGATAAGACCACATTGTGCTTGCAGTCTTGTAAGGACGAAGATTTAGGACAATGTTCGAATCCACGGAACTTAGGATCCAGGCCATGACTTGAGCATCTTTGACGGCCCACTTAGCATGAGCGACCTTACCTTTGTCCTTGTCAGGAGCGGGAGTGTTGCCATCAACATGACCCCATAAATCTTTTCCGGTGACAAAAATCTGGAATTGGAATGCCCAAGCTGAGTAGTTTTTTTCGTTAAGGCGAACAAACAAGACATCATATTTTTCGGAAGCCATGAAGCTAGGAAAAACAGAGACAAGAAGAATCGAGAGTCGAAAGTGTGAAAGTTGAGAGTCGAGAGTCGAGAGCGAGACTGAAAAAAAACGCAAACTAGGTTTGGGAATCGTAACCTAGTCTGATACCATGTTAAATTTAGAAAAGATTGAGCCATAAAACTGTGTCCCCTCTTGCTGGAGAACTTTTATATATATACAAATAATTACAATCTGTCAAGCTGATTTTCAGCCCACTAAGTAAGCTAAAATATCATATACATTTATTACATTTAATTATCCTAATTAAGAGAATAACCAGCCCACTAAATAAGCTAAAATATCATATACATTTATTACATTTAATTATCCTAATTAAGAGAATAATCGTTACAAATAAATGTATAATTGCATATCTTTTTCATTCATTCTATTGACAAGATCAAAAGAGAACAAAGTAAAAAAGGACAACTGACCCTCGGGCCAATTCAACCAAAACAAAAATTAAATTTTAATTTATATTTAATTTAATTTATATTATATTTTATATATTTTTTGTAATTCTATTTAAATTTTATTTTCATAATTTATAAAAATATATATTTTTAAATATTTGCGGGTATTCGCGGTATCCGCGGGTTTTAAAATATCTGCGGATATTTTTTAAGCGGGTATTCATGCGAGTAGCGGGTCGGGTAACGGATAGATTTTTTTGTCAGTTGGGTTGCGAGTAGGCACTATCCGTGTCCGATCCGACCCGTTGTCATCCCTACTCTTTGTACACAAAAAGGTACATTTATTATTGCTTACTAGCAAACATAATGCATGAATGTTGGTGTCTACTCCTAAGTAATGTTGTTGAAGACAAATAAATGACATGTAGGGACGATTCAACGAGTTGAAAGAACTAAGACAAACATAAGAATGATGTTTCCTATTTATTTATTTATTTACATAAAATTATCTTAATTAATTTCTTTAATTTTCACATGTTCTTAATTTGTGTTTGCTTATTTTATTGGGATTTTATGTCCATTTTCCATCATAAGGCTAAATTCTAATTCATTTAATAGTTTTGCAATTCAATTTAAACAAAAGTTCTAGTTCCTCAATAAAATATATGAAAAAAAAATTTCAAAACTCGTAAATCGAAAAGTACTTAACAAGAGCAAAAGAAACATAATCCTAATACAAATTCATTAAATAAAATAAAAATAAGAATAAAATATATTAGTCATAAATGAGATAAAAGTATTGGTATACAAGCATACGAGATTTAAGGAATAAAATATACTAAAACCTCTCAAAGAAGAACTCTAAAATAAAAGAAAGCAAAGAGAGGCAAGAAGTGGAATAACTATATATGTAAGACCCTCAAAAATCAAGTATTAGATGTGGTAGATTGTTTTAAATAATGATATTCCATTATTTTATTTCAAAAATATCAAAAGTATAAATAAAATTTCCTAATAAGTAGTTTCATTATCTAAACAGTTTTATCTTTCTAAAACTTCATTATTTAAAATTTTCTCTACCTTTTCTCTAAAAATTCTAACTCTCATCTATCAGAAGATCAGAGACCATTTAAGGGATCCTTGAGGCGAGATCTTCATTTCTAGCCTATTGATTGAGTTATAGAATAAGTTGATTTCTATCATTTTTTCATAAATTTTGGTGTCTTTGCATGTAGGGTTTTCTTCACTCATTTGGGGTCTAAGTCTCCTCAAAGACTCTTTGTTGGTTGGTTGTACTAAGGGTATACTCTAATCAAATTGTCATGAATTGTAGGAGCAATCTTGGATTTCAAGGAGGAATTTTAAAGTTCTTTCGAACGTAGGAGCGTCAACCAGTTAAGGGAAGCCAATTTATTTGATTTTGATTGGTAGACATGTTATATTTGATGTTTGAATGATGATGTGGTGGTCAATTTATGAAATTTAATTGAATTGTGAAATTTGGTATGTTGAGTACTTGTAAAAGTGGTGTGTTGAATTGAAAACCTATGAATGATGGTGTATAGTTGGTTTACTGACGTGAAAGTTGTTTCTTGATGAATTTGGGAATTCAAATTTAGTAAATCTGAGTTGATGTATTTTACAAAACTTTGATTTGGAATAAATTAGAAGAAGAGTGAATTTTGGGCATAAAATGAGCGGTTTTGACTACTCAAATTCTAAAGTCATGGTTTTGGGGAAATTATGTAGTTTTGGGAACTATCTTTGGGTCATTTAGTACTTAGTTGGCCTCTTCTTTTGCTAAAATATGGTGGTAAGAGTCTAGTGGAGAACATATGATAATGAGCGTCTGGTGGTAAGCATTTGATGAAGAGCGTTTGGTAGTGAGCGTCTAGTAATAAACATCTGGTGGTAAACGTCTGGCGGTAAACGTCTGGTGGTAAACGTATAGTGGAGAGCATCTAGTGCTGAATGTCTGATGGTGAGCGTTTGATGATAAGCATCTGCTGGTAAGTGTCTAGTGAAAAAAGTCTGACGAAAAGTGTTTGGTGGTGAGCTAGTAATGAGTGTTTAATGGTAAGCATCTGGTGGTAAGCGTTTGGTGGAGACTGTCTGGTTGTGATCGTGTGATGGTAAACGTCTAGTAGAGAGCGTCTGGTGGTAAACGTTTGGTAATGAGCGTCTGGTAATACGTGTCTGGTGACAAGTGTATGATGGTAAGCGTTTGGTGGTAACCATCTGGTGGAGAGCATCTAATGAATCTGGGTTGTCTGACAATAACTATGTGGTTTGGGATCTCGATTTCGAGGTTCTAGACATTAGTTTTGGATGTTCTTTAGGTTGTTTTAGGGGTTTTGGACTCTTCCTAAGCTTTTGGTGATGGTTTCCAAGTTATTTTCCCTGCCTAGTGTATGTACCTAATTCTTGTGAAGAAAATTGTGTTATTGTGTGATTGGTTTATGGTGCATATGTTTTGATAATTGTTGATGCTTCTAAAATGGTATGAGTATGTTGTGAAAATGAAAGATGTGTGTTGTAAGAAGAATCTCAAGGAGAGATTCAATGTTCAAGTAAGTTGTGGTGAATGTTTGATATTGAGAATTTAGAGAGAAGGTATTATTATATTCTACCAATCATTCAACTCATGTCAAGCTGAATGTGGTGGCGGAGAGAATGGTAGGAGGTCTTTACCCTAGCCCTTTTGGGTCTAAGGAGAGGAAAATTAACCTCATGGGGAAGTAGGTCGAATTACCCTTGTTTGTGACTCTTATGGTATAAATACTACCATGGGTGTACGCCTTCAGTAAAGTCTATGTCAACACTGAATCTAGATAATTGAGTATAGAGGTCAAATTGTGATATGATCATGTGTTTGATGGGCTGTTGTGAATGTTGTTCTATGATTTGTTATATTAGATTATGACATGTTAATTTCTTTGCATACTAGTTTATCCTCACTTTTGTGTTGTCTCTTTGTGTGTGCTATAATCTCTTTAGGAATGATCACCTTTTGGTGTGAGCAGAAAATGTTATAGGTGATAACTTGCCTTTGATGGAGTCAGAGGATACCGTTGTGTAATATGCATAGTGTAATATACAGACATACATATAAATTTAGATATACACATAAATGTTTTTGTATAACAGTTTAACTCTTTTGAAATACTTTATATTTAGGAGATTGTGTAAATTACATGTTTTCTTATCTATCTACTATATAATATCAAAACATATAATATTTTGTTTAATAGATTACTCTATTAAATAAAAAATCATAAAAAGATAAAAGAAGAAAATAAAAATAAAAATTAATTATAAGAGAATAAATATAATTAATCATTCTCTTTTCTTAAACAAAATTATAATTTATTCAAATTTTTTAAGATTTTTTTTTAAACATAACATTTTTAAGTGATCAACTCGTGATGGATAGTCGAATCGAGTGACCGGTTTTCACAACGTTAGTTATAAGTGTTCATTTTATAATTTCGTTTAAGCTATCTTGTTTATTTAATCTAGTAGCTTCTGTTTCATTGGTGTTTTTTTTTTCCTTATTCCCATCTCCACATTTTGAACAGTATTAATTACATTGATGCTTGCAAATTTATTACAAATTGAGTCATAGCACATGGAAATTTGTCATATATAGTTGACTTATTATATTTATCATTTTAGTATTTAATTAGCATCATTATTGATTTGTTTTCAAATGATAATATTTTAAATATTATTTGTGATAATTAATAATTGCTTAAAATTAGTCACATGCACATTTTACCTACTGATTTTAGTTAAAAGTTCAACTCTCTTCTAAACGTGCATGATAATATCTAAAGAAAAATTCGTTTAAAAGTCTTTTATTGATAAAAATATCATGATAACGTGAATTTCACAAAAAATTAAATAATTTTTTTACATAAATTACATTCTTTAATTTTAGAGTAATCATGTTTGCATACACATTAAAGTGATATTTTTATTAATAACGGATTATTATGAAAAAAAAAAGTCATTAGAAATGATAATTGAGACATATTTTTTAAAAGAAAAAAATTAATATATATGCATATTTTCAAAGTTCATATTAAAAAAACCAATTCATTAAACTTTGCATATTTTAGAACTGTGAAATCTTTTTTTATAGTAAGTTATACATTTTTTTTAATTAAATATCCCTTTTTCTGTTGTCTTCCCTCATTATTTTATTATTCTACTTTATTATCACCATTCTCCATCATATTATTGATTGAATTCAAGACAGTTTTTAAAAAAAATAAAATACAAATGTTTTAAAATTTTAATCTATTAGGCTGTTAGATATTTTGTATGAAATCTGAAATGAGATATTTAATCAATCGAAACAATATTAAAGGTATTGTCGAATTTACTTTAAAAAATATAATATATTTGAAATATATTTATAATATCTCATGAATTTATTATAATGAATAAATAATACTCTAATTGGATTATCTTTTATTACTTTGTATAATATAGGATTGTATTACAAATTAACATCAACGGAGCTCATAAAAACACATAATTAACATCAAGTGAATCTTTGTAAATAAACAAAGTCTTTCATCATGAATATAAAATCTACTGTGGTTTACAATCTAAATATTTTAACACAAGTTAAAAAAGAGGAAAATTATAAAAGTCAATAATATCATCCCTTAAAGTAGAAAATATGATAACTATCAACAACAATTTCAATATCTTATTTTAGATATAGGAATAATTTTTAATTAGTTTCCTACAAAACACTTCTAACATACTTTTATTCACTAAAAAAATTAATTGTATATTTATATTTGAAAATGTCTTATTTAATGCTATATTTTTAAATGCATTAAATATACTAAAATATAAAAATGTGTGATTCTTTAATTAATTAAAATATTTAACCAAATTTGTTAGATGTTTATTAATAAGGATATTTAGACTATTCTATATCAAATACCAAAAAAACAAGATAAGAATTAGAGAAAAAATATATAAAAAATAAATAAAATTTCCACATGACAACTTTATTATAAAGTCATACCCAATCACATCACCAAACTTCTTCACTAAGTTGCTCCTCTCTCATTCCACAACCCTCTACTATAATATATGTAATATTTAATATAGTTTTTTAGAATAACAGTGATGATACACTTTTATATTTAACACAAAATACAAAAATAAAATGTTATAAAAATATAAAGTTTTATATTTTTTTAAAACAAGAGATAAAAAATAAATAAAAATAATATCAAATAAATATACAAAATTGAGATACGTAAAAAACTATTTTAAGTACTTTTATAGTGTCTTTACCAGATCAATTTATGTTTTATCTTCTGTATAGATAGAAATAAAAAAATATAAACATTCCTTAAGTCACGTCACACCAAAACATTTTACTTATTTACAGGTTAATAATGCCTATTTTTGTTAATTTTATAAACATATTTTTTAACCTTATTTTTTAGAATATACATTTACTATATTGGAAAAAGATAAAATATTTTTTCCTATTTAATGATTAAAAGTAAAGCTTTCTTGTTGATTGATAACATGATAATTTTACGTGTTTAATAATTATATATTGAGAGTAACTTTTAATCTGTAACTTATAATGATTATTTTTGGCTATTAAAAATAATGCAAAATATTTTATCTTAATATATTTTATAATGATATGAACAATGATATTTAACTAATATGAAGAATTTAGATTGGTGATAATGATGATTTTAACATTATTTAGTTATATGGTAAAAAAAAGGTAACATGTTAGATATTGATTAATTAGAGTATAATTTATCTTCTTTATTATCAAATAAGAAGAAGATAAGATAAAAGATTAGCAATAATTTAAAAAATAATAACCAACCAAAATCACAGTAATCAAAACTTTTTAGCTTTATATAAAGTTAAAAGTCACACACACACACACACACTCCCATTCCTACACTTCTCCTCTAAGTTTCTCTCTCAACGCTCTCTCTTCCCTCGCAATCTCACAACTGCCGCCTCACCCTCTCTCCGCCGCCACCCGCCTCCATGAACGGCGGTGGAGGTGACCTGCCACTGCCGCCGACGCCCTCTAACGGCGGCGAGTTCCTCCTCTCACTCATCCAACGTCCCCACCACCACCACCCACACCCGCGGCAACAGTCTCCGGCGATAGATCCCGCCGTCGCCGTCGTCGGTCCAACGATCCCCGTTGGCTCGCCGCAGTGGCCAATCGCCGGCGCCGATCACCCGCACGCCCTCCCTCTCCCTCACCATCTTCCTCCTTGGTCCCACACTCTCTCTTCTCCGCTTTACCCACCGAACTTTTTTGGGTTGCCCCATAACCCTTTTCCCCCTCCTCGGAACCACTTCCCCGTCACCCCGAACTCCGTCACTAACGGCGTCAACGTTAACGCTGGCCTCACCCACGATCTGCGAAAACTAGGGTTTCCCATCGAAGAAAAGAACAGCAAGGTCGATGGTTTCGTCCAGCAGCAAGAACTGAAGCTGCAGTTCGGGTCTTTGCCCACGGTTGCGTACTCTGCATCTGAAGTTTCTCCCAATGTGGACTCGTTGCTCAATTTGAAGTTCAACAGAGGGTACAACGGGTTCGACAGGAACTTGCATGTCGATCACCCCAGTTCTAATTCCAGTGGGAATGTGGTTCTTCAGGGTAATCATGATGTTGTGGACAGGGAAAGAAGAGGACTTGAGGGTTATACGGCTAGTGGGTCGTTTTCTCATGAGGCTAGTAGGGTTCCACCAGGGTTTGGGAACAGGAATAGAGGGAAGGGTTTGGAGGGTAGGAAAGATGGTAGGGTGGGGGGTGGTGAAATGGGTGGGGGTGGAGGTAGAATTGAGAATTTGTATGGTAAGAGGGAAGGTGTGAGAATGGTTTCTGGTGAAAGAAGCAACGTTAGAAGCAATGTAGTTCGTGAAATGGGGCTTGCTGATCAGCTTGATCGCCCTGGGCCACCTGCTGGGAGTAACTTGCATTCCAGTGGTGTGAATGAGACCGGTGGAAGTGGAGCTCATGTTGATATCCTTGGGGAGAAGTTGGCTGATTCATTGCTTATAGAGGATGACTCCGATGACAGGACTAACTCAAGGCAACGCCGCGCCACACGAGAGAAGGTCCCTAGTTATATTTGTTGATAATGTTGCTGGTAGCTAACTAGTTATGTTTGTAAATAATCACTATGCTAAATTTTAAACTAAATTCCATTAAGTACTTTGAGTATCTATTGATTGTTGATAATACAATGATGTTTTTTAATTTTGAATTTGTTTGAAGGCCCGTTTATGTTACTACCTAGATAGGTTGTTGAGTTTTACAGTTATCTACCGGTTTTCAAATTATGAGGTTCATGTGTCTTTTTTGGTAAAGTATGAATGTTATTTACACTTATCATTTATTGCCAGGATGCCAGATCATCGGATTCAAGAGGGCAGCAGATCCTAAGCCAGCGGGCAAGAATGTACAAAAGGCAGCTAGTTTGTCGAAGGGACATTGATGTTCTTAATGTTCCTTTCCTTGCAATATACGAGTCTCTAATACCTCCTGAAGAAGAAAAGCAGAAGCAAAAGCAATTAATGGCATTGTTGGAGAGATTAGTTAGCAAAGAATGGCCAGCAGCTAAGCTTTATCTCTATGGATCATGTGCTAATTCGTTTGGTGTTTCTAAAAGTGACATTGATGTTTGCCTTGCTATTGAGGAAGCAGACATGGACAAAGCTAAGATTATAATGAAATTGGCAGATATTTTGCAATCAGATAATCTGCAGAATGTGCAGGTGAGAAAATTTTCGTCTTTTTTTTTTTTTTTGCATTTCCATTTTTATCTCGATGGTTTGTATTCACATATAAAGAAATCTGCAATAACTTTTAAGAAGTAAAGGTACTTCTATAAGCTTGCTATGAAATTATCATAAAGGAGATTTAATAACTTCTGTTTTGAATGAAAAAAAAAATGAAATTTGCTATGGGTGGTTTGTCCTTGAATTTTGTCTTAGATAATAAAAAATAGTTACTGTTCACCGAATACTTCCCAATGGACAACATGCGGATGTGCCACTTAATATCTTTGCGAAGGTAATGATAGAATATACGTGCATAACTATACTTGTTATAGATTTTGGTTAATTGTCTTCCTACTTGTGGTGCATAACTTCCCAAGTCTGTAATCAACTTCATTGCTGTTCAAAGTTAATCAAAATTTGGATTGTTGGTGAAGATTGAAGTTGGCAAGGGAGGGTTTTATTTCTCCCGAGATATAAGATGAGTTTTATTTTTTAAATTTATGACATAAACACTAGGATTTGGGAGACATGGCCAGATAAGATTGACAGTGTAAAATGGTTGTCAGATGAAGTACGGTGTAAATTGACTATGGTTGTTGCTACTGCTGCACATACTAAACAGCTTCAAAATCAAATTCATATTTCATCCTCTTCCTCTCAAAGATCTACATCACTCAAGTCATCTTCATCATTTCCCCCTTCTTTAATGTCTTCAACTTCCTTCTTGTCTCCTACTATGATTTTTCCATTTTTATTGGCTTTTGCATTATTAACAACTCTTTTCAAATAGGAGCCCCTTCCTCATGATAAGGAGGCTTTAGACCTTTACCATACTATCCAACAGTCTTTAACATTTGGATAAAAGGAGGACTCCTTACAAGGTTAAATGGAAATGCATTAACATGATTGCATTGCAAACTTCCTGAATTACATCTCTATATAATGCATTGATTGTCATTTGTTGGAGAGCATTCTTTCCTTTTGCTACTTTTTTTGTAACTTCTGCTCAATCATGGTTGTTCTCCTTTTCATTTTTTTTACTTTTCAGCAGCTTCACAAGTGTTTCCTTTACTTCATCTGGAACACTAGAAAAAGGAATAACATATTTGTTTGTTCCAGGAAAATGATGTTTCACCCTTCCTATGCCACCCTAACAAGCATTTAGAACAAAATTTACATTTTACTTGTAGTTTATTGTAGGAAGATTTTCACAATATTTCATAGTAATATTGTGCTCGCCCCTTTATCAAATAAAGGAACCCCTCTAACTCTAGTGTAGTCCTTACCTGAGCCTTGCAAACCTAAGAAGGTCGCTTGATTACTATTTCTTATTGAAAGGTTTCAGCAAACACAGATCTTTCAAAATTCTGCTGTTACTCTCTTATGAAGAGGTTTATTAAAGTGAATCTGACTTTATTATATCATATAATGTAGGAATTTTGATGCCATTTCAGGATGAGTTTAAGCTTAACTTAACCCCTATAAAACTGGTTTATATGATGTGATTTAAATGTTATTTATATATTTATACTTATGTATTCTATTTTTTGCTATACCACTGGTCAATGTGAGACTAAATTACTTATCCACGATGTTGCAACAAAGGCATGCTTCTAAGAGGCCATATTTAAGGCTGAGTGACTGCAAATAAGGCGACTTTCCTACTTTTTATTGTGTTTTTGCATGGATGTAGGACATAATGTGGTGTTTTTGCTGTCTTTGATTTGACACTTTCAAATATGTGGATCCCTTATAAAGGGGGTCTTATATGGGTGGATAAGCATAGAAGCTATTATCTTCACTGGTGAATGCTAGTGGCTAGACTTTAACATATTCTGTCTGTTATTCTTTGCCTCCTGTGTCTGAGTCTCTTCATCACCCCTTTTTGGTTCCACAACATCTCGAATCCATTTTTTCTGTTTGATTTTTATTGGATATGTTTGGAGAAAATGCTATGGTTAAAAGAGTTGTATGGTAAGTAAAACATGATGGCCAATCTTTAGGAACATAGAAATAAATGTAGGTAATAATAAAGAAGGAAAAGGAAGTGGATTAATAGATTGTGAATATGACAGAAATGACTGGTAAGTGATTGACTCAATTTTTCTTCAGAAGAAAGCATTTGCTGCTGGTTTACTGCTCTTGGAAACATTCATTTGAAGTAATTAAATTAAAACAAAAATTTCTTCAGTTCTTAATTTGAGTTTGTTTGTAGGCATTGACACGTGCACGGGTTCCCATAGTAAAGCTCATGGATCCAGTGACAGGAATCTCTTGTGACATATGCATTAACAATCTTCTAGCTGTTGTGAATACAAAGCTTCTTCGGGATTATGCGCTCATAGATCCAAGGTTACGGCAGCTAGCCTTCATTATCAAACATTGGGCTAAGTCAAGAAGAGTCAATGAAACTTACCATGGAACTCTGTCTAGCTATGCGTAAGTTTACCTCTGATGCTATTCTTATTGAAAAAGATTTTTGTTGTCTTCATTATAATTAGGCAAGGTACTGTCCTAATATTGCAAAATCAAAGTAGACAGGATCAAAGAAGTTCATTTAAATATGATTACCGGATAGTATGGCCTAAAAACAATAATTGAATTTTAATTTCAGGTATGTTTTGATGTGCATTCATTATTTACAAATGAGAAGACCTGCCATCCTTCCATGCTTGCAGGTGTGTACTTCAGACTTCATTCTTCTATTTCTCTGTGTCAGATATTTCTTTATTTAGCCTTTTAAGAAGTAGAATGTCACTGTTTCCGCTATTAATGTTTCAGAAGTAACCCTTTATTTTGATCTAAACATAATGGTCTGCGTTTCCATTTTCCACAGAATGAAAAAATTAATTAACTAAGAGTTCTAGGTATCTTTTCATTTTCATTTTCCAATTGGCTGGAAACCACTTCAAATTTTTATGCTGTGGCAAAGCGTCGTTGTTAATGGCAAATCACTTTTTACTCTGAGAAAACCATTTTAGCAATTGCGTGGCCGGTGTCAATGGAATAACCTTTTTGTAGTATTCAAATCAAAGACTTTCAGTTAACTTCGTGAAGTTTGTACCTCATTAAACATCACATCATATGAATAATTCTGTAATTTAATGATTGAATACTATTTTCTATACAGGAGATGGAGACAACGTATTCTGTGACTGTGGATGATATTAATTGTGCTTTCTTTGATAAAGTTGAAAAACTTGGTGATTTTGGTCGCCAGAACAAGGAAACAATTGCTCAGCTTGTGAGGGGATTTTTCCACTACTGGGCATATTGTCATGATTATGCAAATTCTGTTATATCTGTACGCACAGGAAGCATAATCAGGTATGAGAACTCTTTATTTCTAAATGTTTGACACCCTTTTGTGTTCCATTCCGTTGTTTGACTGAATATTTTATACTGTATTTTGGTGTAGCAAACGGGAGAAGGACTGGACTAGAAGGATTGGCAATGATCGGCATTTGATATGTATAGAGGATCCTTTTGAAACATCTCATGATCTTGGGCGAGTGGTAGATAAATATAGCATCAAAGTTCTGAGGGAAGAGTTTGAACGTGCTGCTGAAATTATGCAGAATGATCCAAATCCGTGTATTAAACTTTTTGAGCCCTATGTTCCTAGTTGATTTACTTTTTATTTTTTATTTTTGTTTTGTTTTTGGATATAGATTTTATAGGTGAGGTAATAGAACTCAGCTTGGAAAGCTTCTTTTATCACATCTCTGGTATATTATTAACCTAGTCTCATGTTTATAACTGTATTTATTAGTTAGGGTTTTAAATGCCATCCTCAATGTAAAGAACTTTTTTGGCCAAAGGCATGCATATTCATTTATTTTGTTTTACTTTCTTTTAAAATTCACCTTAGTTCATTGTGAATAATATTAAATACACGATGAAGCCAAATAGAAAATGGTAGAACAATTACAAAATTTGCTAATATTTGTGTTCTCAAGAGGAAACAAGTAAAATTTAAAGAAGCTAAATGACAGGAGTGATGATAGGGTTAACTGAAGTTTTTTCACCATTATGGTGTAATTTTGTTGTAGAAATTATCAAAATGGTATAACTTTTAAAAACAAATTTCTCGTATGGGCAAGTCCTGTCAATTTTGCAAGATTTTGTAATGAAATAAGAATTGCCTTGTCTAAAAGTGAAATCATCACCATTTTAGACGACTTCAAATGTGGAATGAAATAAATTAAAAGTGACTTCAGTTTTGAATGAAATGACTGGAAGTTTATAACGTTGTAACAATTTCAATTATGAAGAATTAAAATCATTACAACATTGACAATGCTTCAATTAATATATTTAGAATTAAGGAAGTCACAACATAACATTATTTTATTTAGAATTGTCATAACATAATAAGATTTTAGTTAACTAAAGTCGTATGCATATGGAACAAATTTATTATTAGATAATTTTTTATAGAATCGTCATAACTTGACATAATTTTAACTCATCTGCAACAAAGACGTTCCAGTTAGACACACTATTATGAAGTCGTTTCAAGTTGACATTATTTATTTATATACGATTATTTTTTAGAATTTATATCATTCTAGTAGTTTCAAAATGTAATTACACTATAATGTTGATTCTCCATTAATGATCCTCTATTTTATTTAAATGCAGAATTGAAACTGAAATGGAAATTGCAACTAAAACTAAATTGAAATTGTTAAACTTTCTAAACTATAAAAGTGCAATTACAATTACAAAATAAAATTAAAATTGGAATTACATAATTAAAACAAATGCAAAAAAAACAACGCACATAATGAAAATGATTAAAACAAGTACTGAACTAAATTGTAAGGAGTGTAAACGGTGAAAAATGTAAAGAAGTTAAAAACAATAAAGAATGAAAATAGAGTAGAGCTACATATTGAAGTATAGAGATTAAGGAAATGAGAAGAATCAACTATTGTCTATTGTAAAGAAAATTTGAAAGTGAGTATCCAAGGATCTCCAATGTTTGATATTTATGAAAGTTTTAATCTGAAAAATCTGCTCTACAGTCCGGAATAGAGGACTGATTTTGCACTACCAGGTTGATTGATTAACCTTTTATTTTTGTTATAAATATTCTAAGTTCTGATGTTGCTATTCCTTTCTAATTGTGTTGCCAATTTGCTATGTGATGAAGGATGATAGAGAATGCACTTTTAATCATTTTCATTATACAAATGTATAATTTAGCATTTAACCTAATCTTGAACTAACATTGAAAATATATAATTAAAGATTGTACAAATCCTCGTTCTGAATGTTATTGGATTGCGACCTCAAATCTTCAATGTTATGTTATTAATTCATCATATTTGCTCTATTTTGGTGGCTTCCCATAGTAGGTACCCTAGAAATCTCAATTAAAAAACACCATTAAGGATGCAAAAATCATTTTCAAAGTTAAGGGAGTGCAAACAGTAATATGCATCTGCAGAAGCAAAATGAGAACACAAATGTAGATTTGGGCCTTGTAATACAGAGCATACCATATCAAACCTCGGGCCTCAGACAGCTTGTTTGAGGTTATTGTTTCCTGCATTCCCCACAGTTACTAACTGCACATCTGAACTAATAGTTAAAAATTGAACTATCTTTCACCATTGCACCACATTACCATCGTCACCACTGTTATTACTTCCATCACTGTCACCGTTACAGAGACTCTTGTAGAAGAAGAGATGAATACTTCATATAAAGAAAAGCATTAAAAACTTTTTCGAAAATGTATTTTGTAATTTATCAATCAGGCTTCCTTCAAATGGTTTAGTTTTAATCAATATGAATTGGGTTATAAAAACTCAGAGTTAAAAAGTATTTTATTAGAAAAGTTCACTTTATCAAAATATCCACAAAAGTCTTATAGACTAAGATTAGTTTGTGAACATTTATTTAAAAGAAAATATTCATCTTGAATAAAAAAACAATTAACTGTAAATCTAAATGTTTTTAATTTGTCAAAGAATTGTATAAAAGCATTTTAATAAGATTGATTTCAATAAATTTAGTTATTTGTTTATATATAAAAATTAGATTTAATAATTTCGGACATCACAAATTGTGCAGGTTTGTCTTAAATAGCTTCTCGTATTTTAAGTTGTATCAATTAGGTCCCTTATTGTGTAAAATTGAATCAATTTAGACCTCATTGTTAATTAGGCTGGACGACGTTAAAAATTTGATGAATGGATTGGTGACATGAGCAAGTTGTTTCAACGTAGCACACGTTGGTCGTTGAGTTGGCATTCTTTTAAATAAGTTGGTGGTCGGCCTTGTGGTGCTACTTGGCCAGGTGGTCGATATTTAAATTCCTAAAAACTTTTCTTTTTCATTGGTTTTTTCATACTCATGTCTAGATTTCATGAGTTGCCTCACTATTTACATCATTCTCTCTTTTCTGTTAAAAGATTTATCCATCTCTAAAAAATTATACATTAAATAAAATTAATTAAGAAAATCATTCTTTAATATTTAAGGTTAATGATACCACGATTTCATATATATATATATATATATATATATATATATATATATATATATATATATATATATCATTCACTAATTCTCTAATGTTTTTTCTTTACTTCGCTCTACTTTTCTCTTTCTTCTTTTCTTTTGTTAAAGATTTATCTACAATGGCTAGATTCAAGATAAACCATAAGATCTTGTTTTTTTCTTCTATTCTAATCATTTTGATTGCACTTCCAACTTTAGTTACAACAAAATGTACATGTGACGAAGAAGACGAGAATCGTGATAGAAGAAAAGATTTGAGGTACAAAATAACAGCTTTGGTATCAATTTTAATTCCCAGTGCAGTTGGGGTGTGTATTTCTTTTCTAAGCAAAATCGTACCTGCGTTAAGTCCGGATAAGAATGTTTTCTTCCTAGTAACAGCTTTTGCAGCTGGTGTGATTCTAGCCACTGGATTCATCCACATATTACTGGATGTTTACCTCACCTTACTTAAAAGAGCATCCATGGGAGAATTTTCCTTCACTGGGTTGTGTTAATATGTACTGCCATGGTAAATCTCATGGTTGATACTTATGCCATTGCTTGTTTTCAGAAATACCATTCCAATGAAGTACGAAATGAGAGTGGAGATGTGGAGAAAGAGACAGGGCACGAGGGGCATGTGCATCATCACATTGACCCCTTGATTCTAGTTCTTATCTAGCCTCCTAAACCCAATTTTTCCTCAATTAAAAAAAAGGAATACCAAAAGGTTGGGAAGCAAATTTCACGAGACTCGTGCACTTCTACAACAAATTTCAGGAGGTTCGTGCACCTCTTCAACAACTTTTCGAGGTTTATGCGCCTCTCCAACAAATTTCACGAGGTTCGTGGGCATCTTCAGCAAATTTCACGAGGTTAGTGCGCCTCTTCAGCAAATTTCACGAGGTTCATACGCCTCTCCAGCAAATTTCACGAGGTTTATGCGCATATCAAAAAAATATTACGAGGTTCGTGCGCCTTTCCATCAAATATCACGAGGTTCGTGGGCCACTCCAACCATAAGTTCTTGTTTATTCTTCTATTATAATCTTTTTGATTGTACTTCCAACTTTAGTTACAAATAAATTTACATGTGATGAAGAAGACGAGAATCGTGATAGAGGAAAAGCTTTGAGGTGCAAAATAACAGCTTTGGTATCAATTTTAATTGCCGGTGCAGTTGGGGTATGTACTCCTTTTCTGGGCAAAGTCATACCAGCGTTAAGTCCGGATAAGAATGTTTTGTAGCTGGTGTGATTCTAGCCACTGAATTCATCCGCATATTACTGGATGCTTTTGAGAATTTGACCTCACCTTACTTAAAAGAGCATCCATGGGAGATTTTTCCTTCACTAGGTTTGTGTTAATATATACTGCCATCGGAACTCTCATGGTTGATACTTATGCCACTACTTATTTTCAGAAATACCATTCCAATGAAGTACGAAATGAGAGTGGAGATGTGGTGAAAGATACAAGGCACGAGGGGCATGTGCATCTTCACAGTGACTCCTTGATTCTAGTTCTTATCTATTCTCCTAAACCCAATTTTTCTTCAATTAGAAAAAAGGAATACCAAAAAGATGAAAAGCAAATATCAGGAGACTCGTGTGCTTCGACAATAAATTTCATGAGGTTTGTGCACCTCGCCAACAAATTTTCTAGGTTCGTGCGACTCTCCAAAAAATTTCACGAGGTTCGTTGGCATCTTCAGCAAATTTCACGAGGTTCGTGCTCCTCTCAACAAATTTCATGAGATTCGTGGGCATCTCCAGCAAATTTCACGATATTTTTGCGCCTCTCCAGCAAATTTCACGAGGTTCGTGCGCATATCAAAAAAATATCACAAGGTTCGTGGGCCTCTCCATCCATAAGTTCTTGTTTTCTTCTTCTATTCTAATCTTTTTATTGTACTTCCAACTTTAGTTACAACAAAATGTACATGTGACCAAGAAGACGAGAATCGTGATAGAGGAAAATATTTGAGGTACAAAATAAAAGCTTTGGTATCAATTTTAATTGCCGGTGCAGTTGGGGTGTGCATTCCTTTTCTGGGCAAAGTCCTACCAGCGTTAAGTCCGGATAAGAATGTTTTCTTCCAAGTAAAAGCTTTTGCAGTTGGTGTGAATCTAGCCACTGGATTCATCCACATATTACTAGATGCTTTTGAGAATCTGACCTCACCTTACTTAAAAGAGCATCCTTGGGAGATTTTTCCTTCATTGGGTTTGTGTTAATGTGTACTGCTATGGGAACTCTCATGGTTGATACTTATGCCACTGCTTATTTTAAGAAATACCATTCCAATGAAGTACGAAATGAGAGTGGAGATGTGGAAAAAGAGATAGGGCACGAGGGGCAAGTGCATCTTCACACTGACCCCTTGATTCTAGTTCCTATCTAGCCTCTTAAACCCAATTTTTCTTCAATTAGAAAAAAGGAATACGAAAAAGTTGAACAACAAATTTCAGGAGACTTGTGCGTTTCGACTATAAATTTCATGAGGTTCGTGCACCTCTCCAACAAATTTTCTAGGTTCGTGCGACTCTCCAACAAATTTCACGAGGTTTGTGGGCATCTCCAGTAAATCTCACGAGGTTCGTGCGCCTCTCCAACAAATTTCACGAGGTTCGTGCGCCTCTCCAGCAAATTTCACGAGGTTAGTGTGCCTCTCTAGCAAATTTCACGAGGTTCGTGCACATATCAAAAAAATATCACGACGTTCGTGCGCCTCTCCAGCAAATATCACGAGGTCGGTGGGCCTCTCCAACCATAAGTTCTTGTTTTCTTCTTCTATTCTATTCTTTTTTATTGTACTTCTAACTTTAGTTACAACAAAATGTACATGTAACGAAGAAGACGAGAATCGTGATAGAGGAAAAGCTTTGAGGTACAAAATAACAACTTTGGTATCAATGTTTGTTGCCGGTGGTGTTGGGGTGTGTATTCCTTTTCTGGGCAAAGTCATACCAGTGTTATATCCGGATAAGAATCTTTTCTTCCTAGTAAAAGCTTTTGCAGCTGGTGTGATTCTAGCCACTGGATTCATCCACATATTACTGGATGCTTTTGAGAATCTGACCTCACCTTACTTAAAAGAGCATCTATGGGAGATTTTTCCTTCACTGGGTTTGTGTTAATGTGTACTGCCGTGGGAACTCTCATGGTTGATACTTATGCCACTGTTTATTTTCAAAAATACCATTCCAATGAAGTACGAAATGAGAGTGGAGATGTGGAGAAAGAGATAGGGCACGACGGGCATGTGCATCTTCACAGTGACTCCTTGATTATAGTTCTTATCTATTCTCCTAAACCCCATTTTTCTTCAATTAGAAAAAAAGGAATACCAAAAAGATGAAAAGCAAATATCAGGAGACTCGTGTGCTTCGACAATAAATTTCATGAGGTTTGTTCACCTCGCCAACAAATTGTCTAGGTTCGTGCGACTCTCCAACAAATTTCACGAGGTTCGTTGGCATCTTCAGCAAATTTCACGAGGTTCGTGCTCCTCTCAACAAATTTCACGAGATTCGTGGGCATCTCCAGAAAATTTCACAATATTTTTGCGCCTCTCCAGCCAATTTCACGAGGTTCGTGGGCCTCTCCAACCATAAGTTCTTATTTTCTTCTTCTATTGTAATATTTTTGATTGTACTTCCAACTTTAGTTACAACATAATGTACATGTGACGAAGAAGACGAGAATCGTGATAGAGGAAAAACTTTGAGGTACAAAATAACAGCTTTGGTATCAATTTTAATTGCCGGTGCAGTTGGGGTGTGTATTCCTTTTCTGGGCAAAGTCATACCAGCGTTAAGTCCGGATAAGAATGTTTTCTTCCTATTAAAAGCTTTTGTAGCTGGTGTGATTCTAGGGACTCGATTCATTCGCATATTACTGGATGCTTTTGAGAATCTGACCTCACCTTACTTAAAAGAGCATCCATGGGAGATTTTTCCTTCACTGGGTTTGTGTTAATGTGTACTGCAATGGGAACTCTCATGGTTGATACTTATGCCACTGTTTATTTTCAGAAATACCATTCCAATGAAGTACAAAATGAGAGTTGAGATGTGGAGAAAGAGACAGGGCACGAGGGGCATGTGCATCTTCACAGTGACCCCTTGATTCTAGTTCTTATCTAGCCTCCTAAACCCAATTTTTCTTCAATGAAAAAAAGGGTATAGCAAAATGTCGAAAAGCAAATTTCACGAAACTCGTGCGCTTTGACGACAAATTTCATGAGGTTCTTGCACCTCTCTGTCAACATCCAATTTCGTCCGGATGACTAAATAATAGGATTTAGTTTTTGTTTTTGTCTTATTTTATTTTCATTTTCATTTTATTATTTTTAATTTTTAGTTTATTTGGTATTTGATTTAGCTTTTTTATTATTATTAGATTTGATTTTATTTTGTGTATTTTTTTGGGTTAAATATGTTTTTAGTCCCTATACTTTGGGGCGATTTTGGTTTTAGTCCCTCTTTCAAACTATGGTACAATTTAGTCCTTTAACTTTAGAAAACTCTGGTTTTAGTCCTTTTTACCAATTTTTTTAACTTTATTTTTTGTTTCAAGCGCATTTCTCAGTTAACATTGAAGCAAAAATGTGTCAAAGAGTGTAAACAATCCAAATGCTATAATGAAACGTGTTTGAAACAAAAAATAAAGTTAAAAAAATTTGTTAAAAAGGACTAAAACCAAAGTTTTCTAAAGTTAAAGGACTAAAGTGTATCAAAGAGGGACTAAAACCAAAATCACTCCAAAGTATAAGGACTAACAACAAAAAAAAAGAAAACGAAACTGAAAAAGAAACCGAAAAAAAGGGAAATAAAGAAAAGAAAACGAAAGAAAAAGAATGAAAAAAACGAAAGAAAGAAAAGAAAAGAAAACGAAAAGGGTGCTTCACAGCCACCAGGCCACACACATAAATAAATAAATAAATAAATAAATAAATATATATATATATATATATATATATATATATATATATATATATATATATATATATATATATATATATTGAATTCACAATTGAAAGCACACAGCACATGCGTGGCAAGCACTTTTGCATTCAACATTTAATTCCAGCTACAATATGCAACACGTTACCACTAGAAACTACTTCATTTTGCTGGCATCATCCATTGGGCTTGAAGATTGCGTTGTCCATAATAAAAAAAAGGGAGTTACTCCCTGTACCTCCCCAGTTCCAACTCCCACCCCCAATTTTTTTGAACTTTTTTTTAAATACAAAATTAACCTTATGTTTTTTTTATTTTTATCGTTTTAGCCCTATTTAACCTACCCTACAATAACCCTCCTTTTTTACAGTCTCAATACACAGACAGATTCCTCTTCGTATTCTCACCCCCACTCCACCAAAGCTTTGAAACCTCCTCCTCCAAATACTCTACAACTCTCACTTTCCAATTCCTCTCTGTTTGTGCGGCTGTTGTGCGGTGCGATTGTGGTTGCTGCGCAGAGGATGCTGGTGTGGCGGGAGAATTCGTAGAAAAAAAGGGTAAAGATGAAAACATAAAAATAATAAAAAAAAAGGAATAAATAAATTATGTGGGGGTGGGGGTTGGAATTGGGGAGGTGCAGGGAGTAACTCCCATAAAAAAAATGCTGATGGTTGGGCTTTTGGAGGAAACAACACGCGTTCTCCGTGGAAAAAAGAAGGCACAAGCGGACTCACCATTCCCCCACTACCCAATCCTAACCGTTTGCTCTGCTCTCCAACAACATTGATTCTCCCATTAACAATTGAGAGACCTCTTCCAATATACTTTCTACTAGAGAACGATATCAATCTTTTTTTCTCTCCATCATCATTTGGTCTCCATTCTTTTCCCGTCAACCATTCCTACTCCTCCATCTCTACACCCTCAACACACACAACAGAGAACTTCATTTTCTCACCCAGCTTTATCTTCAAAACCCAACATCAAGAGATCATCCCATCATTCTTTGGGTAAAACAAGACCACCATCCCGTTATCACTATCCCCTTTCATTTTCCCCCCATCCCGTTTGTCAGAAAAATCCAATTTCTCACCGACCATCATTCACCCCCATTACATTCGCTCACCATCACACCCAACCACAAGAACCAAAGGCTCCCTCTCGTACACACCGTAACAAATCAACACACAGAGCCATCTTCGTTCACTCATTTTTCATAGTATCTACCTTCCTTTTCACTAAAACCCACACACAGCGTGCTATTCTAACCTGTGCTCTCTAATCCATTCGCGCCTTTACGATGGCGGCGATTCCGAAACGTATCAACCCTTCAACCCTGATCAGAGTAAAGCAATATAGCAAGAGGAGCAGCAGTCTTGGGGTTACGTCTGGGGAAGAAAGCTGTCTTTGGTGATTTTGGCAAACAACAGTCGGCGTCGTTCACGACGGCGAAGACACGTCGTGAATCCAGAGGGTTTCTTCATCGCGAGGGAAGGAAGGCAGAGGGCTCTAATGTGTCTTTATCACAATGTGTCTCACTGCTGGCATTGGATTTTTCTAGTTGAAAAGGAAGCCTAGGCAATTCGCGGAGAAGCTGGGCTGAAATCAATCGGAAGGGTCTTCATAGTAACGTCTCAGAAGGCAATTGGTTTTGTCGGCGTTGATGAGCTCAGTTTGAAGGTGGCGGAGAAGACGAAGTTTGATTTGAAGCTTGAGGGTTTCGGCGCGGCAGAGAAGATCGAGGCAGACTCAAGAAAAGAAGGGTGTCGCTGGCACATACTCCGTTTGCAAACACTAGTGACCGTGGGTGTCGATTAAGGGCACTGACGGAGGCGCCAGCAGAACCTCCAGTGGTGGCTGCCTCAGAATGGAAGACACGACAGCGTGCCTCTAGATTAGAAGGAAGTTGTGTCACGCAGAAGAAGAAGGGAGCAGTGTCGTTAGCTCTAGGCAGTGCTGGCGGTTGGCTTGACGGAGAGTGGTGGCCCTTGCGGTGGCTGGCGATGGGAGTGCGACGCGAAGCGGCAAGGATAATCTTCTCTCGCGCAACAACCGGTGGAAGGAGGAAAGCATCCGCCCCAGCCGGTGATGGCTCCAGCGGCGAACGGAGTCGCCGGCGGCGCTCCGAATTGCAGCTCCCAACGGTGGATTTCGGTGGTGGAGATGATTGCACGCACTGTAGAGACGAGCCTCCATAGCTTTCTTCGAAGAGAACCCTAGGTATAGGCTTCCAGGGGATCTGAGGCAAGTGAGGGGAAGTTGTTGAAACCCCTAGTGAGTTTCTGATGGGCCTTGGGGCTTGGCTGATGGACCGTTTCTTCTTCCTGCCACCATGCAACGCTATTCATACCCCCCTATGCTTCTACAAACAAAAACGAAAAAGGCCTGGGCCAACACCTACCAAATGCACCCCCCAAATGATACTGCCGCACCCCTACCTTTGGTCATGGGCCAATAAGTTTCATGTTGCACCCTTGGTTTTGTTTTCTGCACTCCCCTATTCTTATTGGGCTTGGACTGTGATGTTTTTTTTTATTTGTCTTGGTTTTTTATTTGTTTTATTATTTTGTTATTATATTCATTTGTTAATAAAAATAAAAAATATAAAAGTATAAAAATAAAATTTCTTTTATAAAATAACAAAAAACATTTTAAAGGTTTAAGCGTGTGTGCGATCATTCGCTTCAGCCTCGCGCTAAGATCTTTTCCCCTTTTATAAAATAGGTTTAAGCGTGTGTGCGATCATTCGCATCAGCCTCGTTCTAAGACCTTTTTTTCCAAAATAGGTTTAAGCGTGTGTGCGATCATTCGCGTCAGCCTCGCGCTAAGACCTTTCCCATTTTATAAAATAATAAAATAACAAAAATATTTTAAAGGTTTAAGCGTGTGTGCGATCATTCGCATCAGCCTCGCGCTAAGACCTTTTCTTTTTTGTCACATAAAAATATTAGAAATATAAAGCATTCACACTTTCAAACAACAAACAATCTTTCAGCCAGAACTACGTGATCCTTGATTCTCCACCAAAAGGTGAAGATACGTAGGAGCAAGGTCAGTCCTTGTCAGGTTCACTTTCCAAAAATCCAAATATCTTTTCAATCAAACTTTCCAAACAGTTTCTCAAACAAATCTTTCTCAAATGGTTTCGAAAGAACTACTTAACCCTGATTTGTCATTTTGAATGAGAATACGTAGGATCAAGGTCAATCCTTGTCGGGCCCAAAAAACTAAAAAATATTTTTGTTTCTTTATATTGTTGTTCTTGGGATAGTTAAACATTTTGCAAACCACATCTTTATTCGCATATTTAATTAAAGGTATTGCCTTCGGGCAGGCGTTGTAGGGTGCTAACACCTTCCCTACACGTAACCGACTCCCGAACCCAATTTTTGGTTTTCGTGGACCGTGTTTTTTCTTTATGGTTTTTTTTCCATAGTTTTCCAGAATAAACTATGGTGGCGACTCCAAATCTCTTTTCCAAAATCGTTTCTTTTTGGATCGTCGTCCCGTCGCGATTCCGGTTGCAACACTCTCCAACAAATTTTCTAGGTTTGTGCGACTCTCCAACAAATTTCACGAGGTTCGTGGGCATCTCGAGCAAATCTCACGAGGTTCTTGTGCCTCTCAACAAATTTCACGAGGTTCGTGGACATCTCCAGCAAATTTAACGAGGTTCGTACGCCTCTCCAGCAAATTTCACGAGGTTCGTGCACATATCAAAATAATATCACAAGGTTCGTGCGCATCTCCATCAAATCTCATGAGGTTCGTAGGCCTCACCAACCATAAGTTCTTGTTTTACTTCCAACTTTAGTTACAACAAAATGTACATGTGACGAAGAATACGAGAATCGTGATAGAGGAAACGCTTTGAGGTACAAAATAACAGCTTTGGTATCAATTTTAATTGCCGGTGCAATTGGGGTGTGTATTCCTTTTATGGGGAAAGTCATACCAGCGTTAAGTCCGGATAAGAATGTTTTCTTCCTAGTAAAAGCTTTTACAGCTGGTGTGATTCTAGCCACTGGATTCATTCACATATTACTGGATGCTTTGGAGAATCTGACCTCACCTTACTTAAAAGAGCATCCATGGGAGAATTTTCCTTCACTGGGTTTGTGTTAATGTGTACTGCCATGAAAGCTCTCATGGTTGATACTTATGCCACTGCTTATTTTAAAAAAATATCATTCCAATGAAGTACGAAATGAGAATGGATATATATATATATATATATATATATATATATATATATATATATATATATATATATATATATATGGATTTTTTAAATTGCCTTTTAAGTTTGTAATTCAATATTTATTAAATTTTGATGATTTATGGAGTATTTGAATTTATAAATTTTTTTAATTGATTTGATTGTATTAGTTTTTAATCTTTTTATACAAAATTACTGACATGGCTTTCCAAATTTTTATATTAATATTTATTAAATTTTAATAGCTTTCGAATAAATTAGAAGACATAAACATGCCTTTCGAAATTCGTAGTTTAATATGTAAGAAATTTTAATGATTTATTAAATCTTTCAAATCATAAAAGTTTTTAAATGATTTATTAAGATTCATTTTTTTACATTAATAATAATTCATTAATATATTATTACAAATAAAAAACTTTTAAATTCTATAAAATTAAAAAAAATATATTAAATATTTACAAACTAAATTAATCAATTCAAAATAAATATAATTAATTTAAATAGTTATATAAATAAGTAATTAATAAAAATAAAACAAATTAGTTAAAATAAAAAAGAAAAATTTATAAAACAAATAAAACGTAAAATAATTCAAAACAACACAATCTAATAAAAATATAAATAAATAAATAATTAAAATAAATATATAAAGAGAAAACAAAAAAGCAAAGAAGAAAGGACATAATGAGATGCTAAAGAAAAATGTTAAAAAAATCTGGCCTAAAAGACTTTTTTGTTTTATTAAAAATTAATAACCTTTTAATTGATTTGAATTGAAGACATAATTGTGATGTTTGAAAAATCCTTGATCCTTGTGGTGGCTTCCCATAGTAGGTATCCCGGAAATCTCAATTGAAATACACCATCAAGGAAGTAAAACTCATTTTCAAAGTTAAGGGAGTGCAAACAGTAATATGTATGTGCCGAACCATAAATCGAATACAAATGTAGATTTGGACCTTGTAATACAGAGGTTATTGCTTCCTGCACTCCCCAGAGTTACTAACTGCACCTCTGAACTAATAGTTAAAAACTGAACTATCTGTAACCATTGCACCACATTACCATCGTCACCACTGTTATTACTTCCATCACTGTTACCGTTACAAAGACTCCTGTAGAAGAAAAACATTAAAATGCAAAAAAAATAAAATAAAAAACTCGTTGCAAAAACTTTTTCGAAAATGTATTTTGTAATTTGTCAATTAGGCTTCCTTCAAATGGTTTAGTCTTAATCCATATGAATCGGAGTTATAAAAAATCATAGAGTTAAAAAGTTTTTTATTAGAAAAGTTCACTTGATTAAAATATCCATAAAAATATTATAGACTAAAATTAGTACGTGAACATTTATTTTAAAGAAAATATTCATCTTGGATAAAAAAAGAATTAACTTTTAATTTATCATAAATTCAATATTTTTAATTTGTCAAAAAATTGTATAAAAATATTTAAATCAAATTAACATAAATTTTTATAAGAAATTTGAATAAGTTTGGCTGTTTTTTTATATTTAAAAATTATACACACAAAAATATTAACTAGTTAAATATATTCGATTTTTTTATGACTAAATATATCTTTTAAGAATATAAAATAATTATTTAATTTTGTTGTGTGGAACTAATCAAAACTAAGACATTATATGCATTTTGAAAAATTTCTTTTGTCAATTTTATTATGAAAAGCTTTTTGCAGAATTTCATATCATTCAAATAAATTAATTAAAACTTTATTTAAAAATTCCGATCAAAAATATTTGAGGAGTTAACACACTAAAAGCGCTATTTGAGTTTTTATTTTAATTTTTATATCACATTCGACCGTTTCTTTCCGCAGCTTATCAAATTTCTTTCCGCACTTCATTTTAGATTTTATCTTTTAAAATTTATTAGATTAATTTTAGAATTTTTTTTTCTAAATGAATGAAAAAGAAAACATCAGTACATCAATTAAATAAGTGAAGAATAGTTTCTATATCTCATACGTTTTCTAAATGAATGAAAAAGAAAGAAAGAAAAGTGCTATAATGATAAATTTTTATACTCACACACAGAGTAAATTAATCATAAAATTATGAAGATTTATATTTTTTTTAAGAAAGAAGAGTTAAAAAATAAGAAAAAATAGTCTTAAATAAATTTTAAAAAATTAAGTATATAAAAAATATTTAAAAAAAAAACATGAGTGGATCAAATTTAGCCTTCTACTCTCGATCATCTTAATTATTACAACAACTCGTCTACTTTTTTTTGTCTCTCTCAATTCACGTATTAATTTCTGTAGGGAAAGGTTCTCCTTTAAAGCTAAAAAACCTAACCCCTCTTGCCGACAAAAATCTCATCAAAACAAAAATTATAAAATTTTTTTTTATATTAAATTATTTTTTTAAATATAAATAAAAGGAAAATGATATTTTAACACCAATTTTTGACACCATTTTGACATTGTACACGTATCAAAATGTGATGGGATGATTTCAAATTAAAAAAAGCTTAGACAAAGACATATTTAGAAGAGAAAAACCAAAGTTTTTTTTTTAATTTGAAATCGTCCAACCACATTTTGACACGTGTGCAATATCAAAAAATTGGTTTCAAAAATATCATTTTCCTAAATAAAAACACTTACTCAATTACATTCGTCACATTTATTAGAAACTTTTTTTTATGCACAGATACCCTAAATTTGACATTCTCTCCGTAACATTTAAACGCATTTTAAAATAATAATTATAGAAGAAATGAAAGAGTCAAATAGAGGATTGGGAAGTCAAAGAAAGGACGAAGTTCTTAATATTTTGGACCAAAGCGAGGGCCTTAGCTTCATCAGAGATCTCCACAGCGTGGTACCCATCCTCCACGAAACATTTCTCCACGCGCATGCCACGCGTATCCAAAATCTTCGCCAACTCCTTCTGCTTGTCCATCTCCACCGTATCCGTTGATGAAACACGCGGGCAGCCGTCCGATTTTGTCTCCGTTAACGGCCTCCGCCATCGTCGGATTGGAGTACACGTGGTCGCGATCCGCGTCCTCAGGAAGCAAAAGGGACCACATGAGGTTGTTAGCAGGTAACGGCAAGGTACGATTGTTAACGAGACGGAGTCCAGAGTCGGAGCGTTGGGATCCACTGAAATAAGGAGCGTTCATCACGATTCCGAGGATTTTGAGAGGGGAGAGATCGTGTTTGAGTGCACGGAGCACTGCGAAGTAGGCGATATTTCCCCCGGCGCTACTTCCAATGAGGAAGCACTTGGAGAAGTCCAAGTGGTCCCGGAGCCAGGGATGGGCCTGGGCTGGGTCACGGGCCTGGGATTGGGCCCAGAGCAGGGTGTCGTGGGCATCGTCGTAGGCGGCCGGGAGGCGGTGCTCGGGGCTGAGCGGTAGTCAAGGGATTTTAAATTTGTTTGGCATGAAAGAAAATTAGATTCACGTGAATCTGAAGTCACAAGTTTTTTAATTTTTGGGTTAAATATGTTTTTAGTCCTATATTTTCGGACAATTTTGGTTTTAGTCCATTTTCAAACTAAAATACAATTTAGTCTTTTAACTTTAAAAAACTCTGGTTTTAGTCCTTTTTATCAAATTTTTTAAATTTTATTTGTTGTTTCAAGCACGTTTTATTATAGCATTTGAATTGTTTACACTGTTTGACACATTTTTGCTTCAATGTTAACTGAGAAACGCGTTTAAAACAACAAAGAAAATTAAAAGAATTTGGTAAAAAAGACTAAAACCAGAGTTTTCTAAAATTGAAGGACTAAATTGTACCTTAGTTTGAAAATAGACTAAAACCAAAATCGTCCCAAAATATAGGAACTAAAAACATATTTAACCCTTAATTTTTTTTATTGTCACTGAATTTGATCCGTGCAACAGGTTTATACGAAAAGTTAAAATCTTCATCAAAGTGATTTAAATTCACTGTAATGTGAATTTCTGGAAGTCTTTTCCATTTTTTATTGTTGCATTAAAGCAACTTCAGTGTCACAGGATTTTAGTTTTCCATTAAAGAAACTTTAATTCCGAAGTGAATAAATTCACTATAACGTGAATTTCTGATGCCGCGGGAATTCAGTTTAGACATAAAGCAATTTTTTGTTGTTGTTACATGAATACGTGAATTTCATTAACTTGGAAGCCGTATTATATTCTTTTTATTTCGATTGTTGGATTAAAGCAACCCTGTAATGTGTTTGGATGCAGTCGGAGAATTCTATTTGGAAGCAACTTTATTGTTGCGTGCAAAATTCCATTTTGGGTGCAACTGTTATGTTGCGGCACTTTTCTCACAGTATAGTATTTTATTGTTGCATGTTAAATTTTTTTTTTTTAACATTGTTGTGCATTAAATGGAAACCGTATGTGAATTAAAAGTTGGAAGGTTTAAGATACTTTTAATTAGAAAAGTGCATTTATTGACATATATGATATAATTTTGTTTTATGAATTATATGTATTTGGAAGAAGGAAATTCAATTAAGTTGAATTTCAGAGAGTAATTAATCATTGATGTAAAGATGTTATGGATTACTCAAAGGTGAACCATGGTTTATAATTGATGACATTAAAGTGAAACATTTCATGTACTTAGTATATGTTTGTATATCCAAAGATAACATACATATAGACTTAAGTATGATTGATTGTTTATTAAAGTATATATATGGAATTTGTCAGTTTAAGAATCACCCAAAGGTGAACTTAAATGAATGACTTTATTGACTACCTATCAGTTTAAGTGTCACCCAAAGGTGAACTTGAATGTATGACTACTGTAGTAATTTGTTTGAATCCATTAATTTTAATCAAAGCATTAATGTATGAGCTTGTGTATTATTTCCAGCTTACATGAATTTATCAGGTTTGAGCAACAATGTGGTCAAGTTTAATGAGCTAAATTATGCCGATTGTTAGAACAAATCCAGTTCCAACTGGGTGTTTTAGACTTGGATATGGCTATTATGATGGATGAAATGCCCGCAGCCATTACAGAGACCAATACAAGTGATGAAAAGTCTCTTTATGAGGCTTGACATAGGTCTAACAGGCTGTCACTAAACTTGATGCACATGTCTATGGCAGAGAACGTAAAGCCTTCCATGCCTAGAACGGAAAACACAAAGGAATTCATGAAAATGATCAAGGAGTACTCACAATCAGACATAACTGACAAGTGTATTGTGGGAACCCTTATGAGTGAGCTGACTACCAAAAAGTTTGATTGGTCACAACCCATACATGAACATGTAACTGGAATGGCTAATATAGCAGCTAGATTGAAGTCAATGGGAATGGAGGTGAATGAGTCTTTTCTAGTACAATTCATCATGAACTCTCTTCCTCCTGAATTTGGCCAGTTCCAAGTGAACTATAACACTGTTAAGGATAAATGAAGCTTTCAAGAAATCAAAGCCATGTTGGTATAAGAGGAAGGGAGATTGAAGAAAATGAAAGACCATTTTATCCATCTCACAACTCATGAAGGTGCTAACTTCAGTAAAGTTAAATCAGGAAAGAAGAACAAGAAGGACAAAGCCCCAATGAAAGTGAATAAGGGCACTATCCAGAAGGACCACAAATTTCTTTTGCAAGAAAGTAGGTCACTTCAAGAAAGATTGTCCGAAAAGAAAATCTTAGTTCGAAAGGAAAGGTATTTTTTATGTTTCTGTAAGTTTTGAAGCAAACATTATTGAAGTGCCTAATAATACCTGGTGGTTGGATTCTGGAGCTATAACTCATGTTTCTAATATTATGCAGGGATTCCTTTCAATCCAACCCATAAAAGGAACTGAAAAGTATTTATATATGGGGAACAAAATGAAGGCATGGATAGAAGGAATTGAGACTTACAGATTGATTGTAGACACTGGTTATTGTCTGAATCTTGAAAAATGTCTCTATGTTCCTGGTTGTGCTAGGAATTTAATTTCTGTTGCAAAGTTGGACTATTTAGGTTTTAACTTTAAGATTGAAAATGGTATTTTTCATTTGTATAAACTTTCGTACTATTATGGTTCTGGTACATTAGTGGATGGTTTATACCGTTTAAATCTTGATGTTAATTTTTTTGAATCTTTGTTTAATGTTGAACATGTTGTTAATAGAAATTCTAGTGCAGGAAAGGAATGTTCTGCTTTTTTATGGCATAAAAGATTGGGTCACATATCCAAAGAAAGGATGTTGAGGTTAGTGAAAAATGAAATTTTACCTCAATTGGATTTTGATGACTGGGATGTATGTATTGATTGTATTAAGGGTAAACAAACAAAACATGTATCAAAACATCCTGCCACAAGAAGCAGTCAACTTCTTGAGTTAATACACACTGATATTTGTGATCCTTTTGACATTAAGTATTGGAGTGGTAAAAATATTTTATCTCCTTTATTGATGATTTCTCACGTTATTGTTATATATATCTATTGCATGAAAAATCTCAATCAGTGAACGCCCTTGAGGCGTTCATAAATGAGGTGGAAAGACAATTAGATAGAAAAGTAAAAGTGGTGAGATATGATAGAGGTGGTAATATTATGGTAAAACTGATGAGAGTGGACAATGTCAGGTCCATTTGCAAAGTATCTTGAAAGTCGGGGTATTTGTGCATAGTATACAATGCCCGGTACACCACAACAAAATGGTGTAGCAGAAAGGCGGAATCGTACTCTTATGGATATGGTTAGGAGTATATTAAGTCATAGTAATATCCCTTTATCTTTGTGGATGCATTCATTAAAGACTGCTGTATATCTAGTTAACAGGGTTCCTAGTAAAGCAGTTTCTAAAACTCCTTATGAACTATGGGCCGGAAGGAAACCCAATTTCAGACATCTTCATGTTTGGGGATGTCTAGCAGAAGTAAGGTTATATAATCCACATGAAAAGAGGCTTGATGCAAGAACCATTAGTGGTTACTTCATCGGTTATCCTGAAAAGTCAAAGGGATATAGATTTTATTGCCCTAACCATAGTACAAGAATAGTTGAGTCTGGAAATGCTCGGTTCATTGAAAATGGTCAATTTAGTGGGAGTGAGGAATCATGAATAGTGGACATTCAAGAGCATACTGATAGTATTTCTACATCTAATGTCTCTTATGAAGTTGTTATCCCTCTTGTTGTATCACAGTCACACAACAAGCAGAGACAACAAATTAATGTTCCAATCCCACAAAATGAACATATAAATGTTGAGCTAGTTGACAATGAGCATGTCACAAATGAGCAACTCATAAATGAACAATTGATAGAGGAACCACAAGAAGCAGCATTAAGAAGGTCTGTAAGGTAGAGAAGACCTGCTATTTCGAATGATTATGTGGTTTACTCTGTTGAACATGAATGTGACTTAAGCATTGATGAGGATCCAGTCTCTTTAGACAAGCCATGGAAAGTAATAATTCAGTAAATTGGTTGAATGCTATGAAAGAAGAATTGAAATCAATGGACGACAATAAAGTATGAGATCTAGTTGAATTGCCTAAAGGTTCAAAAAGAGTCGGTTGTAAATGGGTCTTTAAGACTAAACATGACTCAAAAGGCAATATTGAAAGGTATAAAGCTAGATTAGTCGCCAAAAGTTTCACTAAAAAGGATGGCATTGACTACAAAGAAACCTTCTCTCCTGTTTCAAAGAATGACTCTTTGAGAATTGTTTTGGCTTTGGTGGCTCATTATGATTTAGAGCTTCACCAAATGGATGTAAAGACCGCTTTTCTGAATGATGACTTAGAAAAGGAAGTTTATATGGATCAACCAAAAGGTTTCACAATATCAGGAAAAGAAAATTTGGTGTGTAAATTAAAGAAATCAATATATGGACTGAAACAAGCTTCCCGACAATGGTATCTAAAATTTAATGATACCATAACTTCGTATGGTTTTGTAGAGAACACTGTTGATCGGTGTATATACATAAAGGTCAGTGTGAGTAAGTTTGTTATTTTGGTCCTATATGTTGATGATATTCTTCTTGCTGCTAATGATATTGGTATGTTACATGATGTAAATAAGTTTCTCTCTAGCAACTTTGAAATGAAAGATATGAATGAGGCATCTTATGTGATAGGAATAGAAATATTCTGTGATAGATCACAAGGATTGTTAAGTTTGTCTCAAAAAGGCTATATTAACAAAGTGTTAGAGAGATTCAGAATGGAAAAATGTTCTCCTAGAATAGTTCCAATTCAAAAAGGGGACAAGTTTAGTCAAATGCAATGTCCCAAGAATGATTTGGAACGAAAGGCCATGGAGTCCATTCCTTATGCATTAGTGGTTGGGAGTTTGATGTATGCTCAAACTTGTACTCAGCCAAATATCAGTTTTGTTGTTAGAATGTTAGGCCGATATCAAAGTAATCCCGGAATGGATCACTGGAAAGCTGTAAAGAAAGTTCTTAGGTACTTACTAGGTACCAAAGAATACATGCTCACTTATAGAAAGTCAGATCATCTCGAAGTGATTGGCTATTCGGATTCACACTATGCTGGATGTGTGGATTCAAGAAAAGTCCACATTTGGGTATGTCTATCTTTTGGCTGGAGGAACAATTTCTTGGAAAAATGCAAAACAATAAGTCATTACTACTTCCACCATGGGGGCTGAATTCGTGGCATGCTTTGAGGCCACGGTTCATGCTTTGTGGTTGCGGAACTTTGTATCGAGACTTGGCTTTATTGACAGTATAGCTAGGCCGATAAGGATTTATTATGATAATTTCACAGCCGTCTTCTTCTCTAAAAATGACAAGTACTCAAAGGGTGCTAAACACATGGATTTGAAATACTTGTCAGTCAAAGAAGAAGTGTAGAAACATAGAGTGTTGATTGATCATATTGGTACTGATTTGATGATAGCAAATCTGTTAACTAAAGGACTACCGCCCAAAACTTTTATTGGCCATGTTGAAAGTATGTGCATTATGGATAAGTCAATGTTAACATGATGATGTTATCTATGTATATGAATATGTATAGTTATATGCTTGTACTGTCATGACACTTGTGAATTCAATTAAAGTTTTGTTTCTTCTTTATTCTATTGTTATCCACATTAAGTTATATACATGTATTATTGATTGTGGTGACATGATAGGTCTCTTTTAGAGACATGAAAGTTATAAGATTGATTAAAGTTATGTTGACTTGGTTTGATTATGTGATACATGGAAGGAATCTTGTCGATCATGACTTTTGCCCACCATGATCCGATCATTTCAATTCATATAAGGATGATGACTTGATAATTCTAATGAATTGTGCGCACTTAAAGTTTATTTTTAGATCTTCAAGTCATCACATGAACCAAGTGGGAGAATGTTAAATTATATTAATAATTAACATTGGTTCATGTAATTTAAAGTATAACTTTGATGTAAAGATTCTAATGTGATGATTATTAGAATATAAGGTATTAAAGTTATTGGAATTATTTTAGAATTATTAAAATTAATCCCTCTCTTTTCACTTCAAAAGAACATTTTGATATTTTATTAAAGTTAATTAAAATATCATAAAAGAGAAAAAGTTTTACTTATGTTGACAAGATAAGTATATGAAAAGTGAAGAGAAAAATTTCGTTCTCAGGAAAGACATAAAAACTATTTTGACAGAGAAAAACATCTTGTAACTTTTATATCATCAAGAAAACATTATAGAAGAGTGAGAAAAGAAAAAACTTTTGACAAGAAGAAACCATACAATAGATCTAGATATTATCTCTTCTATTATATATGTAAATATTATGAACATTCAAAATCATGTAATGTTAATTTTCATTCAATTGAAAAATTAAATATTTGCTTACAGGACGTAAGGAAGAGGCGGAAGGAGGTTTTGGCAGTGGCATTTAGAGGGATGTCGAGGGAAAGAGATGGTTGGGAAGTGGAGGGGGGTGTCAGGGAAGGAGGAACCGTTGGAACGACGTAGTTTCTGGTGAGGGAGCCGTCGGGGTTAAGTTTGATTTTGAGAAAGTCGAAAGGATCCATGGCGGATGAAGGAAAAGGTGGTGGACTTTGTAGTTCTGACATGTGAATTGAAGTGAAAGTCGTCGTGGGCCATGCATATTTTTTACCACCTGCATTCATCGCATTCTTTATAATAATAATTAAAAAATATCATCAAAACATTACATCGTACAGCCATACATTTAATTATCCAACATCTTAGATGGTTTTGCATTAATGATTGTGCAGTACAACCTAATATGAGGTTACAAATTCTATCACCTCACCTGGGACCACATGGACCATTATCCCTCATTGTGCATAATTTCGGAATTTCTTTTTTCTAAACTTACACCATATAACTGAAATTTGATCTTTAATTGTTGCTGATTTCCTCTGTAACTTTATCCAAAAATGATAAACTTCTTATGGTGTATTATTTATCCTTGATAGATGCTATTTAATATTTACTTATAGATATTATGTTATCATATTTATCTTTGTTTACTTGGAGAATGTTTTCAATTTTTTTTTTAATTTTATTTAACCAAAAAATAACAAAGACCCCAATTTCAATTTCATAAGTCTTCATTTTAGAAAAAAAATATTTATTTTGAATACAAAACATATAATTAATTTTTAATTTGTTGTAAATATAAATATTTTAAATTTATCAAAGAATTATGTATAAACTTTTTATAAAGTTTTTAATAAATTTAGTTATTTGCATAAGAAAATTATGTAGTAATAAGATGTTGAAATCTTGACTGATAAATATATTTAATTTTTTTTAATGAATTAAATATAATTTTAAAAATATGTAACAGTCATTTAATTTTGTTATTCAGAATCAAAACTAAGTTATTTTATGCATTTTAGAAAATATTTTTTCATAATTTTATTATGAAATGCTTTTTAATGAATTTCACATCATTCAAATAAATTAATGAAAACTTTATTTAAAAAATCCTATTAAAAAAATTTGAGGAGTACACAAACTAAAAGCCCTATTTAAGTTTTCTCCAGTTTATGATATCACACATTCGACCGTATCATTCCTCACCTTATCAAATTTCTTTCCCACTCCATCATTTTAGATTTTATTTTTTAAAAATTACTAATTTATTTTAAGATTTTTTTTGTTTTCGAAATAAGAGTGGTGAGTATCTTTTGAAATTGATTTAGTTAGTTTCGAAAAATAAATTCCAGAATGAGGACGTGCAAGGAAAAATTTGTTAAAATGCGTAACCAGTCCAACCGATTTTTATAACTATGGTTTTGAGTACAAGTAAAAATGACGACATCAATCAAATAAGTGAAGAATACTTAGTAGGATAATGATATTTCAAAGTGAAATTTTAACAAACTTTTAATTCTATCACGTGTCAATCAATTTCTGAGTCCATGTGGGAAAATATTTAAAAAAATGAAAATAACGTGAAAATACAAGTAAGAGGGGTTGCAGAGATTTTCATTTTGTGAGCTTCATTTTGGGCTCTCAAAAATGGAGAACCTCATTTGTGCTAGAGAACCCGAGAGAGAACACGTCTTTCTAAAGGTGGACAAAATACACTGTATTGTATTGTAAAAGTTTACAATTAATTATAAATCAGTTCAAGAAAATTGAACTGAACTAAAAAATAATTAAAAATAATTGAACTGAACTAATTTACAGTATACTACAATTCAGTTAACTGGTTTTCTATAGCTCCCATTCAAAACGTTGCATTTCGTTGCAATTCAGTCTATCTTTCATTGGTCCTGCACTGCACTGTTCATAAATATACAATTAAGCCGAAAGAAGACTCTTCTTAGATGCCCATCTCGCCCTCGAAGACGATATCATCTTCTCTTTCCATACTCTTCTTTCGGCTTCTTCCTCAACCACCATGAATATCCAATCCTTCTTTGAACCATATCTCTCTCTCTCTCTTCTCTACCTTCAATCTCTATCTTCATACACTCTTCTTTTTCTCACTTTCACCTTTCATTACTTCTACAATTTGTTTGGTGAGAAGAGAGATATAGAGACAAAAAATCGATGAATTTAGGAATGAAATTCTAGCTTAGGGTTTTCAATTTGGGAATGAAATTCTCAGTTAGAGAAAAATATGTGATTCATAGTTAACTGTAATGAACTGGTGTAAAGTTCAATTTCTTTTAACTGAACTGTAAAATAGTTTAACTAGTTTTTAGTTAAAATAAGTTTAGTTTTCTTAAGTATAACATAGTGCAATTAATTGTAGTTTTAGTATAGTTTGTTGAATTATGCCCAGCCCTATGTCTCCCACCCACAAGCCTCCCTTAAGCAGAATTGGTCATTCACCCACTTTGCACTGTTCACCGGAGTCTTACCCACTGTCATTCTGTCGTTTCGAAGCATCAACGAACACTGAAACCACCATTGACGAAAAGCACCGTTGAAGACAAAAACCACCATTGACACGAGTTTGAAGCTTTCTGTTGTTCGTTTGGGTCATCTTTGTTCTTGTTAGGTGAGTTTGACTTGATTTTAAATTTTTTTACCATTTTGGGGTTGTTCTTTTTTGGGTGTTATTTTGATTTTTTTTAACCTTATCTGGTGTACTGTAGGTATTGTTGCAATGGAGGAAGTTGATGAACAGTGTGAAGTTTGTCACCAAGAAATTAAGTTTTGTATAATTCTTGCTGCAAAAATGGGTGAGGACCAGAGGCCAAATAAATGGATGGGGACCTAAGGCTAATGTTTTGCACATCAACACAACTGATGACATGAATTTTGAATTAGAAAAATATTTTTAAAAAAATTAATGGACATAGAGTCATCTTAAGTTAATGATGATCATATTTATATCAACTCCATCACCAAGGAACCAACTTTTGTATATACTTTGGACTTTTGATAAAAGATTAGGCATCTTGTAAATTGATCTATCCACTTTGCTTTTGTAAATTGATTTACTAGTCAATACAGTAAAATTGACTTTGTTGTTTTGGAGGCCCATAATCTTGAATTGTTTTTAGGTATGTTGTTGAATAGTTATGAAGACAACAAACCATCCTTCCAAGGACAACACATGTACACTCCAATCCAACGCAACACTAACCTTTTAGTCTTGTTTTTTTTATTATAATATTTGTCCATTTGATAGAAGTATTGACATTATTTGTATTTTGGACTTTGTTTGATGTAGTATGATTGTAGAATTATTATTATGACATTTATGGAGTTGTGGGATGATGTTGATAAATACGAAGGAAAAACAATGCTCGATTATACAAGTGTAAGTCAGCAAAATTGTTAAACGTTTGGACCTTTCATAAAAGATTGGACATTTTATTCATTTTGTTTACATTTTATTGTTTTCAGGAGGAACTCCAACTGTTTAGGGAGAAGTTTGTTTGTGACTGGATTTTGGATATTGAAAATGTCCCCACTTATTTGGCCTTTGGTCACCACTCATTTTTGCAGCACGAGTTATATTAAACTTGGTTTCTTGGTGATGAAGTTAGATATAAATGTGGTCATCCTTAAGATGACTTCTATGTCCATTAATTTTTAAAAAAATATTATTCCACTTCAAAATTTATGTCATGAGGTGTGTTGACATCCCGTTGTGCAAAACATTAACCTTAGTTCTCTACTTATTTAGCATTTGGTTACCACCCATTTTTGCAAATAATATCTACAATATACCAAATAAGGTCAAAAAAATCAAAATAACATCCAAAACACAAAACAACCTAAAAATGGTAAAAAAAAATTAAAAACAAGTCACACCCACTTACAAAAACAATGGATAACTCAAACGAATGACAGAAAACTTCCAAACCCACATCAATGGTGGTTCTCGGCATCAATGATGCTTCGAAACGTTTGTTAATGGTGGTTTCAATGTTCGTTGGTGTTTCAAAATGACAGAAGGCAATGGACAAGGCTCCAGTAACGACAACGGTCTAGTAAACGATGCAAAGTGAATGAAAGATCAATTCTGCTTGGAGTTTTGTGGGTAAAAGGACATTCTCTCTTGGGTTCTCTCATGCAATTAAGATTTTCAATTTTTGAAACCCGAAAATGAAAACTCTTGTAATCTTTTTTGACTTGCATTTCCACGTCATATTCATTTTTTTTAAATCTTTTCCACATGGATGTGCAGGTAAAAAAATTAAAAGTGTGTTAAAATTTGAGGTCAGAAATATCATTATCCTACATCATGTTTTCTAAATGAATGAAAAAGAAAACACCATTACATCAAATTTAGCCTTTTACTCTCAACCATCTTAATTATTTCAACAACTAACCTTGTCTACTTTTTTGTCTCTGTCAATTCACATATTAATTTCTGTAGAGAAAAGTTCTCCTTTAAAGCTACAAAAACCTAATCCCTCCTGCCAACAAGAATCTCATCAAAACAAAAATTATAAAAATATTTTTTATATTAATTTTTTTTAAACATATATAAAACACTTACTCAATTACATTCATCACATTTATTACAAACTTTTTTTCATGCACATAAACCCTAAATATGACATTCTCTCTATAACATTTAAACTAACTTGCATTTTAAAATAAAAATGATAGAAGAAATGAAAGAGTCAAATAGAGGATTGAGAAGCCAAAGAAAGGACGAAGTTCTTAACATTTTGGACCAAAGCGAGCGCCTTAGCTTCATCAAAGATCTCCACAGCGTGGTACCCGTCCTCCACGAAACGTTTCTCCACGCGTACGCCACGCGTCTCCAAAATCTTCGCCAACTCCTTCTGCTTGTCCACCAAAGGATCTCCACCGTATCCGTTGATGAAACACGCGGGCAGCCGTCCGATTTTCTCTCTGTGAACGGCCTCAGCCGACGTCGGATTGCAGTACACGTGGTCGCGATCCGCGCCCTCGGGGAGCGAAAGGGACCACATGAGGTCGTTAGCGGGTAACGGCACGATATGATCGTTAACGAGGCGAAGCTCAGAGTCGGAGCGCTGAGACCCACTGAAATAGGGAGCGTTCATCACGATTCCGAGGATTTTGAGAGGGGAGAGATCGTGGTCGAGTGCACGGAGCGCTGCGAAGTAGGCGATGTTTCCCCCGGCGCTGCTTCCCATGAGGAAGCACTTGGAGAAGTCCACGTGGTCGCGGAGCCAGGGATGGGCTTGGGCTGGGTCACGGGCCTGGGACTGGGCCCAGAGAAGGGCGTCGTGGGCGTCGTCGTAGGCGGCCGGGAGGCGGTGTTCGGGGCTGAGGCGGTAGTCGAGGGAGGCGATGACGGCTGGTAGGGAGGCGGCGAGGGAGGAGCAGGATTGGTGGAAGATGGCGGAGGAGGGGTGGTAGAGGATGAATCCGCCGCCGTGGAAGTAGAAGATGAGGGGGAGTTTTTGGGCGGGCGGAGGGTGCGGGAGAAAGAGGCGGAGGGAGGTGTTGGCGGCGGCATTGAGAGGGATGTCGAGGGAAAGAGATGGTTGGGAAGTGGTGGGTGTCGGGGAAGGAGGAACCGTCGGAACGACGTAGTTTCTGGTGAGGGAACCATCGGGGTTAAGTTTGATTTTGAGGAAGTCGAAAGGATCCATGGAGGAGGAAGAAAAAGAAGGTGGTGGAGTTCGTGTTTCTGACATTCTTCACCAAAAGGTGTTTATATGAAGAAGAGTTTAATGGTGGTACTGTGAATTGAAGTGAAAGTCGTTATGGACCATGCATATTTTTTACCACGTGCATTCATCGGATTCTTCTTTATAATAATAATAAAAAATATAAATAAAACATTACGTCGTACAGCTTATACATTTATTTATCCAACATCTTTGATGGTTTTGCATTAATGTTTGTGCAGTACAACCTAACAATAGGTTGCAAATTCTATCACTCTGTGTAATACTTTGAAAAATATATATGAGTGAAATACACGTGGCATCAAAGGATTGGCTGAAGTTTTTGATAAAGTAAAAACATCTTAAAATACTAAGACTTAGTCACTTTCTAAAACAGTTAACAACCAACATCTTCTTCTTCTTCTATTCTTCTCATTGCCTTGCCTTTCATTTGCCATAACTCAAAATCTCACCGATTAAATTTCAAATTGAAGCTACCCAAGCTTTTGTGACTGTAAGAGGAGCATTTTCCACCGATTGAACCTTCTTTTCGTCCAACCGGTAAGAAAGCCCTCTTTTCCCTCTTTGTTCTAGGATTCTAGCATGTAATTTCTTGTTGCTTGCAACCCATCTCGTTTTCTTTCTCAATTTAGATTAATTTTAGTCCTAAAACTCGTTTTCTATCATCAATTGATGATTTTAGGTGTTTCTCATACTTTGGGTTCAAAGTACTTGGGCTAGGATCATTCCTTGAGTTGGCCGTGCACACTAGAGGTAAGGGGAGCTAGCTTTCTTTCCATTTTTTTTTAGTATTATGTGAATGTATGATAAATTTTAAAGTGGTATGTTGTTGGAAGCATGAAATTGGTTGAATTGGTTTGAAATTCATGTATGGAAATGGGTATGTTGTGTAGAATTGATGATTTATGATTTTGGACTGTTTGAAACTCTTTGGTATGTTGAATTATGCATGATTAAGACTGTGATGATGATTGAAATCTGTTATGGTAGTGTTTGGAAGAAAACCAAGTGCCTTAGAGTCACTTTTTAGCCATTTTAAGGGAAGTAAGGTAGTGATTTTGAGTATATGGGGTTTGCTGTGCTTGTGGACTGTTGGGACAGTTTCACTTCGTGTATTGTGACTTGTTTGAGTCACAAAATTTGCCAAAATAGGTGCAAAATGGTAAGATTGGGTTTTGGGTCCCTAAGTTGAGAAATTGAGTGTTTAAGAGTTGAAATGAAGCTTAAATCACTTTAGAAACGTGTTAGTAATGTTTGGATTCACTTAGGTAAGTTTAATTATGTCTAAAACAAAGATTAGAGGTGTTAGAAGTTGGTTAAAGTGGTTAGAAATGGTCCAAATAGGTTCAATCTCGATTCTGCATAATTCTGCAGAATTCTGCAGAGTTTGGCCGTCCGGTTTGGAGGCCTTGGTCAGAGAAGGCTCCCCCTTCTCCTGACCGTTCGGTTTTGTAGGCCTGGTCAGGGAAGGCTGACTCCTTCCCTTGACCGTCCGGTTTGGTTCCTTTGGTCAGAGAAGGTTCTCCCTTCTCTTGACCGTCCGGTTTAGTTCTCTTGGTTAGAGAAGGAAGTTTCCTTCTCAAACCGTTCGGTCTGGTGGACCTTGGTCAGAGAAGGTTTCCCCCTTCTCTTGACCGTTCGGTCTGGGAGTCTTGGTTAGAGAAGGAAGTTTCCTTCTCAAACCGTTCGGTTTGGTGGATCTTGGTCAGAGAAGGTTCTCCCTTCTCTTGACCGTTCGGTCAGGGGTCTTAGTTAGAAAAGATTTTTCCCTCTCATGACCGTTCGGTCAAACATAGTTAGTGTAGGTGGTTTCTTGCACATGACCGTTCGGTCAGATGTGCTTTCGGCCAGGGAAGGATTGTCCTCTCCCATAACCGTTCGGTCTGCAGGGTCTCGGTCAAAGAAGAGCTAGCTCTTCTCTTGACCGTTCGGTCTGTCAAGGGGGCCTAGTATTGGCACCCAATTCAAATTCCAGTGGTTTAGTCACTGCTTCTAGTGCTCGGCCTATTGTTTAAAACTTGTGGTTGGTTGGTCTATCTAAATTACTTGTGGCAAATTGAGGTGTGTATGATTTATATGACTTGTAGAATTATCAAGTAATTGGATTGGTAGGATTCGGTTGTGAAATTATGATCTCTCGGTGAGATCTATTAGTGTATTGATTGAATGGCGAGAGGCTTCCATATGGGGGGTTATCCCTAACGCTCCAACGGTCTTTCATTCTCACTTAGAGAGGATTGACGCGTGTGGTGGGAGTAGTGGGAGGTCCTAGGGTAGGCGCTTTCACTGTAGGCCTATACCGCGGTAACAGACTAGCCTTGTGTATGATTGGGTGGAACCCCTCGGCAATGGCTTTGCAAAGCAGTAGGGGCCATCACAAGTGCACAACCCGCCCCAGCTCTACATTCATTCTATGTCCGGACGTGTCTAGGAGTCTTTGCATGTTAATATGATTGATTTTGGTTAAGTTATGAACTATGTGCTCATGAACATGATAACTTGTATACTTGTATGTAAATTTATGCTTTCTGCCATGCTAGATTACTTTGCTACGAATTGTATGTTGATTTGAAAACTAGCTCACCCTTGCACTTGTATGTTGTGTGTGTTTGCTTCCTCCCTTGCGATGATCATCCAATCCTTTGGATGTGAGCAGTAGGTGACGATGTACCTTAGAGCAGGCATTGGAAACCGAGGAAGATCCAGCACCTAGTGCTTAGACGATTATATCGTTTTATTTCTTTTTGGTTTATTATGTTTTGTAAAACCTTAGATCTTTGTACTTTAAATTACTTGTCGTTTTAATTTTCCCTCTATTTTTGGATGACTGTAATTTATACTTATACAGTATCTTCTACTCTTAACTGTTTTCTATTATTATAATACGTTGCATTCCACTTGATATGAATTATACACATATTTTGGGATGTTACAACATGTCGTCATGCCATTGCTACAAAGCAACCCAAACAAATTTTATGAGGTTTTGGCACATAAGATCAAATCTACCTACTCATTTTACATTGTTTGTTCACTTATATAATGTCTACAAATGTATTTAATAGATTATTTTACACTTTTTTTTATAGTTGTTAGGAATCTTAGCAATTACTTTTGAAAAACATTTTTTTATAATCCTTCTCTTTATTGTATATCTCCTTGAATCTTTCATATTTATGCAAAATATTTACTTTAAGGAGATGTTATGTCGCCTATTTAAGAATATTGAAGAATGTAATCAAATTTTTCAAAATAAAAAAAAAAATTGTATCATATATTATGTTATTTTCTGTCTTAATATTTTGTCATGGTATTATTTTCTGTCTCAATATTGAAAGAATGCTTTATATATTTCACAAAGTATATAAATGAAATATGCACACAATTTAGTTGAGAAAATGAAACACAATTTTGTGAATAATTTCGGAATTTCCTTTTTCTAAACTTACAGCATATAACTGAAATTTGATCTATAATTGTTGTTGATTTGCTGTGTATTCATCCGAAAATTTTGAACTTCTTATATTTATGGTGTATTATTTCTCCTTGATAGATGCTATTTAATATTTGCTTATGTTATCATATTTATCTTTGTTTTACTTGGAGAATGTTTTCAATTTTTTAAATTTTATTTAGCCTAAAAATTACAAAGACCCCAATTTTGATTTTTTTTCTCAATAATTTTATGAAAGGTAACTTATTATAATAATGAGTTAATAGTTAAATAGACTAGCTAGTACATGATTGATTCAATATATACATAAAAAAAAAAAATTAAAGAATCATATAACTCTTCTAATCTGATTGGCATATGTTCTATTATTATTATAATTGATATATGAAATAATTTTCAATTTCATATTTTCAAAAAACAAATATCAACTAATGGTTATATTTTCCATTTAACTTTAGAAAGAAGAAAAGGAAGCTCGGCAACTTGGGCATCGGCACCCACTTGTCATGTTGGGATTTTTCTTCATGAACTTTCATAATTTCTTTTTTATTTTTATGAATTATTTATTTTTAATATTCTTTCAACATTTTAAATTACAAATTTAAAATTGCTATAACTACTAAATAATTTTAATATAATTTCTGTTTATTGGTTATTTCATATTTTACCTTTGATTTCATAAAATAATATTATTTAGGTAAATTAATTCTTTTTTCTATACTATTTTTTTTCTTTTATGATTTTTCATTACTTAGACCTTTAATAAAATAAAATTTTAAAAAATATATTTTAATTTTTTTATAAAATAATATTATTTAAAAATAATAATAATTTTATCTTAAAAAATTATCAAAAATAAAATATATTTATATTAAATTATAAAATAAATATTTTTATTATTGAATATTTTTCATATGTTAGTATGTAAGTTTAAGTTGATATTATCTAATAAATAATTTAATTAATCATAAATAATTTTAAGACATTGTTGTGTGTGTCCTAACATTTAAAATGTAGGCTTTAAAAGAAAAAGGTTGTGTTTTTGGTTCTTCACTGTTCACCTAAGGTAACTCTCACTCTCATTCTTATTCTTCTTAAACATGTAATGGTTCGGAAATGAAAAATACAAATGTGTTTTCTCATTTGTGGTGAAATTACAATCTTGAAAACTGTTAGAACCCATGTGAATAAGGTAAAACAATTTTGGGGTATTCTAAGTTCAAGGTAAGATCACAGAAGAAAAATTCATTATTTTTTTAAATGTGTAATAAACAAGCCTAAATCTTATCTAAATCATTATTGGCTGTGCATAATAAACATGGTGATGTTGATTTTTTTATGACATGGAATTTAATTTTCATTTTTATGCATCATACTAAACCTTGTTAGTAGAATTAAAGGATGTCTGCATCACATGTCCAATAAATTGATTTCTATTTAGGTGTATGTTATCTCTGTTATTTTATTTCCTTTGTTTTTCCTGGTTTATTTGACAATTCCCTATCCCAATCCTTCCCTCCTGTTGCTTCATTTCCTTTATCCTGATAAGTTCAGTAGCAAAGATGAATTTGTTCAAAACTATAAGAATCTGAGTTCTTTTAATCAAAATGAGGTATAAGCTGTTTTCTCTATTAATTGATTTTTTTTTTCTTTCTAAACTGTAAGTTTAAATGCATAAATTATTTTTTGTTAGCTTGCGAATCTTCACACATAATTGAGTAAGTGCAATTTTGGTTCTGAATTGAAAAAATGTTGTTATTGTAAGTTCACTTTCTTAATTTCTGTTAATGTATTCCATTATGTAGGTATTATAAGTGGATTTTGGAACGTAATTTTCACAATTTGAAAAAGGAGTTCGTGGAAATCAGGTTAAATTTCTATTTTGTGTTCCTAACAATAATTTTTTATATACATTGATTATTGCAAGTTTTCTTCATCATGATTGAAATAGGAATGCCAATACTTGGTACCATATTTGGTTTCTTCCCACCTTGCAAACTAAACTTCTTTATTTGTCATGAGTAGGAAGCCAGAGATAGTGTGGTTTGTTGTTGGTATTTAAGATGTAATTATTTTTATTTAGGGGAAAAATACATTATGAGGTAAATTTATGTGCATATCATGAAGCATAATTGCATTTCTTTTTCAATTTTGGTGAGATATTAAATTAGAGTGAGAAGATATTAATAGGAAATGTTGCATCTGTTGAATATCGCCTGGAGTGATAATTTTGATTTCATAAAGTATATTTCTATAATTTTTTAGAAGATTTTTATGTGAAATTTTTGTTGAAAGCTTTTGATGCATGGACTTAACACACACACATAAATTTTGTTACTATGATATTCATTTGCTTACATTCTGCTTCACTAGTTTTTTTATTAAGTGTTGTATTTAGAAAAAAATATGAATCCACAACATCATCATTTCAATCAAAAGAAATATCAAGTTCAGATTCATTGACTCATGTTTTAAAAATATAAGAACATTGTAAATAAGTGCATGGTCTAGGTATTTGATGAAGAAGGCATACCAAATGAAGAAAATAACGAAGAAGAACAAAATTAATGATCGCCGTTGAAAAACGTGTCTTTTTTTTTACTATTGAACAATTTATTTCTTATGTTAAATAGTTAATTGTATTGAACTATTTTTACAGTTTATTTTATATAATAATATTTAATTTTAATTTCAAAAATTATTTCTTTGCATTTTTATTATTAAGACATTTTTTATAATAATAAAATAATTTCAATAATACAAAAAAGAAATTAAAATGATTTTCACTTTCGGAGGTTTTGGAAATCCCAACTGGGTAACAATAGCAAGTACAAACTGTTTTGACGAAATTCAACTATTATCGACAGTTTTAAAGAACCCTAACAAGTATCAATAGTTTTTGGAAAATCCCAACAAATACCGACAATTTTGACAAACCCCAACAACTACCAATAGTTTTGAAGAACTCCAGCAAGTACCGTGTTGGGAAACCCAACAAGTTCCACCAACTTTGAAGAACCCTAGTGACAATTTAATTGGCTACTTCAAATATTTTACTTTTTATTACATAAAATAATATTATTTAAGTAAATTAATTGTTTTTTTCTATACTAATTATTTTTTTAATGATTTTTCATTACTTAGAAATTTAATAAAATTAAATTCAAAAACTATATATTTTAGTTTAATTTCATAAAATAATATTATCTAATAATAATAATAATTTTTAAATTAAATAGATAATTATTTTGATTGTAATTTTCTTCCAAGAATCGGTAATAACTTTTCAATTAATCGCTCGACACAAACAATATATTTTATAATTATAATTACTTAAATTATATATTCATTTTTATATATATATATATATATATATATATATATATATATATATATATATATATATATATATATATATATATATATATATATATATTGTCTATATTATTTTGATAAGTGCCGATCACACGGTTTAATCATATATTCCTACTGTTAATCTATATCTAGTATCGTAAATCTATATGAGATAATTTATACCAATTGTTCATCTAGTTCAGATAATCTATATCATATTAATCTTAATCTATTATAAAACTAACTGTTTAAATTTAATGATAAAAAATTAATTATGATAAATATATGATCCGCATATAAAATATTAAAAATTACCAGTCAAATAATTAAAAATAAAGATTAAGAATTTATTTATTAATTATTAGGACGATTAAATAGATGCAATAATAAATAAATTCACCTTTCACCAATAGCTGATCCGGTCATGACACTGACTCAACCAACAAGAAACAATACAGTAATTCAAACATAACACAATAACTAATAATAGAAACTGGTAACAAAACTATACGGTCTGACCGCAACAAAAAAAGAAGCATAAAAACATTTCCAAATAGCATAACAACAATACAGAAACACATTCAAACAACTTAACAATGATTCAGAAACACACCCAAACTACTTAACAATCCAAAAACACATCCAACAACATAACAACCATACCAAAAAAATTCACCAAATTACATTTCTTATATATATATATATATATATATATATATTATATAATTTTTATTATTATTATTATGTACCTGCCATAATACTATGTACGTACCTGTGAACACATGTAATACATTTTATAATTATTATTACTTAACTTATATACTCATTTTTATTATATTAATATATATATATATATATATATATATATATATATATATATATTAATTATCACTGCCTATAACACATTTTAATCTATATATACCAACTGTTAATCTATGTTAGGTAATTTATATCACATTAATCTTCGCTAAAAATCTAGTATAGATAACTTATTGGTATAAAATCAACTGTTTAAATTTAATGATAAAAAATTAATTATGATCAGCATATGAAATATTAAAATATCGGAGTCAAATAATAAAAAATAGAACAAGATTAAGAATTTATTTATTAATTATTAAAGGATAGAAGAAAAAAATGAGATTAGACTTGATATTTTCAAGTTTGTTATTTGATATTTTGTGTTTGATGGATCTTCCTTTATTTTCCTACTATATAAGTTACATTTTGGAGATTTCAAAATACCAAAACAGAAACAGTAGACTTAAGTCTACTTGTTTTTTATTCTTCTCTTTCAGGCATTGCAGTCTAATTCCCACACAATGGAGACACTCCTCTTCTTCTCTTAAAGACTCTTCCCATTTAAATTCCTAAAAGCTTTTTTTCATTGGTTCTTGCGTACTCATGTCGACATTTCATGACATGTCTTACTATTTACATCATTCTCTCTCTTTTCTGTTAAAAGATTTTTCCATCTATCAAAAGTTATACATTAAATAAAATTAATTAAGAAAATCATTCTTTAGTATACAAGGTTACTGATACCACACTTTCTTATATATATCATTCTCTAACGTTTTTTCTTCACTCAGCTCTACTTTTCTCTTTTTTTTTAAGATTTATCTACAATGGCTACATTCAAGATAAGACATTAAGTTCTTGTTTTCTTCTTCTATTATAATTTTTTTTTATTGTACTTCCAAGTTTAGTGACAGCAGAATGTACATGTGATGAAGAAGACAAAAATCGTGACAGAAGAAAAACTTTAAGGTACAAAATAGCAGCTTTGGTATCAATTTTACTTGCCGGCGGTGCAGTTGGGGTGTATTCCTCTTCTGGGAACAGTCATACCAGTGTTAAGTCCGGAGAAAAATGTTTTCTTCTTAGTAAAAGCTTTTGCTGCCGGTGTAATTCTAGCCACTGGATTCATTCATATATTACCGGATGCTTTTGAGAATTTGACTTCACCTTGTTTGAAAGAACATCCATGGAGAGATTTTCCCTTTACTGGGTTTGTGGCAACGTGTACTGTCATGGGAACTCTTATGGTTGATACTTATACTACTGCTTATTTACATAAATATCAACTCTTATGGTTGATACTTATACTACTGCTTATTTACATAAATATCATTCCAAAGAAGTACAAAATGAGAGTAAAGATGTGGAGAAAGAGACAGGGCACGAGGGGCATGTGCTTCCTCACACACATGCATCACAAGGCCATGTTCATGGTCCAGTTTATTCTCAGGATCACTCCTCGCAGCTTCTTCGCCGTCGAGTCATATCACATGTATTCATTACTTTTTCATATCAATTCTGAATTGAAAGCTGTATTATATATAAGTTTCATTCAACGTTATCATTTCATTTTTCATTTCTTTTGATAATGGTATAGGATTGATGGTTTTGATATGTTACACAGGTGTTGGAGTTGGGAATTATTGTTCACTCTGTTATCATTGGAATTTCATTGGGAGCTTCTGAGAATCCTAACACCATAAGACCACTCGTAGCTGCTTTGACTTTTCATCAATTCTTTGAAGGCATGGGGCTTGGAAGCACTATATCTCAGGTACTTATCCAAATGATTGATTTAATTTGAACAGAAGAATATATAAGTGAGGATCCAATATACTTTTTGTGAAATGATTTGTGGTTGGAATCATGTGTGTTGTTGTATTGGTAGGGAACAAACAACATAGGATTTTTTATCTGTTCTTTTATCTAATATTATCTAACGGTTGCTTTCTAGCTCACTTTTTTAATTAGATTAATTAATGGCTTAAGGGTCACTACTTATTTACTAAGTATTATTTACTAAGTACAATATGTGTGACCATATCTCACTTTTCACATGTAAATGTTTAACTTTCACTAAAAAAAATTTGAGTAATTTTTAAAGTTACTTCTATGAGTTATGTCTTTTATATGTAATTTTATGTGTATTTATGAGAATTTCACTTTAAAGAGGAAAAAGAATAAAAGACCAACATATAAATGATCTCTATTATTGTAGGCAAACTTCAAAAGGGTATCTGTCACCATGATGGGATTGTTCTTTGCCTTGACTACTCCAATAGGAATTGGAATTGGCATAGGAATTTCAAGTGTCTATGATGAGTACAGTCCAACTGCTCTAATTGTGGAAGGAGTTTTTAATGCAGCTTCAGCAGGAATCTTAATTTACATGGCTATGGTTGATCTTCTTGCCCATGATTTCATGAGTCCAAGAATGCAACAAAATAGCAGACTCTGTTTTGGAGCCAATGTTTTTCTCTTTTGCTTGAAGCTGGTTTGATGTCTATGGTAGCTAAATGGGCTTAAGAAATATTTCAGATAGAAGAAAGTGTTTTCAAGTAGTCTTATTTTCAATTTTGTTCCTTAGGTAGGAGAGATAGATGAATAGACATTTTTCATTACAATCATGTTCATAGATTTATTGATTATAATAAAAGCATGAAAAAAAGTATTGGACGTTCTGTACAAAAAGTAATAAAACATCATTTTGGCTTATATTTGACATTTTTGTGTACTTCATCTACTTTTATTTACATTGTGTATGACGTTTTTACATTGTATATAAAAACCTTCATCAAATTTTAACGAGCTTGCTTCTTTACAATTAATTTTATTATTCAGTTACTTTATATTTTGAAGTAGATTAAAACTGATTTCCGGATACGAATTTTAAGTAGAAGATTCATGAGGATTTCAGTTAGTTTTACAAGTAATTCAGTTTTCAAATTAGGAGAAAGATTTAATAAAACATGATGATAATTTTTTTGTAATTCTTTTATATTTAAATTTAATTTATTATAAAGTAATTTGTAACATAGATGCCGTAGGAGAAAGTATTCTAAAAGAAGAGTGTTTGAATATGGATAAGCTATATGGGTAACAAGAGAAGTATATTTGAATGAACCACCTCATCTAATCATACAAATGTGGGTAACAAGAGAATTTGATTAAAGTTTAAAGGAATTATATATAAATAAAAGTTAAATTCAGCATATAACAATAATCTTGATTGAAGTTTAAAGTAATTTGTTATTCAAATTTTCAAGTAAAAGTATAATTCATGATTCAGTTAGTTTTTTAGATTACTAAGTGTTCAAATTATGACAAAGATTTAAAAAAAAAAACGATTATCTAGTGAACATTATATTAAACTTTCCAACTTACGTCGACATCAAACTATATCTAATAATAACTTAGAAAGAACGAACCCACCTTTGAAAATGTAAATAAATAAATAAATAAATAAAAAATGAGAAATTCATAATAAAAGCTGAACGTTTTGAAATTTGTAATTAACAAGTATTGGTGATAAGCCACACTCACCAATGGTTTCGATTTGACATCACTCTTCTAATTGATGTGCAATCCAATGCTACCAGTTGTTTTAGACATGGTGGAATCTGTGGGATGCATTCAAGCCTTTTGCAATCGCTCAAATCAAGCGATTTCAAGCCTTCCAATGGAAGATGGAATAATCTCAAGATTCAAGCATCTGCTCAAACTCAGTTCTTGAAGCCCTACCAAACGCCATAAGGATGAAGGTAGTGCCTCTATGGCTCCGCTAAATTTTCCATCGTGTCTACAATCTCGGGGAAATTTTCAAATTTTGAGCAACCACGGAGACAAAGTTGGTTTATGAATTTCATCTCAGAAAGGTCAAATGGAAATATTGTAAAGGAAGAACAGTTTGTGAGATCTATGAAACAAAGCTTCTTGAAAATTAGAACGTTTAAGGACTCACCTCAAGTGGGTAATCGTGTTTTAAAGACTTAAATGTTTATTTCGTCTTCATGTTAAGAGGTGAATTTCTGTTTAGTATCCGATTTTAAAAATGTAGACATTGGATCCTAAAATTGTTAAAATTATATGAATGAAGTCCGCTAAATTGACAACAACGGTGTTAACTTCGTCGTGGAGCACTTTTTTCTCTCTCTTCTCTGCTTTTGTTGTAACACTCAACTTTTTCCATCTTTTCTCTTTTCTCTCTCTTCATTCTGCCACCAACCCACGTCAGAGCAAAAGGCAACTCATGCGCCTTGCACACACATGTCAACACTTGTATTCTCTCATTCAATGCACCTTGGTATAACTCGTCAAAACCCTGATATATGCATATAATATTCAGCCATATATCCTTACTAATCCAATTTACTTATCAGTCACTTACGTACGTACCTTCACGGTCATGGCTGATGGAATGCATTTCTGAAGAGAAGGGCTCCGAGTGATGGAATGCAGGAAGAGGCCGAGCGGTGAGGGAGAAGAAGAAGGAAACCAAACGGCTGAAGGAGGTGAGGCTATCGAACGAGGCTGAGTAGTGAAGAAGAAGGAGGACCGAACGATTGAAGCGATGCTACCGAACGGTGGAAGCACGAGAGTTGATCGGTTGAAGATGGCCCCGAATTCCTCCTTGGTCCAATCCACCATCTCTTCCCCACCATCAAACTTTCTGTCTCTGATTCTTCCTTAAATATTATGTGCGCCTCATTCGACTCCATGCTCCTGTTTCACTTTGAAGCCTTCGTGCCACATCCAACCCTTGTTTCCACCCAGCATCCTTCTACAAATAGCTCATCCATAAACTCCGTTTCTGGGCAAAAATATATGAGAACCCTCCATATTCCATCTTCCTCCCACTAACTCAAAACACTGCATATATTAAAAAAACATACAATAATATATTAAACACACACTCAGAAACAAGGCAAAATGGGATGAAGTACGATCATGACGAGAAAAAGTGAGTGAGTGAGATGAAGAAGAAGAGAGACAAGAAATGTTGTTGTGTATGTATCTGAATGGAGAATTGGGCTTATACAGTAGTCACATGCTCATTAAAGTCTTGTATTTGTCGATTTGTCGAATGATGGAACCTATGATGGGTTGGTGGCAGAACGAGGAGAGAGAAGAGAGAGAAGAGAGAAAAAGTTGGGTGTTACAGGAAAAGCCGAGTGGAGAGAGGGGGGAAAATGCTCCACGTTAGACAAATTTAACGTTGTTGATGTTAATTTAATGGATAAGACTTCATTCATACAATTTTAATAACTTTAGGACCCAATGTCTACACTTTTAAAACTGGGTACAAACAAAAATTCACCTCTTAACATGGGGACGAAGTAAGCATTTAACCCCTATTATGTACTATATAAACTGAACTATTTTCATAAAAACTGAATTATATTGTTTTTTAGTGCAATTTAAAAAAACTAAACTTTTTCTATTAAGAGTATAATTAACCGCTTCAAACTTTGAATTGTATTTTAGGTTTTATTTGAAACTTTTACTTGCTTAGCTTTTAGCCAAGTCCGAGTTAATCGATATACACTATATTCGATACATGCCCCCCAAGTCCCAGTTAATCATTTGGCTTTTAGCCATGATTAACTGTAGGACTTATGAGCTTGAGAGAGGCCAAACGATTTGTATGTAGGGTGTTGCCATCTGTACTGAAGAGGAAAAAACAATTCAAAACTGCATATGGTTAGAAAAATGTAGTCAATAATTAATATTAAATAATTTGGGTCATGAAGCCGGATGACCGAATGTTTGAACACTTGAGGCCATGGAAGGCTGAGCAGGTGAAACCGAATGGATAAATACTCTTCATATACTCTGTTTTCTTCCCTTCATCCAACTCATTCTTTTTCTCATTTGTGTTTTGCGGTTCCTGCGTCTTTAACAATACAAGAAAAAGAAAGTGTTCTTTTGTTATATGGAAGACAAAGGGGAGAAATTTGCACCTGTGAGAATTTGGAAATAAATTTGAAACTTAATATTGATATTTTGAGGATATCTTACTATATATTTTTTTGTCACTACGTGTAGTCTGTTTGGAAATATTTCTGGTTTTATATTATTTGCTCTTGTTTGGGTTTGCATTGCAAAAAGTTGCTTCATTACTTTCTTTTCTTGGTGCCATACTTACGAATTCAGAAACTCCACTCTGATACTCACTCTGATACTCTTGATACTATTTCTATCTACGAGAATTTGGAAACTGCAAGTGCAATACTATGATACTCATCATATACTCTGTTTTCTTCCCTTCATGCAACTCACTCTTTTTCTCATTTATGTTTTGCGGTTCCTGCATCTTTGAGAATACAAGTAAAAGAAAGTGTTCTTTTGTTATATGGGAGGCAAAGGGGAGAAATTTGCATCTGCGAGAATTTGGAAATAAATTTGAAACTTAATATTGACCTTTTGAGGATATCTTATAATATATTTTTTGTCACTACGTGCAGTCTGTTTGGAAATATTTCTGGTTTTATATTAATTTCTCTTGTTTGGGTTTACATTGCAAAAAGTTGCTTGAATACTTTCTTTTCTTTGCGCCATATTTACAAATTCTGAAACTTCACTCTGATTCTCTTTCTATCTACGAGAATTTGGAAACTACAAGTGCAATAATATGATACTCTTCATATACTATATTTTCTTCCCTTCATCCAACTTATTCTTTTTCTCATTTGTGTTTTGTGGTTCTTGCCTCTTTTAGAATACAAGAAAAAGAAAGTGTTCTTTTGTTATATGGAAGACAAAGGGGAGAAATTTGCATGTGCGAGAATTTGGAAATAAATTTGAAACTTAAGATTGATATTTTGAGGATACCTTACTATATATTTTTTGTCACTACGTGAAGTCTGTTTGGAAATATTTCTGGTTTTATATTATTTGCTCTTGTTTGGGTTTGCATTGCAAAAAGCTGCTTCATTACTTTCTTTTCTTGGTCCCATATTTACGAATTCAGAAACTCCACTCTGATACTCTTTCTATCTACGTGAATTTGGAAACTGCAAGTGCAATACTATGATACTCATCATATACTCTGTTTTCTTCCCTTCATGCAACTCATTCTTTTTCTCATTTGTGTTTTACGGTTCCTGCGTCTTTGAGAATACAAGTAAAAGAAAGTGTTCTTTTGTTATATGGAAGGCAAAAGGGAGAAATTTGCATCTGCGAGAATTTGGAAATAAATTTGAAACTTAATATTGATCTTTTGAGGATATCTTATAATATATTTTTTTTCACTACGTGCAGTCTGTTTGGAAATATTTTTGGTTTTATATTAATGGCTCTAGTTTGGGTTTGCATTGCAAAAAGTTGCTTCAATACTTTCTTTTCTTTGCGCCATATTTACGAATTCTGAAACTTCACTTTGATTCTCTTTCTATGTACGAGAATTTGGAAACTACAAGTGCAATAATATGATACTCTTCATATACTCTATTTACTTCCCTTCATCCAACTCATTCATTTTCTCATTTGTGTTTTGTGGTTCTTACCTATTTTAGAATACAAGAAAAAGAAAGTGTTTTTTTTTATATGGAAGGCAAAGGGGAGAAATTTGCATGTGCGAGAATTAGGAAATAAATTTGAAACTTAAGATTGATATTTTGAGGATAGCTTACTATATATTTTTTGTCACTATGTGAAGTCTGTTTGGAAATATTTCTGGTTTTATATTATTTGCTCTTGTTTGGGTTTGCGTTGCAAAAAGTTGCTTCATTAGTTTCTTTTCTTGGTGCCATATTTACGAATTCAGAAACTCCACTCTGATACTCACTCTGATACTCATGATACTCTTTGTATCTACGAGAATTTGGAAACTTCAAGTTCAATACTATGATACTCATCATGTACTCTGTTTTCTTCCCTTAATGCAACTAATTCTTTTTCTCATTTGTCTTTTGCGGTTCCTGCGTCTTTGAGAATACAAGTGAAAGAAAGTGTTCTTTTGTTATATGGAAGGCAAAGGGGAGAAATTTGCATATGTGAGAATTTGGAAATAAATTTGAAACTTAATATTGTTCTTTTGAGGATATCTTACAATATATTTTTTGTCACTATGTGCAGTCTGTTTGGAAATATTTCTGGTTTTATATTTATTGCTCTTGTTTGGGTTTGCATTGCAAAAAGTTGCTTCAATATTTTCTTTTCTTTGCGCCATATTTACGAAATCTGAAACTTCACTCTGATTCTTTTTCTATCTACGAGAATTTGGAAACTACAAGTGCAATAATATGATACTCTTCATATACTCTATTTTTTTCCCTTCCTCCAACTCACACTAGTGCAAAAACGCTGTTTAACGTAAGTTAATTTGGGCTTTTAATGTCACTTTCACAACCGACATTGAAACAGGGGACGTCCATGAGACGTCGAAATTCGTCAGAATCGACGTCCATATAAACGTCAGTTAAAGATATCCATCGACATCTATATAGACGTCTGCTTATACTCACACCGACGTCTAATTACTCTATATAGACGTCCACCTATGATTAAACCGACGTCAACATGAATATATAAAGAGGTTTAAAATGACACTGACGTCTATGTTGTTATAAACGTCGGACATGTCATTAACTGACGTCTAACAACGACTTTGTGTTTTAGTGCAGTTTTGATCCAGGCTTTCGGTAACATTGTGTAATACTCTCCTCTCACTAGTTTCCCCACAAAAAAGCTTGCGTCTTTTGAATCTTCTAGTACTTTCAACCCAAAACCGAACCTGGGTCCATGGCTACTTCCAATTATTCAACTGCAACAGAAAAAAATTACGGTGTTGAGAAGTAGACAAGGACCCAAGTTCCATTTTGGGTCAGAAGAACTAGAAAACTCAAAAGATCGCATTCTTTTAGTGAGGAAACTAGCAAAGGGAGAATGTTGCACTATGTTACCAAAAGAGTGGATCAAAACTGCACTAAAACACAACACAAAAAAGGCAAATTTGAATCAGTTGAACGACAAGATAATCGATAAAAAACTAAAGAAAGTTTGAACGGTAAGCATAAGAAAAATCACGCACTTGGGATTAAGAGAGAAAAAGGAGAGGACGAAGACAATGACGTTATGAGAAAATACAATGCAATGCCGGAAGAGATAAAAAGTAGAGGTGCGCAAGGGAGTAAAAGAAGAGGAGAAGCAGAGAAAAAGGAGAAGAGACGAAGACGCGATCAGAAACTGAGTGGTTAAAAGGGCTGCGGTTTATTTAAAATGAAATTGGGCGTCAATTGCGCCAGAAACCGACGTCTATAGACGTCAGTGTTTGATCGGGATCTGACGTCTATTCTTCTTAAAGAAGCTGAAAAGATTGATGCTTGATTTCCTGTCAGGGTAGTTCACGTCGGTGCCCCTTCTAGCCGACATCTAAAACCCTCAAATTTGGTGAAAATAATCAATTACAGGAACGTAGACGTCATTTACGTTCAAAACCGACGTCTAAATTGAAGGATTTTTGTCTTCCCGCCTTCCAGATAGGCCTTAGACGTCGTCGTTTGACTACGTGACGTCTAAGCGCCTGGGAAGTTGGTGAACAACATTAATTGTAGCCTAGTCGACGTCGCTTGTTCAGGGGATCCGACGTCTATGCCATGTCTAAAGCTGAACCGTTTGACGTTTGATTTCCTGTCAGAGACTGGAACGTCGGTGCCTTTTTCTAGACGACCTCGAATTGTTTGTCTTCTCACATACCTCAGGCAATCTAACGTCGGTTTGAGGCATATGCGACGTCTATGATGTCATAGACGTCGCCTAACATCGAAACGGACGTCTAGTTTACCAATATATTTACGATAATGCCACCGTACAATAATAGAGTCGGTTTTTCACGAAACCGACGTCTGATGGGTGACGTTAAACAACGTTTTTCCACTAATGTCATTCTCTTTCTCATTTGTGTTTTGTGGTTCCTACTTCTTTTATAATACAAGAAAAAGAAAGTGTTCTTGTGTTATATGGAAGGCAAAGGGGAGAAATTTGCATCTCCAAGAATTTGGAAATAAATTTGAAACATAAGATTGATATTTTGAGGATACCTTACTATATAGGTTTTGTCACTACGTGAAGTCTGTTTAGAAATATTTTTGGTTTTATATTATTTGGTCTTGTTTGGGTTTGCATTGCAAAAAGTTGCTTCATTAATTTCTTTTCTTGGTGCCATATTTACGAATTCAAAAACTCCACTCCAATACTCACTCTGATATTCTTGATACTCTTTGTATCTACGAGATTTTGGAAACTTCAAGTTCAATACTATGATACTCATCATGTACTCTGTTTTCTTCCCATTATGCAACTCATTCTTTTTCTCATTTGTGTTTTGCGGTTCCTGCGTCTTTGAGAATACAAGTAAAAGAAAGTGTTGTTTTTTTATATGGAAGGCAAAGGGGAGAAATTTGCATCTGCGAGAATTTAAAAACTACACAAATAAATTTGAAACCTAATATTGATTTTTTGAGGATATCTCATGATAATTTTTTTTCACCACGCGCAGTATGTTTTGAAATATTTCTGGTTTTATATTATTTGCTCTAGTTTTGGTTTGCATTGCAAAAAGTTGCTTCACTACTTTCTTTTCTTCGGCCATATTTACGAATTCAGAAACTCCACTCTGATACTCACCCTGATACTCTTGATACTCTTTCTATCTACGAGAATTTGGAAACTGCAAGTGCAATACTATAATACTCTTCATACACTCTGTTTTCTTCCCTTCATTCAACTCATTCTTTTTCTCATTTGTGTTTTGCGATTCCTACGTCTTTGAGAATACAAGAAAAAGAAAGTATTGTTTTCTTATATGGAAGGCAAAGCGGAGAAATTTCATCTGCTAGAATTTGGAAACTGCATAAATAAATTTTAAACCTAACATTGATATTTTGAAGATATCTTACGATATATTTGTTGTCACTACGTGCAGTCTGTTTGGAAATATTTCTGGTTTTATATTATTTTCTCTTGTTTGGGTTTGCATTGCAAAAAGTTCCTTCACTACTCTATTTTCTTCATGCCATATTTACGAATTCAGAAACTCCAGTCTAATACTCACTCTGATACTCTTGATACTCTTGATATCCTCGAGAATTTGGAAACTACAAATGTATTAGAATCGGCTGCAGCGGAATTGTTAGCGTGGAATAACAAACCAAGAGGGTTTTTAATATTACTGTGTGCCTTTTAATTTCTTCTCAATTTATCTTACTACGCAAATAATAAATATAAATAAAAGAGTAAGGTTGAGAGAAATTTGCACAGATGAGTTTTATATTGGTTCGGATCTTACCAATCCTACGTCTAGTCGCTTATCTCAAACACAAGATAAACCTTTCACTAAACACAAAACAATTACAAATTACAATCACAAAGAAACAATTTGTAAAAGTTTAGAAACCACCTCTCTTGATGCCACAAGAGATGAACCTGCACCTCCTTTGAATCTTCACAAAGGATGAGACACCTCCTCCGAGTACTTCACGAAGGATGAAACACCTCCTCTGAATTCTTCACGAAGGATGAAACACCTCCTTCGAATACTTCACGAAGGATGATCCTCTTCCAAACACCTCCTTAGACACACCAAGGATGAACCAGCTATTCCTCCGTCACCGTAGTAGCAATGTACCAGCACCACAGACAAGAGTTTCCTTAGCTGAGCAAGAACACACACTTCTCAAAGAGTTCTGAGTGTTTTAGCACAAGGGAAGAGTTGTTGTTGATGGATAAAGAGAGCCTATTTATAGACTCAAGCAAAAACTCTTCCATTCTTCGAAACTGGCCATTTAACGCTTTTAATCGATTAATATTAGTGTTAATCGATTAAAATAAGTACAACGGCTAGTTTTTCAAATTAGAAACCTCCAACGGCTAGTATTAATCGATTATTCTCAGGATTAATCGATTACCTAATCGATTAAAACTTGCTTTAATCGATTATTCCAAAGCTGATTGGGTTTTGGATTCTGTAGCGATTTTAATCGATTATATCAGGGATTAATCGATTAAAATGGGGAAGTTTTGATTCTAAACAACAAATACAAAATGTAAAGGTACAAGAATCAAAACCTACTACAAATCTAAGCCCTAAACAATTAAACTACAATTATTAGAAAAGCTTTTCATAACAAAAATAAGTCTTCAAAGGATCTTCATGAAACTTGATAAATCTTGACTTGATTTGGACATCATCAAAACCTCATCTTCATCATTTTGCTAACAAAATGAAATACTCTGATACTCTTCATATACTTTGTTTTATTCCCTTCATCAAACTCATTCTTTTTCTCATTTGTGTTTTGCGATTCCTACATCTTTATGAATACAACAAAAAGAATGTGTTGTTCTGTTATGTGGAAGGCAAAGGGGAGAAATTTGCATATGCGAGAATTCGGAAACTCCACAAATAAATTTGAAACCTAACATTGATATTTTGAAGATATCTTACGATTTTTTTTTGTCACTACGTGCAGTCTGTTTGGAAATATTTCTTGTTTTATATTATTTTCTCTTGTTTGGGTTTGCATTGCAAAAAGTTCCTTCACTACTTTCTTTTCTTCATGCCATATTTACAAATTCAGAAACTCCACTCTAATACTCACTTTGATACTCTTTCTATCTACAAGAATTTATAAACTACAAATGCAATACTCTCATACTCTTCATATACTTTGTTTTCTTCCCTTCATCAAACTCATTCTTTGTCTCATTTGTGTTTTGGGATTCCTATGTCTTTATGAATACAAGAAAAAGAATGTGTTGTTTTGTTATTTGGAAGGCAAATGGGAGAAATTTGCATCTGCGAGAATTTGGAAACTACACAAATAAATTTGAAACTTAACATTGATATTTTGAGGATATCTTGCGATATATTTTTTGTCACTATGTGGAGTTTGTTTGGAAATATTTCTAGTTTTATATTATTTTCTCTTGTTTGGGTTTCCATGGTAAAAAGTTGCTTCAATACTTTCTTTTCTTCGCGCTATATTTACGAATTCAGAAACTACACTCTGATACTCTTTCTATCTACCAGAATTTGGAAACTCTAAGTGCAATACTATGTTACTCTTCATATACTCTATTTTCTTCCCTTCATCAAACTCATTCTTTTTCTCATTTGTGTGTTGTGGTTCCTATGTCTTTTAGAATACAAGAAAAAGAAAGTGTTTTTTGTTATGTGGAAGGTAAAGGCGAGAAATTTGCATATGCGAGAATTTGTAAATAAATTTGAAACTTAATATTGATATTTTGAGGATATCATACAATATATTTTTTGTCAATACGTGTAGTCTATTTGGAAATATTTCTAGTTTTATAATATTTGCTCTTGTTTGGGTTTGCATTGCAAAAAGTTGCTTCATCACTTTCTTTTCTTGGTGCCATATTTACGAATTCAGAAACTCTTTACTCACTTCGATACTCTTGATACTCTTTCTATCTACGAGAATTTGGAAACTGCAAGTACAATACTATGATACTCTTCATATACTCTGTTTTCTTCCCTTTATGCAACTCATTATTTTTCTCATTTGTGTTTTGCGGTTCCGGTTTCTTTGAGAATACCAGAAAAAGAAAGTGTTCTTTTGTTATATGGAAGGCAAAGGGGAGAAATTTGCATCTGCAAGAATTTGGAAACTGCACAAATAAATTTGAAACCTAACTTTGATATTTTGAGGATGTCTCACGATAAATTTTTTTTTCACTACGTGTAGTTTGTTTGGAAATATTTCTAGTTTTATATTATTTGCTCTTGTTTGGTTTGCATTGCAAAAAGTTGCTTCACTACTTTCTTTTCTTCACGCCATATTTACGAATTTAGAAACTCAACTCTGATACTCCTTCTATCTAGGAGAATTTGGAAACTGCAAGTGTAATATTCTTATGTTCTTCATATACTCTGTTTTTTCCATTCATTGAACTCATTCTTTTTCTCATTTGTGTTTTGCGATTCCTACGTCTTTGAGAATAAGATAAAGAAAGTGTTGTTTTGTTATATGGAAGGCAAAGGGGAGAAATTTGCATCTGCGAGAATTTGGAAACTGCACAAATAAATTTGAAACCTAACATTGATATTTTGAGGATATCTCACAATAATTTTTTTTTTCACTACGCGTAGTTTGTTTGGAAATAATTTTGGTTTTATATGATTTGCTCTTGTTTGGTTTGCATTGCAAAAAGTTGCTTCACTACTTTCTTTTCTTCGCGCCATATTTACGAATTCAGAAACTCTACTCTGATACTCACTCTGATACTCTTGATACTCTTTCTATCTAGGAGAATTTGGAAACTGCGAGTCTAATATTCTTATACTCTTCATATACTCTGTTTTCTTCCCTTCATTCAACTCATTCTTTTTCTCATTTGTGTTTTGCGATTCCTACGTCTTTGAGAATACAAGAAAAAGAAAGTGTTGTTTTGTTATATGGAAGGCAAAGGGGAGAAATTTGCATCTGCGAGAATTTTGAAACTGCACAAATAAATTTGAAACCTAACATTGATATTTTGAGGATATCTTATGATATATTTTTTTTTCACTACGTGCAGTCTATTTGTAAATATTTCTGGTTTTATATTATTTGCTCTTGTTTGGGTTTGCATTGCAAATAGTTGGTTTACTACTTTCTTTTCTTCATGCCATATTTACGAAAAACTCCACTCTGATACTCTTGATACTCTTTCTATCTACGAGAATTTAGAAACTACAAGTGCAATTCTCTGATACTCTTCATATACTCTGTTTTCTTCCCTTCATCAAACTCATTCTTTTTCTCATTTGTGTTTTGCGGTTCTTGTGTCTTTGAGAATATAAGAAAAAAAAAGTGTTCTTTTGTTATATGGAAGGCAATGGGAAGAAATTTGCATCTGCATTTGGGGCTTTATGTTCATCACCAGATGATAGGATGAATAAAGGTGATAAAGGTGAGAAACCTTTTGCATCTTTAATGAAAGAAAAAACTGTTGAGAAATATGAGTCAGATCAAGAGTTGGATATGTTGTGGGAAGAAATGGAGATGTTGCTTCAAGTTGAAAAAATTGGAGTCCAGGTAAATTTCAGACCAAACTGTCGTAACCGGGATCGCGACGGGACGACGAACCGAAAACAAACAGGTTTAAGGAAAGATTTTGGGAGTCGCCACCATAATTTATTATTGAAAATCTATGGAAAAACCCTAAAATAAAAGCATGGTCTACGAAAAACAGATTTTCAGGTTCGGGAATTGGTTACACGTATGGAAGATATTAGCATCCTACTGCGCCTGCCAAAAGGCAGTACCTTTAATTAAATGTATAAAATTAATGTGGTTTTCCAAAATGTTTAATTTCCCCCAAAAATAAAAGTAAAATAGAATGAAAAAATATTTTGAAACAAAAATATTTTTTTTTGTTTTATGAACCCGACAAGGATTGATCTTATGTCTACGTATATCCATTTATAATGGACAATCAGGAATCAAGTAGTTCTTTATCTAGAAAAAGGTTTGTGAGTTTGTTTAAAAAAAATTATGGATTGTTTGAGATTTTTGAAAAGTGAACCCGACAAGGATTGACCTTGCTCCTATATGATGGAGAATCAGGGATCACGTAGTTCTAGTAAAAAAAATGTTTAGTTTAACAAAATTAACCGTTTTTTAAATATTTTGTATATTTTAAGAATGATGGGAAAAAGAAAGAAACCGGCCATAAGCCGACGTTTACTCTTTATTTTATTATTTTAAAAAAACATTATTTGTGTGTAGTAAAGAAACCTTTTAGAAAAAAAAAGTTCAGAGCACAATTAAAAGGAATGGTACGGAGATGAAATACTTTTTAAGCTTTCGGTACTCCCTTGTTTCTTCTTTGGTGATTGCGGTTAACAGACCCTTATGTGTGAGAACCTATTTTTCTCTATACTTTCTTTCTCTCTTTCTATTATTTTTTTTCAATCTCTCTCTGTCTCTCTTTTGTCTTCTTTTTTCTTTCATAGAGTGCTTATTTATATACACACTTGTTGTAATATTATGACAATCTTGTCTTAATTGAGAATTAATTGACAATGGACAAAAGAAGGAAAGAAATGGTCTTGATTGCAAGAAAAATAAATCAAATAATATTCAAGACATTGATTATAATAATTGTCAGAAAATTTGCCCATTTTAAAAAGGGAATCATATTTTTTCTCCTTAGGAAGAAACTGATGCAGTAATCAATATATTATTTTTAATTATTGCTTATAATTATTGCCATAATATTGATTCAAATTAATACCATATTAAACTAATATTTCAAAAACATTCTAAAGTTATGCGTCCTGCAATAAGGAATATTATTTTATTATTTTCTTTTTCCTTTTTTTTTGCCCACCATTAATTATAATTCTCTTATTCTTTAATTTTAAATATTTACTTTCCCGGACGAAATTGGGTGTTGACACAAACTTATTAGTTCTTGTAATTAGTTTTTAAGAATTCTTAAATTTGAAGTTACTCACTAACTTTGTGTGATCGGTAGAGTGATAATATAGAGATAGATGAACCAAGAGAAATCGAAGAAAATCCAGTCACTCGATGCAAACATGACACCATTTTTAATGAAGAGATAGGGATATACTGCAGATGGTGTGGTTGGATTGAAACTGAAATTAAATATATCACACCACTGTTTGTAAGTTCTTTTGAACTTTTGATGATTGTTTGTAGAAAATATTTTTCACTTCTTTTAATCTATTAAATAAATTTTAACTGCCCCATTTAGAGTAGCTACTTTCCACATGTGAACCTAGGCATAAAGGATGATATTTTTATTTTCCATTGAACCATGATGTTGAGTATAGTTTAGTATTTGAGTTTTCTTTCGTATGTATATTTAATGCATGTACGATAAAGTGTTTAAATGCTTGTATATCTTGTTTTTTATATTTGTGTAGATCTCATAAACAGAAGCAAAGAAAGCACATAGACAAGCAGATAGAGCATACAGACGAGCAACCAGACGTCACGAAAGAAAAAGAAGACGTTCAGAAATATGAAGAACATTATGTATTTTATCAAATTTCGAGAGAAAGAACCTTAGTAAAATCTCAAATTTATTTGTATTGTTTCTAGAGAAAGATAATGTCCCATGGAATAAAAATCGAGCGACGTAGATAGTCCCCCATGGACTATAAACCGAGCGGTAAAGACAATCCCCCATGGACTATAAACCGAATGATCAAGACAACCCATAAAACGAGTGGTAAAGACAGTCCCACATGGACTATAAAACGAGTGGTAAAGACAGTTCCTCATGGACTATAAACCGAATGGTAAAGACAGTCCCTCATGGACTATAAACCAAACTATGAATATAGTCCCCCATGGACTATCACCGAGCGGTAAAGACAGTCCCCCATGGACTATAAATCGAACAGTAAAGACAGTCTCATATGGATTATAAATCAAATGGTAAAGACAGTCCCCCATAGACTATAAACTGAATGGTAAAGACGGTCCCCCATGGACTATCAACCGAATGGTAAAGATAGTCCCCCATGGACTATAAACAGAATGGTAAAGACAGTCCTCCATGGACTATAAACAGATGAGTAAAGACAGTTCCCCATGAACTATAAACCGAATGGTAAAGACAGTCCCCCATGGACTATGCACCGAGCGGTAAAGACAGTCCCCCAAAAACTAAAAGCCGAGCAGTGTAGATAGTTCCCCATGGACTAAAAATCAAGCGGCGTAGACAATCCCATGGACTATAAACCGAGCGGTAACGACAGTCTCCCGTGTACTATAAATTGAGCGATAAAGACAGTCTCCTATGGACTATAAACCGAGCAGGGGAAGTCAGTCCCCTATGGACTGTCATCTGAATGGTAAAGGCAGTCCTTAGATGAATGCTACCTTAAAGGTATTTAGCCATTCGGCTTCACAAGCATTCGGCCATTCGGCCTCGCAGGTATTCGGCCATTCGACCTCACTGGTATTCAGTCATTCGGCCTCGCTAGCATTCATCCATTCGGCCTCACAAGTATTCGGCCATATTGCATTCGCAGTTTCCGAATTCTCGTAGATAGAAAGAGTATCACGAGTATCAGAGTGGACTTTCTGAATTCGTAAATATGGCGCAAAGAATATAAAGTAGTGAAGTAATTTTTTGCAATGCAAACCCTAACAAGAGCAAATAATATAAAACGGGAAATATTTTAAAACTGACTTCACGTAGTGACAAAAAATATATCGTAAGATATCCTTAAAATATCAATGCTAGGTTTCCAATATATTTGTGCAGTTTCCAAATACTCGCAGATGCAAATTTCTCCCCTTTGCCTTCCATATAACAAAAGAACACTTTCTTTTTCTTGTATTCATAAAGACGTAGGAATCCCAAAACACAAATGAGAAAAAGAATGACTTTGATGAAGGGAAGAAAACAAAGTATATGAAGAGTATCAGAGTATTGCATTTGCAGTTTCCAAATTCTCGTAGATAGAAAGAGTATCAAGAGTATCAAAGTGAGTATCAGAGTGGAGTTTCTGAATTCGTAAATATGGCGCGAAGAAAAGAAAGTCGTGAAGGAACTTTTTGCAATGCAAACCCAAACAAGAGAAAATAATATAAAACCAGAAATATTTCCAAACAAATTCCATGTAGTGACGAAAATATATCGTAAGATATCCTCAAAATATCAATGTTAGGTTTCAAATTTATTTGTGCAGTTTCAAAATTCTCGCAGATGCAAATTTCTCCCCTTTGCCTTCCATATAACAAAAGAACGCTTTCTTTTTCGTGTATTCTCAAAGATGCAGGAACCGCAAAACACAAAATGAGAAAAAGAATGAGTTGCATGAAGGGAAGAAAACAGAGTATATGATGAGTATCATAGTATTGCACTTGCAGTTTCCAAATTCTCGTAGATAGAAAGAGTATCAAGAGTATCATAGTGGATTTTTTGAATTCGTAAATATGGCACCTAGAAAAGAAAGCAGTGAAGCAACTTTTTGCAATGTAAACCCAAACAAGAGGAAATAATATAAAACCAGAAATATTTCCAAACAGACTGCAGGTAGTGACAAAATATATCGTAAGATATCCTCAAAATATCAATGTTAGGTTTCAAATTTATTTGTGCAGTTTCCAAATTCTCGCAGATACAAATTTCTCCCTTTCGCCTTCTATATAACAAAAAAACACTTTCTTTTTCTTATATTCTCAAAGAAGCAGGAACCGCAAAACACAAATGAGAAAAAGAATGAGTGGGATAAAGGGAAGAAAACAAAGTATATGAAAAGTATCATAGTATTGCATTTGTAGTTTCCAAATTCTCATAGATAGAAAGAGTGTCAGAGTGAGTATCATAGTGGAGTTTCTGAATTTGTAAATATGGTGCCTAGAAAAGAAAGTAGTGAAGCAACTTTTTGCAATGCAAACCTAAACAAGAGAAAATAATATAAAACCAGAAATATTTCCAAACAGACTGCACGTAGTGACAAAAAATATATTGTAAGATATCCTCAAAATATGAATGTTTGGTTTCAAATTTATTTGTGCAGTTTCTAAATTCTCGCAAATGCAAATTTCTTCCCTTTGTCTTCCATATAACAAAAGAACACTTTCTTTTTCTTGTATTCTCAAAGAAGCAGGAACCGCAAAACACAAATGAGAAAAAGAATGAGTTGCATGAAGGGAAGAAAACGGAGTATATGAAGAGTATCATAGTATTTCACTTGCAGTTTCCAAATTCTCGTAGATAGTAAGAGTATCAACAGTATCAGAGTGAGTTACTTTCCCTTGTTCGAAGATTCCTTTTTGGTTGGAGCGTATCTACGCTCAAAAGGGTTGAATCAGATTTGTAATTTGTTGGCCCTAATGACAGGTACTACAAATTTGAGGATTAGATTATTCCTATTATCCCTCCATTCTGATGCGATATTGGGGTTAGGGTTCAGACTGAGAATTTGGATTAGTGGCCTCTCACTACTAGTGTAAATGCGATGCAATGATTTCACGTTCTCTGCTTGCTTGATTTTGGGATTTTGTGATTTGGGGTTTGATTGCTCTGTTTGCAGGTTAGCTTCATCAATGGCACAAAGATGAACGAACTGAAGGTGGTTCACGATTTGGGGGTTTATTTGGAAAGGTCTTTCGTCCAGCTTCAATTTGTTTCTTGCTTGTGTCTAATATGTACTTGTTTATTCCAATAATATGGATTTTGAAATGACAACATTTATTATGTTGATGGGCATCTGGTAGCAGGATTCATGTTATATGCTTTTGTGGCAGGTCCTTGTATTGTAAGTGAATATTCATTAATTCTGTGCTCTGTGAAGAAACATTGACGCAAATCTGGTGCTATTGTGTCTTGGTTTAACAGGTCATTCTTAAGATAATTAAGCATTGTAAGTACCACTCACCTTCTTTAGTCATTGGGCAACTTCTTGGGTTAAATATTGGCAGTGTTCTTGAAGTTACCAACTGTTTCCCCTTTCCAGTGATGGAATCTGTTTTGAGAACAAAATGGAAATCCATGAAGGGAGTATCAACTTCAACTAAGGTTAGGAGATTGGAAAAAGAAGAAGGACTTTCAAGCTTTTTCTTATTTTCCCTTAAGCCTTAGAAGACATTGGACCTCTCATAAAGAGTCATGGTCAAAGAAGATGGAAGAATTAGATGGAGCTTGAAGGATTCTAGTCTTGTGGAGGGTCACATTTTAGTCTTCTTCTTTATCTTAAAACACTTTTAGTAAATATGTAATATAGCTCATTTAAATGCTTTGACTAAGTTAGTTACAAAGCATAAGGCTCCTCACATTTAATGTTTAGGCTCCTCATTTAGTACTTAGGCTCCTCATTTAATGATGAGGATCCTCATTAAATGATGGAGAGGCTCCTAAAAATTCCATGTATTTCTAGCCTTCTCCTTCACCTATAAAAAGAGAGGCACCCTTTTGTAGTCCTTAGAACTTGATTGAATATAAAGTCATTTTTGCCAAAATTGCAAGACTTCTCTTCTTGAGTTCTAACCTATGAAATGTCTTCTTCTAGACCTCTTCATACCTTCTCTTTCATGGTTGGCCTCACCTCCTAGAAGGACTTCTACCTAGACCATCCAACATCATCAACCACATCTCTTCATCTTGAAAAGCTTCCGCAACATTCATAATCTCACATGGAGTCCATCCTTTGAAGAGCTTCATCAACACACCTTGGATAACATCTTTTGTTGAAGAAGCATCATCAAAGCAACCTCCATCATCCATTATGATGTTTCCTTACTTTTTTCTTTTCGTTTCTCCATTTTTGAATCCTTCACCATTGCCCTCCTAAATTCATCATTGTTTTGGTTGCTAAAAATCGCAGATGAGGGAGGAGGATGAGGAAATTGAAGCTGATGGTTGACAACAATATTGTTGGATGGTATGTATGATGAAGATACCACTTTTCGTATGTGATACTTGCGCTTTTAGTGGTTTGTTTAATGTGATGAAATTTTGGTTCAAGACATTCTTTCTTTGTAATAATTTCTCCTACTTATGGGAATCCAGGTATCAATCAACATTGCTCGGCTTCCCATCACCTTTGTTCTATCAGGTGGAGGACAATCTTGAAGTTGTAAGGAGAGAGCAACAAGTGCCTTCTTTACGGATGTCTGGTCTTCCATTTACCATCTTCACTGGTCCCGATAATCAGTGAGTTGGAAAATGTTCCCAAAATTAAGCAAAAAATTGCAGTTCTCTTACTACATCACAGGTAGCCAAAGGCAACAGGTAGGAGACGTTGCCGAAGCCATGGAAGTCGTATAACACCAAGATCGATGATGAGTGCATATTTATGCCCACATTTATGCTTGAAAATTCAAATTTTTGATGGGATATTTGTACTTAAATGGTTGATTTTAAGTGAATTTGTGATTATTGGAATTATTGGGTCTGGAAATTAAAGAGGCATAAAAAAATAAGTTTTAGCACATAAATTATTCTTGAATATTCTAATGTTTGTTTGTACAGCTGAAATTAAAGTTTTATTAGTCCAAATTACAATTTAAGGCCCAAAATCTTTACATACATACACCTTTTTCTAAACTAGACCCAATAATAAGATTTTACCCCTGCACCCCCTAAGTCTCCTGTTCCTACCCCTTCTAAATCAAACTCCACCAGTGTCCAAATCCTATGCACACCAGAGAGACAACCAGCTCTTGCCACGTCACCACTCTTGCCATGTCATCACCTTCTCCATTCGCAAACCCAAACCCTAGCCGCTGTCAACCTCAAGCGTCCTCGCCGGTATCCACCACGCCGTAGACTACCATCAGCACTGCAAAGCCGCCGCAAGTCACCATCCTCCATCAAAATCGCGAACCATGGCAGCCACCAGGAAACCAACGCCGCACACCGTTCAGCTTCTCCTTCATCTTCATCACCTGCAATCCAGAAAAGGGCATAGAAATACCCAGTGCCATCATAGCAAACAATCGCAAAACGCCAATCGCTCACCCAACAGCGTTCTCTGCCACCATTCTCTCAACCATCACCAGCCATCTTGGTACCACAAAGTTCATCTTTACCGGACCTGCAAACAACAAATAGCACTCAAACCATCCACAGAACCAGAATCGTGAAGGCCTCTCCTCCGTCGCGCATCACGTTCACCATCATCCTCGCGTGAGCTTCTTCGTCCAGCAACCATGGCAGCTTATCAAATCGCCACCATGTCGCGCCGCCGTTCAATCTCCACCGTCAACAGCAACCTAAATCGCGCAACAGCAAGGAAGGAGTGTGGGCAGAAGCGAAATTCCCTTTCCATGACGGCGCAGCGCAGAAGCAATTCCCCCAATCTGCTGCAGCCCTAATTTTGGGTGGGGAAGGAGGCGGACACGTGTCAAAACTTGATTGGCGCGACCTCTCTTGTCAAACATCAAAGTCTGGTCAACTGAGGGGCTTTCCTGCAATTTCGAAAAGAAACAAAGGGGCTAAAGTGCAGATAAAGGAAATTTCAGGACATTTGTGCAATTTTGGAAAGTTAGAAAAGCAAAAAGATAAAATTCAGTTGTTGAATTAATTTAACTTGGGAATATCAACAGAAAATATCTTCTAATAATGTTATAATTATCTAAATCTTTTAGTTATTTGGAAGATATAAGATAAAAGATTCTGGCAACTAAATATTCAGAGTCCAAGCCCAATCAAGTCCTATATAAAGAGACCCAGGGGACTTCATTCATTGATCACTCCTCCCTCTTATTTCATCATGTATTTCACTCCATTCATTGAGAGCTAAGCATCTAGGACTATTCTGTTGTAATTTCATTATAGATTCTGAGGTTAAGTGAATTAATATAATTATTTATTTTGATTATTGATTTAAGTTGTTCTCTCTCTATGTCTTTCATCTCTCTATCATATTAAAAGCAAAGATTTTTGCATCATAATGTGGTTGAATTTACATGCATATTAATTATGAGTTCTAGGGTTTCTAGGTTTAAGTGAGAATCTACTTTGATTGAATTTAGGAACTTTCATATGATTAAATGATTTTTACTATCAATTGAGAATGTACTTTGGTTGATAGTAATAATTTCAACTATAATCAATTGAGAATTTACTTTTATTGATTAGATTTTAATTTGGTTAGGAGATTTAAGAATAGACATAATTAAACACAATAAATTTGATTGTGTACTTTGGTTGTTTATTGTGAATAATCTAAAAAGGTCTTGTATTTGATTGAGAATATGCTTTGATTAACTGCATGATCGCCCTCAAATTAATTAAGAATGTACTTTAATTGATTTGAAACTTAAACAATAATCAATTGAACAATGATATGTGAATAACCGATGATGAATCTAATTTGGAAAAATAGTGGAACTAACATGTTTCTTCATAATTGTTTTTAAGTTTCCTCTTTGTTCTACAACATTCTTTAAACATTCTCACTTTTATTCATAAGCATTGCATAGCATTCTAAGAGTCAGATTTTCGAAAGCAATTCCGTGTTCGTTGGGAGACGACTTAGGGTTACTTTAGCCCTATCTACTTTCTTGAATTCTACTAGGCAATACTGAAGTTGCCTTGAAAAGTAGTATTAATTTGATAGCTTCAACAACAGATTATTAGTCGACATCTTCTCCACCGACACCTTCGACATTGCCGTTGAAAACCCTAACAGGAAAAGCACACTTAGGAAGAAGACAATGCTTTATTTTGCTTTTATAATTAAATACCTAATGCATAATTAAATTATACCTAATGCAATCTCCTGTGCCACGTCATAATTAATTGCTTCGTCAGCATGCCAAGATACCAATTGATTTAATTTTACAAAAATAAGGACCTAATTGAGTTCTTTGAAAATACGAGGACCTGCTTGACACAAATCCGTAGAAATAGGGACCTCCGAAGACATTAAACCTAATATTTACTTATAGCTATTATGTTATCATATTTATCTTTGTTTACTTGGAGAATGTTTTAAATTCTTTAAATTTTATTTAGCCCAAAAATAACAAAGACCCCAATTTTTATTTTTCTCAATTTTATGAAAGTTAACTTATAATAATGAGTTAATAGTTGAATAGACTAGCTAGTACATGATTCAATATATACATAAAAAAATATTAAAGAATTATATAACTCTTCCTAATCTGATTGGGATATGTTTACATATGAGTTCCATTATTATTAATTATAGGGTTAAATATGTGTTTTGTCCCTTAACACTTTCAGTGAAAATTGGAATCAGTCCATCTTCAAAACTTTGGTCTAATTTAGTCCCCCAACTTTAAAAATGTATAAATTTAGTCCTTTTAATCAAATTTTGTTAACTTTATTTGATGTTTCAAGCACGTTTTATAATAGCATTTGAGTTGTTTACACTGTTTGACACATATTTACTTCAATGACAACTGAGAAATCAAATAAAGTTAACAAAATTTGGTTAAAAGAACTAAATTCATACATTTCTAAAGTTAGAGGACTAATTTATGTCAAAGTTTTGAACAAGGACTAATTCCAATTTTCACTGAAAGTGAAGGGAGCAAAAACATATTTAACCCTTACTTATAACATGATATACGAAATCATTATCAATTTTATATTTTTAATGCAAATATCAACTAATCATATTTTAACGGTTATATTTTTTGGAAAATATTTTTTAACAACTTTTTTACAACGCATAGGTGGTAATTTATGATTGGTCTATTTTAAATATTTTTTTTAAATAAATTTAAATAGACTAATATAGTGACACGTTACCTAAAATAATTGTTAACCTATCAAGGTCTATATTTTTCATTGGAATTTTTTTTTTAACAACATAATAACTTGTGATTGATCTATTTTAAATATTTTTTTAAAATTAAATTCCACCAGAGATAAATAAAATGATAACATATATTGTATTCTCAAAAAATTGTTAAGAAAAAAATCTTGTTTTCATTTAACTTAAAAAAAACAAGGAAAGGAGTTAAAACCTCGACAATCAGCACCACTTGTCATAGCAGGTTCTTTCTTCATGCGCTTTCATTATTTCTCTTTTATTTTTAATATTCTTACAACGTTTTAAATTACAAAATTTAAAATTACTATAACCACTAAATAATTTTAATATAATTTTTATTTAGTTGGCTGTTTAATATATTTTAGTTTTTATTTAATAAAATAATATTATTTAAGTAAATTAATTCTTTTTTACTTTTTGTATGATTTCTCATTACTTAAACATTCAATAAAATTAAATTTAAAAAGTATATATTTTAATTTAATTTTATAAGATAATATTATTTAAAAATAATAATAACTTTTAAATTAAATAGATAATTAGCTGATTCTAATGATATTTTTTTCCAAAATTAAACTATCAAGACATTTCGATCAATAGATCAATACAAAAGATTCATTTTATAATTATTATTATTTAAATAATATACTCATTCTTATTATATGAGTTATATATATATATATATATATATATATATATATTTATTTATTTATTTATTTATTTATTCTCTTTATTATTTGGATAACAGCCGATTCCACATTTTAATCTATATATTCCTACTGTTAATCTATATCTAACATGGTAAAAATAATTTATACCAAGGGTTCATCTAGGTCAGATAATCTATATCACATCAATCTTCGCTTTGCTAGAAGATCTAGTATAAAATCAACCGTTTAAATAAAATGTTAAAAAATTAATTATGATAATATATGATCCAAATATAAAATATTAGAAAGTACGAGTCAAATAATTAAAAATAAAAATTAATAATTTATTTGTTAATTATTTCGACAAAATCACTGACACCAGTAATAAATATATTTGTCTTTCATCAATAATTAAACTAACAAGTCATATCAGTTCAACCAACAACAAATAATAGAGTCATGTCCAAACATAATATAACAACTAAAAATACAAATTGGTAACATAACTAAATAGTTAGTCATAACAAAAAATAAACATAACAACACATCCAAATAACATAACAACAATATATAAATACACTTAAACAACATCATAACAGTATGGAAACACACTTAAATAACATAACAACCAAGGATGATAATACACACCAAAAAAAAAAAACACACAGATGAAAAACCAAGGATAATTGGTAGCGTTGCGTAACCTAATAAATGACTAATAACAATTACAATCCTCTACTCAACTTCCACAAACTTATACTTAAAATTGAAACTATAAAATAATTCTTCAAGACTTTAAAGATCTTAAATAAATAGAGTACATGATATAATGATCCTATATATAAGAAAATTTTGATACAAAGTACATGATAAATAGAGTAACCTTAAACACAATATAATGATCTTAGACATAATATAATGATGATAAATAGGATAACCCTAAACACAATATAATGATGATAAATAGGATAACCCTAGACACAATATAATGATGATAAAGAAGGTAAATATTTTAACATGATAAATAGGGTAAATACTCTAACAATGATAAATAGGGTAAATATTCTAAAACCTTCCTCAAGTTGGAGCATACAAATTGTACTTACCAAACTTGGAATAGATAAACTCAATCTAAGATCTCTTTAGGAACTTAGAAACTTCAACTTAAGATGCACGTATGCTTCAAACCATCCAAAGATAATGTTTATAAACCAAATTGGACTCACAATCAAACATAGCCAAATAGACTCCTCTTGAAATATAAGACTCGTCTTCAAGAGTGTGCAGCAAACCAATGACAATGGTTAGCGGATAGCAAAAGTGAAAAAACACATATTGACAAAAAGCTCACAACAACTTATGGAGAATAATATTGGGCATCAGTGGACAATCACGAAACTTCAACTAACACCACGAAACTTCAACTAGGACGACTTTGATAAATGAGATTTCCATTAAAAGTGGATGACAACCAGCAATGGTAGGCAGCGACAAACTGTAAAGACTAAATGGCCATCACTGACTCCTGTAGTGGCTGGAAGCGACAAAACTACAAGGACTACCATCACTGACTAATGAGGTGATGGGGTCTACAATGGCTAAAAGGACAAAACTACAAGTCGACTGTCATCACGGACTGATGGGGCATGTAGTGGTTTGTTAAACTCGCTTTTAGTCGCATCAAAGCCAACAAACTTGATTCCCCACTAATGAAATATAGTGGTAAACCAAGGATCAATCCAAGGACTCATTGAAATTAAGCTAAAGTGTATGGTTAGAATCTTGTAATTATTTATTTACTAACTACTAACTAATTAACAAACAAGGTGGGGAAAAGAAATTAAACAAAGAAATTAAAAAGAAAAGAATAGAGAAATCAAATCTATTTTAAAAGAAAAGAAGAAAATAAAATGTAAAACAAAAAGTAAAGAACAAAGGCCTAAGCTAAATTGCAAAAAATACAAATATAAAAGAAAGACTACAATGCCCTAAAATCAATCCTAACAGCTACTGGATATGCAAAAACATCTTAACCTCTATTAACCAGAAATACCAAAAATAAAGGAACAAAGCAAGAAACACTAGTTAGAACAAAAATTAGAATCAAATTCATGTGGATCAGTGCAAAGAATGTGTGATCACTTTTCAGGAAGACATCCTGGGAAGTTAAGCCCATCACAGGGTCTTAAAGTTCATTTGATGAACTCAAAATATGTGATCTCCAATCAATGTACCAAACCAAAGTGAAAACAACTCTAACTTTTGTTTCTAACCAAAATCAGAAGTAAAAACACAACCTAAACTACTAAACAAAACAAAGTTGTTGGATAAAAGTCACAAAGTTGAATTAAATCTGCTTGAAATGGCATATCAATTGAATTATTATTATACAGGAAGACATCCCATTCATAAGTTGCCCACCACGGGGTCTAAAGTTCTAATAGCGAACTAAAAATGAATAACAATCAATTGATTTACCAAATCAAAACAGATTCAATTCCCAATCTACAAACAACAAATGACAGAAAGTAAAACAACATGAAAAACAAATATTTTTTTTATTTATTGAACTTCTATATCTAACTCGAGAAGACCTCTCGTGAATTCACGCCGTCTCGGGTCGTTTAACTCCAAACAGGAATGATAGAAGTGTAGATTTACAAGTTCAATAAATTTTCAAATCAAAATATTCACATACGCACACGAATACAAACACATTGAAAGAATTAAAACAAACAGAATTATCACACACTCAACATCTGAAAACATCAAGCATGGAAGTATCATTAACAAAGAACAATGAACAATGAACAAACGAAAATGTATCGAACAGAATGCGAGTAGGAACACGAGAACTCGAATCGTCTGAAAATGCGCTAAAACCCTAAGCTCTCGCGTCAACTCTAAAACTAAAAACGTAAAATGAAAGGTGCCTTGGTGTCTCTTGTAAAATTCTGTCCATATTTACATTACAAAACCCTTTATATAGGGTTGAACAAGAGAAAAAAAATGGGAAGGGAAAGGGAACCTTAGCAGCTTCACTTACATCCGTCCGATCATTTCTTTATTTCCACCGGTCAACTCCTCCGGTCAGGGTCCGGTCAGCTCCTCTTCTTTGCCCCTCTCGCACCTTGCCCTAACTCTTGGGTGTTTGTGCTTTTGCTGTCGTGAGATAGAGACCCCAAAAGAAATCTACAGATGAAACACACAGTTTCAATAAGGTGCAGCCCAAATGCCAAGTGCAATAATGACCCAACTTCTCAACGTTTCTATGGCCCAATCCAGCAGCGTTTGCAGCATTCCAATTAGCTCAAGGCAGCAACCACAATCTTCACTCACAGCACCCTGTTTCAACGTTTGCAGTGGCCCAAATCAAATCTTCATTTCACAGCTTGTAACATCAGCAACCAAGCTTAGCCCAATTTACCTCTGCAGCCCAAATGTAATCCAATCAGCCAAAAATATAACCCAATCAAGAATTTTAATTCAATTATGGACATGGGCTAATCATCAATTAGAGAAAAAAAAAACAATTCAGAAGTTAAAAAAGATAAAAAAAAACTATTCAAGCTAAAATAAAGAAAAGAATTTTTATTAAAATATTTTCCAAAAAAATACTAATTTCCTATTTATTAACAAAGACTAAAAAATACTCCTAAAAATCTTATTTTTAACTACAATTTTACAAATCTACAATTTTAGACAAAAATCCTAAAACTAACCTAATTCTAAACAATTAAGAAGAAAAATACACTAACAAAGACTTCTAGACACAAAGAAATATGTAAATTTGGAGAGTTATCATGGTTGGAAACATATTGTAGTGGTTGGAAACATACTCCCCCTCACGGTGAAGGGTGGAAATGATGATGCGCCGATGACGAATCGTGAAGGTGGAGGATCATGATGGTCTCCTTTATTCATCAAAGCATTGAAAAACAGATCTGACAAGGGGCTGGTGAAATTGTTTGACTAAGATTCTAAATCTTGCCAAAAATAAACTCCCCTCATGCCATGAGCAACATTCAACCCATGACTTTGGTGTTGAAATTCCTTGGTGTTAACCAGCTCATAACACTGACTCTCCTTGGAGACTTGTAAATAAATGACACAAGCCAACATCACAGTTGCTACAATATGCAAAGCTAAACACACATTATGAAAGAGGCTAAGGAACAATGCTAAAATAGAGGTGCAAAGCTGAAACAAAGAGTTTTTTTTTTGGTCTGGCGAGACGAACGACAGTGGCGCGTGTGATTCTAATACCGGGACGGTAGCGTGTGACAAACACGCGCTAGAAGTTGATCGGAGAGAAGTCGTTTGTGAAAGTGCATGTGGAGGAGAATGAGGTAGTAACCACCAGGGATGGGTCGCGCTGCTCGAGGAGACAAAACCCCTAACTTCGTCGGAGAAAACGTGACGACGAACGTCGTACAGATGTGGCACGCATGGCGACACCTAGATTAGAACTAGCCTTGGACACCAGCGTGATTAGTCGTCGTTGAAGGAAGAAATCTAGATCCACTAGTCGCCAAACTAAACTGTGACAACGGATAGGGGCGAATGATGGTGGGAAATAGCTAAAAATAGGCATTGGAAATATCTGAGATTATTAGGAGCGCGAGACTGTTCATTTAGGTATTTCATAAAAGATGAAATTTTTAAGGTCGCCGGTGACGGCGTTGGCCACTAGTGATAACAAAAATAGAGTATATGATAAATAGATCTTTCTCACTCTCATTCTATATATAAGAAAGTTTTGATACAAAGTACATGATAAATAGAGTAACCTTAAACACAATATAATAATAATAAATAGAGTAACCCTATACGCAATATAATAATGATAGATAGGATAAATATTCTAACAATAATTATATATATATATATATATGTATATATATGTATGTATATATATATGGGTTTGTTAACGTGCGGAGAAAACGTGACAACAGTGATGACGGACGTCGTACAGATGTGGCACGCATGGCGGCACCTAGATGAGAACTAGTCCTGGACACTAGCGGGATTAGTCGTCGTTGAAGGAAGCGATCTAGATCCACTAGTCGCCAAATTAAACTGTGACGACGGATAGCGGCAGATGATGGTGGGAAATAGCTAAAAAAAGACATTGGAAATATTTGAGATTATTAGGAGCGCGAGAGTGTTCATTTAGGTATTTCAGAAAAGATGAAATTTTTAAAGCCGCCGGTGATGGCGTTGGCCACTAGCGAGAGTACATGATAAATAGATCTTTCTCACTCATTCTATATATAAGAAGGTTTTGATACAAAGTACATGATAAATAGAGTAACCTTAGACGCAATATAATAATAATAAATAGAGTAACCCTATACGCAATATAATAATGATAAATAGGATAAATAATATTCTAACACTTATAGCCATATATATATATATATATATATATATATATATATATATATATATATATATATATATATATATGGGTTTGCTAACGTGCGTACGATGTTTTTTCAGTTGGTACATTTTAGCAATGTGTACTGGGTTTTAGTAGACAAAAAAACCCTTATATATCATGGATTTTAAGTTTTAAGGTTAAGAGTATTTTAATAATTTTCATTTTCAAAACTAAAAAAAAGAAGAAACACCTCAAACTCTTACTTACCTCTCTCTCATTCCTCTCAACCCTTTCTTTTTCATCTCTCTCACTCCAACCTTTTCTCTCATTCTCAAAACTAAAATAAAAAATCCCTCAAACCCTTACTCACCTCTCTGATTCCTCTCAACCCTTTCTCTTTCATCTCTCTCGCTTTCTCTGTCATCTCTACTTTAGTCTCAATTGAAAAAATCAAAAACAATAGCCTAACCCTAATCCACCTTCCTCACTTATCTAATTTTTTTCTCTCTCATCTCCATATTCTTCCTCATCCACACACAACAACCCTCGACACCGCAATTTGTTACTCTTGCTCTATTCGTTCATTTGTTTTTTACTTAAATAACAAAACAATTGATCGCGTTGATGTTGATTTTTGATTGGAGGGTTGTGTTATATATTTTCCCTTCTTATTATTATTAAATTTCATTTTTAAATTAAGTCACGGTAAATAAAACCTTTACAAATCACATAATTTCCATGCATCATTTGAACATCTACACCACATTTCATTATATTTTTATCACATTATACATTGAGTCTATTTATTAATGTGTATATATGACTTATTTTTAATGATAAATATTAAAGTTAAAAAAATTGATATAAAGTTTATGCATAGTTGAACACACATAGCAAAATCTTCTTCTTATTGGAAGCAGCAAAACATGGTTGTCACTAGTGCCACTCCAAATGGATTATTCTGGTTGGTGTATGAAGGGTGCATTTCTGGCTACGATAATTGCGTTGAGCGACATTCGTTTTTTTTTTATCATTTAGTGTGAATAGTTTACATGAAATTGAAATAAGTAATTTAATTTAATATAAAATTAATAATAATAAATAAACATATTAAGATACAATGAATAATCTTACAATACTTCTTTTCGTGTAACATTATGCTAGAATCGAGGTACTTCAAAGAACAATTTATGCATTTGTTGTTTTTTAACATTAGACTTGTTTGCATGAACTTCTCTGTAAACACCCTTTTTAAGGAGAAGAAAATAAGAAAAAGAAAATAAAATAAGTTTCTTTAAGAACTAAAACTAGTTTATAATAAATTAAAAATCGTTATTATTGTTAAATGTTATTAAAGTGGAAAACAAATGAATGAGTAGAGCAAGAACAACCAATTGCAGTATCGCGGGTTGTTGTGTGTGGGTGAGAGAGTATGGAGATGAGAGAGAAACAAATTGGATAATTGAGGAAGGTGGATTAGGGTTAGGCAAGTGTTTCTGATTTTTTCAATTGAGACTACAATAGGGATGACAAAGAAAATATTGGAGCGAGAAAGATTAAAGAGAAAGGGTTGAGAGGAATGAGAGAGGTGAATAAGGGTTTGGGTTTTTTTTAGTTTTGAGAATGAAAATTATTAAGATAAAACTGAGAATCCATGATTATAAAGATATTTTTGTCTACTAAAACCCGGTACACATTGCTAAAATGTACCAACTAAAAAAATAGCGTACACGTTAGCAAACCATATATATATATATATATATATATATATATATATATATATATATATATATATATATATATATATATATGTTTTTCAGTTGGTACGTTTTAACAATGTGTACCAGATTATAGTAGACAAAAATACCATCATTTATCATGGATTCTAAGTTTTAAGGTCAAAGATATTTAAATAATTTTCATTCTCAAAACTAAAAAAAAAAAACCCCCAAACCCTTACTCACCTCCCTCATTCCTCTCAACCCTTTCTCTTTCATCTCTGTCACTCCAACATTTTCTCTGTCATCCATACTGTTGTCCCAATTGAAAAAAAAAATCAGAAACCCTTGCCTAGGAACATAAGGAAATTAAAGAAATAAGTATAGAAGAGCTCCCTAGGAGTACAATTCTTTCAATTTTAGGTTGTAATCTTACATCATGTATACCATACCAAAAGAGAAAGGAAAAAAAAACACTTTGTGTAAAGGAAAAAGGACAATAGAGGGAAATATCTTGTTCTTTAAAAATATAATGAAATGTGGTGTAGATGTGTAAATGATGTATGAAAACTTAATTGATTTATGAAGGTTTTATTTACATGATTTAATTTAAAAATGAAATTTAATAATAATAAGAAGGGAAAATATATAACACATCCTCCAAATGAACGAACAATTAGGGTTAGACAATGGTTTCTGATTTTTTTTTTCAATTGGAGCAACAATAGAGATGACAGAGAAAATGTTGGAATGACAGATATGAAAGAGAAACGGTTGAGAGGAATGAGAGAGGTGGGTAAGGGTTTGGAGGTTTCTTTTTTTTTTTTTTAGTTTTGAGAATGAAAATTATTTAAATATCCTTGACCTTAAAACTTAGAATCCATGATAAATGATGGTATTTTTGTCTACTATAATCCGGTACACATTGTTAAAACGTACCAACTGAAAAATAGGTATACGCGTGTTAACAAACCCATATATATATATATATATATATATATCAAACTCCAAACTATAATTGCCAAAATTGTGTACTAGATGTAAAAAGCATAATGGCATAACAATTGAAAGTAATACCAATCTGCATCGCAAATAACTATGATGAATGAAATAATAATAAAGCAATTTCCACCGCAAATCAAAAGGCATGGTAATGGCATATATACCTGTCAACATGTAATATGTACCTATCAAACACATGTAATACATTTTATAATTATTATTACACATTTTATAATTATTATTACACTTTTTTTATTATTATTACACATCAAAGTCAACTGTTTAAATTTAATGATAAAAATTAATTATGATAAAATATATGATCCGCATATAAAATATTAAAATGTACGAGTCAAATAATAAAAAATAAAAAATTATTAAGAATTTATTTATTAATTATTACGCGTGCATTAAAGGATAGAAGAAAAATGGAGATTGGACTTGGTATTTTCAACATTGTTATTTGTGTTTGTGGGTCCATTTGTCTTTATTTTCCTTTTATATTGGTCATACATTTCGGAGATTTCAAAATACTAAAACAGAAACAGTTGACTTGACTCTACTTTTTTCTATTCTTCTCTTTCACACATTGCAGTCTTAATTTCCACACAATGGAGACACTCCTCTACTTCTCTTAAAGACTCTTCACAATTAAATTCTTAAAAACTTTTTTTTCATTGGTTCTTGCATACTCATGTCGACATTTGATGCCATGCCTCACTGTTACGTCATTCTCTCTTTTCTGTTAAAAGATTTGTCCATCTATACAAAATTATACATTAATTAAAATTAATTAAGATAATCAATTCTTTGTTATGTGAGGCTATTCATAACACAGTTTCCTATATATACATTCTCCAACTTTTTTTTCTTCACTCAGCTCTACTTTTTTCATCCTTCTTTTTTTGGTTAAAGATTTATCTATAATGGCTAGATTCAAGATAAACCATCACTTCTTGTTTTCTTCTATTCTAATCTTTTTGGTTGTACTTCCAACTTTAGTTACAGCAGAATGTACATGTGACGAAGAAGACGAGAATCGTGATAAAGGAAAAGCTATGAGATACAAAATAGCTGCTTTAGTATCAATTTTAATTGCGAGTGCAGTTGGGGTGTGTATTCCTCTTCTGGGTAAAGTCGTACCAGCATTGAGTCCGGAAAAGAATGTTTTCTTCTTAGTAAAAGCTTTTGCTGCAGGTGTAATTCTGGCCACTGGATTCATCCACGTCTTACCTGATGCCTTTGAAAATCTGACCTCACCTTGCTTGAAGGAGCATCCATGGGGAGATTTTCCCTTCACTGGGTTTGTGGCAATGTGTACTGCCATGGGAACTCTCATGGTGGATACTTATGCCACTGCTTATTTTCAGAAATACCATTCCAAAGAAGTACAGAATGACAGTGGAGATGTGGAGAAAGAGAGAGAACACGAGGGGCATGTGGATCTTCATACGCATGCATCGCATGGCCATGCTCATGGCCCTGTTCACTCTCACGACCACTCCTCTCAGCTTCTTCGCCATCGAGTCATATCACAGGTATTACTTCTTCCTATTAATAATCTCAATTCTGTTTTACATATAGGTTTTATTCACGGTTATCATTTCATTTTCTATTTCTCTTATACAGGTGTTGGAGCTAGGAATTATTGTTCACTCTGTTATTATTGGAATTTCTCTGGGAGCTTCAGAAAATCCTAACACGATAAGACCACTAGTAGCTGCGTTAACTTTTCATCAATTCTTTGAAGGCATGGGACTTGGAAGCTGTATATCTCAGGTACTGTATCTAAATGAATCTGGTTGATTGATTTAATGTGAACAAAAGAATATATAATTGAGGATCAACATGTGAAATGATTTGTGTGTGGGACCATGTGTTGTGTTGGTATGGAACAAATAATATAGGATTTTTTTATCTTGTTCTGTACTTTCATCTAATATTATCTAATGATTGTTTCTAACTCCTTTTTTAATTAGATTAATTAATGACTTGATCTCGTACGGTCACTCGTTCTTTACATGTACAATGTGTGCTCATATCTGACTTTTTCACCTGTAAATGTTTAACTTTCGCATCAAAAAATGAGTAATTTTTATAGTTAATTTTCTGAGTTAGGTCTGTTATATACAAATTTATGAGAATTTCATTTTTGAGGAGTGAAAAGAAAAAAGGACCAACTTATAAATGAGATCTATTGTTGTAGGCAAACTTCAAGAGAGTATCTGTGACAGTAATGGGATTGTTCTTTGCATTGACTACTCCAGTCGGAATTGGAATTGGCATAGGAATTTCAAGTGTTTATGATGAAAACAGTCCAACTGCTCTTATTGTGGAAGGAGTTTTTAATGCAGCTTCAGCAGGGATTTTAATTTACATGGCTTTGGTTGATCTTCTTGCCAATGATTTCATGAGTCCAAGAATGCAACAAAGTAGCAGACTCTGTTTTGGAGCCAATGTTTCTCTATTGCTTGGAGCTGGTTTGATGTCTATGATAGCTAAATGGGCTTAAAAAATATTTATGGTAGAAGAAAGTGTTTTCAAGTAGTCTCTTTTTCTAGTAAAGAGAGATAGATGAATAGACATTCCTCGTTACAATCATGGTGGCATTGGTAGTACTTGAGGAGATTAAAGAACAAAAAAGTTATTTAAAAGTTAAGTGTTTTATTCTTCTAGTTTTTTTCATATGGGAAAATTAGGAAAATCTTATCGATTATAATTTTCTCCGAACCCGATAAAAGCATGAAAAAAAGTATTGGATGTTCTGTACAAAAAAATTATAATACATCATTTTGGCTTATGTTTGACACTTTTTTTGTACTTCATCTAACTGTGTATGACGTTTTTACATTCTATATAAAAACCTTCATTAAATTTTAATTAGCCTGTTTCTTGACAGTTAATTTTATTATTCAATCACTTTATATTTTGAGTAGATTAAAACTGATTTCCGGATACGAATTTTAAGTAGAAGTATCATGTGTTCATGATTTTAGTTATGACAAAGATTTAAAAAAAAAAAAAAGATTATCTAGTGAACATTATATTAAAATTTATAATTATTTATCATATACTAATTTCTATCTAGTCTTTAAACTTTTATGGTCATGTTTTTAAATTTATTGAACAACATTAAGTTCGTTTCTTATATATTTATCTTTGCCATTAATTAATATTTTTGGAATTTTTTTAAGGTCGTAAAATTTTCTGATATAATTTTTTTAGACAAAATTACAATTAATTTTCGTATAACTTTTTGTGAACAATATTTCCAATGACACATAACTAGTCAAATTTTCTATACATTTAAGAAATTTATTGAGTTGTAGTAGTAATTCTCAAACCTTATCATTTTTATTAACTTTATCAACGTGAAAGTTTCGTAAATATCTATTAAAAAAACATATTATCCGAGGAAGAAAGTTTAGATAGAGATTGTGTTTGTAATTCAAAATAATATGATTATGTTTTATATTATTAATAGAATTGAAGAATAGTGGATCTATGTTTGAGAAATTCATACTTCAAGTAGAGTGAAAAGGGATAAATTGTTAATTTAAATGACTTTGAAATGAATTGTTGCAGGTAAATTTGAAGAAAATATCACAGTGATGACATTGTTCTTTACATTGAAAATCTAGTGGAGATTGGAATGTACATACCAATCACAAGTGTTTTATGATGAGAAGAATCCAACTTTATTGGGGAAGTAGTGTCCAATGCAGCTTCAGCAAAAATTTTAATTGCACCTTTTGATCTTATTGCCACTAATGCCTACACAAGGATGCAACAAAGTGATAGACTTTGTTTTGGGATCAATGTTTCTCTTTGGCTTGGAGCATGTTTGATATCTCTCCTAACTAAATGGACTTAAGAAATATTTAGATTAGAACAAATTTTTATTTTTTTTCTCACAATAATGATAGTTTCTTTTAAATAGATATTCAAAACAAGTCTTCTATAAAAAAAAAAAATAATCTATAACATATCAATTTTTCTTATATCAACATTTTGTTAACATAATCTTTTTTATAATGTATATACTAATGCACTTGCTTCTTCACCACTAATTTTATTATTTAGTTACTTTAGATTTAGAAATAGATTAGGATGGATTATAGGGATTCAAAATGTCATGTAAAAGTTTTATACGTTCTTAGTTTCAATTATTTTTTTACAAATAAATAAGTTTTAATATCGTTGAGAAGATACAATAAAATATGCTGACAAAAGAAAAAGATGATTATAACTTGAAGGATAGCTAATTACTCACTCAAGATAGCTAATTACTCCTTATATGTTTAAGTACATAAAGGATAAATTATAACTTGATTAATGGTTTTATTAGTTGACTTATTGGTATTTGGAATGATTGATTTTATATATTCTGTTAGTTAGCTTACTAGGGCTATTAGGTATATGCAATATAGTCTTAATTGGGTTAAATATATAAGCTAGGGAATAAAAGTGCAGTACTTAGTAAATTGAAAGTTAAGCTAGGGAATCTGAACTTGAATTATTATGTTCGTAATAAACATCAGAATAGTTATGCGTGAAGTGTACAAGTTGAATTCTGATTTTGGGTCTATACATTTAAACTGGAAACTTTGGGTAGTATCAGGAGTAGAATTGGTTACATGTTTGTCTAGTAATTGTTGTTTGGTTTGGAATGTTTGTACTTTGATGCAGAGAAAATGGAATGATTTGAGTTTATATGTGCATTTTGAAATGAAGCTAAATTTTGGAGGTATGCTTGTATGTAAATGATGAGTTCAAGATAAAAAATTTATGATTTGAATGTTAAAGTGGTAGTTATTAGGTCCTTTGTAGTTATTCTACATAGTTGGATTAATGAGAATTGTGTTTTGGGTGATGGAATTGTCTTAGTATGCTATATTGTTGGTCTTAAGAATAATTTTAAATCAGGATGTTTCCTATGTTTGGTAATTTGTTTGAGAAAATTAATGCAGGTTTTTGGGAAAACTAGCACCTGGAATTAGTTTAGTAAAGTGGGAGTTTTCTAGTTTGATAGGTAGTGTTATATGTTTTTCTGGTTGTTTGGGTATATACATAGGAACCCGTTATTTTGACAACGCGTTTTTAACAGTAATTTGACAATGTCACATGTCAGTATTCTATTGGGTCGTTTTAATTTTCTTTTTTCAAAAAAAATTGAGTGAGAAATTGCATAGGGTTTCTGCATTTTGGGATTCCAAAAATACCTATATTTGTTTCATTAGTAACCAACATTTGTTTTCCCTCTCCCTCTGCATTCTCCCTTTTGCTCCTCGCTCTCCCTCTTGCTCCTCGCTCTCCCTCCTGGTTTTTCCTCTCCATTGTGGCTCTCTTCCTTTTCGGTGGACGTCTTCTTCGTTGATGGTATTGTGCGAAATGACAACGGCGGGTGAGCGTGGTCCTTCGAAGGCGTTACAAGAGCCAAGCGCTTAGGGCCCCTTACACCAGAAATGTAGTGCATAGAATAAAAAATGAGTGATTCTTGTATTCAGTTTATGAAAGACAATAATAAAACATTATACGTAGATCAACAAGTGACTGTAATGTAACCTATTTTGTTAAATTTATACAAGATGCATGTTTGGTTCCATTAAGTAATGTAATTCATAATTGCAATTTAATTTCCTACGTTATTGAAGTGGTTTATATTTAGATTTCTTTAAAAATGTTCAAGTATAAGGTGGACAATTTGAGGTAGTAGTAATGTTTGTGATAGAAGAATGAAATAATGTTTGTGAGATGATGAACTTAGCAGAATGTTGAAGATCATGCTGCAAAAAACACCATGGTAATCGTTTACCAGAGTCTGGTAAACGATTACACGAAATAAGCTTTAGTTTTGGAGCACATCTGTGGTAACCTGGGTGACCACAGTTCATTTGCAGTGTTTTTTGACACAAGTCCGGTGCTTTTAAGTTGAATTTGTTGTTTAAGTGTGCTTATATGCTTGGAGGTCATGTTTGGGGGAGCCCATCATGGTGTAGGGGACCACTTTTGATGAGATCAGGCACTTAGGTGAAGTCATTTAACATGTGCACCCAAAAAAAATATTGTAATCATTTACGGCAAACGATTACACGAATGAATTTTTAGTTTTGGACAACTAATTGAACAGAAGGAGCCACTTGTGGTAACCTGGGTGACCACAGTTCAATTGCAGTGTTTTTTTCACAAAGGTCCAGTGCTTTTAAGTTGAATTTGTTGTGTAAGTGTGCTTATATGCTTGGAGGTCATGTTTAGGGGAGCCCATTATGGTGTAGGGGACCACTTTTGATGAGATCAGCCACTTAGGTGAAGTCCTTAGACCAGTGCACCCAAAAACACCCTTGTAATCGTTTACCAGAGCCTCGTAAACGATTACACGATTGATTTTTGAGTTTTGGAAAACTAAATGAACAGAAAGAGCCACCTATGGTAACCTGGGTGACCACAGTTCAATTGCAGTTTTTTTTTGACACAAGTCCAGTGCTTTTAAGTTGAATTTGTTGTGTAAGTGTTCTTATATGCTTGGAGGTCATGTTTGGGGGAACCCATCATGGTGTAGGGGATCACTTTTGATGAGATCAGTTACTTAGGTGAAGTCCTTAGACCAGTGCACCCAAAAACACCCTTTTAATCGTTTACCAGAGTTAGGTAAACGATTACACGATTGAATTTTGAGTTTTGGATAACTAATTGAACAGAAGGAGCCACCTGTGGTAACCTGGGTGACCATAGTTCAATTACAGTGTTTTTTGACACAATCTAGTGCTTTTAAGTTGAATTTGTTTTGTAAGTGTGCTTATATGCTTGGAGGTCATGTTTGGGGGAGCCCATCATGGTGTAAGGGACCACTTTTGATGAGATCAGCCACTTAGGTGAAGTCCTTAGACCAGTGCACCCAAAAACACCCTTGTAATCGTTTACTAGAGGCTAATAAACAATTACACGAATGAATTTTGAGTTTTGGACAACTAATTGAACAGAAGGAGCCACCTCTGGTAACCTGGGTGACCACAGTTCAATTACAGTGTTTTTTAACACAAGTCTAGTGGTTTTAAGTTGAATTTGTTGTGTAAGTGTGCTTACATGCTTGGAGGTCATGTTTGGGAGAGCCCATCATGGTATAGGGGACCACTTTTGATGAGATCAACCACTTAGGTGAAGTCTTTAGACTAGTGCACCAAAAAACACAACTGTAATCGTTTACAAGAGCCTAGTAAACAATTACACGTATGAATTTTGGATTTTGGACAAGTAGTTCAACTACAGGAGCCATTTGTGGTAACTTGGGTGAACCCAATTCAATTCCATTGTTTTTGCACAAAAGTGCAGTGATTTTCAATTGATTTTGTTGTTTAAGTGTCCATTAAAGATGCGGTTATCTGACTATTTAACATATTGTCAAACATAATACGCAAAACCTCCAACCAAACATATAACATGGAAATTTAAAATTTGCATATAGCATTTGAGTTTTGAAAACAGTACAATATTGAAGTAGCAACACAGTAATGCATAAATGTTCCTACTCAAAGTCAATACAACTAAACATCAAATTCTAACTATGAGGTTCGTTATATAGGGGGTGCAGGAGTGCGAAGTTGTTCCTCTATTTTCCCAACTCGCGATTCCAGGGCGTCAAATCTTGTACCAATGAATGTTTGGAGTTGTTCGATGCGGTTGATGACATCACCTCCAAAGGGCTAAGTATATGCAAACACCATGGTGTCATCTTAATGCGCTTTACATGAATGTCTTTTAGTAAGCCATTCATTTGAACAATGGTTGATGAATCCATCGAGATTCAAAGGCGTCACTACACAACATTAAAAAAACATTATTATTATTTAACAATGAGAGGATAAAACATCAACTACAACAAAAAAATAACTTCATCTTACTCTTGGGTTTTGGGCTGCCATTGAACCTGTAGTTATATAAAAAAAAAACAACAATGGTGGAGAACATGGTTGGGTTGGCGCAACACGCTAAAAACAATTCTCCAAAACATGGGTAGGGTTCGCCAACTTCTACTTACCAAATAACACCACGACAGCAACAGGGACAGGACATAACAAGCGAGACGGACATCCAACAGAGCAATGGCAGCAAGCGAGATATATGACAACAAGTGAGATTTTAAACAACTATGGTTTCGAAGATGAGAGTGATGATCGAAAGCGAGTGATGAGAGCAACCAAAAGATGAGAGCAAGAGAGAGATTATGGCAAACGACAAAGATGAGAGCAATCGAGAGAGATGAGAGCAAGCGAGAGATGGGAGCAATAGAGAACGCGAAACTAAAAATGAAGGATGAATAGTGAAAGCGTGAAACCAAATTTCATATTTTCTGCATTCCAAATATACTCTTCCCCGACCATTTTGGTATTGTTTTTATTTTTTAAAAAATAGCCAATGGACAACAACCACGTGGCGTTGTCAAATCGTTGGCAAAAAAACGTTATTAAATAAACGTTTTCGATATATATATTTATATATATATATATAGCTAATTTATGTAAGATCATTTTTAGTTGATACATTTTAGTACAGTGTACTAAATTTTAATGGACAAAAAAAATCCTCATTCAAAGAAAAACATACTTTAAATTCAAGATTATTTTAATAATTTTAATATTTAATTTAAAATTAAAAAAATAAAAGATAGTTATTTATAATCCATGACTTATTTATCAACTAAAAAAGAGTAAATTAAAATATATGTATGTATATATTTATTTATACACATATATAAAAGAGAATTTCGTATTTTTTGTTAACATAAATTTACTCTTTATTAAGTAATTCTTTATCAATTTTACTCTTTTAAATAAATGTTATTTTAAATTTAACAGTGTTTTTTTAAATTCAACATTTTTATTAAATTTAATCATTTTTAAACTAAAATATCATTATATAATAAAATGTTACATACAAACTAAATAAAAACTATCTACAATAAAATCATAAAATAATATTTATATATATTTAATTTTTAATTGCAATTTTATTATTTTTTTGTTATAATAAAAAAAATAACGGATATATGCATACATACCTATACGTTTTCACTTGTATATATAAAAAGATTAAATTTTTGGTATACACATTCATTTTTCAATTCTATGTTTAATAAATGGTTTTTTTTTAACTTAATGGTACGAATTTTATCTTACATTTTTCTAAATTTTATATTTTTTATTTGAATTTTTTAACTAATATTATAATAATTAAAATAATTGTTCTCAATAAAAAAAGTCTTCGAGATAAAAAAAAATATTTTTTTTATAATAATTATTTATATTTAATTTTATAATTATAATTTTATTTTTTTTATTATAAAAGAAAACGTAAACATATATGTAGCATTTATGTTTTCACTGGTATATACATATGTGTATGTTTTCATTAGTATATGTAAAATTAATATTCTTTACGATTTTATCAAAATAATGGAGAAAAGAACAGTTAAGATGTGTTATGTTATAAGATAGTTAGGAATTCATCAAACTAGTGATTTCAAGTTGAGAATGATGTATCTAAATATGCTTATAGGCTAGTGGGTCAAGAAATGTAGATGGTTCATGATGGTGAGTAAAGAAGTGAAGACGAAGTGTTCAAATTGATTTTTGTCCTTGTAACATATGAGAATTCTACGTTGGTAGTGGGATATCATAGTTGAGGACTATGTTACTCAAGGGTGAAGATCAGTAAGGAAATGTGAAGTTATCATAGTGGTTACAATTAAGGGTGATTAAGAGTGTAAACGTTTTGCAATAGATCAGAAGTTGCGGGTGATCAAGACAGTTATGTGAAGCTTCAAAGAATGAATAAGATGATGTAAAGAGATATCCAACATGTATCAAATTAAGACCTAAGGCTACATTTCGTTTTTGGTAGAACTTACAAGAGTAGTAGAGGATATATGGAAGGTGAGTTCAGGTTGTGTAGATACAATTTTGGTGGATTAGATGTAAAGAATCATTCAACCTTTAAGTTGTGGTTGAGAAATTGTCTTCCAATCTATATTATTAACACTAGAGCATTTAACACAGAGGCAAGGTTCTTAGTCACTCAAGTTGTTAGGAGTAATATCTCAGTCAAGCTAGATGGGTGTGATAAGAGTAAAGTTGGAGAACATACTTTTCTTTCTACTTGATGAATGAATTTTAGAGGACAAAAATTTTTCATGTGTAAGAAAATGTAAAGACCTAGAAAATGGTATTTTATAAGTGGTAGTAGTTTAAAAATATTGAGACTCAATTATTTTAATATTAAATAGTTTTAATATAAATAGTTTCGTTATAAACAAGTTTCATTATTTTAAAACACATCATCTCTCTAGAAACAACATTTCTAGAGTTCTCTGACTTCTCTGTAGGAGTTCTTCTCATGCGTTCATATGTTTGAAGATCAGAAACTGCCTGCACGATCACAACGATGAGATCTTCAAGTCTACCCGATTAGTTTCTCCAAAAGAGTAAGTTAGTTTCTACTCTTTTTCTTTTGCATGTCTCGTTTCCTTTGCATGTGAACTGTAGTGTTTTTGCATGTGTCATTCTGTAAGACTATTTGTTAATCAGTGATTCTAACAGTATACCTTGATCATGTTTTTGTAAGTTGTAGGTACAAATAGAGTTCCTTAAGCTCGTGGAGTCATCTTAGCTCTTGTAGAACAGTTGGGTCCTCTGTATGATAAAGGAAGATAATTACCAAGTTTTATTGTTGTTAATATTTTGTTAACTTGTCTTATATGCTTTGATTTGATTGGAAATTTATAAATTGGTATGTGAAGTTGCTGATGTGAATTATGTTGAATGTGAGTTTGTTTGGTTCTAGAATTTGTGGTATAACATGTTAAATTTTGTGGTAATTGCTTGTTGAATGATTTTAAGGTTAGTGGTACGAGTCTGTGCAAATTAAGACTTGGTTAACTTTTGGTCTTGCTTGCTTTTGATCTAAAAGTGAGGGTTTGACAGGTGAATTTCTATAGGGAGTGTTGTTTAAGTGAATTGAATTGTTGGAGGTCTTTGTTAGTGGCATTTAGGACTTAGGTAGCTTCTTAGTTCACTTAAATATGGTATGTGATATGTGAAATAAACACGTATGAATTTGAGTTGCTAATTTGTTCTGTTGGACCTTGTTCTTGGAAAATTGGGCACATTGGTATTCCATTTGAGTTATAAATTTTTTTTTGGAACAATCTACTGTCTAAAATATCAATTTAGTCAATTAGATAGGTCTTGAGTGTAGAAGAATCAATTTTGGAGTGTGTTGTCTTCTGGTATGGCACTTAGTGGTAGCCCAGTGATGCTCAAGCGCTAGCTTTATGAAAAGTTTGGTGCTAAGCGACATAGAGGGTGCGGTCAAGCGCCAGCTTTGCGAGAAGAATGACGCTTAATGACAAAGATGTGATGCTCAGCGCCAAAAACCTTCGCCAAGCTTTTTGTTTTGCAATTCTTCTTGCTTCTATGGTTTTCCAATATTTGTTTTAGGTTTTCTTTTAAGCTTTCTATACTTTAAAATGTTGTTTTTTGGTTAGATTGTTTTACACAGATTAATCAAATGAGGGTGGATATTATATATGCTAATGATTGATGAATATGGGGGTATGATGCTACATCAAGTATGATATGAAGAAGGATAATGAATTTTAGTTGTTGGTATGCTATTGATGCTTGGTGTAATTCCATGGACCTCATGATGAGACTCCATGGCGGTGTTCTGTAGTTAAACATTTGACATAATTCCATGGATCTCCTAAGTAGATTTTCTGGTGGCGTTCAGTAGTGTAGTGTGATGTATTGATGTAAGGACTCAACCTTGAATGTTATCCTGATGTTTCAATAATCACTCCATCTCATGTGGAGAAGGGAATTATGTGGTAAGGAGTAGCAGGAAGTCGTAGTCTATGGTTTTATTCTTTTGCAAATAGACTAATCTTGTGTGATAGCTTGGGCGACAACTATTCCACCACTACAAATGTACAATTTGTCATAGTCTGACATAAATACATATATCTGGATGGTCAAGTCTGTAATGTATGGTTGCTTGTCTTGTGATTGAATGATATAATTTGTATATATGCCAAATGTTAAATTTTCATTTGTATGTTTGATTATTTGGTACTTTAGCTTACTCTCTCGTCTTTGCCTATTTGTGTGTGTTTGTTTTCTCTTTTCTAATGATCACCTAAATGGTGTGAGCTTAAAGGATGTCTCTGATGAGCAAGTACTAAGAAGAAGTAGAGCTGAGACATAGAGTAGAACGTTTGGTTTCAGGTTTTATTTGTTTTTGAAAATCCCTCTTACTTTTTTAATTCAGGATAATATCTCATAGTTGTGTACAATCTTGTATATATCTTACTATTATAAGTTATATTTGATATCTATAATAGCATTTTAAATAAATAAATAAAATTTAAATTCATTTTAGACTCAATATATAATATTAAATATTTTTCAATTTATTTTAGACTTAATTAGTAATTTAGTTTTTATAATTAAGTTTCTAATTCGTTTTGGTCTTTATAATTTTTTTTTATTTAATTGAATCTTAATAATTTTTTAATAAAGCCCATTTAATTTTTTAAATGAACATTGACATCGTTTAAAAATAATTTTATGTATAAAAAATTAAAAATTTTAAGGTGTCAAAATCTAAAAAATATTATATATCAAACTATTTAAAAATTATTACGTGTAAAATTTAAAAATTACTATAAAATCCAATCCTAAGATAAAGAATAATTCATGTTTTAATAGATGACACTTTCAAACATCATGTCAATTTAATAAAAAACAAATCAAATTCACTTTATTTAAAACATATTTAAAGTTAAAGAATATATTAGAATTAATATGAATCATATCATTAATCCCCTTTTTATTAAATTTATCTGGTTTAATAATTTCGGATGTCCCTATTTTTGCCGAATACTCTCAAATAGGTTCTCGTATTTTATTTGATATTAATTAGGTCTTTGTTTTCGTAAAATTGACCCAATTAAAATCTTGTCGTTAATTAGACTGAACGGTGTTAAAATTTTTCTGTATTGACTTGCTGACTAGGCAATTTTTGATGACGTGGCATAATGTATTTGCAGGTGGGATTTATTTTATTTTAAGTTTTAAATAAAACATGGAACTCCGGCAACTCCTCGTTGTGCTCCAAGGAGATCGACTTTGGTGGTTCACCATTGGTACAATCAGTGGTTGTCGAAATCCAGTTTTAATATGTATTCTCGAAGGAGTAAACATACTTTATCAGAATCAGACCCTTCCAAGTTCGAAGGAAACAAGATTGGGTAAACTGGGTAAGATCACAATGATGGAGATTGTGATTTCTTTGATCATATTGTTTGTGGGTATAGCGATTTTGGTGGTTATCCATGTCTGCATAGTGGGGAGAGTCTTTAGAGGGAAGATGGTGCAGCATCAGCAAAGAGAAGAGGGTGCAACAGTCCCGTCGATTGTGCGCAGTTTTCTTGTAGAGTCAAAGTTGGTGATTTGTGCAGGTTGTTGCCCAATTGCAATCACACCTTCCATCTCCACTGTATAGACTCATGGATTCTCCACACACTCATTTGTCCCATTTGCAGAACAAGGGTTCTAAATCAAAGAACTTTTGCTAATCAAGAGCAAAAACCCAAAGGAAAAATCCCAACTCCTCCAATCTCAACATTAGAAAAATCAAAAACAAAAATCTCAAATGAAAAATTTCAAATTCAGAAGCCCTAATCTCAAATTTTCAAGATTAGAACGCAAAAATCATATAGCAAGAACCGAAAACCCCAATTTGCAAGAACAAATATCAAAAGCTCCAAAATTCTCAAATTCCCAATTCTGAAAACCTAATCCTAAAATTCCCAAAACGCGACAACCATCAGGATCTTCTTCTTTACGGCTCAACGTGCAAAAAACACAACATAAAACACGAGCAGTAGAACCCCGTGAATCCACCATCGTTCATGCCGGATCACACCACCATGAAGACATCATCGAACCGAGACCTCGGAGTAAAGATAGAAGAAAGGTACTTTTCCCTTCCTGCGGAGCCGCAACAGTACCAAGAAAAAGAAAGAAGAATCGTTCTTTACAAGCCGAAGTCGCTCCGTGGAGCGCAGCGAGAGTCGCCAGACTTAGCAGGTATATGTTTTATTTAAAACTTAAAATAAAATAAATTCCACCTAAGACAAACTACACTGTGCCACATCATTAAAAATCTCGCAGTCAGCAAGTCAACCCATCGAAATTTTAACGCCGTCTAGTCCAATTAACGACAAGGTTTTAATTGAGTCAATTTTACAAAAATAGGGACCTAAATGAGACCAAATAAAATACGATGACCTATTTGAGAATATTCCGCAAAAACAAGGACATCCGAAATAATTAAACCAATTTATTTTTACTAAATCACTTGTTAAACTCTTTTTATTAAGAGTTGTGAAATAATTCAAACGTAGCTCTATGTTCAGTGACAACACTGATGAAAATCTAGATAATAGATATGAAACAATTAATATTTATTATCACAAGAAATTCTCGCCACACTTTAATGGTCCATGCAAAATTGTTTTTATGGGTACGGACAATGTCACGCAAAATTCTTCAAATTTTATGTAAATAAGGTGTTTTAAACTAAGTAAATATGAAATTCTTGTCAAATTTTAAACAAACAAATGTGTTCCCATATATATATATATATATATATATATATATATATACTTTGTTGGGAGATATTAGCCTTTCAATTTTACGATCCAGTCTTTCATTTGCCAGTGTCCTCAAGAGAAGCAAAACAATGGAGTACCTTCTTCAACTTCTTCAAATCACCATAGTGTGTGTAACCATTTATGTACTCGTATCAAGCTTCAAACCAATGAAAACCTCAAAGTATCCTCCAGGGCCTCATCCTTTTCCCATCATAGGAAACATCTTGGACCTTGGAAATCAGCCTCACCAAGCACTTGCCAAGCTTTCTCAAATTTATGGTCCTATTATGAGTCTCAAGCTTGGTAGCATTACCACCATAGTCATTTCCTCTCCACATGTTGCCAGAGAAGTACTGCAAACAAAAGATCAAATCTTTTCCAACAGGACAATCCCAGATGCTGTTCGAGCTCTTGATCATCACACACTTTCAGTGGTGTGGTTGCCACCTTCAGCACTGTGGAGGACCCTTAGGAGAGCTTGTGCCACCAAAGTGTTCTCTTCCCAGCAACTTGAATCCACACAAGTTTGTCGACAGAGGAAGGTGAAAGAATTGATGGATTATGTAAAGGAAAGATGTCAGAAAGGTGAAGCCTTGGATATTGGTGAGGCTTCCTTCACAACTGTGCTTAATTCCATATCAAACACTTTCTTCTCAATGGATTTAGCTCATTACGCTTCTGACAAGTCTCAAGAGTTCAAAGACATCATTTGGGGCATCATGGAAGACGCTGGAAGGCCTAATGTTGTTGAATTTTTTCCAATCTTTCGCATGCTTGATCCACAGGGTGCTCGGAGAAGAATGAATGGTTACTTTGGAAAGTTAATTGCGTTTTTTGATGGACTCATAGAAGAAAGATTGCGTTTAAGGGCATCAGAAAATGAAGCCAAGGCATGCAAGGACGTGTTGGATTCTGTGTTGGAACTCATGCTTGAAGACAATTCACAAGTGACTCGCGCTCATGTTCTGCATTTGTTTGTGGTGAGTGTGCGTGGTGTGTAAATATTTTATGTGATGTTGTATATTATTTTACTAATTGGCCACATATGTCAGGATTTATTTGTGGCTGGAATAGACACGACATCAAGCTCTATAGAATGGGCTATGGCTGAGTTGCTACGTAACCCAGAAAAGCTAGAAAAAGTGAGGGAAGAGCTTCACCAAGTCCTTGTCAAAGGTGAGCAACTAGAAGAATCACATATCTCAAAGCTTCCTTATCTACAAGCAGTGGTGAAGGAAACTTTCCGCTTGCATCCACCTGCCCCAATGTTAGTGCCACACAAGTCAGAAGTTGATGTTGAACTATGTGACTTCGTTGTACCTAAAAGTTCCCAAATTCTGGTTAATGTATGGGCCATGGGTAGAGATTCAAGTATTTGGACAAACCCAGACGAATTCAGACCTGAAAGATTCTTGGAAAGTGACCTTGATTTTAAGGGCCAAGATTTTGAACTAATACCCTTTGGAGCAGGAAGAAGGATCTGTCCTGGATTGCCATTGGCTTCCAGAACTGTTCATATTGTATTGGCCTCTCTTCTATGCAAGTATAATTGGAAGCTGAAAGATGGACAAAAGCCACAAGACATGGATATATCTGAGAAATATGGGATTACCTTGCACAAGGCACAACCTCTCCTAGTCATTCCAGTCCAAGCATAATACCTAGGAAGATTATATGTGTAGTGAAAATACTCTTGAAACCCTTTATTTAGCATGCAGATGAATTAAAATAAGTGAATGAGTAGTAAAACCTTGTGACTTTTATCCCTTTTACTTTTGCCTAACCTGGTTATGATAAAATTTTTGAAATTCTAGGATGACCTCTTATTTCACCTTATTTCCCTTTGTAGTTATGTGTCCTCTTGTCACAAAAAACACAAGGTTAACGTGTGCTAGTCGCAAAGCTTTGATGAAAGTTGATAGTAAGATTCGGAAAAGCATTTTTAACACTAATTTGTGATTACTACTGATATAAAAATAAGCTATGACATCTGCTCGCTGTAATGACTTGGAAATTTCTACATGGTGTTGGTTTTCATTAGCATTATATGTTTGTTAGTTGATGGTGTGATACCTATCTTCACCCTGGTGACAAATAAATTAAAACAACATCACAAGCTTATGGGAATCTTCAAATTGAGTCTGCAAAGCAGTTGGTTAATCAACTTATGAGTGGTGAGTTGAGGTATGTAATGAACACAACTTTTTCTTACATTTGGTATAGCTTGTATGTTTCATGAAATATCTTTCACGAGCTAGGCAAAGTAGCAGCTGAGAGTAATAAAAAAGGTAGCCATCTGAAAGTAACAAAAGAAGGATGGATTTTTCAGGACCAAAGTTTCATATTGAAAGAATAGAGAGGTTAAAAGTACTGACCCAAGAGATTAATCCTTAGTTTGAAGTTTGAACATTATATGCATAAATCTGTTAAAGTTGCTGATTGAAAGTTGCCAAGAGGTAGTAAGAGCTATTGGCTTAAGTCAGACTGAAATAATCCTTTTCAGATTTCAGGATTCTGCATTTATTATTCTGTGGCTAAATGACTTAGAAGTTCCTTTGTTTGGTTCTCTTTTTTGTCTCTCACAATGCAACTAGTGTGTAGTTACTCTACCTTTGGATTATGTAATCTGTCTTTCTAATTATTTTTTTCCTGTATAAATTTTTGTCCAATATATTAGTATGTTCTTTTACTGTTTCTTGCAGCAATATGTTGCTTGGTAGATGGGCTTGTTCTTGCATTGAATTTATGTGGGTTCATTGGTTGGAATGTATGAAGTATGAACCTCATTAGGATTGCAATCCTAAATTATATACAGATGGAAGTAATTTGTTACTGAGTTTTGCTCAGAGAACAACTGATTGTCCAATATTTGCTCAGAGAACACGTACTAACCCACGTACATATATGAAGGCACATGGTACTTAGGAATTGTTTATTTGTTTGTATGTAATAGAGAAAGACAGAAAAGCTGGTACTGGCAGCATTAAGCATTAACGATTTCTTCACCTACAAGATACAAGAAAGCAAAGCAAAGTTTGAACATTGTTGTTACATTATAATTAAATAAAAATTATAATATGCAATGAAGAAATCTTGATATCAATGAAAAACTTCACCAAAATATTAAATAATAATAAGATATTAAAGTAAGGTTTTATATCAGTTTGACATTATTATTCTTTCACATCCATTTTTTTTTATTTTCATTTTACAACCTATTTTAACAATAATACTATATTTAACTAATAAAAATAAATATAAATAAAATTTAAACATGTTTATAAACTATTTGATGATAAATAATATAGTTTAATATGTTGTAATTTTATAATATGATGATAATTAATATGTTGTAATTTAATTTATATGATAGATTAATAGTTTAATATGTTGTAATTTCTTGTATTTAAAATGAGTATTTTTTTTCTAAAAGAAAAACCCATGAGTTAGACTTGATCTAGATAGTTTTTATAGATATTTTAGCTTTGTAGGCTTTTTCTGTGGGAAGGTTTTTTGGTCTTGTGGGTTCTTCTAGCCTTAACAATGTGGGTTAGGGTCAAAGTAAGATAGGCCAAATTGACAGATTTGCCTATCATAAGTACCAAGCCAGAAGTGCTTTTACAATCGTCCAAGTCTCCTGCATAGTTATTGTCAATATAAGCTATAAGACTTGTGTGTTTTCCTTCAGATTTATAGAAAATCATATGCTCCATAGTTCCTTTCACATATTTTAGAATCCTTTAAGTTGTTGCCCAGTGTGATTCTTTTGGGTCGGCCATGAATCTACTAATCAGACTGACCCCAAACATTAAGTCAAGACAAGTTACAGTCAGGACGAGTTACAGTCAGGACGAGTTACAGTCAGATACATAAGACATTTTATTGCTTGTCTGAATTTTAGGGCATCTAATCTAAAGACATTCTCATCCTTTGACAAATTGGTTCCTGAAACAATTAGGTTTCTTACTAGATTATAATCTGTCAAGTTGAACTGCGTCAACAGTTCTTGAGCATATCTTTGTTGCCAAAATCAGTCATGTCAAACTCTAGTTTCATTGAACCTTTAAATTGTTCACACATGCTTATATTATTTTTGGTGAAAATCAAATCATCCACATCAAGGCTAATTATATGAATGTTGCCTTCATTTTTCTTAGTGAACAAAGTGTGTTCATTATGGCACTTCTCAAAAGTTTTTGGCAAAACATGTCTTAATTTTGGTGTATCAAACTTTTGGAGCTTGTTTAAGGTTATATAATGCCTCTTTTTTAATCTGCACACTTTATCTTCTTTGACTTTCTGGACAAAACCTTCAGGTAATCCACTTCATACAACTGTGAATACCCTTTGTCACCAACCGTGTCTTGTGCTTCTTAACATTCCCATGCTCATTAAGTTTGGTTTTAAAGATCCATTTGACTCCCATAGGTGTGATTCCTTTTGGAACATCAGTTAGTTCCTATGTTTTATTTCTTTCGATTGCCTGGGTTTCCATATTCATTGTTTTTCTCCATTATGCCATTTGGGATGCTTCCTTGTAGGAGTGAGGGTCACTCCCATTTTCAGCCATCATTAACACCATTAGGCTTGCTTCTTCGGCAGAGAAGTATGTATAATATGCCATCCAAGCCGGTTTTCTTTTGTTCCGTACTGTCCTCCCTTCAATTGGGCAATCACCTTGATCGTCATTTACTAGTGGTTGGATCTTGTTTGGTCTGAGCTCACTTTGACGAACATTACTTGTTGTTTCATGTTATGTGTCTTCACTTTTAGTTTCAGTTATTTGTTCCTCCCAGTCTAGTGCATTAGTTTTGCGTCCTTTGTCAATGCCTTGTCAATTCCAACTTTTATCTTCTTCAAAGATAATATCTCAGCTTACAATGACTTTCTTTGCTACTGGATCAAATAATTTGTAGGCTTTAGATTCATCACTAAAGCCTATGAAGAAACATCATTTGCTTTTGCCGTTCAGTTTGCTTCTCTTTTGATCAGGTATGTAAGCATGAACGACAATCCGAAGACCCTAAAATGATTCACTCTTGGTTTTTCACCACTCCATGCTTCCTCTGGGGTTTTTCGTTTGACTATTGAAGTTGGACTGTGGTTTTGCACGTGTACACACCATCTAACTGCTTCAAGCCAAAAAGCTTTGGGAATTTGTCCTCACTCAGTGTTCTCGTACTGCGTTCAAGAGTATTTTCTTTTTTCATTCAACGAATCTATTTTGCTGAGACGTGTAGGTAGTTTTTAATTGCATAGATCCATGCAAAACTCTTCAAACTTTATTCAGGTAAATTCTCCTCCTCGATCGGTTCTTAGACAAGAAATGTTTGCATCAACTTCCTGTTAAGAGAAAATCATCTATAAGAGTGAAATGTCTAAACGTCTTCATATGTTTTAAAAGTTTAACAAACATCAATAAACAAAATGAAGCATATGACAAAGTGGTATCTATGAAAAAGTAATATAGTCAAAAGATACGCGGTTTATGAAAAAACTTTGTGAAATCTAAATACATTAAGAAAAGATTTAACAAACGTGCTAATACATGAATAGACGCACTACTAAACATTTTCTCTACTAAATGTATCAATAAAAGTCTGGTTAAACACACTCTATACTTTGCTAAATAAAACTAAATAAATTCTCATTATGATTTATAAAATAATGTGTTTGATAAACGATCTAGTCTGATTAGATCAATTAGCTTGGCTAAATTGACCATGATCATCTTTGTGAGCTCAACTATCACGTCTATTCCAGTCACCCAAGCAATGTCTTTTAAAAGAAAAAAGTGTATAGGTGTCATGATATCATGCTGGATATTTTTAGTTTGTTCTTTTTCCTGATATCCAAAATGTGATATTTTGACTTTTGATATTTCCTGTTACTAGTTGATGTATTCAATTTAATGTAGAACTTTGCAGAGAGAGGAATTGCGTGAAGCTGACATGAGAATAGAATAATGCAACTACTGTATCAAATCACAATACAAATGCAAACGACCAAAAAATCATGATAATTCCTTAGGGTTTTTTTTTATCACATATATAGTTGATTGTCAATTAGATTGTTATATATATATATATATATATATATATATATATATATATATATATATATATATATATATATATATATATATATATATATTTTTTAAATTCAAAAAGTCACTTAAAATATTAACTTTAGTTAAAAAAAAAAGAAAAAAGCACAGTCAATGACTACTTTTTAATAATTGAATCGGAATTTAGCTTGTTATTTATCCAAAATTATAATATTACGGAACTTGTATTGGTTTTCTTGTTTAAATCTTGATATAAAGTGAATTCATTCTGGAGAAAAAAAAAACAAATCAAATCAAATCATTGTTCCGTGTAAGAATGTTGATTAAGCTTTTGCTTCCTCCGCCTACAATTATTAACTGCACCTCCACAATAAGAAAATAAGACCCAAACATCTTTCACCATTGAACCACACTACCACTGTCACTGTCACCATCAAAATGAATTGTTCAGTCTAATATTTGCTTTGTTCCATATGGTGGATTAACACAAGGAGGGGGACCTACTGTGGGAATACTATGTAGGAGTTTGATGCTTGTAAAGAAGTGGACTTCCAACAATGCTTAAAGTTCCTCATACAGGTTAAAGTGCAACATACTTTTCTACCATTTTTTTCAGGTTACTTTGCATTTCCAGTTCTGGAGGAATACACCTAGGAGTGAAACATGAATCTCTCCAAAGATGCAAATCACCAAATAAGCAAATGTCATACTTTTCTTCATCCGGGTGACAAACCAGGAAAAGTACATTAAATTGTTTATGGGAATCTTCAAATTGAGTCTACAAAGTAGTTAGTTAATCAAGTCATCAATGGGGAGTTGAGATATGTTAAGGACACACCTCTTTTATCATATTTGGTAGCGTGCATGTTTCATGAAATATCTTTCATAAGCTACTCAACAAGGTAACGTCTAAGAGTAATAAGAAAGCCTTTTTTTCATATTCAGATTTTCTTTATGAGAAAATCTTAAACAAACGGTTCCTAAAACAAGTAATCTAATGATAATGGAAAAGACATCCCTCCTACAAGTACATAACACGGACTCAAAAGACTGCCTAGTAGCCAAGTGCCACCAATTCATTCCCTGATAATTAGTAAACCTTCAAGAGTCACAAAACAAATTCCATGATGCCATTTCAATTCCCAAAGCTGGCAGCCAGAAAACATGTCACTTTTTGGTGCTATATTCTAGTATATAATTATAGCTTAAGAAGCTACAAAATTTATTCGACATCACCAGATCTACGATACGGCATGTATCTGTGGTCCTTAGCAGCATTCCTTCTCCTCCTTTTCTCAACAAATGCTTCAAGTTTGCCCGATGACTAAAAATGATGAACAGATAGATTTAGCAGAAAAGATAGAGAGTAAACAAGTGGTATAAAGGGGTGGGCGCAGGGGTAAACACAAAAAGATGTTCTAAGATGTATACCTTGAGCTGATTATATTTCTCAATCAGCCTTTGTTTCCGTACTTCAGCTGCAAGGAATGGAAAAGGATGTCAGCATATATAGTGATGCTTCATTAAATTCATTTAACATGTATTGATCTGTTTGTGAATGGAAATGAGAGCATGGCAGGAAGAATCACATTTCTTTAGATAAAAAGGACGTTTCCCCTGCTTTGCTGCTTCTCTCTCTTTCTTTTTATGATTCGCCAATATTTCTGTATCAATATTCTTCGTTGAATCAGACTTCATTTGTTTATCCTGAAAAAACATGAATACATGATGAGGAAATCAATAAATATCATACTTTTGGAGGTAGAAGACAAACTAGTAAAAGTGAAGTCCGTACAATCCATGATATACGTTCTTCTATTTCACTTATGCGCTTCGGATCTTTATACTTTTTCAATTCCTTCTTCAGAGCCTGGTACAACAAGATGATGTAATCAGAGTTCGTAGAGTAAGCTCTACAAAAAAATTCTACACGTATAATCTGGAAGACTACCTGTCTTTCAGTAGGAAGATCGTTTTCATATAAGAAATTATACCTCTTCTTAAACCTGCAAGTCAAAGCACATATATTACAACAGAAGTTTCCAGATTTAGTTGAAAGCATTGTTTAAAATGAAACTACTTGGTTATGCACTAAGATACAGATCAACATAAGGACCCTTCAACATAGTAGAAGTATAATATGTTTAAGTAAGGATATCAGAAGCTTTTTTATATCTAGAAAGATAATTATTTATGACAGTGAAAAGGTTATTGTCTACAATAAGAACTATTTCAAACTTGACTGCTTAAAATTTCCTCACATTAAGAAAGTCATTCATTTGAAATTTACATGTTTCTCTTCACTGCTTTAACCGCTAAGTTGACTCCTCTATAAGAACGGAACTAGCGTCTTCTTAAGATATATTTAGTGGCACTTCGCTAGACATGCTCTAAAAGAGCAAAGGCAACCAGAACTAACACAACTTAAAAGTAGCACAAAATTTCTTGAAGTTTATAATGATAACTGCATTGCAACTAAACAAGTGTACATGATGACAACATTAAAAAGGAAAAGAAGAATAAAGAGCACATGTCAAGAGGTGAACATACCCTTCAGGGTCAAGTGTACCACAAAGAGATTCAAATCTTGGATCACGAACAGCCTGACATTATTAACCGTGCAGAAACTCAGAGTAATAAACAAACACGGAAAATGATGAAAATACCATTAACCATATCAGTTTTCAAATTTAACCTAACTTCCACAACTCAACATCATAGCACCAGCACAAACATTTTAAAACTTCTAATAAACACTTACATGGCGAGAGGTATTGCAATAATTCACTTAATCACATCCAAAGTCTACATACATGACACTCAGTCTTCATAATATGTGAGAATGTGTGTACATGCGTAAAGCAAACAAGATATAGACTGCAATTGGTCTTCCTACTCTACATAAGCTTGCAAATGGCCCTATAGGGTAGCAGCCTAGTAGGTCTAAAATATCAAAATGCTACGCAAGCTTCTACAGCCTCATTAGACTTTGAGGAGCTAAACCTCACGAATTCAGTGACAGAGAGTAACATAAATTTAAAGAAAAAACTAATAGAAAGTTACACTCTTTACAAGGAACAATAAATCTACCTTCTTTGGAGCTTGGATGACCTCTCTAAAAGCAGAAACTGGCTTCTTGCTACTGGCCTCCATCGGCCTAGTAATACATTACAGATTTCTTTGCATGAGGTTTCATGGACAAAAGAATCAGAACCAAAAAAAAAAAAAAGAGAACTCCATTAAACTGTTAAAAATGCAATACCTATTCTTGTTAGCCCTTTTTAACTTTTTGTCTTCTTTGGGTTTCTGAAAAAAAGCATGTGCCCCATTCGAGCGTGCTTTCTGCAATTCCTCAAACGTTACATCTGCTAACTCCTTCTCTATCTCCTGCTCCTCCTGTAATCATCAAAATCAATCACACTTCGCATTCACTATAAACCTAGTCTTGAAGAAATCCAAAAAAAACACAAAAATTATAACTTTATGAAATTGTGTCAAGTTACCCACCTCTTCTGAGGAACTATCGGTAACAGGGTCTTCTCTCTTGAGTTTTTCATACTGCGTTTCCATGGATTCTGGGACCTTGGCTCCTTGCTTTACCCTTTTTACAAGTAAATGACATCGGTTAGTCCCCAAGAGAAAAAAAGAGTTATCAATTTTACGTGAAAAAAACAATGTTGAAGTTGAAAATGCATAAATTGATTGTAGGAGGAGTACCTTAGTCAAGTATTTTAGGAGCAATGGCGAAGGAGACAGTTAAAAGGTTCAGATTTTGCGACCAAATTAAAAGGATTGTGGTATATGGTGGCTGAAAAGAAAGGGAAATTAAGCACAGAATGAAAACGACGACGGTTTGTGACCAGGAAACGGGAAAGACAATGACTTCTGCACCCCACTCTTGCTACCTGCACCTCCTCCTTTTTGCAATCTAATATCTATTTTTCTGCTGTTTCGCTATTGGTTTTATACTTCAATCACAAATTAAAAAAAAAAAAAAATATATATATATATATATATATATATGGGTTTGATAAATATCTACATTTTATTTTTTTATTTTATATTAAATTTTAAAATTATTAAAATACTCTTAAATTTAAAATATCTTTTTTAATAAGGATTTTTTTTCTATTAAAATTTGATACACTTTGTTAAAATATACCAATTAAAAAAAACCTCACGTAAATTAACAAATCTATATATATATATATATATATATATATATATATATATATATATATATATATATATATATATATATATATATATATATATATATATATATATATATATATATATATATATATATATATATATATATATATATATATTAGTTGATATAGTGTTAGAGGATAAAGGATATCCATTGGGTGGTGTAGTGTTTTTTTCTTTTGCTGGAGAACGACTTTAAAAACTAAGCTATGAATTTTTTTATTATGGTTGTTATAAGGTTTTAGCTCCAGGAAAATATTAGAAAAAAATCTTGTACATGGTCTTGGAAGCTAAAGTTTAAATGATTGGTGTAGAGTGTGACATCCCAATTATATAGAAAGACATATATAATCAAGATGTCATCATGCATAATATAGGAAAGCAGTCAAGAGTAATTAGGATTACAGTCATCCTTAGAATAATGTGGAATTGAAAACTAGAGTACTAGAGTTTCTCCCTAGAAATTACAGAGAATTTAAAAACTTAGAACATAATAAAGTTTCTTCGAAATATCCTAGGACAAGAGAATTAAAGCCTAGAGAACTAGGCAGCAACATTGTCTTCCCCATCGAGAGTTGTTTCCAGAGTATCCTCCTCGCCATCTGCTCCCATCCAAGTGGATGATCATCGCAAAAGAAAACACATACAACATGATACAAACACAAGCAAGCAAGGGTGAGCTAATTATATAAAAGCATACATCATATTAATATATCGCATACAAGGAACAAGTAAAATCAAAACAGCAAAGGACACCACCTAAAGCATGTTATATTCTAGACTTGACTCGTCCGGACTTTAAAATGATAGTCGGGCTATGGCGAGTCTTGCACCCGTGGTGACTTATGAAACTTGGGTTCCCCACCCTGCCACACTCACGAGGTTAGTCCGTTCCGCGTCTTAAGGCATACTGGGAGCCCCCAAGACTAAAGACCTCCTGCTACTTCTCACCACATGGTTCAACCTCTCTAAGTGAGTTCGATTGACCATTGAAGCGTCTCCCAAGGCTGAGCCCCTACTTTCATTTTAAAACACTAAGAATCTCACCAAGAGATTCTACATTTGAAACTACCATAAGCAACCATGAAATCATGTTTCAATCTTTCCCAATTCACACACCTTTGAATCATAATCAAACCACATATTTAAGCCTTAAATATCAAATCATATATAACAGAACATGCTCCACAACCACTTCCAATCATCTCAAATAGACAATATTGTCATGTTATTACCAAACAGTAATATATATCAAAAGATAAAAATCATGGATTATATATATATGTTACGTACATTAACTAAAATATATATATATATATATATATATATATATATGTTACGTACATTAACTAAATTATATATACATGTCTATTTAAACTAATTTGTTCATTTTAATTTGTTCCTAGAGTAAAAATGAGTTGCTCTGTTAAATTTTTCATTACCACAAGATACTTGTTCCTAATCTCACCTCACTACCCAATTTCCTTGCTGGTTATATAACTAGCCTAAGAACTCTATATTTTTCCCCAATCCTTCTCGTACCCCAATTGGTCACCGGAGAGAGAACAAATGTCTAACGCATCAGACTCACCTTCGACACCAACACATATGACTAGTCACAACTGACTGGACCAGGCCAGGGCTGCTCTATGATCAGGGATGTGCAGCTCTGGTTTTTAGGTTCTCTCTATCCTACCAACAGAGAAGGTATACTAACACTCTAAGTTTGGCTTTCTTAAGGTATTGTGATCACTGTACGGTTTTCTAGACCTCCCTTCCCTTAAATCAGTACCTCACTTCCACTCACAGACTTAAATACTACACAGCCCAAGTCCCCTTCACCAAATCGACAACATAACTAGAATTCCTAGTAACACAAAATGTACCTCAGTATATCCAGAACCAATACTCACCCATTAAATTTGTATCACCAAGTCAAATGTATAGGAAGTCAATTTAAACCATTCCAAAACATACCATAATACTTAAGAGCACCACATATCCATATCAATACCCAATCCAAATCAAAACAAGTCCAAATATACATACTGTCATTTTCCCCAAATATGACCTTAACATTCAAAATCACGATACATCAGAATTTAGTATTTTCAGAATCTCATATCACCACTAATATATATATCTAGGCACCAAAAATATACTACAGTTACACCTCTCATGCGAAAGACAACAACACATTCATTCATTCACAAAAACAGTTTAACATACCATAGTATAAACTCCAATCAAACCATAAAAATTCAAACAAACTATATTTATATAATTAAAGCTCCCCTTACCTGGTTTTTCCTCAAACACAGCTAATTGGAGATGCCTAACAGAGCCTTACACAGACCGAACACGACAGCACCTATAACCACCATTTCAGCGGTAGAAATAGTTCTTAGAGTTAGAACCTAACAGGAATTAGAAAAGGACAGTTCTAACTGCTTGAAATCAGTAGAACCCCCAAACCCTAAGTGCCAAAATCAGTGGAGGAAATAGGAAAATTTCTTATCGGAATGAAACAGAGAAAATAATCGGTGAAAGAGGAAGCCCTTCACGTTGCGAACGCAGGAGTACCTTCAATTTAAGGATTGCATGGTTCAGTGAGTGGGAATTCTAGAGAGAAGGCTGAGAACCTTTTAGGGAAAAAGGGTTTTTATTTTTTTTAGAGAGAGAAAGGAAAACTGTGTAATGAAATTGGATTTCTGAAAAGTCCCTTCTAAGGCTAAGGTACCCTTAATCTATGGGCCTAACTGCCTTAACATAAGACCCAATAGCCTTATTTATTTTAGGCCCTTACATAGAGCAGTGAATTTTTTTTTCTAGAAAATGTATTAGTTTAGTGCAGGAAATTTTTTTGGGAAAAAAAATTAATGTACAGCAATGTTTGTTTAATTAGTTATGAAAAAAAATTGTTAGGGCATGAATGTGTAGAATTATTTTAGTGCCATTTTGAAGATAGAGGTTGATGTGGTTATAGGTTTTGCCATGTAAAGTTTAACTTGGCACAAAAAGAGTAGAAGACTTAGTGAATTATTACTGTGACCTGTTTGCTGTGATTTTATTGTGAAATCACGTGATGATTTGACTAATATACATAAAAACATACTTATCAATTATGTATCTGTTTTCAATTTTATATGTAAAAATGATGTGTTTGTATGTGTTGGATGCAATGTTATCATATATTGAATATTGATACTCCAGAGTAATACTCTGATAGCTAAGTGCACGTTCTGTTTTGAGCATGTAAGTATGCTTTTAATTATGTTAGTAATACTAGGTATGGACTATTTTTTATTATTTAAGCACTTTTTGGGGTGACTAAAATGCTGGTTGTGAGTATTTGTTGTTTGATTGAGATTGTTTAGTTATTATCCTTGTAGATTTCGTTTACTACTGAATAGTCATTGGTGTAGTTTTGTGCTAGATGGGTTTTTAGAGAAGGCAACTAGTAGCATTCAATAGTTGGACAGTTTTCGTTGGTGACTATAGGATATTATTCCATATAAGTTCAAGTAGTTCCACGAGTCAATATGGTCACTTGATGGTCTAGAACGAAGCTTTTGTGGTGATATGTTATGGCTGAAACATGTGAAGGTCGGATTGGAGGTGTTTTTGATTGAGAGATAAGAGTCTTTTTAAAAAAAGTTATAAGCATATATCCATAATTTTTTAGGACGAAAATTTTTATAAATAAAATGTAAGACCTTGGTTGTCGACGTCATTGAATGTTGAGTTGTATGGGAAGTTTGTATGTTTTATATGGAAATGTGTGAAATAAGATGACTTAAATCGAAATTAAATGAGTGTATTAGCAGTGAAATTAAGTTGTCCTAGTTGTTCTGTGTGTGTGCTGAACATAGTTATTGAACTTTGAGGCTTGATTTTAAGGGTTCGAGATTTGTATTTTAGGGTGTGAACAAACCTATAAAAGGGAGAGAAAATTGGTTGGTAGAGACACACCAAAAGTGAGAGCTTTAGAGCTCAAGAGTAGTAGAAAGTGGGTACCAGAAGTGAGGGTTTGAGTGAAAGGGAGATGTGAAAGTGCAATGCTAGGTGAAAGAGGTTGCAACGTGAAGAAGATCAAGTTCGAGGTATGGGGAGTGTTGTTAAACTTGGTTTTGGTCGCACAAAATCAGGACAAAATCTAGTCCCCACTAATGAAGTAAAGGATTGATTAGGGAATCAATGTTACTAACTAAAACAAGGTGGAGAATAAGAAAAGTGAATTAAAAGAAAGAAGGTTAACTAATACTACGTATATGTATAGCTAAAACTAATTGGTGAATGCATGATGTGAGAATAGGAATGAAATGTTAATTAGATGCAAAGATTTAAGCAATGCATGACATCTATTCTAAAATGATACACTAATGCACAACTAAGAACCTAGGCTACTTATACAAATCAATGACAGAACCTAAAATCTGAATTCTAGTTACTCAATATAAAGAACAAGTGGAAACAAGATAGAGAATGTTGTGTGTGGTTTAGGAATTCTGATTTTGATTTGAAGTTTTTGTGATGTGATTAGTTATATTGGTGGAATGCGATTGTTGTGTTGTTTTGTTGTGATTAGGCTCAATTCAAGTTGTTTAGCTGTATTATGGTGTGTTGGTGTTTGTTTAAGTTTAGATTGATGAGTTGAGGCATGCTTTATGTGCTTTTGTTGTAAAAGAGTCACAACTTGAGTTGGAGATTTGGAAAGCTTGGAATTGGACACTTGATTTGGAGTTCTAGTACTCAATTTCACCCCCTATTGATTTGAACAAGTTTGTATAGTGGAAACACATTGATCTGGGTTGAATTGAGTGGTTAAAAGTGTCCAAAAGCCAAAGTCAAAGGTTGAGTTGGACCAACACTCAAGTCTGCATAATTATGCAGAAATTCTGCAGAACTAGCGCCCAGGCGCCCCTTAACTGGCGCCCAGCGCCATTTCTCTCGGCCTGCAGAGTGAGCTCTGCTGTTTCAGTTTGGCATTTGCGCCCAGCGCCCCTTATGGGGTGCCCGGGCGTGAAATCTGCAGAAAAGTGGTTCTGAGTTGGGCTTTTAAGCACAGTCTTGGCCCATATACACTTTCCTACTCTTTAAACCTAACTCGCGCCCTTACCAGCGCCCTTCTCTGTTACGCTCCCCCCACTCTCCTAATCTCATCCACTCTCTCACCCATTACCAACAATCACTTAACCACCCATCCACATACACCATTTTCATTTTCCTACACTCACACCCATCACTCTCTTCATTTTCAAACTACCCACCACTGTTACCATCCCCTTTCCTACTCTAAAACCCTAAACCACACTCCAATTTCCACTCACCCAAAATTCATCTTCGTGCAACCATAGCCACCACCCTATTCCTCATTCCACTCACACCCAATACTCAACTTCAACCTCGGGCAACTCATTGCGAAACAACAAACATCCAAATCCAATCACCACTGCCCACCAAGTGTTTGCTGTATGGCCAAGCCTAGGAACACCACTTTCGTTTCAATTTCTTGTGTCTCCCTCTACCAAGTGCATCACTCTTTTTCCAATATCCAACTCAAGTAGGTTGTTTAATCCTCTTTTTCTTTTACTTGTTTGAAGTTGTTTGTGTTGTTGATGGTGTTCAATTTTCCTTTGTTACGTTGCTATGTGAAAAGAGTTGGGGTTGAGAGTTGGATTGGACAGATTTATGAACATTGTTATTGTTAATACTGTGTGCTTGTTGGCTGAGAGCTCATAGAGTTAATTTGTCATGTTTTGCACAAGTGACAGAGGCGAGACTGTATGCCAAAATGCTGCAGAAATTTTCTGCATTTTCCACGCCCAGGCGCCCCTATAGGGCGCCCAGGCGCCACTAGCCACTGCCTGCCACTGCAACTGCACCTTTTCTGCATAAATCGCGCCCAGCGCCCCCCATGGGGGGCCTGGGCGCCACAACCCCTGCACTGCACCTTTTCTCCATCAATTTTTGTGCTCTGTTTCATGTTCTTTTGTCTTGCATGCATTGTTTTGTTATCCTTTGTGTGTTTCTCGTTATGTGTGAATTGTTAAGCCTTGGTTGTGTATTAAGTTCAAAGTTTGTTGCTAATGGTTTCTCTTTAAGGCTAACATGTTATACCATTTGTTTCAAACTTGTACACATGCATGGCTTCATCCTCTAACCCCAAAAGAGTCAAGACTATAGGGCATAAGAAGGACAAGGGCAAGAAGAAAAAGAGCAATATCTTTAGCCACCATTTCCTCTCCGAAAAACATGAGGCACATTTCCAGGTGGTCCAAAACTGCCGCTTGCTGATGGAGAGGAAAGTGGAACAGTTAATTTTGGAGGCCCCGCAATTTGCTAATGAGTTTGCACAGAGGCATTGGATGCATATCCTCCATTACGCTGAACCTGCGAGCATTGCAATTGTCAAGGAGTTCTATGCCAATGCTCGCCACTTCTCTGATGGGGAGGAACCATTTGTCAGCTATGTTAGGGGCCGAAGGGTCCCATTTGATGCGGCCACCATTAACACCTTCCTCAACACCCAGTGGCCCGAGGACACTACCTCATGTGAATTTGTTGTTGCTCGTGCTAATCGCTATCGGGAGGTTGATTTTGGGGATGTCGAGCGTGTCCTTTGCATTCAAGGGGGCCATTTCTACAGGAATCTTCAAGACAAACCCCTCAATATCAAGCGCGCATTCCTCCAACCATTGTACAAATATTGGGTGGTCTTGCTTCATGCCAACATCTCCCCGTGCTCTCATGTCTCTGACCTTATTGCCAGTCGTGCAGTTCTTCTCTATCACATCATTCAAGGTCGGCAGGTCAATCTTGGTCAGTGTATTGCCCAGGAGATCTTCGACTGTGCTCAGACCGCAAACCCGAAGGCCCCCCTGGGACATCCTTCTCTCATCACACATTTATGCGAACTTGCTGGAGTTGACACCTCAGAGGCACCATTTGAGAGACCACGACCAACCATCAACCGTGCCTACTACATCCAGTATTGTCTACTTGATGAGGCGGGTCTCCCCATTCCACCTCCTCAGCCTCCTAGACGCCACCGGCGCCGAGGCCAGGTTCCCCCTCAACAGCCCCTTGAGCCTGACCAGCAGGCTTCACCTGACTACCCTACCTCACACGATTCATTCATGATGGTGGAGATGCGAGATATGATGCAGCGGATGGAGGAGAGGATGGAAAACCTTCACCAGATGGGTCAGGCCTAGGAGGCAAGGATGGAGGCCATCAACAGGATTGGTCGGGCCCAGGCAGAGATGATGCGGCAAGCTTTTGGGGCGTCTCACCCTGATTTTATGACTCCAGCCGAATATGATGCCTTTGTAGCTTGGCCTGGGGACCAAGCTCCTACTGCTGGAGGAGGTGGCTCTTTGTCTGGAGCACAGGCCATGGAGGAGGATGGCACTGAGGTAGAGGACATTGAGGATGATGAGGATGACTATGAGGAGGATGACTCATATGTTGGGACGGAGATTCTTGACCTTGATGACGATGAGGATGATGACTGAAGCTTATGGATCAGGCTCCGTCAATGCACTACATATTGGAAAACTTTTATTTTTCTGTCTTGTTTTAAATTAAGTTTTTTGTTTCGTTTAACTGTTTGAACTTGGCTTGACGGTTAGTTTGGTGACAATGTTTTGATATTAAACTATCTTTGTGATGTTGGAAATTTTTGTATGCTTGCTCGTTTTGTGTGATTTCTCTGAGATAATTGGTTTGAGATGTGAAGATTTGATTGTGGTTGTTCATGATTGTTTGAGATTATGCTAGGTTTTTCTTGTGGTCAGTATACAGGGAATTGTGTTTGAAAACAAAAAAATGTGGAACCCTAAGAAACCTAGTGAGATGTTGTGCCTCAGAAGTTTTGTTAAGTGATATCACGTTGGAATCGCAATTGATTTTGCCTGATTGTCTCTATGTGAATCATTTACTTGCTTGTTTCATATGATCAAGGTCATCTTGTTCCTCTATCTTGTCTATGTGTTCCCAAAAGCTGTTGTAACCCTGTGAATATGGAAGAAACATTGATCCCATCCTTGAACTTTTTGACCAATATTGAAAATTTTGACCTCCTTACCTTGAGTTAAGTAGAGCATTCATTTGGGCATAGGAAAAAGGTTTAAGTTTGAGGTTGTTGAGGCTAAAAAAATAAAAAAATAAAAAAAATATATATATATTAGTAAAAAGAAAAGAAAAAAATGAAAAAAAATAATAAAAAATAATAATAAAATAAAATAAAATAAATAAAAAAAAGAAAAGAAAAAAAAATGAAAAAAGAAGAAAGAAAAAAAAAGAAAGGAAAAAATTAAAAAAATGAAAAATGAAAAAAATAAATAAATAAAAAAATGAAAAAATATAAAAAAAAAACAGAAAAAACTCTTCGTCTGGAGCACAGGCCATGGAGGAGGATGGCACTGAGGTAGAGGACATTGAGGATGATGAGGATGACTATGAGGAGGATGACTCAGATGCTGGGACGGAGATTCTTGACCTTGATGACGATGAGGATGATGACTGAAGCTTATGGATCAGGCTCCGTCAATGCATATTGGGAAACTTTTATTTTTCTGTCTTGTTTTAAATTAAGTTTTTCGTTTCGTTTAACTGTTTGAACTTGGCTTCACGGTTAGTTTGGTGACAATGTTTTGATATTAAACTATCTTTGTGATGTTGGAAATTTTTGTATGCTTGCTCGTTTTGTGTGATTTCTCTGAGATAATTGGTTTGAGATGTGAAGATTTGATTGTGGTTGTTCATGATTGTTTGAGATTATGCTAGGTTTTTCTTGTGGTCAGTATACAGGGAATTATGTTTGAAAACAAAAAAATGTGGAACCCTAAGAAACCTAGTGAGATGTTGTGCCTCAGAAGTTTTGTTAAGTGATATCACGTTGGAATCGCAATTGATTTTGCCTGATTGTCTCTATGTGAATCATTTACTTGCTTGTTTCATATGATCAAGGCCATCTTGTTCCTCTATCTTGTCTATGTGTTCCCAAAAGCTGTTGTAACCCTGTGAATATGGAAGAAACATTGATCCCATCCTTGAACTTTTTGACCAATATTGAAAATTTTGACCTCCTTACCTTGAGTTAAGTAGAGCATTCATTTGGGCATAGGAAAAAGGTTTAAGTTTGAGGTTGTTGAGGTTAAAAAAAAAAGTGGGAAAAAGAATTGGTTGTAATTGTTCGAAGTTAAGAAGAAAAGTATAGTGACTTGTGCTGATTTGAATGCTCTCTTAGCTAAAAGGTGTTTGAATCTTGAAAAACCAAAATTCGTTCTTAGCCCAACCAAAAATACAAGCCTTGAAAGTCCTTGTGATGTAAACTTGCAGGTGAATGTATTCATTGTGGTGGAAATGAAAGGCAAAGTTGAATTGTGTGACCTTGTGTTGTTAGAGTGAGAAACACACATCCTTATACACTAGAGTGCTTGAGAGAAACAATTTCATTGGTGAGAGGAAAGGGTCCATATTAGTGTTGAAAACACTTTTGCAATGCTTATTCATCCCTTTTAAAACCATGCATGATTCTTGTGATACTTGCTCGGTGAGCACCATGGTTGAAATTTTCTCAGTTAAAAATTCATCTTCTCAAGTTCATTTTACCATGATGAGCAAGCTTGAATGGTTCTTACTTGTCTTGAATATTGAGTCATTGAAATTGAATTATTTGTCTAAGCCTAGTTCTCCTGTTTGCTTGAGGACAAGCAAAGTTTTAAGTTTGAGGTTGTTGATAACGGTAAATATTACCATTATCTATGGTACAATTGTCATACCAAATCAACATTCCTGAAGCTTTAAACACGCTTAATCCTCTTGGATGATCTAACTTTGTGAATAAACTCAGCTTAGGTTATACACAGTAGTTTTCATCACTAATACTTCACATTTTGTAGGAACTTGTTGTGCTTTGGAAGAACAGTGAAGCTTTGAAGAGTGGAGAACCAAGGAGGAGCTAAAAAGATGAAGAATTGAAAAGGGAAGCCTGCACAAGTGGCGCCCAGACGCCCCTGAAGGGCGCCCAGCGCCCTTCAATTCTCACTTTTGCCTATTTCTCACGCCCAGGCGCCCCTGAAGGGCGCCCAGCGCCCTTCAACTCGCACTTTTTTCCCATTCTTCACGCCTGGGCGCCCCCAAGAGGGCGTTGGGCGCCAGTTGTTTCGCACTTTTGCTGTGTTTCTAGCGCCTGGGCGCCCCAGGAAAGGGCGCTGGGCGCGAATCCTTGCTGAGATGGTACCTGAGAACTATAAAAGGCACACAGTTTTCGAGGGTTAGGATCTTCTTGGCGGCTGAGACCTGGGGAAGCGTTCCTACACCTCTTGAAGCTGGTTTTGGACAGTGGGAGCTCTCCTTTCCTCCTCCTTGAGTCTAATCTTCACCATTTGTACTCCATTGTAAGCTCAAGCTCTCCATTAATGGAGAGCTAAGTTCATTAGTGTTGGAGAGTGATGTAAACTAAGAACTTCTTATGTAAATGCACTTGCTTTTAAATGAAAAATGCTTCATTCATTACTTGTTGTGTTTGTGTCTTTTGCTTAATGCTAGTTATGACTTGATCAACCATAACTTGATTTTGGGGTTTACTTTAGGTTGGGAAACTTTGGGTGAAACTTGAACTAGACTAAACACCTAAGGGAAATAGTGTCTAGGGATAGAGTTAGGACCGTTAGTTGTCTCAAACTTCTTTTCTTAATGCGGGTGAGTTTGTTGGGTTACCAAGGGATTGGAATTTATCAAATGAACCTAGGCTATCTCACCAAGGGATTGGGTTTTAGTAATTTAGCTAGTAACAAGAATAAGTAATTGAAGAAGAGTGTTGTGGTGCATTTGCATAGGATGGAATTAGCCTAAGTCATTCTCCAACATTTTCATTCCAACTCATTTGTTAATCATCTTGTTTTCACACGTTTTGGCCCTAAGTAGTTCAAAAAGTTACTCATGCATAACTTCCGCTTTAATTGCATACTTTCACGCTAAAAATGAAATCATTCTTTAGCTTAGATTAGTTAGTAATTATACATTAGTTAAGTAATACCGAAGTCTCTTGGGAAACGATATCCGGTCTTACCGGTTTTACTACTTGCACGATTTGGTACACTTGCCAAAGTCTTAACACTCATCCTTACAAGTAAGCAAAAAGTTAACTCTGTTAGCTTGATTTAACGGCAGGGTCAATTTCTTTCAATTTTGTATTTTTAGGGACTTAATTGGCAAAAAAAAGACAGGGATGCAAATAGGAAAAAAACATGAAAATAGGGACCTTCGAATGGGTTTAACCTAATATTATAATCTTGTTGTTTGGGTTTGGTTATGCTCTGGGTTGAATACGTGAAGGAACTTTGAGTAGATTAAAGTGGTTACATAATAATTTAGAATTTAAGAGAGAAATGGTTAGTGAAAGTAGGTTTCGGAATTTAGAATAAAACTGAATGAGACTTGGGATGAACATTTAAGGGTTGCTAAATAGAATATGTTGAGTTTAATTGTATGGTTAAAACTAATATGTAGTGTCAGGGTGGACTATTACTTGTTATTTAATTTTTGGCATTTGTTTATTGATTCTATTGTATTGAGTATGATGTTAGGAAAAAGCTGGAGTTAAGTATTATAAATGGTGATAAATAGAGTGATTTGATATATGATGGTTTATCCTATTTAGGTTTATGTCTAGAATCTAGTATGAGGTAATAAATTTGGTTCATTGGATTCATTAAAGTACATGTGGTTTGGTTTGTTAGTGAAAAATGGTTATGGTAAAATATGTCTAAGTATGTAATGCATTGGACTTTTGGGAGAGGATTTTCAAAGGTTAAAAATTGGGGAACGAATTGATAGGAGTTTTAAGTGTTGTTGTGCTAGATAATATATTGGATTAAAGTTTGAATTAAATTAGTGGTGTTGGGTTTATTATAGATTGAATGTGTTAAGATATTAAGTTATGATGTGTGCATGAGTATAACTAGGTGTTGGATGTTTATATTGGGTCATTTTAGAAACATGTCATGTTCCAACTTTTTTTTTTCAATGGTTTGTTTGTTGTGTTTAGAATATTTATGGATTGTTGTTATCTTGTTGAATCTGTTACTTATTGAAGATAGTTTTAAGTTGGATGTTAAAAATACAAATTGTGTGAAAGGTTGTGGTTGTGTGCTTGTGTTTTGGTGTAACTTGGATAACATTTGGGAGTCGATATTGTTATATTATAATGGCTGATGTTGTGATGCACTAGGATGTGTTCTTGTTAAATGAGAAATATGAATGTCTTGTTTTTTATGTGATATTAAACCTCATATTTTAGTCAATAGAAGTGAATTGGCTAAGTTAAAGTGTAGATAGTGAGTGGTGAGATGAATAGAGAGTTGTTCTTGATGTGTTCAAGAATAAAAAGTGGTCTAGCATGAGTTTCCCTTAATATAAGGGTCTCTATTTCTCCTGTGTGTTGGGAAGGAGCACTCTTCAAATTATGTGAGGCAATAAGATTGGGTTTGAGTATTGTAATCTCTAGTTTGTGTGATTGTTAACGATAGGGTAGTTGTTGGCCCTTTAAGAGGAACAAGTCCTTAACTGTGTGGGTAGAACTACTCAACCGTCTTGTAGGGATGTTGATCTATGTGACCATAGTTTGTGTGTCAATGTTTCATCTGTGTGATAGTAGACGACTATGTGATATTAGACCACTGTGAGAAGCCTGTGTGACTTTAATAGTATGTGTGATTGGAAGTTAAGAGTATTAAACCTAAGAAATCTTAGTCTTTGTGACATGAGAGCACTAAGGGTAAGTTTCGAGTGGATGTTTATGGTTGTTATACTTTGATATTATACCTGCTTTGTGTTATTTTCAAATAGCTCACCCATATTTTTGTGTGTATACTGCGATGATCGTACAAGGGAACAAATATAAATGCAGATAATTTTGGAGTTGTGTGGTTGATGAAAGAGGGGCTAGCATATTCTGGAGTATTAAAGAATTATTAAATATTTAATTGAAAAATAAATTTTATCAAATGTAATTGACACTTCATTTGAACTTGAGTTGTACATATTTACTTTTTATGGTTGGAAAAAATTAATTTTATATTGAAATTTTCAACGTGATATTTACGAAAATTTGAGTTATGATCCGCTTAAGTGACTTCGAAAGTTAGGAAGTTACTATCTTCTTCTCTACTCTTTTATTTTTCTTGCTTTTGCACCATGTCCATTTTATATTCACAGAAGAGAGAATTAGGATTAGGCAAAAATAATTGATCTGTACTGTACTATAGTTAACTGTACTAAATTATACTAAAAAATCGATATACTTTTACTGAAAGTTCAGTATACTATTTTATGGTTCAGTTTTTAAAAACTGAACTTATAATAGTTTCGGTCAGTTAAATGTGCGAACTGTATTTACTCTTTCCTCTTATCTAGTTTCCGTTAAACTGCTTCATCTTGGCAAAAAACGTTATTTAATAATAAAATATTAATAAAAGATATTGTTCACATAAAAAATTAATAATTAACTTTTTTAAGACAAAACCTTTTTATCACAAATTTTTATATTTTTTTATCAATAAACATATATTACTTTTTAAATAATATTATTTTAAGTAATAAAAATAAAATATATTTTTCTTAAATTTAATTTTATTAAATGATTAAGTAATAGAAATCATAAAAGAAAAAAAAACTATATAAAAAAATAATACTTTAAATATATTTTATTTTTTATTTATTTATTTTATTTTATTTTTTATTTTTTATTTATATTTATTTTGTCATAAATATTATTTTACTTTTATATTTAGCTATTTAAATTTTAAAGACATGCATGCTAATACAAATTGTATACACGCAGATGACGTCGTTTATGAAAAATTATATACACATATAAAAAAAATAAATAAAAAATTAAAAAAATAAATATAAAAGAAAAATAATACTCATGAAAAAATAAATATAAATAAATAAATAAATAATAAAATAAAATAAACTAAAATAAATAAATAATAAAATAATTTCCATACACATATAATAATAAAAGAAATATAAATAAAATAGAAAATAATAATATCAAGTAATTAAAAAATTAATTTGTAAGATACTTATGAATAAAATAAATTTCAATTTAAAAGAACATGTTAGTATTACAATTCAGTTTAAAATTAGTATAGTTAGTAGTTCAATTCAGTTTATATTGTACTTTAGTACAATTTAGTATAGTTTATTTTAGACAAATTAGTTTTTAGTTCAATACAGATTTTAGTAGTATATTACAATTCAATTCTATTTGTCCACTCCTAGAGAGAATAGGTACCGCTCTTTCCCAACAAGATTTAGTATCACTTGAGGATGATATAGCATAACTTCACTTATATGGCCATTTTATGCATACTATATAATTTTGTTTATATTGTATATAAATAAAAGTTAAATTCAGCATAAAACAATAAGTTTGATTAAAAGTTAAAGTAATTATATATAAATAAAAGTTAAATTCAACATATAAAAATAAGTTTGATTGATTAGTTTTTTACAACTAATTTTATTGATTTTCTTGCCACTAATTAGGGGATCATTTATTTTTTTTAATTCGTTGATTTAAGTAAAGAAAAGCTTAGCATACTAGTTTCTTCCTTTTTTTTTTGTCATCGTTATATTATATATTTTTGTTTTTCAAAAAATATATGTACAAATATATCTCAAGACATACAGTACTTTATTTCACTCTATCGAGCTAGGTTGCATTGCCATTGGTTTTATGGTCTTCATCAAAACGCTCTTGCACATCAGCCATAACTAACATTTCCTTAATTTAGTAAACAAAAGGTTTAAACCTCTTTTTAGTCCCCAAGTTATAAGCGGATGTTCAATTTAGTCCCCGCTTTTAAAACTGTCAACATTTGGTCCCTAAGTTATAAAACTTGTTTCAGATCCGTCCCTGCCGTTAACGGTGTTAAAAAGTTATAACATTTAAGTGACTGTGCATGTGAGGTGTCCAATTATGGTTGACGTGGCAAACAATGACTGTTGTTACGTGTAAAATAAAAGAAATTGTTTGTGATTTTTTTAAATGTGGTTAAATTAAGATTGGGATAAAAATTAGGGCAAAGTAAAATTGGGGCAGAGAGTGAAATTGGGGATTTTATTTCTCGAGGGTTGGGGAATTGGTACGTAGTGTTCGTTGTGTGATTCTTTGAGACAGAGATTGGTTGCTTCGAAGGAGATTGGTGTCGAAAGGAGCATTGTCAGCGTTTGTGGTGGGGAGCGACTTCCTTGGAAGCGTGGTTCGTCAGCGAGGACTTCGTTCGAAAAGAAAAGTTGAAAGGTGCGTTTTTTATCACTTATTTCATGTTGCTGGGGTCCCCCATGGTAGTACGTTGTCTTTCTGTCCCCTGATATTGTTCTGTTGTGGTCCCCTACTGTGTGTTTTGTTGCCTTTGATATTGTTCTGTTGTGGTCCCCTGATATTGTTCTGCTGTGGTTCCCTACTGTTTGTATTTGGTCCCCAAATTGGAGAAGTAGGAATTGTTTATTCTGTGTTTGTTTGTTTTTTGTGTGGTTCATGCCTCTTTAATTAAGCATTACTGCACGTGTATAGTTGTTTGTCAAAAGTATAGAATTTTGTAATGTGTAATAGTGGGTGGTACCATGTTTGGAATTTAGTCTAACAGTGACATTTATATAGGCATATTATAGTTGAACAGTAACCAATATGTCCAACTGTGATATCGAGGTGGTGTTTCACCATGGGGGAAAGTTTATGATTATTGGGACATTTGGATATCATGGAGGTGAAACTAGTACGTTGATCATTGACCCAGATAGATGGAGTTTTTTTGAAATAATGACCATACTAAAGGAAATGGGCTATATAAATGTTAAGGAGTTATGGTATTCTCTGGGTGGCCCTGTATTAGAAGATAGGTTGGAATTGTTAAGTGATGACAAAGGTGCATGTAATTTGATAAATATTGCTAGAAGAGATGGTCAAGCTCATTTTTTTGTGGTTAACTTCATATCCCAACCTGAATATCTTTATACGATAGAATATCATAGTCAATCTGAGTTAGGTGAAAATCAAGGAGGTGAAGTTGAGGGATGTGTAGTTGAAGGAGGAGAAGTTGCTGAAGTTGAAGTTGGTGAGCCAGAAGTTCCTGAGGTTGGAGTTGGTGAGGCAGAAGTTCCCGAGGTTGGAGTTGGTGAGCCAGAAGTTCCTGAGGTTGGAGTTGGTGAGCCAGAAGTTCCTAAGGTTGGAGTTGGTCAGCAAGAAGTTGCTCAGGTTGAAGTTGAGGATGCTGAAGTTGAGGATGGGGAACATGGTGAACAAGGTCATGCAAATGATGCTGATGTTGATGTAGTTGTTGAAGAACATGCTGAACTAGATGAGGATGCACATGGTGAACAAGGTGAGGCTGCTGATGTTGATGTAGTTGTTGAAGAACATGCTGAACTAGATGAGAATGCACATGGTGAACAAGGTGAGGCTGCTGATGTTGATGTAGTTGTTGAAGAGAATGCTGAACTTGATGACGATTTCCTTGGTAAAGAAAGTGAGGATGCTGCTGTTGAAGATGGTGAGGGGGATGTTGATGCTGATGAGGATAATATTGATGATGGAGTGGGGGATGCTGAGGAAGATGACTGGTTAGGGGGAACTACAAGACAATGTAGTACTCAAAAGAAGCATGTCCAGCCAAGGGGAATTAGTGATAGTGAGTGGGAATCTGATAGTTGTGATAGTATATATTTAAGTGATGATTCAGACATTGAAACTTCTAGATTTGGAGATTTTGCAACCTTCAAAATTTTATAATTACTATGGAAGTTTCCTGTGTCAAACATATATATTCAAATTTTAGAAAGAAGTTTCCTGGCTTAAACCTCAGATGTAGTTTGGTTAACATCAGATTTATATTACTTTTTAGATTGGTCTTGGTTATTTCTTAACATCATGACCACTTTAGATTGGTCTTTGTAATTTGACCTTGAACATCAGATTTATATTACTTTGACCAATATATTGTCATTTTGATCATGAAAGCAGATTCTCAGTTACTTTGTACTTTTATTTTGCTTTGTACTTTACATTGCTCTTTACAAGTTTATGGAAGCATATTCTGAAATCATGAACTTAAAGTGAGAAACATTATAATATAACCAAGTTTACAGTAACAAAATATAACCAAGTTCATTACAACCACAATCTCATTCATTACAACATCATTAAAACCAACAATCTCATTACAACCTCAATCTCATTCATTACAATATAACCAACATCTTCAAAACAAATTTGACAGATACACCACTAAAACAAAATTAAAACATACGACACACAAGGATGTTGATAATCAACCCCATCATGCATAACATTGATATTAAGACCTTCTCCCTTTTCTGATAAACCAAAAGTGATCTTTCCAAATTAATGATCTTTCTCCTTTGCCATCCAATTGTAGTATCCCTTTCATCTCCATTATCTTCAATGTGCCATTTGAAGAAATTGCATCCTCGCACTTCTTCATAACGACTCCGCCTATAATTAGGGCAGCCCCAAAAATGCTTTCCCTGGTTCTTAGGAGTTTTTGCCACTCTCAATACGGCAAGCTCTCCGCAGTAGCACATTTCGCTGCCAACCATTGCTCTTGATGATGAAGCACCATGAGAGCTCCCCCATGAGCACGAGGAACACTGATTCTTTGTCATTGCCTCTCGGAAAACTGCAATAATACTTCGTCCAGCTCAAGAAACCAAAACAGAGAACACCCAAGAACAAAACAGAAACCCCAAACAGATAACAGAAACCAACTTCCTTACCTTAGGGCACACACTTGAAACAAAGCAAACACCCAAGAACAGATCTTGATGTCTTACAACGAAGAACTATCACCATCCAAATCCTTCACATCAGCTCAAATCCTTCACGAATATGTTAGGGCAAGCCACCATCACAAATATATAATTTTTATTCCAATGTTTTTTCTCATCTCTCTTCCCATTGCCATCGTTTTGCCACGTTTGATAACTTCTTTGCCACATCATACCAACATTTAACGCCGTTCTAACACATTTAACGGCAGGGACTGATCTGAAATAAGTTTTATAACTTAGGGACCAAATGTTGACAGTTTTAAAAACGGGGACTAAATTAAACATCCACTTATAACTTGGAGACTAAAAAGAGGTTTAAACCTAAACAAAACAAACCACCAAGTTACCACATCAAACGTTTCCCCATTTTAAAGCCAAACCTCTTACCAATCAGCATCCCTTTATTTCTCTCTTTCCAAACTTGGAGTTATTCTTTCTTCCTACAACACTAATCGAGCATGTTAATGTACTAAAAAAGAAAGTCCTTAACAATGTTTTTTCTCTTTTTTCAGTGCAATACCAGTTTAGTATATAAACAATTTTAAAGTACATTATCATGTACCTAAAGTTACAAGTATAATCAAAAATAGAAAAAAAAAACAAAAACTAACGCTTATATCAGCATTTAACAACAAATAGTTGGACATAATGTCGACATGAGTATGTAACAAGGAATATCGGAGGAAAATAAAAGAAAATGGACCCATCAAACACAAAAATCAAATAACAAAATATAAAGTTCAATCTCATTTTCTTTTTCACCACCAATCCCTCCATGAACCACCACCATCCTTTTTCTTTTTCAAATTCACATTCTTATTATCAATACTCTTAAAGCACCCATCCGACACCACAGTCATTCTCCCTTCTACTTTTATTCTTTCCTTTTGTTGAGTCAACTTAACTTTTCTCTTTGTTTTTCATTTAAAGATTTATGGCTAGATTGTTAGTGTTTTCTTCATCCATTCTGAAATTTTAGTTATACTTCCCACATTAGTTACTACAAAATGATGATATAAACGAAATTGATATGGTATAATTTATTTTATAGAAGACTTGAATATTTATTTAAAAGAAACTATGGTTATAAAAAAAATAAAAACTTTCTTTCAACCTGTAAATTCTTAAAGATTTTCATCATTTTTTTCTTTTTCGCCAACATTTTATTATGTTTTTCTCAATAATTTTAAAACTTATTTATTTGTAAAATCGAAACTATAAACATATAAAACTTTTACTTGAAATTTTAAATCCCTATAATCAATCTAAATCTAAAGTAACTAAATAATAAAAATAGTAATGAAGAAGCAAGTGCATTAAACTCTAAAGGTTTTTGTTATATACAATATAAAAAAATTATGTTAACAAAAATGTTGATATAATAAAAATTGATATATTTTAATTTCTTTTATAGAAGACTTGTTTTGAATATTTATTTAAAAGAAATTATTGGTATTATGATAAGAAGTAAAATCTTTCTTCTAACTTAAATATTTCTTAAATCCATTTAGTAAAAAACATTCTAAGCAAAAGAGAAACATTGACCCCTAAAACAAAGTCTATTACTTTGTTGCATCCTTGTATGCAAGCATTAGTGGCATGAAGATGAAGAAGTGAAATTTTGCCAAAGCTGCATTGGACACTAGTTCAGGAAAGTTGGATTGTTCTCATCATAAACACTTGTGATTTTCTCTTGAAATTTACCTACAACAATTCATTTCAAAAGTCATCTAAATTAGCAATTTATCCCTTTTTCACTCTACTTGAAGTATGAATATAGACCCACTTATTCTTCAATTCTATTAATAATATAAAACATAATCTAGTATATTATTTTGAATTACAAACACAATCTCTGTCTAAACTTTCTTCCTCCTACATTATGTTTTTCTAAGGATATTTACCAAAGTTTCACGTTGACTAAAGTCAATAAAAATATAAGGTTTACGAATTCAACCCAGTAAATTTCTTAAATGCACAGAAAAGTTGACTAGTTATGTGTCATTGAAAATCTTATTTACAAAAAGTTATACAAAAATTAATTATAATTTTGTCTAAAAAAATTATATCAGAAAATTTTATGACCTTGAAAAAAAAATCCAAAAACATTAGTGGCAAAGATAAATACATAAGAAAAGAACTTAATGTTGTTCAATAAATTTAATTTATATCTAACATGACCATAAAAATTTAAAGACTTAAAAATAAAACTTTGCAAATTACAAATTAGTTTATGATAAATAATTTTAAATTTTGAAATAATGTTCACTAGATAATCGTATTTTTTTAAATGTTTGTCATAATTTGAACACTTAGTTATCTGAAAAACTAATTGAATCCATAAATTATACTTTTACTTGAAAATTTGAACAAATTATTACTCTAAATTTGAATCAAGATTATTGTTATACGCTGAATTTAATTTTTATTTATATATAATTACTTAAAACTTTAATTTCTCTTGTTACACATTTGTGTGATTAGAGCATATGGTTCATTCAAATATACTTCACATGTTATTCTCTTCACTGGACATGTTACCCGTTTCTTTTGAGAATCTAATATCCAGCCACAAGATAGTAATGTGAAATCTTGCGCTACTTTTTCCTCTCCCTATGCATCAAATAATGGTTCTTTTAGTTAATCAGTGATATAAGTATCACGATGAGAGTTTCCATGGCAGTGCACATTGTTACAAACTCGTGAAGGGAAAATTTTCGCATGAATCTCCTTCAAGTGCATTAAACTCTCAAGGTTTTTGTTCTTCTAGCTCTTCCTCTAGTGAAATATTAGGAAAATTCTACTTATTATAATTTTTTTTGGAATCCCGATAAAATCATAAAAAAAAGCATTTCTGTAGGAAAAATTATAATACATCATTTTGCTCATATGTTGACCTTGTTTTGTACTTCATCTACTTCTATTAACATTGTGTATGACGTATTTACATGTAAAAACCTTCGTTAAATTTGAATGAGCCTGCTTCTTTACAATTAATTTTATTATCAATTACTTTTGAAGTAGATTAAAATTGATTTCCGGGATAGGAATTTTAAGTTGAAGTATCATGGGTGGGTTTATGATTTCAGTTAGTTTTTACAAGTAATTCAGTTTTCAAATTATGAGAAAGATTTAATAAAACATGATTACGTAGAAATTGTATTGAAACTCGGTCGATAATAATTTTTTTAAAATACTTTTATATTTAAGTTTAATTTATTATAAATTAATTTGTAACATAGATGTCACTAGAGAAAATTTTCTAAAAGAAGAGTGTTTGAATATGGATAAACTATATGGTATGGTTATTAAAGTTGAAGGTGAAGAGAGTTTAGAATTAACATAAATCTTTTATTTTTTGATCTTTAATATTGATAATGTTAAAAAAGATTTCGTAACAATGACATTACATTATTATAGTAAAAAAATTATATAATTTTAGTTATAGAATTCTTTATGATAATAAATTAAAAAATAAAAAAAATTATATAAAAATATCAAAACAATATTTTGCTTGATAAAAGTAAACAATAAATAAAAGTATTAAAAATATTAAAAATAGTTAAATGTGTGTTTAAAACAATTTGAATGACTACTAAACGAAATTGAAAAAAAAGAAAAATTACATTTATCACATACATTATAGAGCTAGATTACTAATTTTCATTAAATTGTTTTTTTGTTATCCTTTAATGAATACTTGGAGGCTTTATTAGTCACGCCTACTTCACTATGATTACCAATGTCCTGTTACTGTTTCAGTTTTTCATTGGCTTAATGGCTCTCAACATGGCAGAAGTTAAGCTTTAGAAGGAATGCAAGTTAGGCAGAGAGTCCAAAGATATAAATCCTAAAGTCAGAAGATAGTATCTCTTTATCTGTCATCTTCCCACCATTTTTCCTCTTCACCATATGATTTTGTTGAAACCAAAGTACAAAATTTGCATTTCAGCTTATCATGTCAATAATTTAAATTAAGCCAAAAATCTCTAAGAACTTACTCTAAGATGACATCAACTATCCTATATTAGATTTTTTTCATTTAACCGTCTAGATAAATCCTAATGGGTATTATAATAAATCTCAACTGTTCAAAATAATCGACACCTCTTACTTTCAATTCTCACTGCTCAACTAAATTTCAACAATGAATCTAAATCTTTTCTATAAGTTTTCAACTATCTAACTCTTATAAAAAGTCCTAATTAATCACATAACAATGCTAGACCAGTTGTTATCTCATTCCAATACTAAATTCTCAATTTCACTCACCAAAACTTCTTTTTTAAGCTTGAAACTCAAGTAATTCACTCTCAATTACTCCAACCACTTTAAAATCACCATTTAAACCATAACGAAACCTCCAAACACATAATTATAATAGTAACACAATCTGAACATATCACACCAAGCATTTAAACATCACACCACCTTGGATTATCATTCAAACTTAAACATCACTAGAACAACCAATACAAATACATGAAATTCACTTTATCCTACACAAATATATTAAATTCATATCAATACAATAATCTAAAACAAGTTCTAGCTTCCCTTACCTCACAATAAATTACTCTACTCAAAGAACGATTCGTCGATTGCTTGAAACACAAGGAATCTCTAAACACTTGCGAAACACCAAACTGAAAACGAACAGAGTCCTTAAAACTCTAGATTAACAAAGAATGACTTGGAGAAGCATGATCACACATGACCATTCTTTCTTCTAAAAAGAGAAATTGATTAGCTAGAAATGTAGGCCCCATGGCCGTGATCGTTTAGACACCTCCTGATCGTCAAATAGATGACTTACGAGTCAGGATTCTTAGACAGAAAGTGAGAGAAAACAAAGAGAAAGAGTTTTAAAGAGATAGGCGATGTTTTTAAGTAATGAGACGAATTTAAGAAATTCTATTTATATTATTGAATTATTTTAAACTAAAATACTTTGTCTCATTACTTTAATATATACTTACCAATTCTAATACTATATTTTTTAGGTTATTATTATTATTAGGGTTAAATATGTTTTTGGTCCCTTAACTTTCATTGAAAATTGAAATTAGTCCATCTTCAAAACTTTGGCCTAATTTAGTCCTCCAACTTTAGAATTGTATGAATATAGTCATTTTAACTAAAATTTGTTAGGTTTATTAGATGTTTCAAGCACGTTTCATGATAACATTTGGGTTGTTTACACTGTTTGACACATTTTTGCTTCAATGTTAACTGAAAAACGTGTTTGAAACATCAAATAAAGTTAACAAAATTTAGTTAAAAGGACTATATTCATACATTTCTAAAGTTTGGGGACTAAATTAGGCCAAAATTTTGAAGAAAGATTAATTCCAATTTTCACTAAAAGTTAAGAGACCAAAAACATATTTAACCCTTATTATTATTATTATTATTGTTATTATTATTATTATTATTATTACTATTATTATTATTATTAAAAAATAAAGATTAATATAATGAAAATTAAAAACACTGTAATAGTTGATTATATCTATAAAATTTAGATGATAAATAACATGTGAAAAGAATATAAATATAATTAAAAAATAATTATAAAAGAAAGTTAAATAAATTATTCTAATGTATTTTGGAAAACACTCTTTGTGTTGATAAAATTAATTTAAAAACTAGTTAAATGACTTAATAATTAATTTATTGGTTTTACCAAACATCTACTATAAAATAGAATTAAGTTTTACATAAATTTAAAAACATAAAAATTAATGCAAATTGAGATTTAAGAACTTAAAACAGGAAATTTGTTATTGAAATTTTTAAACGAATATTATTATTAAAATTTATGCACGGGATTAGATAATAGCAAATAAAGTTTCAAACTACTTCACAAATTTCACATGATTTATGTAAGGGAAAAACAATAAAGCATAAGAAAGTATTATTGCAATAGAGAAATTTGACTTTGAGAAGGATAATTTCCCTAAGTCCAACTACTAAATTCTTCTTCTCTAGTTTTTCACTATCACGAATTATTCAATAGAAGATGAAATATAATGCTTTATCTGTATAGTTACATGAATGATGTTTTAGGTCCATTACTGATAAAGGACCTCGGGGCCCAATACAAGACCAAGGAGACATTGACGTGGAAGACTTGTCCAAAAGAATCAGAAGGAAATCCACACACCTCAATGACTACGTGACTGATTGATGATTTGACAGTGTTATGGTTCTAGAAGGATTCGGTCATGCCTTAGATCATAACTAATTTTATTCCTTTTGCCACTTTTTCATTTTCATGTAGCATGTATGCTATTATATAGGTGTATCCTAACGATTAGAGAAAGGGGAAATATATATGACTAAATTCTGATTCTTTCTGAAAATTTTGTTATTCTCTCTTTCTGTGCATTACTTTCCTCTTTTTTCTGTCGTGACACCTTTCATTTGGTGCTCTCGTTGAGAGAACTCTCTTCCATGACTTCCAACTCTGACGCCATTTTTAGCCTTGACAAAATATTGGAATAGATTTTCCTTTCTCAAGCCAACTTCTTTCATACCCTTCTTGACATCGACGCCCGCACTTCCCTTCTTGAATCCAAAATCTCCTCGTCCCCTTTATACTCTCCCTCACCTCCTCCACATCCTCTCAAGTACGACCTTCCCTCATTCAACAGCGAGGATGGACTGAGGTGGATCTTCAAGATCACCTGTTTTTTTTATTACTATTAGACACCACCAAACCAAAGAATCCAAATAACCTCGTTCTACCTTGAAGGCCCAACCTTAGCTTGGTATCAATGGATGCACAACAACAACCTCTTCACCTCGTCAAAGGTCTTCCTCAAAGCTTTGGAGTTTCATTTTGCACCCTCCAAGTTTAAGGACCTCATTGCAAAACTCCACGATGACAAAAACAAATTCTCCTTACAACCCTTCTCCAGATTCTTCAGACCACTCCCAACTCACATCACACCTACCACCTCCACAACACCTAATGTAACACTCCTAACAGAGTGCCACCTATAAATAACAAAATCTGAACTTTACGCCAATTTTTTTTAATAAACATCACAAAACAAAACCTCAAAAGTTCAAACGTCTTACAACTTAAAGTTAAAACCTTACAAATATCAAATCCATTATTCAAAATGTAAAATAACTTTAAAACATGATAAATTCCCAGTAGCTAATTCCCATATCTCTCGTCGCGTTACTCCATTCCTCCCTTATAAACGCCATCTACTCTCGTACAAGTACAATAATTGCAGGTGGAACCACAACCACAAAAGGAAAGGGTGAGTAACTAAGAACATAATATAACATATAATTTCAATGTCAAAACATCATAACATAGACTATCCTAGTCTTGATCTTACAATACATCATAATATTCAACTCATAACCTAGATAATCACCACCTAGATTATCACAGTCATAACATTACAATACATCATGATATTCAAAACAATGACTCAGATCATTCTCACAAGCTTCTGTTGTTTCCTTGAATTTTGCGTACCAAACCTGTTTCGCAAAACAGGGCGATTTGAGTCGTCTTCCATCGCAACTTCATACCTATCTCACCGACTCCTCAAGGACTAACGAGTAAAAACACCAGCACTACGTACACCGATGAACTATACTCAGCACGAGCCAAAATCTTTGGGCGAGACATCCAACCTTCTTTAGTTCTCGTGCACAAGGAAAGGGTGACACTCGAATCTCAATCTCCGCAAAAACTTAACATGCTATCGTATCGCAATACAAACACATCCGTTTGACAAAAATTCAAAGGAAATGAATGCATACATCTTTCACTCTTTTCGTTTTCTTCTCATGAAATAAATGTTACGACTCACACTTACACCACACCCTCTTTTATTTTATTATTATTATTTTTTCTCTTCACTATCTTACGTAACATAACTCACACACACTTACTTTTATTCTTTCCTTCTCCTTTGACTTTTCAACACCTTAACTCCACTTTTCACTTTGTCTTTCTCCTTTCTTTCCCATTTTACGTCAACCTACACACATACACTCGTGCCATTTTATTTTGATATTTTCTCTCCTCCTTCTACGTAACCCATGCACACACCTTCATTTTTTTTTTCTTTTCCTCTTTGACTTTTCAACTCCCCACCTTATCACACCTTCATAGTTACGTCAAACATCATCTCCCTACCCCTCCTCATTTTTCTTTTGCAATAATACATGCGTAATCCTTTCTTTGCATCACCACCCATTTCATTTTGTTCTCTTTTTCCTAGAAGAACCATCCAAGCGTTTCTCTTCACGACTTTATTCTTCCCAGTGCAACCCCTGTTTTTTCTTGCCCCCTTTTCCATCGCATAGCTATGCCTATCTCCTTCTTCCACTTCTTATCGTCTTCCTTCATGCTCTTCTTCCATACAAGACACCAAACTTCTTCCTCCTTTACTTTTTTTCCTCAACCCATAAATGTCCAACTCATCAAAACCTTACCTTCACTCCACTCATGTACAAAATCTCATGCCTTTCTCTTCCCACAAAGAAAGAGAACTCTCAATTTTCTCCTACCCAAACTCTTGGTTAAAGAGTGTAGATAAGTGTCCCTCAAAATATATAATTCAGGTAACAAGAAACCAGATATACACAATAAACATGATTTTAAATGTACCCATGACACTTTTTCGTACACAAACAACATCCGAATACACCCAACATGGATACCCATTACAATAATAACACTTTTTCATAAAATAAAAACATGTACAGTCCATTATGCACATGTACATGAAGTTGTATTTCCCGAAACCGATGATGAAGAAAGAGATCGCCTAATATGCAAACTTGGAAGTATGGGAGAATATTTTCTCAAACCTCCAAACAAAGAATTGCGGTGAGTTGAGTGCATTGCTAGCAGTCATAGCTAAGAAGATAGGTACATCAACAGCAGGAAATGTAACAAAGATCCGGCAAATTTCCAACCTGGTTGCAAACAAGTATGATTGGCTAGAGAGGAAACCTGACATCATAGTAACTGACTGCAAAAGAAGAAGGGTGAAACTTACACACATCTAATCATTCTAAAAAAACTAACGTGCATAATGGTAATAAATTTGGTTCATTAAATTTATTAAAATACATGTGGGGTTTGGTCTGTTAGTTAGTGCAGAATGGTTATGGTAAAATATGTCTTGACTTGAGACTGAAAGTGTAAGAATGAAATAATAATAAAGCAATTTAATCATTATTACGTACGTATTAAAGAATAGAAGAAAGAATTGAAATTATACACTGTTTTTTGATATTTGTGTTTAATAGTCCATTTGCCCTTATTTTCCTCTGTATGTTAAAATATAGAATAGAAACATGTTTAATTTCCATACAAAGAGACACGGGTTTTCTTCCCTCAAACACTTACGTTTAAATTCTTCGAATTTTTTTGATTGGTTATTAGATAACAGTGTGGACCTAACATTTGGTTTCTAAAAGAAGAGTGTTTGAGTATAAATTATACAGGTTATTAAAGTTGAAGGTGAAGAGAGTTTGAATTTATATAAATATTTATATTTCACATAAGATACAATTTTGACAATTGTGATTTGGAGTTTTATATATATATATATATATATATATATATAAATTTTTTTTAACAACTTTTTTTTACAATTTTTTTACAATGCGTATGTGACAGTTTGTGATTGGTCAGTTTCAAATATTTTTTCAAACATAAATCCAAACAAACCAATAAAGTGATGACACGTGCTATATATAAATAGATGGTTGAAGGTATGTGGAAGGTTGGCAGAGGATTTGTTATTAGTCATTTATTAGGTTACGGTAGTAATTATATTTGATGTTGATGACATTTTAAATTTTATTATGTTTTGGTTTTATTAAGAAAAGATTTGGACTTGCGTTCTATTTTTTCGGAAGAAATTGCAAGTAATAATTTATGTAATAGTTGGAAAATTTGAGAAACGAGTAAAAACACCGGCACTACGTGCACCGACTCCTCAAGGACTAACGAGTAGAAAAACCGGCACTGCATGCACCGATGAACCATACTCAGCACGAGCCAAAATCTTTGGGTGAGACATCCAACCTTCTCTAGTTCTCGCACACAAGGAAAGGGTGACACTCAAATCTCAGTCTCTGCAGAAACTTAACACAGTATCGTATCACAATACGAACACATCCGTTTGACAAAAATTCAAAGGAAATGACAGAACACTTGTTCTCACAAACTCACCATCACAATCATACATATTTCACAATAACATATATAAAGTCAACCACGACCACTGATCAATAAATAATCATAATTCACAATAATTTAATAAAATAAAATAATTTTCATTGACGCACTCCCGTGAAATTACTAGTTTCACAACCTGTCCATTAGAACAAATACTTCTAGTACACCCCACTTTTACTAAATTCTCAACACCAAAGAAAACACATAATTCCAATACATCCCCTCTTTACTCTAAACACACTCCCTTCTACATCTACTCTTTCAAGTGGGCCCAAGGCGTTTCTCTTCAGGACTTTATTCTTCCGAGTGTAACCCCTGTTTTTCCTTGCCCCTTTTTCCGTTGCATAGTCATGCCTATCTCCTTCTTCCACTTCTTATCGTCTTCCTTCATGCTCTTCTTCCATACAAGACACCAAACTTCTTCCTCCTTTACTTTTTTTCCTCAACCCATAAATGTCCAACTCATCAAAACCTTACCTTCACTCCACTCATGTACAAAAAGCCATGCCTTTCTCTTCCCACAAAGAAAGAGAACTCTCAATTTTCTCCTACCCACACTCTTGGTTAAAGAGTGTAGATAAGTGTCCCTTAAAATATATAATTCATGCAAGGTAACAAGAAACCAAATATACACAATAAACATGATTTTAAATGTACCCATGACACTTTTTCGTACACAAACATCTGAGTACACCCAACATGGATACCCATTACAATAATAACACTTTTTTATAAAATAAAAACATGTACAGTCCATTATATACCCTATATAATAGCAAAACGAAAATAAACATGTGAATACCCATTCCAACACAACACTTTCAAAAAACAACATGTATAATCAAAGTATACTTCTTTCCAACAATAAAAAAATGCACTTATGACCTTCCCTCCATACCATTCGTACATGAAACTTGAGACAACAATGAGCATACATGCAATATCATTTTAATGTTAACCTTCTACCCATCATACACCATATTATATCCAAAGTTAATGGTGGAAGACCATCAAGGGCTCACATTGGACCTCTTACTAGAGCCATGGCAAAGAGAATTCAAGAAGAAGAAGGATCACCTAACATTTTACTTCTATGGAAGGTCAGTTACAATCCTTCTTCTCCTTATTAAAACAAAGTATGTTGTTGTTTTGTAGGATCCAATAAGGCTAGGACATCATGGACTTTTCAGCCAAATACCCATTGGATTAAAGAAAATAAAAGTGCGAAAAGAAAGCATAGGAGTGGTTGACTCACGGTGTGGAAAAGTGAGCATTTTTGGTGTCCAGACAGCTCTTTCCCATGTGATCCAGTTGATGCAAAATTGGCTCCTTCCATGTGAATAGATGACGTGGAATGCATCATGGGAATTGCCTCTTCCGTAAGAGCCAAGCTTACCAGATATAAATTGGGTTTTGAAGGGAAAATGGGTTAGACCTTGAGACCTCCTATACTATAAATAGAGGTGGAACTTCACACCTCTATCAAACACTATGGTTTTGGGTAAGCCATGCAATCTCACTATTTCCTTAAAGAAGAGTCTAGAAATATAGCTAGCATCATCTACTTTGTGGCAAGGTATAATGTATGCCATTTTACTAAACCTATCTACCACCACAAATATAGAATCATACCCCCTTTGAGTTCTTGGCAATCCTAAAACAAAATCCATGCTTATGTCCTCCCAAGGGGTATTAGCTATGGGAAGAGGTGTATAGCGTCCATGAGGCATAATTTTTGACTTAGCTTGTAAACAAGCAATGCATTTAGAACAATGCCTTTGAACATCTATTCTCATGTGTGGCCAATAGAATTTACTTTTCAAAATGTTTAAAGTCTTATCAACTCCATGATGGCCCATGAGTCCTCCTCCATGACTATCTTTGATAAGAAGTTTTCTAATGGATCCTTGGGGTATACAAAGTTTTCCTTTATTAAAAAGATACCCCTCAGAAAGATAGAATCCATCAAAAGGCTTCTTAAGACATGATGAATAAGTGGATTCAAATGTTTCATCACTTTCATACAACTCTCTTATATCATTAAATCCTAATCTTTGAGATCCTAATGTTACTAATAATGCATGTCTTCTAGATAAAGCATCTGCAACAACATTAGTACTCCCCTTGTTGTGTTTGATGACATAGGGAAATTGTTCCAAGTATTCCACCCACTTGGCATGTCTTTTGTTTAGCTTTCCTTGCCCTTTAAGATACTTGAGAGATTCATGGTCAGTATGTATAATGAATTCTCGAGTTACCAAGTAATGCTCCCAAGTCTTTAAAGCTCTAATGAGGGCATATAATTCCTTATCATAGGTAGGATAGTTTAAGGTAGGTCCCCTAAGTTTTTCACTAAAGTATGCTATTGGGTGACCTTCTTGAATCAAGACAGCTCCTATTCCTACCCCAGATGCATCACATTCTAGTTCAAAAGCTTTGGAAAAGTCAGGTAAGGCAAGAATGGGTGCATGAGTTAACTTATTTTTCAAGGTCTCAAAAGATATGGATTGTTTGCCACCCCAAATAAAAGGCACATCCTTTTTTACCAATTCATTCAAAGGGGCAGCTATGGTGGAGAAATCTTTCACAAATCTTCTATAAAAACTAGCTAGCCCATGGAAGCTTCTTACTTCTCCAACTGTTCTTGGGGTTGGCCACTCTTGTATTTCCTTGATCTTCTCAGGATCAACATGTACACCTTCTTTTCCAACTTTGAATCCAAGGAAAATAACACTTTCTTGACAAAAAGTACATTTATCAAAGTTGGCAAAGAGATGATGTTCTCTAAGAAGAAGCAAGACTTGCTTGACATGGCTAAGGTGCTCTTGAAGACCTTGACTATAGATTAGGATATCATCAAAGTAGACCACTACAAACCTCCCTATGCATTCCCGAAGAACATGGTTCATCAACCTCATGAATGTACTTGGAGCATTGGTTAAGCCAAAGGGCATGACTAACCATTCATACAAACCAAACTTGGTCTTAAAAGCAGTTTTCCATTCATCTCCTTCTTGAATTCTTATTTGATGATAACCACTTTTGAGATCAATTTTGGTGAAGATGTTTGCTCCATGTAATTCATCCAACATATCATCCAATCTAGGAATGGGATGCCTATATTTGACAGTTATGTTTTTGATGGCCCTACAATTTGTACACATCCTCCAAGATCCATCTTTCTTAGGAACCAACAACACTGGAACAACACAAGGACTTAGACTCTTTTGGATCCACCCTTTATTCAACAATTCATTAACTTGTTTCTCTATTTCTTTTGTTTCCATGGGGTTGGTCCTATAGGCTGGCCTATTAGGAAGGCTTGCCCCAGGCACCAAATCTATTTGATGTTCTATTCCCCTCAAAGGTGGTAATCCACTTGGTACCTCTTTAGGAAATATATCATCAAATTCTTGTAAAAGTTTTTGCAACCCCTTTGGTAGAGAACCAAGTTCATGATTTATTAAAACTAATGCCTCCTTGCAATAGAAGAGAAAATGAGGTTGTCCAAGCAAAAGATTTTTAGAAACTTTTGAAGTTTGAAGTTGGACAATTTCCTTGGTTGAGACATTATTTACCAAGCTCAATTTCTTCTCCTTCTTCTCTTTCCTATCTTCCTTTTTCTTTTCTCCTTCCAACTTCTTCTTAAGAATTATTTGATCCTCTCTCACTTGGGAAGGTGTAAGAGGACACAAAACAATTTTTTTTCCCTTGTGTTGAATGGTGATTTTGTTGGTGATTCCATCATGTAAAGCTTGTTTGTCAAATTGCCAAGGTCTTCCAAGTAATATGTGCCCAGCTTCCATTAGTACTATATCACAAACAATTTGATCTTCATATTTTCCAATGGAGATGGGTACACTTGTTCTTTGACTACTATTCCTTCATCTTCTTTGATCCATTGAAGTTTATAAGGTTTAGGATGAGGAGTAGTAGTTAAGCCTAGCTTCTCTACCATTCTTGAACTACAACAATTGCAACAAGAACCACTATCCACAATCATTGAACATGTCTTTTCAAAAACTTTACATCTTGTGTGGAATAGATTCTCTCTTTGTGATTGTTCTAGTTCAACATGTTTCCCTTCTAGAAGTCTTCTTACCATGAGTAAATCACCATCACAAGGTAAAGCTTCTTCTTCCGAAGTGGATGTTTCAGACTCGCTATATGAAGAACCCTCACTTTCACTCTCATGCTCAAGAATGTAAGTTGACCTTCTATTGCGACACTCGGTTGCATAGTGCCCTTTCTTTCCACATCTAAATCACTTAGTCTCCTTACTTTTATGTTCTCTTAAAGGTTCTTTGATCTTTTCTTTTTCTTTGTCTTTCTCTCTAGAACCTTCATATCTTGGCTTAGATAGACTACCCTCCCTCTTGTAATCTTTCTTATGGCTAGAATTAGTAGGGTAATCTTTTCTAGTGGAACTTTTCCTCTTGAGTTGTTGCTCCACTCTCACACAAAGTTGGACTAACTCATTGAGATCATTGTAAGGTAAAAGTTCTACCTTATCTCTTATGTCATAGTTGAGTCCACTTTGGAACCTAGCAATTGTAATTCTTGGTTTCTCTCATATCCCAGCTCTCAACATGAGTAACTCCATTTTTTGCCTATATTCTTCAACACTCATGTTACTTTGTTGGAGTTTATGGAGCTTGTCCATTAACTCCCTATCATTCCAATACCTAATGGGAGGTAAATGTCTTAGCCTAAGGTCCTTGACCAAGGCTGTCCACCAATATAGAGCATAACCTTGAAAGCTTAGTGAAGCCATGGTTACTCTCTTATCATCATCTATTTGATGACACTCAAACAATTGCTCAACTTTCATCTCCCATTCTAGATATTCTTCCACATCATCCTTTCCATGAAAGGAAGGAAGATCAATTTTGGGTTCTCTTGGGTGATGATCTCTAGTTCAATGATGTCTCCTAGGAGGTATTTGATAGTGGTCATCATTATGATGACTACTATATTGTTCATGTTCACTTGGGGAAGAGAATGTATCCCTATGGTAGTCTTTTCTCCTAGATGAAGTTCCTTCTTTCCTTTTGCCCTTGTTTTGATTGACCAAAAGTTGACCAATCATTTCTTTGAGTTCACTAATCTCTCTATCCCTTTGTTGAAATTTTTGCTCAAATTCCTCTCTTAATGAACTCTCACTATTGGGTTTCAAACTTCCTTGCACACTAGATTGACTCATCCTTTGTCAAATGAGAAAAGGTTTTCACAAAGTTTTCAAAAGTTGACAAGTAATGAGTGAAAAGATTTTCACAAACTTTCTTTTTTTTGGTGAAAAACTTCTACAAAGATTCAAAAGGTAGAAATATTCTAAGTAGCTCCCAGGAAGAAGAGGTGAGTCACAAGTGGACAAGCTTAGAAACCAAGTTCTTCCTAGCCAGAGTTTCTTTAGTTTTCCTTTTACCTTAGTTTCCAAATAAAAATTTGTTTCGGCTTTTCAATTTCTAAAGTTGTTTTAATTGTTTTCTTTGATTCTGAAGCTTGGTACAACATTAATTAATGTTGTTGAAAGTGTTTTGAGGTGTAGCAAGCCAAAATAAGCAATGAAAGGCAATATGCATAGCTTGGTTGCTTAAATCCTTGACAAATTCACTGTTCCAGCTTTGGAATTCTGGTTTTCCACCGTGCCACTTTGTTTGAATCTTATAATCTGAGTTTGGTCATGCTAATCCTCTTAATTCTTGCTTAGTTCAGTGTATTAACACTTCCTTGAGTTAATTCTTTGCTCTCCAACCCTTGAATCTTTGCAAAATTGAATTTGGATGGTTTAATGAAGAATTTTACTGCATAATTTGATACAGCAGAGGTAAACTCCTTACCTCTAGTTCCAAGCAAGCTTTCAAAGTCCTTAGGTTTCCTCCCTTCACTATACTCCAAGCCTTCACTCCTTTCAGTCTCTCTTAAGTCACGGCCACCACCCAAAAGCTAAGGTGCTCTTTCTCTCTCACCAACTTGATTGATCTATCCCACGAGGCATGCTCTCCATCAAGACTTCCAAAATATTTCGCACCATATTGATGGTTGCCACCAAAACTATTACTGAAAATATTATAGTGCAAATTATATCAACTATTTGCCACTCGAGTTTATACCATATTACCGCTCCTCCAATCATTACTCTAATACTCTGAAAAGAATCTCCAAGGACATAGAGATAAGTCCACTGTACATATATGTTCTATTGTTTCTTTTTATTAGTTTTTGAATGATGATCATCGTGATGGTTTGTGTGATCATGTGTATGATGATGCTCATCTTTTGCATATTTTGCATCATGATGGGTAGAAACTATAAATCCATGATTGTGGCCATGTCCATGTCTATGACCACGATCATGACTTAATAACAAAGCCATGATGATAATAACAACAAGACCAAATGCGGAAACTAAAAACGTTAAGAAATCATTCACGCTTTTAGGACAAACAATGATTCTATGATGACTTCATATACTAGAATACCAGCAAGCAACCATATTAATTGAATAAAAACCAAGGCACCAAGAATTTCTATTCGGAAAAATTCATATGACTGGCGAGGTGTAGCTTCCCATCCACCAGCCCACAAAGAAAATAAGGAGATGGCAAAGATTGCAACATCAGAAAGCAAATGTGATGCATCAGTCAGTATAGGAAGATTGTCAACTTTGATGCCACCAACCACTTCAACAGTCATAAAAATCACACAAATGGTCACTGTCATAAGGAGCTTTCACATGGAAGTTGATGTTTCTTCAGAATCCTTAAAGATGGATTCAGCATCTACAAACCCACATGGTGCTTCCCCACAAATATTTCTTCCGCCATCAAGAAAATCTCCACTAATATTTAAGGATTTGTTCTATACTTCAGTTGTTTGATCAACAATTTGAAGACGAACGATTTGGAGAGTAAGAAAACAAAAGACGAACGCAATGTTTGGAAACACCTAAGGTACGAAGGTACAGGACAATTGAGGTGAGTTTCATTTCTTTGGTGCTTGGGTGTTTGGAAATGGATTTTATGTGTAGAAATTGTGGTCCCCCGTTTGTCCTTTGTTGTGCGTTATGGTCCCCTGTTTTGTTTTAATATGTGTAGAATTGTGCGTTGATTATCCCTAATTAGCCTATTTAAGCGATACATCACCTAAACAATATACTAATAATATAGAAATAATATAGTAACGTTCAGAATACATACTAAATATTCACGTAATTAATTAACTTAATTTTATATATTTATTGTTTTTCACCAAACATTTAAAAATCCCGGAGTGTAACTCTAATTCACTTAACATTTAAATTCCCACCACAACTCTAACCATCCCATTTAAGGGAATGTTAAAATAAAGTAATACCGTACCTATTTAATTTCCTCTTCATGTGATAATCTGGATAAGACATATAATTGAAAAAGTGCACATGTATGATATGAGAAAAACTAACGTAAAGATACATTTATATTTATTTATCATGATTTTTATAATTTAAAAAAACTATTGAGCCCAAGCCCAAATACAGTTCCTTGTTCCCAACCCATATACCCAATCAGGTCCATTTTCTTATTAGCTATAAGATTAGTAATTTATAATACAGGGTTTAACTATTGATGATAAACAAGTCAATTTAAAAATAATTTATCACTCAATTAATAAATCAAATTAAACAATTTTCTTGGCTGATAATTTTTAAATAATACAATAATTTTAAATAATCATAACTAATTTTAATAATGTCTATGGGGGAAAAAATGCTTAGTCAGTTTAGAATCAGTTTTCAACTCAAATTCGAAGGTTAGAATATACCCCAAATATCAATTCTTTGTTGGAATGATGAATATTATAATTTTTAAAAAAAATATGTAAACATTTTTTTGTGTAATGGTCTCATAATGTCATTAAAAAATATTATACAATCAATAATAGAACTATATTTAGAATAATTATTATAAAAATCTGCAATCATCTAAAAAAAGTATACTAATTTAAAATAAACGGTTATTGTTGTGTAGAACTTTGTTTATGTTCATTACATTGGACTTACTATAGGCAGTTTTACAACAGAAGTTAATTAAGGAGAATTTTTGCCAGCTATTAAATAATTAAAACAGTAATTTTTTCTCACTGGTTCCTATGCTTTTCACAGATATTTCATCAATATCCATATATATATATATATATATATATATATATATATATATATATATATATATATATATATATATATATATATATATATATATATATATATATATATATATATATATATATATATATATATATATATATATATATATATATATATATATATATATATATATATATATATATATATATATATATATATATATATATATATAAATTTATATTATTATAGAAATTAGAATTGTATACATTTTAAATTTAAATATCAAATAAATTTTCATAAGAACCAAAACATTTATTAAATTTACAAATATTAATGAAAAAAATTGATAAAATATAAAAATATTTTTAAAAGATTACAAAAAAAACATATATTCAAGTTTATTATTATTATTATTAAAATAAAAAGTAATATAATGAAAATTAAAAATAGTGTGATAGTTTATTATAATTATAAAATTTAGATGATAAATAACATGTGAAAATAATATAAATATAATTAAAAAATAATTATGAAAGAAAGTTAAATAAACTATTTTAATGTATTTTGGCAAACACTCTTTGCGTTGATAAATTTAATTTAAAAACTAGTTAAATGACTTGATAATTAATTTATTGGTTTTACCAAACATCTACTGTAAAATAGATTATTATTTTTTAAGAACTTAAACCTTAATAGAAAAGGAAATTTATTATTCAGAAGGATAATTCCCCATTTTTCACTATCAGGAAATATTGAATAGAAGATGAAATCTAGTGTTCTATCTGTATGGTTACATGGTTAATATTATAGACTCGTTTGATATAATCTATAACTTTGACCAGCATCACGTCTACGTCTGTTTCATGTCTGATTTTAACATGACAAGACAGTAAAACCTTTTCTATTGTAATGGTCCATATGTGCAGTTCATGAACAGCCACCACGTCTTCCATATCCAACAGTCTCCTTTCTAGTTCAGTGGCATCTATCCCTCGAGGAGTGCTTTCCATCAAGATTTCCAAAATATTTCGCAGCATTTTGATGGTTGTCACCAAAACTATTATTGAAAATATTAAAGTGCAAATTATATCAACTATTTGCAACTCGGGATACAATCTCCAAGAACATGGAGAAAAGCTCCCTGTACATTTATGTTCCATTGCTTCTTCTTTTTCTTAGTTTGTGAATGATGATCATCGTGATGGTGTGTGTGATCATCTGTGTGATGATGCTCATCATCATCATGATTGTGGCCATGTTGATGTCCATGTTTGTGACCATGATTATGACCTAATAACAAAGCCATGATGATATTAACCACAAAACCAAATGCAGAAATCAAAAACATTAAGAAACCATTCACGCTTTTAGGACCAGCAATGATTCTATTAATGGCTTCATATACTAAAATACCAGCAAGACACCATATTAATTGAATAGAAACCAATGCACCAAGAATTTCTATTCGAAAAAATCCATACGAGTGGCGAGTTGTAGCTTCCCATCCAGCAGCCCACAAAGAAAACAAAGAGATCGCAAAGGCTGCAACATCAGAAAGCAAATGTGCCGCATCAGTCAGTATAACAAGACTGTCAGCTTTGATGCCACCAACCACTTCACCAATCATAAAAATAACACAAAAAATCAATGCCATAACGAGTTTTCGCATAGAAGATGATCTTTCTTGAGAATCCTTGGAGATGGATCCGACATCTGCAAACCCACATGGTGCTTCCCCACAAATCCTTCTTCTTTTGCCATCAAGAAAATCGCCACTAGTCTCAATAACTTGAGTTTGCTGAGAGTTTTGTGCAAAATCTCCACTCATCTCAATAATTTCCATTTGCCGAGAGCTTTGTGCTTCCATCTACAATAAAGGATTCCGGCACAAGAAGAAAAAGTAACGGTGTATATGTTTTGTGTATCAATTAAAACAAAGAAACACACTTTAATGTACAAAGTATAAAACTGAAACCAAAGCTATGGAAAAGACAGCTGCCTAATAGTTTGGCTTAACAATACTAATCGTCTAAAACATTCTAAAGAAAATATATTTTAACACCAATTTTTAACACCATTTTGATATTGCACACGTGTCAAAATGTGGTTGGACGATTTCAAATTAAAAAAAGTTGATGTAAGGATATATTTAGAAGATAAAAACCAAAGATTTTCTTTTTTTAATTTAAAATCATCCAACCACATTTTGACACGTGTGTAATGTCAAAATAGTGTCAAAAAATTGATTATAAAATATCATTCTCTTATACAAAAATATAACATTTATTAAGTACTCACGCATACAGTACCCTTTTGGACTGAATAGAAAAAAAAAAAGAATACAAGACCGAACGGTCTTACCCTAACATAAACACTCCTCTTCCTCCAGCACCTGCTCCATAATATCTTTTCGCTTTTCTCACACTCAAAGGGTGATCATTGCAAGGACAAGGACGACCGAACGGAACAACATGACATGACAGGAAAATAAGGGTAAGCTAGTGTAATTTAATTAGCTATGCTAACATACAATTCATACAAGCACATAATATAATCATACATATCTAGAATTCATACAAGCATGTTATAACCGACCACTTTACACTGACTGTTCGGACTGTATGAATATGTAGCTACGGTCGTTCGTGCACTCGTGGGTGGTAACCTGGAATAAATCATCAGTTTTACCGCAGCATGGAATAAATAGCCCGTTACACCACCTTAGGTCAAGGTACTACATACCGCCTAGGCTAGGGCATCTTGTTATTATCACTACATGCATCACCATTCTCTACTTAAGACTCGGTGACCATTAGAATGTCAGGATGAACGCCAGCTTAGCATAACCACATTCATACTATTACCACATCACAACCAACCACCGAGATATTCCTCCTTGGAATTCTCATTCAGATCCATATTATAAATATTACATCATACTTCCACATTCATAACATGTTTAATTAAAATCACACTACTAGTAAAACCATTCCCACCATTCAACAAGACCAAGAAGAAGAGATTACAGAATCTCTGTACAATACCGAACGGGAGCACACTCCCTTAACTCAATAACATGACCGAATGGTCATGTAACAGGTTGGACTTAAGTATGAGCCGAATACAATTTAAGACCGAATACTAAGGACTTAAACATAATACATATTAACTTGTACCTAACACTTATAGCTTAGGCCGAGCACTCATAGCTTAAGCCGAACACTTGGAGTTTTGGCCAAGAACTTAGAGCTTAGGCCGAACACTATTGAGATCGAATACCAATGAGAAACCGAGTGCTAGTGCAAGACCAAACACTACCAAGACGAGTGTCAGTCCATGACCGAGCACTTCTAAGACTGAACATGACCGAACGGTCATAAAGAGATAAGGCTTATGACAGCCCGAACGCGATTAAGACTGAAGACTAAGAATAAGTCGAACGCTATATTCACTGGATATTAGCATAAGACCAATCGGTCATAAACTGAGAATCCATAATAGTAGAACTTAGTTAAGATCAAACACCAGTACTAGAACAAGTACTAGTATAGGATCGTTCAGTCGTTAATGAGAATTCCGCCTGAGTAGAATGTTGTGACCGAACACTAGGGAAAGGCCGAACGGTCCATGAAGGACCCTCAGCGAACTGCATAATTCTGTAGAATGACTGCAGAATTATGATCAACACCCTATCCTACCAATTTTACCTCCTAACTTCTAATCCTCTAAACTTATATCATATACCTTTTACACTTGGATTAAGAGAATCTAATTCTTTCTAACATTAATTCAAAAGAATCCCATACCAGGTTTCACTCCAAATTCTGCATAATCAACAACCCAATGAACAAAAATCTATTTTTCCTACTTTTTACAAATTTTAGAGTGTCTAAGTGTTCTAACAGGTCCAAAACAACTTGTCCAAACTCTTCCTATCAACCAACTCCGTACCCAAACTCAATTCCCCAATTTCACTACTTCAATTCATAGAAATCCACACGACACAGTAATAGAAACAATGTAGAAGCAAGTCAACATGTTCACATAATAAGACAGAGCACAAGAACAGGCCGAGCACACCAAAGATCCAATCTCATACACGTGCAGAATCATCACACAACATTTTCATACATTATAAAACAATCAATTAAATTAACTAGCTTCCCTTACCTCGAATCCAAAAGACACCTTCTACACGTCCAAGTTTTTCCTATCCCAAGAATTTCTAAAGCAACTACAAATTTCATATCGGTGCAGTGAGACTAATCAAAGAAGTCAAAACAGAAAAGACTCAAGTATGCATGTGAGAAATCATGCAAGCCGATCAGTGCTTGCATGCAACAAAACACAGAATTCCAAGCACAATGGAATTCAAACTTACCAATTCAAGAAGAGTTTTTTTATCGGTGCAAAATGTAGCTCTTGACACCAGAAAGACTCAAGTATGGTCTATTTCTTGATCGGATGAATGAGAAGGAAAAAATTTTAGATAGAAGATGAAGAAACTAAGAGAAAAAATAGAGAGAAAGAGAAGATTAGAAGTTCAGAAGTCCTGGAGAAGAAGAAATTGCATGCAAAGAAGGCACGAGATTTCAAAACTTTGGTTTATATAATTCTTAAAAACCGATCGGTCCAATATCTGACAGCCACTTGTCTTCTACTTTCAAAATTTTTAAACCCTCACACTTACGCCTAGCTTCCCTTTTCTTCTGATTTTTAATAGCCCTGACATTGAGAAATATATAATAAAATATATTGGTAAAAGAAGATGATGAAAATCATTTTTAAATTTTGGAGATGATAAAAATAAGTTTAAGAATTTACTGTATTTAATGTCCCGCGTAACTAAATAGACTTAAGAAGTATTTAGGTTAGAAGAAAATTTTAATTTTTTATCACAATACAGATAATTTCTTTTAAATAAATATTCAAAACAAGTCTTCTATAAAAGAAATTATAACATATCAATTCGCTTATATCAGCATTTTGTTAACATAATCTTTTTTATATTGTATATAACAACAATCTTTAAAGTTTGATGCACTTGCTTCCTCACCGCTAATTTTATTATTTAGTTACTTTAGATTTAGAAATAGATTAGATTGATTATATGAATTCAAAATTTTAAGTAAAATTTTTATACGTTCATAGTTTCAATTATTTTTTACAAATAAATAAGTTTTATAATCGTTGAAAAAGGTATAATAAAATATGTTGGCAAAAGAGGAAGATGATGAAGATCTTCTTCAAGAGTAAATTTTAAATTTTGACCATGATAAAAGTAAGTTTAAGAATTAATAGTGTTTGATATCCCTGTATAATAAAAAATAAATATTACATTATTTTAGCAGTACATATTAAAGGAGACCATCATACACTAGTTAGATACACTATAACAAAACATATTATATGAATCATTATGTACATTACTTAGATGGACCTATAAATGTATTGATTAGATTAATATAACAAAAAATATTACACATGTTGATTCATTTATTAGACAAGTCTAACAATACACAATAGATAGAGTCATTTATAGAGAGTTACTCTCTCCATCACCCTAACTGCTCCCCACTTTCCAAATTTTTTCTTATTCCAAAAATATCTTAGATTAAATTTTTTTAACTTTTATCATTTAACTTTATTTAAAAACCCTAATTCTACAGCCCTCACCCCCTCAGTTTTCTCTTCCTCTGATTACACACAAACCCCACCCCCTCACTTTCTCTCTTCTTCTCTTCTTCTCTCACACAAAGCCCCAACCCCCTTCACTTCTCTCTTTCTCTACCCCCTCCCCCTCATTATCTCTCTTCCTTTCTTCTTCGCACACTCAAAGCCCCCAGCCCTTCCCTCTTTCTTTTCGTTTCTTCTTCCCTAGCACATTTTTGTGGTTAAAGGTTCCTTCTTTTTGTTGTTCTTTTTCTGTGTATGTGCTCTGTAAATGGATGTATGTGGTGTGTTGTGTAAGAGGAAGAAGAAGAAAAACGCGAAGACTTGAACGAATGTAAGAAATTCATTCAGCCTTTAACGGATCTTGAGATTCGTCGACGGATGTTGAGATCCATAGAAGGCTGAACGGATTTTCCACATTCGTTCAAACCTTCACGTTTCAACTCTTTTAATTTTTTTTAGTTTATTAATTTATTTTGTTTTGTAAATTTTAATTTATGAACATTGTAAATTTTTATTTGTGTAGATTTTACATAATTTAATAATTTTTGTAATATTTTATATGTATAAAAAAATTATTAAAAAATAAAACAAATCGTCGAAATGCTTGAACGGATGTGGGAGATGCGTTGTTCATTAATGTCAAAATCCATTGAAGGCCAAAATGATGTTAGTAAAAAGAAAAAAACTTTTAATTGTAAGGCAAAATGAGAATGAGGAAGTGCAAGGAGTAACCCTCTCATTTATATATTAATTATACGTGTTTAGCAATATATATTGGACAAATTTGTTTTTACATAGATTAGATAAATCTATTAATATATATTGGACGAATTTATCCTTTTATTGTTAAATGAATCTGGTAATGTAAGTTAGACAACTTTGTTCATACATTAATTAGATTTGTATAACAAAAATTATTAGACAAGTCTAGCAATACAAATTAAACAAGTTTATACATACATTGATTAGATGAGTATAATAAAAAAATTAAATGAGTCTAACAATATATACTAGATGTTCACACACATATTAATAAACATGAGACAATTTTTTATTCATTTTCTAATCAAAAGATCCTTTCAATAATACACATTAAATGAGTATATTCATGCATTGATTAGATAAGTCTAATAATACACATTAGACAAGTATCTACATATCCTGATTAGACAGTCTAACAATACATATTAAAAAATGAGTTTGTTGATATAATTAATAAAAAAATTCAAAAAATATACACTTGACAAGTTTATTCATATTTTTTTTTAGTTTAAGCAAGTTTACTCTATTTGTTTTTGTATAATCTCTCATGTGTATTTTTAGAAAATCTTCTCTATATTTTTATACATATTCAATCTTTTTTTTTTATTTCTACAAAGTGTACTCTTTATATTTTTACACACATATTAACTTTTTAAATCTATAAATCACCTTTCTATATTTTTATACATATTCAATCTTTTTTGTATTTTTACAAAGTGTACTCTTTATATTTTTACACACATATTAATTTTTAAATCTATAAATAATTTTTTATATTGATTTTATTCAAAACTTAATTATAAATTTAAAAATATAATTGTATTTTTCTGAACTTCTAAATTTTGTTAATATAATATACATTTATAACATAAAAAAAATACAAACAAATACCATCGTGCTATGCACATGAATATAAAACTAGTATTTTAATAAAAATAATATTATTTTTAATTTTATTTATAAAATGATGTGGTTTTTAAAATAATAAATGTTTAAAACATAGAGTACAAAAATTAATTTGTTACTCCTGAGGATTTGACAGATTTGAAATGGTTTTGCATTAATGAGTGTGCAGTGCAACAACTAAATAATAGGTATAAATTCTACCATTTCACACCTACAACTACATGGACCACTCTCACCTCATTTATTTCACACAACAACTCTACTCCAAAATTTAAACATATCATTCATCTCATACATGCCATTGCTACAAAGCAACCCAAACAATTTTTATGAGGTTTTGGCACATTATACATCTTTTGTTGTGTTCACACATCACAAAAGGAGAAAAATTAAACATTTATCACCACCCAATTAGGTTTTTTTCTAAACGATTTGTGCCTTAAAATCAATTTTGATATTATATTAATGGTATAAGTTTAAGTTTAACTCATTTCAATAAAACCATTTATAAGACAAATATTACTACTATTTATATATTATAATTCTACCGATGTGGAATTTCTAGCCGTTATAAATTTATAAATAAGTAAATTATTATTATTTTTTAAATATATTAAAGAGAATCAATAAGAGTTAAATTAAATCAAAATATTTTTAGAAATTATTCTTTTTTGATAAGTTATGTTATGACAAATATGCATTCAGGGTTTAGATATACATTATCAAAATATGTAAGCATTAAAAAAAAAATTCTAATTTTTACATTAGGTGTTTCTTGGAATTTTATGAATGTTTAGATGTGCAATAAGCAAAAATTAATTCCATTATATAAAAAGTTTCTAAATTTAATAAGAGTACACTTTTAATTAAAATTAAAAAATTTTGAACTCATATTATTGATATTTAATTTTTATAGATTTAACATTGTGTTAAATTGTTATAATATAAAAATCAAAATTTTTCTTGATTAAAAAAGACCAGATAAAAATAAATCACAAAAATTAAAAGAATAAACAAATATTTCATTTTAGTATCAAAATTCGGTTAACAAAGAAATTTTTTTAAAGGTTTAGTTCTCCATGAAATATAAAAATAACACAAAAAAAAATTAGAATATAGGGTATGAAGTGAGATAAAAGATATTAGAAAAGTGAAAATTAAGTCTCGAAAGAGTTCCTAAACTTTCTTAGTATATTTTCTTAAATTTCTTTATATCGAAATTAGAGACACAAACCAAAGTTTAACTTCATATCTACAAATATATTTAATAATTGAAAAAAAAAACTAATGTTTATTAGAAAGTATATTGTTAACACTAAATTAAATAGTAAATTAAGACATGAAAAAGACTAGGAAATCATCACCTAGAAAGCAAATCAAATTGAATACCAATTTGAATTGATATGTGAATTTCAAAATCTAAATTAAAGCATGTAAGTTATAAAATTTAGGTTTAATAATTTTGATAATCTCTATTTATGTTGGGTTTTCTTAAATAAGTTTTTTTTTGTCTTAATTAGGTCCTAAACGTGAAAAATCAATGTAATTTGGTCTTTGTCATTAAATTGGCTTAACGGATTTAAAACTAAGGTGAGTTGAGAGGTGGATTCATTAATTGACATGGCACATGCAAGGTCATCACATTAAACTGAGTTGTCACCATATTCTGCCACGTCATCATCTTAAACCTTTTCCCAAATTAGAAACCCTAGTAGTCCATGGCAGCCACCAAAAAATGCCACCACTAGCCTCCATGCGTTGCCACACAACTACCACCATTGCAAAACCATCTTCTTCCTCAAACCAACCAGAAATCGCAAGGTCTCCGCTGCTTCCATTGCATCAACCACCTCACACCACCATGGGAACCTACAGAGAAAACCCTAGAAAACCCAAAAATAGTAGCAACCCTTAATCACGATCATCATCATCACGAACCCCAATCCAAAAAACAAAAACTTAGATACCAAAAACCCAATTGCAACACCCTAATCGCGAGTTTATCCATCATTGCGCAAGATCAAACCACTCGCAACAACCATGGCAAACCCTAGAGTCCAAAACTCAAGCCATCATGATGCAACCATGAGCGTAGGAACCTCCACGAGCCTCATCCATTCTCCATCACGAGCAACTTGCACTTCATTGTGACGCACGCTAGCAGGAAAAGCACATTAGAAAGTGAAACCATGAACCCTAATCGTGTTCTCTAATTCGAACATCCAAATCCCGGACTCCATGAAAACCCAAATCCCTTTGCGTTCTTCGCGAACCTGCAAAGAAAAAGTCCAGAAACATAAAAAGCCCCAAATCACAAAACCATAATCGCAATGATGTTGCCAGTGAACATCCTCATTGTGCAAACTTCTTCACAACGCAAGCAACCCTCGCACAACCTTCAACCTGCAAATGAAAAACAGGACTAGACCACCACTGAATCATAGTTCGACCACCGCAAAGGGCTACTTGAACGTGAAACCCATAAAGAAAATGGATCAACACCTGATTTGGTTTTCAAAAAATCAAATAAATAAAATGTTTCAAGAACCCTAATTTGGTTTTTAGAAATCTCGTTCTCAATTAAGAACCCTAATTTAGTCATTCTTAAATTCAATTTTCAAAACATAAAGTTTGAAGATGATAATGTGAAAAAATGTGTTGACAATTCAGTTTAACATGATGTTCTTACATTTGTCACATCAATTAATGAATCCAACTCAGAGTGACAACTGAGTTTAATTTTAAAGTTAATCCAATTTAAGGACAGATCCAATTGGACTGATTTTTCATATTCAGGAACCCAGAAAAAAAATGACTTATTTAAAAAAATCAAACCAACTATCATAATAATTAAACCTCAAATTTTATATGAAAATTAAAACAATTAAGAAATATAAAATTTAAACATTGAAAACATAAAATTTTAAAAATTAATAATATCAATGTGAAAAAAAAGTTAACACACACTTGAAAGGAAAATAGTAAATTCATAAAATAATTTATAACTTTTTATAAATATAAAGTAACATTTTAAAAACAAAATACCACCTTTTAAAATTCGGTATTATAAATACATTTTTCATTTTAAAAAATTAAGGTAATTAACAAATGATCCATTGAAACATATACCGTCAGATGTCACAGAAAACAATTTAGTGTGTGCGTGTAATTCTCTTTCAATTGTTCTTCCTTGTATATCACAAAAAAAAAAAATGTATTTAAAAAAAAGTAACAAACTACTCCAAAAACAAAATATATTTCAATAATCTAAACCCAACTTTCTTTCTTGTTTTGTTTGATTTCATTTTTCCTTTGTAAATTGCATGTAGTATTTTTGTAATCAATAGTTAACAATTAAAAATGCAAAAAACATCTCATATAACAATTAAAAATGCAAAATAAATTTCATATATAGAAATAACAACGTAGCGGAATAAAGAAACTCATCTCTAACAAAACAAATTCATTCATTTCCTCGTGATCAAACTTAACAAATATGTAATTTTTGTCACATCCTTATCTTTATTCGATAACGGTATAGCTTTGACTCCTCACTAATACTTGATTTCTTACTTTTCTTTTTAATATCAAATAATTAATGTTTATAAAATTATAAAAATTCTTATTAAGAAATATAATATTATCAAATACTCAATATAAAAAGAAATTTATTTTCATTTCTTCACTATCAAGTAAAAAATTATAATTGTATGTATTTCAAATTTGAGTATCAAATAAATATAAAAGTTGATAAATATAAAAGTATTTTTAAAAGATTACAAAAAACATATATTCAAATTTAAAAATATTTTAAAATATTTATTTACTCTCATTCTTTAAATTCTAATTAAATCCCTCTTTTATATATACTAATAAATATTATAATACACCTATTGAATGAAATAAAAAAAAAAACAAAATTAAACAATAAATAAAAGTATTAAAAAATATTATAAATACTGACATAAAAAATCTTTAATTTACATACATAATTTGAACATCATTTGAGTATAAAGATTCCAATAAGATAAAAAAATATTTTAAAAATGTATATTGATTTCATGGGAAGCGTAAGAACCCATGAAATTCTCTTTTTAGAACGGGTAATGTGGCCTAAGTAATGTAACTCGAATATTTTAATGTTAAAAATTCAAAGTATAAATAAAAATTTTATAAGACGAGTTTCATTATTTCAAGTCACACAATCTCTCAAAAAACAATTTCATTTACTCTTCCTTCTTTCTAGGTGTTTTACCTGCTGGGTCATCTGTTTGAAGATCATAGGGTGCCAAAGTGATCATTGCGGCAAGGTCTTCCAGTTTAGTCGAACCGTTCTTGCAAAAAAGTAAGTTAGTTTCTACTTTTTCTTTCTCTCTAGCTTTCATGTTTTCCAATGCATATGAGCAGTTTCTTACTGCATGTGTCATTTAAGCTTTCCTTTAGGTTCTCTATTGATCAGTGGTTATAACCGCGTACCTTGATCACGATTATGTGGTTTGTAGGTGCAGATAGAGTTCTCTAAGTTGAGGAAGCGATTTTAAGTTCTTTATAGGATCCATTGGCCGTTTAATACCTTGTTTTAAGTTTTAAGTACTTTGATAATGAGTTAGTATGTTTAAGTTGAATTAAATGGAATGAGCTTGTTGAATTTTTGTTGTATTGTAGCATGATATGAATTTGATTAGAATATGCCTTGTCTAATATTTAAAGAACCTTGCTGAGATTTCTTGTTGAATGTATCTCTTTTGATTGATTGAAATGGTGGATTTGGTGTTATAATTGGTGAGAAAAGTATTGTTAAATCTTGATGTAGTGAAAGATAAGAGTCTTGGTTGGTTTTTGGGTCTTATTTGAGGGTTTTAATAGATGAATTTCTAGAGGAGTGATTTTGGAGAGAGACTTGATGATTAGGGTTGGTGTCTAGGCCATTTAAGACTTGTGTAGCCTTTTTAGTCCAACTAAATTTGGGGTGAAATGCTTATAATATGATATATGAGTTTTAGAGTTTTGATTTTAGTCAATAGGTCGATGTAGGGATTAGTTTTAGTCAAGAAAGAAGGGGTTTTGACAGGTGAAATATGGAGGAATGGTTTTGTGGATAAATTTGTTGTTTGGTGTTTACCTTGAGGTCATTTAGGACATAGTTGGCTAGTTAGTACTTTAAAAATCTGGTTTAAAGCATTTGAATTCTGATATATGAGTTATGGGTTGTATGTTGATTGGTTGAACCTTAATTCCTTACCAAATCACCAAATTAGTATCTAATTTAAGTTATAAATTTGTTTGTTGATCAATTCATGTGTCTAGGATGCCATTTTGATCGTTTGGATGGGTATTGGGGGTAACCAAATTAGAAAAATTATGTTGTTGTCCAAAACTGACAAGAATAATCGGTTATCAAACCTGATGATGCTGACATTCCAATAACCATCAAGTCTCAAAGTAAAGAGGGATGGGTTATGTCGTGAGGAATAACAAGAGTTCATAGTCTACGATCACTGGTTTGGACCATAAATGTTTGATGGATTAACCTTGATGTGTGAAAGTTTGATGGAATGGTGGTATGATTTAGGCAAGTTATTTCCCCCACACACGAGGCAGGTCCTCCATGAGTTTGACATCAATACATGTATCTAGATAGTCGAAGTTTAAGATTAATATGATTATTTCTGTATTACTTGATTTATATTATGAAAGTGATATTTTTGTTTTAAAATGTATGTATATTTTTTTAGTACTTTAACTTATCCTTTTACTTTTGTCTGTTAGTATGTGTGCTTGTTTTCTCTTTTACATAATATAATATAATATAATATATATATATATATATATATATATATATATATATATATATATTTCTATATATTTTATTTTTAATAATTGTAATGATAGTTTATACATCTTTTCTTTAATCAATTGTTGAATTTTATTAAAAATGTAATATATCCTATCATTGAACACTATGAAAATTAAAATGTTACATAAGTCCAATAATTAGAAAAAAAACATGATATAGTTAAAAGAAAAATTAAAGACTAAATCATCTTATACATATTATATAGCCCGTCAATAGAAGATTATCTGTCAAAGCATAAATGGATTTAGAAAATACCCATTTGATTGTTATCCCTATTCACATGTATCAAAAACATATTTATTTCTTGTAATTTTATTGACTATATAATATATATGTTTAGAAAAAATTATTCATTGTAAATTCCAATTATATTAAAATAAATTGCAATTATCACATACATTATAGAGCTAAATTAGTAATTTTGATTAAATTGTTTTTTTTGTTATCCTTTAATGAATACCTGGAAGCTCTGTTAGTTAAGCCTACTTCACTATGATACCAATGTCCTTTTACTGTTTCAGCTTTTCATTGGCTTGATGGCTCTCAACATGACAGAAGTCAAGGTTTAGAAGGAATGCAAGTTAGACTCCTCAAGTGGGGAATCCAAAGATATAAATCCAAAAGGCAGAAGATAGGACCTCTTTATCTGTCATCTTCACCACATGGTTTTGTTGAAACCAAAGTACAAAATTTGCAGTTATCATGTCAATACCAATATCATTACACTCATAGCTACAACATTTTTTATCTACAAATAACCATAACTTAAGAATAGATGTTCTTTGAAAGGTTAAATCAGACTATTCAAAAAAGCTACATGGAACAGATTGTTAAATGTTAGATGAGGTTGATTATTTCAACTCTTGAAAGTTTATCAAGAAGTAAAAAGAAGATGCATTTTGCAGTAATCACAAAAATTCCAAATTCTGTCTACCAATTGTAGTGAAAAGAAAAGCCAGTCCAATTTAAAGCACCATTCCAGTTCCTATTTCTGGATGGATTTCACATCATCAATCCTAAATGGTAAAATTTCTGGTTCGGTCACCATTATTAAACAAAAGTTACCTTTTTCTTTACACTTACAAATGATTTACTTTAGTCTTTATCCACACTATTTTCTTATTTAGTTCCTTTGACTTTAGACAATAAAGACTATAAAATATTAAAACTAACATGTAAGAAACTAAAAGAGAACTGATATTCATACGAACTTTAAGTATAGAAAAACTAAAAAGTAGAACTTTATACCTTCCTAAATTTGTTCTCATTGATTCTTCGATTAAGTACACTAAATTTAAATAATTTCCATATATTATGCAATATGACTGATAATTTATTGCACAATAACTATTTACCATATGAAAACTGTGCTATCCAAATTGTGCAGCAATTTCAGGTATCTAAATCCCCAGAAAAGAGAGTGAGAACAGTACATTCAGAAATGGAATTAGAGGGTGTAAACTTTCTAATATGTAATTTTTTTTTTCACGTCTTTTCTCAATAAAAATCTTCCAAAGGGATTAAAGCTTGTGAGTGAAAAGCTAGCCGTAGGCCCAAGCACTGATGATAAAATGATATTATTCTTCTTTCATTTCCAGGGATGGTGGAGCCTCCACTTAGCTCAAAGTAACATCATGATTACTTGTAAAAGACGCGAATGGGGTCCGGATGTGTTCGCTCAGCAACTGAAACCGATACTACCAACAATGGCAAAATGTGCATTCAACTTTATAAAGTTCGAACAACAAAAAGATAAATAAATCTCCTTGGGTCCTTTGTGAGCACTAAGGTCATGAAAATTGAAAATGTTACAAAGTTACAGTCAGTAGGCACTAGACAAATATATTCTCTAAAAAGGGCCAAGCTAAATGTCTTCAAAAGTAAAAGAAATGTTCCCTCAACTTTAAGAGACCCCAAATTTCCTGAAATTCACCAACTTTGTATAGGCAAAGACACGTATTCGTGCCAAAATCATGCATCCAAAAAGTTCTTTCAGATTAAAAGGCAAGAACCAGGTCAGAGGCAGAATAAACCAGTCATGTAAATAAAGACCCAGAACAAAACTAAACTTTACAAGGCTTGTAACTGGCAATTTTCTCCCTTTCATTTCTGCATTAGTCTCTACAAATGGTGATCAAGAAAATCAATTAGAGTTTACCTAAAACTAAAACCATACACTCTTACAAGTTAATGATCATGACAAGAACAACCGCAGACCCACTGATTCACAGATAAACACACACTCACCGAGCCTTCTTCCGCCCCTTGAACAGGAAATTTGACGGCGGTGACGGTGAGAATTCGAACGGTAAATGTGGCGGATCAGCTTCCCCATTGAGCATTCCCACAACCTCCTTCATGGAAGGCCTCTTCCCTGGGCACCTCTGCAAACACAACAAGGCTATGGTGATGCAGAGCAGCGCCTGCTCCTTATCCAATGAATGAATAGAAGTGTCAACAAGATCTAAAAGCCTCCCATTGTGAGCAAGCTGCCTGGCCCAGGAAATCAAATTGGCCCTCTCAAACTCAGAAATCGGCGATGCAGTCACCTGCAGCGGCCGCCTGCCCGCCACCAGAACCAAAAGCAGAACCCCAAAACTGTACACATCACATTTTTCAGACAATTGCCCTCCTCCACCATACTCCGGAGCAATGTAACACACAGTCCCCCTCATACTAGGAGTGCTACTGATCCCACCACTCTTCGGCACATCCCCACTAATCCCCCAATCCTGGCTGTTCCTTCTCCCATTGTTCCTTATCTCCCCACTCAACCCATCCAACCACCAATCAATACTCCCTCTACTCCCCTTACTCTTCCTCTTCTTCTTCTGCTCCACCCCTTCCTCCTCCCTCTGCCACCACTCCAAACCCCTCTTCTTCTTCTTATTCTTCTCAGACAACTCCTCACAAAACTCCTCCTTCCACCACTCCCTCGGCTTCCGATTCTTCTTCACCTTACTTTTAACCTTCTCCTCATCAAGAGAGGCCCACCAATCCAACTTCTTCCTCTCCTTCTTTTTACTTTTCTCATTCCCATTAACATTTCCATTCTCATTCTCCACCTTAGGAGAAGAAGATGAACACGAATCAACCCATTCACTCTTCGGTCTCTCTTTCTTAATCTCACTTCCGATCCACTCCATCACATAATCCTTCACTCTCCCCGATTCCCCGCCTCCCCCACTCTCCTGCCTCCACCACCAATCCCTCCCTGAACCACCACCACCACCACCCTTCTTCTTATTTAAATTCACATTCTCACTATCAACACTTTCAAAGCACCCATCTGACACCACACTCAACTTATCACCCCCCACCGGCGACGCGTCCGAGTAATCGACAACCCTCACAGGACAACTCTCCGGCGACCGGTCAACATCAACCACACTCACACTCTCCCCCTCCTCCATCACCCCAAACTCCTCGACCCCAATTTCCACAACCCCTTCCTTCTTTTCCTCCACCATTCCCAGATCCTCCACCGCCTTAACCCTAGCAAGCCCAAAATCCCCAATCTTCGCTCCAAAATCCTCATCCAGCAACACATTACTCGGCTTTATATCCCCATGAATCACCGGAGGCTCACACGCGTGGTGCAAATACTCCAACCCCATCGCCACCGAAACGGCGATGTCAAACCTCTTCCCCCAACACATCAGCTCCGGACACCGCCGGTCCAGCAACGCATCCTGCAAACTCCGGTTCGGCATCAGCTCGTAAACCAGAACCAGCTTCCGACCGCGCCGGTCCGAAGAAAAACCGAGCAACGAAATAACAAACGGCGACTTCAGATTCGAACACAGTGTCAACTCGTTGTGAAACTCTCTCTCCCCCTGGATTGACCCGGGCGAGTCCATAACCTTCAACGCCACGGTCTGGCCGGAAGGCAGAGTCGCTTTGTGAACCGAACCGAACCCGCCGTGTCCGAGCTTCGTCGACGGCGAGAACGAGTTCGTCGCACGGCGTAGAACAGAGTAAGAGAAACGTCGCTGGTTGTGCTCAAACGGCGCCGTTCGGTTGTAAGAAAGTTTCCGGTAGAGAAAGACCGTGACAGAGACGATAAGCGCCGTTAAGAAGAGCGCCCCGCCGATTACCCCGCAGAGAATGATCTCTCGACGGTGCGAGATGGCGGAAACCGCCGCGTGAGGCGAGGGTGGCGGCGGACGCGATGGCATGGCTGTAACAATGAAGAGAAGGAAATGAAAATGTTAATTTTGACGTTAACCATTCATGAGAAAAGAGAAAGAGAAAGTTAACAGATAATTTTTCTTTTGTGTTGAGAAGAAGAAGTAGCAGTGAGGAGTAGTGACTAATTTTGTTCGCTTGGCCAACCAATATTGTCATAGATAAATGAAATAAATAAATATTTAAATAAACAAATCATAAATAAATAAATAAATAAATAAAGGATTGGTTTTGAAGAATAATAATAAAAAATAAAATTATCTTGAGATTCCCTTTTCTTTTCCTTTTTCCTAATATTAATAAAGTATTAGAAGGTGAGTGAGGGTGATAGTTAAACTATTGAAGAAAAAGTTCAAACTTTTCATTAGTGCTCTGTTTGGAGGGAGTTGCACTGTGCCACTGTGCTTCTGTGCTTGTGGACCTGCCTATTAAAAAATGCTCTAGACATATTTTACCAAAATTGGTAAAAATCTAAACAAACACACCTCAATATATTTTTGCTGTTCCTTCAAACAACCAAATCATTAATTTGTGTTTATCTGTCTTAATAAATCTTTTTTCATATACAATTGATGTTTTTTTTTTCAATGTACAAACTTTTAGGTTGGACCTTTAATTAATCATCTGTCCAACATGTTACATTGTGCAATAAATTGTAAAATATTGAAAAGAAATACTTACTTATTAATTTTTAAATAATTTAACTTAAAATGGGTGTGTTTTTGTCCTTTTGAAGTACTTCTCCTTCTCTCTCTTGATTAAGTTATTATTATTTTTTAAATTATAGATAAATATGTTATTTTAATATGCTTAGTTGGTGTGTTAATGTCATAATTAAAGATATTAAAGAAGAAGGCAATGCCATAGGGAACTTTATATTAATGCTTAATTAAGAGACCAAACTATCGACTGTTATTTGAGATTATGAGTGATTAATAATATATTAATTTTTCTATTAAATGTTTTAAATTATTCACATTATGTTCTAGAGAAAGAAATACCACTCGTCAAATTTATCATTAAAAATATATTATTAGGAAACCACACAGTAATTACGTTGAACTTCACATATTAGATTTAAATAGATTTTTTAAAAAAATACAACTTTTACTACTTTTTTCAAATAATGAAATGACACATCTTGCAACCTTTTTTATTATGCTGGTGTTTTTTTAATTTAACTATTTTTTACATTGCATTTTTAAATTAACTTAATTTGGTGTGCTAGATGTGAGAAATTAAGATATAACTAAATAAAATGATTACGTATATATTTATAGTGGTAAAAAGAATAAAGAAAAATAATGTTGAATGATGATGTTACTGGAACTTGTGTTGGTTTTGATGACAGAGGAAAAGTCAACGAGAAAATCCCGTTGAAAAGCGAGTAAATCTCGTTTGGAGTGTAAACACGAGCACAGGAAGTGCGCGTGGGCGTGGCGAACGTGACCTCTTGTCACGTGCTTCATGCACCAACCATGTTCCACACACACCCCTATTCATTCGCTAAGATATTAATTAATTAAAAATAAAACAGATACTGTATTTTGTTAAAAACCTTAGAAAAAATAAATTATAAGTGTAGATTTTACCTAGTCTCGGATTAATTTATGTAATAAGTATATTACATGTTTAATTTCATAATAATTTTAAAATCCTAAATTTCTGATTGATTTTACACGGAGTGTATAAATATTAAACTCTGTTTAATATATTATTAATTATTTCAACAAAAATAGTATGTTTAATATTCACTTAGTAGTGATGAAAAAGATAAAAAATAAGTGAAAAATAAATGAGTGAAAAAAAGATTATATGTCTTTATATTTAGAAAAAAAAACGTTAATAGGTTACTTAGTGATTTATGGTATGCTTTAGTGTTGGAGCAACTTAGGTGATTTATTGGAAGAATGTTATAAGATTAAAATATTTTATTTTTCATTATTAAAAATAGTATATTTAGGGGGCAATAAACTATTTTAATAAAATTGTTTAGAAAAATAATTATTTAAATAAATATGCAATAACCTTTAATTGCAGGTAATGTGTGAAATGGTATTAATTACTATATATGCTTAATATTCTTTATGTGATAAATGGTTTATTTCCCCACGAAATCTTTCTATTTATGACTGAGATGTATATTTTAATTTATGTTGCATAGATTATATATAGATTATAAATCTAAAAATTGAGTCTTATTTCATTAATGTATATGGACAAGGAAAAAGAAATTAAAATGTTGATCTTAAATAAAATATTGGACCATAGAAATGAATAAAAAATGTCTGTGTCTTGAAAATATCAACAGTTAAATAAAACACAAATTAAAGTGTAAATTTTGTAAATAAAATTGAATTTTATAAAAAAAAATTAATTATGTTTTATCTATTGTAAATGTTGTTCTATGATGTTTTAATTTCACTCTATCATTTTTTTTAAGTTATTTTTTGAGATTTGTATTTCAATGTAAACGTATTATACTCTAATTAATATTTTATTTTGTAGGGGACTTAAATATGTTTTTAATATAGAAGTATTAATTATTTATTAGATTTTAAATTTTAGAATTAAATATGTTTTTTTTAAATTGATCTTTTAAAAACTTGTGTACGGTAGTATATCTCCAGCGTTCGGTTACATAGTTATACCGAACGACTACATACATCAAACGTATCAAATAATATCCAAACATGAGATATATCAAACATATCAAATAATATCTGACCAAAGATATTATAACAGAAATATATCAGAAACATATCTAACTAAAGATATCGTTATCAAATAATATTTGACCAAAGATATTGTAACAGAAATATATCTACCCAGAGATATTTGGATATATTCAGTAAGTATGTTTACATCTTATTCTGTTAATATTTTATTGATATCATATCAGTACAAATAATAAGCCAAGGCTACAAGCCAGGTACGTTCCAAATACACTTCACTCACAATTCATTTAGCATACTCTTTGCTATCATATATCATCAATCCTCTCCCATAGAGGATCGAGTTCTCTCCTACTGAGAATCTATCATACACGCCTAACTTGGGCATCGGAGCGCCTTTTCAGGTACCTCCCCCTCCGGTCAAGACTTGAAGATCACCGGACGGTCGAAATCAACACAGAGCGTGCGGTTGAGATCCAGAAGAAGCAGACAGAAAAACAGAAGATGACGTCATCAAGGTCAGACCTTTCGGTCCCAGAATTTATACCGAAACAACTTGTATTAATTTAGTCTCTCATCTTTATAATAATGTAAATTTAGTTTTTTTAATCAAATTTTGTTTAATTTATTTAAAGTTTTAAGTGTGTTTTTAATTAATATTAAAGAAAAGATATGTCAAAAAGTATAACTAACTCAAATGCTATCATGAAATGTTAAAAGTCTTACATCGATTAGAGATAAAAACAAATTTATAATATATAAATAAATATAAACTTTACTTTATAAACCTATTTTAGAAAATTAAATTAGATTTAAGGTCCATTGTTTAACAGTTACATTTAATTCTAAATTTTATATTGTCTTAAGATATTTTAATAATGAAATTTTAAGAAGATTTAATCTTAAACTTGTAACATTGTTTATGAATTTTGTAAGACCTCGTATAATTATTGTTGAGAATTTGTGATATGGAATATGAAAAAGACAATTTCTAAAAAAGACTATATTAATAGAATTATGTTATCAGAAAATAAGGTTTACAAATGGATAACATTTTATAAAATGAATAATATTATCTTTATTTAAATAATATAGAAAATCAATTATGTTTAAAAATAAAATATAAGAACAAAAATAAATTATAGACATAAATATGAAAACTAAATTATTAATTAAGTTTTTTATTATTCTAACGTGTGATTATGTTTCAAATATAATGTCGTATTTTAATAATATAAAATTATTAAAATAAGAGTTACAAAGAAGATAACTATTAAGGAAAATTATAGGTCTTTTAAGAAGAAGATTCTACACTTAGGGTATGTTTTTTTGAATGGATTTGAGGAGATGATTTCGGGGAGATGATTTGAATGGATTTGAGTGGATTTGAAGGTAATTTTTTTGTTATTTTTTTGAGTGGATTTACAGGTAATTGAGAATGGATTTGATAGTAAAGTTTGTGAGAATTAATGTAGGATTTGATTGATCTCACAGATTGAAAAAATTAGTTTAATTAGTAGAAATGAAAAATTACAAAAATGTCCCTAGCTATATATTAATATAAAATGTTATTTTTTAATGTTATATTTAAATGTAAAAAAAGTTTATAAAGAGATCAAAACTATTAATAATTATTAAAATTAATTTTTTTAAATATTATAAAAATTATAATGTGATAAAATGAATTTATTTTTAAACAGGGAGTGTGAAAATGAAACAGGAGCTGTAAAGAGATAATCAAAAAGAGAAAAAAAATAAAAGAAAAGGAGAAAAGAAAAACAAATAAGAAAACAAAAATGCCCCTGACCCAGGCCCAAACCCTTTGTTTTGCTTCCAATTCAGAAAACCCCAGGTTAAGTTCCATCCCCTCCATTTCACCCAAAGAGGCTACGAGACCAGTTACATCCGCCTCCGCCACTCACGCCCCACTCCGCCACTAACTTCTCCATGGCAGACATCTCCCTGTTGTTCCTCCTCCCTTCCTCCACTACACGTGTCTATGCTACCATTCTCCTCAACCCGAACCCACCATTGCTTCCATGGGGGGTCTACGTTTGACAGTGAGGCGAGGAAGATGATGACCGCACCACCCATGCACCAAGGTTAATAAAGTTTTGGTAACCCATTTTTGTTGTGACGGAGCAATGAATCAAGGTATGGCGTCCCTGCAACCGGAAAAAAGACACACCAGCCATCCAAAGAAAGAAAATACGTGTGGTGGATCCGGATACAAGAAGCCTGTCTCCGGATACGGTTCCTTCGAAAAAAATGAAAAACGTGTATCCGGATACGCTGTTTATTGGAACTGGATACAACATGTCTTCTGCTTTTTCTGCTTTGTCTTCTTCATCCCGCTTGCCTCCTCATCATCAACCTTCATCTTCCTTATCCCCTTCACCATAAACACACGGCTTCAACCTCCAACAACCACTTAAATCTGTGTAACCATGGCCTGGACACTGCACTGGAGTCGGAGTCGGAGTTTTGAACGTTAATATTAACGTTAATATTATGATTTTTTAATATTATAAAGGTTTGCAGATGGAGTTGGAGTTTTGAAGAATGGGCATATAAGTCTTTTACTCATAAATCAGCACAAATCCTTCCGTTTTGGCGAGATGGTGTAAACAGTGCAATCTACGCAAATCATCGCATTTCCATCGTCTCAAATCAGCATATGAGAACACGAATTCGAAATGATTCTTCGCTCGCAAATTCGCTTGAACAGTACAATCTATTCAAGCGAACACAGCGTTAGAGAACAAAAACATATCTATGTTGTTGTTTCATCCTCAACCTCATGCTGAAACAACTGGAAAGATGTCTCCTCCCTTAAAGTGATCATTGCAAAAGACAAACAAAGACAAAAACAATGGTAAGCTAATATATCAAAAAGCATACATATAATTAAAGGTAAATATTACACACCACAAAAGAATCAAACAATCCTAAGCATACATTTCTAGATTGTTTATCGGGATACAGGTATTGATGTCGAGCTATGGTGGGTCATGCACTTGTGGTGACCTCTAATGCTTTGCAGAGTCATTGCCAATGGGTTTCACCCTATCACACACAATATTAGTCCCTTAAAGCGCCCTTTTGCCAAATGGAGAAAGACCCATCAAACTAAGACCTTCTGCTACTCCTCACCATACAATCCCCTTCTCTACCTGAGATGAAACAATTATTGAAACGTCAGGATAACCCCCAATACTGAGCTCCTACATCAACACCTACACTATAGGGCACCACCATGGAATCTCTCCACGAGAGTCATGGAATTACGTCCAAAACAACATATCATATTCATTAACCAAAACACACTCATTCTCATCACAACTCATATTTAAATAAACATCATACATGTTCACCATCATGTTATTAACCAGCCATTGTTTCATCACTCACATAATCACACACATTAAACACATCATAAAGGGCATAAGTAAACTTAGTTAAAATTATGGTATTTTTCGCTCAACCACTAGATGCTCGCTCAATTAAAAATTTCTGGCAACCCACTTGCTCAGTCGCTAGATTTGCTTGCTCAGTGAAAGCCCAATCAGTCAACCACCAGATTTGCTCGCTCAACTAAAAGAGTTAGACAGTGCACTCGCCCAACAACCAATCTGCTCACTCAACGAGAAAACCACTGGAACTTACAGATTTAAAATATCCTAAAAGTCAGTTAGACACCATAGACTCGTTATGCAAATCCAAAAACAGTTCCAGCAACCATACTCGCCCAACGATTCTGCAGAATTCTGTAGAATAATTGTTATGCAGAATCTAGATCTACCAATCTCAAACTTTCTTACTTCAACCATACCTTTAATACATATACGAACCAAATTGATATTCTAGACCTTAGATGTACCTCACCAACAATATTTATTATTCAACTTAAGCACCACTATGATTATTTCACCATAATTTAGACTCACAAACCAAAATCAACATTTAAAAACTCACAACTCAATTCTGCCCATTTATAATCACATTTTGGTAAACTAACTTTTCAAACAAGTTCTAAATGAACTAAAAACAGACCTTAAACCTCAAGTTTCTCCATCCAACCCTTATCTCAAAATTTCACCTATCAAAACCTCCCTTTTTAAACCAAAACTACCCTATAACTCTACTTAGTTACTACTTTCGAATTCAACATCATACTTTTGGTTAACTAAGGTTTTAGACAAGTTTTAAATCCTAAAACATACTCCAAACCTCAATTATCGCTCCAAAGTCACTCCTCTAGAAATTCACATACCAAAACCCCAATTTGGACCATAAACCAACCCAACAACACTCCCTTTTAACCACTTTCAATTCTACATCAGCTTTGTACCTAATTAAACTCTAAAACATCAACATCAAATGATTAAGCAACAAATTCACAATCATTCACAACAACATTCATCAATAGAAAAATATTCACTCATTAAGATACAAACATCACTCAACAATAATATCAATTTGTAACACATTCAACTAAGCATACATCTCACACTCAACCATGCATAATTACATACTTCTTAACACAAAATAAAACAAATATTAGCTTTCCTTACCTTTTTAGAAGACCAAATTGTTCTAGAAGATCATATACTGCTTTCATAATTCAAAGAGCTTTATCTGGACCTACAAATAATAGAATCATGATCAAAATACATCGTTAGAACCAGATATCAGTAAAGAACCTAAATAAATACTCAAACCTTACACACGACAAAGCCAAAATTCATATGTAATTGAAAACGTGAAACCAGAGATAAGAGTAGAAAACTGACTTACTCTATTTGAGAAATTGATCTGGTAAAGTTGAAGATCTCATTGCGAGGATCATTAAGGCAGTCTCCGATCTTCAAACAGATAAACAGGATGCCAAAACTCTTAGAGAGACGACAAAGGACTCTATAAAAGTGATTTTTAAAGAGATTTTGTATTTTAAAATAATGAAACTCGTTTATGATGAAACCATTTATATTAAGTCCATTTTAACATTAAAATATTCGAGTCTCATTAATTTTAAACTATTATTATTTCTAAAATATCATTTCCTAAGTCTTCATATCAAACAACATTAATAATGACAAAATAACTAAATTTATTTTATTTAACAAATATTAAGACTCAATTAAACAAAAATAAATATACAAAAACGAATACAAATTTAAATATAAAAACCAACTAACTAACTTGTTTATTTGCGAGTCATCGTCTTTAATTTGATGCCATTAATTCATACTTTTACGAAGAAGTATTGTAAAACTTATATGGTAAACTTATAATCACACACACATTATAATAAAATTAAAAAATAAATAACATTGTTATCATATCATGAAATTGAATTGGTTTGATTAATTGAATATAAATTTTAGAACTCGTTATATAACCTCACAAGTAAAATCTCGTCTCACAAATATAATCTAGAGTGTTTTTTGAATTTGATAATTTCATTACACACAATTATATATAGTATAAAAATAGTTTTTTAAATCTCTTAATTTAAGTCTGTTCTAAAAATAATACTTTAAAAAATGTTTGGTAGTATTTTTATAAATAAAAACTCATACTTTAAATATGTTAATCTCATAAATGATTTAAATTTATGCTTTTAAGTCTATTAGAATATAAAAATACTTGTATTTGTTGAGTTTTTCAACACACCTAAATTTATTTTTAAGTTTCTTAGGATACAAAGAGACTTAAATTTTGTATCTGCTCAATTTTACAATAGATCTAAATTTATTTTTTTATCCTTTCACAAAACATAACATTGGTTTCTTCATCTAATCTTAAAACACAAAACTCTAGTCTTTCTCCATTTCTCCATTTTCTTCCTTCCTCTGTTCTTGCTAATGTTCAACCTCAATGAGCTTTTGTTCATGTTGTTGGTTTTCGTTGCATGACACCCCAACACGAGCACTGCTCGCGCCCTCCACCTTCATCTTTGTATAGAGAGATCTCCTCACCTTTTGCGTCCAAGTCTGATGGGAAGCGTCGTGCATTGCTTGTGCCCTCCACGTTCATCTTCTCGTGGAGAGATCTCTCTGCCTATGCGTCCAAGTTCAATGGGAGCATGAACTTAGAATGTTATCGTCACACAAAAATCAAACCCCATCGTCACGATTATGGTTTTCCTCCATCTTTTCGTGTGTGAATGGAACTCCTTCTCCCCTTTTCTCCATCGTTGCAGACCACCTTACTAGAAAGTTACTTAATTGTCTTGTCGTAGCGTCATTGGAAGAATTATCAATGACTCTAATTCCTCTTCCCTCTTTCTTTGTTTCTGATTTTTGGTTGTATTGTGTTTTGTGAAATTTGAGTGGAACGTAATTGAATTTATATTGTGTTGTATTTGGTTGGTTGTGAAGATGAATTGAATTGGGAGAATGATTGGTTATAGGTGATGCGAAATGGGTTTAGGCACGAGAATGTTGAATGAAGGTGAGATAAATGAAATGATATTTTCCTTCTTCATTGATTTATATAAAACTATTGTTCCAAATTTAATCTTTATTGTTTATTGGAGCTTGACATATAAGTGTTGTGATGTTGTTTGTATATTAGAACTTGACATATAAGAAAGATGAATTCTCTGGTGATTTACAAATATTTTGTCGTGACTGGTTGTTTTCTTCTCTGATGGGACTACATCAAGTGGGAGGGTTGCACGATGAAGACTAGATGTTGATTTCGGTGTTTGGTTAATATTCTAGAGAGATATGAATGGAGTATACATAGTTGAATTTGTAATTTTGAACAAAAAAATTTGTTGTATGTCTATTGTTTAATAATATATTTAAAATTTAAATATGTCAAATGAATTTAAGTCTATTTTAAAATACATTTAGAAAACTAAAAATAACATATTTAAAAAAATTGTTTTGTACGAGTGTATAAAAGCTATTTTCATTTGATATAAGTCAAGAAAAAAATATTTTTCTTCTTCTATTACATTATGTATATCTTATAAATTTTTAAATTTTGCTTTTACTTTTTCTCTCTAAAAGGCATACGAGCTATTGATGAATATTTTTGGATATCCATGACATATTTTCTTTCACATGTTTTGTATAGTTCACTTACATTATGATACTCTACACAAATAGATTAATGTTTATATCTAAATTTTTTCGTAAAGTTAAATATAAACATAAACTTGAAAAAAATAATTTATTCAATATAATTATATTTCGCATAAAATGTAAACCAAAATGCTGAAATGAAATAGTGGTTAGAAGGGAGCAATATGGTAAAGTTAGAGTTTGAATATTTTGCTGAATTATTTTTGTTGTCTTTCTTCTATATCTTCAAAATAAATTAATAGACATAAGATTTTAATTTTTTAAAAAAATTATCAACATCAATACATTAAAAAATTTAACAAAAGAACAATAAAATAAAAAAGAAATATAGATTTCTTGAATTATGAAACTGGAATGCTTCAGCAGAAAGCAATGTCCATGGCTTCACTCATTCACTGTGTGAACCAGACTCAGATCAGAAAAAAGGGTTGACTTTTCTTGACAACCTTTTCACTTCACTCACTGTTAAATTATCTAATTTCAAGACAAATTTATGAATATATTTAATTTAGCAATCTCTTTCATGTGTGGACATAAAGTCCACTGGTATCATCAATACTAAATAAATAAATAAATATGATAACCATTTTTTATTTTTATTATTAAATCTCCATTGACTGTTTTCAAGTGTGTACATGTTCAACCATTAAAGAAATCGCTCCAACAACAGTTTCAGTATTTATAACGCAAAGAATCTCAGTTACGTATTTATTTTTCATTTGGAATAATTCAAATTTCAGTTATACTACAAATTTATTTTTAAGAATTGAACAAATTTAGACTGTTTCATATGAAAAATAGATATTTTTTTATTTTATCTAATTTTATCATATAATTAAAAAGCGTTTTTAAAAGTAACTTCAATACTTATGTTTAGTAAAGGTATATATATATATATATATATATATATATATATATATATATATATATATATATATATATATATATATATATATATATATATTAGTTTAAATATTTCAATGTACTATAGTAAAAATACCTATTATTCTTGTATATCTTTTAGAAAACAAAAGAGATATGAGTGCATAGAAAATTAGAAGTTATAAAATACAAATAAATATGACTTTAAAGATTAAAAAATGCACACTAAAGAAGAAACCCTAATATTTTTGTAAACAAATATCTAAATAAGGAAGCTAATCTTTTTTACCGTTAGCTAATATCTCTTTATGTGATTTTCATTGTAAGTCTCAATTACTTGCCATTTAAGTTACTTTATAAGTTTAAATATTATATATAGTAATGATGATAATAAGTAAGAAGTGTTGTCCAATAATGAGAGTGGAAGTGAACAATGATTTGAGAAAAGAAAAGATTATATGAAGTGATGAAACTTAGGTAGAGTGGGGTCATTTGGTAACACTCATCAACTGCCACAAAAACTTCAATGCTTGTCTTTTAGGTATTTTCGTTGCTAAAAATATATCATTATCCCTTCCTCTTATCTACAACTACAAAAGTATGTATATGTTGGATCTATCAAAAAAATGGTTTACCAGGAGACACAAATACTAATGAAATCTGAATCCAATTATATAAGGGATTGATATCACTCTCTACCAAAAACTTTAAGACAATTAGCTAATGAGTCTTTCATTTTTATATAATGTTCTACTTTTTCATTTTTATCTAATGTAAAACTTTGACTTACACTTCCCAACATTTAATGTATATAAGGGATCAAATATGTATATATCAAACCATGACTATTACCACGACACAATATTGTTACTTCACTTATTTATTATTTTACGTATGATATATAAGTTACATGTCAATTCATAATAATTTATATCTTAGAATGATTTTGGAGCCACTTATTTATCATTTTGATGAGTGAATGATTTTAATGTGACTTGTTCAACATTTCGGTATTTCAATTTGTTTAAGGTTGATCTTCTCCCAATTAAAATTGTAGGTTTATGTTATACTCAAAGAGATGCTAATTGACAAGTGTTGCGTAATATAATTTTTTTTATGTTTAGAATTATGGTAGATCATATTATTTAGGAGTGTGAAAGTGATTCTTGAAAATACAAAAATGCAAAGGCATGATGAAATATATGAAAAATATAATAAAAAAACAATTAACGAAGTAGGTTTGTTATAAATATATCTTCTTAAGATAGAGGTAGAAGAATAATTGAATAAGTACTAAATGTTGTGGTTAGGTTACATAGATAAACTTAGGGGTTACTTTTGAGTTGTTTGAAACAACTCTTTTGCTGAAATGACTCTACATCACATTCCAAAGTTGTATAAAATGTTTTTTTAATTACTTTTTAATTAGCAGTTTCAAATAACTCAACTATAAAAATAATTATTTTGTTTATTAAAACTGTTTTGATAGAATGACATTATCAGAGTAATTATTATATATATATATATATATAGATAAAAGATATATTGTTTCTTTTTAACATGTAATCGTTTTAAAGTTTTATTCTTAAAAAACATTTCAGATGAAATAAGAGAGAGTATTAAAATTGTCTTACATCTCAACTCTTAATTAACATGAAACTATTAGATATGATAAAAACAAAAATATTACTATATACAATAATTAAATCTAAATTAAAAGAAAAACAAATTTAATATAACTTGCTTAATAATAATAATAATAATAATAATAATAATAATAATAATAATAATAATAATAATAATAATAATAATAATGTCACAATGTAAGAATCACATATTGAAATGCACAAGACATTTCATATTATTTTTTCTTGTCATATAAAAAATTTAACAACACATTAAGAAAACAACTTTTAAAAGCATAACTGATGTGTTTACATTATGATCCTGGACAAACTTTAACAATATTGAAGTAACACTTTGAATTAAACAGTCTTATCGTTTATCAATACAGCATTGATTGATCCTAGTGGAATTAAATTTGACAAAATAAAATAATGAAAAGGAAAAACCTATAGTAAAATAACAAATCATACACAACATAAATAATTACTTCCAACTAATCGGAAAATGATATTTTGACACTAATTTTTTTGACACCATTTTTACACTGCACACGTGTCAAAATGTGATTAGATAATTTCAAATTAAAAAAAAATTGATTTTTCTCTTCCAAATATGCCCTTCCTCAGTTTTCTTTAATTTGAAATCATCCAACCACATTTTGACATGTGTGTAGTGTCAAAATGGTGTCAAAAACTGGTGTCAAAATATTATTTTCCTTATCTTAAATATATAAATAAAAAAGTGTAGATTGAAGAATGTTGGGACAAGTTTGGGAGGAACAAGGCCAACACATAATCCAAAATCACATTAATTTCAAAGGTACTGTGCCAGATGCTCAAACACAGCCTTTGACTTTTGCAGCTTCGTAGAGGAATCTAAAAGTTTTCGAAAACCACAAAATATAAAAGAAAAAACTTAGTAAAAAGTAGAACATTGACTAAACTAGGGTTTTAAAAAATTAACGATTAATAAAAATATATTTCAAAATCAGATGAACCAGATTCATTTAGGTTCTCAAAATCAAAATCCAGATTGGATATTTTAATTAGATTTCAATCCGATCCAAATCAACTTAAACATTTTATTTTTAATTGATTCAGACTGGTTCTTATTACTCTTGTGTTAATAAATATTTGACAGGGTTATATTCAAATAAAATTACCGATGAAATTATATTAATTAATTATTCAGTATATTAAATGTTTTTGAGAATAACCAGTTTCGTCAATATTAAACATACCAAAAGTTTATCCCTCTTAAAATAGTTATGATGTTTGGTGAAATCTATACTAATATGTATTAAAATGGCAACATTTTTATAATTATTTTGGATGAACAATCTTTTTTTTACAATTCTATTCATATTATAATGAGGTTGTAGTGATTCTTTTATTATAATATTTGTGTTAATAATAATAATAATAATAATAATAATAATAAGTATATTATTTAATAAAAAAGGGAATATTTCGAGTGAGTCCACTTGGTTAGTTAAAAAATGTTGAAAAGCATGGTTGTCGGGGGTCAGAGCTGACCCGTGAGAGCGATATTTCCAAGGCCTAACTCATAATTATGTTCCACATTCTACTTTATACTTTCTTTTTATTATAATCAAAATAAAGAAAAGAAACTGATCTTTTGAACTTTTTAAATAAAAATAAATAAATTTACTTAAATTCTAATTAATTTATAAATTTGACTGTTTTAGTTTAATTTATTATTATTATTATTATTATTATTTTTTATTTTGTTGTTAATAGAATGATTTAACAATTATTTTCTTAAATTCATTATTAACTTATTTTTTTAATTTACTTTATTAAATATATATTTTAAATGTTTATATAATATGGAATGGTGTTATTACTATTTTTTTTCATCCTAAATTTATTTCTTAACTTGTTTTCACCCAACTCACCCTACTTGAAGAGAAGTGACTTGACCAGCAAGCTGAATCCTTGAAGATATAATAAATTATCATATTATTATGTTAATAATAAAATTAAATAATAAATAATTTGGATAAAAATAAAAAATAAGCATTTAATATAATAAAAAAATTTAAAATTTCAAAATAAATCCAATTAAAAATATCTAAATTTATAAATTATTTTTAAAATTTAAATTTGCAAATTACTTAAAATACAATTAATTGTATGTTTTCTTATGGATATTTTGAAGAAGTTCAAATAATAACAATACATTAAGAAGTTAAATAATATTACGATATTTTTGTAACACTACTCATTAGTAGGGAAATTTTGTTAGGTAGGTGAGGGACAACTGCATTTTCCGAAACCTAGGTTATAATCGTGCCCTTAGGTTGGTAGCCTGTAGAAGAGATGAAAAAGTTTTTCATGGGGAAGACATTGTTGGGGGAAACTGTTTTTATATTTACATGCATACTTTGTATGATATGTATGTTAGGTTACCTTTTACTAGGTTTCAGATGGATGTTTTGCGATGTTTGAACGTAGCCCCTTCTCAGTTGCATCCGAACGGTTGAGACTATATTCAAGCGTTCGCTGTATTATGCCACGCCTTGGATATAGAACCAACGGCTAAAATATTCCTGTTTTTCTTTAAGACCCGCCCTAATGCCAAGAGAGGTTGGGTGTCCTTGACGTCTATGGCCAAGAATTCCATTTTCAATTTATTTGTCGAGTCATATAAGGACTTTAAAAACCACTTTTTTAAAGTGTTAATAACCGAGATAGGTCGGCCCTTCTTTTTGAGTGATACTGGGAGCCCTATATTTCCTTTATACTGGACCAGAAATCCCCGCACACTAACTTCCTGGTCGGTAGAGGATATGACCGACGTTGAGCGGAGGAATTTGGATAGGTTGGTTGAGTTACCCCGTCCTTATTCCTCAAGGAAGATGGTAAATTGCTTGAAATACAACGGCCTGAAATCGAGGGTGTCTGGTAGGTCTCTTTTCCAAATGTTTCCTCATTATGTCGTGTCAATTGTAACTTGTGTGTTTATACCATATTGCAGAGGTTATGGCCAAAAAGGGTGGCCGAGATTGGTTCAAGGAGACCCGAGCGACCAATCAAGCTTCCGGTTCTCAAACCGTCCGTTCCGGTAGCGGTATGCCCGACCCTTCCACGATCGTGCATGTAGACGAGACCCCTTCCTCTCCGGTTCAATCTCTGACTCGGAAAAGGAAAGCGAGTAAGGCTGAGGGGGCGTCAAAGGGAAAGAAGACGGTGGTTGATCCCGTGGAACCAGTCGAGGAGCGATCCTTACTGTTAGGTATGGCGGATCTTGGATTCGATCTTAGACATAAGATCGAGTTTAACTTTGATGCTGCCGAGGAGAAAGTGATGGCGGCCATGTCTGAGCAACAGATGGCGGAATTTCTGCTCGACCACATACTGCGATGCAGTGCCGCGGTGTACAAAATAGCTTATGCATCGAACCATGGGGACGTTCGAAATGAGGTCGAACGTCTAAAAAAGGAACTGGGAGAAGCTCATGCTGCTCATGCTAGTTGCGCGAGGAACGCTGAAGAAGCCGCTAAGGTAATAGCGGAAGGTCGCACTCTAAACGAACAATTGAAGAAGCTAAGTACTCAGATGTAGAACGAGCGGGATGACCTCTTGAAAGAAATGGAGTCGGCCAGAAAGACTATCTCTCAACTGGATGATATTCAGAAGGAGAGGAATGAGCTAAAAAAGGCTTCAGAGGAGTGGAAGAACACTGAGGCAGAGATGCTTGCTACCATTCGCTAGGAGCACACCAAAGGTTTCAAGAAGGCGTTGAGGCATATGGCTTGCTTAGCCAAGGTGTCTCCTGAAGGCTTCGGTTTTGACGTGTACCAGGATGTCTACCATGGGCACATGACGTCAATTAATGATATCCCGGACGGTACTTTCACCGAGGAAGGGGATCCAACCGAACAGGTGGATGAGGCTGCCGCCGAAGAAGAAGGGCAAAAGAAGGAGGCCAATGTAGAGGCCTAAGACTTTTTAGAAAATTTTATCATTGTGCCCTAAGTTCGTAATAATGCGTACTTTGGTTGGTTTTGAACTTATTTTCTTCTGCTCTGCTCTGATTGAATTTTGATGAAATAGAATGTCTTTGTTATGTTGACCACTTGAACCGTTTGACGAGTGTTTACTTGAGCGTTCAATGGATAGTTAGCATGTTTGAATTCTGATAGATATGCTAGGTCGTGGCATACTAATGACGTGTAGTTCTGGTGGATTTTCTAGATTGGTTGATCTAGAGGACTAGGTGGCCCTTAGAATTTCTAGATTGGTTGATCTAGAGGACTCGGTGGCCCTTAGAATTTCTAGATTGGTTGATCTAGAGGACTCGGTGGCCCTTAGAATTTCTAGATTGGTTGATCTAGAGGACTCGGTGGCCCTTAGAATTTCTAGATTGGTTGATCTAGAGGACTCGGTGGCCCTTAGAATTTCTAGATTGGTTGATCTAGAGGACTCGGTGGTCCTTAGAATTTCTAGATTGGTTGATCTAGAGGACTCGGTGGCCCTTAGAATTTCTAGATTGGTTGATCTAGAAGTCTTTGTGGTCGGCGGACGCGTTAGTCGCCGGTAGTCTGGAATCGTTCGTTCCGGGCCATAATGTATTCACAAATTGCATATGGAAATTATAGTCGTGTGTCGAACTGGAATACTTCATTGAAAATATACTGGAAATATGAAATTGTTTGCAAAAAAAGAAATACATGAAATTTTAACTGTAGTAGAACTTGAGGTGAGTGACGTTCCACGTGTTAGGAATGTTTTTCCCATCAAGATGTTCTAGGCGGTATGCCCCGTTCTTCAAATCTTCTCTTATGCGAAAAGTTCCTTCCCAACTGTCGGCTAGTTTGCCGTGCGTTCTGTTTTTCCGAGCATCTCCTCGTTTGCGCCAACCAGATCTCCTTCAGTGAAATTGCGGGGCTTAACTTTGGTGTTATAGTGTCGAGTAATGAGTCGCTTTTGAGCTTCGTTTTTTATCGAGGCTGTTTCGCGCCGTTCGGGTAGAGTGTCCAAATTCATTCTCAATTGCTCGTCATTGAGATTCATGTCTTGTATGCTTCGTCGGAGGGATGGTTCTCCTACTTCGACGGGTAACATGGCGTCGGTCCCGTACGTAAGGTTGAAAGGAGTCTCGCCAATAGAACCGTGCGGTGTACAGCGATATGCCCAAAGTACTTCAGGTAATTCCTCCACCCACAAACCCTTGGCTTGTCCCAGACGCTTTTTCAGTTCAGAAATTATGGCTTTGTTCGCCGCTTTCGCCTGTCCGTTCGTTTGAGGGTGCTTGACTGAGCTGGTGGCGTGTTTGATGCTCAGCCTTTGAAGGAAATCTTCCAGTGTTCGGTCAATGAATTGCCGACCGTTATCAGTTATGATTTTTTGTACGTGCCGAATCTGCACACCAAGTGCCAGATGAAGCTTTGTACTTTCCAGGCGCTTATTATCGCGAGGGCTTCTGCTTCAATCCACTTGGTGAAATAGTCAATTGCCATAAGAAGGTATTTGCATTGCCCTCTCCCGACCGGTAAAGGGCCGGCTATGTCCATTCCCCACTAGGCGAAAGGCCATGGGGAGACGATCCCTAGTAGTTCCGAGGGAGGAATTCGAGTGTCATGTCCGTGAGCTTGGCAGGAGATACATTTTTGTACGAACTCTGCACAATCCTTTTCAATGGTGGGCCAATAGAAACCCGCTCATAAGATTTTGGCCCGAAGCATCCTTTTGCCCGAGTGCGTGCCACAAATTCCGTGGTGTAGTTCCTGCATAATATAGGTGGCTTCATCTCCTGATAAGCACTTTAGTAATGGGGTGGTATATCCATGTCGGTATAGGTCATCTCCGACAAATGTGTAGCGGGCGATTCGCTTGGAATCGGTTGCGTTTACTAGCCCGCCTTGTTCCTACTGAATCATCAACTGGATTTTGTCGTGCCGCCAGTCGGTCTTTGAAGAAGTAAGGTCAACGGAGCATGTTTCTAGTAGGGGTTTTTCTAGCGTTGTTTTGATCACTGAAGTTAGTTGAGACCTTTCCCGGGCGTGCGTCAGTTTAGACAGTAAATCCGCTCTGGAGTTTTGTGCCTTGGGTACGTGTGTAATTTTGAAACTGGAAAATGACTTAACCAAATCAATAACCTTGTGATAACATCTCAGCAGGTGATTGTCTTTGACCTGGAAGGTCCCGTTGAGGTGTCCGACGACCAGTTGAGAGTCCATCCGACATTCCAAGTGCTCAATTTCCAATTCTGCGGCCAAGAGTAAACCGCTTATCAGGGCCTCGTATTCTGCTTGGTTGTTGCTGAGTTGGAAGTTGAAGGATACGTCCTGTTCGACCAGTAAACCGTTTAGTCCTTCGAGAACTATGCCGGCTCCGCCTCCTCTCTTATCTGAGGATCCGTCCACGTTCAAATTCCACGTGGGAGGAGTTACTATTGAGGGGAGTTCCGCCGCAAAGTCGGCCAGATGTTGACCTTTGATGGAGCCCTGTGGTTCAAAGCACAGGCCGAATTCTGATAGTTCGATGGACCAAGCGACCATGCGACCTACGAGGTCGGGTTTCCTGAGGATTTTGGCGATCGGGTGGTTCATCCGGATCACAACTTGGTGGCTTTAGAAGTACGGTCGAAGTCTTCGTGCTGCAGTAAGCAGTGCTAAAGCCACCTTTTCCATTTGAGAATACCGTTCTTCGGCTCCTTGCATAGTTCTGCTAACAAATTATATTAGCTTAAAAACTGGGGATTCTTGAATGAGAGTCGCGCTTACCGAGTGGTTGGAAGCTGCTAGGTATAATTGTAGATCAAACCCCTCGGTTGGTCGTGCCATGATGGGCGGAGACGTAAGTATGCTTTTGACTGTGGAGAAGGCTGCCTCGCATTGATCATCCCAGTGCCGGGGTACGTTTTGTTTCGTGTTCTTCAGTATTGGTTTGATATGGTTCGAGAGTTTCAGAATAAACCGTGATAGGGCAGTGAGACGGCCTACCAAGCATTGGACTTCTTTTAGCTTGGTTGGACTCCGCATGGCCATAATTGCTCGGCATTTGTCCGGGTTGGCCTCTATTCCCCGGTTTGTTAACATGAAACCTAGGAATTTACCAGCCTGTACGCCGAATGTACACTTTAATGGATTCAGTCGTAAATCGTATCGTTTTAGTTGTTGGAAGACTTCAGCCAAGTCTTTCAGGTGTTGCTGGTGGGAGGAACTTTTTACCACCATATCATCGACATAAACCTCCATGCACCGTCCGATTTGATCACGGAAGACTTTGTCCACGAGTCGTTGATAAGTAGCACCCGCGTTTTTCAGTCCGAACGACATTACTTCGTAGCAGTAGTTGGCGTGTTCGGTTATGAAGGCTGTCTTTTCTTGGTCCGGAACATGCATTGGGATTTGATTATATCCCGAATATGCGTCGAGAAAGCTCAGGACCGTGTGTCCAGAAGCGCCGTCCACCAGCCGGTTGATGCTGGGAAGAGGGTAGGTTTCTTTGGGACAGGCCTTGTTGAGATCGGTGAAGTCGACACACATTCGCCACTGACCGTTTGTTTTCTTTACCATCACAACGTTTGCTAACCAGGTGGTGTACCTGATTTCTCGGACAAATCCGGCTTTGACCAGTTTGTCCACCTCGTTCCGTACGGCTTCTCTATTTTCATTACCGAATCTTCGTGTTTTCTGAGCTACCGGATGAGCTTCCCGAAATATTGATAGTTTGTGAGTGATTACACTGGGATGAATCCCAGGCATGTCGGAGGCGGTCCACACAAAAAGTTTGTTATTAAACCTCAACAGTGTAGTTAGGTCGTTTTCCTGTTCAGGGGTTAGATCGACCCCGATGGTAGTGATCTGTTCGGCTTTTCTACCGAGGACAAACGGTTTTACTTCCCCCTAGGGTTGGATTCGGTCGTCTGTGTTGGTTCTGGGTCCAGGTCGACAAGTATCGCCTCGGGGCGTTTTCCTTTATGGTAGGGTGTGGCTTTTAAAGCGGCAGAGTAACACTGTCGGGCGGTTTTTTGATCTGCAAGAACGGTACATATGGTTCCTTTATCCGAAGGGAACTTCATCGCCAAGTGAGGGGTTGAAACAATTGCGCCGAAGGCATTTAGGCATGGTCGTCCTAGAAGTTCTTTGGCTTCGTTACCTGTGCCGAGTCGGGTTCTAAGGTCGAGGTATCCTCGAGAGTCTACTCGTTCCCCTGCAAACCCGACGATCTGTTCGTTGAAAGGTGTTATTGCATCCTCCGGCAGCTCCATTTTTTGGAAAGTTGTCCAGTACAGGATATTGACCGAGCTGCCCTGGTCGCCTAGAACTTTGCTCACATCGTACTGCGCTATTCGGGCGGAGATAACCATCGGATCATCCTGTTCGGGATCGGGGGCATGAAAGTCCTTGTCGGTAAAGATGATGTCCGACATTGATAAAGGGTTGTTGGTTACTGAATAGACGCTTCGTAAACTTCTTAAATGTCTTTTGCGGGCCGAGGATGAGGCCCCACTGCCCACAAAACCACCTGAGATTGTGTCAATCCTGCCTCTCGGGGTTGTGTCTCGTTTCCGAGGTGGGCTTCGAGAGCGCTCGCGAGAACGCTCGGTATTTCTGCCCGAAGGTTCGGGGCTTCTCCGTGTCCTTCTAGGTGATCGCTCCCGTTGATTTGTTCTTGTTTGGACAAATTCCCGCAGGTGCCCAGCACGAATCAACCTTTCAATTTCGTCTTTGAGGACTTGACAGCCCTCTGTGGTGTGTCCTTTGTTGTCATGATACCGACAAGCTTTAGTTCCATCCGCATCCTTCGGTGTCTGGCGTTTGCGGACGGTGATTAGATTAGCCTACAGAGCTCTTTCGAATATTCTTTCCCTCGGAGCAGTGAGAGGGGCATACCGGTTGTATCGGGGATTGTAGGCAGCCGGAGGATCCCTTCGTGGAGGATTTTGGTTATGACCTCTGTCTCTGTGTCGTCGACCTTCCCGTTTGGCCTCAGTTGCAGGGGCGTCCACTTTTTGGCGAAAATGTCGTTGATCCTCCATTTTGATGAATTTGTTCATCTTTTCCTGCAACTTTTCCATTGTTTTGGGTAATTCGGCATACAGACTTTCCGAGACGTACCCTGGTTTTAGGCAATTAGGTAAATTGCTGATGACAAATTCGTGATTGACCCCTTTTACCCTCCTCGCTGCCTCAGTGTATCTGCGCATGAATGTTCTCAGCGGTTTGTCTCTTCCCTGCCTGAGATTAACGAGCTCGGCGACAGTTATTGTCTCTTTCCGGTTGGCCGCATATTGCTTTTTGAACAGAGTGGTGACAGTACGAATGTTGTCGACAGAGTTGGGAGGAAGGGTATAGTACCATTCCTGAGCCTCGCCCTTCAGGGATAGAGAGAACGCCCGACATTTAACCGGATCGCTATTGGAGTAGAAGCCATGGAGTCAATGAAATTCCGGAGATGGTGCTCCGGGTCAGTTGTTCCGTCGAACCTCTCTATTTGTGGGGGAGGCCGGTCAAGCATAAGTGCTTGCATGACGGCTTCTGTGAAGGGTAACAGATCAGGCGAGCGAGGGGGGTTGTTTTGATTGGTAATGTTGTTGCCATCATCGTTCCGACTATTGTCGTCAGTTGTCTCTGGTCGTTTCTCTTTGAGTTGGATAATTTCCTCTGCTAGCTTCTGATATGTTTCTTGTTGCTGAAGAATGAGCTGGTTCTGTTCTTCCAATCGAGTCTGGAGTTGTCTTAGCTGCTCTGGGATCAACGCCGTCCATGCTTCTGGTGGTCACCATAGGGAGTCTTCACTTTCGGCCCCACGGAGGGCGCCAAAATGTTTTGGTGAATATTTTGGGGACCGAAAGGACTGACCTCGATGACATCGTCTTCTAACCTTCTGTCAGTTTCTTCTAGATCTTGACCGTACGCTTTATGCTAGCCTCAACCGTCCGGTAATCTTTGAGCTCTAACCGAGGGGGGAGGTACCTGAAAAGGCACTCCGACGCTCAAGTTAGGCGTGAATGACAGATTCTCAGTGGGAGAGAATTTCAATAATCCTCTGTGGGAGAGAATTAGCAGTGTATATTGTATTCTAGCAGAGAGTATGCTAAATGTATAGTATGAATGAATTGTGAGTGAAGCGTACCTTGTTTGGAGTCCTTGGCCTTTTATTATAGGCTTTGGATTGATATAAGATTAATAGAATATAAACAGAATAAAATATAAACAAACTTACTTGACATATCTCTGTTCATATATGTTTTGATATATTTTTGTTTGGATATTATTTGATACGTTTGATATATCTGTTTGATATATCTCTGTGTGGATTGACATATCTCTGTTTGGATATGTTTTAATATATCTATTTGATATATTTCTGACGTAATGGACCGTGAGCCCAATAAGGGTTGATTCAAGTGATGGGCCGTTAGCCCAATAAGACCGCTCGGTGTAACCGACCGCTGGAGATTTACTACCGTACAATAAATAAATAAATAAATATATATATATATATATATATATATATATATATATATATATATATATATATATATATATATATATATATATATGGGTTTGTTAATTTATGTAACCCCTTAGAGTGTATCAAATTTTAATTGATAAAAATATTATCATATTATGATTCTAAGTTTTAAGGTTAAGAGTATTTGAATAATTTTTTACTTTTTTTAATTTTAAATTAAAAATAAAAATTATTAAAATATTCATGTATTTAAAGTGTGTTATTTTTTATGAATAGAAATTTTTTTATCAACTAAAAATTAATACACTTAAAAAAGTTACATAAATTAGCAAACTCATATATATATATATATATATATATATATATATATATATATATATATATATATATATTGTGTATAATTAATTTTTTTATCTTTTAAAATAGAATAAGTTGTTTATTTTGAAGATGACTTTGAATATATGGAATGCTTATATTGACATTATTGAAATATGGAAAAATAAGAAAAAAAATGTGCACACTAATTATGTAAGAGAATTAATGATTTGGATGAGATGAAATATAAATATTTTATTTTTTGAGTTAAAAAATTTATAAACAAAAAATATAATTATTCAAACTTTATTATACAAAAATTACTATTCTTCTATTTTTTTTTCTCAAACTTATTTCTAAAAGAATTTGTCCATCTCTTTTATCGAAACACAACTTAGATGGTGGGGAGTAGAGCACTTTTCTCCAATAATAATCCTTTTCAGCAAGTGTTTCTTTATTATTTTATCTTTGCATGTTTTGGTATTCAAGTAGCGATGAAATTATATTAGTTCATGTGTACGAGAGTATTTTTAAATTGTTATCAAAATTACTTAATTTATAAATTTCACTTTCCTACAAGAGTAATCAACTTGAAAGTTTAATACTTTAGGTTGAATAATTTAGATGCAAATGTGACTTGTCAGGACTTGAAAATAAGCTTAGGTCCATTGGGCCTTATGAATTGGGGCTGCCATACCCATAAGTTTATAGTGCCTCAGTATTAGAGAAAGGTATTTCTTTTTGAAAAGTCAGATTCTCATTTTTGTAATTTCTTTTCTCTCTAAGAACCTTGCCCTAACCTTGTGCTCTGACTTCTCTCTACAATTTCAGCACTTTGAATCGTTCAATTCTTTCTTGGGTGCTACCAAATCGTTCCTGGAGTAAAGAGTTCCACTTCTACCGATTTATTTCTTCATTCCGACCGGTAAGTCCCTTTTCCCCTTCTCTTTCACTGTTCTAGAACCTAGGGCATGCAACTTTGTTGGGTTCATGTGCCTTGTACATTTTTCCTTCCATTCTCTGCTCATTTGAGCTCTGAGAGCTATGTTCTATCACCAATTTGGTGATTTGTAGGTTATGTAAGTTCAACACGGTGTGCGTACGGTCCTAGGGCATTCTTGACCTGTTAAGCTTTCCAGGTAAGAGGAGCTAATTATTTTGTGTGAATTTATTTTATAAAATATACGCATGTTGAGTTTGAAGCTGATGTACGGTTTAAACTGCATTTCTCATTGTTTTGTATATCTGTTGAGTATGAATTGGATTGCACAAATGATAAGTCTGTGAATGATTTCCTGTGTATTGTTGATGGATATAATGTGTTTGGAATGAGTTATTGAATGTGATTGATTCTGTTTTGGGAAGGTCTTGGGTGAGATTTTAAGTAGCACTGCTATGGGTAGTAATTGGGTGCATGGGTACTGTTTCATATTACTGTGAGAGGAAGTAAAATATAAAAATTGGGCATTTGAGGTCTAGGATACAACAGACTAGTTTAGGTAACTTAAATAAATTAATTAAAACTTGTTCAGAGCCTTTCTTTGTTGGTAGGATAGAGAACCTTAAAAACCTGAGTTGGCACATCCCTGATCATAGAGCAACCCTGGCCTGATCCAGTCAGTTGTGACTAGTCATATGTGCTGGCACATCCCTGATCATACACTTTAAAAATGGAAGAATTGAATTAGAGTTCATAAGTCATAGGATGCGATGTTTTGAAGTTAAATTCAAGCCTAAGCAACTTTAGAATCACTGTATAATTGGTAAAATCCATCTAGATAAGTTTAAATAGGTGCCTATCACAAATTTGGGATATTAGAAGTTAGGTTAGTATTGGGAGTAGTGCTGGAATTAGAAAATTATGACACACACACATATATCTTATATTAATATAATATGGAAATATAAGTTAGGAAAGCATGATATATATTATATTAATATAATAGGGATATATAAGATGCAGGGAAGTACGTATGATATAAATTGTTTTTATAATACTTATATATAAAAGAAAGTATGAGATATATTATATTAATGTATTATATATAAGAGATGCAAGAGAGTAAATACGATAATAAATTATATTAAAATAATATTGTTTTAGAGAAAATTAGTAGTAAAGATTACGTATGATATTAAATTTTACCTGTGGGGATGTATTATTTTACAAGAAATTGTAGAATTTTGTAGTGTGATTGAGATAACATGACAATATTGTCTATTTGAGATGATTGGAAGTGGTTGTGGAGTATGTTCTTGTACATATGAATTGATCTTTAAGGCTTAAACATGTGGTTTCATTATAATTCAAAGGTGTGTGAATTGGGAAAGACTGAAACATGATTTCATGGTTGCTTATGGTAGTTTCAAATGTAGAATCTCTTGGTGAGATTCTTAGTGTTTTAGAATGAAAGTAGGAGCTCAGTCTTGGGGGTCTTCCTGACGCTCTAATGGCCTTTCTTCTCACGTAGAGAGGATTGGACCATGTGGTGAGGAGTAGTAAGAGGTCTCAGTCTTGGAGGCTTCCATCATGCTCCAGGGCGCGGAACAGACTAACCTCGTGAGTGTGGCAGGGCGGGGGAGCCCAAAGCGGGTCCCAAGTATCACAAGCCACCATGGGTGCATGACCCGCCATAGCTCGACTATCATTCTAAAGTCCGGACGAGTCAAGTCTAGAAGATAACATGCTAGGTTGTATGATTTAACTTGTTGTATGCGTTTTATATCATTAGCTCACCCTTGCTTGCTTGTGTTTGTGCCATGTTTGCGTTGTTTTCTTTTGCAATGATCATCCACTTGGATGGGAGCAGATGGCAAGGAGGTTACTTTGGAAACAACTCTTGATGGGATGAGAGTACTGCAGTCTAGTTCACTAGTCTTCACTTGATTAACCTTTTATTTTGAAGAACTTATCATGTTCTAAGTTTTAATTCCTTATATTTTCCAGGGAGAAACTTTAGTACTCCATTTCCAAATTCTAAGTACTGTTTAAGGATGACTGTAATTCCTATTACTCTTGACTGCTTTCTACTATTATTCATGGTGACGCCTTTATTATATCATATATCTTTATTTTATAATTGGGATGTCACATGACTTAATTACAATTATTTTATTTTATTTTATTGAAGTTTTGTGTTTTTGTTTGGAAATATGCTTTGAACATAAAGTAGAATTTCATTTGAGTGTTTGATTAATGATACCGCGAATATACTTTTGCATGTTAAATTGTGAAGATTAAAAAAAAAAATCAGAGTTTTGAATGAGTTTTGAAGAAAGTAGTTAATTTCTTATAATTATTATGGATTGTTTATGAGTTCAATGAAAATGTAAGTTATATTTGAGTAAATTATGGTTATGTTTACCATTTTAAGTTTATATAACAGTTACAAATTATTATATTGATTTTGAATAACGTTTAGTGAACAAGTTTGATCATGTTGCATGAAGTTGATTTTCTAGTATTTTTTTTAAGGCGACAAATTTTCATTCAAGCGAAAATATAGTAAAAAATTAGCATTTGTTTAGGCTCAATTTTTGTTTAAGTAAAATATTTTGTTTAAGAAAAATATAATAGAAATCAATTTGACTTTATTTACATTCAAGAAAATCAGAGCATGAATACAATAATTGTTGGTTATATTTTCACTTAATTTAAGAATTTTTCACTATGAATATATATTTCTTGGCAATATATATATATATATATATATGGAGTGATTGTGTAACATCTAAAAAAATATATATAGTATAAACTATATAAAAGAGTCCACATACATGATAATTTAGTACAGTTATCTGACTATAATATAAAATATTAAACTTTATAGTTATAGTAAAATAATTATAGAATTTAAAGCTTTATATATACATCTAATTATTTTAAAACTATATGTCATGAGATTCTAACTAGACTAAACTGCTGCATCCTCGTCATCCAAAGCCTGTTCTAGAGGCAACTTATCTCCCTCTGCTCACATCCACAAATGATCATTGCAAAGGAAAAACATCACACATACAAAACACAATCAGAAACAGAAGGATATGCTAGATATAAAAGAATTCATCCAATTATATAACAGATAATAAACACATGATTAATAAAGTAAGATAAACTAGTTCAAACATCCTAGCATGTTATGACCTAGACTTAACCATCCGAACTTAGAATGATTGCCGAGCTATGACGGGTTGTACACTTGTGGTGATCTTTACTGCTTTGCAAATCCATTGCCAACGAGTTTCACCCTACCACACTCACAAGGTTAGTCTGTTCCAGGCCTTGAGGCATACTGGAAGCCCCCAAGACTAAGACCTCCTGCTACTCCTCACGACATGGATCAATCTTCTCTACATGAGAACGAAAGACCATTGGAGTTTCAGGATAACCCCCAAAACTGGGCTCCTGCATTCATTCTAAACAAACTTGAATCTCACCAAGAGATTCCATATTGAAACTTATTTTCACCACTTTGAAAAGATATACCTTAAAACATACTTAGACATAATTCACAATGTATTCAACACTTCATTTTAGATTAAACTAAGGCAAAGAAGTAAAGAGTGAACTAAAACCTGGACCATTCGCTCAGTGCATATTATCATTGAGCGAATCCAGAGGTTTCTCGCACAGCGACCCATCTCGTTGTGCGAATAAACTTCTAGTGGTACCAGGACTCAACCCCTCGTATACTGCTCCAAATTCTGAAAGTCTAGACAGTGGTCCAGACCTCACAAACACTCATAGAGCGCACCTCTTCACTATTCAAATAAATCTGGTAGTGCTTCCAGACCTACACCAGTCGCTTAACGCCCTATTTCGCTGTACGAATCCTCAGACAAAGAGTCAACCCCTTCAATCATTCGCTCAACACACCTTCTCGTTGCGCAAATCAGCAAACAGAGGTCCAGTCCTCATGACCACTCGTTGAGTGACCCAATTCGCTCAACGAGTCTGCATAATTCTACAGCACGACTTTTGCAAAATTATGCAACCTAAGCCACCTTTACCAATTCTAACTATTTTTCCCAGCTTTTAACTCTCCTAAATTGTGTTATACACCTAATAAGACTTGCCCAAGTGTTTCAAAACCTTCCTACCCTTATTCTAAAGTATTTATGGACCAATTCCTACTTTAAAACCTCCAAAACCCCAACTTATAGACCCAAAACCCAATCTACCACTTTTGACACATTTTTGACTAACTTAAGGGCTCAAACAAGTCACATTTGACTTACCAAAGTTGCCTTAACAGGACCAATTGAGCTTCTAACCTTAAATTGTCATTTTCACTACTTCACTTCCTCAAAACTTGCCCAAAACCAAAGATATAATACTCTTCTCATTACCAAAACTTCTTATCACAGATTCTAACTTAAAACACATTTAATCACAGTCCAAACATCAATCAATTCATTCCATTATCACAGATTGTCAATTCATACTCAAAATATTCAATCACACATAACACATGTACTATGAATTTCAACATGTTATTTGAATTTACACGAAATGTATAGGCATCATCCCACATGTTCACTGAATCATAAATTAAGGCAATAACCTAGCTTCCCTTACCTCAATCAAATTCTTCACAGCTCACAGAAACCTCGACAGATGCTTGCACCGCAAGACAACTCTAGAAAACCGTACAAATCAACGATTTGTGATAGAAAACCAACCTTAAAGCCTAAATTGAGCTAGAAATTGAAGGGAAGGAACTCTTGATCCATGTAAACATAATTACTTTGCATGATCAAGAACCCTGGATGCTCAAGAAAAGGGTTAACCACTTCGCTCGATTTGCCTAATTAATCGGTCATATGTGTAGTTCTTGACGCAATGATCGTTTGGGCACCTTTTGATCGTCAAACAGGTAATCCAAAGGTGAGAAAGAGTAGAGAGAAGTCAGAGAACTCTAGAAGAATAGTGTTATAGATTGATGAAGGTGATTTAGATAATGAATCGAGCTTTAAAAAAATCTATTTATATTATAAGATTATTTTAAAATAAAATGCTCGTCTCATTATTTTAATACACCTAACTATTCTAATACTCTATTTTCTAGGTTCTTACATATTGAATCTATGTTAAATATAAATGTAAATAAATATTCATTATAAATTTATGTGATGAATTTTGAGTGATTTATTGTAAATATAATTATTTAGAGAGAATACTGTGTTGAAAAGTTTAAAAAATTTAAGTAATGTATTGAATTTAGGATTCTAAATAAGATATGCTTACTATATTAATATTGCACACTCAAAGTAAAATATTAGGTCATAAAAGTTAAAGAAATTTCCTAAAACTTGATGTGAAAAAGAAGGGTTAAAACCATTTTGGCGTCCCTATTTTTGTAAGGTATTCCTAATTTGGTCCCCTTCTTTTAAACCTTCCCAATTGAGTCCTTATAAGTGCTAATTTCAAACAAATTAGCCCCTGCCGTTAAAAATCGTTAACTGTGTTAAAATTGTGCAGAGGTGAGTAGATGACGTGGTTAAAATTCTCCTTTTGAGGTGTTAAAATTGTGCAGAGGAGAATGAGAAAAATTTGAACACCTTTCCACAATTTGAACACCTCTGCACAATTTTAACACCTCAAAAGGAGAATTTTAACCAAGTCATCTACCCACATATGCACAATTTTAACACCGTTAACGATCTTTAATGGCAAGGACTAATTTGTTTGAAATTAGCACTTATAAGGACTCAATTGGGAAGGTTTAAAAGAAGGGGACAAAATTGGGAATACCTTACAAAAATAGGGACGTCTAAATGGTTTTAACCGAAAAAGAAGTGTCCATTAAATTACATAAATCTATCCTTTCATATGAATGGATACATTTAGGGATGACAAAAAAATTCACGCCCGCGAATAAAATCCACGACGGATAGTTGATACCCGCGGATATTTACTACCCGAAACCTGTAGATAGCGGGTATTTTAATACCCGCTTATAAACGGGTCGGGTGCGGGTATTATACTATCCGTACCCGCGGATATCCGCTACCCGCAAAAAATAAAAATAAATCAAAAGGAGAATTTTAACCAAGTCATCTACCCACATATGCACAATTTTAACACCGTTAACGATCTTTAATGGCAAGGGCTAATTTGTTTGAAATTAGCACTTATAAGGACTCAATTGGGAAGGTTTAAAAGAAGGGGACAAAATTGGGAATACCTTACAAAAATAGGGACGTCTAAATGGTTTTAACCGAAAAAGAAGTGTCCATTAAATTACATAAATCTATCCTTTCATATGAATGGATACATTTAGGGATGACAAAAAAATTCACGCCCGCGAATAAAATCCACGACGGATAGTTGATACCCGCGGATATTTACTACCCGAAACCTGTAGATAGCGGGTATTTTAATACCCGCTTATAAACGGGTCGGGTGCGGGTATTATACTATCCGTACCCGCGGATATCCGCTACCCGCAAAAAATAAAAATAAAAATTTAATTTTTATTTTATTAAGTTAAATTTAATTAAAATTAACATTAATTTATATTTTACAAGGTTAAATTTAATTAAAATTGTACTATATGAAGTATACCGATCGGAATTAATTGTCATTTATGGACAATTAACATACATTAATCGGTCAGATTGTCTTACTCTTTACAAATTATACGGTATTGATTATTCGGTTTGATTGCCTAAAAATATACTCCACTAATTAATAGGTCAGACTGTCTTACTCTTTACAAAATATGTGGGATTGACTATTTATTATTGGGTTTGATTGCCTAAAAATATACTACACTAATGGTTAATCAATGAGTTTGTCTGCCACATGCCCTATAAATATACAATTGATGTCTAGGTACAATCTTCCTCTTCAATCCAAATAAAATTTAGACCTCTTTATATCTTTAGCGTCGGGGTGTCTTCTGCACGTCAACAACCCATCGGAGTAGATGACATTCTCAGAAAGTATTGAAGATCAAAAGAGAACAAAGAAAAGAAAGACAACTGACCTTCGGACCAATTCAACCGAAACAAAAATTAAATTTTAATTTATATTTAATTTAATTTATATTATATTTTATATATTTTTTGTAATTATATTTAAATTTTATTTTAACAATTTATAAAAATATATATTTTTTTAAATATTTGCGGGTATCCGCGGGTTTTAAAATATCCGCAAATATTTTTTAAGTGGGTATCTGTGCGGGTAACGGATCGGATAGCGAGTGGATTTTTTTTTTGTCGAATCAGATTGCGGGTAGGCACTATCCGTGTCCGACCCGACCTGTTGCCATCCCTAAATACATTCTTACTATATAGTTTTATTGTGTGAGAGAACCTAGCCAATGTGATAGGTACCACTTTTTTTAATCTAATTTGGTACACATGTCTTTTAGAAATAAAATAAGTACAAGTGTTATTTATGTTTGTGATTTATGACATGATAGATAATTAATCAGATTTATGCACTTTTAATTATGATATATACTTAATAAATTTATAGAATGTGTATCTTCAATAATGTATAGATGAGGTTTGAAAGACGTATATGAATTATAAAAAGAAAAATATAGTTTTAATATATACATAAGTATTTGTTTAGAATATATAATTTTAAATTTAAAAATATGTACATAATGAATGTATTTAATATATTAATAAATACGTTTTATTCTATTAAATCATACTTTTTTTTGTTAAACTTAACATTTCGAGATCGTTAAATATTTTTATATAGTTATATAGGTTCATGTAGTATTTTTATCATAATATAGGATATAATAGAATAAGTAGGTATAAGAATTTTTCTACTTAGTGATTTTCTATCTAGACACAAAATATTAATGAAATGTGTATTGTAGGGTCGGATGACCTATAGTGTGTACGAGCCGAAAAACCTTAGATCGTGCAAAGGCACGGGCCGGGCACCGTAAGGCTAGATGGTTCAATTTAAGGGCCAGTTTTTCTAAAGTATGGATTAAGGTAAGCATTCATTAAGGGTACTGGATTGAGATTATAGATATGAAAGGTAAGAGGTAGATGATCATATTTACTATGCATTTAATACCATTACTGTGACTCTCGTACGGATTATTTGTTGACTTAAGTATCATAGAACTTTTAGCAGGTACCCTTCCGGACGGTTGAAGTGAAGACGAAGACTAGACGAAGGGTTAGTTACCCCCAACGACTTTTGAAAAGAAATTATGAAGGTGTTAGAAGTGATTCGACCCTATATCCGAAACAAAATATAAATATGAACATGATTTATAAGACTCTCTGGTAATCAATGGTCTTAATGGTGTGTCGTGATCATGTTTCTGGTGGGAGCAGATGAAGTTTCCTGTGTTGGTGGAGCTATTTTAGGATCCTTAGAAAAATTTGATCATCTGAAAGGTAACAGAAGTTACTTACATTGTTTTAAATTAATGGACAAGTTATAATTGTTGAATGTATATGCTTGAATAGTAGTTGATTTGTGTAATTGAATTGTTTTATGAAGTATAACCTATTGAGTTGTGTTAGGAAATTCATGAATTGTCCTTAGCAATTATCCGATTGTTATTTTGATATGTTAAAATTGTGAGATGCTTGTAGTTGAGATTTTATTGGAAGTGAATTGAATAATAGAACTTGAGTTTAAACTAATGGTTGGTTGTTTTGGCATCTATGGTGAGTGTTTAGACCAATTTTACAGGGTTTGAATGACATGAATTTGAAGAATTTTGTTTTGCATAATTATGCAGACTCATTGGACAAATATATACTCGCTAGGCAAGGTTAAAGTTAGAGAGCTACTAAGCTTGTTGTTGTTAGGCGAGAGTAAACTTGCAAAGCGAGACCAAAGTCAAGAGACTTACTAACTTGGCCTTCGTTTAACAAGAATATGATCGTTGAGCGAACTTTAAGTCAGAAAGTTATTGGCTAAGTGGTCACTAGGCGAGAATACTCTCACTAAGCGTGCCTAAAGTCAAATAACTCACTGACTTGGTAATGGTTTGGCAAGACAAGTCTTCTTGGATTAATTTTATGATATTTTAAGCTTGTGAGATCTAGTGATGATCTTGCTAGACGAGTTATTTGGTCGTTGGTCGATGGTACTTTTAAACACTACTCATTAAGCGAATATATACTATCGTTGGGAAAGATTAACAAAGTCCACATCACTTTTCTTATTTGTGTTATTCTGAATTATGTTTAAGAATTGAGTTTTTATGAATGTAATTATGAAGAATAATTTGTGATGTTTATCTGATGATGTTTGTTATGAGTATATATGTAGTTATTTTGTTGAGAGGATGTCAAGGAGAAATTCAATGTTTTGGTGATATTTAGTGCATATGCTTTCAACATATGAGAGTTTTGAAAGTAGGTATCTTGATATTCTACCAACTATTCACCTCATATAGAGATAAGTGAGGTGAGGGAAACAATGACAAAAGGTATTTTCCCTAGACTTTTGGTTTAGGCATAAAAAGATTAACCTCATGACTATGTGTTCAGAACTCTGCAAAGTATAAAATACTACCACAAGTGCACATCTACATTGAATACATATGTCAAAGCATGTATCCAAATAATTGAGTCTAGAGTCAACAATATGTATGTTTTCATGATTGTAGTATATTATACATGTTGAACTAATATGACATATGTTATATCGTCTTATAAAATTCCTTTTGAACACTAACTTATCTTGTTTTTTTCTATATTGTTTCTCTTTTATAATGAACATTTCACGGTGTAATCAGAAAATGAAGGAAGTATTGACATATCTTTGATGAAAGACAAAAATTCTAAGACGTAAATATTTTATTTTGTCTTAAATATTAAATATAAAGATTTTTTAGTTTTGAACAACTCTATTAATTTCAATTGTTTTATACATATTCATTATATAACTATATTAATATTTTATATATGTATTATCAAAATTTATAATATTTTTTAGTAGGCTTATACTAAAATAGAATGTTATAGATACATAATTGTTTCGGGTATAGGGTTGAAGTCCCTTACTCAAATTGTTCCGGGTATAGGTTAGCTGAACAAGTGATGCATATAATGTGCATCGTGATCCAGAAATCATACCTGAGACCTTTATTTATAATAGTTATGATGGGTCTTTACCTTTCACTAGCCTAATGACAGCCCAATCACACTTTAATCTACATCAGAGTTTTAATGAGTTGTTATCGTTTATAATCTAACCATATGGTCGACCTAGGTGGTCAGCCTGGGTGGTCGGCTACGGGGTCTGGTGGTCGGCTGAGTGATCAGCCACTCGGTCTGGTGGTCGGCCTGGGTAATTGGCCTATATGATTAGCCCGGTGGTCGGTTTGGTGGTTGGCCACTCGGTGTGGTGGTCGGCCTAGGTGATCGGCCAGTAGGTCTGATGGTTTTCCATACAGACTAGTGGTGCCAAAAGACCGTACGGTACACAAGCCCCTCAAGCATGAGCATGATATTGATTATGTGAAGGGGTTCTGCACATGCCACTCTTGATAAAGACGGGTTCTTCGGTTGACCTTTGTCTTTGTGCCCTCTTTGTTCTTTGACGAAGGTGAGCGGTTGGAAGACTAAAACAGGTCGTGCCTTTGAAGGCCGAGTTAGATAGGCTACTCATCTTGCTTTAGTGACATGTTGTGGAGATCTACGGTCATAGAATTTCAGTGAGGCCATCCAGGACTCCTTTGATGAAGATCCACGGTCACCGACCTTCGGTGAAACTGATCGGGATTTCTTTGGTGAATATCCACGGTCGCCAACCTTCGGTGAGGCCGACTGGGATTCCTTTGGTGAAGATCCACGGTCACCGACCTTCGGTGAGGCCAGCCGGTATTCCTTTGGTGAAGATCCACTGTTGCCAAATTCAATGAAGTCGACTGGGATTCCTTTGGTGAACTAGGGTGGCTGAGCAATTGAGGCCGAATAGCCGAGTACCTGAGGCAGAAATGGTCGAATACTTGATGCCATATTTGGCTAAGTACCTGTGAGGCTGAATGACCGAGTAGTTGAGGCTGAATGGCCGAGCAGTTGAGGCCAAATGACCGAACACTTGATGCCAAATTTGGCTAAGTACTTGTGAAGCCGAATGGCCGAGCAATTGGGGCCGAATGACCGAATACCTGAGAGGCCGAATGGCCGAATACTTGTGAGGCTGAATGTTGGAACACTTGATGCCAAATTTGGCTAAGTACCTGTGAAGCCGAATGACAGAGCAATTGGGGTCGAATGGTCGAATACCTGAGAGGCCGAATGACCGAGCAGTTGAGTCCGAATGGCCAAATACCTGTGAGGTCAAATGACCGAACATTTGATGCCAAATTTGGCTAAGTACCTGTGAGGCCAAATTAAGGTTCTTTAAAGCATCACTCACCGGTTCCTTATGGCCACAGGATGGTCTGCCACTCAGTCTGGTGGTCGACATGTGAGACCAACCTAGATGATCGACCTGGTAGTCGACTTTATGGTTGGCCTAGTGATTAGTCTAGTGGTTGGCCACCTGGACTGGTGATTGGCCTGAATAATCAATATGTATAATCGACCTAAATGATTGGCCACTTGATCTAGTGATTAGTCACCCATACTAGTGGTACCAGGAGACTCATACAATAATCATTAAAATGAATTAATAGATTCTAAATATTGTCCACTTTCATAATTTTTGTCATAATTTTATATTTGAAAAGTATTTTGGAATATCAAATAAGGTAATAATAGGATATATCGAAATTCAATAAACTTGTAATATAGTAAGATAATTATTTTTTCTAAAATAAAAGATATTTGATAATATTTAGGTAAAAGTAAGGGGACAACGATGTTTGTCCTCATAGAAAAGATCTTGCATGTAAGTGTGTGAGTAACGTGGGTATCTTCAATGCATTTGTATAAACCTTCAAATCAGAACTCAGTGGTTGTCGTGTTAACGTTATTTCAACACTACTCATCCATTTGTTCATTATAGTATCAATGCATGCTCTTCTGTATTCTTGTCTTCTTCTTTCTCACATAACTTCAAATTACTTTTTCTACTCTATCACTTTATATTCTTTGACATTCTTTTTCATTTCATTGGACCACTCAACTATTTTTTTTATTTAAATAAATAAAAATAACTTTCTTTGTGAAGTACTTGTTTATACACGGAAATAACATCTTAGGATCTTACATTGATATACTTGTCATACTTGTCAATTATTGGATTTCTTTTTGCTAATTAACCTTTCTTTAAGAGATATTCTCACAAAGGATGACACGCCTCTTTTTGGAAATGGAAAACAGTTTCTTGGTTCTTCTGCTTTGATTAAATCTTAGACATGCCAAAATTAACTATTCATTAAGATTAATGTTGTTACAATTATATTATTTTAAAAATAAATAATAATTACAACCTCCTCTTCTTGCAACCTATGGATCTTGTCGCCTTGCATCATATCATTGACCTATGATGCAACCCAATTGGTCCCTGTTTAGATAATTACACCATTTTGAAAAATATTATCAAAATAAAAATTTTAAATAGAACAAATGTTTATTTTTTTAATATTACATTTGGTTTTTAATTTTATCTTTTAAATATATTTTTTTAAATTAAAATAACTATTTTATTAATTTTATTTTTAATGATTATTTTTTAAATTTAACCATTTTTTTAAATTTAGTTAGGTTATAATTAAAAAGTTACATACAAAAATTATTTATAATAAAATTTTAAAATTTATTTATATTTCATTTTATAATAATAATAATAATTTTACTAATTTTCATTCATAAATAAAAGTGAACACTTATGTATTACCCAAATGTTAAGAACATGTATTTTCACTTTTTATATATGACAACTAATCATATAGAAAGAAAGGTTATAACAAATATTTACAATAGCTGTGTAATTAATTATTTAAAAACTATTAGTTAAGATTATGACAATCTATAAGTTGTCGTGTTTGGGTATTTGTTTTGTTTTTATTATATCTTATTTTATTGAGTTAGTTTATAATTAAGATTTGATTCTTATTCCTTATAAATTTTAAAATGAATAAAGATTCAAAAATTAATTTCTTATTTTATCTTAAAATTCTAAACTATTTTTTTTCTACACTTTATAAATATAAAAAATCTATAAATCTAAAGATACATAGAGATAAGTATTTGTGTAGATAGATTAATTTGACTATCAATAACTAAATATTTTTCTACTAATTTATTCTTTTACTCTTTTTAGATGTTTTGTTGAGAGGAAATGTTACTAGTTAATAGTTTACCTGATTTTTTTTAGATTTTTAAAAGTATGACAAAAAATTTGCTTATAGACATACTTTAATCCATGTAAGACAAGTTAATAATTAATTCTAATCAATGTTTAGATTATTGGATGTGTGGAAAGTATGCGGTAGTGTATTTTATGTATATAAAAGTGGAAATAACATAGTAACATATATCACGTTGGGTGAGAATGCTTATTGGATTAAAGTTACTATTGTTCAGGTTGAATATAGTGAAAATTATGTATGTGATTAATTTTCCTTGTGTCGAATATACATATAGGATAGTCTGTTTATAATAGATGAAATATAAATTAAGCTCAAAATATAAATAAGAAATAATAAACTAACTAAAGATAAAAGATAAAGATAATATATTTAGCAGTTTTTTTTTAAGCCAAAACATACAAATCGTATGTATCAAGTTTGTTATTGATATAATCAATAAAAACTTAGTGAAAATATATGTTTCTCCATTCAAGTGACACCGAATGGTTAATGATTTACTAAGATGCCATCAAAGATGAAATATTAATCTTGAAGACTCCCATGAGCAACAAATCTGAGAGGTTGTTCCATATAAATTCTGATTACAAATCGTCATCGAGAAACACATTGTTGACATCCGGTGGATAAAGAGGTCATTGTTAAAGAGTCACCAGAACTATAAATAAACTGACAAAAGTCCTCTTTGCCACAAAAAAAACATATATGAACAGATCAAACGCAAGGGTGACATGAGGGAGGTGAGAAGATGTAACATCAAAAGAAGTTATTGATGAACAGGATAAAGAAACCTTAAAAATCCAAGATTCTTCCATCAAGGCACCTAAAAAAGGAAAAAGAGCAACTTCAACACTCTGAATAACTCCTTAAGAGGAGATGGGACATGCAATTACGCACGACGAACCTGAAAGAGAAAAAAGAGTGACCTTGACGCTCTAAATCGTTGCTTAAGAGGCGACGAGACGTGTCACCATGCATGACGAAAAAGGGAGTAAATCCACAAATTCAAAAGGTGTTGAGAGTGTGTAGATGAAGGTGTCGTTGATGGCACGATAGTCGCCTGACCAAGACAATCAAAATAGTGTGATCGTCGATTGAAACTGGAACTCCAGTAGTGGCAATGGTAGACGAAGGCGCCACCGGTAGCGATAGATGGCGTCGCCGTCGACAACGGTGGGTGTAGTGACAAAGGCAACAAAAAAAATTTCTCAAAAGAACTTGACTCTGATACCATGTTGAATATAATGAAAAAATTATGTATGAGATTAATCTCCAATATACACATAGGGTATTCTATTTATAATAAATGAAATATGTGTTGAGCCAAAAATGCAAATAAGATAATATATCTAACCGTTTGAAAACATGATAATGTATAATGCGATTGATGTTTTGATGAATTGGAAGTATACTTTTTTAGTTAATTTCTCTAATAAGTTGAAAAACATTGATTTTGAGTTGAATATCGTTATGGAAATAATTATACTCTTCACTCACCTCAACAGAAATATGACACTCAAGTGATGAAGTGCATAACTCAAACCATAATAAAGCTTGAGAAAGAGAGAAATTAAGATAAATCTATCTCTTCTAGAGACATATCGCTCAAGTGATATGCTAAATGTTGAAGTGTTTTATTGAACACTTGACGAGGAAATTGAGAGTGTTCATGAGTTATATATAATTGTATCATGGAGTCACATTGAGGTGCTTAAGTGATGTTTGATTGCTTAAGTACTAGTGAATATGAATGACAAATAAACTCATTCCAATTTTAACGAAAAATATCTGCATTGAATAGGTATAAATATGAGAATGAATAATACCTTATTTTTTAAATTGGGTATGAAAATGAGGATGAATATATACATAACCATTTGTTCTCATCTTCATAAGTGTCATTTCTATTTTAAATTACTAAAACATCTTCATTTTATTAGCTAATCTAAAAAACTCATTAACTTTTATTTTTTATTTTCTGACTTATTCTAAGACACACATTTTATCATTTTACTTTCTTCTATATTATTTAATCTTTATCCAATTATTATTTAATAATTATTTGGTATTTATATTATTATAATTTCTTTATTGATGTATGATATTAGAGAAAAAAAAAATGTGTATCCTTTCAACATTAAATACTTGATAATATTGTGTTTTATTTGTAGTGATTTTTTTTATTTTAGTAAAAAAATTAATTAATATTTAAAATAGTAATAAGGCGAATATGAATGCAGATACAAGTATATATTTGTTTCTCGATGTGAATAAGGATGATACGCAATGCCCATTAGATATAAGGATGAATTTTTAGTTTAAAAATGAAGATGAGATAGTTAAACCAACATTGTCTTGTCTCGTTGTCATCTCCACTAGTAAAAATAAGACATGGTATTTGTTTGAACAATTTCGATAATAGGTGAATATTGTTCAAACGTAAGCATGATGCTAAAATGATAGACACTTAAGTAACAAGTTGGGTGATGGATCGAAAAGTTACTTAAGTGATTATTAACAGTTCAACGGAAAAAAATAAGATCATTATTGAGGTATATTATTTAAAGTGATAAGTTTGCCAATTCCTTAAATAAGTAAGATATGTTGATTTCACTAATGATTTTATCATGTAAATCATATATTCATTGCATAAATAAGTATATGAACTATTTCAACCTAGAATACATTATAATCCCTCGTGAAATATACTTAATATTGACACTTTTGTAAGATATGTTATTGTTACACTCTACATTGAAGCTCTAACTAAGATTTGTTGCTATCATGATAGCAATATTTCAAGAAAGACAATTCAATGAAGTATTAGTGAGGAATACCTTCATCATATTGTAAGCTACTTCAATTAATTCTTGTATTTTTGTCTCTCAATCTAAACAATCTAATTGTAAACTTTTTTTTTCTTTTCTTATCTTAATATTAATTGGGATTTTGAATACATTTATTTAATGGTATGAAAAAAAAGTATTTGATGAGGTGGCATGTACAAAAATTCAAAGATAGAATAAATGTGGAAGAGAGAGGGTTTATTTTTGAAATAAAAGCGGCATGGGAGGATGTGACGTGTGATCTGAGGCCTATTTGAGATGAAAAGCCAAAGGAATTGTGTAAGCCTTAAACTGCTTCTTACCTGTGAGTCATGGCACTCAAACTGAATGACAAAACTCACCATACCATCATCTGCATCATAGTAATCCCGTGAGACACGTCCTTTAATTTCTCTTCGTTATTTTTATCAACTGGGCCCCATATATTCAGTAATGTTACGTAACACTTTAACACAGAATATAAAAATATTAATTTTTTTATTTTTTCAAGAAAAAAAATAAAAAATAAATAAGAGTAATATTAAATATGAAATGTAAAAAATTTAAATTGATCAAAATTTTTGAAAAAGATATTCATATAATATTCATGCTCTTTCTTTCACTACTTCCATAACTTTTCCATCTATTTTTTTTCCTTTGTTTATGGATTGAAAAATATTAGTGAAAATACATTTTCAATCATGCACTCTAAACTTCAAAACTATATTTCAGATTACTCAAACATATTTTGGATTTTGTAACATCCCGATAACTGATTATAAACTCAAAACAATGCATAATATATTTACATTATAGTTTGTACATCCCAAAAATATAGTTACAAACTATACTTAAGAGTACTTACATTTACAATATATTAGAACAGTTACAGAAAAATAAAGTTATCTTACAGTTATCATAAAATAATCATAAATTAAAACTTTACGAACGGTCATACAAGCAAGGTATAAACCTAAACTAATACAAAAGAAGTACAAGACCAAACGGTCTTACTCTAGTGGAAGTTGCCTTCTATTTACAGCGCCTGCTCCAACGTACCTTCAGCACCCTCTGCTCACACCCACAGGATGATCATCATACTTCCTCGTTCATATAAATCAAACCGAACAGTAAAACAAATCCCACCCTTGAACAAGACCCAAATGAAGAGATTAACATAACCTATGAACAAGGCTGAATGGGAGAACACTCCCTATATGCGATCATGACCGAACGATCATTTAGAGAGTAAGACTCAAGCATGAGTCGAACACTTGGACCTTATACCGAACATTTATGATTTAGAACGAACACTTATAGGCTTAGACCGAATGCCATTGGCTTAAGCCGAACACTATTTAGCTTAGGCCGAACTCTATTAGCTTATGCTAAATACTATTATCCTAAACCGAAGACTAATGGCTTAGGCCGAACACTCTTGACTTAGCCCGAACACTTTTAAAATTGAATACCAGTACAAGACTGAGTATTAAGAAGAGACCCAGTGCTAGTACAAGACCGAACACTATTGATATCGAGTGTCAGTCCATGATCAAGCACTTCTAAGACCGCGAGTGCTAGTCCATGACCGAGCACTTCAAAGACTGAGTGCTAGTCCATGACCGAGCACTTCTAAGACAGTACATGACCGAGCGGTCATCAACAGATAAAACCTATAACAGACCGAACACTATATTGAATTGAACAGTAGCATAGGACTGATCGGTCATTAACTGAAATTCCATCATAATAGAACTCAGTTAAGACCGAGCACCGAACAATACTTAAGAAATCACCCACACACCTAAGACCTAACGGTCATTAGCAGGTAAAGTCTCATAGAGGCTAAACACAGTTAAGACCGAACACCAGTACTTGAACAAGTACTAGTATAGGACCGTTCGGTCATTAACTAGGACTCTACATGAGGAGAATCCTATTAAGACCGAACACCAGGGAAAGCCGAATGGTCCATGAAGGACCTACAACGAACTGCATAATTCTGCCAAATAACTGTGAAGTTATGATCAACACCAATCCTTACCAATTTCACTACATTCCCTCAACTTCTAATCCTCCAAACTTATTACACATAATCTTATACTCTTCCCTAAGATCCTCTAAACATTCCTTACATTATTTACAGAGTTTCATCTGAGATTGGGAGCCAATTCTCCAGAATCATGAACTCAATGACCGAGAACCATATTTACTAGTTTTGGTACATTTTTAAGTAATTCAAAGGCTCTAATCAGTTCTAAACAACTTGTCCATATTTTCCCTATAAACCAAAACCCAAACGACCACATTTTCCCATTTTTACCATTTCACTTCCTCACAATTCTTTTGACCATGAACCAGAATTATGCAGAAAAGCATTCAAATAAATACAACACACATTATCAATGCCAAACACAAAATCATCCAATTTCACATACATGCAACATCATCAAACAACATTTTCATACACCAAAATCAAGTAACTAAATTAGATAGCTTCCCTTACTTTAAAATAGTTGAACCAAAGGAAAATCTCTTACTGAATTGGCTATCCCACAAGCACAACCACCGCCTACAAACCT